>CAKJTW010000032.1:1499166-2998333 GCA_917880005.1 Nanger dama
TCTCACCTCCAGCTCAAGGTTCTCCTGGGTCGCAGTCCCCCCCTGTCTCAGGGCTTTGGGGTTCCGGCTCTGGGGCTGCCAAGGCCGCCTGGCTTTGTCCGCCCATCCGGGAGCCCCAGGAGCAGCTGCCCGGGCCAGCTGCGGCCGGCTTCAATGTGACCATGGCAACGCAGCCCGCTCCCCTCGCTGAGCCTCCCAGCCCCCGCAGAGAGGGAGGGAGCAGCCAGGCCGGGGAGAAAGGGAGGGGAGGCCGAGGACTGTGGACCGCAGGGACCACAGACAAAGACCCCAGACAAAGGGAGGCGAAGGGAGGCCGCGAGGCAGCGAGGGAGAAAGCAGCGGCAGCAGCCTGAGGCTGAGAGGCAACAGGCATTAGGTCCTGCTGAGGGGAAGAATCCAGGAGGACAAACAGACAGGAGGTGGGAGAAGAGATTAACAGTGGTCCTTCTGAGGCCTCCTTCTGGGTCCCTAGCAATTCATTTCCTTCCCTCAGGAATTCTCTCTTCCCTTCTGGGGAGAACGAGAACACCAGCATCCTAGCTGACTACCCCCAAAGTATTATACGGTGAGTGCCCCCACCAGTTACACCAAAGCATGAGAAGCACCCAGGCCCTATAGGCACACTCAAGTTTTCAAGAACAATCCCACTTTCAGACATATTCTGACCGGTCATCTTTGAAGTATAAACATCAACGTCAGTCAACATGTACTCTGATTCTTGACCTGTAAAATATGCTCCCCAGAGCCAAAGGGGCCTGATTAGGCCTGGAGGGAGTGGAGCCAGGAGGGAACAGTGATGAGGTCTCATGTGAGAGGAAGCAAAGTACCGAAAGGGAAGAAGAGAAAGCCAGGCTTTGCTGCTGAGAAGCAAGGATCGGAACTGCCATCTGCCATCTAGCTCCTCTGGCTGAGTCCTACAGCCTCCCAGTCTCCTCATCAAAAAGATGGCATTAAGTACCCGCTACCGGGGTCTGCTGGTATGATAATGTGGGATGGCATACAGGCCCCACTGATGGAGACAACCATCGAAAGCCCACCAACAGGATCTCCATCTGTGGCTTTTCTTATGGGTCACTTGGGTCCCTCAGTCCCACCTCCCAATTCATCCTACAGTTATGAAAGGTTTGTGCAGGGCAGGGTTCTGACAGTAAGAGGTGCGAAAAATACATTGAGGAATACAACCTCCTCTGCATCCTCTGGGCATTTACAGTCTAGAAGGGGAGCCAGGCAAGTATATACATGTGTAAAATATGTATTTATATATGTATATGTGTGTGTGCTTGTATATGTACAGAATCACAGAAGACACCCTGACCCGTGCTATAGTCAGAGCTGGAAGGGGCTGTGGGAACCCAGGAGAGGGGCAGGCCAGGTCCTCCTGAGTTCTGGAGGAGGCAAGATCAAGGACAACATCATGGATGAGCTGGAGCTTGAAGTGGGTTTAAATCAGACAAAGATCTGCAGAACCGAGTCCAGGCCATCCCTGGCCAAAGAGGCTGAGGGAACAATAGCAGAGAGACGTAAAAGTGGGTTATGTGAAAATGCAGCTGTGACTGGAAGACGGAATCTGCCCCTGTAAATCCAGGGAGGTAGAGTGAGGTGGGTAATCTCAGTAGCAGTTTGATTTACTCTGAGGAGGCAGGGCGTTGGGCTTCTGAGCTGGAACACCGCATGGCATGATTAGATGTGAGGTATGTGGTTTCTGGCAACATGTCGGATACACAGCGCGGAGTAATGGCTGCGGACGAGGAAGGAGGAGTTAACACCTTTCTCTTGTCCACCTCCATTTGGTGTCTCCCCCGACCAGACCCCCAGCCAGGAATGCCTTTCGCAAATGGTGAGATCCTACAGAAAAACACATGCTAGGCACTCTCCCTGCGTCTTCACCGATCACTTGGATCCCCTTGGGGCCTCTGAGGTGCATGGGGCAGAGCGCTTCATAAAAAGGCACCAGGCCCGGAGAGGTTGTAACTTGCCTTAGATCTGTGGTGAGTTGCGGCTTCTCACCCAGGATTTCTAGATTCCTCCGCCTCTCTCTTCCAAGAGCGGGCGGGGCGGGGGCCAGGAGGGAGGTGCCGAGTGGCTCCCAGAGTGGCCCAGCTCGGCAAAGGCCGAGCCGCTGGAGTCGTGCCCGCCTTGGAAACCCCACCTTCCTTCAGTCTTCGTGGACCCCACGGTCCCAGCAATGCACAGGAAAACCACGGGAGGGCGCTCGCCGCACAGGTGACCAACACTAGAATAATTGTGAAAGCCTGGAGAGAAGGGGGCGCGGAACCCGCGGGGCCGAGGCTCTGCAGAGGCAGCCAAGGAGGAGAAAAGACAAAGGCTGAGCGGAAGCTCAGGGTAGCTTGCGGGGCTCATTAGGGAGAAATATCCTCACAGTCACATAGCAGAAATATTGTTATGTATAGACAGAATCTTAGAATCTTCACTTTCTCTTTGCTATCATCCTTTGCCAAAGCCTGTGGCATTCTCAGCAACCCTGGCCTCTTCCTGATAAGAGCTGATTCCTGAGCCTTGCTAGGTAGGTGCCAGGCTCTGCCTTCAGCACCTGCCAGAATCATCTCTCTTGGCCCTCACCGCAGCTCTGTGATGTGGCATTTTGAGATACTTCCAGTTTTACAGGGGCCGAAACAGGATCAGAGAAGTCAGGAACTTGCCCACAGACATATACATGGCAACTGGCAGATCTAGAGTTCAAACCCAAGTGCTTTTGACTGCAAAGTCAAAATTGGATTGGAGTGTCTCACCTATCATTATTGGTTCAGCTCTAAGGATCTGTCATAAACCCTCACCCCTTTAACCGCCCTTGAAGACCCTGGGACATTGTCTTAACTTCTCTATAACTTTCTTCATCTCCCAAGAATGTTTCTATTCTTGGACCCCAAATTATTCTCGTTTGTGCACAAACAGCTTGCAGAGACTGAACAATGGCTAACAATTTGCTCAAGGTCATACTGGAAGTCAAGGTCAGCCGTAGGATAGTGTTTCCTAAACTGAGATCCCATGAATTGTCTGTGAAGAGTATTAAATCCGATGTTTTCGTCTCATCGGTAATTTTGGGGAAAGTGTTTTAAGCATGTTCTGGATACTACGTAACTGATCTGGGGCCCTGCGCGCTAGTACCCACATTCCTGTTGTGTGTTTACCTGCTGATGGTCAAGTTAGCACTTCTTTAATTGTCTGGTTTGCGTTTGTACCAAGTGAAGTCCAGGGTGCATGTACTGACAAAAATTTCTTAGTTATTTGGATAGACACAAGTCGGGGGAAAACTGAGTCATGCTGGGCACACGGTGGAATATCATGTCAGCTGCAAAAGAACCAGTTAGGCAGTACCTGTACGTGTTCATGTTGCCAACAGCAACTTCATTTCAGAAAAACACTGTTCATCACATCAAATTGCTATGCTGTGCTTCGTTGCTCAGTCGCTTCTGACTCTTTGCGCCTCCATAGACTATAGTCCACCAGGCTCCTCTGTCCATGGAATTCTCCAGGCAAGATACTGAAGTGGGTAGCTGTTCCCGTCTCGAGGGGATCTTCCCAACCGAGGAACTGAACCAGGGTCTCTTGCATTGCAGGCGGATTCTTTACCATCTGAGGTACCAGGGAAGCCCCCATCACATCAAATTACTTTTATTTTAATTTATCTTTCTACTTGTGTTTGTATTTATTGCAGCTTAGTTTTGGGTTTATGACTGTTTTAAGTCCTGAAGCATGAAGGGTTCATAGTCAGCTGCATTCGCACATAATTGTAATAAAAATAACAAGTTCATGAGAATTATATTTCTTCCCAAAAGGTCCTTCAGAGCAGGGCTAAACTTGACCTGGCCCTTCAGAAGTCTCCAAAAGAAAGCTATAGCTTTGGAATCTCTGTTAAAGTCCAAACCCTCCCCTCCCCTGAAGATCCAGAGCAGGGAAGTTAGAGCCTGGGACCTCTGGACTTCTGAGAATTGAGGGGAAAACATGAAGGTGTGAGAGAGACCACCACAGGCTTTAAGTAGAAGGAAAGGTGAATCGTGAAAGATGATGCTGGGTAAACAAAAGAACAAAAGAAACAAAAGTTTCTGAGTTAAAAAGTTTCCCAGAGAAAAGAGCTCTCAGTTAATGTAGTGGCAAGGACCAGCTTTTTTCCAGCTGTCTGCTTTCCCATCCTCAGTGGGTCAAGACTCAGCATCATATGCATGGGGCTGGTGCACAGGATGATTCAGGGAGATGATATGGGGTGGGAGGTGGGAAGGGGCTTCAGCATTGGGAGATCGTGGACACCTGTGGCTGATTCATGTCAATGGTTGGCAAAACAAATACAGTATTGTAATGTAGAATAAAGTATTAAAAAAAAAAGACTCAGCATCATAGACTTTGGTTGCCCACGTCAACTGTAGATACTGCATCCTCAACAATGTCCAGAGGGCTTCCCTGGTGGTCCAGTGGTTAAGAATCCACATGCCAATGCAGGGGACACAGGTTCGACCCCTGGTCCGGGCAGATCCCTCATGTTGATGAACAACTAAGTCCTCGAGTTGCAGCTACTGAGCCCGCTTCCTTAGAGCCTGTGCTCCCCAAGAGACGCCACTGCAGTGAGAAGCGCGTGCGCTTCAATGAAGCGTGGCTCCTGCTTGCTGCAGCTAGAGAAAGCTTGCTTACAGCAACAAAGACCTAGCACAGCCAAAAAAAAAATTAACAATTAAAAAAAAATGTCCAGAGGCATAAAATCTTTCTTGGAAGTGCCCCAGCCAACTCCCCACTGAATACCCACCATGCCACACTGGGTCCAGAACCCTACACCTAAATCCATCATGGCAAGAGGAATGGCTTGGCTGGAGAACCATCATAGTAATATAGCTCTTTTGGCTGTGAAGAGACCACCTTCTCTGAATGTATGAAAGGACAACGCTGAACCAGTAAATAAAATTTCTAAAAGGTTTGCCAGCAAGAAATTAGGGTGGCTGTTTTGTGAGTGCCAAATTGTCCTCTGCAAAACGTGTACATGAGATTGGACAGGCTTTCTTGAAAGGACTTGCCCACCACACCTAGAGATTTGGATCTTATCCAGTAGGTTCTGGAAAGCATTTTAAGAGTTGAGTCTGGACATGATCAGATTTGCATAATGATAAGTTGCTTCAGTTGTGTCTGACTCTGTGACCCTATGAACTGTAGACTGCCAAGTTCCTCTGTCCATGGGATTTTCCAGGCAAGAATACTGCCACGCCCTCCTCCAGGGGATCTTTCTGACCCAGGGATCGAACTTGTGTCTCTCATGTCTCCTGCATTGGCACACAGGTTCTTGACCACTAGTGCCAGCTGAGAAGCCCCCATTGCATAATGGTATAAGGAATAAAGGGACTTCCCAGGTGGTGCAATTAGTAAAGAACTTGCCTGCACACATGAGAGATGAAGTTTCGATCCCTGGGTCAGGAGAAGGAAATGGCAGCCCACTCCAGTATTCTTGCCTGGGAAATCCTATGGACAGAGAAGCTGGGCAGGCTACAGTCCATAGAGTCAAAAAGAGTCAGATATGACTGAACCGACTTAGCAGGCACGCATAAAGAATAAAATAAAGGAGTTGCCAGTAATAAGGCTATTTTTTTATGTGCTTCTGATTCTAAATTATACACATACCAGGAAACAAGGACTGGCAGGTGGATGGATAGCTCATCATGCCCTCTGGATCACAAGGGCAGCAAAACTGCCCCTGTTGGAAACCTTCCACCGTGAACTTCACAACTCTTCAGCCATGGGAGAGGCTAAGCTGGGTACAAACAGCGGACCCCCAGTGCCTGACTAGGACCCAGAACCACCCTGTGTGTGTGGAGTCAATCAAAGGTTGGGGTGGGAGGGGAGCCTGTAATATTTTAATCAAAGGAGGCTCACACAAGTGCTAAACTGTGCCACTATACTCCTGAAACAGATCACTGTGTCCCACTGAGGGTGCTAAAAGTGATACCCTGAGACTCGAACTGTCTAATTTTAAGCATCATGTCATAAACTACACTCCCATCTGTGACATATTCATGGGTGGGGAAGCAATGTCCAAGGGGCATCTCATGCCCCTATCACCAAGATTCCAGAGAACCCACTGGCAAGGGCTTCATAATGACCTGTGCCCTGAATGGAGGGCAAGTAGTGGTATAGACAAAGCGGCCTATGTCATCCTCTGGGCTGGCTGACTCCCTCTGTTCATCAGATAAATAGTCTGCCTCCACCACACAACCACGTGACCATCAGCTGAGGCTTGAAATTCACATAGCTCTGGAAAATAGCATTCAAACTTTGCCTGTCCATTTGCCACTGCCTACAACCGGCGGCCAGATGCAGTGTATTAATCACCTTCTGGAGGCTTCCTCCAGCCTCAGCGAGGCTCCCACCTGGCGTGAGGCCTGGGCTTCCTGAAAACCCCAGTCTGAGGAGTTTGGAGGTGGGAGGTGGAGGAAGAAACTTTCCTGCAGCGATCTATCCTCCTCATCACGGAATCAGCCTTTTAATTTATTGAACCGACATTATAACATCAGTTCCAGAATATTCTACTTGCCGACACAGTGAAAACTTTCAAAATGTGAAAGAATCTCACACTTGATGAAAGAATCATGGGATCCCATTAAGCGGTATCTTCTCTTAATGTTTCCATAGTGTGTGTTTTCACATCCATAGACACTTCACAGAGGGAGGGACTGAAAGTTTCTGTTTTCCAAGCAACAGAACAATTAGAAAGTAAGCAAATGAAAATGAAAATCTGAAATTCTAATTGTAAAAAAAAAAAATTATGTAGCTGGTTTTCCTGGACAGGAAGCTAAATTCCGGGGCTGGTCTTCGACTCTGGATGACCTTCAAATGGAGCAGGAACTTCAGCTGGGTGTCTCTGGGATGCACAGCTGCACGGGGCTGAGCAGTGGGGAAGGCCCAGGACAGGATAAGAGACAGGCAAGGGGCTGGGTCCTGCTGTGTGCTTGCTGGGGGTATCCTTTCCTCACCTGGGCAAGTGGGGCAAGAACACATTTCCTTTAGGTGTCATTTGGGAGCTGAGGAGACTCTTCACCTTCACAGCAAACCCCGAGGAAGGATGGTTCTGAAGGTTTTCAAGGCCAGATCCAAACAGTACCAAGTCTCTGGGGTTCACACCCGCTGCCCAGGCCTTGGAGCTATCTCTGTTCTAAGTGACAGATGATATTCTGATATGGTTTTCTCACCATCAAGATACAAACAAATCCCTTTCTTTCTTTTTTCCAAATCCCTTTCTTCATCTTAAAATTCCTAAAATGGGCCTCCTAATCCTATTTAGTCCTGGATTTTTCTTCCCTGTTTGTGTATAGAAAGCTCCAGGAGTAAGAATTGGAAATGGGTTGACTATACCTGCATCTGACATTTACTTCCCTTTGCAATGAACTCCTCACTATTGAGTCATTGAATCCCCAAGTGGGTGAAGAGATCAATGAGGAATTAGTGCTAATCTTAACATTATTGGACTAAACCGTGTATCCCATCTGTGAAAAGTCCTGAGAGTCCTGCGGGAGTCTGAGGACGAATACGAATACAGTTGATCCCTGGATGTTAGGCTGTCCCTGCTGGTTGCATCCGGGTATGACCTAGTGCTTGTGGGGTTTGGAGTCCGAGGTAAGGGGTGCCCGAGTCTGCTGTGGGTCTTTGAGGCTGAGGAGGTGGGAGGAGGAGGGGGCATGAGAGCGGTATGGCAAGAGGGAACTGAGAAAGTAAAAACATGCAGGCTTGTTTTGGGCTTCTGTACACTTTCGACCCTGGGAATCTTCAAGGACTTTTTCTAATATTTATCTTAGATGGATGGAGTCACTCATTCAATAAATATCCCACACACTGTGTAGGGGTTGGGAATAAATAGTAAATGAGATGAAGCTCCAGCCTTCAAGGGGCTTTCTAAGTTTGTTTTTTAGCCCCCAAGGACAAGATTGAAATCCCAGGAGAAGAGGTTTCATTGAGGCCCCAGGGACCACCTAACATCCAGATGTGTGGATGAAGACACAGCTCCAGCCAAAGCAAAATTCCTTTAAAACTCTGCTGATTGTAAGCAGTAAGTTAAAAGAGGAAACCTGCAGGATAACATCCTCATTATTTCTTCTTTCTTTAATTTCATTTTTGCCTTGATGCACAGCTTGCAGGATCTCAGTTCCCCAACCAGGGACTGAACCCAGCCACTGCAGTACAACTGCGGAATCCTAACCACCAGGAAACTCCCACTGGATCACTTCTTATACAAAGGAAACCATTGAGTGTTTGCTGAAGAAAGGAGACAGTAACACAATGGGAACCATGTGGCAAAAATGTAAATTGTTCCCCAGTGATTGCTAATATCTTGATGATGGTGTATAAAGGCAGAGCAAACACACCCTTGTGATAAAGCTGGAAATTTCATCCACAGTGAAAGATGCTAGAGGCAGTGCCAGGGTGGGTTGGAGAAAATCAAGACTGGTGTCTGGAAAAATAGTTGAGAGGCTATTGAAACTGTCTCAGTGAGCAGTGTTGAACGCTTGAGTAAAGACAGCCGCCAAAGGCAGGTGGGGACAGATGGGAGACAGACTTCCAGGCAGGAAGGACCTGTGTAGGGGAGACAGAGGAAGGGGATTACAGGGAACACCTAAGGCCCGTGTTCTTTCCTCACATACCATGTTGTCTTGTCATGGAATGAGGACCTGACTTCAGTCCAACTTTTCCACTTTAAAACAAAACCCAGGAAATGGAAACGCTCATCTATGGCTGAACTGCAGGTTGAGGGAGGGGTCCCAGTGGAAGCCAGGTCTCCTTCCCTGATCCCACCCTTTCTGCAGGTGCCCTTTAGAGCCAGCTGGGCCCTCTTTCCACACCCCTCAGCAAATCAGAATCCCAGGGCTGGGAGCACAGACTCTCCCAGGGCAGTGCACAAGCTTCTCTTCTGCTGTGACCTTGATAACTGCATTCTGCCTGGACCACACTCTCTCTGTTTCATAACTGCAATACATGATTGCAATACATGACATGTTCCTACTGATAATTAGAAAGGTGCTGAGTGTTTGGATGAAGAACTGTATGCAAACAAAATCCTTCTTTGTAGGCCCATTAGCGGTAATAAACTGGAATTAATTTGCAAACATCTCATTGAAACTGCAAGAGAGGGAGGACTTAGGGAGGCCGCCCACCAATAAGCGAGGGTTAATGAACAATCGTTGTTTGGTCAGCAGTTACTCTGGTAAAATTTGTAATCTTTTATGAGCTTATTTTAGTAAAAAATAAAGAATGCTTTTTAAACATAAAAAAATAAAATCTTAAAAATTTTAACTGTGGTAAAATACACATAACATGAAATTTACCACTTTCACCATTTTTAAATGGAGTGTTAGGTTTGTTTACATTGCTGTAGACCATCATCACACCTTTCTCCAGAACTCTTTTCATCTTTCATGACAGGTTCTGTACCCGTGAAACAACCCCTCATTCCCCACTTCCCTAGTACCCACCATCCTACTTTCTGTCTTTATACAAATTTGACTACTTCTTGTAAGTGGAATCTTAAGTATTCGTCTTTTAGAAGCAGCTTATTTCACTGAACATAATATCCTCAAAGTTCATCCATGTTGTAGCATGTGTGTTAGAATTTCCTTTCCTTTTAAGGTTGAATAATATTCTACTTTACGTACAGACCACATTCTGATTATTCATTCATTCACTGATGGACTCAGGCTGCTTTCATCTTTTGGCTATCGTGAATAATACTGCTATGAATATGGGTGTGTAAATATCTCTCTGAGACTCTGCTTTCAATTATTTTGAGTATGTCCCCAGAAGTGGAATTGCTGGATCATATGGTAATCCTGTTTTAATTTCTTAAGGAAGCACTACTCTGTTTTCCACAGCGGCTCCATGATTTTACATTCCCACCAACAGTGCACAAAGGTTCTAATTGCTTCATATGTTCATCAGCACTTGTTATTTCTGTTTTAAAAGTAGCCATCCTAATGGTGAAGTGGCATAAAACCTTTTCAGACATAGGTTTACTAAAGATTTTGATCTCTCCTATCCCAACTTTGCATAAAATCCTAAATTCTTTAATCACAATGTTTTCATTCAAGGAGATTTTTAGGAACATAACCCCCATGGTTAGAGAAGGAATACTATATTGTCATCTTAAAGTCTTTATCAGCTAGAAAGGTAAAATTTGAATTCTATTTTAATTTTCTTTCATTATTGGTAAAGTTGAACTTTTCACTAAATTGTTAGTTATGATTTCTCTGTTGTGAATTGTGTCTGAATTTCTTACATGGTACAAAATAAAATGGAAATAGCTATTGGATGCTATGTGATAGCTTCTGTTCTAAGAGCTTCACATGTAGTGACTGAGTAGTTACTGGGTCAGTTAATCTGACCCACCATGAGGCAGGTGCAATTATTACTTAATGGAGGAAACAGAAGCCACAGAGGTCAATGAACTTGCCCAAGGTCCTACCCAGGAAGTCTGGATTCAGAGACTGTGTCCTAACTTGTAATATAGCCAGTATTTTCTTAAGTTATTTGCTTGTTTTCAATTTTTTCCCATAAACTATAAAAATGAAAACAGAATTGTGGTTAAATTTATCACTATACTCCTTTTTTTTTTTTTAAACTGGACCATTTAACCTTTTAGCCAGCTTAGAACATCCTCGCCTTTTCAGATAATAGAAAATGTTTGGATTTTTGGTATATTAGATGTTTCACATATGTATGTATTTTCCCTAATAATCATTTCTCCCCAAATAGTTATTGAATTATACTTTTTCTTCCATAGTTTTGTGATGGTACTTTTCTGCTAGTCTTTATTTCCTAATTGCTGTGTTTGTTTTTTTTTTTCAAATGAACATTATAGGTTCAATCATTTCTTCGAGGATACTGAAGTCTCTTTCTGGTTGTTCTACTCTTCATCTGGCATGTATCTGTCTCTGGAGTGCTGATGTTGCTGGCTGCCTTCCTCAGTGTGAGTTTTTGTGTATTCTGGAATTTTCGTTTATAAGTTCATTTCCAGGTTTTCTCTCTCCCTTCTCTGGTTCCCTAGACCAGCAGAAAATAAGCCTCCAAGACTGCCCTCAGTTTCTCCCATACCTCCTTCTTCAACCTGACCCCTCTCTCTGTACAAATTCCCCTTCATTTACCTTCTCTCAAGGTCTTACACTTCCCCGTGCCTGGTCTGCGCTGACTTGACCCCTCTTACCCCAGGATTAGAAAATCTTTGGCCTCCTTTTATATTTTTGAAGTTATCACAGCGGCCTGGCCAGTCTCTTAAGCAGTTTTACTGCAGGGAGTGGAGCGTTTCAGATACTTACAGCACAGTAAGGGTTAACCTCCAGCGCTGGGCCCCAGGGGATTCCTGTGGCTGCCGGGTAAGGTGCTGTCAGCGTCTATTTGCTTGAGGGTTGACAGGCTTCATGCACAGAACTCACCCAAGCAGAAGCAACAGCCAAGTACAATGAACTTGACCCAATAATAATAAAATCTTGAATGTTACATTTTCAGTGCTTTTTTTTTTTTGGGGTGGGGGGTGTTTGGTTTTCAGTTTTGCATCAGGCTGAAAGCTCCTTGGTTTCAGAGACCACATTTATCTTGTTTACCATGTGACTAGCAGGGACGAGAAATTCAGGAAATTTCTGGTGACAAGAGAGTCAGTGGATGTTTGACAGCATCCCTACTCCAGGGAGGCATCCCAGGCAGAAAGAAGGCTGAATGGCAACCTGGAAGCTGTTGTCCTACAAGCTCTGCAAGATCCCGGAGCCTACAGGCATTGCAGAGACACTGCACTAATGAAGTGGATCACAAGAGGAAAAGCATCTCCCCTCTAGGCCTAGACACCCCCACCTCCTGCAGCTTTGGCATCTTAAGGGCTCCAGTTCAGTGAGTGATGCTCAGCGGGAGATGGAGACAGTTGCCGTATACTGGATGACTAGATTTGTGAGACCTGTGACACCTCACTCAGATCCCCAGAAATACTTAGAGAAGGAGACTTTGCAAGGGTTGAAAAGAGAAGCTAAAATTTGGCTTATTATCTTAAGATGACCCTATTTGCATATTCCAGGTGGCTCAGTGGTAAAGAATCCATCTGCCAATGCAGGAGACATGGGTTCAGTCCCTGGATCAGGAAGATACCCTGGATGAGGAAATGGTAGCCCACTCCAATATTCTTGCCTGGACAATCCCATGGACAGAGGAGCCTGGTGGGCTATAGTCCATGGGGTCGCAAAGAGTCAAACACGGCTAAGTAATTGAACACACACCCCCACCCATAGGCTAGCGAGACCCAGGGAAACTCAGGCTACATGTTTTAAGTCAACCTTGAAATACTGCTTGCACCACAGACTAGGGTGAGAGAGTCCCTTGTTCTGTCGGAGACAGTGGCAGTGGCGGAGTCCTGCTGCAGGCGGCCTTGGGTAAAGTGGGCTGGAAGTTCAAACAGAACAGAATGCAGTTTCACTAGAGCTTCTGGACATTTTCATTTCTCCAGGATGCCCTGGAAGATAAGAGGTAAGTGGGTGGGGGTGGTGTTTGGAAAGCAAACAGACAAGACAAATGAGCTCTTATTCAAGACAAATGAGCTTCAAAACAAAAAAAATTTGAATCTCTTCCTCAATAAGAAGGGAATCTTGGGGAAGGGGTCAGAGCCCCTTTACAGTGCTGAGCCGGGAATGCCTCCATAAAGCTGGGACCATAAGTGGGAGAAGAAAGAGGGTAGCTCTTTAGCCTCTTGAGGAAATCTGAGACAGGCCTTTCCTTCCCTTCAAGCCCAGGGAAAGGGGGCTTCATAGTATCCTTCAGAGAGTTTACTGTGTGTTCCCTGCAGTGTGGAGGACAGGGTGAACTGGTGGCTGGCTCAATCTGAAAATCATAAAAAACAGACTGGCTAGCTGCCCTGATGGTGGAGCAAGAGAGGTTGCTGGGCTGAGGGGCTGCCAGCCTTCCCAGATTCCAGCACTGAATTTATGACGTTTCCTGTGGACCAGATGTGAAGCCTGATGCAATATGATGTTAGATGCTGTCCAAAAGCGTTACCCGGAGAGGTTTGGTGAGCCTGATGGAGTCCTGCCCAACTTCTAGAGACTGGAGAAAGAAATATAGTTTACTAGTCTGAGCAGGGCACTTGCCCACATTGAACAATCAGGGAGTGAGAAACCCTAGCAAAGGGAAGGAGTTGTCTCCGAAAGAATCCACAGAACTGCCTAATGAAGGATCAGCTCTGCCTAAAAATTTAGGCCATTATCACTGGAGTTCTAGCCAAATAAGTCTTCTTCTGGTCCCTTTCAGCCTCTCCCTCTCACCACTCAACCCTGTTGGGGTCCAAAGTAAGCTAGCAAGATGATGCAGAAAAGACAGAAGCATGCATCCAGGATGAACTGAATAGTTAGTATACAAGTGCAGCTGCTGGGGGCAAAAGCTTCTGTTAAAAGAAACAAAAGCTTAAGTATTTTTCGTGGAATGCTTCTGACATAAGGACTCCTGGGCTGCATATGTTAATTCCACCAGGTTGGGGACGGTGGATCCTTCTATCTGCCTGTTCTGCCACTCGCTAAAATGCTGTTCTCACCTGAAAGGTTGAAATGACTGATCCCCACATCTGCTGGGTCCTTGTCCCAGCCAGCAGGAAGAGGGAAAGAGGAAGGGGAGCACCACCCCCACCGCAGTCCAAAGCATTACCAAAAGTTCCTCACGCACTTTATGTGCTTATGTGGTTGGTCACTCAGGTGTGTCTGACCCTGAGACCCCATGCACTGTAGCCTGCCAGGCTCCTCCGTCCATGGGGATTCCCCAGGCAAGAATACTGGAGTGGGTTGCCCTCCTCCAGGGGTTCTTCCCATCACTCACTTTACTCAGACCCTTTTGCCCAGAAGTTAGTCACATGGTCACATCTGGCTTCAAGGGATGCTGGGAAATGTAGTCTTTATTCATGGTGGCTACAAGTCCACCAAAAATTTGGGAGTCTTAGGATGGAGAAGGCAATGGCATCCCACTCCAGTACTCTTGCCTGGAAAATCCCATGGACGGAGGAGCCTGGTGGGCTACAGTCCATGGGGTCACTAAGAGTCGGAGATGACTGTGCGACTTCACTTTGACTTTTCACTTTCATGCATTGGAGAAGGCAATGGCAACCCACGCCAGTGTTCTTGCCTGGAGAACCCCAGGGACGGCGGAGCCTGGTGGGCTGCCATCTATGGGGTCGCACAGAGTCGGACACGACTGAAGCGACTCAGTAGCAGCAGTAGTGGTAGTAAGGAAGAAGTGAATGCACATTGAGGGACAATAGCAGTTTCTGCGGCAAAGCAGGAAATAGGAAACGAGAGATCACCACACGCTTCAGTTCCAGGTGACAGCAGCTGGTTTGTTTGTGGCACAAAGAGAGGAAGAAGCCTTGAATTTAAACAAAGTTTGAAGTTTTTACTATTACATGAAACCAGACCATTTAATTGCGGGCTTTTGGGGGAAATTAAACCAAGTGACCTTTGATTACATATGTGGAATCTGTTTCTTTTTAAGATTTTTTTTTTTTTTTTTTTTGTGGCTGTGCTGGGTGTTTGTTGCTGTCCACAGGCTTTCTCTAGTTGCAGCAAGCAGGGGCTACTCTCTAGTTAAAAGGCGCAGGCTTCTCACTGTGGTGGCTTCTCTTGTTGCAAAGCACAGGCTCTAGGCACTCAGGCTTCAGTAGTTGTGGCGCATAGGCTTAGTTACTGCACAGCCTGTGGGATCTTCCTGGACCAGGGATCGAACCGGTGTCCCCTGCATTGACAGGCAGATTCTTAACCACGAGACCACCAGGGAAGCCTGGAGCCTGTTTTAAATGTCCATCAAGGAGCAGAAGTAGAATGAGTCCCACCAAATGGGTTTAAAGGGACAAAGAAAAATGAAAATAAAATAGTTTTGTCATCCTCCCTTCTTAGAATAGACTAGGCTGTGGTAGTAAAAAAAAAAAAAAAGCACTTAAAGTTAATATAATACAAGTTTTTTTCTTATATAACAGTCTTGAGAAGGTTTGCATTCCAAGAGCAGCTGCCCTCCTCGTGGTCTATCAGGCACTTGGACTGATAGTGGCTCTGCCAATTTCAACTTATGGCTTCCAAGGTCACCTTGGGTGTCAAGCTCCCAGTCAGCCATAAAGGGGAAGAGAAAGGAGGAGAATGTGGGGGATTTTTTAACAGAGCAGGCCTGGAGGTTGGTATGTACACTTCTGCTCACATTCCATTGGAGATAACTTGGTCTCCATTGGTGATATCTTGATTGTGTACCAAAACTGTTTGGAAGGGTGTCTGGGAAATGTAGTCTGTGTGCCCCAAGAAGAGAGGAGTTTGTCGTGTAGCTGATGGTCTCCACCTTTATGCCCCATGATTTTTCTTACCTAGTGTATAGTTGTAACAATATAAATGGTTATCACGAGTCACCAAAAATCCAAAGCCTTTGGACCAAAGTTGATTTCTGGTTGTACTATGCCAGGTCTAGAGAATAAAGCATTTAATATACTGGCTAGAACTTTCCTCTTAGACACTGGAGGAGAAGCAGAGTCATAGGAGAAAGAGAAGGGGACTGGTACAAAGCTTATGGGTGCTGCACCAACAGTATCCGTGGGCTCAGGGGGGATGCTTGGGGTGGCACCTACACAAGGTTTAGAATTGTGGGCAGCTCCAGAAGCATGCGAGTAAATTTCACAGCAAATGCTGGAATGGAAAGGAGAATATCACATGTAGGTGTTAGAGACCTCTTGACAGAGAGAGAGGGGGAAAAAGGGACCCTTGGAAAGTTCCCTGGTGGCCTGGTGATTAGGATTCCAAGCTTTTACTGCCATTTGCCCAAGCTCAATCCTTGGCAAGGGAACTGAGATTCTACAAGCTGCACAGCCAAAAGAAAAAAAGACAGGGACCCACCCATGAAAAGATGGCAGTTCTGGTTAACCCCCTCAAATCACGAACAGTGGGCAAGACCCACTCCTATGATTAGTGACGCCAAAGAAGAGAGAATGGAAAGAGGAAGCCTAAAACATTTGCATGAATGGCCAGGAACTTGAGCCAGGGGTGTAGTGTAAAGCCGAGGACTCAATGCCTCAGAGTGACATCCAGGCAGTGACTTTAAAGTCCGCCACTGCTAGTGGGGCACCAGGCCCACTAGGGGAGAACTGGACCCACTGTCTAACTACTGCTGTGGTCAGGCTTGCCTTTTCCTGGCAACGTATAGCACTGCCATGAACGACTGAGAAAATCCTGCTTCCTGTTGTGATGGTTCCTCTTGTTGCAGAGCATGGGATCTAGAGCATGCGGGCTTCAGTAGTTGTGGCATGAGGTCTCAGTAGGTGTGGTGCATTGTTAAGTTTTTGCTGGAATATATATAACCTTGAACATCACTCCCTCTCTCCAGTTCTTATCAAAAACTCAGTTAAGGGAAACAAAATTCATGTAGGGTTCCTCAGAGAGTACACAGTCCCTCCAGTTCTGTGGACTGCAATTACAGACATTCATTGCACTATGAATTTGGATTGCACTGTTACAAACCTTTACAGAATCTCTTATAATGAATTTTGTTTTGGCATGATGCTGTCAGCTTCTAGGGACACAATACAAGTTGGGCATAATGCTGAAGAATTTATAGATGAAATGCTATGACATTTGGAATTTGTTTTAAAAGATCCCTGGGTGGGCTTGGGGTGGAGGGAAGTAGTATGGGTAGATTAAGTGAGTATGACCAAATTTTAACAGTTGTTGAAGCTTTGGGAAGGATACAAGATTCACTGTGCTCTTACTATTTTTGTGTAGGTTTGAAAATTCTCATCAAAAGCAGAGTGTTGTTTTTTTTTAAACATGGCTCGTCTCAGGACTTAATGAAGCTCAGGTTCTTCATGTCTCAGCACAGAAGGAATCCAGTGAGAGGCAAAACGATAGGTAAGCAGATTTAGTAATATTTTTTATAAAGGGGTTGCAGGAAAATGGGGCACAAGAGGATGGTCATGTCCCAGGTCTCCGGCGAGTTCCTGGGATGGGCCAAATGTGGGTCCTGGGCTTCGAGCAGGAAAGAATTCAAGATCAGAGCCATAGAAAAGAGAGAGCAGAGATGCACAGTCCACAGACAGTGGTCCGTCTCAGAAGGTACACGTGGCCTCTAAATGGGGTGGTTAGTTTTTATGGGCTGGATAATCTCATTGGCTAATGGATGTGTTTCTCTTAAGGGAAGAGGCAGGAAGTCTCAAGCCCACTTTCCGACTTTTTATGATCAGCCTCGGAACTGTCATGGCAACTGTGGGTGTCTTGTGTTACTGAAAGTAGGCTTCAGCCAGGCTGCTCGCCTCTCTAAAGACAACGCTAGAGGGGCAAGGTTGGTGGGAAGTTTGCTTTACTTTGGAGGCCAGCAATGGGGGGGGGGGGAGGGGGGAAGGCGGCAGGCAGATGCCTGTCCTTGAGGAGAAACTAAAGGTCCTTGACTTTGCTTAACGACTAAACTGTTATTGCTTTGTCCAGTTTGACTACTTTGCTTTGCTTTCTTACTTCTCTGATTAAACTTTTTCTTTGGCTAAAGTTTAACAAAAGGCAGACTGAGGACGTGGGGTGGGGGCTGGGGTAGGGAAGAACTCTGTATTACAGTGAGCATGTAATGAAGCTCAAGGTCTACCGGAAGTTGAATCTTGCTGCCATCTTGGTCCTAGCAGGTTCTAACCAGATTTTGCCATAGCCTCAGTGGCTATGGCATTCTTTAAATGTTGTGCCCTGCATCCTTCCCTCTTGTCTCAACTACAGTATACTTTTGGTGAGATACTAAAGGCAATTTTAAGTCTTAGATAAAATAATATTTATCTTAATCCAATGCCTAGCACCGAGTAATCTTTTTTTTTTTAAGCAAACAACAGTTGTTTATTGAATGATGATTTTATCTTAATTGATTTGTATTAGTAGCCTGACCTACTTGGAATTTGGAGATTTCCTTTGATATTGGACGAAGAACAAAGGGGGAAAATATCCTCTTTCTGAGAGGTTAGTCATAAGAGGTCTTCTGGGAGCTGACTGGATATATAGAATTTCTGGAAGAAATTTTAAGGTTTCTTGAGTCTCGATCCAGAAGATGAAATTTTAGTATGAAATATTTTAACAAAAATGCAAAGATAGCTTAATATTTTAAAATATATACAAATTTATCATATCTGTAAGCCAAAGAAGATAAACCACATGATCATCTAGATTATTGATAGCTAATAAAACTGAACAATTAATACTATAAGTAGACCAAAAAGAATTCTTAGAACCTAGGAATAAAAAGACATTTTTAAAAATCATGCTAAAAAATCAACAACCCAGATAATATATACTGAAACATTCCTATGATTATGTAAATTTCCCACTATAGCCACTATCATTAGCTATTATTTACATTTCCTAGACAAACATATCCAAAACAATAAGATAATATAAAATTAAAGAGCTTGAATGTATATTGGATATATAGGAAAGGATGAAAAAAATCAAAGTATTCTTACTAGCAGCCTTGATTATATTCCTAGAAAATCAGAGTATCAGCTGTAAAACTAAATGCAGATATGTGGACAATTGCAAAATAATATATAAAAGCAATAGATTTGCTATTTATCAGCAACAACCTGTTGGAAAATATAATTCAGAAAATTCTTATTCACAATATTGATATATAAAATACGTAAGAAACACTCAAGAGAAACGCATCCATTCACATCCCTGGAAAGAAGATTAAACATTTTTGAAGGACCATAAACATTAATATGAATACCCCAAGTTCTTGAATGTGAATCCTCAATATTGTAAATACATCAATTTTCCCCACGT
Organism: Nanger dama; assembly: GCA_917880005.1. Lineage (NCBI taxonomy): Eukaryota > Metazoa > Chordata > Mammalia > Artiodactyla > Bovidae > Nanger > Nanger dama. The sequence continues at coordinate 1,517,949 of CAKJTW010000032.1, forward strand.
TATCTTTGAATATAAGATAACTACAATAGTAAGAGGACTTTTAATGTAATAAATTTTCAAGAGATTTTGAGGGGAAAAAAAAGGAATGAAAGAATGTCAGACCTACTAGATGGTAAAATACACTGGAAAGACCTGATAGTTAAAATCAAGCCTTGCTGGTACTAAAACTGCTTAACCAATGAAGCTGACTAAAGCCCACAAAGAGATCTAAGTTGTATGTAAAAATTTGGTATATTGGGACTTCCCTGGTTGCCCAATGGTTAAAAATCCACCCTGCAATGCAGGGGACATGGGTTCAATCCCTGGTCTGGGAAGATCCTATATGCTGCAGGGCAACTAAGTCCACGTGCCACAGTTACTGGGCCTGTGCTCTAGAGCCAGCAAGAGCTCCTGAACCTACACACCCCAGAGCCTGTGCTTCCCAGCAAGAGAAGTCATCACAGTGAAAAGCCCGCACAGCGCAACCAGAGAGTAGGCCCCACCCACGGCTCCTGGAGTAAGCCTGTGCAGCAACGAAGACCCAGTGCAGTCAATACGTTAATTAATTAATTAAATTTTTTAAAATAGAATTTGATATATAAAATTTGATAAATGGAAACCTCAATTAAAATAGTCAAGAGGCCAGAAGGGGGAGCTCTCACACCCCATGACAACAGCAAAACCCAACAGGAGAAAGAAAGACTTCCTCTGGCAAGAGTTCAGCCAATGAGAGGCTGTCACAACTCAGCCAATGTCAAGCCACTATACTCTGAGCTCTCAATTTCTCCAGTGGACTCTCTATTTACTACAGCCCCCCAACTTCCTTTTCCCCTTTTAAACAGAGTTTTCCTCTCCTTCCTGCTCAAGGACTTGCATTCGGCTTGCTGTGGTTACAGGTTTTAAATTGCAATTTTTTGCTGATCCAGAGTAAACTTACCTTTGCTGGGGAAATAACTGGCAGTTTATTTGTTTTAGGTCAACAGGTATATGGTAAAATATACATTTCAAACTAGTGCGAAAAGACAGTTTTATTATATTACGTAACATAAACGGTATTTTGTTTCTAACCATATGAAATACATTAACGATTAGGATTTTCTCTATATACTCAAAATTAATTCCATATGAATGTTAACGCGGAAAATGAAAATGTGGAATTGTATAAGGGAGGAAGCCAACTGTATTATATGCTTCCTGGGTTAATCTTTAATCTTGTTCCATCCCTAAGAGAAGGCAAAGAATAAGTAAATTGTGACACTCTTTCATGTTTGCATCTTGACACAGTCCTCAGCTTCCTTCATCTTTTAAAATACTGGTTCCCTTACAGTGGCTGGACCTTTATTACATCCAGTTTCAATTCCTACAATAACTGGAAGCTTGGATCCTATGCTTCCGTGATAAGACACTTGCACTTGGTTGATTTCTTTTCATAATGCATTTGCTAAACACTCAAGTTTTTGTGATAGACTTCTCAAAATATGTCAGCATCTCTCATTTCTATTTTACAAAGGAGTCATACCACAGTAGCTGCAGGGCATTGGTTCTAGTACTCACAAAGGGTCCCAAAACCTGATGATGCTTAAGTCCCGTAGCCAGCTCTCTGTATTTGCCAGTTCCACATCCACAGATTCAACCAACCTCTGGGGGTAAACATATCATGTGATCCACAGTTGGTTGAATCTGCGGATGCAGAAACTGAAGTTATGGAGGGCCAACTATATTACTAGACAGCCTGTGTGTGTGCTGAGTCACTTCAGTTGTATCCGACTCTTTTCGACCTCATGGACTACTGTAGCGCACCAGGCTATTCTGTCCATGGGATTCTCCAGGCAAGAGTACTGGAGTGGGTTGCCACTCCCTTCTCCAGGGGATCTTCCTAACCCAGGGATTGAACCTGGGGTCTCCTGCATTGCAGGCAGATTCTTTACCATTTGAGCCAAGGTTGGGGACACCAATGGAATAGTGTCCAAAAACCAGAGGAAGAATTTTATGTGCTCTGACATGGAAAGATACCTGGAGGAAGTAGTTAAATTTTTAAAAAAGAAGGAGCAGGCTATATATAATATGCTTTTCTGTGTAAGAAAGAAGAAAACAGAGCTTCCTTGATGGCTCAGTGGTAAAGATTCTGTCTGCCAGTATAGGAGACGCAGGTTTGATTCCTGGTCTGGGAGGATCCCACGTGCTTCGGAGCCTGTGCTCCACAGCTATTGAGCCTGTGCTCTACAGCTCATGAGCAACAACTGCTGAACCCATAGGCCACAACTACTGAAGCCTGCACACCTAGAGTCCGTGTTCCACAGCAAGAGAAGCCACCACTAGGAGAAGCCCACACACGACACTTAGAGTAGCCCCTAGAGAAAAGCCTGTGCAGCAACAAAGCCCCAGCACAGCCAGAAAAAAAGGGTTTAAAAAAAGAAAGAAAAAAAGTACATTTGCACAAAGAAACTTTGGAAGGATTAAAAAGTCACTATTATATTAAAAATGGTTACTTACAGGGGCAAAGTGAGAGAAAACAGAGAGAAGGACCTAAATGGGAGTGATATTTCTCATGTACGTTTTGATATGTGTTTCATTTTAAACTACATAAATGTAATCTCTTTAAGAAGACTGGAAATTTTAAAAATCCATACATGATTTGTTAAAATCAAAGAATCCAGAGACCAGATGTTCAGTAAGTGAAAAACAAAGGCCATGCATCACAAATATTTGGGTTTTACTTTTCTGAGCAAGCCCCTCCTCTGTTTCCATGCCCTGTTTATTTAAATAATTAAATAAATCCAAACCTTGGAGACATTTCACGAAAATCCTGCCAAAGAAAATACCAAGAATTCAATGGCCAGAGGAGCCCTGAATGCAATAAAGAAAAAGCCATAAAATGTTCCAGATGGCTTGAGAAGCATGTTACATTTATCATTTTTGGTTACAAAGTGTGTATGAAATATCACATTCCTCATGTTTTTCTCAATTAAATGGAATCTGCTCTGTGTTCCAAACTGCCAGACTGCAAGGAAATTCAACCCTAGTCATTAGTGGGGCTCCCTCCTCCCTTCAGGAGACTGTAAAACATCAGGGGTTTAAGCAGTGCCAGAAGAGCTGAGAGCAAGTCCCTGGACTTGCTAACTAGGGTAGCTGGCAGCTCAGGCTGCTGCAACCAAACACCGCAGACAAGGTGGCTTAAACAGCACAAGTCTCTTTCTCACAGTTCTAGAGGCTGAGGAGTCCGGGTGCTGGTAGCTTCAGTGTCTCGTAAGAGTTCTCTTCCTGACTTGCAGATGGCCACTTTCTCACTGTGTCCTCACATGGCATGGTGTTGAGGGGTGGCGTGCTCTGGTCTCTTCCTCGTTTTATATGGGCTCCACCCTCATGACCTCATCTAGACCTGATTACCTCCCACCCATTACAATACCATCGCACTGGGGATAGGGCTTCAACACATGACTCTGGGGATGACACAAACATTCAGTCCATAGCAGCAGCCACTGTTTCTGCTGTTCTCTCTGATTTCAGAGGTTGCTGTCAACCCTGGAGCCCCCTGCATCAGGCCCAGCATTGCCCCTTACAGATGTCCATATTACTGACTGCAGAGTCTCCCCTGGGGACCCTGGCCTATGTGCTCCAGCCTGGGAGAAACCATTTCTTCCTCTCTGAGCATTCCCCAGCAATCGTCTAGTCTGGGTGTGCTCTGGGCACAGTTAGGGATCTAGGACTCCACTACTCATTTTGGAGAGGGCACCACTCTTCCAGATCCCAGAGATTCTCAGCCTCTGCTACTCAGCACATACCCACAGCCCACTTCTGTCTCTCTCGGCCTAGGTGTTTGCACATAATCCAAATGCCAACACCCACCCACTCTCTCTATACCCAAAACAGCAGCTCAGAATTGAGAGCAAAAGCTTCATAACATTCTCAGTGGGGAAACATACATAGCACAATAAGAACAGAACAAAACATAATTCTACAATAAATTATTCTGCCATAAGCCTGGCAACAAAAGAATTCTAATGGACTGAAGAGTTGGCAAGTTCTGTAGTATCTACATTGGCAAAGTGAGACAAGGAGATGGATTCTTACAGAACCAAGGACATGGAGGCTCCGGTCCAGGTAGCAATTCAGATGTTTCAGTTACCTATTGTTGCATAACTGCACCAAACCTAGTGACTTAAAACAGCCTCGCTCATGATTTTACCTGTCATTTCAGCAATTCTACTCCTATCAATGCGGACTGGTATCACTCTCAGTTGGCAGATGGGCCAGTCCAAAGTGTTCAAGACAGCTTCCCTCACATTTCTGTCTCCTTGGGGGAAAACTGGGCTCCTCTGGTGTGACCACAGTGCTGGGTGTGGCTGCTCCAGCATGCAGGCCCAGGGTGTCTGGACCTCCTGCGTGGTGGCTTGGGCTCCCAGAGAGTGTTCCAAGAGACGGAAAATGGAGGTTGCCTAAGTCTAGAAAGTGGCTCAGCATCGCCTCCACCAATTTCTGTTGATCAAAAAGTCCCAGAACCCGCTCAGATTCAAGAAGACCCCATTTCTCAATGGGAGAAGTGGCCAAAAGCATTTGTGGCCATCTTTAATCGCAAGCAGTGGATAGAATTAGTCCCCTTCCTCCAGGTGAATCCAGGTGAGTTAAGACTTGCCTGCTGCAATGAAACTGGGGGTGTTGGAGATGATACCAGGAGACCAGGAAATGATATCAAGGAGACCTCCAGCTTAATCAACAGTGTCTGCCTGCTTGATGTGAGTAGCCCACCGGTCACGCTGCTGGATTTACAGATGCTGATGCTCATATACTGGAAGTCCTTTTATGAAGGAGGAATTGAATTGTAGGCTCACAATAATGCAAACCCCATTTTATCCATTTTAGTTTTCGCCGGAGCTAAAAAATGCATGAGATCAATTCAGGATGCCATTAAACAATTGGTCAAATATATATATATACATATATATATATGTGTGTGTGTGTGTATATATATATTGATTCACAGAAGATGTCAAAAATGAAGAGTAAAAGTCCTTCATGACTTAAATTCTGCCCTGCCTCCCCTCCTCTTGATAAGATGGGAGCAAAGATCCTAGGAGGAGGGCTTGGGTACTGAAATAATAGAAAAGTGTTCCCACCTCCTCACTCCATTCTGGAGTCTCATGTTTTTGCTTAAATTTAAAAAAAAACATGTTTTACACAAATACAACATCCGTATAGAAAGGCACACAAATCCCAGCGAACTGTCACACACCACACCGAGCAAGCACGTCTATGCCACCAGCGCCTAGACTAAGAAACAGAACATTCCCCAAGTGCCAGGGGGCCTCCCTCAGGCCTCCTTTCAGTCATGCCCCTCCCTTGAGGGTAACCATTCTTCTGGCCTCTACAGTTTTGTCTGGACTTGAGCTTTTTATAAATGGAATCATACCCTATGTGCCTTTTCCGATCTGGCTTCTTCCATTCGACGTTTTGTCTGCAGATTCACTGCTTTGTCACATGGGACTATAGGGTGGTATGTTGTCTTCACTGAGAAGTATCCACTAAGCAAATCTGCTACAACTTTCCTTCCCATGCTCCCTGGGGGACACGGCGCTTTTGTGTGGGGAGCAGCTCTCCTGCCTCTAGCTGGGGCCAAGGGCTCTGCTGTGAGGCAGCTGAGGTTCTGCCCTGTGGGCAGCTCCACATGCCGCTTCCTCCTCAGCGACTGCAGGCTCCAAGAAGCCAGACCGAGGTCTCCCTGCTGTTACAGACCTTTCTGCCATCTCTGCCCCTTTCCCAGGGCTCAGCCCAAAGACCCTCATCCTCTAGGACCCACAATGTCCACAGCCTCCATAGAATCCCCAGTCTCCCTCTATGGGAATCCCTTCCCTTCGGGAGTCGGGGGTGGCTCTTAGTCTCTAAGTGCTGGGCTTATGTCCTGAATCCATTCATTTCCCTCAGAGGGACTAGTGTTTGAAACATAGGAGCCAGAGAGGATTAGCAGGCCCTACTTGCTGCCTCCTCTCTCCACCTCAATCTCTCCCTGCTCCTACCATCTCTTAACTACAACGTGGGCAGGACTATGTTGGACATGGTTCTTTTTCTAGAAGGGCCTGGCCTTTTCTCCGCCTGCAGCGGAGAATAATAAAGCCCTCAAGACCCTGAAATTCCTTCAGACTTACTCGATGGCTTCTAACAGCATCACCCTTCAGTGCTGTGACCCAGCCAGGGAGCGTGAGGTGCTTTACAGGGAGCCAGAATCCCATTGTGACATTCATGTTGGAAAGGTCCCCTTGCTCTGTGGAGCCCCTCTTTTTAGCTCCCTCCCCCAGTGACCCTCCTATACACCTGAAGCTGGGTCAGCCACTGCCCTCCTCACGTGCAGCCACACTCTCTTCTCACCCAGGCAGATTCTTCCCTGAGCCTCCTTGAACGACTCATGGCCCCACCTGCAGCCTCCAGAGCATCCAAAAGAGCAAGAAGGATTTGCCAGCAGCCTGGGCTCTCCATCCTAGCAAAGGTGCCTGCTGGAGGGCCGTGCAGCAAATCTAGGCTCCCTCCCTGCATTGATGTCCCTCTCCACCTGCTGCTGGGGCCACTATAGCTTTAGGATGATCTCCAGACCTTGGTTGCCAGGTGAGGTGGATGTTGTCGGGGGATGGGAGCAGCATTTGGGGAGTAACGGCACATGCAACCGCTCTTGTTTCTCTTCGAGCCCACACTGTGATGTGTGATTTCAACATTACATAACTACATCGAAGTAAGTTAGAACCTGAACCATGGCAGGAGACAAGTATGACTACATAAATTAGGAAAATGAAGGCGCGATTCACTACGGTCATCATGTAGAAACTCAGGTGTGCGCACACCAGCTCATCTAAGATGTGGAAAGGGCTCCCCCTGGTGGCTCTCCGAGAGATTCCCCGCTGCAAGTCCCGGCTCAGGCCCAGAGCCCAAGCCCAACAACCAGCAATCTCCGGCCAAACTAGCTGACTTCACTTGCCGCAAGGCCAAGTTATGACTCCTGATATTCTCTGTCCTGAGGTGACACCCAGTTCCAGGAAAAACGTGTTTCTGGGGCAGACTTGCACAGGCATCTCAAGAGACAGTGGCAGAAAGGGAGCCAGGGCCTCTGGGTGGGGCAGAGGCTGCTGCTCCCTGCCCCTGAATTCATAGCCATGAGGGTCCTCAAGCTGAAGATCTGGTTCTGTTTATGCTGCAAAAGAGGCACCAGTTTGCATGCAGCTCTGTGTTTCAATCACCTTGCCTATGGCATGAGAAATATTCTGGTGCAGCAGGAGAAGGGGAGGGACCTGGGGCCATGGATGTGCCCTGCCTCCAGTGTGGAATGTTGGACAATTTACTCGAGGGGTCCTAAGGACATGGTGCACAATGCCTCAGGTACATGCCGGCTGCTGTATACACCATTATTTTCTGCAGGAATCCCTCAGATTCTAAACTTCTGGTTATCCATCTAGGAACCATGTCAAGCCACCAATGTTCACTCTGCTATACTCCCTGGTGCTGGATCTAGCCTGGCTGGAGACCCTTGGTGATATATTGGCATGGAACTCCCAAGGAGAAACCTCTGCTGTTTCAGAAGAGCAACCCCAGGGCTCCACTGATGCATCCTCACATTAGGTGGGGGGACAGCACCATTTCCTTCTCTCTCATGTCAGATTACTGCTGTTAAGCTTCCTACCTGATCCAGACTGGAGAAAACGACCAGGACACGATTGGAGGAACTTGTGAGACAGGCTCCTTAACTCATGGCAGAGAGCTACAATGAAAAAAATAAGACAGAGAAAGCAACAATGAATGCTTGTACATAAAGACACAGACACACGAGTGAGATAGAATAGAGAACCCAAGGCTTCCAGTACAAAGCAATGGTGGATAAACTGTAAGATAAAATAAAAAATCCATTTTTAACCAGGGAGATTATCCTCATGGGTATTCCCAGAACTGAATATAAAAGCACAAAAGATGAACAAGGCTGATGCTGTAGCTTTTTGGAGTTTGGATACAGTCAAGGGCAGCTGGTAATTCAAGTCCTGTCGAGTGATGACGAAGAACTGAATTGCCCACTTGAGCTGGGGGACCAGAGTAGTCAATTCATATCAAAAATTCAGGAGCTGTGATTGATCTCTTCCCATCATCTCAAAAAAAAAAAAAAGACTGAAATAAGTTGCTACTGACTTTGCCTGGGACTGTGGCCTACAGAGCGTACCATGCTGCACACGCCTGTAACCCAGCCTCCTTCGGCTGTGGGGCTGGACCTGAGTCATTGGCAGGTCAGGCCAGGGCAGGAGCCCTGGCTGCCGTAGAAGACTTCACACTGGACAGGACCCTGGGGAGGCAACTGCTCAGTCACTGGATAAGGAATGAGGAACTGGAGAACGATGGAAAACCTGGAAATGACCTGGAAACTAAAACTCCACAATACACAGAGACTAACACTAAGAAAAGCAACCAGCAGCATCAGTACTCCAGAGGCAGAGTCACGCCAGATGAAGTGAAAAAAAACAGAATGACAAGAAGGAGACTTCAGGATCCTCAAAGAGACGACTGAACGTATGACGTTTATTAAGCAAACAGCAATCAGGAGATAAAGACCAGCAGAAAGGTACCATCACGAAACGATGGAACCAAAGTATAATTCAATAAATGGTTTCAGAGAGAAGATTCTTTGGAAAATACATACAGGGGCTTCCTCGGCAATCCAGCGGTTAAGACTTTACCTTCCAATGCAAGGGGTGGGAGTTCGAACCTTGGTTGGGGAGCTGAGATCTCACATACTTCAAGGCCAAAAAAGAACCAAAACTTAAAACAGAAACAATATTGTAACAAATTAAAGACTTTAAAAATGGTTCACATAATAGTCCACAAAAAAATGAAAAAGTAAGGAAAGAAAATGCATATTAATACATATATAAACATCTAATATAAAAATTTTTCTATTAGCTAAAAAGGACAGAATGTTCTAGACTGACTGAAAGAAAAAGAAATGTACTGGGGAATTCTTTTGGCAGTCCAGTGGTTAGGACTCTGCTTTCACTGGCAAGGGCATGGCACCAAAAAAAAGTGGTAACAAAAGAAAGGCATAGGCTGATAATTATTTTTTAATTTTATAGTTAATAGAAAAAAATCAAGCAGGTTAAGAAAATATTGACCATTCTGTAGCTAAGGACACAGACTCTGAATCCAGGCATCCTGGGTAGGGCCTTGGACAAGTTCCTTGATCTCTCCATTCTTCTGTCTCCTCCATAAAAATGAGATTAATCGTTGCACCTGCCTCATGGAAGGTCGGGATTAACTGCGCTACTACGTGCAAAATTCTTGGAACAGTAGCTGGCACACAGAAAACATTCAGCAGTTATTTCTGCTTTATATTGTACCATGTAAGAAATTCAGACCCAATTCACAGCAGAGAAATCGTAACTAATTAACAGTTACAAGGAAAAGTTCAACTTCATTCATAATGAAAGAAAATTAAAATAGAATTCAAATTTTTACCTTTATATTTGGTAAAGACTGTTCAAATGACATAGAATATCCTTTCTCTAACCATGGAGGGGTATCGTTGCCTAAAAATATTCTTCGATAAAAACATTGTGATTAGGGAATTTAGGACTTTATGCAAAGTTAGGGGTTTGGGAGATCAAAATTATCAGAAAACCTGTTTAAAAGGTTTTGTGCCACCTCACCATTAGGATGTCTACTATCAAAATAGAAAATAACAAGTGTTTGTGAGGATATGAAGCAATTAAAATGCTTAGGCACTACTGGCAGGAATGTAAAATCATGGAGCCGGTGTGGAAAACATAGTGGTTCCTTAAGAAATTAAAAACAGAATTACCATATGATCCAGCAATTCCACTTCTGGGGACATACCCAAAATAACCAAAAGCAGAATTTCAAAGAGATATTTATATACCCGCGTTCATAGCCGCACTATTCACAACAGCTAAAAGGTGAAAGGTGAAAGCAATCCAAGTGTCCATCAGCGAATAAATGAGTAAACAAAACATGGCCTACACATATGATGGAATATTACCCAACTTTAAAAGAAAACAACTACTGAGCCTGTGCTCTAGAGCCCATGCAACAAAAGCAGCTACCACAGTGAGAAGCCCATTCATCGCAACTAGGGAGTAGCCCCGCTGGACACAACTAGAGAAAGCCCCTGGGGGCAGCAGGGAGACCCGTCACAGCCAAAATAAATAACTAAAAATAATAAAGGAAGAAAGAAATGGAAGTTCTAGCACATGCTACAGCATGGATGAACCTTGAGGATATTACTTCAGTGAAATAAACCAGCCACGAAAAGACAAACACTGTAAGATTCCACTTACAAGTAGTCAAATTTGTAGAGACAGAAAGTAAGATGGTGGTTGCCAGGGGCTAGAGGAAGTGGGGAATGAGAAGTTGTTTCATGGGTACAGAGCTTGTCATACGAGATGAAAAGACTTCTGGAGAGGATGGTGGTGATGGTCCCACAGCAAAGTGCGATGTATTAGCCTGTTGAGCAGTGAACAGTAGGAGCTTGGACTCAGTAACGATCTTTTCAGTAACGATCTTTTCTTTTTTAAATTGAAGTATAGTTGATTTGCAATGTTTTATCAATCTCTGTGGTACAGCAAAGTGACTCAGTTATACACATATAGACATTTTTTAATATTCATTTCCATTATGGATTATCACAGGATATTGAATAGAGTTCCCTGTGTTACACAGTAGGACCTTCTTGTTTATTAAGACTTTCTTTTTTATATTCTTTTCCATTATGGTTTATCATAGGATATTGACTATAGCTCCCTGTGCTGTACAGTAGAACCTTGTTTATACTCAGTAACAGACTTGATTTCCTCCAATTGTCTTTGGTAACATCTTTCACTGTAGATGAAACTTCTGGCTTTAACACAACGGTGTGTTTGCTCTGCCTTATGTGCCATTTTATCAGATCATCAAGATCTTAGCAATCACCAGGGATCAATTTACAATTTTGCAGCATGATTATGCTGCTTTCTCATGCTTTCTTCAGCAAACGCTCAATGTTTTCCTTTCTATAAGAAATGATTTAGGGTATTTTCCTGAAGGTTTGCCATTTTGACTTATTCCTCGCATTCAGCAGTTTTCAAGAAAACTTCCTTTGCTGGGCGCTGTGTCTCCGTCCACACATCTGGACCCTGGATGTTTCCTGGGGTGTCAAAGCACCTCTCCTGGGATTTCCATGTTGTCCTCATGGGGCTAAAAACAAATTTAGGAAGCTCCTTGAAGGGAAATTCCCTGGCAGTCCAGTGGTTAGGGCTAGGTGCTTTCACTGCTGGGGCCCAGGGTTCAATCCCTGGTTGGGGAACTAAGATTCACATGTTGCTCAGCACAGCCAAACTGAAAAAAGAAAAGAGCTCCCTGAAGCCTGGAACTCTGCAGCACTTACTGTTTATTCCCAACCCCTACATAGTGCCTGGGATATGTATCAAATGAATGACTCCATCCATCTAAGATAAATATTAGAAAAAGTCCTTTAAAATTCCCCAGGGTCAAAAGTGTACAGAAACACAAAACAAACCTTGCATGTTTTTACTTTCTCAGTTCCCTCTTGCCATAACCGCTCTCATGCCCCCTCCTCCTCCCAACTCCTCAGCCTCAAAGACCCACAGCAGACTCGGGCACCCCTTACCTCGGACTCCAAACCCCACAAGCACCAAGTCATACCTGGATGCAACCAGCAGGGACAGCCTAACACTCAGGAATCAACTGTATTCATCCTCAGACTCCCATAGGACTCAGCACTTCTCTTTACAGGTGGGATTCATGTTTTAGTCCAATAAGGTTAAGATTAGCACTAATTCCTCATTGATCTCTTCACCCACTTGGAGATTCAATGGCTCAATAACGAGGCGTTTATGGCAACGGGAAGTACATGTCAGATGCGGTATAGGTAACCCATTCTTGCTCTCAGGGGGCAACATGCACACACACACACACACACACACACATGCACGCACACGCACACACACACGCACACGGGACGGGAAGAAAATTCAGGAGGCCTATCTTAGGAATTTTAAGGTTAAGATGTCTTCATGGAGAGGAAACCATATCAAAATATCAACTTAGAACAGACACTTGAAATGTGATTTCTTATGGGCATTTTCGGCAATGATTATCTAATAGTGTTTTGTTGGGATTGTTTAGGGTGGCAGCCTTCCCCCTTCCTTTAAAAAAATGCACTCAGTTTGCCCTCTGGTGGCCAAATAAATTAGAAACACAAGATTACACAATTGGTGCCTTTGCAGTTGCTAGAAAAAAAGTATGCATGCGTTGTTTTTGAGTAATTCCCTTTTGTCTTTTACTTTCCTCCCATATTCCTGTTAGAATTATCATTCACTCTGTTATATGGCAGGGTGTTGAACTTGATGGTGTCCAGATCACTGCAGGAAATGATAAGGAATTTTGCTCTTGGTAGGAGGGGAAGCTGGTTCCAACAAAAGCAAAAAGGACATGCTAGGAGTTAATCCCTTTGCTGGCCAAACGTGTCAAGTTTCCAGATGATAGAGGAAGAGCAGAATCTTTTTAGTGCATCCAGCTTCTCAGTTAGAAGCATGGCATTAGAATAGAAGAGGGTAGAAAAATGTGGTAAGCAGAATTTACAAACAAACACATAAGAAAGAACGTAAGAGAAAATATAGCTGTTCTAAATGTGTTCAAACTCGCTAGTCTGGATGGATTCCACTCCAGAGCTCTCAAAGAAAAAAAAATGAACTCAGAGTGTCACCAACTCATTGCCAACAGTCTCTGAGGAACCACAGACAGGCAGAGAGAGAGGTTACAGAGAATGTAACTCTGATTTCCTAAGATGGAAAAGAAGGTGAGTGAATGTTAAAAACTACTCATCAGTGACCTTGAAAATGACCTTTGAGTCATTTGAGGAAAAATCCTCAAATGAGATACAAAAGGTTTTTTGTGAGCCTTTAGGAGAAGCAAACGTAGCTGTTAGGGCTTCACAGGGGGCTCAGCAAGGGCAGGTGATGCCACACTCTCCTCACGTCATATTCTCTTGTCAGGATTATAGACCAATAGAACAAGGCAGTATAATAGACCAGGGTCTGCATTTGATTAAGGTATCTCATGACATCTCACATCACATCCTTCTGGAATAAGTGATTGTACAGTTAGGAGAAACTGGAGCTGATTAAGTGATAGTAACCCAAGGTAAAGAACCTTTCTGCCAATGCAGGAGACAAAAGAGATGTGAGCTCAACCCCTGTGTCAGAAAGACCCTCGGAGAAGGAAATGGCAACCCACCCCCAGTATTCTTGCCTGGAAAATTCCTTGGATAAAGAACCTGGAGGGCTACAGTCCATGGGGTCGCAAAGAGTCAGATATGACTGAGCACACAGCACTGCCTAAGGTGCCGGAAGGTTCTCACCACAATCCTGCCCTGTTCAATATTTGTGTCGTGTCTTGTGTGTTATATAAACACACAAGTGTGTGTTTAGCAAATATGTGGCTGGAGCAGAGTTTTAAGACATAGAAAACTAACTGGACTTCAGAATCAGTACCCAAAATCCATCTGGACAGGCCAAACAGATTCTCATGGGATGAAGTGGATCTTTCCTCTCTGTCCCAGATCCCATTCTCTTGTTTAATGAGTTTTGCCCAAGGTTTTTCCTCTGTTTACAGCTGTGCGAAAATTTGCCTCCCCCAGATCCTCTCTCACTGTGGGGAAGGCATTTCATCCACTCTAACCTCAAGGATTCCTCCTTCCATTTCTCCAGTACAGAGTCATCACCCAGTGCTGAAACTAAAGTCATTGGCAGTGTGTGCCTCGACCAGCTCCCAAACGCTCCACATCAACCCATCAGCATGTCCTCAGCCTCAGTCTCAGGGACCGGGCAACATGTCCCTCTTATTCTGGGCCACTCACTTTTTAGCCTTAAAGTCCACTCCTCCCTCTTCTCCCCAAGACCTTGCTCAGTCAACCCTCCTGTCTCTTGCCGGTGTCTTCATGCAGTTCTTCTCCCCTGGATCCTTCCTACTCTTAAGACAAGTGAACAGAAAGGGGAAAAAAGAAACCTTCGTTTTTGGTTTTACTCTCTTCTTTTACCTTCCCTTGTTTCCATCACTCTCCGTGGGCAGTTGGGCTCTCGGGAAACAGAAGCCAAGGCGGAGTTTGGGATGCAAGATGTCATTTAAAGGAATAAGACCAGCGAAAGCAGAACAGGGCAGAGGAAGGAGAGAAACCAAGCTTCGGTTCCGGCAATGCTTCCTCTGATAGCGCCTGTGGAGTGCTTGGAGCAGGTATTCCCAACTGGAGCAAACCAAAATAAGCGGAAACAGCCAGGCCTTCCCGCCTCGGCCCTGCTCAGTCACCACGTGGGCTGCCGGGGAAGGAAGCGACTGTAGGAGCAGACAGGTAGTGACCTCTATGTCTGCTGCGCTCTCCTTATTTCTTATTCCTCTCAACACCAGGAAAATTCACCTTCTGTCTCCACTTTTGTTCCCCTGGTCTCATCCTTTGCCCCACTGCAAACCCAATGGACACGTTTGGACCCTTAGAGCAGGAAGTCTGTGCTGCACCCACTGGGGCCGATTCTCTCTCGTTTTGCCTCCCTCCTCAGTCTCAACTCCCTCGGCCTCCATCACTCCCTCCCTTACTTCCTCCTAGCAGCTCTGCAGTCCCCTCCCGGCCTCCAAGGGGGTCTTGTCCTCCTCTCACCGTCTGAGTGTTGGGACCCCATCCTCAGTCCGCCCTCCTCCTCTCACTCTCCCAGGGTGACCTTGCCCACTGTCAGCTCTTTAATTCCCATTTACATGCCAGTGACTCTGAAATCTACTCTTCAGCCTGCTGTCTCTCTCCCGTGGTCCCATCTCGGTGCTAACACTGTAGGAACAGGGGAGGTCCTGCTTCTCCTTTCCTGCTGTGTTCCACCCTGGAGAAAGCTCTTTTTTCCCAGTGCAAGGACTGGGGGATCCTTTGAACCTGCTCCATCACATTCCTTTTCTAGACAGCTAACCTTGGTCAGTCCTGTTTGGGCATGTGTATGAAACCACTTTGAACAATATCAAGAATTCTACATATGGAAACTTGCATCACTGATATATAAATAGCTGATCCAGGGTGTAGAAACTAAAAAAAAATTCATCACTCCTTCCCTGACCACACCCAGGACTTACCTAATGAGGTGTGAACCTCTGACTCAACAGGTCCCCAGAAAAGAGTTATTCAGAATTTCTTTATTACAGGAAATGAGAGGTGGTAGTGATTTATTTTATAGCTTGTGTTTCTCCTGAAGAAAAGAGTTCTGCAAGCAGATGATTTCTAGCCAAGCCTTTTATTTCCTGTCCTATATCTGAGTGGCAGGGGTTTTCCAGGTGAAACAATGGTAAAATATCTGCTTGCCAATTCGAGAGGTGCAAAAGACGTGGGTTCGATCCCTGGGTCAGGAAGATTCCCCTGGAGTAGGAAATGGTAACCCACTCCAGTATTCTTGCCTGGAAAATTGCATGGACTAAGGAGCTTGGCAGACTATAGTCCATGGGGCAGCAAAGAGTTGGACATGACTGAGCTACTGAGCATGTACACACTTGTGTGGCAGAGGCATACATAGGGAGGCCTTTTCAAGAAAAAGTGGGAAATGGTCTTTTCTTTCTTTCAGTGTATCATGCTTGCTATATGTCTGTCTTTTCTTCCCAAATTGGAACTTCCGGCTGAATTTAGTGAAACTTCTCAAGCAGGTACACTGTGCCAAGGGCAGGCCTCTGTACAAGACAATTCCTGCCTTAAGGAATCTGAAGGGTGGTGCAGGCAATAAGTCTAATGCAAGCACATGCCAGTTTGCTGATGATCTCAGAAGCCATGGAAACTAAGGGCTATGGGGTTCCGGAGAAAGGAAGCGTCTCTATCCAAGTGGCCTCATAAAGGCATCCAAGACAGACCTTGAAGGATAGATCACATTTCGGGAGTGAGCACATAACAGAAATAAGCAAGAAAAAAACGATGACATCCAGGAATAGGTAGAAAACAGTGACAGATGGCAAAAGGCTATTAGAAGAATACCTTCAGAGAATTGCAAGATAAACAACAGTAAGGAGGTTGTCTCAGCTTGTCTCACGGTGTAGTTTAGTCGCTAAGTTGTGCCTGACTCTTTTGCACCCGCAGGTACTGTAGCCCAGTAGGCTTCTCGGTCCATGGGATTTTCCCAGCAAGTGGGTCGCCATTTCCTTCTTCAGCGGATCTTCCGGACTCAGGGATCGAACCTGCGTCTCCTGCATCGGCAAGCGGATTCCTCACCACTGAACCACCAGGGAAGCAAGTTGTCTCATATCTAAGGCCAAAAACTGAGATGATAGACATACCCTGGGAGATAGAGAGAGGCAAGGTCATGGAAGGACGATTATGAAAATATTGTTATTAAAAGAGGTGAACAGGAGAGGCAAAACCACGGTCCATTACCCTTCATAGGTCCCCACTCAGCCCACCCTCTCTGGAACTTCCCTTTCTCACCATCATGGGTTTATGGGTGTAAGTGGCTCTGCCTCCATCAAGCTCCCCAAGGAGGACAGCGCTCACCAAGCAAGAGATCACTGCTGAATCACCCCACCTCTCCTGGTTTGGTAGAACGTTGTCTGTAGTACTGCCCCAGGCGCACCTATTCCACGTGTAACTCAGTGAGAATACCCTAGTTCTCGATCTATTATTTTTTAAATCTATCTGGCTGTGTTGGGTCTTAGTTGCGGCAAGTGAGCTCCAGAGCATGTGGGCTCAGTAGTTATGGCACAGGGGGTTAGTTGCTCCTAGGCATATTGGATCTAAGTTCCCCAATCAGGAATCAAACCCATGTCCCCTGCATTGCAAGGTGAATTCTTAACCCCTGGACCACCAGGGAAGTCCTTAGTTCTCAATCTTAAATGAAGGACATGAAACTTCATGAAGGCAAGAATGATCTGGGCCTGGGGACCTCCCAAGGTGAACTTGGCAGCAAATGTTCCCAACTCCCTTTGGAAAGACCCTGAAAAAACGGCAGAGGAGGAAGGAATACTGATGGTTATCATTGCTAAGGAGGTTGGGGCTTTTAACACACTATACTGGTTAAGTAATTACAAATTCCTCAGTTTATTGAGGAGGAAACTGGAACATAAAAATGCTATGTCCAGGGCTTCCCTGGTGGTCCAGTGATTAATAATTCATTTGCCAATGCAGGGAACATGGTTTCAATCCCTGGTTTGAAAAGGTTACATATGCCATGGGGCATCTAAGGCCCTACGCCACAACTAGGGAAAGTGTGTGTCAAGGAAGACCCAAGGCAGCCAATTTTTTTTTAATGGTATGTCCTATCCCCTTACAGAGAAGCAGAGGCTGAGTCTGATTTCCCAGGGGCCTTGGCAGCTCCTGAGGGAGTTGGTAACTTGGGCATCTCTTGAATATATTTATGGATTTTGCATCTGGGAAGCATCACTGAAAGGCAGGAACACATCAGACACTGTTTACTCTAGCTCCAAACAAAACTACATAGGGAGAGGGTATCCTGGTTAAAGTTATATTCAGCTTAATCAAATAGGAGTTTATTTTTCTTATATAATATTCAAGGAGACTGGAACAGACAGTCCAAAGCTGACACAGCTCCTCAAAGAAGTTACCAAGAGAAAAATAAATGACCCAATCAAAAAAATGGACCAAAGAACTAAACAGACATTTCTCCAAAGAAGACGTACAGATGGCTAACAAATATATGAAAAGATGTTCAACATCACTCATTATCAGTTAAGTTCAGTTCAGTGGCTCGGTCGGGTCTCTTTGCGACCCCATGGACTGCAATACACCAGGCTTCTCTGTCCATCATCAACTCCCAGAGCTTACTCAAACTCATGTCCATTGAGTCAGTGATGCCATCCAACCATCTCATTCTCTGTCATCCCCTTCTCCTCCTGCCTTCAATCTTTCCCAGCGTCAGGGTCTTTTCAAATGAGTCAGTTCTTCACATCAGGTGGCCAAAGTATTGGAGTTTCAGCTATAGCATCAGTCCTTCCAATGAATATTCAGGACTGATTTCCTTTAGGATGGACTGGTTGGATCTCCTTGCAGTCTAAGGGACTCTCAAGAGTCTTCTCCAACACCACAGTTCAAAAGCATCAGTGCTTCGGCACTCAGCTTTCCTTATAGTCCAAATCTCACATCCATACATGACAATGGGAAAACCAAAGCTTTAAGTAGATGGACCTTTGTTGGCAAAGTAATATCTCTGCCTTTTAATATGCTGTCTATGTTGGTCATAACTTTTCTTCCAAGAAGCAAGTGTTTTTTCATTTCGTGGTTGCAGTCACCATCCACAGTGATTTTGGAGCCCAAAAAAGTAACGTCTGTCACTGTTTCCATTGTTTCCCCCATCTATTTGCCATGAAGTGACGGGACCAGATGCCATGATCTTAGTTTTCTGAATGTTGTTTCAAACCAACTTTTTCACTCTTCTCTTTCACTTTCATCAAGAGCCTCTTTAGTTCTTCGCTTTCTGCCATAAGTGTGGTGTCATCTGCATATCTGAGGTTATTGATATTTCTCCTGGCAATCTTGATTCCAGCTTGTGCTTCATCCAGCCCAGCATTTTGCATGATGTACTCTGCATATTAGGGTTTCCCTGGTGGGTCAGATGGTAGAGCGTCTGCCTGGAATGCGGGAGACCTGGATTCGATCCCTGGGTTGGGAAGATCTCCTGGAGAAGGAAATGGCAATCCACTCCAGTACTCTTGCCTGGAGAATCCCACTGACGGAGGAGCCTGGTAGGCTACAGTCCATGGGGTTGCAAAGAGTCAGACATGACTGAGCGACTTCACTTCACGTATACTCTGCATATGTTAAATAAGCAGGGTGACAATATACAGACTTGACGTACTCCTTTCCCGATTTGGAACCAGTCTGTTGTTCCATGTCCAGTTTTAGCTGTTGCTTCTTGAACTGCATACAGATTTCTCAGGAGGCAGGTCAGGTTGTCTGGTATTCCCATCTCTTTAAGAATTTTGATCCACACAGTCAAAGGCTTTGACATAGTCAATAAAGCAGAAGTAGATATTTTTCAGGAATTCTCTTGCTTTTTCGATGATCCAGTAAATGTTGGCAATTTGATCTCTGGTTCCTCTGCCTTTTCTAAAACCAGCTTAAACATCTGGAAGTTTACGGTTCACCTACTGTTGAAGCCTGGCTTGGAGAATTTTGAGCATTACTTTGCTAGCGTGTGATATGAGTGCAATTGTGCGGTAGTTTGAGCATTCTTTGGCATTGCCTTTTGTGGGGATTGGAATGAAAATTCATTACTAGATAATCACTCATTATCAGAGAAATGCAAATCAAAACCACAGTGAGGTACCATCTCACGCCAGTCAGAATGGCTGCCATCAAAAAGTCTACAAACAATAAATGCTGGCAAGGGTATGGAGAAAAGGAAACCCTCTTACACTGTTGGTGGGAATGCAAACCAGTACAGCCACTATGGAGAACATTGTGGAGATTCCTTAAAAAGCTGGAAATAGAACTGCCATACAACCCAGCAATCCTATTGCTGGGCATATACACCGAGAAAACCAGAATTGAAAGAGACACATGTACCCCAGTGTTCATTGCAGCACTGTTTACAATAGTTAGGACATGGAAGCAACCTAGACGTCCATCAGCAGACGAATGGGTAAGAGACTTATGGTACATACACACAGTGGAATATTACTCAGTAATAAAAAAGAATGCATTTGAGTCAGTTCTAATGAGGTGGATTAAACTGGAGCCTATTATACAGAGTGAAGTAAGCCAGAAAGAAAAACAGCAATACTCATGGCTGATTCACGTCAATGTATGGCAAAACCACCACAACACTGTAAAGTAATTCGCCTCTAATTAAAACAAGTAATTAAAAACAAAAGATAAAAAGGCAAATACAGTATATTAACGCATATATATAGAATTTAGAAAGATGGTAACGATGACCCTATATGCAAGACAGCGAAAGAGACACAGATGTAAAGAACAGACTTTTGGCCTTTGTGGAAAAGGCAAGGGTGGGAAGATTAGAGAGTAGCACTATGTGTATATTACCATATGTGAAATAGGCGACCAGTCCAATTGCGATGCATGGAACTGGTGCACTGAGACAACCCAGAGGGATGGGATGAGGAGGAGAGTGAGAGGGGGTTCAGGACGGGGGAGACACATGTACACCGGCGGCTGATTCATGTCAAAGTATGGCAAAAATCACCACTATTTTTTTTATTTTTTTAACCACTATATTATAAAGTAATTAGCTTTTAATTAAAGTAAATGATTTTTTTTTTTAAAGTCACCAAGAATCCATTCCTCTGCTACACATCCCTCTGTCTATCTTTCTGCCTCATGGGTGCAAGGTGGCTGCTCCACCCTCAGGCATCACCTCCACATTTCAGGCAGATAGGAAGAGAAAAGGACAAAAGGCATGTCACACCTGAATCTACTTTAAAAAAATTTTTCCCTACCTTTTTAAAAAGTCAATCAGAGAAGAAACTGAATTCCAGAAAGCACAATTCTAATGATTTATTAGTCAAGTAGCCATGTGGCTACCCCTAGAAGCAAGGGAGTCTAAGGAAATGTTTTTAAGCATACTGACACCCAGGTAAAATTGAGGCCCCATTGCAGAAGGAGAGGAGGATAATGATGTTTGAAGCGGCAATCAGCTCTGCACCCCAGAGTATATCAAAATCCATGGGCAAATGAAGAGATGGAGGAGGCTGCTGAAAAAGGACATTCCGAGCAGGTGAGGAGGACATCTTTTGGATAATTCCCCATTTAAGCTCCAGGCACCTGCATGACTTGTTCTGCGTTGCTGTGGGTGACATGAGACTGACAAGAGAGACAGATTGTTTCACTTGCCCCAGGCCTCTCAAAGAATTAGTAGAAAAGCAAGAACTCATGCCATTTCCCAGCTCCAACCCTGGGTTCTTTCCACTGCCCTGCACTCATGCAAACTATGCTCCACAGACCCTTAGAGAGACAGGGAGGTGCCTGAAGGGGGCTCTGATGAGGATCTAGGCAGGTACACCGTGGGCAGGGCTCCTCTCTGCCCTCCCTCACCCAGAGACTCTCCCCCTTCACATTTTTGTTATACAGAAAACTTCTCTCTGAGATTTAATTTGATACACAGGCTAATCTGTCATTTAAAAATAAAAGTCTGCTCCGTAACTCTTAATATTCTGTACGCTCCTTACTCACTGAGCATTTTGAGAGCCGATTATTTCGTACATTCACAGGTTCTCCAAGTTGGAAGGTGTGGCCCGTGCACACGGGGCTCCAGAAACAGCTCATCCCAGTTTGGTGCTAACATCAGCAGGTGTCACTCTCTAAAATAGAATTAAGACGAGGGAGGCTGAGGTCAGACACCCGCAAGGCGATTTCGAAACGAGCTGTGAGCTAGGCTGGGATATTCCTTGACCTCGGGTGGAACTCCACAGCACAGGCGGCATCCCATGTGAGCTTGGCTGCATTTTGCTGAGGGCAGCGCACCGCGCGACATCCAGTAGTCTGACACTGACTCGGTGGAGGAAAGAAGGGAGAGAAGGGGTGAATGGTGGACAGAACAACTCACCCATCTCTCTGGCTTTTAGAACAAGCAGGGGCAAAATCTACTGACCTCGGTACAGGAGAGGAGGCTGCAGCCAGCCCACAGGGAGACTTCGGGTACATTTTAAAGACTCTTCCTCTGGTGATTTAAATAGGAAAGGGCCCTTCCTGGGCACAGGCAGCTGATAAGCATACACCCATGGCAATGAAGGCCACATTTTGTATAAACCAGAAAAAGGGACCCTTCTGGGCAAGCAGCCCAAGTCTTGTGCCAGGGTGAGAGACCAAGAGAGCTGAGCACAGGCTGGAGTTCAGCCCTCCTCATCACCTTTATGAACTCACAGGCTGGGACCTCCAGCTCTGTGCACATCTCCAGTTACCTGTTGGGGTGCACAAGCCTGCCTTCTGCCTGGCAAAGAGTTTTCAGCTCCCGACATCACCCTAGGAAAGGAGAATGGAGAGGCTAACACCTTCCTCTTTTTTGTGATGTGTGGACACAGGTTTGTGCACTCACACATGCACACTTGTATGCACATACCCAGTCAGGGACCTGTAGGGTAGAGCTTAAGCCACTGAGTGTTCAAAAAGAATAAGTGAAAGTTGCTGAGTCGGGTCTGACTCTTTGTGACCCCATGGACTACACAGTCTTCATAACTCTCCAGGCCAGAATACTGGAGTAGATAGCCTTTCCCTTCTCCTGGGGATCTTCCCAACTCAGGAATGGAACCCAGGTCTCCCTGGGTTCTTTACCAACTGAGCCAATGGTGCCTAAAAATAGAACAACTGACAGATTTGGGGGAGGGGGTTCTTACTACTCATACTTCCTGGAATTATGTATAATTACATCTTAGAAGCTCAACAAATAATCAGTAAGTACAAAATTAAGGAATCACCATGTGGTGAAGTTCAAGGAAGCTGATGTTACTCATAAGAGTAAATAAAGTAGAAAGTCTAGGGCCAAGGGTCATGGTGAAGAGTCCCATGTCTCTGGAGCTCCTAGCATTCAGAGAGGGGATCCATTCTCCCATTCCTCCTTCTAGAGACCCTAGTTTTATTTTGCTTATTAATATTCCTGTGCTATAAACAAAAAAAATTTTTTTAATCAACCTGCCATTCAACAGGAGTGAACCTGTGACATTTCTGGCTAAGGGAGTGTTAGTCTAAGTCACGAAATGGACCTGCAGAAGAGTTCTCCTGGAGCTGACACTCTAGGCTTTGGTCCCATTTTGCCCTTTACTCTCCCACTTCTTCCTTCCAGAAACACAAACTCAGGGGGTGATCTGAGTTCCAGCAGCCACGCTGAGAGCATTTATTCATTTACTCAACAAACACTCACTGTTTTCCATGCTAGGGATTCAGAATGAAGAAAACTGACATCGGTCTGGACCCCCGGTGAACTTACAGTCTGGTGGGGGAGACAGATTGTAAACAAATAGTCAGGATGTGTAAATGTCAAAAGGGAAATAAGTTAAGAAATGAGGTACTAAATATAGGAGAGTCAGCCTTGTATATGCTGGCTCAGGAAGCTAGAGGAAGCCAAGTCCCTAGTAGGAGACCTGTTCTCCCCTTGAAAGTTATTTAAATCTTTTATTATATTTATTTTATTTATTTAGCTGCATCATGTCTTAGTTCCGGCATCTTCGTTGCTTCATGTGGGATCTTTCAGTGAGGTGCACGGACTCTCTAGTTGTGGTGTAGGGGCTTAGTTGCTTCACAGCATGTGGTATCTTAGTTCTTAGGTCTCCAACCCAAATCCCCTGGGTTGCAAGCCAGATTCTTAACCACTGGACCACCAGGGGGAATCCCAAGAGTTATTTAAAATGGAGAAAAATAGAACCCTTAATTTGTCATTGTTTTTCAGGTTTATGCTACTACCCTCCGATTGCCATCCCCCAGCTGATAATAACCCTAAAAGAAGGCTCTTTGGCCTGGCTCAGTGAGAGTTTCTCAGATTTCACCCATATGAATAGCTTGTTAGCTGATGATACAATAAATGCTTATGTTTTCTTAAACTGAAGTATAATTGATTTACAGTGTTGTGCCAGCTAGATTCTTGATAAAGTGACTGCTCTCATTTTCTGTCACACGTGAAACTATTGCAGAAACACAATGATTTTGAAAACCATTTCTGAAGACCGTTTCTAAAGACTGAAGATCAGAACAATTTCAGTAGTGGTCCTAAAGTTATTCAACGTCATAGCAATGCATTAAATACTAATCTTCACATGAACAAAAGGTGGGAGGAGAGTGTACAATGGAGAAAGAAAAAGGGAGAGAGGGAGAGAAAGCGAGCAGGAGGCCTGAGTCTTTGTTACAGCAAAGGCTGCAAGCTCAGCCTCCTCAGGGTTAAAGCAGGAAATGCAAACGATGACAAAGCATTCCCAGGCTGAGAAAAACAAGACTCCTGCTGTTTCTTTGTTTTCCTACTCTGGAGTAAACAAGTGGGTAAGGACTGAAATTTTCCTGCTAGAGGGAAAACAGCTGCTCAAGCTAAATGGTAAATGCCAGCTGACATTTTCCCTCAGTGTTAGGGAGGCCAGGGGACACCGAGTAGCCTCTGGTGACCTGAGATGAGGAGCTCCATTGTTACCAGCAATGAATATGGGCCCCTTCATGCCAGATAGCCTGAATTTTTAAAACCCCCAAATCTGGATTTTTATGTGCAATCTCCCACTTTTAAATGTTGGGAATGCATTCAATATTTTTTGTAAACACGGTGTTAGCAAACTACATGTTTCTACAGACATTCAGGCAGCAGGCCATCAGTTGGCACTCTCGAGCTTGCTGAATGGTTGGGATAAGAAGCTGTTGCAAAGAGAAGTAGGGGAAAAGCAAAGAGCTGTCTGAAAGTAGGTAGGGAAGCAGAGGGATGAAAAAGAAAAGACCAAAGATAGTAGAAACAAGGAACATGGATCATCAGCAAAAACTGAGTTACTGAATGCTTCACACCTTTCCACCCCCACCCCAGCCCGGAAGCAATTTCTACCCCACCTCCAAGCAGAGCCTGCCTTCCTGGGCGTCTGCACAACCTCTACAGCTTGAACCACTCTGAACAGGTCTTTAGTCTACTCTTTCTTCCTGAAGCCCCAAAGATCATAAATCCCTTGAATTGCTGGAAAAACACTGGGCAGAAATCACAGAGTCCAGGAAAGAAAAACAGTAAAATGAAAACAAATGCAGAGAGCTGAAAATATGTTTATTTTGATCCATGTCCAGTTTTGGCAAATCTCAAAAAGAATAAAACGTCCAGGAAAAGGCAAGCTGAAGGGTGACTGGAGGAGGGAGCTAATAAGATCAAATTTGAGATTATGAAAAAAGTCAAGGTTCATTTATCATAGCATACAAAAGGATAAATTCCATATAGAATTTTTTTTTTTTTAGGTGAAACCATTTAAGTACAGGGTAGTGGAGGGGGAAATGGGTGAATTTCTCTATTATTTGGAAGTGGAGAATACTTATATAACTAGGACTAAAAATCCAGATGCTACTGAGGGAAAAGATTGATATGTTTGGCTACATAAAAATGTAACAGAAAAAAATTTTACAAGAGAAAACATTATCATAAGCAAAGTAAAATGACAAACATTTCACAGATGAATGGCTAACATCCTTAAAATATAAAGAGCTTCCAAAAATAGAGGGAAAAGAACCATCCAGTTGAAGGGGGAGAAAAATAGGCCACTCCAAAATATGCAGCTGTGCGATATGGACCATTGACCTGAAGGTGATCAAGACCCAGCAGACTCAGGAAAAGGTTTTTTACCTTTCCCTTAACTGCCTAAATAATTTAGGCAGGGGACCTGGCCCAGCTGCTGCTGCTGCTAAGTCGCTTCAGTCGTGTCTGACTCTGTGCGACCCCATAGACGGCAGCCCACCAGGCTCCCCCGTCCCTGGGATTCTCCAGGCAAGAACACTGGAGTAGGTTGCCATTTCCTTCTCGAATGCATGAAAGTGAAAAGTAAAAGTGAAGTCGCTCAGTCGTGTCTGACTCTTCGCGACCCCATGGACTGAAGCCTACCAGGCTCCTCCGTCCATGGGTGATCAAGACCCAGCAGACTCAGGAAAAGGTTTTCACCTTTCCCTTAACTGCCTAAATAATTTAGGTAGGGGACCTGGCCCAGAGAGAGAGCTAAACCGGGATAGTTTTCACCTGAAAGACTTACCTGCTTGGCAGGGAAAACATCTAATCACCAAACATCTACTCTTCTCATCCTCCTGTGAACTGACCATCTACCCTTCAAGCCCCAGGCCCCATCTCCTTCCTTAGCTCAGGATGGCATATAAGCTTCAGTCGCATGACTGCCTTTGTGTTTCTTATTTTTATGGGGCTCTTATAGCTTTATGGAGCTCTTTTTCTCTTATTAACCTGTCTATGTCAAGTTAACTATTAGACTAGCAACTAAAGAACCTAGAAAGGAAATTTTTTCCACTCCCACAAACTCAAAAATTGCAAGAGGCATGAACAGTTACAAAAGGAGATATAAAGGACTCCATATTGTCTAAAAAGATATTCAACCTTGCTTCCAGTAAGAAAAACAGAAATCGAAACTGTACTAAGTTCATAATTTTTTACCTCTCAGATTGGCAAAAATCCAAAAGCTTGTCAACACACTTTGTTGGCCAACCTCTAGGGAACAAGTACACTGTTGGTTGGAGTGCAAAAGGAGACCACCTCTCTCAAAGGGAATTTGGTTGGCAGTAACTATTCACACTTCCTTTTTGGTCCATCTATACCACTTCTGGAAACTATCCCAGAAAATCACTGACAAATATATAGAAAAGTGTTTGCATAAAGTTATTTATTGCAGCCCTGTTTGTAATGGCAAAAGACTAGAAATAACCCAAATGTCCCACAGTAAGAGGCTGGTTAAATTAAGTATCAAGTACTGAGGAGCATAAAAAGGAATTAAAAAAAAAAAAAATATATATATATATATATATATATATATATACACTGCCAAGTGGAGTGAAGGTCAGCACATATTTTGAAGTAGAAAGAAGCAAAGTGAAACTATGTAAACAGCTCACCTTAAAAAAATGATACTTTGGGGCACTTCCCTGGTGCTCCAGTGGTTAATTAAGACTTTGCCTTCCAATGCAGGGGGCCTGGGGTTCAATGACTAGTCTGGAAACTAGATCTCACATGCCACAGCAAAGATCAAATATCCCACATGCCGCAACTAAGACCTGATGCTGCCAAATAAATAAACAAATATTTAAAAATAATTCTTTTAAAATGAAAAGTGGGAGGAACCACTAACTATGCTACTACATATCTAAGAATAAGAATGGAAAGATAAGCCAAATTTTTTAAAATGGCTACCTATAGGGGAAGGAGGAAATAGAATAGAGGAGATTGGGATAGAAACTAGGTTTCTCTGATATACCTTGTTTTGTAGATCTGAATTTAGCATTGTGTAAATATTTTACTTAAGTACAAACAAAAAACTTGAAAAAGCATTTCCTAAAAATCAAGAGCAAGATAGAAGAATCTATCTGCACAGTGAGTTAGTGGTATAATCACAGACAGAACTGTTTCAAACAACTTTAAACCACAGTAATTTGACTGGATATCCATAGTGAGATATACTGAATCAATTAACGGTGACAATGTTGAGAGATAAGCCAAATGGCGTGTTTGGGAACTGCGATATTTGGTTGGGAGAAAGAACAGATGTAAGATATATGAAGTTACATAAGATAGTAAGAGTCTCTTTTTTTTTTTTTTTTTTTTTGGCCACATAGTGAAGCATGCAGGATCTTAGTTCCCCAACCAGTGATCAAACCTGTGCCCCCTGTACAGTGCCAGTGCCAAGTCTTAACCACTGGACTGCCAGGGAAGTCCCAGTGAGACTCTCTATTTGGAACTGAAAGTACTAGTATACACAAAGGATGATATCTTTAAATATAAGTGTATGTATTTCCTTTCCATCAGAAGGCTCTAGAAACCAAGACCAACCCACTAGCAATGAGCATCACTTGCTCCCTGACCACCATCAGGGTTATTTCCATCAATAGAAACCTTTGAAGAAATATTTGGTTCCCAAACTGGAAAAGGAAATGCACAAGTTGTGCTTAGATATTTGTCATATCAGAAATTCAGGAACTATTAAAATCTTTTGAGACTACATCAGAAGGAGGCAATGTTGGCAAACACGGGACAGTTGAAATGTTCATGCTGCTGCTGCTGCTGCTAAGTCGCTTTAGTCGTGTCCGACTCTGTGCAACCCGGAGACGGCAGCCCACCAGGCTCCCCGTCCCTGGGATTCTCCAGGCAAGAACACTGGAGTGGGTTGCCATTTCCTTCTCCAATGCATGAAAGTGAAAAGTGAAAGTGAAGTCGCTCAGTTGTGACCAACTCCTAGCGACCCCATGAACTGCAGCCTACCAGGCTCCTGCGTCCATGGGATTTTCCAGGCCAGAGTACCAGAGTGGGGTGCCATTGCCAAAGAATAGTAATTACAATGGACTACAATGAACTAAAGTACATCAAATATGTTTAAATCTATGACTTTATAATGATTATTTTTAATTGGTCACTTTTGGAGGGTTCTTGGTAGACAACTCAATAATTTGAAAAATGCTATTGAAGAGAAATCAATATTTATCCTGCCTTTCCTGTAGGAACCATACATGACCACATGATTGATAAGGGAATTTCTCTTAACAGAAATAATGCAGTAGTAAATGAGCAGAATGAAATTAAAAGACGCTTGCTCCTTGGAAGAAAAGTTATGACCAACCTAGACAGCATATTCAAAAGCAGAGACATTACTTTGCCGACTAAGGTCCGTCTAGTCAAGGCTATGGTTTTTCCTGTGGTCATGTATGGATGTGAGAGTTGGACTGTGAAGAAGGCTGAGCACCGAAGAATTGATGCTTTTGAATTGCGGTGTTGGAGAAGACTCTTGAGAGTCCCTTGGACTGCAAGGAGATCCAACCAGTCCATTTTGAAGGAGATCAGCCCTGGGATTTCTTTGGAAGGAATGATGCTAAAGCTGAAACCCCAGTACTTTGGCCACCTCATGCAAAGAACTGACTCATTGGAAAAGACTCTGATGCTGGGAGGGATTGGGGACAGGAGGAGAAGGGGACCACAGAGAATGAGATGGCTGGGTGGCACCACCGACTCGATGGACGTGAGTCTGAGTGAACTCCGGGAGTTGGTGATGGACAGGGAGGCCTGGCGTGCTGCGATTCATGGGGTTTCGAAGAGTTGGACACGACTGAGCGATTGAACTGAACTGAAGTGAGCAGAATGATAGAATTTCAATATCACCATTTTGCAACTCCCAATGAAATCATGGATTAGTCAATAATGACTAATAACTGATAACATCACTGAAAGAAAGACATGCAGACACTATATACATTCTGCTGGAAGTTCTCAGCATTCTCTCAGGAATCCTGCAAATACAAACACTGAATCAGGAAATCACCAATGAAATTACCAGTTTACAGGGAATTTGTTGGACAGAGGAGCGTGTTACATAGTACCTCAAGTTATAATCAACCAAAACCAGACGGTGGGAAACTCTACAGGAAACTGCCTCCCCCACTTTCCTCCACCACACACACAATTTCCTCAACAAATACCTTTCAAGAGAGAGAGAAAAAAAGAAAAAAGAATGAAAGAGAGAACCTATACATTAAAAGAAACATAAGAAAAAAGAGCAACCAATATAATTTATGGACTTTATTTCAACCCTGATTCAGAAAAAGTAAACTCATAAGAAAGATATGAGACATTTGGGGGAATCTGAAAACAATCGGAGGCTCCTAGATGCCAGCCTATTTTCCCACTGGCCTGAGCCTGAGCATTGCTGCTATTATGATACAAACCACTTCAGAGCCCAGAACCACAGGGTTGGAACAACTCTTCCAGCGGCTCCATGTGTGTCATAGGAAGAGTCCGACAGACAAAGCCACTTCTGCGTTCCCTCCAGCCCAGCAGACACTGCCACCCTCCACCCCAGGCCCAGGCCCACCAGCCACAGAGGAGCGAACCAGGAGGGCAGAACATTCAACGACTCAGAATGAGTCCAAAGGCCCCAGGCAGGCGATTCTTTTGGGGTGGTTCTCATTCAGGCTCTTGCCCACCTGGGGCACAGCTTTTGGCATGATTCGGGCTATGCCAAATGAACACGTTCTGCTTGTGTGAAGTGAGCTGATGTCCCTGATTCCGACCAGGCCTGTGTTTTGGAAACGGAGGTAGTTGGGATGCTCCAGCAAATACCACTACCAGTATCGCTGCAGATGGGAGTAACTGTAAACTATATGATA
Source organism: Nanger dama (assembly GCA_917880005.1). Lineage (NCBI taxonomy): Eukaryota > Metazoa > Chordata > Mammalia > Artiodactyla > Bovidae > Nanger > Nanger dama. The sequence continues at coordinate 1,547,749 of CAKJTW010000032.1, forward strand.
GTTGTTGTTATTGCTGTTTTTCAGTTGCTAAGTCGTGTCCAACTCTCTGAGAACCCATAGACTACAGCACGCATGGCTTCCCTGTCCTTCACTATCTCTCAGAGTTCGCTCAAATTCATGTCCATTGAATTGGTGATGCCATCCAACCATCTCATTCTCTGTCACCCCCTTCTCCTCTTGCCTTCAATCTTTCCCAATATCAGGATCTTTTCCAACGAGTCAGCTCTTCACATCAGATGGCCAAAATATTGGAGCTTCAGCATCAGTCCTTGCAATGAATATTCAGGGTCAATTTCCTTTAGGATTGACAGGTTTGAGCCCGTGCAGTCCAAGGGACTCTCAAGAGTCTTTCCCAGCACAATTTGAAAGCATCAAATGCAGTATGTACAGGATTCCATTTCGGAAAAGGTAAACCCTGTCCCCAGAGCCTGAATGCTCTTACGTCAGAAGGCTTGGGAATTAGCCACAATCCCTATCTATTACTACACCTACCCATGAGGTCCCTTACTGTTCCAAGCTCTGAAACCCCAGATGTGATGTAGAGAAGACACTCATTATTTTAGGGGAGAGAAGAACTTAAGATAGGTAAAAGGATCCAAGGAAGGGCAAGAAATGAGCAAGTCAGGAAGTGTTGCTAGCACATGAAGTCAAGAGTGCCAAAACTAAGTAAATAATAATTTGATATTTATTGAGTTCTTTCTATCTGCAAGGTGCTGGGCTAAGTCCTTTCCTCTTTTTCTTTTTAAATTTTATTAAAGTATAGTTGATTTGCAATGTTATGTTAATTTCTGCTGTACAGCAAAATGATTCAGTTATATATATATATATTTATAAACTCAGATATATATATCTTTTTATATTCTTTTCCATGGCTTGTCACAGAATATTTAATATAGTTTCCTGTGCTATACAGTAGGGCCTTGTTGCTTATCCATCCTATATATAATAGTTTTCATCTGATAATCCCAAACTCCTAATCCTTCCCTCTCCACTCTCTTCCCTCTTGGCAACCACACATCCATTCTCTATATCTGTGAGTTTGTTTCTATCTTGTAGACATGTTCATTTGTGTTATATTTTTATTCCGCACATAAGTGATATCATATGGTATTTGTCTTTCTCTTTCTTACTTATTTTGCTTAGTATAATAATCTCTGGGTCTATCCATGTTGTTGCAAACGGCACTGTGGCACTCTTTTTTATGGTTAATATTCTGTTGTGTATATATACCACATCTTCTTTATCCATCCCTCTATTGATGGACATTTAGGTTATTTTCATGTCTTGACTATTGTAAATAGAACTGCTATGAACACTGGGGGGCATGTATCTTTTCATGCATTAATAGATTTGTCTGGATATATGCCCAGGAGAGGGATTGTTGGATCGTATGCCAACGCTGTGCTAGGTCCTTTTCACGCATCATACCTTTTCACATGCTCAGAAACCTATAGATAATGCTCTCAACCTCCTCCTCTCAAGTGCAGCCTCATTCCTTCTTCTCAGGAACACATACATCGCTTACCTATTTCCTATTTCAAACCCCTGGGAGTTTCATGTAATTGCTGCAGTTTCACATGTATAGCAAAGATGCTGGAGGGACAGCCTCAGTCCAATATGGGAGGTTTGAGGTCTCTGGAGGGTCAAAGACCTCCCTGACACAATCAACAAAGCTTCTTTCATGCAATGTTTAAAAGGAACCCTATCTAAAGAAATTTGTCATCTTTATAAAGAAAAAATGTCCAAAAGATGCCAAACTCTTCCAGTCAGGGCTTTGTCTTTGACGTGACCCGTGACAAGCCATTGCTCCCTTCACAGCGAGTCATCTGGCCATCTACGATTTTGGATCCTTTTCCAGGAAATCCACCAGCTGAACAAAGGCTGTTGGACCTGTTACAATTTTATCATCAGTAAATGAGACTGAAAGTTGGATGCATTTACAAGCAAGAAGGCACAGTGTAACTGGTGATGATAGAGTCACTGCATGTTTTCCATAATTTCCTAACAAGGGTCATGCCTTGAAGACTCAGCAGTGATGCAATGACAGAAAAAGGAGAGGAATTTACATAGGAGGCAAAGATGCAAACTGTGTTATGTGAGTTCTGTCTCTCCTCGGTGAAGGAGCAACATTTGAAATGTGTTCCCATTAATCTGACCCCCACCCCCAAGCCACCAAAACACACTTAACAATGGGGCTTCGCTCTGTAGCTACAATTCATCATATCTAGAATTATTTCAATGAATCAATGAATAATGGAGCAATGGCTTTATCACTTGTTTGTGTCCCTTGATATGGATATTCGGTACAGTAAACCTGTGGCATCTGCAGATTTAACATGCTGGTTGCTTCAGCTGTCAGTAAAGACCCCTGACAGCGTGGGAACGTGCAGCTTTGCTGAGATACGGGCAGGAATGGCGCCACCCAGCTGGGTGTAGCTGAGTGAAGAGAGCAGACCAGCCCGCTTCCCAAAACAGCTTTGTGTTTCTCAGCAAGTGGTCCAGTAGGCAGAAACCTACCAGAAAATAAAAACGACTTTAAAAACTGTTTCTGGGAATTCCCTGGCGGTCCAGTAGTTAAGACTCTCACTGCCAGCAGCCCTAGTTGGACCCCTGGATGGGGAAGGAAAATTCCCCAAGCCACGTGGCAAGGCCAAAAATGAAACAAAAAAACTGTTTCTTTGCATATATTGCCACCACCACCACCCAACCACGCACACACCCACACACAAAAGAAAAACTAATCATTAACACTGTTGCTGGAAGTAATGAAGATGTGAAGAGTCGTGAAAAAGTAATGGTTTTTCAGAACTGTAATTTGGGATAAATTAAAGATGGTGTTTTGATCTTGATGGCAGTTTAGCTTTCTTAATCCACATAATTGCAGATGTTTGAAGAGACTTGAGAAACCATTTCAGGAAATGTTTTCAGGCAGCTCAAAAATCTTACACAGAGTAAGATACAAAACTTAAGTGAAAGAGCAGCAGTTAACTTGTGGTAAGAGTCTATAGCAGGAATCAGCAGCCTCTCCATGTAAACAGGATTCAGAAAGACCCAGAAAATCTGGAGAAGTACTTATGGATCATCAGATTTGGAGACATATGAAGATCTCCGTAAAGGTCAAAAGGGTTTGCTCTTCTTTCTGTAAGCATGGCCAATGGATGAATACACATCCATCTTTTCATTTCAGTATCCCTCACCCAAAATGTGCTACAAGCGTGCCTTAGAGGCTGAAAAATTCTGAACTCCCTGGAACAAGATTTTCTCATGGGGAGGGCGGTAGGTAAAAGCAGCCAGTGTGCCTCGAATAGCAGCCCTTTCCCATTTGAAAGGCTTCTGATTTATCTTCCAAAGGCTCATCCTCTTTCTACACATATATTATCCAACACTGCATACGCATCCTCACTTCCCTCTTGATTTGTTATTTTACTCTTGTTAAACAATGTCCAGGTTTACCATGTTTATATCTCATAACTATCAATGTCCTTTCGGATATAAGCTTGGAGCCTGGTGGGCTACAGTCCATGGTGTTGCAAAGAGTCGGATATGACTGAGTGACTAACACTTTCACTTTTGGTATATATAAACAACCAAAGGTAACTACCAAGTATTAATTATGCTTATTAATTACATTAATAGTTGTTGTTATAGCATACTATATGTGAAATATATATTATCCTATATATGATCTATAGTGTAATATCTGTATTAGTTATACTATAATAACAGTTATATAGTATTAATGTTATTGTATACTATAACATTCCAATTTATATACATTATCTTTTATCCTCACAATACTGGAAGATAAAATTTACAATAAAACAAGGCACCAGAGTGGCGAGCAACTAGCTCACATTGTCAGAGCTAGTAAGTGGTAGATTCAGTATTCAAATCCAAATGGGAAGGAATCTATGTCAGGGCTTGTTCTATTACTAAGTTGCCTCTAATGGTGTACATCTCGTTAATATCCCTTTCTGATCTATCATTAATCACACAGAGCATCAGCAGTTTTATAAAAGCTGTTTACGAAGCAGAACTAAAGCAGGGTTAACTACACACACACACACACACACACACACACACACACGCAGTCCCTTTATGCAGCTGGATTCCTTCATCCTCTCAATCAGAGTTGTCGACGCCTACTCCATGCCAGAGACAGGCACGAGTTCATAAGTCAGGCATGGTCCCAGTCTTCATGGAGCTTCTATTTTCACTCCTACTGATTCCTTGGGTGTGTCTTAAATGATACCTCCTTCAGTAGATAGCCCTTGTCACCCCAGACTTAATTAGGTACTTCATCATACTCTTCTTGGACTTTTCCTTCATAACACTCGTCTCCCTTTAATTACTTCACTGCTTTTCATTCCTCTGTCCTGTGACCTCTTTGGAGGTGAGACAGTTGTCTTGTTCCTTCTCTAACCAGTAGCACCTGGGGCCTAAGAGAAATTTAGTAAATATTTGTTGAATGAACGGATGTGAATAAGCAGTGGGAGCAGGTTCTCTCAAAGGTTCGAGAAGGTGGTGCACCAGCTAGCAGTTAGCTGACTGTCAGCTTTGTGGGTGCCAACCTCTTCTCAACAGAAACTAGCAGTCTCCCTCCCACTGCACACCTCTTCCGGTGTCCGCCTTGCCGTGAGGTCTGCCCAGGCTCGCCTCGCCTGCGAGCTGTACCAGCAGGTGGAAGCCTGCCCTGCAGAAAGGACTGATTAATCCTAACTGTCAAGTCAGGCTCACATATCTTGCCTGTGCACACCCAGCCAATCTGGGTATCCCTTTGATCACAATCTCTGGTCCTGGGTTGAACCTCAAGAGATTCAACAGCTCCTGGAAGGAATGACCACACCCTACTCCACCCCTGGCTGTGTGGGGATTAACTGGAGATCTGGTTTTCTACGCCCTGTAGGACAAGATCATACACCTGGCAGTAACGTGGTGTCTGAAAGAGATGCAGAGTCTGGCACCAAGAGGCATAGGTGAGGGGGCCTTCAGGGTGGAGCTTAGAACTCAGAAAGGGAGCCTTGAGGGCTTCCCTTGTGGCTCAGTGGTAAAGAATCTGCCTGCCAATGCAGGAGACATAGGCTCAATCCCTGATCCAGGAAGATCTCACCTGCTGTGGAGCTGCTAAACCCGTGCACCACAAATATTGAGCCTGTGCACTGGAGCCCAGGAGCTGCAAGGACGGAGCCCTTGTCCCGCAGCTACTGAAGCCTGAGGGCTCCAGAGCCTGTGCTCCAGAGCAAGAGAAGCCATCGCGGTGAGAAGCGCACACCCTACAACTGGAGAGTGGTCCCCGCTTCCCCCACATCTAGAGAAAAGCCCACACAGCAACAAGACCCAGCATAGCCAAAAATAAACAAAAAAATAAAAAGAAAGCGAGCCTTGAGCAGGCAAGAGTGGAAACCTCCATGTTTCCCTCAAGACTCGGACATTTCTTTGGGATGGAGGCAGCAAGTCAGGAGCCAGGAAGCAGAGATCCCTGCCATCGGTTGTGGGCACAAGATGAATCAGCTGAGCCTGTCTGGTGAATCAGATTATTGGATTACCTGCTGCTCAGTTCTTTGCTTTCCCCTCTCTTAACTCTATGCCTTTACAAAAGTCCTGCTTAATTGTTTAAAGTCTCTGCGGTGCTGATGACTTCAGCTGTGGTTGTTCAGAAGCACAAAGGGACAAGGACAGGAGACTTCTGGGGACGTGGCAGAGCTGGGAAGTCCCTTGCTCTCCCCATAAAGATGCTCCCTCCCACTGCCACCCCTCAGAGGATGTATCTCCTCTTATTACGGGAGATGTCCATTTCTTTGCAGGATCTGAGCCAGTTAAGGAAGTCCCCTGACTCCAGGTTGTAAGTCAATTATCTTTTTTTTTTAAGTAGTGAATAAAAAATAAATTAATTAAAATTTCAGTTTCAGTTAAAAAAAAGTGGTACTTTGCCCATGTGTGAATAACCAACATTCTACAGCCTCATAGCTCTCTCCCATGTGCCCACAGTCCCTCATTTTCCAACCCATTGTCAATCTTCCTCAGTCTACAGCTGGAATTTGTGACCACCGAGGGCAGACCCTGTTGTCCTCAGCCCTCAATCTGGGACTCAAAGTTAATGCTCTGTTGGGTCTTTGACAGCCTCAGAAGAGAGTCCAGTTACAGTGGTATATTGGTAAATCTATACTGGGGGGTACAGGGTGGGGGGAAAATCCCTGATTTGTAGGGGTTTTCAGTTTCCATGGTGTAAATGCTCCCTTCTACCATGACTGATTTCCAACTACCAATGGTTTAACAATCAGCTTGTAAAACTCCTGAATATTTAACATTCTCACCAGCCAGTCTGAGCTGGCTCCAGCATATTACCAATTCAGGAGGATTTCTAGTGTGTCTCTGGGCCCCTGAGAAGTCCTGATAGAGTGATCAAATAGGCCTGGTGGAAGTAGAGATAAGGAGAAGACTTCGTGTGCTATTTCTTCTACCCACTGGCTCCCTTGGTTCAGAGCCCTGGAAAGAGGATGACTTTAGGGAATCAGGAGAGCTCTGGGTTCAAATACTTGTGTGACTTTGGGCAAATTTCAGCTTCCAACTCTGCAAATTAGGATTGATAAAAACTCCCTGAAGGATCACTTTGAGAATGAAGTGAGAGGCCCAAATAAAATGCTTAATGTATAGCAAGCTCTCAAATGTCCTTTCTTTTGTTCCCCTATCTTTGTCTTAATTTTGCCTGTATTAGTTCAAGTAACGGTTTTTCAAGTCATGTCCGACTCTTAGCAACGCAGTTGACTGTAGCCCACCAGGCTCCTCTGTCCATGGGATTCTCCAGGCAAGTATACTGGAGTGAGTTGCCATGCCCTCCTCCAGGGGATCTTCCTGACCCAGGGATCAAACCCACATCTCCTGTGGCTCCTGCTTTGCAGGCGGATTGGTTACTGCTGAGCCCCGGGGAAGCCCCAGTTCAAACAATTATTTTTCAAAGGGTCCAACAGGGGGAGCCCAAACTCAACACTGTCAGAGTGGGGGCTGGTAATTCAACCCAACTCTCACTACAGTTTGAGTTTAACTGCAAAAACTTTGAAAGGCATACCTCTTTCTCTCTTCAGGGCTCACCCTTGTCCTCATCCTCAAAGAGGTGAGTCCATTTAAATGTTCCATAACTGATGTTTATGCCAGCTGGCTTCGTTCTCCTTTAAGATAGCAAGCTACACCCAGAATCAAAAACCACAGTCCACAAAGGGGGCTCCACATCAGACCAGAACAAGGACAATGGGCTTCCCTAAAGCTGGTCTCCACACAGCGGAGCACACAGAGCCTCCTGCACACCCAACGTGCCTCCTGCATCAAACCAGGCCCCACAATATACCAAACACCAAATAGCCATGAGGATTTATGGTAAAACTGTGCAGCAGAAGGCTGTAGTTAGATAGCTAGAAAAACTTTCCAACTATAAAACAAATTTACAAGGAAGTCTTTGGCTCTAGCTAGGGGAGGGAGGCAGAGGCAGAGGGGGCCTGAGACTCGCTAGATATAAGAAGTTCGGCTGCTCACAAACACTGGAGTTATTGGAATGCTACAGGGAGAGACAGCAAATGAAACTTTGAGGAAATCTGATGTTAAAGAGCTTTTGGTAACCTGAGAAACTTTCAGAAACTTTGACGCACAAAAACTCTTCATTAGAAGTGAATGAAAAGTCTTGGAATTGAACAGTGTGTGACACTTTCCAGCTGACCGACCTACACAAGTCTCTTTGAGACTCAGTCATGCATATATTTTTGACTCACCCTATTATTTATTGAGCATCTTGTATGTATATCAGGTATGGGGTTAAGTGAACCCTGAGGGGACTATGGTGGGCAAAATTAAGGACTTTTTTTTCATGGGGCTTACAATTTATTCATCTGTAAAAAGCATACTGGGAATTACCTGGTGGTCCAGATGACACCACCCTTATTGCAGAAATTGAAGAGGAACTAAGGAGCCTCTTGATGAAGGTGAAAGAGGAGAGTGAAAAAGCTGGCCTAAAACTCAACATTAAAAAATGATAATGGCATCAAGTCCCATTATTTCATGGCAAATAGATAGGAAACAATGGAAACAGTGACAGAGTTTATTTTCTTGGGCTCCAAAATCACTGCAGATGATGACTGCAGCCATGAAATTAAAAGACGCTTGCTCCTTGTAAGAAAAGCTATGACCAACTTAGACAGCATATTAAAAAGCAGAGACATTACTTTACCAACAAAGGTCCATCTAGTCAAGGCTATGGTTTTTCCAGTAGTCATGTATGGATATGAGAGTTGGACTAGAAAGAAGGCTGAGTGCCAAAGAATTGGTGCTTTTGAACTGTGGTGTTGGAGAAGACTCTTGAGTCTCTTGGACTGCAAGGAGATCAAACCAGTCAATCCTAAAGGAAATCAATCCCGAATATTCATTGGAAGGACTGATGCTGAAGCTGAAGCTCTAGTACTTTGGCCACCTGATGCAAAGAACTGACTCCTTGGAAAAGACCCTGATGCTGGGAAAGATTAAAGGCAGGAGGAGAAAGGGACGACAGAGGATGAGATGGTTGGATGGCATCACCGACTCAATGGACATGAGTTTGAGCAAACTCTAAGAGATAATGAAGGACAGAGAAGCCTGGCGTGCTGGATTCCATGGGGTTGCAAAGAGTCAGACACGACTGAGCTACTGAACAACACCAGTGGTTAGGACTCTGAGCTCTTACTGCTGAGGGCCCAGGTTCAAACCCTGGTGGAGGAATTAAAATCCCACAAGCCATGCAGCTTGGTCAAACAAAACAAAGCAAAATAGATGTAGTAGCACTGGAATGACTGGATATCCATGTGCAAAAGAATGAATCTGGATCCCTATCTTACACCATATAAGAAAATTAACTCAGAACGAATGAAAAATCTAAAAGTGAAAGCTAAATCTATTAAGCTCTTGGAAGAAGGCATAGGCTCAAATCTTTGTGACTGTGAATTAAGTAATGGTTTCTTGGCTATGAAACCAAATGAACAAGTAACAAAACATAATACAGATAAATTGGACTTCACCAAAATTTAAAACTTTTCTGCTTCAAAGGACACCATCAAAAAGTGAAAAGATGCCAAGATACGAAATGGAAGCAACCTAAGTGTCCATCAATAGATGAATGGATAAAGAAGATATGGTATGTATATACAATGGAATATTACTCAGCCATAAAAGAGTGAAAATTTGCCATTTACAGCAATGTGGATGGGCTTGGAGGGCATTATGCTAAGTGAAGTAAGTCAGGCAGAGAAAGATAAATACTAGATATCATTTACCTGTGAAATCTAAAAATACAACAAACTAGTGAATATAACAAAAAGAAGCAGACTCACAGATACAGGGAACAAATCAGTGGTTGCCAATGGGGAGAGGGAGTTAGGAAGAGATAATATAAGGACAGGGGTTTAAGAGGTACAAACTATTATATATAAAATAAATTATAAAGATATATAGCACAGGGCATATAACCAATATTTTATAATAACTGTAAACCTTTTTAAAAAAAGTGAAAAGATAACCCACAGAATGAGATGAAAATACTTGTAAGTCATTGATCTGTTAAGGGGGTTGTATCTAGTAGGATATACAAAGAATTCTTACAATTCGGTAATAAAAAGACAAACCAATTTAAAAATGGGTAAAGGATCTGTATCAATATTTCTCCAAAGATATACAAATAACCAATAACCACATAAAAAGATTCTCAACATCTTTAGCCATTAGAAAAACACTTACGTAATACCCACAATGAGATATCACTTTATACCCTCTAAAATAGCTAGAATCAAAAAACAGATTGGAAGGGCTTCCCCGGGGGTCCAGTGGTTAGGAATCCGCTTCCAATACAGGGACACTGTGTTCCAGCCATGATCAGGGGCACATGCCACTGGGCAACTAAACCAATGCACTACAACTACCGAGCCGGTGAGCTCTAACAAAACACCCTGCATGACGCAACAAAGGTCCCGAGTGCCTTCAACTAAGACTCGACACAGCCAAGTAAATAAATGAAGAAAAATCAAAGCATAATAATAGTTCTTACCTCATAGGGTCATTGTGAACAGTAAATGAGATGAATTTTGGCTGATGGAATAGCTAAAAACAACATCATTTATCAACCAGGCCTGGAGAGGGGGTGTTTGGAATGGGGGAGGGACACTAAGCTTTCTACTTTATCTATTGTTTAAATTTTTAAACTGGTACATTTTTGTAATTCAAAAAGTAAAGCAGTAAAGAGCTACTTATTTCTGTGTTACTGATTTAGTCAAGACTTAACATCCACAGAGAAGTGCATGAGGATTGAGAACAACATTCTGTTCTTGACTTATGTTTGACCTTCTGTGTTTGTGTAACTTTTTCCAGAGTTCATCAGCTTTGCTTACCTTTCCCCCCACTGCCCCTCAATTTGCTTAAGTCCATTAGTCACAATAGTTTAAACCTCCCCATCAAATCCCTGGATCCTCTGAATCGGCCCCAAGAAAGACCCCAGACAACCACACAGGGGAGGGCCTTGCCTATTCCTAGCCAGAGTCCTCTGAATACCTTTCCCCCATTTTTATCTCCTTCCCTATACCAAACCCTCCTAGAGATCTGATTTAAAGCCTCTCACTTTGCAAACAGAGAGGTCTGCTCTTCCAGGAGGCCAGAGCTGGCTGGCTGGGAGTCTGGCCGGAAGTCAGTTTCCTGGGTGGGAGAACACTGGCTGAAACCCAGACGGCTGACGTCACCTGGTCCAGATGGCGGACATCATTGCCCAATCAGAGGAAACTGATGCCGGCAACACATTTCTCTATGACTGTCTTCCTCCATTCAGAAAAGTATTTTCCTCGACAGGAAGCAGCTGAGTAGGAGTGGAAAATGCCCTGGCCTTTGAACCATGCGGCGTGTTGACCATGAGGCTGGCCGTGGCATTGACTGACAAATGAATGTGAGACCCGACACTGGACTCAGGGTCAGAAGACTCAAGTCTGGGTCTCTGCCACCTAAATTCTAACCTTTGACAAATCACTTCAGTAGCTTTTCTGAGCTGTGAGTAATAATACCAACTCACAGAAGCTACTGTTGCATGTCTGGAATGAGGTCATCCATGTGAAAGATTTCATAAACTTGAAGCAGGATGTCAATACATCATCATTCTGCCTTTCAGAGGGCAGCAGACCCTGAGGAGGCAGGCTGATCCAGGAGCCAGGTAGCCTACACCAGAATGCACAGCCAGGACACATAATTTAAGCTCTCTGTGCCCAGTTACCTCATGGTCACAATGGGGGATAATACGAATACCCACCTCATCACAGGCTTGCTGGGAGGGTGAAGTACCTACTCCACTTGGAACACATAGATCATCACCCAGCTGTGGCAGTGCTCACCAAGACTTAGCTGGATAATCCTCCCCCAGGCCAGCTTTTGCACCCGCAGGCCCTGACCTGGGTGTTCAGCCCAATCCCAGGAGATCTCATGAAAAGAGATCCTGGGAATTCCCTGACTGCTCAGTGGTTAGGACTCCATGCTTTCACTGCTGAGGGCTCAAGGTCAACCCCCATCGGGGAACTAAGATCCTGCAAGCCTCTTGGCATGGGCCTCTCGCCCCAGAAGGAGGGGGATTCTACTCCCACCCACAGACCACACAGCGGGCAGAGCTCTTTAACTGAAATCTGACCATGTCACTTCTCTGTTTCACCACCCAAATCTACCCCAGCCCCACCCTCACACCCAGGTAGACACCAAGCCCTGGTGCTAGGCCTTTGAGCCCTCTCCAGCATCTCCCCTTGCCTGCTGCCTCTCATCAAGGGTCCAGCAACAGCAGACTGCCTGGCACTTCTCACCTCCACTAGCTGGTCCAGCCTGCCTTCACCAGCCCTGCTTTGCCAACTCCTAGTTACCTCCCTGGGCTTCTCTGGTGGCCCTTTAGGACTCTCAGATTCATGTCTCCCAGAAAGCCCTTTCTGACTTTCCTGAGCAGAGCCGGGTGCCCCTTCCCCTATGTTCCCAGCAGGCACTTCCATCACTGCACAGGCCAAACTGTACCCTAACTGTTCAGGTGACTGCTTCACACCAGCCTGGGGGATCCTTGAAAGGAAAGGCCAGCACTGGGTCTTGCTCATCTCAGTAAACTCAGCGTGAGCGCAGTGCCAGGCACACAGTAGGTGATCAGTAACGGTAGAGTGGAAAGACTGATGAATGGATGACCAGGAACTAACAGAGTACCAGTTACGCTTGGCCATGCTGCCTGACTTGTGGGATCTGCCAGGGATTGGACCTGGGCCATGGCAGTGAGAGGATGGAATCCTAGCCACTGGACCTCCAGGAAATTCCGTCGTTCAGCTACCTTAACAGATGATGCTGTTTGCCTGGGGTTGGGATGAACATCTTGGAACAGATATAGTTCCCATCTCCTCAACCACTATTTTTCTCAGAATCACTGCTGTCTCTGTCTCAGGCACCCTCTGTACCTATCCCTTTTCCCTGCTCTTATGCTTGGCCTCTCCTTCCTGAATACCTTGTTTATCTTCCTTGTCCTGTGTCATATATCTAGACCCTTTGCTGCTTTGTATTCTTTTCCTTTCGTCTTTCATTTGTGCTTGAGTGATGGTCTCTGTTCTCTTACTTCTTATCAAGCATTCTGGGCTGTTTAAGAGTTTCCTGGGCTCATGACTCCTCAGAAAGGAAGGAGATTTTGAAAGGAAGGAAATCAATCTTTATTATATGTCCAGAAGTCCCACACGTTTTATTTCATATAATCTTAGTAATAAGCTTATAGCATGGCATGTCATTCAAAGAAGCTAGGTTATGCTTCTGTAACAAAGAACCTCAAAATCTCAGTGGTTTTTCATAACAAAGATTTATCTATTGAATTTATACAACCCACTTATCAACGGTGGGTTGACTGAGGCTCTGCTCTGAGCCATCGTTACCTAACCTCAGGGCCCAGGATGACAGCATGTGAGTGCTAAGTAACTTCAGTCATGTCTGACTCTTTGCAACCCTGTGGACTGTAGCCCGCCAGACTCCTCTGTCTGTGGAATTCTCCAGGCAAGAATACTGGAGTTGGTTTCCATACTCTACTCCAAGGGATCTTCCTGACCCAGGGATCGAACTGGCATCTCTTATGTCTCTTGCACTGGCAGACAGGTTCTTTATTACTAGCACCACCTGGGAGACCCCTAAGGATGATAGAGCAGCCTCTACCTAAAACATTGCCATTTGCTGTTGTAGAGGGGGAGAATGTGGGAAAGCACAGCATATGCTAGCTTCTAACACTTCCATGTAGAAGGGACATATTTTAATTGGTCACATAGCCATTCCTTAATTGGTAGGAGTTAAATGACAAACTCTAAAAGATGATGCTGTGAAAGTGCTGCACTCAATATGTCAGCAAATTTGGAAAACTCAGCAGTGGCCACAGGACTGGAAAGGGTCAGTTTTCATTCCAATCCCAAAGAAAGGCAATGCTAAAGAAAGTTCAAACTACTGCACAATTGCACTCATCTCACACTCTAGCAAAGTAATGCTCAAATTCTCCAAGCCAGGCTTCAACAGTAGGTGAACTGTGAACTTCCAGACAGTCAAGCTGGCTTCAGAGGAACCAGAGATCAAATTGCCAACATCCATTGGATCATCAAAAAAGCAAGAAAGTGCCAGAAAAACATTTACTTCTGCTTTGTTGACTATGCCAAAGCCTTTGACTGTGGATCACAACAAACTGTGGAAAATTCTTCAGGAAATGGGAATACCAGACCACCTGACTGCCTCCTGAGAAATCTGTATGCAGATCAAGAAGCAATAGTTAGAACTGGACATGGAACAACAGACTTGTTTCAATGGGGAAAGGAGTATGTCTAGGCTGTGTATTGTTACCCTACTTATTTAACTTATATGCAGAGTACATCATGAGAAATGCTGGGCTGGATGAAGCACAAGCTGGAATCAAGATTGCCAGGAGAAATATCAATAACCTCAGATATGCAGATGACGTCACCCTTATGGCAGAAAGTGAAGAAGAACTAAAGAGGCTCTTGATGAAAGTAAAGGAAGAGAGTGAAAAAGTGGGCTAAAAACTCAACATTCAGAAAACGAAGATCATGGCTTCTGGCCCCATCAGTTCATGGCAAATAGATGGGAAAACAATGACAGACTTGATTTTTGGGGGCTCCAAAATCACTGCAGATGGTGACTGCAGCCATGAAATTAAGAGACGCTTGTTCCTTGGAAGAAAAGTTATGACCAACCTAGACAGAATATTAAAAAGCAGAGACATAGGGCTGGTGCACGGGATGATTCAGGGAGATGATATGGGGTGGGAGGTGGGAGGGGGCTTCGGCACTGGGAGATCGTGGACACCTGTGGCTGATTCATGTCAATGTATGGCAAAACAAATACAGTATTGTAATGTAGAATAAAGTATTTAAAAAATAAAAATAAATAAAAAGCAGAGACATTATTTTGCCAACAAAAGTCTGTTTAGTCAAGGCTATGGTTCTTCCAGTAGTCATTTATGGATGTGAGAGCTGGACTATTAAAAAGCTGAGTGCCGAAGAATTTATGTTTTGAACTGTGGTGTTGGAGGACTCTTGAGAGTCCCTTGAACCTCAAGGAGACCCAACCAGTCCATCCTAAAGGAAATCAGTCCTGAATATTCATTGGAAGGACTGATGCTGAAACTGAAACTTCAATACTTTGGCAACCTGATGCGAAGAACTAACTCATTTGAAAAGACCCTGATGCTGGGAAGAAAGATTGAAGGCAGGAAAAGAAGGGGATGACAGAGGATGAGATGGTTGGATGGCATCACCAACTTGATGGACATGAGTTTGAGCAAGCTCTGGGAGTTGGTAATGGACAAGGAAGCCTGGTGTGCTAAAGTCCAAGGGGTCACAAAGCTTCTGACACAACTGACTGACTGAACTGAACTGAAATGATGTGGCAAAGTGCAGTCTTCCTAGGAATCTGGAAGGAGAGAGAGACTCACATATTGGTGAATAGTCCTGATAACATGGTGTATATTCCTGTCCCCATTTTACAGATGAGGTTGAGGCACAGGAAGGTTATTTGTAGTAAATGTCAGGCGAGCTGGGCTGAACCCATGCTTTTTGATTCCTGGGGCTGTGCCCTTGCCACTCCACGGGAGGTTCAGTTCAGTTCAGTCGCTCAATCGTGTCTGACTCTTTGCAGCCCTGTGGGCTGCAGCACACCAGGCTTCCCTGTCCATCACCAACTCCTGAAGCTTGCTCAAACTCATGTCCATCGAGTCAGTGATGCCATCCAACCATCTTATCCTCTGTCGTCCCCTTCTCTGGCCTTCAATCTTTCCCAGTATCAGGATCTTTTCAAATGAGTCAGTTTTTCACATCAGATGGCCAAAGTATTGGAGTTTCAGCTTCAGCTTCAGTCCTTCCAGTGAATATTTAGGATCGATGGGCTTGATCTCCTTGCAGTCCAAGGGACTCTCAAGAGTCTTCTCCAACACCACAGTTCAAAAGCATCAGTTCTTTGGTGCTCAGCTTTCTTTATAGTCTGACTCTCACATCCATACATGACTACTGGAAAAACCATAGCTTTGACTAGACAGACCTCTGTTCGAGGTTCTAGGGTGCCTAAGCCTTGTCTACCATTTTCTACCCAGTCTTTGGGCTCTGCTATGAAGCTTGATCTGTTGGAATGCCAGAGGCCAGATGGCATCTGCATCTCATCTAATGAGGGGCAATGGAATCTCTCCTCAGTGTGCGGTTTGGAAGACTTCTGATTTCAAGACAAAAACTAAGTAGGTCACAAAACTTGGAGCACTGTCATTAGAAACCTTCTAGACAAAGTTAGTCTGGGTGATAGAAGTCAGAATAGCAGCTCATTTGGAGGCGGGCAAGTCAGAGGTTTTGCATATTGACTAGATAGAGGTTCCAGGGAAACTTCTGGGCGATACTATCTTGATCTAGATGGTGGTTAAATGGGTGAAGACAAATGTAAAAATTTATCGCACTGCACACTCAAGGCTTGTACACTCTCCTGTGTGTCATTTACATCTCAAAAAAGATGAATAATACAAAAGAAATATTCTGAAAAAATATTATTCATTAAAATAAAAGTATTTACCATGCTAAAGATCCAGCTAATAGAAGGAAAAGACAAGGGACTGAGTAGGAGAAAAATATTTGCCAGTCACATATGCAACAAAGGACAAGGAATTCTCAAAACTCAACAGCAAGGAACAGACAACCCAACTTTAAAAGTAGGCAAAAGACTTGAATAAACACTTCAACGAAGAGGATAAGAAGAAAGCAAATAAATACAGAAAAAGTTGTTCAATTATTGGCCATTAGGGAAATGAAATTAAAACCCGGATGAAATACCACAACAGATCTGCTAGAGTAACAAAAATAGAGGAACATTGACAGCACTGCCAAGTGTTAGCAGGAAGGCAAAGCAACAGGGACTCTCGTTCATTACTGGTGGAGCACAGGCTCATACTCTGGAACATAGTTTGGCAATTTCTTGTAAAGTTAATACACTTACCATACAAGTCAATAATCCACTAGGGATTTACCCAAGATAAATAAAATAAACGAAAAATAAAAACCTATACACTATTTGAAAACTAAAGAAGAAAAAAAAAATTTTTTAAGAGAAAAACATCCTATACACTATATACTCAGAGCAACTTTATTTGTAATTGCCATAAACTGGCTAAAATGGGTAAGCGCCTCATTTGACTTATTCATATACCGTGGCATACTAGCGAGAAACAAAAACAAATTATCCATACGTGCAACAACTTGGACGAATCTCAAAGGCATTATGCTGAGTGAAAAAAATCTGGTCTCAAAAGGTTACATGCTATATGACTCCATTTATGTGACATTTTCAAAAAGACAAAACTAAAGTGAGGAGACTAGATCAGAATAGCAAGAGATGTGGTGTGGGGGCGGGGGAATATGTGGCTACAGAGGGGAAGCAGAGGGGAGTTTGGGGGCAGTGGAGCTGCTCTGTATCTTGATGGTAGTTGTGATTCAACTGCAAATCTGAGGCCCATGGAGCCCCGTCTCCTTTGTTCACTCCTCCTTCCTCAGCGCCTAGAACTTAGGGATGGGGTACGTGCTCACAGACACAGTGAAGGAATGTTCTGGCTCCAGCCCTGATTCATCTTGGCACCCTTTGCAGACTACTCTATATTTAGCTTGCTCTCCGGCTGCCTACTGGACAGGCTGCAGCTGGAAGGCATCACCAGCCCCCCTTCACAGCCCAGGCCTGGTTCACAGGATCAGCCCTCCTGGAAAGCAGAGTCTCCAGCTGTCCTATAGTCTGAAATCTGTAAATATTAGCGATCTGAGGAGTTTATTGTTGCTGCTGATTTAATTTTCTTTCTTTTTTTTAACCATGCCAGACAGCATGCACAATCTTAATTCCCAACCAGGGACAGAATCCACACCCCTGCGGTGGAAACATGGAGTCTTAACCACTGAACTAGCCAGGAAGTCCCCATTTTCATTTTTGAAGTACATTTTTACTGTAAAAATAACATTTGTTCAATGTTTAAAAGAAACCTCAGTCTAAAAAAAAATGCAGTCCTGGTACTAGTTCTTTCTGCACGTATATAGAAACATGCCTATGCATGTAAGCGTGTATAGAGGGAGTTCTCTGGTGGCTCAGATGATAACGAATCTGCCTGGCAACACAGGAGACCCCAGTTTGACCCCTGGGTCAAGAAGATCCCCTGGAGAAGGGAATGGCAACCCACTCCAGTACTCTTGCCTGGAGAATTCCATGGACAGAGAAGCCTGGTGGGCTACAGTCCACGGGGTTGCAAAGAGTCAGACACGACCAAGCAACTAATACACACAAGCACGTATATCCTCATAAAAGTAATGGGTATGAATGAATTGATCCACAGCTCTTGGGGCTCATATAATGCCCTATTTCTTTGTGGACTCATACCAAGTCTGGCTTCAACCCTGACACGTCACTGATGGTATTTTAGTGTCTGACAGCCTTCAGATTCCCTGCCTTGGATCAAACAAGGAAACCAAGGCTTCTGCGGTTCTCAGGAGACAGATGAGATTCTGCTCCTCTGACCATGTGGTCAGCATCATCTTATTCCTTACCCAGGCCTCTGGGGTCCATCAGAAACAGGCCACAAGTCTGACCTGTGTAATTCCTAATCGGCCAAGCACATCATCAGCAAAGCCAGGAGAAGGGAACCAAAACACCAACTTGGAAATAATTTGAAGTCAGGCATCTAGGAAAAATCACATAGTACATCCTTAAAGCTGTCTTTTGTTTTATGCAGTTCTTTTCATTTTTAATTACACTGGGACGAGGGGCACCATAACAGTTTCTGTTTGTCCACCGTCTGGATCTGGCCTTGCCTGGGGCGTGGGAAGCGGTTGTTGTAATTCTGAAAATACCCAGTGCAGAGCACCCAGTGAAGTTCTTGCAGAAGCTGACAGCCAGTCCCATCAGAGAGGTTGCCCTTGAAAAGGCCCAGCTCTCCACATGCTCAGGAGAAACTGAGTCCCCAGAGGTCCAAGAATCATCCAAGAAATAGCTTACAGCCTCTTCAACCTCCCTTCTCAGACCAGACAGCCAGCACCTTCCAAAACCAAGTCCTTCGTTGGTGTGGGCTTCCTACCCACCCAGCCTGATTCTTCCCTTTCTTTCTGAAACACACACACACATTCAAAACCCTTAAGGGTTAGGAAACCCACAACTTCAAGGACACAAAGTCCTGACAATGCAGAAGAGGAAGAGAAGAATTCCTTTATTACTTGTTAATTCTCAATAGATTATTGTTATAATAAATACATAATAAGTGGTCTTGGTATATATAACATATTTACTTAAATTTTTTTCATTTTTTAAAATATGATGCCTGTTGGGAAAGTTATTGTGGGGGAGATCAACTAATAATCATTTATGAAATGTGTCTTGGATGAAGAAACCTACAATGGTCATAGTGCAGGAGATTTAAAGACAGGATTCTTCTGAGAAATTTCAGTCCACTTTAGAAAACCAAACGCATTTACTATCTGAGAAACCCTTTGAGGACAAGGCAGGCCAATGGATACTTATGGAGCATCTACTCAGAAAAGCTAGTATTTGCTGTTGCCCACCCCACGAGGTGTCAGGCCCTGTACCAGTTCCCTGGATACTGCAACCATCCTGGTGGACATGCTTCCCCACACAAAGAAGCTCTGAAGGACAGACATGAGACAAATAGAAACGAGGCGGTGACTCTTCTAAAAGGTGAAAATAAGTCGCCATAGGAATACAGAGCCAGAGGACAAAACCCAGGATGGGGTATCAGGGAAGATCTTTGTTAGGGACTGATGTTTAACTGAGGCTTGCAAATGACAATCCAAAATAGAGAGACATCAGAGCTGGGGAGGGGAAGCTGAGTTTATTGCTTATCTACAAGGGAGAGCCATGTTCCTCAAGAAGTAAGTCCAGTGGGTCTCCCTAAGAAGAAACTGAAAGGCCAAAATATAGACCCAGAAGGAGGAAGCTCACCAATAAAGCAGGAATTGAGTTCTGGTCTGTGACTCACAAAGGAAGTTGTACATGCCACCATCTTCAGTTCTTAGTTCTCAGAAGAGTATGTGATTCTCAAAGAGGTCCAAGTCAGATCCCGTGATGCCTCGATGGACTTGGGCCAAATCGGGGCAAAACCACATCTGCTTATTGCAAAGCTAGATCGATTTTTCCTTACAAAGACCCAATAGAAGTGGAGCAGGCAAAGGAAGGAAGGAAGGTGATAGAAGGCTTAGATATGCAAGAGATCTGGACATATTTGAGGAACCAAGAGAAACTCAGCTTACAGAAGCAGGAAGGCAGAGATTCTACAAAGTAAATGCATTACAAAGGACAAAATAAAACAATGGTGTCACCTCTCCCCAAGGTTTAGGGACCCTTCCTCTATGTGTTACTCAATACAATCAATCATCATGTACTTAAAGATGTACTAGAATGTTCCACTTACTGCTCTGTGGATCCCCTGAAGGAGGGCATAGCACCCCGCTCCAGGATTCTTCCCTGGAGAATCCCATGGACAGAGAGCCTGAAGCCTGGAGGCCTACTGTCAACAGGGTCACAAAGAGTCAGTCACTTAGCATTCCTTCGAAAGGCTAAGGGTTCCTTGAGGGCAAGAACTGGGTATCCTGTACCTGGGGTCAGATCAGGCCTGTGGTAACTGATTCACTGTATTTGTGAAATTGACTATTCTACAGTGCTGAGAGGACAGATACACAGTAATTCAAGAAGGCATCTTGGTGCCAGGTGTTGTGTTTTCCTTTGTATCCAGGGCACTGCGGTAGATGCCAGGGTTGTCTAAATAAACAAGAAAGCCAGTCATGGACCTTAAGTCAAGTGGCCAAGACAGACATTAAACACAAGAGGACAAAAATTATGGTTTATTTCTAGCTGTGGTAAGTGCTACAAGGAAAAGTACTGGGTATTGTGAATGCGTAATAGGGAGACTTAACTGAGAGAATGACCTTTATGATAGTAAGGGTGAGTTGATCGACTCACAGAACTAGGAGGCGAAGAAGGAAAGAAGAGGAGAGGAGGAGAGAGGGAGAGACTTTAGGAGTAATAAGAAGGAGCAATACAGGTACATGAAGGCTTGAAGGGGGAAGGAGTGCTGGTGAGAAAACTGGAAGGAAATCCCCTGGAATGGGAACATTAGCTACGATGGGACTGCGGAATTTGGGGTATTTATTTTCTTTTGTATGTACACATTTTGCATTTCACAGATTTTCCACAACAAACACGCATTATTTTAATCATCGGAGAGGGGCGGGGTTGGGGAGGGAACATCGTAAGTTTAAACAAAATAATAAAGGATGTGGGGAGAATGGGTGTCATGGAAGAAGGGGCACATTCCAGAGGGGCTAGTGACTTCAGCGGTGAGTAATCTGCCTGGGGGAGAGCAACAAGCACGTTGATGGGGCTGGAACAAAGGAGCAGGGGTGACTCACAAATGATACAGTCAAAGCCGGTCCACCAAGGTCCACAAAGGTGAGGCCACACAGTTGGAGGTGATATGAAAAGTCACAGTGAGCTCCCTTCAAAGGGCATGAGCAGGGAGAATAGGCACTGAAGCCGAGGGGAGCAGGATGGGGAGAAACCTGAGACAGAAGGACCCTAAGTGGTCCCTTCGGGGCTGGTGGGTGGCAGTGGAGATCTGGTAAGGCCAGTGGTCCTACAACATGGGGTAGATTTGGTCTTCTGTCACTTCCCAGGCACCAATGGCTTAGGCTGTCCCATGCTTTCTGCCCAACAGCGGAAGCGGAAACTGCGGTTTCCAAAAGATCCTTCCTGATCTGCAATCTCTCAGAAATAAACTGTTAGCCTGGAGACATTTCTAAAGAGATAAAGTCAAAGATTGGTG
Organism: Nanger dama; assembly: GCA_917880005.1. Lineage (NCBI taxonomy): Eukaryota > Metazoa > Chordata > Mammalia > Artiodactyla > Bovidae > Nanger > Nanger dama. The sequence goes on from CAKJTW010000032.1 coordinate 1,569,137, forward strand.
TGAGAGGGTGGGGGTGGCAGGGCACAGGCAGGATTTGGAAACTTGGGGCCTGATACAAGTTCTAAGATCTGTTCCACCCACTCCTGATCTAGATAAGCATTCCCTCCACCCACACTTGATACTTGGCCAGAATTTCCTCCCGAGCCTGTGATGCAGTTGAGGGCTGGGATGTGAGTTGCGGAGGGGACGGAAGTTGGCTCCCTTCTCCCCTCCAAACTGGACCCACTAGAACTTCCTCAGCCACTTCCGTCCAGGCTATCACCCCCTCTTCCCATGAAGTTGCCTCAGATCACCATCTGACTGTCCCAGCTCTTTCAATCTCCACTCACCCCCACACTCCTGACATGCGGGCTGCCCACTTAGAGAGAGGAGGAGCAACTGGCCTTCTACCCAGCTCGGAAGCTGAGTGCAGCACGAAGGTCTGTGACTTAGCCCTCACCTGCTTTCATGAGAAAAGAGATTCACTATCACATTAAATGATGGTATGAAATCACCATGCTAAATCAGTGTATCAAATGCAGGATTGGCCAGTCAGCAGCTGAGGGATCTCTGTACATAGCCCTGTAATTGGCCCTGGGCTACTGTAAGGATGGAGCAGGCAGGGGCACTAAAAGGACACTTCTGCTGTTTGGAGGTGTCAAGTTCTTAACAAAATAGCTTCAACCCAGAAGACCTGGGTTCACATCACCAGCTGAGCTTTTGCTGGCTGAGTCATCTGAGGGGTAGACCACTTACCCTGCTAAGCCCGTTAGTTTCTTCAACTGTGAAATGGTCATGATAGCTAGTTTAGGATCAAGTGATGTAGCATTTGAGAAAAACAGACTTAAAAGAGTTCTTCCTTCCACAAGATCAACTGCAGGCCTACTATTGCTCAAAATGTTCAGGATAAAAGATAAAAAGACAATAGTAACAGGCCAGACCCCTGCCCTCAGGAAGTTCCTCCAGTTTCTATTATTACTGATGACTATTGACCAGTGAGGAGGGAGGCACTGGCACCCCACTCCAGTACTCTTGCCTGGAAAATCCCATGGACAGAGGAGCCTGGTAGGCTGCAATCTATGGGGTCGCTGAGAGTCAGATATGACTGAGAGACTTCACTTTCACCTTTCACTTTCATGCACTGGAGAAAGAAATGGCAACCCACTCCAGTATTCTTGCCTGGAAAATCCCAGGGACTGTGGAGCCTGGTGGGCTGCCGTCTATGGGGTCGCACGGAGTCAGACACGACTGAAGCGACGTAGCAGCAGCAGCAGCAGCATTGACCTAGTGGAGCCACCCATAAGAAGCAAACGCAGAACTCTGACAGGATGAAAGGCTGCATTTTCTAAAAATGTGTGCCCCTCCCCCTTGCTCGTCTGGTCCCAGGACTGACACTCCAGGATGAGTTCATGTTCCTTCCCCATGAATCTGGGTGGGGCTGTGACTGCCGTAACCAATGGAGTATGAGGAGAGCAATATGGATCATAATAAAGTGAGGTCATAAAAAGAACACAGCCCATGCCTGGTTCTCCTTGTCAGTAACCCAGACACCATGTAAGGGAAGCCCGATCTACACCATGGGAAAGGAACTAAGGCCCCCAGGTGACAGCCAGCATCCTCAGCTAAACGCTGGCAGAAGGATCTTGCAGATGAATGACCCCAGTCTCCAGGCATCCAGTCTCCCAGCTTCGACTGCAGACATCCTGGAGCACAGACAAGCCATGCACATCCCCCCTGCACTCCATCCAAACTCCTGATCCACACAACCCATAAAGGTAATGTTGACTAAAAAGATACACAACGTGAGAATCTGATTAGTCACTAAGTTTTGTCTAACTCTTTGCAACCCCATGGATCGTAGCCTGCCAGGGTCCTCTGTCCATGAGATTCTCCAGGCAAGAATACCGAAGTGGGTTGCCATGCCCTCCTTTGGGGATCTTCCCGACCCAGGTATTGAACCCATGTCTCCTGCATTGGCAGGCAGATTCTTTACCACTGAGCCATTAGGAAAGCACAATGTGAGAGTTGTGAGTTGTTTTATTTGGGTCAAAATGAGGATGACAGCCTCGGACACAGCATCTCAGATAGCTCTTAGAGACTGTTCCAAAGAGGCAGTGGGGAGAAATCAATATATAAGATTTTGGTGAAGGGAGAGTTCAGTGTAATCAAGCACTCATTCTACAAAAGGTATTCTGCTAGTCACAAGGAGCTGATGTCACCATGAAGGGATTTGGTGCTTTTCTAGACAGGAGTTGCAAGGATTGGGATCATGAAATAAGTTCCTGAAAAATACAACTATCTGAAGACCTGTTCCACCAGTTTCCCTAGAGCACAGAGTGCCTCACTTTCTACCTTGAACTCTCTTCAGGGAGGGTCAAAGGTCAGCAGCCACAGCAGCACAGGCAGATGGCAAATGCCCTTGTTGATGTTCAGTTGCTGGCAAATGCTCTTGGCAAGTGCCAGTTAGTAGTTGACAGTAACAAAGAGTGTCATGCCCGCTAAATCTTGGGGTAATCTTCTAGACCATGTTAGATAATCAGATCATTTAGACTAACAGGAATGCTCAGTTCAATTCAGTTTCTCAGTCGTGTCCAACCCTTTGCAGCCCCATGGACTGCAGCACGCCAGGCTTCCCTGTCCATCACCAACTCCTGAAGCTTGCTCAAATTCATGTCCATTGAGTCGGTGATGCCATCCAACCATCTCATCCTCTGTTGGCTCCTTCTCCTCCTGCCTTCAATCTTTCCCAGCATCAGAGTCTTTTCTAATGAGTCAGCTCTTTGCATCAGGTGGCCAAATATGGGAGCTTCAGCATCAGTCCTTCCAAAGAACAGTCAAGATTGATTTCCTTTAGGATGGACTGGTTGGATCTCCTTGCTGTCCAAGGGACTCAAGAGTCTTCTCCAACACTACAGTTCAAAAGCATCAATTCTTTGGTGCTCAGCTTTCCTTATAGTCCAACTTTCACATCCATACATGACTACTGGAAAAACCATAACTTTGACTAGACAGACTATTGTCAGCAGAGTAATGTCTCTGCTTTTAAATATACTGTTTAGGTTGGTCATAGATGTTTTTCCAAGAAGCAAGCATCTTTTAATTTCATGGCTACAGTGACCATCTGCAGTGATTTTAGAGACTGAATGGGCAATGTAGAAAAAAAAATTTTTAGTATTTATTTATTTGGCTGTGCCAGGTCTTAGTTGTGGCATGAGAGATCTTTGATCTTCCTTGCAGGATATAGGATCTTTAGTTGTGGTATGTGGGATCAGTGATCAAATCTCAGCCCTCTGAGCAGCATAGAAATTGAAGGAGAAAGTGCCTTAGAGGAACTGAGTTAGTCAGATGGAATGGTGTTAAATGTGGAAAGCATTACTAGCCTTGACCACGTGGTTTCTAATTCTGTCCTGCTGTGAAATTGCTCCCTCAAAGGCCACCAACAAACTCCCAAATGACCAAACACCTCAGCCTTTTCTCTATACTCATTCTCCTTCGATTTCTTTCCTTGACTTCCCGTCAAAATATACAGTCAATTACCACATGGACGTGCTTCTCTACCCCTCTCTGCTTTGCTTTACTCATTGGCTCCTCTTCTCCCTCCCACCTTCCTACCAGGCTGTAACCAATTTGCTTCCCAAAGGCTTGCTCCTCTCTCTCTAACCTTGGCTCTCAAAGAGCTCGTTCCTTGATGAAGCACCACCTGTGTGTAGAGTCTCCCAAGCCAGTATCTCCATAACTAGTCCTTTTCATCAACTGTGCTGTGCTCAGTCATGTCCGAGTCTTTGTGGCCCCACGGACTGTAGCCCACCAGGCTCCTCTATCCACGGAACTCTCCAGGCAGGAATACTGGAGTGGGTTGCCATTTCCTACTCCAGGGGAATCTTCCTGACCCAGGGATTGTCTCCTGCTTTGGCAGGCAGGTTCTTTACCACCAGAGCCAACTGAGAAGCCCTATTCATCAACATGAACTCCTATCTTGTATTTCTAGTTTCCCTCTAGTCATGTGTCAATGCCTTATTTCTTTGCCCCCTTGAATCCAACACATCCAAAGTGGACCCTTTGTAATGGATTGCTGTCTGGGCCTCACCCAGATCCACTTTACAGCTGGTCTACTCATCCCCAGGAACAAGGCTTGTCTGATAATCCCACACAGCTGTCTCCTTTTCTGGAGAGATGACCTGGACCCAATGGTAGACAAGCCATTGCCCCCGCTTACACACTTTGGACCGACCTCCACCACTGACTACCTGATGCGCGGCTGCAGACCACCAGCCCCCTCCCCTCAAGGTGGCGGCGGCTCTGATGCAATTGGTGCCAGAGAATCTCCCTGTAGACTCAGATTACGGCTTAACCCACATCCTTGCTTGGATTCTTCCCTTTGTCATTTCATTCCCCTCACCCTTCTTCTCCTTCCCCTATCAGTCCTTTGGAGAAAATGTCCTTGCCAGGCTCTGCTTCTAGGTGACCCAGCCTAATACATCTATCAAGCCAGGTTCACTTGTTACTTGTTTAACTATCAGGTTAGCCATCAATCTTAACATATTTTCTAGCAAATGCCTCTCAGATGTATTTCTTCCTCCTCATTCCCACTGCCCCCACATAATCACCTCACACCTGGGTTGTGAAAGTGGTCTCCTCTCCAACCTCCCTGCCCTTTCCTGTTTTTCCTCCCCTGCCCCGACCCCCACCAACCGGACTTACACGTAAATGACAGATTAAAATCTCTCAAATGCCTTTGATCATGCAGCTCCCCTACCCCAAAGTTCACTGTGTCCTGTTTCTAATGGCACTAGATAAAGATTCTTTGTCTGCTTTCCTGGACTCTCACTGAGATCTCGCTTTCACCTTGCTTATTTAACTTCATTTTCCAGTATTTCTAATCTTCTATTCCAGCTGGCGCCTTCAAAACTCCACAAAGCACACTTATTCCCATCACATTAGCGCAGCGCTCCCTTTCTCCTATGCTTTCCTAAACCCTGCCCAGCAGTGGGAGGGCCAGCCAGCAGTCCCCCAGTATACACCCTTTCCTTCCTCTCCATTTCCAGCTGGGCACAGGGCTGCCTTGAGTAAATAAGATATATCCCAGCCTCCCTTTGGAGAAGGAAATGGCAACCCACTCTAGTATTCTTGCCTGGAGAATTCCATGGACAGAGGAGCCTGGCAGTCTACGCAGTCCATGGGGGTCACAAAGTGTCGGATACAACTGAGTGACTAACACACAGCCTCCCTTGCTGCTGGATATGGTTAAATGACTTTGCTTCAGCCTATTTCATAGAAGCAGAAATTCTGTGCTTCTGTCAATGAATTTACAGAAAGGGATGTGTCTCTTTGCCCTTCTCTGTCCGACCGGCTGGAATGTGGAGTTTGGGCAGCCATCCTAGATCATGAAGTAAAAAACCATGTATTCAAAACATAAGACAACACAATAGAGCTTCTAGCCAAGCCTGAACTACCAATCTCAATCTAGACTTTGCTTCTGTCAGAGAAAATGAATTTATAGCTAGTAAACCACTAGTCTAATTTTTGCCACTCACAGCTGAACCTAATCCTAACTGACACACATACTCAACTTTTCTGTTAAAGTTAGCCATAATGAGTTTCTATGGTTTGAGAGCAAAGGAAACCAAACACCAAGCAACGAGGGTAAATGCTTTAGAAAAATTAAAGGAAGCTGAGGCAAAGTGCACAGGGCTTTAGAAAGATATTTCTAAATCACTACTGGCAGGGAAGTGGCGACGATTATGTAAGGAGAACCTAGGCAAGCCCAGTCAACATTCAAGCTGGATTTCCATGCACTGCAGAAATTCTGGGCAGAGCTGACCTTGTATAAGTGAGTGTTTATAAGGTGGTTGAACTGTACTGTGGTTCTGCTCACATCTGGTGAAGGAAAGAAAATAGCAGATGCATTGCTGTGCTGAGAACCATTTAACAACTGCCTGGAGGTTGGGGGGGCGGCGGTCAAATTGGCTGCATTTCCAGTTTCCATGGTGTAAATATTCTCATCAAGGTCACCTAAAAGCTACCAATGTTATGGCAGTTGGCTCACAAAATTCATGAAAACATCACGATCTGCTCTTGTGAGCTGGTTTGAGCTGGTATGCACTGGCTCCAGTACATGGGCGAGGGGCAGGGGAGTTAAAATGGCAATTCATGTAATTAACCTCACTAGGTGTCAGGCACTGTGAGAGGCATTTTACGTGTATTATCTTCCTTAATCTTGTTACTTTTTAAAGGGGTTCCCTGGTGGCTCAGTGGTAAAGAATCTGCCTGCGAATGCAGGAGACAGATTCGATCCCTGGGTCAGGAAGTCTTTTGGAGAAAGAAATGGCAACCCACTCCAGGATTCTTGCCTGGAAAATTCCATAGACGGAGGAGCCTGGCGGGCTACAGTCTATGGGGTCGCAAAAGAGTCAGACATGACTCACCTACTAAACATCAAGTATCCTTTAACTCAACCCTAAGAGGTAAGGCCAAACTTCCCCAACCGTCACTCTTTAGGGAGAAAAATTCCAGTATATTTATAAATAAATTCCATATATTTGTATTTATATGTTTTCTACAACCCTGAAAGATACATTGGTCATTCCTATTGTGGATAATTAGAAAAAGTAGGAAACGAAGGTTAGGAAGGAAAAGTGGGGTAAAGCGGATGTTTTCTGGGTTTTGACAAGCAGCAGTTACCTTCTCCTCCTCTTCTGACAGTAGTCTTTGGATTTTTGGGGGGATTATCTGTGGGCAGTCCCACTGAGCTGTCAGTTAAGATGTCCTTTATTCCCTGGGCCCCTACCTAAACCAGGCTAATCAGACTCTCACCGCCAGAGCTTTGATGAACATGAATGTGAGAAATGGAAAAAAAGAAAAACTAGTTGTCATTCATTTCATCAGGTAGTGAGGGTGAGACTTGATTTCTGCTATGGACTCCCAGGAGCTGCCCTGGTTCCTGTGTTCCCTGAGCCTGGCTCATTAGCCTTCCTTTGAGTCTGCGAGCTACTCAATATCCTTGCAACACTCAGCTTTTCTAAGTTAGCCATAATGAGTTTCTGTGGCTTGAAACCAAAGCAAACGAAATGCTAAGGAAGAGGGCAGAGGCTTTAGAAAAACTGAAGGAACCTGAGAGCACGGGGCTTCAGAAAGGCATTCCTAAATCACTACTGGCAGAGAAATAGTTATGATTATGTAAGGGGAACGTAGGCAAGCCCAGTCAACTTGCAGGCTGGATTTCCATGCATTGTACACTGCAGAAATTCTGGGCAGAGCTGACCTTGTATAACTCTGTTAATAAGGCATTTGAGCTGTATCATCAGATGCTCGTCACTGGGTCATTAAGTAAAGGCAACTCAAACTATTTCACATCTAGAGTATCCAAGTTACTCTGTGTTTTTAGAATCACTGTGAAACATATGGGAGTATTTTTTTTTAATATGTTGATCATTTGGGTGGAGGACCAGTGACAAAACACAGACCAGTAAGCACTCTTAGGCAGTATTTTATCTTCTAGAAGGTAAGAGGAACTTAAAATTATCTCATTTAAAACTATTAGCAGTGAAGAGCCTGGCAGGTTTCTGGTAGGGAAGCCAGGAGTTGTATTTGGGTTTGTGTGACTACCGGCATTTCTGCTAGTTCTACGCCCTACCAAAATTTTCCCCATCACCCTTTCTTGCAATGATCTCATCCTGCTCCAAATTCCTAAAATGCTTGCTTTCTGTCTCAACGTTCCATTCATTTGACATTCAACACTAATTTGCTGGGTCTTCATATGAGGAAAAGTACTTGTTAAGCTCTAATATACCAAATAAAAAATGTTAGTTATTAATATTGTGTCTGTGCATATATTAGTGTGTGCGTTGTGTGTTCACTCATGTCTGACTCTTTGCGACCCTTTGAACTGTAGCCGGCTAGGCTCCTTTCTCCCTGGGATTTTTTCAGGCAAGAATACTGGAATGGGTTGCCATTTCCTCCTCCAGGGACTCTTCCGGACGCAGGGATTGAAAGCGCATCTCCTGTGTCTCCTACATTACAGGCAAATTCTTTACCACTGAGGCATCAGGGATACCCATATTAGTGTGTACATATAGAAAATATATACATGTAAGTATACACTGTACATATATGTGTGTATATGTATGTACAGCTACAGTTTTATAGTTATTACATGTTTGGCTCTTGTTTTCCCTTAACTAGACTATAAACTCCTGGAGGCCTGTTTATCCATCTGTCTGCCTTCTGCTGCTCACAACTGGATCACATTTGACAATCTGCTGATGACCTGAGTGCAGAGAATAGCCTCCATCATTTCTGTGACCCTCGGCCACTTATCTCCACCGCCCTCCTGTGTCCTCTGGGGCCACTTCTGGGAGGGCTGGATGAGGTCATGGGTGCAGAGCACCCTGGATTGGTTGGTTCCATGTGGCCTGTGAGAGAAAGAACTCAAATGCTTAGTTCCCCCTTCAACCTCTTGTCTTCCTTTTCGCAGAAGTTTGGGTCACGTATGTGATCAGAAACACATTTCCGTTTTTCAGTAATAGGTTTCTGAAGAAGTGGTTTCTAGACCTCTGAATGGGTGGTATGAGACATCATCTAAGGAGAACAGGCGGATGATGACTGCTTTAAAAGTACTGAAAGCAAAAGAAAGCCATTCGCCATCACTGAACGTTTTCACAGGGCAGTTTTCTTCTCTCATTCCACTCGCCGTCTAGCCCGGTGCTGTCCAATAGAACTCCGTGATGATGGAAATAAACTGTATCTGTACTTCCTGATATGGTAATCACTGGCCACCTGAGGCTACTGTACGCTTGAAGTGTGGCTGATGTGAATGAAGAACTGGATTTTAAATTGTACTTAATTTTAATCAGTTGAAATTTAAATAGCCACATGCTACCATATGGGACAGCACAGGGCTAAATTAAGAGAATCTGATTCTTTTTGTTCATTTATTCATTCATCATTCAACCAAAATCTTCTGAGTTCTGAGAATAAGTTAGGCACAGTACTCCAGCCCCCACAGGGGCTTCAGTCTCTTACCTGGAAGAGCTCAACATTTGTTGGAGGAAATGATCTTTTGAGATGAACTTAAGACTTTGACGTGTCTTGTGGCTACACCACGTCCTCCTGAGAAAAGTAGCTGGAGATATCTTAGGCTTGGGTCACCCTGCGATGTCCTTACCTCCCCTACTTCCCCTGCTGGTTTAGGATCTTTGCCCCAGCTAGACACATCTCCCAAGGGCTGGCAAGAGGCCAACGATATAACCAGAGGTGAGACTACCCAACACGGCTGCCCAACAAGGTTGTTCTATCTAGGGACATGTGTGCATAGCCCATTCAGAGTTTGACAGTGAGACCCAAGCAAGGAGGCAGACATGAGAGCAGCGTGAAACCCCAAAGACACAAGAGCCAGAGCAGTGAGCCAGGCGAGCGTGTTAACAATGAGGACTGTTGAGAGGCAGGGAAGCATAGAGTTTAGCTGCTTTGTCTCTGGAGCCAACTTCCTGCAGCTCAATGCCAGCTCTAGCCCTCACGGCTGTACAGTTTCTGTGCTGTCTCCTCGTCTATGAAATGGATATTGTAAAGGCCTTCTTCTGAGACTTACCATGAAAATTAGATGAACTAGAACATGAAACTGAACCCAAACATGGAACTGACTCTCCAGCTTCCACTCTCTGATCAGTGTGGTACAATGCTGGATTCTGGCATGAGCTAGAGTAGAGTTTGAATCTAACTCCCACTATGTAATCTTGAGAAAGTGAACTGCCTTATGGAACCTCTCAGTTTCCTCTTCGGTAAAATGAGAAGACAGACAATGATGACAGTGGGGGTTTGTGAAGGTTTAATGGATGGATTCCTCGGTAGTGCTCAGGACAGTGCCTGGGAGGCACTGTGTGGGCCCAAACAGTGTGGGCCTTTGTTCCTTTACACTGTGTCCGGGGAGTGCAAAGCCATGCGGCAGACACAGAGCTGCTTCAACAGCAGGATGGCCCTCGAATCCACTGTGGCCTCCTGAGGACATGATAGGCATCTCAGGGAGCAGCGGGTTCTGGCCCATCCCTGTCCCCTGCGTGTGAACCTCTTCCCTGACAAGGAAAATATTTTGACTTGGCAGATCTGATGCAAGAACTTACACCGGGGATGTTTTGATGTAGTTTCTTAGAACAGCCCTGTCAGACTGTAAAATGGCCAATGATGGCTATTTCTTTCTTTCTTTTTTTTTTGCTGCACCCCACAGCATGTGGGACTTCTCTAATTGGGGGACCAGGGATGAAACCCATGCCCTCTGGAATGGCAGCGTGGAATTTTAACTGCTGGACCACCAGGGAAACTCAGCCATTTCTTATATAGTTAAATATATCCTGAGTTATACTACTCCTAGATATTTATTTAAGAGAAATAAAAACACGCGTCCACAAAAAGAGTTGTATATGACTGACTACTCATGGCAGTTTTATTTAGAATAGCCAAAACCAAGGGGAAAAAAACATACAAAAGTGTCCATCAATGGTGAATGAATAAGCCAACTATATCATACTATGAAATACTAGTCAGAAATCAAAAGGAAAGAACTACTGATTCAACCAAGAAAATGGATGAATCACAGAAATACTGAGCAAAAGAATCTAGACACAAGAGTGCCTACTGTAGTTTTATTTATATGACATTCTAGAATAGGCAAAACTACAGGCAGAAATCAGATCAGTGGTCACTGGGGGCTAGGAGGGAAGAAGGGCGTGAGGAACTTTCTGGGGCAATGGAAATATTCTATATCATGATGGTAGTGGCATTTATACAACTATATGAGTATGTCAAAACTCATAAAATTGCATTCCTAAAAAGGACAGATTTTACTGTAAAAGAAGCTATATTTCAATATGTTGTTTTTGTTTAGTTGGTTAAGTTGTATCTGACTCTTTTGCAACTCCATGGACCGTAGCCTGCCAGGCTTCTCCATCCATGGGATTTTCCAGGCAAGTATACTGGAGTGGATTGCCATTTCCTTCTCCAGGGGATCTTCCCGACCCAGGGATGGAACGAATTGGCAGGTGGATTCTTTATCGTTGAGCCACCTGGGAAACCATATTTCAATATACTGGGCATTAAAAAAAAAGAAAATGTAGGGAATTCCCTGTTGGTCCAGTGGTCAGGATTTAGCAGTTCCACTGCAGGCGGTTCAGGCTTAATCCTTGGTCGAGAACTAAGATCCCCCATGACATGCAGTGCTTCCCCAAAAAAGTACTATCATCAAGCACTACCAAATTCTCTGTGAAAGGGTGGGAGTCATAGAGACAGGATGAGCACAATCCAAAGGGATGGGCTGAGACTATATTGTTTATACATTCATTACTAATTTTATTTATTTGACTACACCAGGTCTTACTTGCAGTACTCGGGATCTTTGACCTTCGATGCAGCACATGGGGTCTTTAGTCATGGCGTGGGAACTCTTAGTTGTGGCATGTGGGATCAAGTTCCCTGACAAGTGATAAAACCCAGGCCCTGCATTGGGAGCCCAGAGTCTTAGCTAAATGACCACCAGGCAAGTCCCATTTTTACTGATTTGTTTTAAATGCTGACAATTTAATAACTTTAGAAGGCCTTGTCCAAAGGTCCCTGGCATCAAAATGGCTGCATCACAACACAAGTGCACTTCTAAGCAGTCAGAAAGATATACAGACAAATGTCTTAATATACTGTGTTTGATGCTTCAAGACATTTATATAAAAGTATTAATAGACGGACTGGTCTGCACCAAGGAGTCACCAGTGGGGTTTTCTCAGGAGGATGGAGAGAAAACAGCATGTGTGAAGGGTCTAGTGGATAAGAGTCTGGCCTGAATTAGAAACAGTACAAAAGCGTATATAGTGCCCTAGCTCAGGCGCAGGGAAAGCAATGTGGGAGTTGAGAGAGAAGCCTGTAAAGCTGCCTGGATTCAGGATGGGAGGCCAGTGTCAGCCCCACCAGAGAGGCTGGAGATACTGAAGTCACCCACCCAGACACTGAATTGGTCCAGTCCATCTTTTCATAAGAAAGCTCTGGAGAATGCACAGAAGATGGAATGCAGGGAGAGGAGTTAGAAGTGTTCTCTGCAGCCCGTCCTTGTCATCATTTCCATTGAAATGAAATGTGCCTTTCTGGTTGTGGACTTTCTGAATACCAAAAGTGTTAGGTAAGTAGTTCTCAACCAGGGTACATCAGCCCTGAAGGTGGCTCAGCTGCCCAGTACTTTGGGACCCTCTGCTTTTCTCCTAAACTGGGGAACCCTTGGTCCTAAGCAACCTCTTCATTTGGGCTCCCAGGGTTAGCATCAGTTGGTCTGTGTGGGAGCTGCTGCCATCACAGGAGCAAACCCAAGAAGTCATGGTCTGCAGCAGAGATCATCAGAGTCAAGGGATGCAATGAGATTTTCAGCCTCCCCTTGTGAGCAATCCCCTTCACTGTTGGGTGGTATTTCCAACCTGGGGAAACAAGTGATCAATGGTCTGGGAAGAGAAAGCGTCATAAAAGGGCCAGGGCCGCTGAGCCAGGATGACCGCAGCATGAGGCCCAGACACTCCCGGGAATCCGTGAGGTGATGGAGAGAGAACATGAGGGAAAGCAGGGCTACCAGCCAGCCAGGCCCAGCTTCCTCTTTCATGAGCTCATGGTCAAAGCCAGGCCAGACCAGGGGGTGCCAGCGATTGAGTGAGCTTGTTTTTTCCCTAACTTGGTTCTGAGTCACACAGGGCAACTTTCCTTCCCAGAAAACCGCCTCAAGGCTCACCCCCTGGCAGCCGGTCAAGCCCTAGTCCTAACACGCGATCCTCTCTGCGGCTGTAAACGGGCTAGCGGGGGAGCACCCGCCTCTCTGGGAGGAGCGTGGGTCTCTCCCAGTCTTCAAAGAAAAAGGGCCTATGGCCACTGCTTTGGAGGGAGCAGGGAGGCACGGCTGAATTTTGAACATACAGAGGAGACGCCAATGAATCACAGAGCTGCAGGGGAGGGAGGCCCCTAGGAGAGCCTTTAATCTTAAGCTCAACTTTACAGATCAACTCATGCGGTAAATACAGGGTGTCTGAAACGGCAAGACAAAAGGGGAATACTTTATATATTGCACTTCCTGCCCGCCCCCACCATGATTATGTGGATTAGCCTTTCGGTCACGTTGGACTCTGCGACCTCATGGACTGTAGCCTGCCAGGCTTCTCCATCCATGGGATTTTGCAAGCAAGAATACTGGAGTGGATTACCATTTCCTTCTCCAGGGATCTTCGCGACCCAGGGATTAAACCCGGGTCTCCTGCAATGCAGGCAGACTCTTTAACATCTGAGCCACTGGGGAAGCCCCCCATGATCATGGTTTGAGTTAAATCTCAATCATATACTCCAGTGCTGACACTGGAGCAGTGGATAAAGCAATATCCACATGAACAACTTATTTTAATGAGTGTTTCTAGCCTTTTCAGGCAGTCTGTATTTTTTTAAATTTTTTATTTTGCATTGGGGTAAGCTGAACTGTGGTGCAGAAGAAGACTCTTAGGAGTCCCTTGGGCAGAAGATCAAATCAGTCAATTCTAAAGGAAATCAATATTCATTGGAAGGACAGATGCTGAAGCTGAAGCTCCAATACCTTGGTCACCTGATGGGAAGAACTGACTCAATGGAAAAGACCCTCATGCTGGGAAAGAATGAGGGCAGGAGGAGAAGGGGACGACAGAGGATGAGATGGTTGTATGGTATCACCGACTCAACGGACAGGAGTCTGAGCAAACTCGGACAGGAGTCTGAGCAAACTCCAGGAAATTGTGAAGGACAGGGAAGCCTGGCATGCTGCAGTCCACAGGTTGCAAAGAGTCAGACACAATTTAGAGACTGAACAACAAAGCGGATTAACAATGTTGTGGTAGTTTCAGGGACTTGTATACATGTATCCATTCTCCCCCAAACTCCCCTCCCATCCAGGCAGCTTGTATTGATCAAGACACTGAAAACAGAATGATTAACAAGATGGATAAAATCCTGCTCTCAAGGAGTTATAATCTGGTTGGAAGGAAATTTGAGGCCAGAGAGAGGAGTCACAACCCTGGGGTCCTAGGAAGCCAGTGCTGGACCAGAACAGGGATGCTGGGTTCTTTTCCCAGCTCCCCACTCTGAGTAGCTTTTGGGGAGGTTTGGCTGAGTGGGATTGGGCTGGGCCATGGCCAGGCTGGACTGCATCCAGGGCAGGGGATATCAAGGTGACCTTGGGGCTCCAGGCACCTCTGCCGTCCTTTTGCGTCAGGGAAAACTGCCACGACCTGATCTTGGCCCTCTTTAAGGCCCCAATGAAAGTCTTGGGGGTCATTTATTAAGTTGCTGGCTAGAACTCACCACTGCTCCCTACCACCACCATGCCTCTGGCAAGAACTGTTCTGGCTAGAATGTGTGTGCATGTGGCAAACAGGAAAAGGTATTTACAGCCATGCTCATTGGCTGAACGAAAGCTAGGAATGCAGAAGGCTCTGCTTCTCTGGAGAAAAGGAAGAGCTATAAAATCTGCTTAAAGTGGAGAGAGGGAGGGAAAGGTCAATGGAAAAAGAAGCTGTATCCTCTTATGATCTTGGTACCTGGAGGCTATTTTCCCATCCTGGTCTTCTGTTCCTGGGCTAGTTTATCACTGTCCATTTCAGGTCCAAAGCAGCTCCTCTTCCCTTAATCATAACATCCACCATGGAAAAAGCACCTACATTGTGCCTATTCATATTGTTAATCCTTGAAACAACCTTAAGGCCAACTGACCCATATTTCAGTTAAGGAAACATTGTTAGAGAAGTAGCTGGCCCAGCACCTTGTAGTTAATAAGTAACAGAGCTGGAATTTAAACCCACTTTCTTCAAATGCCACTAGATAACATATTCTTTTTGCTACCCCATGTTCCCCTTCTATCTTAAAGCCATCTTAAGTCAACAAATAGTTACTGAGCATCTACTAAATGCCATGCGCAGCTGAGAGCTTTCAGTGTTTTATTCCCTGACCCCAAGACCCTGGATCCAGCCCTCTCCCCTTGTTTCTCTTTCTCAGAAGCTCCCACTTCCAAATATCTGTCTCTCTCTCTACTGCCCATTCTGCTTCCTTTCCCATTACCTTTGTCCACCATTCTAGCTGGTGGTCATCAATGCAGCAGTATTCCAGTTGGGGCAGCAGGCATGACTCAATCTTATGTCACTCCTAAAGGGTGAGGGGCACAGCTTTGCCATCCACCAACTGCACAGTTATTCCTGATTCACTGGCAGGTCACCCTGAGCCACAGTTTAACATCCCCCAACTCCCTCTTTGAAGAGGAAATGTAGGGGCCTCTGAAGAGACACAGCTGTATAAGCAGACACTTCTGGGGGTGTCTCCTCAAAGGAGATGGATTTAGGAATATTTATCAAGGGTTCCCTTAGTAAATTTATATTCCCTGTTGGTGGGAATGTAAATTGGTGCAGCCCACTATGGAAAACAGTATGCAGTTTCCTTAAAAAGCTGAAAATAGAACTGTAAAATCCAGCAGTTCCACCCCTGGGTATATATCTGGAGAAAATAAGAACACTAATTTGAAAAGGTACATTCATTTCCATGTTCATAGCAGCCTTATTTACAATAGCCAAGATATGGAAGCCACCTCAGTGTTCATCAATAGATAAATGGAGGAAGATATGATATATATATGTGTGTGTGTGTATGTGTGTGTGTACACTTAGCCATATTACTTGGCCATAAAAAAGAATGAAATTTTACCATTTGCAACCATGTGGATAGACCTAGAGAGTATCATGCTCACTGAAATAAGTCAGAGAAAGAAAATACTGTTATCATTTATATGTGGGATATAAAAAATAAAACTTATGTATATAACGAAACAAACCAACTCACAGATGTGGAGAACCAACTAGTGGTTACCAATAGGGAGAGGGAAAGAGGGAGGGGCAAGATAGGGGTATGGAATTAAGAGATATAAACTCTCAATTTATAAATAAATAAATAGGTATAAAATAAATAAATGACAAAGATATATTGTGTAGCACAGGCAAGCAGAGTCATTATTTTCTAAGAACTTTATTTCTATTTTTGTTATTGTTATTATTAATTTTTTGGCTGTGCCATGAAGCATGTAGGCTCTTAGTTCCCTGCGCAGGGATGGAACCCATGCCCCCTGCAGTGGAAGTGAGGAGTCTTAACCACTGGACTGCCAGAGAAGTCCCTATAGTAACTTTCTTTAAATGCAGTATAATCTGTAAAAATATTGAATTACTATGTCGCACACCTGACACTAATAGAATATTGTACATAAAACATACTTCACTTAAAATACATATATTTATTACGCCCCCACTAGGCGAAAGGCCAAGTACTTTCAAGAGAAGCCACAGAGGAAATGGGAGGATATGGTCCTATATACTCGTGATGAGATTCCAGTGAGGAAGAGAGACAACAACAGAAAGTAAACAAACACATCGCATGATTCCCTACTGTGGTCAGCCGTAAGAAGAAAACAAACAAGGGGCTAAGAAAGGTTAGTGGGAAGTCAAGAACACAGGTCAGAGGAGAAGAATGAAGGGACTTGGTGATCTTGGGCAGATGGGGAGGAAATGAGGAGAACTGGAAATGGAAAGGGGCAAAGGTCTTTCCCTAGGCTTAGGGCAGTGAGAACTGGTGCAGCTGCTGGTCTCAGCCCCTGGCCCTTTCTGGCCTTAACTCATCCCCCAGCCCCCACCCCCGCACCATCAGTGACTTAATGATTCACTCAACCTTTCCCAGCTTCCTGTGTAGGGCAGGGAGGGGGTGGGGCAGAGCCCTGGCTCTCGGAGGATTCCAGGACCAGGGATGGGATTGGTCGGGATGAATGGAGAGCCATCTGGGCGCTCTGCTTCTTCTCTTGGTCCCATTCTGGCTTTGCCACGAAGAAAGGTCTCTCTTTGCCAGGAGGACACCGAGGATAACTAGGTCCAGCTGGAGCCCCATATTCCAGATGTGGTAGGTAGTGCGAAACAGGATCCTGACATCCCCTTCATTTCCTCTCCCCTGCCTAATGCCCTGGAGATATTTTCCATCATAAACAAGTTATGCATTCCTGACCTTGGGTGACTCTCCCCTTCTCCCACAAGCAGTTTTCTTCTTCTAACATCACCAACTCCCCCATCCCCAGTTTATGTCTGTGTGAGCATGTGAGCCTGTCCACACATGTAAACTGTCGTGTATTGATGCTGATCCTTGTGTGCAGGTTGCTTTGGAATGAGGGCGTGGGTAGGTGGGTAGGCTCACTGTGCTTGGGTGTAAATGTAAGGTTGATGGCAGGTGTGAAAGGCAGGTGTGGGAAAGTGATATGTCTTTGTTTGTAGAGAAGGCGTGTTTTATACCTCATCAGGAAGATGTGTGCAATGCTGGAAGTTTCTCATGTGTTTAGACAGGAGTGGTGGGTGTAAAATAAAGCAACCAGTAAGCCCAATACAGCAAGAATGTCTCTATTTATAGCCCAGTTTGGGGCTGTTCTCTTATTTACATTCACACACATTCTTGATTGAAAATGCCCTCAGGTGTTCCTTGTTTGCTGTCTGTGTAAGGCTCAATCCAGCTTTTCTTAAGAAATTCATACGTGGGATTTGAAGGAGTGTATAAGTTTTTCTTAAGAAATTCATATGTGGGATTTATGAATTTCTTAAGAAAAAGCTGGAACAAGCCTTACACAGACAGCAAACAAGGAACACCTAAGGGCATTTTTAATCAACAATGTGTGTGAAGCGGTGCATGCCTGTCTCAGGGACTTCCTGGTGGCTCAGACAGTAAAGCGTCTGCCCACCATGCGGGAGACCCAGGTTCAATCCCTGTGTTGGGAAGAACCCCAAGAGAAGGAAATAGTCAATCCACTCCAGTACTCTTGCCTAGAAAATTACATGGATGAAGGAGCCTGGTGGGCTACAGTCTATGAGGTTGCAAAGAGTCAGACAGGACTGAGTGACTTCAGTTATACCTGTCTCAAAAGCTGGGGGTGATCCAGCCAGTATATGTATACTATATGTGCATTTTTAGTTCTGTGCTTTCAGTTTTATTTATCAAGATTACTGAACAACTAGTACAAGCAAGGCACTCCGCTAGGCTTTATGGAAAATACAAAGACGTGTGACACAGCCTCTGATGGAAGAGGTCAGTCAGGCACGTGCTCATCTTGTGCTGTTGTTCAGTCGCTCAGTCGTGTCCCACTCTGTGACCCCATGGACCGCAGCATGCCAGGCATCTCTGTCCTTCACCATCTCCCGAAGCTTGCTCAGACTCATGTCCATCGAGTCGGTGATGCCATCCAATCAATCTCGTCTCGTCCTCTGTTGTCCTCTTCGCCTCCTGCCTTCAGTCTTCGTGCCCCAGGCATAATATGATCTGGTACAAAGCTCTGTGCTCCATGGTCTACAGCTATCCCTTGGCCTGACAGCTAAGCTCTCCTTACCTCCCAGTTCTTCCCGGCCATCATCACTTCCCACTGTGATCGAACCCAGCCAGATTCCTGTGCCTAATGCACAGGAAGAAGGCAATGGCACCCCACTCCAGTACTCTTGCCTGGCAAATCCCATGGACAGAGGAGCCTGGTAGGCTGCAGTCCATGGGATCGCGAAGAGTCGGACACACTGAGCGACTTCATTTTCACTTTTCACTTTCCTGCATTGGAGAAGGAAATGGCAACCCACTCCAGTGTTCTTGCCTGGAGAATCCCAGGGACGGGAGAGCCTGGTGGGCTGCCGTCTATGGGGTCGCACAGAGTCGGACACGACTGAAGCGACAGCAGCAGCAGTAGCAGTAATGCACAGTGAGGCCAAACAAACAGAAACATCAGAGTTTGAGGCAGAGAAAGGCTTATGCGAAGCGCCAAGCAAGAACCACCCGTTTCCACCAGAACTCCCCAGTGATTTTCAGGGAAGAGTTTTTAAAGGCAAAATTTGGATCTTCAAGGGCTATGTCAATCTTTTAAAGATTGTGCTCTGTCTCCTTCCCTCCTGTTTTATGAAGAGGATGAGAAGGTGCCAAAAGCTGCAAGTGCCCAGACAGAGCAATATAAGCAGAGGACCTAAGGTGAGGAACAGCTTTTTAAGTCTGGGAGATGAAAGGCTGAGGCTCCAGGTGGCTGGAGCATAGCACAAGAGGGGAAGAAAGGTTAAAATGAATTTGGAGAGGAAGAAATGAGATTTTGAAGATACTGTTAAGGAACAAAGTTCATGTTCACCAGCCCAATGCACAGTGAGGCCAAATAAACTGAAATGTCAGAGTTTGGAGCAGAGAAAGGTTTATCGCAGGGCCGAGCAAAAACAGGTGGCTCATACTCAAAAATCCCTGATAGTTTTTGGGGGAATTTTTTTTTAAAATATAAATTTATTTATTTTAGTTGGAGGTTAATTACTTTACAATATTGTATTGGTTTTGCCATACATCAACATGAATCCGCCACAGGTATACATGTGTTCCCCATCCTGAACCCCCCCTCCCTCTGGGGAAAGTTTTTATAGGCAAAATTTGGGGTGAGGGCTGCGGGGTGTGTGACTTTCTTCTGATTGGTTAGGGGTAACAGGACAGTGCTCCAGGAATCTTGTGCTCAGCTGGAAGGTGTCATCCTCCAACTGAATGGAGTCCTCAGTTCCTGTATAGGGAACTAAGATACACTGGTATGTATATTCCTTGAGGGGGGCTTCCCCAGTGGCTCAGTGGTAAAGAATCCGCCTGCAATGTAGGAGCCACAGGAGACATGGGCTCAATCCCTGGGTCAGTAAAATCCCCTGGAGGAAGGCATGGCAACCCACTCCAGTATTCTTGCCTGGAGAATCCCATGGGCAGAGGAGCCTAGGGGGGGCTACAGTCCTTGGGGTCGCAAAGAGTCGGATAAGACTGAAGTAACTTAGCATTCATGGATATCCCATGAGGAGGAATCAGGACCTTGCTTTAACTGCAGTTGGTTTTTTTTTTTTTTAATTGTTTGGCCTCACTGTGCAGGCTTGTGGCATCTTCCCTGAGCAGGGATGAAACCCATGCCCCCTGCAGTAGAAGCTCAGAGTCTTAAACCTCTGGACCCCCAGGGAAGGCCTGCACTGCTGTTTCTTGACTGCTCCTCCTCTGTTGGCTGCATTCCCTTCCTTCCCTAATTAATAACTGTTTGCATCTGCCCTTTGGAGCCCAGGGACGGTCTAAGAAGCTGAAGCCTTTTTCCTAGAAACAAGAAACAGGGGACACAGGAAGGTTTTGGTCCCCAGGAGGGCCTCACAGGGTCCTGCTGGGTTTCACCACCACTGCTTGACGGGGAAGCTTATCCTGAGATTGTTTTTTTTGTGTGTGATTCCCCAAACACATCCTGTACTTTTCCAGCTCAAGGCCTTTGCTGATTCCATTCTCTTTCTCAGTCATCTTCCACATTTGACTTTGTGGTATCCCACCCACTGTTCGAGGTTATCTCAAATGCCATTCTTCCCTGTTGCCTTGTCTGATTGATCAGACACAGAGGAACAGCTGCTCTGTTGGGTTCCTCTTAGACTTAGTCTTCCATTTTCTTAGAACCTGATGTGCTTGCTTTATCTGGCTTAGCTCACTCACCAACACACATGCTGGAACCTAACCCAGTACTCAATAGTACCTTTTAACAGGGTGTCTGGCCCTGTTGGGGCTTCCCAGGTAGCACTAGTGGTAAAGAACCTGCCTGTCAATGCAGGAGATGTAAGAGATAACAGATTCAATCCCTGGGTTGGGAAGATCCTCTGTAGGAGGAAATAGCAACCCACTTCAGTATTCTTGCCTGGAGAATCCCTTGGACAGAGGAGCCTGGCAAGCTGCAGTCCATAGGGTTGCAGAGTTGGAAACGACTGAAGCAACTTAGCGCGCGCACACACACTGGCCCTGCTGAATGCTCAAGAGATGTTAAATTCTGTGTCCATAGCAGCTGTCTCTAAGGTAGTTATGAAAATGTGTCCATTCTCTCTTGCATTATTATCATCACCACAACATTTGCATAATATAATGTCTCACAGTTTAAATGCTCTTCATATAGACTTAAATCCAGGTGGCTGCTAACTTCTTGCCTTGGTATTTTGTGGTCCTCTGCTCCAGCCATGAATGAACATTTCTGCACATTGTGGGTTGCCCCTGTGCAGTCTCTGCACTTTTGTTCTGTGTATGTGTGTGTGTAATATGCATGTTGAAGGGGGACAGAATATGCCACCCCAAAATGTGCTCCCCCGGCATGTGAATTATTTGGAGCAATCAAGACCCAGCAGAGTCAAAAGAAGCCTTGCACCTCTCTCTTCTCGGCCTAAATAACTGAGGTAGGGGCCCTGGTCCAGTGATAACATTCACCAAAAAAATTTACCTGTTTGGCAGGACAAACATCTCATTAGCAATCACCTGCTTTTCCCATCTTCCTGTGAACTACCCACCTCCCCTTAAAGCCCCAGGCCTCTTTCCCATTCCTTAGCTAAAGATGGCATATAAACTTAAGTTGCCTGACTGCCTTTGAGTCTCAAGTTTTCTTGGGCTCCTGTTAAGTATGCAATCAAATTTGTTTTCTCCTGTTAATCTGTTCTAGATCAATTTAATTATTGAACCAGCCAAAGAAACTAGAAGAAAAGGAGAAAATTTTCCACCTCTACAACATGGTGTGTGTGCGTGTGCTAGCTAAAGCAGGCAGACTTGTGTGTGTGCTAGTGTGTTCATTTCTCTTGGGCTTCTTGACTGTTTCTTAATGACTTCCCTCCTAGGCTGCTGTTTTCTGAGTCCCTACAAACGTGTGAATATGCACTGTAACTGTGGTTCCTAGACTCTGCTGGATCAGGATTGTAGCAAGCGGACCAGACTTCCTTATGTAAGCCTTCCTGCACGTCCCCAGAGATGGGGATTTGTGGCTGAACCGTCTCAAACTGTCTGTGGGCCCCTCTCCAGCTGCCACATGTCCTGACATGTGCCCACAGTCTGGGATTTCACCCCGCCTCCACTCACAACTCACACACTCACAACACACACTTGGAGTGCTTACAGTTGGCACCGGCCAAGTCTCCGCCCCCCTCCCTTTGCTTAATCTTCGGAATTTCCAGCCGACTGTCCAACAGCTCCCAGCCCAGGGTGGAGTTGAGAAGGGCCCGCCCAGTTCTCGGGGTACATAACTAGCTCTGAGGGACTGCGGGGCCACACGTCCTTCGGCTCAGCTCAGCGCACAATGTGTCACTCTCGCAGCTCCCTCCCCACCATGACGGTCCTGCGGGCTCCGACTCCGGTCTCCTCCACCAGCCCGGGACCCCGACGGGGCTCCGGTCCCGAGATCTTCACCTTCGACCCTCTCCCGGAGCCCGCGGTGGCCCCCGCTGCGCGCCCTAGCGCCACCCGCGGGCATCGAAAGCGCAGCCGTAGGGTCCTCTACCCACGAGTGGTGAGTGTCTCCAAAGTGGACAGGCCCGGGGAAGAGCAGGGTGAACCACTGGACGCCGGGGCCCTGATCTGACCTGTTCTTTTTATCACCTCCCCTCAGGTCCGGCGTCAGCTGCCAGTCGAGGAACCGAACCCTGCCAAAGGCTGCTCTTTGTCCTGCTGACCATCATCTTCTGTCAGATCCTAATGGCTGAAGACGGTGCGTCTGTTCCCCTGGCCCCGGAGGACACCTCCAGCGCGCCGTCCCCGGCGCCCACCGCTGCAGCCCCGGTGCCCACCGCTGCAGCCCCGGTCTTCGAGCCCCTTAATCTGACCTCGGAGCCCTCGGACTACGCTTTGGATCTCAGCACCTTTCTCCAGCAACACCCAGCCGCCTTCTAACCGGGACTCCCCACATCCCCCAAAAGAACCTGAAAAACCGAGAAACACTGGGTGTACCTGGTGCGCGAGAGCGTATCCCAAACTGGGACTCGCGAGGCAACTCGCACTCAGAACACTACGGCGGAAACGCCAGTCCGAGCCTGGGAGAGACAGGCACCGGCACGCCCGGGGCTAGGCCGGGTGGGGAAGGAGTGCGTCGTTAACTTATTTCTCATTCCTCCTAATAATATTTATGTGTATTTATGTGTGTCCCCCTAGGTGATGGAGGGGTGTATGTAATATTTATTTTAACTTATGCGGGAGTGCGAGATGTGCACCCTGCTGCGAATGCAGGTCTCTGGGTATTTATTGGGCTCTGTGGGGTTGGTGGAGGCAAGCACCCAGAACGGAGTGAGGCCGGGAAGAGGGATGGAGGAAACCCAGGTCGAGAAGGCGCCCGGGCTGGGAGTCAAGGACGGTGGTGGGTCGCAGACACTCTCAGTCCTCCAGCATCTCAACTCGCAAGTCTGTGAAGATTCAGGGAACCGTTGATAATAAGGTCCCTGGCCTACAGTCTCCTTGAAGTTGCCTCCAAGGGGTGGCTGCGGGGTTGGTGGGCTGTCAGGAGGCTGCTCTGGGGTCGTCCCGTATGTTCTATGAACACAAATAAACTTGATTTACTGTCAGCAGTCAGGTGTGTGCCTCTTTACGAGCGGCGGTCCCCCACTCTCCTCAAGGGGCCAGGAGAAGCCGCAGTCAAGTCCCCAGCCGGTGCTCCTCCCCGGGCCCCTGAGTCCCTCCTCCCGGAGCCACGAACTCAGCATCTCGTGACCGGACGCTGTCCGTCGTTACCCAGTCTGCGGTTTTTCTCAGTTAGTTTACAAGGGGCAAATCCGACGTGAATCTATCTCCCTCTTCCCGAGTGCGGGACTCGCGGAAGTCACGTCGCGCGGGGCGGGGCGTGGGGCGGCCTGGGCGGGACTTCCGGCCCCGGAAGGGCGGCTAAGTGGGGCCTCCCTCCCTCCTCTCGGGGCCGCTTCTGCAGTTCTCGAGGGCTGAGGATCTGAGCTGGGCCTGCCGGGAAAGGGGGCGGGTCGGACGCCCGAGGCCGGGGGTGGGGTGGAGGGGGTGGTCCTCCGCGGGGGCGGGGTCGCGTCTGCAGCAGCAACAGGGTGCGGCTGGGGCCCCAGGCCCCCGACGCAGGCCCGCCCTCTCCGGGACCCCAGCCCGGCCGCAGCCCGAGTCTGGGAAGGTAGGTGGGGGAGGGGAGATGGAGTGGCTTGCAGAGGAACAGGGAGGGTGGCGCAAGGGTCTGGGGACCTCTCCGGCGCCGGAGAGCTTCATATCACTGAAGGTGGGGCGCGGTGAGCGGCTGAGAATCGCTGGCTGGCTGCGAAATTTCACAGGAAAAGCCTTAGCGGATCCGGGGTTGCGGAAGAGCCTGGGCCTCGGCGTCTGCAGGCTGGGCGGGACTGACTGTAAAGGGAAAGAGTTCGCTCCTGTGGACTGCGCGGCGCCCCTTCGCATCCGCAAAGGCTTTGTCTCCCCCCTCCTCCAGCTCCAGCCTGAGCCATGTTTTTCACCTGTGGCCCAAATGAGGCCATGGTGGTCTCCGGTAAGTATTGTTTTCTGTTCAGCCAGTGAGCACCCCCTGCAGAGGTCCCTTCAGAGGAAGTCCCTGCAGAGATCTCTTCCCTCTCTCCCTACCAGCTCCCCAGCGCCAGGCCTTCTGTCCACCCCCTCCACGATGGCTGCATGCCACCCACTTGTGATTATTCCTTGCGTAGCCTTCCAAGGCCTGGACTGCCCCTGACCCCTGTCAGCTTCAGCTTTCCTCGTGAAGGTTGCTCCCCGCTCCCTCCCCAAGGTCTGTCTCCCACGTTACAGCTCTACTGTGGCCATGGGCCACCACAGCTCACTGCCCACTCCCCTTGTAGGTTTTTGCCGGAGTCCCCCAGTCATGGTGGCTGGAGGCCGTGTCTTTGTCCTGCCCTGCATCCAGCAAATCCAGAGGTAGGTAGCAAGAAAACTGGGGCAAGGGAACCCCCGTTTTCTCCCTTTCTTCCTTTTCATGCTGTCCACCCCTTCTCTTTCCCTTAGGATCTCACTCAACACACTGACCCTCAATGTCCAAGAGTGAAAAGGTTTACACTCGCCATGGGGTCCCCATCTCAGTCACTGGCATTGCCCAGGTGAGGCTTTCAGAGCCTTTTCCCCAAAGTCCACTCCCCCACCCAGGATCTTCTGTGTCCCCAGACATTAAGAATCTTCTGACCACGGCTTTCCCTATCTCTGCCTGTGGAGAAATTTTTCTGCAAGTCTCCACATCTCCAGGGATCCCCAAGGCACCTGACTCTCCCTGCCTCTACTCTGGCTTCAGGAGGCCTTCTGCACACCCTCTCCAACTCTGTTCTGGCTACAGGTAAAGATCCAGGGCCAGAACAAGGAGATGCTGGCCGCCGCCTGCCAGATGTTCCTGGGGAAGACGGAGGCAGAGATCGCCCACATCGCGCTGGAGACACTGGAGGGCCACCAGAGGGCTATCATGGCCCACATGACTGTAGAGGTGGGCCTGAGGGCAGGGAGAGATTGGGAAGGGATGCCAAGAGTGCAAGGGGCCTAAGAACCCAGCTGGTCTGAGGAAGACAGTGGCCAGAGGATCTGAGCATGTCCCTTCCTTCTTCCTTTCATCCTGTTATCCCAGGAAATCTATAAGGACAGGCAGAAGTTCTCAGAGCAGGTTTTCAAAGTGGCCTCCTCAGACCTGGTCAACATGGGCATTAGCGTGGTCAGCTACACCTTGAAGGACATTCACGACGATCAGGTAAACCTCAGCAGTTGGTCCTCTCTGCTTCCCTGCTCCCATCTGGTAAACTCCTCCTGAGGATTGTGACATCTGCATCTCTCCCACAGGACTATTTGCACTCCTTGGGGAAGGCTCGAACAGCTCAGGTCCAAAAAGATGCTCGGATTGGGGAAGCAGAGGCCAAAAGAGACGCCGGGATCCGAGTGAGAGAGCTGGGGGTTGCTTGGTCTCCAAGGGCTTTTTGTGTACCTGATGGGAGAGAGGGTGGCGCGAGGGCCAATGGAGCAGGGTTGGCAGAGGATGTAGATGAGGTGGAGAGCGGGCTTTCTCCCTTGGGCCTTCTTCTGCCTACTCTGATGCCCTACCCAATCTCTGCATGAACAGGAGGCCAAAGCCAAGCAGGAGAAGGTGTCTGCTCAGTACCTGAGTGAGATCGAGATGGCCAAGGCACAGAGGGACTACGAGCTGAAGAAGGCCGCATACGACATCGAAGTCAACACGCGCCGAGCACAGGCTGACCTGGCCTATCAACTTCAGGTCAGAGCCCCCATGCTGGCACGGCAGCCAGGCTGGACTTCACTCCCTCTCCTGTTCTCAGGCCACCAGTCTCTCTCATATTCTGACTTTGACCCCCTTATTTTGACTCTCAGTTTCTGACCCAACTCCTCCATATGAGGAAGACTTAAAAGACCTAAATGTTTCAGCTGAAAAGCAAAGAAAAGGCCTAGAAAGGGGGGTGTAGATAGGGCTGATCACAGGCTTGGGGCAGGTTGTGTCCTGGGCAAGGGCACCTGGATGAAGGGGTGAACCAGAGCTCAGATTGGCCTGTGCTCCACTCCCCAAGCTCTGCATTGTGAATGGGTCTGCATCTCCCTAGAGGAACGGGTGCCTTTTTCTGATTTGCACGGCAGTCCTCCACAGGCTCCCAGCAGCCCTGGTAATCACAGAGAGTGTGAGGAAGAGAAATGTGGACTTGGGCTCTGAATCCCACAAAGTGACCTGTGGGGGCCTCGATAATGCAGCAAAGTATAGTTGATGCTCATTATTCGCAGATCTTGTATTTGAGAATTTGCCTCAATGCTAAAATGTTTTAAAGATCTAATGCTAAATGAGCACTGGTTTAAATGCTAAAGAGCATTGGTTTCCCTAGTGCTCTTTGTATTGATGACCATTTGCAGACATGCACAGAGTGGGAGAAAAATTTGAGTTGCCTGATAACGTGCCTCTCAGTTGAGGTTGAACAAGAAGTTTTTCCCTTCTTGTTTTAGCTCCTACTATAAACAATGTCATTTTCACAGTATATTCACTGCTACATATTTTGCACTTTTGTGCTCTTTGTTGGTGATTTCACAGTTCAAAATGCCCCCAAGTGTAGTGAGTGCTGTCTAGTGTTCCTAAGTCCAAGAAGACTTGATGTGCTTGATGGAGAAAATAAGCTTGTATTAGTAAGCTTCTTTCAGGCATGAGTTATAGTGCTGTTGGATACAAGTTCATTGTTAATGAATCAACAAATACATTACATATGGTGTCTTTACGCAGAAATACATAAAACAAAGATATATAGGACTTCCCTGACAATCCAGTGGTTAAGACTCTGTGCTCCCAGTGCAAGGGTCCATCCCTGGTTGGGGAACTAAGATCCCACAATAAGTATTTGTTAATTCAATGTTCATGGCTACTTTATGAAAACCGGAACTGCCGTGAATAATGAGGATCAACTGTACTTTGAAACCTTTACCCAATATTGTGGAATTCATTTTTGCCAAGAGTTGGTGCAGGCTGAAAGCATTAAGTGTAACACATCTTTAGTTATGATATTAAATCCGTGGGTGGCTTGACAGGTACCTGAGTGTGGCATAGTACTTTGCTGCTCAAAGTGTGGTCTGCCTCCCAGCAACAGCACATCCCTGGGGAGTTTGTTATAAATACAAAATCTGAGGCTCCAGCCCAACAGACCCAAAGCAGAATCTGTTTTTTAACAAAATCTCTAGGTGATTCATGTACACATTGAAGTTTGAGAAGCATTGATTTAGTGAAAACCACCAGCTTGTGTGGGACTTTATCTTCTCAACATGGCTTTCCTTGTCTGCTAATCAAAGGATTGCCTGGTTTGGGTTCTGTTCAGCTTTTATTAGTCCCTCGTTTTGTGTCAGATTTTGTGCTAGGTGCTGGAAAAATAAGGATTTATTCAACAGAGATCTATTAAATGCCTACTATATGCCAGGCATTGTTTTGGAGGTGAGTATATAAGTATGAATGAGATAGAATAAAATTCCTGCCCTCATGGAGCTTTACATTATAATATATGAGACAACTAATAAGCAAATAATCTTCCTTGGCTCTAATTAAGTTGTTTAAGTGCTATGAAGAAAATAAATTGGTGGTATTCTATCGGAGGGGTACTCTTGTTAGGTTGGGATGATCAGAGAAAGCTTCTGTGAGAAAATGATAGATAACCCTGAAGATGAGAAAGAGCCACAATGTAAAGAGTTGCGAGCCAAGAATGCTCTAGTCCAGTGCTGGTTAAATAGAACTTGTGATAATGGAAATGCTGTATAATTTTTTTATTTTAACTTAGTTACATATGGCAAGTGACTAGGCAGGGGACTAGCACATGCAAAGATCTTGATGGAAAAAAGAGGGGTTGTATCCCAGGAACACAAAGGAGGTTTCTGATCCAGCATGACTGGTGTGCTGTGAGTGAGGAGAGGCAGAGAAGACCAGATCTCCTAGGGTTTGGGCAGCCAGTATTCTTGCCTGGAGAATCACCGTGGACAGAGGAGCCTGGTGGGTTACAATTCATGGGGTTGCAGAGAGTAGGACACGACTGAGCAACTAGGCACAGAACAGATAGAAACTTAGAAGGAGATTCAAAGCACGATAGGAAACTATTGGAGAACTTCAGGAAGGGAAGTACTCTGGTCCTTTCAGTTCCGTTCAGTCGCTCAGTCGTGTCCTACTCTTTGCGACCCCATGTATCACAGCATGCCAAGCCTCCCTGTCCATCACCAACTCCCGGAGTTCACTCAGACTCGCGTTCATCGAGTCAGTGATGCCATCCAGCCATCTCATCCTCGGTTGTCCCCTTCTTTTCCCGCCCCCAATTCCTCCCAGCATCAAAGTCTTTTCCAGTGAGTCAACTCTTCGCATGAGGTGGCCAAAGTACTGGAGTTTCAGCTTTAGCATCATTCCTCCCAAAGAAATCCCAGGGCTGATCTCCTTCAGAATGGACTGGTTGGATCTCCTTGCAGTCCAAGGGACTCTCAAGAGTCTTCTCCAACACCACAGTCTGGTCTAGTTTACATTTTTACAAAGATCAGTCCAGCTGCTGCATCAAGAATTGATTGTCAAAAGAGAACAGAGGAAGCAAGAAGATGAATTAGAAGATTTGTCAAAGCTGATGAATGGCATAAGTGCAGCTAGTTGCACTCCCTCTTAAAATCTCACTAAATTCACATAGAGTAATTGGGGGAGGAAAAAAAAGGTGGAGCGAATAGGAACAGAAGGAACAGAAACCATGGCATCACTGTGGAAGCTGGAAAGTCGGCAACTGACGACTAAAGAAGTGTCTGAGACAGCAGAGCGCAAAGCTGCAGGGGAGAAAACAATGAGATGACCCGAGGCAC
Organism: Nanger dama; assembly: GCA_917880005.1. Taxonomy (NCBI): domain Eukaryota; kingdom Metazoa; phylum Chordata; class Mammalia; order Artiodactyla; family Bovidae; genus Nanger; species Nanger dama. The sequence continues at coordinate 1,598,279 of CAKJTW010000032.1, forward strand.
AGAAGTTGTCAGCATCAGGGGCCTCTGGAGCTGGGATAAGTCGGTTGAAATAAGGAGAAACAGGTGAAAAGTGACTTCTCAGAGCTGTCTGCCTCTGAGCGATGCTCCTTCTCCCAGTAACAAGCATGAAGAGACTGCCTATTGAATGCTGAATACTGACCGCTTCCCCAGCCCCTTATTCCACATGGCTTCCAGAACCCCCATATTCCAAAGAAGAGATCAGAAGATTGCTCTGGGGAACATGACCAACCCAACATGAAAGACTTGAAGGTCCTGAATCTCAGGTTCCTCAGCAGATAAACTACCCGTGTCACCCTAGAGTAAATCTCAAAGCCTTCGATCCTCACCCACATACCCAGAGCTTCCCTTCAGTGTTTCTGACCTTCCTCCCTGTGAGCAGACAAGCACGGACTCCCTGACATGAAGGGTCCTGCAACAAGAAGGACAGGCCAAAACCACAAGCAGAGCAAAGCAGTTTGAAGGATGTGTGCTATGCAGAGAGAAGAAAGCTTAAGAAAAAAGCTAATATCCTCAGTAAGATAAAAGAATAATTCATATCCAGCAAATCAGGACATAGAAAACAGAGCTTTTAAAAATTAATAAGGTGGCAGAAATGGAAGGAAAAAAACAATGAAAGAGAAATTCTAATAAATTTGTCATAAGATAGAACAAAACAGATGGAAAAATTAGGAAAGAATATTAGAGGCCAGACAAGGAGATGCAACAGAACAAAACGGAAGGAAATCATCAGTGAAAAAAATCAGACATATTTATCTGACTTTCTAGATTGAATGATCCACCAAAGTACCTAACATAGTGGATGAAAAACATCTGCCTTGAAGCACATCACTGAAATTTCAGAACACCAAGGATGAAAGAACTAAAAGCTTCCAGAGAGAATGAAGAGATCTCAAGCAAAGGGTCAAGCAGCAGAATGACTTCAGATTTCTCAAGAAGCTAGAGGACCATGGAGCAGTGCCTTCAAAATTCTGGTGGATAATTAATAACAGCATAGTAACCTGAACTCAGGGGCTTCCCTGGTGGCTCAGGTGGTAAAGAATCTATCTGCAATGCAGGAGACCCTGGTTTGATTCTTGCATTGTGAAGACCCCTGGAGAAGGGAATGGCAACCCACTTCAGTATTCTTGTTCGGAGAATCTCATGGACAGAGGAGCCTGGCAGACTACCAGTCCATGGTGTTGCAAAGAGTCAGGCACGACTTAGCAACTAACACTTTCACTTTCACAACCTGTACTCAACTTAATCATCATTCAAATAGAAGAACGAAATCAAAAACCCACAGAAGCAGGATCTTAAAAAACTTATATCCCATGTACTCTTTCTGAGGGAACTGCTGGAGGCTGGGTCTAAAGAAGAGAAAGAAGAGGGTGGAAGTGGGGCCTCTAACATAGGAGCACCATGAGCTGCATGCTGAGGTCAAGCGTTAACTAGTCCAGTTTGGAACAGGTTTGAAATTTTAGGGTCAAAGAGGACAGGGTACCACGTCTAGAAGCCCCCTTCCTCTGGAATGAACACATGGGCCCATGTGGATATATCACAGGCAAGATGGTACATGGCTAAGCCAGAGCAATGAGGCAAGAAATAAGTTCTTCCTCCAGACCTCTGCTCACCGACATGTTGGCAAGAGCCTTCTGACCCCTGTACTCTCCAAGGAATAAGAGAATGAAATCTGCCTAAGTAAGAGGAAGTAGTCTATGATGTATACATACCCTTGTAGTTGCTTACAGTAGCCCTGGAAGGATACACAAGCTGGTCACAGTGGTTGTTTGAAAGGAAGGGAACCAACCAGGTGGCTTGAGAAATAGGTGGGGAGAGAGCTTGCTTTACTTTTTTTTTTCTTTTGAATTTGGATGACCTACAAAAGATAAACACATACACACTTGCACTAAGATAACCGCTGCACTGATGGAGAGAAATGGCTGGACTTGGAGGTGAGGGATGGTCACCATGCGCGCAGTGCCCTCCAGGCGCTCATCCTCTACAGGAAGACTTGGTGGAGAAATAGGGGGATGGGGGAGCTCAGTGGAGGGATGCCTCACCTGGCCTGAGGACAAATGGGCTGGGTTGCAGCCCTATCCAGCCCTGAAGCTAGCTAAGACTGCCTGGGGAACAGCCATAACCATGGATATTGGCTCTGTTGGGGGAGGACCAGAACCCTCCCCAGGCCATACCTCAGATCTGTCCCAGAAATGGACTGCACTCGTCAGGCTGAGCCCACGGAGACCAGCTGCATGTGGTATGCTCTTTGTTAATATCCTGCCCTGGAGCCTTGGCCCTCCCTGCTTCCCAGGCGCTTGCTCTGCAACTCTGAGCATCCCTCCTGCGCAGGTGGCCAAGACAAAACAGCAGATCGAGGAGCAGCGGGTGCAGGTGCAGGTGGTGGAGCGGGCCCAGCAGGTGGCAGTGCAGGAGCAGGAGATCGCCCGAAGGGAGAAGGAACTGGAGGCCCGCGTGCGCAAGCCGGCGGAAGCCGAGCGCTACAAGCTGGAGCGCCTGGCAGAGGCAGAGAAGTAAACACCCCTCCCTGCCCCCTCAGGGTTCCTTCACCACCCGGGCACCCCCAGACAAAAAGTTGAGGCCTTTTCTACCTGTCCTGCTCCTGCCGAGTCTTTCTTCCAGAGCAAGGGCTCTTCTTCAACTGCCCCCACCACTCCCCTTTGCCCAGGTCCCAGCTGATCATGCAGGCGGAGGCAGAAGCCGAGGCTGTGCGGGTGAGTTAGCCAACTGGTGGAGGGAGTGGGCTGCTGCTGCTGGGGTCTCTTGTCCTCCCCCTTCCGTACCTCATGTGTCCTGTACCCTCCTCAGATGCGTGGGGAAGCAGAGGCCTTTGCCATAGGGGCCCGAGCCAGGGCCGAGGCTGAGCAGATGGCCAAGAAGGCAGAGGCATTCCAGCTATACCAGGAGGCTGCTCAGCTGGACATGCTGCTGGAGAAGCTGCCCCAGGTTTGGGGTGGGGGTGGGGGTGGTGGAGGGCATACGAACAAGAGCAGAGGAGGGACAGGAGGGAACGAGGGGCTGGGGAGAACCAGGCTAGGGGCCATGGATTAGGGGTGGGAATTACAAGCCAGTGACCAGAACAAGGAAGGGTGATCCTCACAAAAGTGAAGAACAAGGTCTTAAAACCCAGAGTAAGGAGTCTTGGGATGGGTGTGGTGAGACCCTGGTGCTGAGTGGACATCTTACCTACCAGGTGGCAGAGGAGATCAGTGGTCCCTTGACCTCAGCCAATAAGATCACACTGGTGTCCAGTGGAAGTGGGGCCATGGGGGCGGCCAAAGTGACCGGGGAAGTGCTGGACATCCTGAGCCGCCTGCCGGAGAGCGTCGAGAGACTCACAGGCGTCAGCATCTCCCAGGTGAGGGTTTCTAGGGTGGGGCTGGAATTGCCAGGTTCCTGTGGCACATGACACAGCTGGCCCAGCATGGGGCTAGCACCCAGGAGGCCTGGGGCTGCTGACGTTTAGTCATTGCTTTCTGTGTGCCAGACAGAGTGCTAAGCTCCTGCACAAATGGTTTAGAAAACTTCTTAAAATCAAACTTCTTTGGGGTGTGTCGGGTTTTACAAAGTGAAGAAACCAAACTTTCAGTTTAGCCCATGTCATTCATACATGGTGAAGCTGGGCTTCAAACCCAGGCCTGCTGTCTCTAGAGCCTGTGCTTGGTCAACCTGTGTGTGTGTGTGTGTGGCTCTGTGTGTGTGTGGCTCTGTGTGTGTGTGTGGCTCTGTGTGTGTGTGTGGCTCTGTGTGTGTAGCTCAGTTGTGTCCAACTCCATCCAACCCTATGAACTGTAGCCCACTAGGCTTCTCTGTCCATGGAATTCTTCAGGCAAGAATACTGGAGTGGGTTGCCATGCCCTTCTCCAGGGGATTTTCCTGACCCAGGGATCAAACCTGGGTCTCCTGCATTGCAGGCAGACTATCTTCCGGGTCACCAAGGAACTAGCCCACTAGCAGAAGGAACTGGTTACAGCCTGTTGACGTTGAATTCCAAGGTGTATCATTGCTTTCCTTGGTGCTTTTTAGTCACCTGTTGTTATGGTAGAGATCAGGGAGTGGGATCTGGAGCCAGGCTGTTGTGGTGTGGATCCTGGCTGCAGTGCATGCCAGCTGACCTTAGACAAGTTCATCTTCTCTGCACTTATTTCTTCACCTTAAAGCCAGGTCAATTAAAAGTAACCACCTTGTTGAATTAAGGGGATTAAATGGGTAAATACTTGCAGTTTAGTGCCTAGCACGTAGTAAGTACTATATGAAGAGTGTGTTAAATAAATGCCTGTGTAAATAAAAGCACTGGGCTGAATCAGTAACCTTTGAGCTGGGTTCCTTGGATTCTCCCTGAGGGCTGCACTGTATGGTTGGGAGTTGAGGCCTGTACAAGCAGAGATCTGGCCCCCTTCATCCTTTTCTTCACTCATGCAAGAATTTGTGAATGACTGCTTGGCAAAGGGGGTGAGATAGGGTACTAGGAAAAAGTAGAATACTTCTGTAAGAATGTCTTCCCTGCAGCCCATCCGTCCATATGGGAGCCTGGGAGAACAGGGTACCTGGTTCACACAGTTACCACTCTTGTTTTTGCTAGGTGAACCACAAGCCTCTGCGAACAGCCTGAGCCCTGGACCTTCGTGATGCCCCATCTCATAACTCAAGTTGCCTGAATGGTCCGGGTTATTGCACGCACTTCAGCTGGCTCCCTGAGCACATCACCTCTCCTTGCCAAATATCCTGTGCCTTGCCTTGGAAGGAAATTGTTCCCTTTCCCAATCCCATACTGCCAAGACTGCCAGTCCCCTAGGGCTCCCATACCTTCTGATGACCCACCCCCAACTTATTTAAACTAAGCCTGTTGTCCAGAATTCTTCCCTGACCAAATCTTGAGGGATGGTCTGTAGGCCTCAACTGTGTCAAATAAGTACTGATACTTAATTGTGTAACTAATGCAAATGAACGCTAAAGTGTAGCTCTCTTGCAGTCAATGTGGTTTTTATAGTGGGAGTGAAACGGTAGTTACTTGAATACTGTTAAGAGTTGCAGAATACCCCCACTTTACTCCTAAGTTCATTATAGTCAGAAAAGCATCCTTAAGTAGAAGCAGTATCAGTAATCAACGTTAGTCCCTAGAATTACTGAAAATAAAGGGAAATTTGACTGTTAACATTGTGCTCTTTGTAGCATGAGTTATTAGATGGAACACTAAAGTGTCAGTTTAGAATGGGACTGATATACCACCCCTCCCCAGGTGATTTTTGCCTTAGGCAGAGAAAACCCACATACTCTTAACTAAAATGAACCCTGGAGGTACTATGTTCCAAGTGGTAAATAGTGTCTCAATTTCCCAAGATTCTTCGGGAGCACTGTTAACTACAGGGGTCCAACCCACTTTGGTTCAGTACATCTGGGCAGGTGGGAGAATCTACTCCGAGTTCAAAGAGATGCTCATCTGGCAACCACTTGTATGACATTCACCTCATTTCTCTTTTCTATCCCTAGACCTCCTCAGATCCGAGCCTCTATCCCACTTACTAAAACAGGGTACAAGGGATTAAGGTGTAAGGATATTCTCACCTGTTTATGGGGAGTATATTATGTAACTGACCTGGAGCCCCATGCCTCCTCCACCAGTGATCTTTCCCTGAATGAGCACACGTGTCGCGAGATTCTTTTCAGTTCCTGTTTATTTTTGGCTCTTGGGGCAGTGTCATCTTTTCAATATGAAAAAAAGCAGCAAGTTCAACACAATAGAAATCTGAAGTGTAGAATAGGACAAAATCAAGAGGTGGGGAAGCAGTAGCAGAAGAGATGAGATGTTTGCCAAAGATGGCAGGTGTTCTGTTCCCTCTCTGGGGAATGACATTTAGGTGGCAGCACATACCTTTCCATATAGGTACAGAAGGGGCTGATACATATTTTGTTAAGAAAAGATGGGGTGAGGAGGGGCTTTCTGGAGGGTTAGAGACCAAGGCTATCTCTTGTTTCTTTTGACCCCCTTTCTCAAACGGGAAAGGAGGGAATCCAACGTTATTATGCAGGAGATAAAGTGGAAGAGGAAGGGATTCCCACTTGATAGGGTGGGGGCCAGAAACTTGCAAAGGTAATAGCTCAGGACAGAGCTTGTAAGGAGAGTGAAAATGAAGATAATACTGTCAACAGCTCTGCAGAAGCTGAGAAGACCGGGGAGATACCTGGCACCTAGGACTTCAGTACCCTGGATGCCCCTCTCCAAACCCAACCCTTTCTGGTAGGGACTTCTATCCGCTGCTCAGTTTCCTTCCACTGGGCCAGCACACCGGCCCAGAATGGCAGTCACCAATCCATGTTTTCAGCACATGGTTCTAAATGAGATCTGAGGAAACCCAGCCTCTTCGAGAGCTATCTCGAAAACAGAGGGAAATGTTAACTGGACAGATGGGAGGAGTGGGCACCAGAAGGAAAATGACAGGGTTACCCAGAATGGCAGAAATCTAGGCTCGCCAAGAGTGGAAAGAGAGAAGAGACATTCAACAAACGACAAATATTTATTGAGCGCCTATTATGTGCCAGGCACTGTTCTAGAATCCCCCAAAAACAAAAACAAGATAGAGGCAGAAAATGCAAATTCTGAGGGAGAGGAAAGGGGTCACTGAGGAAGAAGGCTGAGGGGACTGAGAAACCTAAGGTGATAGGGACTTGGCCTTAGGCCTCCTCTTCGGCCTCCTCACCGAAATCCTCTTCCTCTTCTGCGGTGGCATCCTGGTACTGCTGGTACTCGGAGACGAGGTCGTTCATGTTGCTCTCAGCCTCGGTGAACTCCATCTCGTCCATGCCCTCACCTGTGTACCAGTGGAGGGAAGGCCTTCCCGGCGGAACATGGCTGTGAACTGCTCTGAGATGCGCTTGAACAGCTCCTGGATGGCTGTGCTGTTGCCAATGAAGGTGACTGCCATCTTGAGACCACGGGGTGGGATGTCACAAACAGCTGTCTTGACGTTGTTGGGGATCCATTCCACGAAGTAGCTGCTGTTCTTGTTCTGCACGTTGAGCATCTGCTCATCCACCTCCTTCATGGACATCCGCCCACGGAACACAGCAGCCACAGTGAGGTACCGGCCATGGCGGGGGTCACAAGCAGCCATCATGTTCTTAGCATCGAAGACCTGCTGGGTGAGCTCAGGGACAGTAAGGGGCCCGATACTGCTGGCTGCCACGGCTGGTTAGAGGGGCAAAGCCAGGCATGAAGAAGTGGAGGCGTGGGAAGGGCACCATGTTGACGGCCAGCTTGCGGAGGTCAGCATTGAGCTGGCCAGGGAAGCGGAGGCAAGTGGTGACTCCACTCATGGTGGCCGAGACGAGGTGGTTCCAGGTCTCCGTAGGTTGGCGTGGTCAGCTTGAGGGTGCGGAAACATATGTCGTAAAGGGCCTCGTTGTCAATGCAGTAGGTCTCGTCAGTGTTCTCCACCAGCTGGTGGACAGAGAGGGTGGCGTTGTAGGGCTCAACCACAGTGTCGGACACTTTGGGTGAGGGCACCACGCTGAAGGTGTTCATGATGCGGTCAGGATACTCTTCACGGATCTTGCTGATAAGCAAGGTGCCCATTCCGGAGCCAGTGCCCCCACCCAGAGAGTGGGTCAGCTGGAAGCCCTGCAGGCAGTCACAGCTCTCGGCCTCCTTCCGGACCACATCCAGGACCGAGTCAACCAGCTCGGCTCCCTCTGTATAGTGGCCCTTGGCCCAGTTGTTGCCTGCCCCAGACTGACCTGTGATGGGGTTAAAAGGCAAGCTTGTTCAGTCAAGTGCGAGATACACAGCCCCATTTCTACCTTTCAACTTTCGGATTAAGGCCAGTGGATTTATCTTCCTTCTTACTCCCCAATGATACATCTGCCCCTGTATAATTTACTATCTAAATTACTACCTCCACTCTCCAATAGATTTAAAAACACAAGTCTGTCTAAACTCCAGCAGAATCATTCCTAACTCTTGGCTGCACACAAATAACTTGAATAGCAGTATCTATTGATATGTCCCTAACTCACCAAAAACAAAGTTGTCTGGTCTGAAGATCTGACCAAAAGGACCTGAGCGAACAGAGTCCATGGTTCCGGGTTCTAGATCCACCAAGATAGCACGAGGGACATATTTACCACCTAGAAGAAATAAAATATAAGAGTGAAAACTGGAAGACATAGAGGTAAATAAATTGGGGCCGAGAGAGCAGGGGACCCAAATGTGTGATTTCAGACACTGCCACCAGGTGGCAGCAGAGACACTGGGAAAGCGAGAAAGGTCTCCAATGACTGTAGACGGATTCATTCAAAGAGAATAAAGGGTGTCCCGGGAGGCAGAGACCCCAAAGAAGTGGGAGTGATGGGACCCCTGCTTCCCGGGCTCTTGCCCTCACCTGTGGCTTCATTGTAGTACACGGAGATGCGGTCCAGTTGTAGGTCGCTGTCCCCATGATAGGTGCCGGTAGGGTCGATGCCATGTTCATCACTGATCACCTCCCAGAACTGCCAGGGAAGAGCAGAGAGTCTTCAGCATCTCAGGGTCCAGCCACTTATGCTCCCCTACTGCCATTTAAGCTCCAGATTCGCCTGTGGCTGGCCCTCCCCAAGGATCTAGCATTTCTTCTGCCTGCCACACCCTTCGCCTAGCCACATGCACCTTCGGAAAAATGGCAGTTTTCACTGCCTGGGACGTGAGATGCTGTGTGGCTTAAAGGGCCCGGCGATCGCAGGCACGGGGGTGAGTAGATGGAGGAAGTCACCCTGGGCACAAAGACGGGGGCCAGAGAAAAGGAGCCACTGCCGCAGCCCACCCCACCCTGCACGTGACCGCGGCGCACGCACGCGCCAGGCAGCCGACAAAGGGAGGTGCCGCGCGAGGGCGGGGCCGAAGGGCGAATTCCGCGCGCCAGGGGCGGGGCTTGGCTCGGGCTCGCGCGCCCCCCGCCGGCCAGCCTGGTCGCATTGTCCCAGCGCGCCAGGGGCGCCCGGGTCCCGCCCTTCTGCTACAACGTAGCAGCCGCACTTCCTCCCTCCCCCTCCCCCGCTACACTGTAACCGCGCAAAAAAAAACCCACCCCTTGGCCTCGAAATTTCATTTCTTTGCTAGCTTTTAACCCCCTTGCTTTAAATGAGGTTTTTCTTCCTTTGTCCTATTCTCTAGCTCTGAGGAACCCCTACAAAGAATGGACTCTTTCCCTCCTCGCCCTTTCTCCCTATCTGCCCACGCCCTTAAAGAGTCTGTTAAGGGAAATAAAAGAAACAAATTAGTCTAGCACACATTAGCCTTCCATGCGCGAAAAACTGCGGGACCGCCCCCTTGGGGATCGCGGGCGCCCGGAGATTCCTGATCATTTGTAAAGGATATCGCCCAGCCCACCTGGCTCATCGCGCCCCCTACATTTGGATCTAACCTTTCGGCAGCTGCCCGCCATCCTCGCCCCTTCCCCCTCTGGGTTAGACCCACGAAGCCCCGCCAAGGGGGGATGCACATGGGGAAAACCTCATCTAGCTTTGTCTCGGGCCGTTTCCGCATCTCCCTCGCTCCCCGGTCCTCGGACCGTTAGGAGATTCCCTTTCTAAGTAAAATTTTACAGAAACTCGGTTTTCCCGCCCCCTAACCCTGAAGGGTGCTTTTAACAGCTTCCCCAAAATGAGCCTGCCAAGAAAAAGAATTCCTCATTTTCAAAAGCAAATCCTAAGGTTCAAAGGTGCATTTATATATAAAAGTTTTGAGGGCAAATCTTGACTAAGATGTAAACGTTCTACAACCATCCGTCATAAAATACCTGTTTGGATTTGATTTTTTTTTCCCTTAAAAATAAATACAGTCAAAAGAGGTTAAAAATCCTTACCTTGGCACCGATCTGATTGCCACACTGACCGGCCTGGATGTGCACGATTTCCCTCATTGTTAAATTTTATTCTAATCTTTTGCTCGCCTTAAAGTGTGTACGGGGCAAAAAAATAATACGGAATTAGTTTTTCTCTGCTGCTGGTCGCAGGGTGGAAAGATGGAACGGGACCCGGAGGCTAAAGCAGCGAGGTCCGAACGCGGCGGCAGGAAGGTTCTGAGAGGGAGAAAGGAGAGGGGAGGGCGCGAGAGGAAAGGCGGGCAGGGCGGGGCGCGCGTGCGCGGGGGCCGGGAGGCGGGAGAACTCGCCTCGCGCCGCGGTGGAGAGACAAAGCCTCACTAGGCTGGCCCTGATTAGTCCATGCCGGTCCTGTATCACACGTCCATTGGTCCCTGCTGGACGAGCGCAGTCCTGCCTGGGAGTTGTAGTTCTCTATTGTTGTCCACGCTGCAAAATGAAAGGACGAATGGGTGGGTACTGGGTCTGGGGGTTTTGGTTTAGGTGTGTTGACTGAAAAAAGGCCTGGCGCTAGGGTTCCTTCTATGCCTGACTCTTCTGGTATCAAAAGAGAGTAGTTTTCGGGGGGTACAGGAATTGGGAACCCTGGTGTGCCAGGCTTTGGAAGGTGGAGTGGGGGCACGCCCTGAAAGCTCCCCGCTGCGGTAGCTCTTGGGAAGACAGGACTGCTTAGCTCAGCGAAAACGGGGAGAAATGCGGCACCCTGATCTGCTATCTAACTGCTGGTCCCTGGTGACCCAACTGGCATGAACTCCAGTGAGCTGCGGCTCGCCCAGATATCTCGGGAAGGAGGAAGGCATTGCCTTCCTGCTATTTCCTTGGGGAGCGTTCTAATGATAATATTTAGAAAGAAACAAAATTGCATCAAGGACTTTTCAGTATAAAAAGTAATTGTCTGGAAGGTATGTTCAAGAAAAGGGAAGCAGATACGCCGGAAGTCTCCGTCCATATGAGGAATCTGCGCCTTAGAGCAGCGTTTAACACACTTTTGTCAAGAGGCGAACTGTGGGGTGAGATACCTGATAGGCACTTTGGTGAAGTCAGTGTTTTTTCAATTCGCTGATTTCACTGAGAGGTGATTGACCATTGTAACCTTTCAAGAACCTCAGGATTAAAATAAAAGGGGTACGGAGGGTGATGGGGAAAAAAGTGGATGAGCTCAAATCTGAGTGGCATGTTTCTTTTCAGGGATTAATTCAACTTGAGAGATATTAAATGTCCACCAAAGGAGCTAGGAATACAAAAATGATTAAGGATTAGCTCACTGTCCTCCAGGATCTTGCAATTTGGTGAAAAGTATATAACCACTAGAGTATGGTAAGTAAGCACCATGATTAAAGGACGTGGGATATCAGGCTCCCTGAGTGTGCTCAGTCATGTACGACTCTTTGCGACCCCATGGACTGCAGCCCGCCTGGCTCCTCTGTCCATGAGATTTCCCAGGCAAGAATACTGGAACTGGTTGCCATTTCCTTCTCCACGGAATCTTTCCGACCCAGGGATCGAACCCCGTTTCTCCTGCGTCTCCTGAATTAGCAAGAAGTCTGTTTACCTATGAGGCACTTGGTTAGATGATAGCAAGGTGTTAATTCACACTGGATTCAACACACATTTCTCATCTTCTAAATAAAAGAACATAAATTTCTGTAAGACTCGTCTACCCAGTTGAAATGTTTATGTTTGAAGGCACAATCACAGTGAAAGTAGTTATGTATTTTGTGGTAGTGAAGAGAGTTCAGAATTCACGATTAAACTGTTTCAATTTGTCTCTAACAATAGCCGTAGGAGCCTAGGCAAGCTAACTTCCGCAGAATTCTTATTTCTGGTCAGAATGAAGTGAGAATACGAATGCAAAAGGTCCTCCTAAATTATTCCTGTGAAATTGTCTTGTCTTAGTATGAAATTTAGCAAAATAAAATTTATCATTCTGTAGCCCTTCAAAGACCTCGGTCAGCCTTTAAGATGGTTAAAAAAGAGTTCTCTCCTTTTGCCTAGGTATCTTTAGGATAATGACCTCAAAGTGTCCATCAGGAATGGATTCTCAGGGAGGAAATGATATGACTTCTAGATGAGCTAAATCAAAAGGAAATGAACTTCCATTGTAGTGAGTCCTCAAGCGCCACGCCTACGGGCTATTCTCCAGACTGAAGTCTTCAGCCACGACTGCAGCCTGCAACCCTTATATTTCTCATGAGTCAGCGGACACCATTTCTGGGAGGACCAGAGAAGGCGCTCTGTCCCCACTACAGGCTTAGGTCGACGACTGTGGTAAGCCCCTCTATCCGCTGCTGGCATCCAGACTCTGTGGTCGCAACTTGGAAACAAACGCGGGAAGTGGGTGGTGAAACCGCAGTGGGTTGTCCCTTAGGAGCTGCCCAATCGAAGGGCGCTATTCTGTGCGGCTCCGCGGCTTCCGATTACCGCCTCGCCCAACGGATCTGTCTCCCCGGAGAAGCCGCCCCTTTGAGCCGTAAGGGGGGCGGGGCGGGGCGGGGGCGGGGCTCCGTCTGTGCCTCCGCGTTGGATTGCTCCGTCTGCTTGCCACAGGGCCGAGAAAGACAAAGGCTTCAGCCAATCAGCTAATCAGCCCCTTCCCCCGCTCAGGCACTGGCACCACCCCTGTTGCAGCCGTTACTGGTGGCGCGCGCGGGGACTCAAAGTAGGTGAGTTCTGGGGGGCCTCGCCCACGACTCCCCGGATGCCATCTTGGTTCTCCCGGAGGGCGGGAGGGGCGTGCCTTGGGTATGACTGGGCGGAGGATTCTTGGAAATTTGCTTCTCGGATTATAACCCTCATCTTCACTTGACGGCCCTCCCTGAGTTTAGGTATGAAGACACTGGGAGAGGTTGGGCTCGGAGGGAACCCTTGGGATCGAGATCAAAGTTGAAGGCCCATTGGATTGGAGCCGAAGGTCGTGGGCGCCGGCTGATTTCGCCTTCATGAAACGATGTTAACACTTTCTCCATGGAGGTGTCCCACTTTCCTTGTCTACATTTTCCCTTTAGAGTAGCATCTTTCAAATTTAATTCCCACCCATACTGGTTTGACTTTTCATCTTATTTTTTCATCAGGAGAGCAGAGTTAATTTTACGTTTGACTCATGAATATATTCGGAATACCTCTAGTGGTATCAGGTACACAGTAACTACTGTTGAATTAACATGATGGACCCTTGGGGAAAAGACAGTTGTAACTGGTCCAGTTCTCAAGGGGGATGTGTGAGGCAGAAATGGAATGTAATAGTTACACTATGGTGAGACCTATTAGGATAATACAAGTCGACCAACCACCGTGAAACACTTAGGATACATGGGGAATAGGGGAAAGTACCAGAACACAGAGAAGACTAAAGGCAAGGCTTTGCTGCGAAAGTGACATTTGAGCTAAAAGGATGGATAGGAGTTGGATCACAACACTAGGGGCAACGTCCTAAGGAGCTAGCTAAGGCCTGCAGATATGAGAAAACGAGGACAGTGTGTTTAGAGATTAAGGAAAAGGTCCATGTTGTAGAACTATAGGCTTGGATGGTTGGGGATGGGACACACATTTCAGGAGATGAGGTTCTAATTGTTGAGGGTCTTGCTAAGGGGTTTAGATTTATTTTATCCTATGGTTATGGAAAACCATCAAAGAATATTAAACAGGAAGAGACATTATCTGAGTGAAAGTCACTCAGTCTTGTCTGACTCTACAGTCCCTGGAATTCTCCAGGCCACAGTTCTGGAGTGTGTAGCCTTTTTCTTCTCCAGGGGATCTTCCCAACCCAGGATTGAACCCAGGTCTCCCGCATTGCAGGCAGATTCTTTACCAGCTGAGCCACAAGGGAAGCCCATTATCTGAGTGATCTTAGACAAATCTGTTAATCCATCCCGGTTGCAGTTTCTTTATCTGAGAAATAGTAAAATGAGGAATTTTCTGGCAGTCCAGTGGTTAGGACTCCGTGCTTCCACTACAGGGGGCAGGGGATCAATCCTGGTTAGGGAACTAAGATCCCAAATGCTATGTGGCCTTAGTTGGGGCATGTGGGCTATAGTTCCCTGACCAGGCATTGCACCCTGGCCCCCTGCATTGGGAGCACAGAGTCTTAGCCACTGGACCGCCAGAGAAGTCTCTCAACTGTTTTTGTTTGTTTGTTTTGTTGGGTTTTTTGTTGTTGTTGTTTTGGCCATGCAGGATCTTAGTTCCCTGACCAGGGATGGAACCTGCACCGCCCCCAGCAGTGGAAGTGCAGAGTCTTAACCACTGGACAACCAGGGAAGACCCTTATATTTCTGTACTTGGAACTCTGTAACATATCTTTCTTATTCTGTGTCATGGTCAGAGATATTTCTTAAATGCTTCAGAAGAATAACAACAGAATGATTGTCAGAAAGAGAAGCATCAGCCTCCATAGCTATCCAGGAGACTGCAGTAACCAGTCTCCTCCCTGAGGCTGTGTGTGTGAGCCACTGAAGGAAGGGATAATGTGTTTTTTCCCCAGATCATGGAAGACACCCAGACTTTAAACTGGGAAGTTGAAGAAGAGGAGGAGGTTGAAGAGAGCCCCAGTGAATCTCTGGGGTATAGCTTGGAGCCCCTAGCGCAGCTGCATATCTTCAGTAGTTCCTATGGACCAGAAAAAGGTCAGGAGTAATTTTGTGCTAAAGTACTGGCCTCTTATTTCTTTGGGGAGGTAATGGGATGGTTGCAAGCTTAGATATGCCTCTGTGAAATCTGAAAAAAAATGTCTTACTGGGGATAGAAAAGCGGGGATGATTATCTCATTGCTCCAGGCAAGGGACCTGGACTCCATGGGGGTGATTTTACTTTGTTAGGAGAAGATGAAGGAATTCAGATAAAAATCTATGAGGTCTGGAAATGGAAGGTGGTGATGTTTTGCACAACAGTGTGAATGTACTTGATGTCACTGTGCTATACATTTAAAAATTGGTAAATTTATGTATGCTGTGCTGTGCTTAGTCGCTCCGTCGTGTCTGACTCTTTGTGACCCTATAGACTGTAGCCCACCAGACTCTTGTCCATGAAATCTACATGCAAGAATACTAGAGTGGGTTGCCATGCCCTCCTCCAGGGGTTCGTCCCAACCCAGGGATCGAATCCAGGTCTCCCACATTGCAGGCAGATTGTTTCTAGTCTGAGCCACCAGGGAAGCTCAAGAATACTGGAGAGAGTAGTCTATCCCTTCTCCAGGGAGCTTCCTGACCCAGGGATCAAACAGGCATCTCTTGCATTGCAGGCAGATTCTTTACCAGTTGAGCTACCTGGGAAGCCCAAATTTTATGTATATTTTACCACAATAGAAACAATCCAGTGTAGATGGATGGAATGTTGACTATGAATAATGCATTGCACATATTCTTTATTAGCTAGTTATTCTAGGGCCTTTTATTTTTCTAATGCATGCGGGGGACCTTGAGTGAGTCGTGGGGAACTTAACAGAAATGTTTTTCTTAATAGCAAGTTAGGACTATGGCTTTGGAACTCACCTACCTCTCTAATTCTTAGACTTCCCACTCTACCTCGGGAAGAACATGATAGGCCGAATGCCTGATTGCTCTGTGGCCCTGCCCTTTTCATCAATCTCCAAACAACATGCAGTGATTGAAATCTCTGCCTGGGACAAGGCGCCTGTCCTCCGGGATTGCGGGAGCCTCAATGGCACTCAAATCCTGCGACCTCCTAAGGTCCTGGGCCCTGGGGTGAGTCATCGTTTGCGGGACCGGGAGTTGATTCTCTTTGCTGACTTGCCCTGCCAGTACCATCGCTTGGATGTCCCCCGGCCTTTTGTCTCCCGGGGCCCTCTAACTGTAGAGGAGACACCCAGGGTACAGGGAGGAACTCAACCCCCAGGCTTCTGTTGGCTGAGGACTCAGAAGAAGAAGAAGGTAAGTTTGTGTATCAGGAGGGTGGGTGAGGCGACAGGGACGGTGAGTGTAAAACTCTCCACTTACTCCTTTCTACTCATGACAGATTCCCTTTTGGACAAGTGTGTGGTGAAAGGACCGAGGACCTCCTCTTCGGCAACAGTCGTTCCAGAGAGGTGAGTGTCAAAGGGCCAGGCATCTGAGTCTTCAAATGGATGAGGAAGCAGGGGCTGGAGGAGCCATCTCTGGGAGAGCTAATTACTATCAAAGTCTGGGCTGGGAACCACACATACTGCTTCACTCAACTGAATTTTTACTGAGCATCTTGTGCCAAGTAGAGAATTAATTGCTGGAGATAGAACAGCAAGTACTACCTTGCATCTGCTCTCAAGGAGTTCCTACTTGAGTGGAATATCCCTTCTGGAGGAATCAATTCTGTAGGTTTCTTCTCTTCTCTTCCCTTCACAGTGATGAAGAAGGGCCTTCCCCTGCCCCAGATGGGCCTGGGCCACCTTCTGCCTTCAACTTGAACAGGGACACGGATGAGGAAGAAAGTCAGGAATCAGGAGCAGGGGAGGCCTCTTCAGCTGCCAGAAGAGGTACTGCTGCAGAGATGGAACAGTCTGAACCTGTCACGGCCGAAATCCAGATTGAGAAGGATCAGTGTTCCGTGAAGGAGAGGAACAGGGACACAGAAATCGAGAGGGATGTGAGGAATGGGGTGGTTCCGACTGGAGTGATTCTGGAGAGGAGCCAGCCTTCTGGGGAGGACAGTGACACAGATGTGAGTGATGAGAGTGGGCCTCGAAGAAGGCTTGTTGGGGTCCGTCCGAAAGGGCCTGGTCTTGTAACTTCATAGACAGTGATACCGATGGGGAGGATGAGGGGATCCGTGCTACCCCAGCAGTGGTTCCCATGAAGGAGAGGCAGATCTTCCATGAAGCTGGTACACAGAGCCCCCAGGCACCTGATGTGGCACGTCGGCAGGAAAGCCCAGCTGATGGTGATACAGATATAGAGGAGGGGGACCCTCCCCGGACAGAAGCCAAGCCTCCGTGGTGGTTGACAGCAATACAGATGATGAGGAAGAAGTCTCAGCAGCACTGACACTGGCACGTCTAAGAGAGAGCCAGGCTGGTAAGTGGAACCGAGATGCAGATGCAGAAGAGGACAGGGCCCAACCCATGGCCCTCCTGGAGCGAAGCCAGGCCTCTGCTGGGGGAGACAGTGACACAGATGTGGAGGAAGAGGGGCTCCCAGTGGAAAGGAGGGGGAGAGGTTCCCAAGGGTCACATGGACAGGGAATATTCAGAAAAGAGCCAGCATCCTCCCAGGGACAGTGATACAGAGGGGAAGGAAGATGAGAGCTCACCAGGGGTCCACCTGGAGAGAAGCCAGGCCTCTGCACAAGTGGAGGACGAGGTCCCATTGGGGCCAGCTGTTGCATTTCCGGAGAAGCATCAGGTACAAGGCATAGTATGGCCACATCACACTGATGCGGAGGCAGAAGGGGGCCCGGCACAGCTTCCTGTGCTGCGTCTAGAGAAAGCCCAGCCTCCTCTAGCTGGGGACTGTGAACTGGATGAGGAGAACACATCTGGTGTCAGAAAGAGCCAACTTCCGTCGGAAAGAGATGCTGGGACCACGTGGGCCACAGCCGTTCCTGAACAGGACAGAGCACTTGCCACCGGGACCCAGGGTGGGTCATCCACGGCACCAGAGGAGCAAGACCTTCTCCTGGTCTCAAGGGAAAACCTAGCAGATCTGGTGGTGACCACAGGCACTCCAGGGGAGCCCCAGCCGCAGAGAGAGGGGCCCCAGACCACCACAGGAAGGGGAGGAGAGAACCACATGGGAATAGGGCCACAGACTCTGGAGAGAACCTCCATGGTAAGTGCTGGCCTTTCTTCCTCCCTGGAGGCCTGCGATAAAGAATGCTTCTGGCTTCTAGCATGTCTTAGTTCATGTGAGCTGCTATAACAAAAGACCATAGACTGGATAGCTTATAAAACAACAGAAGTTTATTTTTCACAGTTCTAAAGGCTGGGAAGTCTAAGATCAAGACACCAGCAGATTCAGTGTCTTGATGAGGCCCTGCTTTCTTCTTATAGATAGCTGTCTTCTCATTATTTCTTCACATGGCAAAAGGGCCCAAGGGAACTCTCGAGTCTTTCTCTCATTTTTTCTAAATGACTTTATTTATTTTTGGCTGTGCTGGATCTTCCTTGCTGCGCTGGCTTTTCTCTAGTTATGTGGAGCCAAGGCTACTCTCTAGTTGTAGTACACTGACTTCTCATTGCAGTGGTTTCTCTTGTTGAGTACGGGCTCTAGAGCTCAGGCTCAGTAGTTGTGGCACACAGGCTTAGTTGCTCCAGGGCATGTGGGATCTTCCCGGATCAGGGCTTGAACCTGTGTCTTCTGCATTGGCAGGCAGATTCTTTATCACTGAGCCACGGCTGAGCCTGCACTAATACCATTCATGCAGGCCACGCCCTCATGACCTAGTCACCTCCCAGTCACTTCCTAATGCCCTCACATTGGAAATTAGGTTTCAACATAAGAATATTTGTGGAGACACAGATTCAGGCTATTGCATAGGATTGGGGCTGTGGAGAGAACTGTAGAGAAAAGGAGTTAGGATCAGCTCTAGTTTTTAATTATCCTGCATTCCTCCCCACCAGATTCTGAAGATCTGGACCTACCAGCTACCCAGTGCTTTGTAGACAGAGAGAATCAGAGCCTGGAAGGTGAGGCCATCTTTGTTGTGTGGATACTGGTACAAGCAGGAGCTGGGAGATTAGATTGGTGGTCCTTGAAGGATGTGAAGGCTGGCATG
Source organism: Nanger dama (assembly GCA_917880005.1). Lineage (NCBI taxonomy): Eukaryota > Metazoa > Chordata > Mammalia > Artiodactyla > Bovidae > Nanger > Nanger dama. The sequence continues at coordinate 1,616,851 of CAKJTW010000032.1, forward strand.
GGCAGCATAGAAGGCTGGGAATGGGCCCTCAGAGTTCTGTGGAGGAGCAGTGCTCAGGCCATGCTTTTTGTGTAGCAGCCCCCAGCATGGAGGATGAGCCCACCCAGGCCTTCCTGTTTCCTCTGCCCCAAGAGCCTGGCCCTTCCTGTTGCAGCTCCCAGGCCACAGGTATGAGAAGCTCATGCCTCTTCCGTGCCCTTAACTTGGCATCCTTATTTCCCCTCTGTCCGGTTCAGTTCAGTTCAGTCGCTCAGTCGTGTCCGACTCTTTTCGACCCCACATATCGCAGCATGCCAGTGTCCATCACCAACTCCCAGAGTTAGTTCACTCAGATTCACATCCATTGAGTCAGTGATGCCATCCAGCCATCTCATCCTCTGTCGTCCTCTTGTCCTCCTGCCCCCAATCCCTCCCAGCATCAGAGTCTTTTCCAATGAGTCAACTCTTCGCATGAGGTGGCCAAAGTACTGGAGTTTCAGCTTTAGCATCATTCCTTCCAAAGCCTGTCTTTATAGCCTTTGACATTTTTTTGCTGATGTTCCTCCATCTCATCAGAAAAGAATGCTACATTAAGTCAGACCCAGAGAACAACTACTCTAGCAACGAGTTTATTTTAATTTATGTGTTTGGTTGCATGGGGTCTTGGCAGTGGCACACAGGGTCTTTATTTGCAGCAAGAGGACTCTACTTGAGGCATGTGGAATCTAGTTCCCTGACCAAGGATCAAATCTGTTCCTCATACATTGGGAGCTCAGAGTCTTAGCCACTGGACTACCAGTGAAATGTTATGACTCTCTTCCTTATTCCCAGCTTTCCTTTAATAACTCACTTAAATTTATTATGCATGAATTTGTCTTAATCTTTTCTCAAGCTTTTAGCTCTTCAACCTACATCCCTCTGTCTCTGACTCTGCTTCCAGGTTCCCTGGATGAGTCATGGGAGGTCTTGGCGACACAGCCATTCTGTCCAAGAGAGTCTGAGGCCTCTGAGACCCAAACCGTTGTCACCCTCCTTGACACCCGTGCATCTTGCCCCCCTCCATCTAGGACAGCACAGCAAGAGCAACATCCAGAGAGCCCAGTCCATGCAGAGCTACTGGGGATGGAAGGCAGAGGGATGCAGACTGTGGAGAAAGAAATGGGTACCCCAAGAGAAACAGCAGAGAGGGTGATCCCTGAGGGAGGGCCACTGCAGGAGGAAACCGAGAAACTGCCCTCGGAAGGAGAGAGGGAAGATGTGACGGGAGAGGAAGAATTAATCGGGGGATACAGGGCAGAGAAAAAAATCAGGTGTTAGCTAGAGATACTCAGAGCCAAAAATCTGACAAAAAAGTGAAAAGTGCAAGTACTGGAAGGGGAATGGAGACTGTAAAGGTAGAAATTGAGACACCCAAGGAAACACAAGAGAAAGAGAGAAAAGCAGACTCTCACAGGGGAAATATTTGAGAGTGAAGCAGGGAAACTAGTAGAGAGAGAGAGTGAGACAGGTGGGTTAGAAGTCAAGGGACCTCAAGAGTTATTGGACAGAGGCCCACAGATGGAGGAGACAGAGGCGGGGGACCAGGACCAGAAAGGCCAAGCCTCTGGTCTGCCATCAGAGCCTGGAGCAGGGGCAGGAGACCTTCAGGGACTTGCTTCAGACCCAGTAGCTTCTGGGAGCCAGGCAGGTGGAGGAAGGGGAGCCCCAGGGAGCCCCAGGAGGCAGCAGAGAGGTAAGTGAAGGTAGAGGGGAGCCCAAAGTGTTCCACATCCCTATGGTAATTGACTCCTAGGTGACTGACTGCTTAGACCTCAGCTGCTTGTCTTTCCCTCTGTCCAGGTGACTTGAATTGCGAGATGCCACCTGCTGAGAAGGCTTCCAGGGTGAGAACTGCTGTCTCTACCCCCCCCCACTCCACAGGTCATCTCTACATCTCCTGCACGGCTCCTTCCCCTGACCTTGCTTTCATCTACTCCTTTCCTTTTCTTCTTACTTTTCTTCCATTTTCACTGCTACTTAGTTAGCTTCTGTCTGTCTACCTTGACACCTGTTATTTTCCATATCTATTTCCCAAGTTCTATCTTCCTCTACCTGTCTCAGAACGTTCCTTTTTCATGTCACTTCCCTCCCTTCTTTCTCCCAACCATCCTCTTTATTACTATTGTTCATATTTGGCCTTTTGGGGCGAGGTCTTTGGGAAAGAGGAAATTCCAGTTCTAATGGAACTAATAAAATTCTAATTCCAGTCTAATGGAACAAACAGAAAGAGAAGTACCATGAGCACACTGTCTAAACAAGTATTGAGAACAATATCCAAGTCCTCTCTCCCTTCTCTCTGCCTCTTCTTCACTGGCTTCTCTTTCTCCCCAGGGTGATCAGGAATCCCCAGATGCTTGTCTGCCTCCTGCAGCGCCTGAAGCCTCAGCCGCACTCCCAAATTCCCTCATCTCTCAGATCCAAAAACATCCTGCACCTCAGTCCCTCCTCTTTCCCTCTCTAGCTCCTTTAGAACTGCCTATTCCCAGGACCAGACAAAATGAGAGTCAGGAAGCTCCAGAGACTCCCTTCTCCTCAGAGCTGAACTCTGTCCACCCAGAAACCAAAGTCAGGCCCCCAGAGGTCCTCTCCAGTTTCTTCTCTACCCCTTGAGCCCCACCCTACCACCTCTACAGGCCAGCCTATTGCCCTTGAACCCACATCTGGGGTCTCTCGGAGCAGGACACATAGTTCCTTTGATGTAACTGCCTCATCAGTTGTCCCCACAGCCCTTGCACTGCAGGCATCCACCTCCACAGACCAGCCTGTCACCCCCTAAGCCCACACTTCGGGCCCCTCGGGGCAGGGCACAGAGGTCTTCTGTCAAAACCCCTGAACCCAATGTCCCCACAGATCAGCCTGTTGCCCTTGAGCTCACAGCTATGGCCACTCGGGGCAGGGCACAGAGGTCTTCTGTCAAGACTCCCAAACCAGATAAGCCCACAACACCCAAGCCCCAGCCTTCCACTTCCACAGACCAGCCTGTCACCCCCAAACCCACATCTCGGGCCCCTCAGGGCAGGACACCTAGGTCTTCTGCCAAGACTCCTGAACCAGCTATCCCCACAGCCTCCTGAGCTCCAGCCTGCTGCCCCTAAAGACCAGCCTGTTGCTCCTGAGCTCACATCTAGAGCTACTCGGGGCAGGACACAGAGGTCTTCTATCAAGACTTCCAAACCAGAAATGTCCACAACCCCCGAGCCCCAGCCTTCCACTTCCACAGACCAGCCTGTCACCCCCAAACCCACGTCTCGGGCCCCTCGGGCAGGACACCTAGGTCTTCCGCCAAGATTCCTGAACCAGTTGTCTCCACAGCCTCTGAGCTCCAGCCTGCTGCCCTCACAGATCAGCCTGTCACTCCTGAGCTCACATCTAGGGCTACTCGGGCCCGGGCACAGAGGTCCTCTGTCAAAACCCCTGATCCAGTTACCACTACAACACCTGAGCTCCAGCCTTCTACCTCCACCGACCAGCTGGTCACCCCCAAACACACATCTCGGGCCCCTCGAGGCAGGACACGTAGGTCGTCTGCCAAGACTCCTGAACCAGTTGTTCCCACAGCCTCTGAGCTCCAGCCTTCTGCCCCTGCAGACCAGCCTGTTGGTCCTTGGGCCACTCAGTGTAGAAGACATAGGTCTTCTGTCAAGACCCCAGAACCAGTTGTCCCCACAGTCCCTGAGCCTCAGCCTTCCACTTCTAGAGACCAGTCTGTCGCTCCTGAACCCATATCTCAGGCCACTGAGAGCCAAACACATAGGTCCTCTGTCAAGACATCCCAGCCAACTGAACCCACAGCCCCTGACCTCAAACCTTCCTCCCCCACAGACCAGCCTGTCACTCCCAAGGTCATAGCCCAGGGTGGTCCAAGCAGGACAGGAAGGGCTTCTACAGCACAAGTGCTGTGCTGGTTCCTACTACCCCTGAATTCCAGTCTCCAGTCCCATCAGAACAGCCTCTTGCCCTTGACCCCATCCCTGAAGTCAACTGCAGCAGGAGGCTGAGGGCCACTAGGAAACATGGGTCTCCCACAGCTCATGTTCATGAGCCCTGCACCGTACCCCCTGAACCTAACTCCCGCTCCTTAAGGAACCAGAGACATGGGGCGGTGAGCGGCCAAGCCCCTTAGCACCATTCCTGAGCCTGCCTTTGCCCAGCTCCCCGAGGCACCACCTCACACTCCCCAGATGCCAAAGGAGGAGGCAGCAGATGGATCAGGCTTCACCCCAGAGCCCCAGCCTAGGGCCTCTCAAAACCACAAGAGGCCTTCAGCTACTGCACATTCACCTCCACTTCAAAAACGGCTCCAGAGAGGGAGAGGCCCTCAGAAGGCAGCATCCCTTAAGGAAGAAGAAGAAAATCCAGTAGCGAGGCCAAGGAAGGAAGAGGTGAGGAGAGGGCTTGGGGCCAGGAAATTAGGAAAGGGCCTGGGGGCTCGGAAACTTCCACAGAGTTCTCTCTCCATCCCCCAGGGTGCAGTGACTCCAGGTCCAGGCAAGAGAAAGAGAGCGCAGACAGAGGAGGAGTCCCAGGGAAGACCGAGCCGCAGCCTGCGACGGACCAAACCGATCCAGGAGTCCACAGCCCCCAAAGTAGGGGAGAAGGGGCATGGGGCCTCATGGGAGATGGAGATGTGGGAGGACAGAAGGAGACCCAGGGGATTTGAGGGAGGGGCTGGTTGCTGTACCAGCTCAGGCTAACTCCCTTCACAGGTGCTTTTCACCGGTGTGGTGGATGCTCGGGGAGAGAGAACGGTGCTGGCCCTGGGGGCAGTTTGGCCAGCTCGGTGGCCGAGGCTTCTCACCTGGTGACTGATCGGATCCGCCGGACGGTCAAGTTTCTGTGTGCCCTGGGCCGGGGCATCCCCATCCTCTCCCTGGCCTGGCTTCATGAGGTGAGAAGCCAGGAGATGGTGACACACCCACAGAGACAGGGACGGGAGAAGGCTGCTCAGGTGAGGCTCTTAAGAAGTGGTGGGAGGAGCGTGGCTACAGGAAGATGAGGTTAGTGAAGCAGAAGGCTTCATTCTGTGAGCTCCCTACTGTAAAGTCTAGACAGAAGAGCTGAGTGAAGGGCTGGGCTGAGCTTTGGTGCTGACTGTTACCGTCCTTAGTCCCGCAAGGCAGGCTGCTTCTTGCCCCCGGATGAATATTTGGTGACTGATCCTGAGCAGGAGAAGAACTTTGGCTTCAGCCTTCGGGAGGCCCTGAGCCGAGCTCAGGAGCGAAGGCTGCTGGAGGTGAGGCCGTCTTCTGACCCCCTGGTTCAGCCATTTCCCAGCTGTCCACAGCCTCTCAGAGCATCTACTGTCTCCACTGTTTCCTCCCTCCTAGGGCTATGAGATTCACGTGACCCCCGGAGTCCAGCCACCGCCACCTCAGATGGGAGAAATCATCAACTGCTGTGGAGGCACCATCCTGCCCAGCATGCCCCGGTCCTACAAGGTAGGGGTGGTGTGCTGAGGGTCTGGAGAGGTGGCTGGAATGGGTACAGGTGAGAGGAGAAATGGAGGTGCAGCTGGCAACGCGGAGCAGCTGAGAGGCTGGGGAAGTCCTGTGGTATAGAAACGGGTGGAGAAGACGGAAGAGGTCTGCTGATACCAAATGGACTTATTTTTTTCTATATTTACAGTCTTTTAAAATGTACACAGAGGGAACAACGCAGCGAACCTCTGTATACCAATCACTCAGATTCAACAGACTAATTTACATGTTGCTGCATTTGCTCTGTCGCTCCCTTTTTTTCTTTTTCTTTCATTTTGTTCGCTGAGGTTGTTAAGGGAATCTGTAAACAACATTATTATTTTTTCCTACATACTTAAAATATGCATTTGTAAGAAATAGGCACATTTCTATATAATCACATGTCGCTATAAGTCAATAACAAAATTGTTTACTGTCACTTTGTCATAGTCCATTAATCAAATTTCTCCAGTCATCTGAAAGTGTCTTTTTATAGTTCAGGTAAGGATTCAAGCAAAGTCCATGTATTGCCACAATTGCTGTATCTCTTAATTCACTTTTAGTCCAGAGCATCCACCGCAATCCACCCAACCTTTTTTCTGCCACTGACTTTTAGCAGAAACTAGGTCAGTTTTCCTTTAAAATGTCTCATGGTCTGGATTTTTCTGTTTGCTCTCTTGTTATATCATTTACCTTGTTTTTCTATCTTCTGTATTTCCTGTAAATCATAGTTCACTTAAAAAACTTGAACAAATTCAGGTTCAACTTTCTGGCAAGAGTTCTGCATAGACATTGTGTGCCATGTGACTTCCCATCAGGAAGTATTGTTTTAGTGATGCTTGGAGTGATCAGTGAGTCCTGAACCTAATTCTTGGATTCTTTTTCACCCCTGACTTTCTCTTTTCGCTCTTTGTCTTTCTCCAGCCTCAGAGGTTCGTGATCACATGTTCCCAGGACTTCCCTCGATGTGCTGTTCCATATCGGGTTGGGCTGCCTATCCTCTCACCTGAATTCCTGCTGACAGGAGTACTGAAGCAGGAAGTCAAGCCAGAGGCCTTTGCCTTCTCCACTGTGGAAATGTCATCCACCTGAAAACCCCACCCTGGTACCCTTTTCCCTCCCAGACCAATATAGAAAATGTTAGAAATATTCAGAAGAAAGAACTTAGGGCTTTAGAAAAGATTGAGGTGTCTGATCTGATTTGTCTTGGAACATGCGTGGGGCCAAAACAGGCCTTTTTGTAGACAAAAGAGGGAGACTGGGAGCCATGGGTTTTCTTAAATGGCAGTTTAAAGTTGGCCAGTCCCAGGCTCAGATGTCTTGTCGCCGCTCATGTTTGGCTGGCCTGCTGTACCGATTGCTTTGTGGCACACACAGTGTCTTGCCTCCTGTTTGGAAGCCATTTATTTCTCCTCGTTTCTTTCTGGGACTCTTATTCATCCTGTACAAGATAGTGAAAACAATTTTAGTGTCAGGAACTTGAAAAGATGCTTGGAGTGAGTAAGTTTGATGGTGGAGTTATGGAACGCTCCTAAAATTTCCTTTCTCCTTACCCCGTCTTGTTAGAAGCATCCTTTAGCTTTGATGTTGAGCTAATCTCTGCAATTTTTTCTCTCTTTTTTGGCTTGCTTTTCTAGTATTTATAAATTTAAAGCCTAGGCTTAATGTCTGTGATAAATAAATATTCACTCTGTGCCTTATGGTGTAGTGCAGTTTTATTTTTTAAATCTTAAAAGTTGGTTGATTATAAGGATTTGAGGAAATTAGAACCCATATACATTGCTCATGGGAATATAAAATGATTCATCCACTGTGGTAAGCAGTTTGACAGTTTTTCAAAAGTTAAATATAGAATTACCATATGATCCAGCAATTATCCTCATAGATATACAGCCAAAAGAATTAAAACAGATGTTCAAACAAATACTTCTGCACAAATGTTCGTATCAACACTTCAGCAAGAGCCGAAAGATGAAAGCACAAATGTTATCAGCAGATGAACGGATAAACAAATTGTGGCATATCCATACAACGGAGTATTATATTCAGTCATAAAAGGAGAGGAGGTACTAATTGTGCTACAGTATTTTGAGGATGAACCTCAGAAGCATCATGCTAAGTTAAAGAAGTCAGACACAAAAAGTTACATTGTAGGATTCCACCTGTTGGAAATACACAGAATAGGTAAGTCCATAGAGACAGTAGGCAGTGCTTGTCAAGGGCTTTCGAGGAGAGATGGGGAGTAATTGCTTAACAGGTTCACAGTTTTATTTGGGGGTGAAAAAATGCTTTGGAACTAGAATAGAGGTGGTGGTTGCATACATTATGAATGTACTAAATGCCACTAGACTGCTCTCTTTAAAATGATTTTTTATGTGAATTTTACTTCAATTAAAAAAATACTGATTGGTTTGGTGCACTTTTCTGCAGGTTAAGTTTGGAAAACTTTGGTATAGTAAAAACAGCATTAGCTTTGCCAAACACTGTGCTAGCTTTTAAACATACCCAATCTTGCGACTTCCCTGGCGGTCCAGTGGTTAAGACCCTGTGTTCTCAATTTAGAGGGCATGGCTTCATTCCCTGGTTAGGGAACTAAGATCCCACATGCTGCTGCCCAAATAAAAAATAAAAAAATTAAAGAACCATACCCAACCTCACAATATGTATTAAACACAGCCATTGTGGGTGTGGCCCACAGTAGGACCTAGATAAATATTAGTCTCCTTGCCCTACCCAAAGGCTTGTATTGTCTGACTCTGTCTGAGTCCTTGAGGTTCTGGATTTCTTACAGCACCTGCTGCCGCTATAGCCCCACTTACCACTCATGTACACATCCACTTGTGACTGGTAACGTTTAAGTGCCCCAATTCAAATTTCTAGAGATCTTTTCTTACACTGCCAATGAATCCTACAGCTCATACATAGTACATCATGTAATGTCAATCCATCGGGAGCCTAACAACAAACGATGGCAAGTCAAATTAAGATAATTTGGAGAGAGTTTAATGAAGTGAAAATTAGGAGGCAGAGTGTAGAGCAATCACAAAGAATATTGCAGTATCCCAGTACCCAAAGGTCTGTTGTGACCACCTATGAACCCAAAAGGTTTGCAAGGATGGAAAAGTTATATAGAGAGGCTTCCCTCTAAAGCTGTGATGTTCTTTGATGAGGTACATTCAGGATAGCTTCCTGAGGCAGAAAGGGATAGAGAGTGAATCAGGAGGGAAACGTGCTGTCTGGTAGCACAGTTCACAATAGCTTTGATTCAGAGGAGAATGGGAGTACTGAGTCTCTGGGAGGGGAAAGGAATGTAGAGCCTGTGGCATGCTGTTTGGCAATTTTGTCATCCCTGAGCCCACAGGACTAGCAGTTCCTTATCTTAGGAAATTTTTTTTATCTCTTTAGGCCTATGTTTCATCTATCATCTGAAAGAATTAGCTTAATGATCTCTCAGGTCCTTACTAGCTTATGCCTCGGTCCTTAGCTACATGATATTTAGTGGAGAAAAACCTCCCTTTTATTTTTATTTTTAGATGTGAATGTTTGTCTGTAGGTATTACAAATAGATCTGTAGGAAAACATTTTGGACAAAAGATCTTAGTGCTTTCTGACTAGTGAGTGGAGTCAAACTAATGAGGTTTCAGACTAAAGTCATAGGTAGTTAATTATCACAAGTTTAACCTACTACAAAATTTACAACTATAACAAAGTTTTCTATCACAAATATTTTAACATATTGTTACACTCATGGTTACAAAACAGCCAACTTTGGCATTATTAGACCCAGTCTTTCAGTATTACAGACAAGTTCTCTGCCCTTGGCAAGTGAAGAGGCAACTTTATAATACATTACAGAATAAGCATTAATTTGTGGTAAAATAGTCACTCTTTTTCACCTAACAAGCTGCAATAGGTGATTCAGGGCTTTGGGTTCTCAGCCTAGGTCAACAGTCTTCTGTTCTCTCACCGCTCATTACTAAAGTGTTAACTGAGGTTTTGTAACCTCTGACTCTGGCTGTTTTCAAGTCAAAGCTGTTAAAGGAAAGGGGGTTGGTTCATAATGCTGTTTCTGCAAGAACCCGCAAGAGGGAAATAGTCTTCATTTTGGATGAGAAAACTAACCTAGCTGCAATTCAACCCACATGAGTGACTGCACAATCTCTGCCCTTTTCATCCCTCACTCGGGATTCTAACACTCCCCTCTGTGACGTGGAGATCGCCGACTGGGGAAAGGTACCCAGAGGAGCTGCTCCGCAGCTGGGTGTGAGCGAAATGCGCGAACCTGGCGGAAACCCGGCGCAGGCGCGCGGGAGCCCCGCCCCCCGGGCAGGGTCCCAGGCGGGAGGCGGGACCGGGGCGGAGCCTGCGGCCGCGGGAATCCCAAACCCGCCCCTTTCCCCACCCCCTCCACTGCTTGCCATGGCCTCTGCACTGCTCCTGGTCCCTGCTGCCCTCGCCTCTTTCATCCTGGCCTTTGGCACTGGAGTGGAGTTCGTACGATTTACCTCCCTTCGGCCACTTCTTGGAAGAATCTCGGAGTCTGGCAATCCGGGTGAGCGGGAGGGACGGAGGATGAGCTCTAGGGTAGGGAGGTGGAGCCGGAGCAGAGGGAGCATGGGGCGGGGCTTGGAGACAAATGACCGGGGAAGTCCTGGAGAGGGAACTAGAGCCTTGAAAGCCGCCGAGACAGGGCCGAGGAGACCGGAGGGCTAAATTAGGAACTCTGGGATTAGCGGTTTGGAGAGGCGGGAGAGTGAGGACTGAGGGGGAGGGAAAGGGCAATGAACAGAAATTCTCAGGAAAGTGCTTCGTAGAGAGGACTATAGAGGGTGTTACAAAGAGGGAGCATTTGGAGAACCGAAACAAGAAGGGCACTCCAGCCATGCCTTTCGTGACTGCCCAACAGTAATGTTCTGAAAGAAGCATGGGGAAAGGGGGAGAAACAGGGAATAGCAAAGTGAGGTGGGCAAAGCCTAGAGAGGAAGTGATAAGACTCTTGAAAGCATTAGGGACATGGCCTGGGGTCCCCAAGAGGAGATGAAGGTGGAGAGTGTTTCCCACAGTCTTCTTGATCTTTTGTACCTTTTTCCAACTCCCACTAGATGCCCGCAAGGGATGGCTGGCTGCCCTGCAGGACCAAAGCATCCTTGTCCCGCTGGTTTGGGATCTGGGGCTCCTGCTACTGTTCGTGGGGCAGCACAGCCTCATGGCAACTGAGATCGTGAAGGAATGGATGTCCCGGTACTTTGGGGTCCTTCAGAGGTCACTGTACGTGGCATGCACTGCCCTGGCCTTGCAGGTATGAAGCCCTGGCAGCTGAGTCCTCAAGGGAAACAGCATGAAGGATGTCATGTGATTGGAGCTGCAAGAACCTCAGGCTTCGGATAAAGTGTGGGTTTAGGAGGAGAACTGAGGGTGTTCAGGACTAATCTCAGCTCCCATTCCTTCACAGCACACATTCTTTTTATCAAGAAGTGTACTGCTTGTCATCCCCTGAGCATGATGTGTGCGTCCTCACCTTTGCAACTTTGTTCATGTTGTCCCGCTTGAAAGTGTCTTGGTAACACCTCTTCAGTCTTATCCTTTCTTCAAAAGCCCTTCCCTAGATTTCAAGAGAAAGCTTCCCGGTTAGTACTCACCTGTCTTCTCAGTGGGTGCGTGGCACAGGCTATTTTGTGTGCCTATCTGGTCACTCTCATCCATTCTCTAAGTCCTCAGAGTGGAGACAAGTCATCCTTACATCCTTAGGACCCCACCCAGCACCCTCCACATGGTGAACATGCTCATGACAGAGGTGGGGAGAACAGCTGGCCAGCCTGGACTGGGGGCAGCCCCTGGGTCTGGGTCTGTCAAGGGTGGGCTGCTGGGAAACCCAGTCCCTCTTCCTTCCTCAGCTGGTGATGCGGTACTGGGAGCCCGTGCCCAGGGGTCCTGTGTTGTGGGAGGCTCGGGCTGAGCCATGGGCCACTTGGGTGCCCCTCCTCTGCTTTGTCCTCCACGTCATTTCCTGGCTCCTCATCTTCAGCATCCTTCTCGTGTTTCGACTACGCAGAGCTCATGGGCCTGAAACAGGTGAGGATCCCAGATCACTACCCAAGACATCTGATCCTTTCTAGAATACCTCTTTCCCCTCCAAGGATGTCCCTCTGCCTCCCATTGTCTTCCACCTGCCTCTTGTTTTGAGCCCTTTACCTCCCTTTCTTATAAGACAGTCTCCCCCAGCCCTCCCTCAAAGGCTAGGAATCATGGGCTTCTCGGGCCTGGGAAGGTTCATGGGCCAGAGATGAGGGTGAGGGACCCCCAGTCTCAGAAGGGTGGTTCCTGAGCCTGTCATAGAAGGAGGGTGCCCAGAAGGGGAAGAAAGAGGCAGTTAAGTTGCGACAAGGGCTTGACTCCATTTCTAAGCCATTCTCTCTCTGCTAGGTGTACTACCATGTGCTGGGGCTGGGCGAGCCTCTGGCCCTGAAGTCGCCCCGGGCTCTGAGACTCTTCTCCCACCTGCGCCATCCAGTGTGTGTGGAGCTGCTAACAGTGCTATGGGTGGTACCCACCCTGGGCACTGACCGCCTGCTCCTTGCTCTCCTCCTTACCCTCTACCTGGGCCTGGCTCACGGACTGGACCAGCATGATCTCCGCTACCTCCGGGCCCAGCTACAAAGAAAACTCCACCTGCTCTCCCGGCCCCAGGATGGGGAGGCCGAGTAAGGGGTTAACCCTGGTTGCAAGCCCTGTACTTCCTCTCTCCCTTCTATCCCAAATTCCCTTAACATCCAGGCCTTGGCTGCAGAGGCCCAAATCCATGGACTGAAGGAGTGGTCCCTTTCCTTCCTTGAGCCTCCACTCCTTGGTTCCAGCTCCATACTGAATTTCAGCCATTGGACTCCAAGGGCCACTTCTCACCAGCCAGGAAGAAGGAATGGCTGGGAACTTATCCATCTCCTCACAGTTCAGGGCTTGACCCTCCATTAACAATTTCCTCACCAAGAGAAGAGTCTGGCTTGACCACTCCCTTAGCCCTGTTACTACCCTCTGTGCCTCAGGGATCCTTTCTCCACGTCTAGCTCCCTCCCAGGAGCTGGACCAAGGCCCACTGTATGGCTTTTCCAGCTCCCTAGGCCCCGCCCCTAGGCTCCATCCTCCCGAACCTAGTTGAGCGGTTTCTCCCGCTCTTAGCTAAGGTGACTAAAGGCTCCCTGCTCTCCCGAAGAACTCGCGCTACAGGAAAATAAAATTCAGTCTGGTTTTTCTACGTGTAGAATGCAGTCTGTCAGTGTCTCTCAAAGCTGCAGGGCTGGCTCTGGGAAAGGCGAGTTACATTGGAGTCTGGGCATCGGCCGCGCCTTCTGGTGACCGCTGGGCGGCGGCCACTCCCCGCGGATCCAGCCCTCCACCCCCTTCCCGGAGCACCCGGTCCCCCTTCCTCCAAATCTCCCAATTTCCTCGCTGCAGACCCGGGTCGGGGACGCGCTGAAACGGAAGAGTAGGGAGACGGTTCGGGTAAGGGAGCGAGCTTCCGAAACCGTTGTCTTCCCAGCCCTGCTCCTGCACCCGCTCCCTCCCCACGGGCCCCGCAATCGCCCCCACTGTAACAAAGGCTGGCCCGGGAAGGCAAAAGCGTGGGGGAGGAGCGGCAGGAGATGGGAAGGGCGGGCCCGGCTCCGAGCAGCTGCCGTTTCCTCCCCAAGTCCCTCGAGGGGTCTGAGTCACGGGCCACCGCCCCGGGTTGGCTAGCTGGGGGTGGGGGTCTGGACACCTGGGTTGTCCAGGGTTACCGGGCGGCAGCCGCGTGAGAGGCCCTGGGTAAGGACCGCGGAGTGCCGGGGATCGCGGCGGGAAAGAGGAGTCCCGGGCTGAGGCCCCACGCGGGGGACCCGGGGATCGAGGCTCCGCCCCCCGCGCCCGGCTCCGCCCAGCGCCCCCTTCCTCTCCCCATTGTCCTCAGACAAAGCGGCGGCCGCCCCCGCTCGGCCCCTGGGTCTCAGTCTCCGTCCCTCCCCTTCTCCTCCCTTCCCCCTCCCGCGCCTCCCCGCGCCCCCCCCACCTTCGGCCCCGGATCTCCCTCTATCCCTCTCTCCTCCTCTTCCTCTCTTCTCCTCTCTCCAGACGTCAGGCTCCTTCGCACCCCCTCCCCGGGAGCCCCGCGGCGTGTGAGTTGACCTAGGGGCTTCAGACTTGGGGGGGGGTGTCTCCCTCCCTTCCGTCCCGGGCGCAGACCTCGGGCTGTCTCTCCTCTCTTTGTGCCGAGATTGCCCGTCAGTGCAGTCAGAGCCGGGTGGGGACAGCTGGCGAGGTCGGGGTTCCACGAGCGCCGAGACCCCGGCGCGAGACTGGCCGGCTCCGGAGATAAGCGGTGTGGAGCCCGTGCTCCGTACGCCTGGGGCGCTCGCTCGCCCGGGACCCCGGCGCATCGCCGTGGGGGAGGCCGGCGGCGGGCCCGGGACCGGGTTAAGGTTGGTGGGGGTGGACCAGGGTTCTGGACCAGGGGGCCAGGGTTCTGGGAACGAGCTGGCAACTCCGGTCGCCGGGTTCCGAAAGTCCCCGGGGAGGGTATTTCCCCTGGCCCGCCCCGGGGCGGAGTGCAGGGCGGAGGGGTGGGGGCTGGGGGGTCGGAGAGGCGTGGCTCAAGCGGAGCTGGAAGGGGGAGCCCGGACCTCCGGGCCCGGCGCTGAGACTCGCCGGGCTGCAGCCGCCGAGCTCCCTCGCCCCTCTGCCCCCGATTCCCCCTTCTCCCCTGGACCTGTCCACTTTCCGCCCCTCCCACCTTCCCCACACCCCTTCAGGTCCCACTGCCCCCTCTCCGCCGGGGATCTCGCTGACCTCGCTTCCCACTCCCGCCGCTCCTGAGGTAGCGGTCAGGCAACCTCGTTCGGATCCTGCCCCGCTCACCCCCAGCCTCTCTTCGAACTCTTCTCCCTCGCGCCAACTTCTTTCGTTTTCCCTCTTCTCACAACCTGGGGACTGTCTCTGATGTCCAGTAACCTGTACCCACAAATCTGACTCCTGTCTCTTTGCCCTGAATCTCCACTGTTCCTCTCGACCCACCTCCCCCAACCCCATCACCTGGCTCTTAGTTACCTCTTCACTTTCTCAGTTTTTCCACTTTCTCTGCCGCCCCCCGCCGCCCCCTTTCCCACTGTCCTCACCCTCAGCTCCTCTGTATCCCACCTCTCCCTCTGCTTCCTCTCCCCCCCACCCCCATTCTCACCTCCTGGGCCCCTCTGGAGCCTCTTCTTCCTGTTCTCTGCCCCCAGCGTTCCCCCACCCTCCCCAAGGCGACCATGGCCACCATCCCAGACTGGAAGCTACAGCTGCTAGCCCGGCGCCGGCAGGAAGAGGCAGCCGTTCGCGGCCGTGAGACGGCAGAGCGGGAGCGGCTGTCGCAGATGCCAGCCTGGAAGCGGGGCCTTCTGGAGCGCCGCCGGGCCAAGCTTGGTCTGTCTCCTGGGGAGCCTAGCCCTGCGCCTGGGACTACAGAGGCTGGACCTCCAAACCCAGACGAGTCTGCTGTCCTCCTGGAGGCCATTGGGCCCGTGCACCAGAACCGATTTATCCGGCAAGAGCGCCAGCAGCAGCAGCAGCAACAGCAGAGGAATGAAGAGCTACTCACGGACAAACGGCCTGGACCTTTGGAGACGCGGGGGCGGAGACCCAGCCCCGGGGAGACGCGGGATCCCAGCCCCAAGGGAAGAGAGTCCAGGGAAGAGCGGCTGAGTCCCAGGGAGGCCAGAGAGAAGAGGCTGGGGGATAGGGGGAGCTCGAGAGTCGAGCCCCAGGCCTTTGGAGTCTCGGGACTGGAGGCAGAGCCCAGGAGAGGCTGGAGACAGGAGCTCCAGACTGTCAGAGGTGAGGAAATGGAGGCTGAGCCCTGGAGAAACTCCTGAGCGGAGTTTGAGATCTGGCAGAGCCCAGAGAACAAAGCCCCAGGAGAACAGAGGTAGTGGACAGTGGACTGAGCCCTGAAGAGTCTGACAACCAGAAGCTGGGCCTGACAGACTCCCGTAAATGGAGGCCTGACCCCAGAGAGTCTCAGGGACAGAGTTTGGGACAACTGGAGGCATCAGAGTGGAGGCCAAGTTCAGGAGAAGAAAGAAAAGACTGCTCAGAGGAATGGGGGAGAAAAGACGAGAGGCCGATTCCAAGAATGGACCCAGAAGGGACCACAGCGTCTTCAGAGACCCCAACAAGGGAGGCTCCAGACAGTCGCTCTGCAGGACCAGAGGGAGCAGAAGAAAGGCCCAGCCCCGTGGAGGATGGCGAGAGGGGCCTGCGGCCGCCGGAAGGATGGAAATGGACCCTGAACTCTGGGAAGGCCCGAGACTGGACACCCAGGGACACAGAGCCTCAGCCCCAGAAACCAGACACTCCAGAGTCTGTCGAGAAGCACGTGGGTCCTTTGGGTGCAGAGGCTGAGAAGGAGGAGGCGGGCGCTCAGAGCAGGCCTCTGGGTGCCCTGCAGGACCGCTGCTCTGCCCCCTCCCCCTCTCCCCAGAGAACGCCGGGACTGGAGCCTCTCGACGGCAGGAAGAGGAAGCAGGGGAACTCCGGCCCCCATCCGCAGCCCCTCTGTCTCCCCCACCCCCAGCCCCACCTGCCCCCCAGTCCCTTGGGGATCCCCTCATGAGCCGGCTCTTCTACGGGGTGAAGGCAGGGCCAGGGGTGGGGGCCCCCGCCGAAGCGGACACACCTTCACAGTCAACCCCCGGCGGTCCGCGCCCCCCTGCAGCCCCCACCACTCCGGCCGCCCCAGCCACAGCTGACACGGTGGTCGTCCCTGGGGCTGGGAAGAAGCGGTACCCGACTGCCGAGGAGATCTTGGTTCTGGGGGCTACCTCCGCCTCAGCCGCAGCTGCCTTGTCAAAGGGTCCCCTGAGAGGCGCCACAAACAGGTAGGGAGCAGCCAACCCAGACTTCTTGGCCAGCCCCCCATCACTGCTCTGTGGACTCCTGTCTCTCTCCCTTTTTTATACCTCTGTATCCTGTCTTCATCTATTCTTGTTCGTTCCTGCTGCCACCCCTTCCTCCCTGAACACACACCCTTCCTTCTTGTGGCCCTTCTTTTCCATTCATTTCCCAGCCCCAGGAGCCTGCTCCGCAATCAAGCTCGCTGTCCTGGGTGTGTCTCTCTCAGGGTGTGCCCAGGCTCCTCACTCTTCTCTCCCTCAGGCTCTGAGTTCACCCCTCCCATGCTTTCCATTCCCAGCCCAGCCCATCTGGGTGGGAGACCTGAGTTGAGGCCACAGCCCGCAGTCTATGTGGGCAGGGTCTGCAGGGCAAAAGTGGGCAAAAGAATGCTGGGGTAGGAAGCCTGGGGAGGCAGAGGGGTTCAGGGGTTTAGGGAGAAATG
Source organism: Nanger dama (assembly GCA_917880005.1). Classification (NCBI taxonomy): domain Eukaryota; kingdom Metazoa; phylum Chordata; class Mammalia; order Artiodactyla; family Bovidae; genus Nanger; species Nanger dama. Next base: position 1,633,669 of record CAKJTW010000032.1, read on the forward strand.
GCAGGGAGAAACCAGTGGAGGAACATCTCACAGACCCAAGAAGGGGGGCTGCAGAGCAGAGTGGGGACATCCGAGGATAGTGGGGGAGGGCAGTGGAACAGGGGCTAGCCAAGGAGCAGAGAGAAGGCTTTTAAACCCCGAGTCTGCCCCATGGGAGAGACGCACACAGAGGCCATTTGAAGTGGGTGACCTCGGGGTTGCACACCCCCAGCTGGGCCACAGCTTCAGACAGTGCTCCCTTCTCTCTTGGGACAAGAAAAGCCTTCTCCTCTTCCAAAATACTCCCCCCCACCACTCCCCTCCCAGTCCTTCCTCCCTGGGCGTCCCCTCCCTCCCCAGAACTGGCTTAGCAGTTGGTTTCCCCTTTTCTTCCTGGCCTCTCCCTCCTCTTGGGGTAGAAAGAAAGAGAAGTGAATTTGGAGGCACTGTGCTGAGAGCAGAGAGCACAATGGGAGTCGAGGGCAGGGTTAGGGACTGGGACCAGCAGAAGGTCAGAGGTTAAACTGGAAAAAGGCGGTGCAGGGAAGTTGGAAACAGCCAAGCTGACTTCTGACCCTGGCGCTGGCCCAACTCCTGCCCCATACACCAGTTTCCAGCTTGAAACTCTCCAAGGAAAGAGAAGTTCTGTATCTGACATCTCTAGCCCTCATCCTGTGTGTGTCATCCTCAGATTGTTTTTCGTGTCCCCGGTGTCAGTGGGAAAGCACAAAGGTCGGGAGTCACTTGAGACCCCAGCTCATCTTCACATAAAGCTTAAGCTCCCATCCCAGAGCCGTGGACCCTGGGTCTGTCCTGAGCTGACTGCTAGGTGACCCCTTTGCCTCTGGGCTGGGCAAGGAACTAGGTCAGGAACAACCAGGGTGAGATGTTCAGAGAAGTCACTTCCTACCGTAGAGGCTGTCTTGTGCCTCTGGGGAGGAACAAAGAGGGGAAGACATGAAGTCTGGGGCCCAAAGGCCGGGGACTGAGTGCAGGGCAGGACCTGTGAGAGTGAGGGAGGTCCTAGGGCCTAGGTCAGGGAGCGAGGGAGCCGGAAGCAGATCGCCCAAACAGGAAGCCTGGGGTGGGGGCCGGAAGGCTGGTGGGGCTGAGTGGCGAACATGGGGCCATGGGCCTGGCCAGAACTGTGCTCAGGATGTGGTGAGAGAATAAGGAAGCAGCTGCTTCCGGGTGGGGGGTGGGGCAGAAGCAGTGCAGAGTTCTCTGGGCCCAGACACTTTCCCCTCAGCTCTCCCTGAGGCCTTCTCTCTCCCAGCACCCTGCTCATCAGGGACGGGCATGTCCAGCCCTGCCTATCAGATCAGGGATAGGAGGACCCTGCCATCTAACACTGTCCCCCTTTCCCTAAATAACTCCTGTTTGCAGGTTAATTCCATCAAACGTCTCCCTGCCTCTGGGAAAGAAGCCCCAGCCCTGCCAGGGGTTGGGCCATGGCCCGTGCCCTTCCCCAGAGGCCCCTCTGGCGGGGAGGTCAGCCTCTCCTCTCCCCAGCCCCCTCGTGACCTTATATAGCTGATGAGAGAGGAGTGAGTGAGTCACCCCGTCCATACCCACCCCCCCAACACACACACCCCATGAGGGCTGTGCATTCCTGAGAAGCCCAGTCAGAAGTTGGGGGGGTGGTGAGAGAAGCAGGGTTGGGGGAGAGAGACAAACATGGACAGAGAGCAAATGGCTCGCTCCTTTTACCAGAGGGGATAATGAACTACAGAGCTCGTTATCTCAAAAGGTGACATGAAAAGAAAACAGAAGTGGGTTCCCAGAAGTTTGGGTAAACCTGTCAGCAGTAGAAGTGGTTCCTTTGGAGAAGTTAGGATATAAGGGGTCTGGTTCCTGTCACTCAGTTGTACCAGCTGGCTGTTCCACAGACGCGGACTGGGGGTCGACCGTGTGCAGGCTAGCCTGCACCTCCCCCACTCCGGGCAAGAGTGTTCCCCCAGTGTGGGTCTGCTGGGATGCCATCTGACGTCTGGATGAATGGAGCCTTCCTCACCCATTGAAGCAACTTCCATGCTTCTAGTGACAGAAATAAGTAACCAAATATGTAAATCCTCTGGTAGGTTAGGGCTTCCCTGGTGGTTCAAATGGTAAAGAATCTGCCTGCAATGCAGGAGACTTGGGTTCAATCCCTGGGTTGGGAAGATCCCTTGGAGAATGAAATGGCAACCGACTCTAGTATTCTTGCCTGGAAAATTCCATGGACAGAGGAGCCTGGTGGGTTACAGTCCATGGGGTCGCAAAGAATTGGATACGACTGAGCGACTTTATTTTTGTAGGTTAGGTTAGAAGGTGGTTAAGTGATTATGGGAAAAAATTAGGACAGGGACAAATGGAACTTTGAGGGCCAGATGGTGGGAGGAACAAATACGACTTTATAATAGCATGATCCAAAGGGAGGGAGCCACTGCGATATTTGGGGGAAGAGTATTCTAAGCTGAGGGAACAGTCAGTGCAAAGGCCCTCAGGTAAGAATGCCTGGGGTGAGCCTGGAGGAAATCACAGCCCATGTGGCTGGAGTGGAGGAGGAGGCGGCACAGTGTTGAGTGGGGGAGGGCACATTGGAGCCCCTCCTAGGCCTTGGCCAGGTTCTGGCTTTTGTTCCCAGAGAGGTGGGCCCATGCCAGGTTTGGACCCAGAGGGTGACGCGCATGCGCACACACACACACACACACACACACACACACACACACACACACACACATCTCTGAGTCCTCGATTCCCATGGAGACCCAGGAGGCGGCACAGTGTTGAGTGGGGAGGGGCACATTGGAGCCCCTCCTAGGCCTTGGCCAGGTTCTGGCTTTTGTTCCCAGAGAGGTGGGCCCATGCCAGGTTTGGACCCAGAGGGTGACGCGCATGCGCACACACACACACACACACACACACACACACACACACACACACACATCTCTGAGTCCTCGATTCCCATGGAGACCCAGGTGTTAGCAACCACCTGTCCAGCCACCATCCGGGTTACTCTCTTCTCATACACCAGTTCTTGTAGAGACTCGGGGATGCAGGGCCCCCAACCCCCAGGTTCCCCAATGGATGCTAGAGAAGGCCAGAGGAGATCCTCTGGACCTTCCGAGCAGTTCACATGGAATCCTCCTGTTTGTCTCCTTAATCGCTTTGGCTCCCAGAGTTAATCCCACCCTGCCCCTTCCCCGTGAGCTTCTTAGGAGGGCAGAGGGTAAGGGTAAAAGGTGGTGAGAACAGCTGGGGCTCGCCGGCTCTCGCGCCAGTATGTTTCCGAGGATTTTCTGCCCCCTCCAGATTCCTTCTGGTCGCCTGTCTCTGTCACCACACGTCCCTTCTGGTGCAATCTCCACCCCCCGTCCTGTGTTTGCCTGGACTTTCCTCTCTGCCCTGTCACCTCCCCCGCAGCTACTGCTTTCAGGGACTTGGGCTTATCATCTCAGTGGGTTTGGGGGAACAGCTTCCCTTCCTCTGGCTTTTCTGTTGGTCTTCGCTCCCCTGTCAGAGCCAAGACCCTTTCCTGGGGGCTTACTGCAGCTACAGGAGAGGAGTGTGTGAGGTGGGAGGGGCTGGTGTTCAGGGTCCTGGGTTCTCCCCCGAACAGCAAGGGACCAAGGCTCTGGAAACCAATGTGCCTGCCTTGGCTTTTGCCTGTGACGCCCTCCCAGCCAGCTCCTTCCTGCCCAGGAAACTCAGCTCTCACCTTCCCTGGGGAGCCCCCTGATTGCTCCCAGGGTGCCCAAAGACTCAGTTCTGATCACAGGACTTAGATGCGGATTTTTAATTTCTCTTTACCTTTCCACCTCCCACACTCTAAAAGCAGAAACCTTGATCCTGGGTTCCTTACTCCTGCTACCCAGGCCCCTGGAAGCTCAGGCCAAAGTCAATGTTTTTCAAACGATATGATTGAAGAGGGGAAATGTGGGATTGGCCAGCAAGTAGCGAGTACCGAAAGGAAAACTGGCTTCCAGAGTGGCTGGGGCAGGCAAAGTCAGCGAGTCGTGCCCAAACCCAGTTCCCACTCCCCGTGGTCCTGCACCTGTTACCCTGCGGTCTGACCTCGCCTCCTCCCTGCTTTCTCTCCCACCCTCAGCTCAAGATCTCCTTCAGCGAGACAGCCCTGGAGACCACGTATCAGTATCCCTCGGAGAGTTCGGTGCTAGAAGAGCTGGGCCCGGAGCCTGAGGCCCCCAGCGCCCCCAGCCCCCAGCGGCCCAAGCCGACGACGAAGAGGAGGAGGAGGAGCTGCTGTTGCTGCAGCCAGAGCTTCAGGGCGGGCTGCGCACGAAGGCCCTGATAGTGGGTGAGCGCAGACTTCGCCGGCCCGTTGGCGCCGCCTGCTGGTCGGAGCGGGCACTGCAGTTCAGGAGGAAGGGGGATTTAATGTTGGCGCTTGGAAGGAGCTTGGCGGGGACTCTAGCCCAACAACTCCTTTTGTTCAGTTCGGTTCAGTCTCTCAGCCGTGTCCGACTCTTTGCGATCCCATGGACTGGCCTGTCTGTCCATCACCAACTCCCCTGAGTTTACTCAAACTCATGTCCATTGAGTCGGTGATGCCATCCAGCCATCTCATCTTCTGTCGTCCCTTTCTCCTCCCACCTTCAATCTTTCCCAGCATCAGGGTCTGATGAGTCAGTTCTTCACATCAGATGGCCAAAGTATTGGAGTTTCAGCTTCAACATCAGTCCTTCCAATGAATATTCAGGACTGATTCCTTTAGGATGGACTGGTTGGATCTTCTTGCCGTCAAAGGGACTCTCAAGAGTTTTCTCCAACACCACAGTTCAAAAGCATCAATGCTTCGGTGCTCAGCTTTCTTTATAATCCAACTCTCACATCCATACATGACCACAGGAAAAACGATAGCCTTGACTAGATGGACCTTAGTCGGCAAAGTAATGTCTCTGCTTTTAATATGCTGTCTAGGTTGGTCATAGCTTTTCTTCCAAGGAGCAAGCATCTTTTAATTTCATGGCTGCAGTCACCATCTGCAGTGATTTTGGAACTCCAAAAATAAAGTCTGTCACTGTTTCTACTGTTGCCCCATCTATTTGCCATGAACTGATGGGACCAGATGCCATGATCTTAATTTTCTGAATGTTGAGCTTTAAGCCAACTTTTTCACTCTCCTCTTTCACAGTTCCTTTTAACAGATGGGAAAACTGAGATCCTGAGAAACGAAGGGCACATAAGATCTCCTCATTTCTAAACCAGGACTCTTTCTGAGTGCTACAGTGTAGGTAACACAGGATTTGGATCAGACAGGCCTGTTTGAATTCCATCTTGTCTCTTACTTTGTGGTGTTACCTCCAGGTAACTGCCTGACCTCTGGCCTCAGTTTATTATTTTTGAAATGCGGTCAATAACCACCTCTTGGAATTGTTGAAAGGGTTAGGAACTTTTGGGGAAGCACTTAGGAACTATGGCTGGACGTTGAATAACTTAACCTCTCCTCAGGTTATTGCAAGATTAAACAAGTTATGAGAATGGCTGGCAGAGAATCCAGGCTAAATGAAATGAGTGATCCTGCTGTTACTAGTAGTAGCAAGAGGCACTCAGGATGTGGGAGATGTTATAAGATTTTCTGCATGCCAACTGGCCTTCAGTGTGGGGAGTGGGTTGGGAGGCGGGAGGCGGAGACTCTTTCTCATCCTCTATCCTTGCTGCCTCCTCTCGTACAGATGAGTCTTGCCGGAGGTGACCCTCTTCCAACACGGAGATATACCTCCCTCCTTCCTGGAACTGAAGATTCTGGAGCCCAGAAGGTTCAGAGCAGACAGACCGACCCTCAACATGAGCCTGGCAAGGAAGGGCACCCAGCATCTTTCACCTTGCTTTCCTTTTGCTGTTTCTGGGGGCAGAGGCAACCGCTCAGTTTCCACCCTCCTCAGACACGCTGGTGCCTCCTAGGTGATCCTAGACCCCCATCCAGTCCTGGGGAGGAGCACAGAGCTCACAGGGCGGGGGTAGAGATGGAGCACCCTTGCCATCTCCACGGGCAGGGTACACTCTCCTCGACTCCCTCCCACCCCTGGAGGCTCCCCCATCTCCCCGGGAGAGCCAGCCCCCACTGCATTTCCAGCACCTCTCCCTCCTGTTCCTTAGGTCTCTGCCCCTTTGTTTACAGCTCTTGCTGCTTCTCTTGACTACAGCCTGGTTTACAGCCCCCTACCCCCGCCATCCCCAGCCCCACCTGCCAAAGTCCTGGGTTTACAAGCCACGCCTACTTGCGTGTCCATGTAGAATCCTCTTCCCTGTCCCCTGAAGTCCCTGCACTGGGGGACCCGGGTATGGCTTCCCCCACTTTGCTCAGTATTCTCGTGTCTCACTTTCCCCCAAGAGGGAAGGCTGGGAATCCTAACTCTGTATCCCCCTCTAGTTATTTAATTCTGTTCCTCCTGGTGGTTCACAATTGAACTGAATTTTGTGGAGGGTGTGGAGTGAGTCATGAGGGACCTCAACTCTCTTCCCCCATGTCTCCTTCCTTCTCAATTGCCTGGGTTTTTGTTTTTTGTTTTTATTTTCTATAATAAAATGGAGCTCTCTCCGACTCTCCTGCTGCTTCTCTTTCTTTTGAAAAAGGGAATGGGGGTGGGGGGTGGGATGGAGTGGGTTCTGGGTTCCTCATTCCAGGCCTCTCTCACCTTCTTACTAGCCATAAAGAGGAAGCAGCCGTGGCTGTGGGAGGGGAAAATATGACAGGGAACCAGAAGCTCAGCACTCACCGTGGAGAGTAGGTTCTGGGAGAACCTGGCGCTGGTCTCTCCAAGGACCAGCCGGAGAGGGACTGGGGAGTTTTTGTTGTTGCTTTGGTTTGGTTTTGTTCTTGCTGTGCCTCTCAGCTTGCGGCATCTCAGTTCCCCAACCAAGGACTCATCCTGGGCCTCCATGATGAAATCATAAAATCCTAACCACTAGACCACCAGGGAACTCCCTGTTTTGTTTTCTCTCTTTTTTAAAAATGTAAAAATTTTTTGGACTTCCCTGGTGGTCCGGTGGTTAAGAATCCGCCTGCCGTTGCAGGGGACACAGGTTTGACCCCTGCTGCAGAAGATGCCTGCTGCAGGGCAACTAGGCTGGTGTACCACAAGTACTGAGCCCGGGTACCTAGAGTCCGTGCTCTGAAATGAGAAAAGCCACCACAGTGAGAAGCCCTCCTGCCCACCTCAGCAAAGAGTAGCCCCCACTTGCTGCAACTAGAGAAAGTTCATGCGCATTGAAGACCCAGTGCAGCCAAAAATAAATTATTTTAAATGATTAAAAGTAATTTTTTAATTATATTTTTTAAGTCTAGGGCTGCAGTCCATGGAGTCGCTAAGAGTCGGACATGACTGAGCAACTTCACTTTCACGCATTGGAGAAGGAAATGGCAACCCACTCCAGTGTCCTTGCCTGGAGAATCCCAGGGACGGGGGAGCCTGGTGGGCTGCCGTCTATAGGGGTCGCATAGAGTCAGACACGACTGCAGCGACTTGGCAGCAGCAACAGCAGCAGCAGCAGGGCTGGTTTGAGGAAGGACAGTTGGAGCGTCCACCACACTGGACATACCATGATGACAGTCAGCTGGGTTCACTGCAGCATCCCCACGCCTGGCACCTGATAGACACACACAATTATCTTTAGAATGAATGAGCGAATGAGCAGATGAAAGGAGATAAAAATTTGGAAGCAAAGGACACTGAATTGAAAGATTCTGGTATTTAGAAGTCTAGTGCAAGGCAAGCAGCCAGAGAGTATATGATTAGAAGTGGCTAATCCAGGGATTTTACTCCAAGACTCAAGACCATAGGTAATACATCTCTTGAAACTGCTGCAGAATAGTACAGAGGGGCAGATTCCTGAAAAGGGTCTTCTCTGATAGACAACTGGTTTCACATTCCTAAAGTTATAAGAACCATAGATAATTCATGGGTTTGTGGCCCAACTATAGTTGGCACTGGGACACTTTCCCGTTTCAGTGAATTTGTATCTTCTACGTGTGGAATATTTACATTTTGCCTATCAGATTTTTTTTTCCAGTTCTCCATGCTAATAAAGATATGGCAGATATAGTCCTATCACTAGAGGAAGGTCCTCCTTTATTAAAAATAAGATGTATTAGAAAAATTGATCTTAAACACATGCCAGATATGTTCCCAGCAAGGGAATAAGCAAAGGTGTCAAAAGAATAAGCCACTTCAGAGAGGGTGTGAGTATGGAGGGAGAGTACTCACATTAGTAGCTAATTAGGTAAAGACCCTAATTAGTTTTGACCCAGGAAAGCAGAAGTAAGAAGCTCTGAGATGCCAGGGGTGTTCACAGTCCATTTCAGAAACAGAAAACAGTGCGTTCATGACGTCAGTGATGCGGGGCTACTTGTGGCCGTTAGTTGGAATAACAAATGTTTAGTTTCCCAACACAGTGTCAGATAAATCCAATTAATTGTAAAAGCATGAAGCAGAACCAGAGGCCAGACAGTAGTCAAGCAACAAGTTCTGCTTAGTTAAAATTAAGCAGACACCAGTGACTTTCTCAAGCTGTTAGCAAAAAAAAAAGAAGCAGAATACAATTTGCATATTTCTTAGTTTGCAGATCTTTTAAAATAACATGAGATAGCACCAAGAAAAGAGGGTACCTTTGCTTTTTCTCCACATCCTGAGTTTTCACCTGCCCGGAGTCCTCGATTAAGCCTGACCTGTATTCACTTCTTGCAGAAGGTACCTGTCCTAGCAAAGGTCACTCCTAATTAGTTGATCTGTAACAAGCATGGACCTGATCTTCTAATTTGAACGCCCCCACCCCACAAGCACCCACACACATCTTGCATTATTTTTGGTTCCATATAACTTAGTATTTTATATTTTTATGTATCTTGTCTCTGTCAGGTTGGTCCCCATCCCCAGCCCTCTGCCACTGTAAATTCAGTAAGGGATTTGTTTCTGATTTGTTCTTTGCTATATCCCTGGGCACTAAAACTGCCTGGCCCACATTGAAAGTGTTGGTCGCTCAGTTATGTCCGACTCTTTGTGACCCCATGGACTGTAGTAGGCCAGGTTCCTCTGTCCATAGAATTCTCCAGGCAAGAATACTGGAGAGAGCTACCATTTACTCCTCCAAGGGGGTCTTCCCCACCCAGGGATCGAACCTAGGTCTCCTGCATTGTAGGCAGATTCTTTCCCACCTGAGCCACCGGGCACTTTGCTGCTGCTGCTGCTGCTGCTGCTGCTAAGTCGCTTCAGTCGTGTCTGACTCTGTGCGACCCCATAGACGGCAGCCCACCAGGCTCCCGATCCCTGGGATTCTCCAGGCAAGAACAGTGGAGTGGGTTGCCATTTCCTTCTCCAATGCGTGAAAGTGAAAAGTGAAAGTGAAGTCGCTCAGTCATGTCCGACTCTTCGCGACCCCATGGACTGCAGCCCACCAGGCTCCTCCATCCATGGGATTTCCCAGGCAAGGGTACTGGGTGGGGTGCCATTACCCACCTGAGCCACCAGGCACTTTAGGTTCTCAATATAGTTGAATGAAACGAATGAGTGTAATACTCACGAATGACCAACAGAGGGCGACAGAAATTCAGTAAGGGAAGAAATGAAAATGTTTTATTCCGAGCTTCGCGTACAATTACGCGAGATTTGAACTCGCTCGGCCACCGTAGTGCATAGGCCGGAAAAGAGCAGACACTTCCGGCCTCAACGGTCCTGGAAGATTGTTTTGGACTATCGGAAACCGAACCCCTAGGTTCTCAGGCAGCTCCATTCCCGAGCAGAGGCTCCATCCTGGAGCTCTAGGCCTCCGACCCGCCCGGCCGCCGACGTGACAGCTGGAGACACTTTCAGGGCCGGGAATAGGGAGCGTGTGTCGCCATGGCGACACCGGCGGGGCTGGAGCGCTGGGTGCAAGACGAGCTGCACTCGGTGCTGGGACTGAGCGAGCGGCACGTGGCCCAGTTCCTGATCGGTACCGCGCAGCGCTGTGCCTCGGCAGAGGAGTTCGTGCAGCGCTTGCGAGACACCGATACCCTGGACCTCAGTGGGCCGGCCCGGGACTTCGCCCTGAGACTCTGGAACAAGGTGCTGGAAGAGGCGGGACCGGGCGTGGGAGCAGCGACAAAGGGGGTGGAGCAGGGGAGGGCCCCCAGGTTACTTGTCCAACGTAGTTTGGGCTCACTTGGGCTAACTGTCCAACGGATAATTAGGCTCAGTTTGCAAGCAGTTATCACTTTCGGGCTGGACGACCACTTCCGTGGAGAAGATTGAGGAGGGCTTTCCTCTTTTACTTTGATCGAGAGGTTTTTAGTTCCTCTTCACTTTCTGCCATAAGGATGGTGTCATCTGCATATCTGAGGTTATTGATATTTCTCCCGGCAATCTCGATTCCAGCTTGTGTTTCTTCCAGTCCAGCGTTTCTCATGATGTACTCTGCATATGTTAAATAAGCAGGGTGACAATATACAGCCTTGACGGACTCCTTTTCCTATTTGGAACCAGTCTGTTGTTCCATGTCCAGTTGTAACTGTTGCTTCCTGACCTGCATACAGATTTCTCAAGAGGCAGGTTAGATGGTCTGGTATTCCCATCTCTTTCAGAATTTTCCACAGTTTATTGTGATCCACACAGTCAAAGGCTTTGGCATAGTCAATAAAGCAGAAATAGATGTTTTTCTGAGGAACTAAAAAGCCTCTTGATGAAAGTAAAATAGGGAGAGTGAAAAAGTTGGCTTAAAGCTCAACATTCAGAAAACGAAGATCATGGCATCCAGTCCCATCACTCCATGGGAAATAGACGGGGAAACAGTGGAAACAGTGTCAGACTTTATTTTGGGGGCTCTAAAATCACTGAAGATGGTGATTGCAGCCATGAAATTAAAAGACGCTTACTCCTTGGAAGAAAAGTTATAACCAACCTAGATAGCATATTCAAAAGCAGAGACATAACTTTGCCGACTAAGGTCCGTCTAGTCAAGGCTTTGGTTTTTCCAGTAGTCATGTATGGATGTGAGAGTTGGACTATGAAGCAGGCTGAGTGCCGATGAATTGATGCTTTTGAACTGTGGTGTTGGAGAAGACTCTTGAGAGTCCCTTGGACTGCAAGGAGGTCCAACCAGTTCATTCTGAAGGAGCTCAACCCTGGGATTTCTTTGGAAGGAATGATGCTGAAGCTGAAACTCCAGTACTTTGGCCACCTCATGCAAAGAGCTGACTCATTGGAAAAGACTTTGATGCTGGGAGGGATTGGGGGCAGGAGGAGAAGGGGACGACCGAGGATGAGATGGCTGGATTGCAACCCTGACTCAATGGATGCGAATTTGAGTGAACTCTGGGAGTTGGTGATGGACAGGGAGGCCTAGTGTGCTGCGATTCATGGGGTCACAAAGAGTCGGACGTGACTAAACGACTGAACTGAACTGTACTGAATTGTACCCTGCAGAACAAGAGCTCAGAAATTATGCAATAAGACTAAAAGTGTTGAACTTGTTTAGAGAATGGCAGATAACCTGGTGTGGCTGTCCTGTTTGCACTTGGTGAAAGATGAGAATGTACTTGATGTGAGGGTAGGAGCTCTGTGTTAATCTGTTCACCAGGCTATCTCTGGAGGCTATTACAGTGTCGGCCCATGACAGGGCTCTGCAAAACAATCTGGACAATCCTTGTCCAGTCCTTGGGTAGGAATGACTTAGTCATCAGGAAGAACAGAGGCTGAGCAGTTGAGAATTGGGTATGAGAATGTCAACTCCGTGAGGGCAGGAAGTTTTGTCTCTTTTCTATGTCCCTAGTACCTAGCGGGGTGCACGGGATAGGCTTAGAAACTGAGAGACCCCATTCAGGCTGATGGACATGGTGTGAACCCTTGGGGAAGAGAGAAAATGACAGCTGGCTTAAGGTCAGTTACTCCTTAAATTAGGAACTGGGCAGAGTAGGTGGGCAGAGATCAGGAGTTGCTCACATACCCTTGACTTCTCTTCTCTCTCCTGACAGGTCCCACGGAAGGCAGTGGTGGAAAAGCCAGCTCGGGCAGCTGAGCGAGAAGCCCGAGCCCTGCTGGAAAAGAACTGCTCTTATATGTTGTTGGAGGACAGTGAGGAGAGCAGTGAGGAGACTGTGGGCAGGGCTGGGAGCAGTGTCCAGAAGAAGCGGAAAAACGGAAACACCTCAGGAAGAAACGTGAGGGAGGAAGAGGAAGACGAGGAGGAGGAACAAGTTTCTGAGAAAGGAAAGAGAAAGACTGGGTAAGTCAGAAGTAGGGGAGCGAGAGGATGGGGCAGGTGGGTGATGGGACAGGAAGCCTCTGCGTGCCCTCAGTTAATCCTTCGGGCTGGGCTGCAGGAAGAAGAAAGAGCAGACGGAAAAGCCAGAGTCGGAGGATGAGTGGGAGCGGACAGAGCGAGAGCGCCTTCAGGACCTGGAGGAACGCGATGCTTTCGCTGAGCGGGTTCGGCAGCGGGACAAGGATAGGACTCGCAACGTCCTGGAACGGTCAGACAAAAAGGTGCCTTGGAGCAGCACGTTCCATCAGTCCCCAGGCAGACCCCTGGATCCGATCTGAGGTTGGGTGTGACTGCAGATAGTGATCTCTGGGAAGACAAGGGGCCCTCCAGTCGTCTGGTCATCTCTTTGGGTCTTTGGGCTAAGGTGGCTCTCTGCTGAACCTGTAACCACAGAGATTCCTCAGTGAAGGGGGTACATTTCTTTGTGCTAGGGAACATCTGAGTGATCCTTGTGATTCTAGACAGGAATGGCTGTGGGCCACGGGGACTTTGACCACTCTTGCCGTCTTCTCCTAGGCTTACGAAGAGGCTCAGAAGCGCCTCAAGATGGCTGAGGAAGACCGGAAAGCCATGGTGAGTCCCTGTGCCCAGGAAGACAAAGGGAAGGACTTCCTGATGGAGTGGTTAGGGTAGGGAGGAAAGATGCAGAGGAAGTGTGGTGGGGGTGCTGGGTCTCTGGTTGAGGCGCCAGCTAAGGATAGACTTAAACTGTAGTGGGAAGGAAGTGGCCCAGAAACCCTCTGACTCCTTAGGATCAGATCAGACTGTATGTTAGTGAGGGAAGTACTTCCCTGTTCCTGGGACTCAAGGCAGCTGGAATGTCAAGTGGCTGGCTGGAGGACAGGGGCAGGGCAGGGTCATACTGCCCAGGGATGTGCTGACCACTGAGCTTGTGCACACCATCTTCAGACACCTTCCTACTGTCTAATCCCTCCGCTTCCCCACTCCCCCTCCCCCTCCCGGGCCTTGTGATCACCCAGTGATTTTCAGAGTTAGTCTTCTCACTGTACAGGGACTGGGCCCTTAGGATTCATGCCCTAGACTTGTTGCGGGGGAGCCTCGGTAGGGTTGCAGTTTTCTGAAGGCCTGGCCTTCCCATGTCAGCCACACTGAGATTTCCCTTAAAGAATTTCGAGACTCTTGGTGTCTTAACAATGCCTTAGTGGCCATCGGGTCTCCCCTGATGTATCCATCTCAGGTAGCACCCCAGAAAGGGACTGTAGCCAGAGGCTTCTGAGCTATCTCTTGGTGCTGATGTAGTATTTTTACTTTCTTGATCTTTTCTTTCCTTTTTCAATTATGAAAATTTTCATAATTTACACAAATAGGAAAGTTGAAAGAATAGCATAACAACATCCATCCAGGCTGTTTGGATTAAAAAATTGTTAATACCATGTGCAGTATTTTCAATGTTTGTGTAAATGGCAGCTTTTTTGGTCCTTTTTGAACCATATGAAGGTTTTACACATTGTGGCATTTTATCCCATCAGCATGTCCCTGGTGCCTGCAGACATTCTCACATGGTGCAGTGTCATAGCCAAGAAGATGAGTCTCATGTATCAGCTAAGAATCTGCCCACAATAAGATTTCCTCAGTTATCCCACAATGTCTTTAATAACTGCTTTTTCCAAACTGGAAGCCAGTCACGTTTCATGCGTCGCATTTGAGTGTGAGGTCTCTTCAGTTTGCTTCATTTTCCCCTTCTCTCTTTCTTTCTGTCTCATCTTGTACGCCATGTCCTACATTCTGGATTTATCTGATCCGTATGTTGTGGTGTTAAGTTCTGTCCCAGTGCTTACTTTAAAGTGGAAATTGGGTCTTGCAGCTCTCTTAGACTCAGATTAAACAGCTGTAGCAGCAGCACCTCTTGGGTGGTGGTGTGTCCATCTGATGGTGGGGCGAGGGGCGGGTACTGTCCAGCGTTGTGCCTGTCAGGCCAAAGGAGAATTCGATTGTGGTACTCAATCAGGTCATGAGCATAAACTCCATTTTAGTGTATCATGGAACAAAAAAACAAGCAATTAAATATCGAGCTGGCCAAAAGTTCACTGGAGTTTTTTCCATAAGATGTTACAGAAAAGCCCGAATGAACTCTTTGGTCAACCCGATACACTCGGCCCCGAGGGGAGGACCCCTGGCGGATTCTGAGTGTCTCAGCTGTTTTCAATTGGAGACCTCTGCCTCCACATCATCATGTTTTCTCCCTTTACACTGAGTCGAACGAAATAGCAAGGGTAGAATAGAGAATATACACATAATCATCCTGGGGAGTCCATGTTTGCAAAGATGGTGAGGCTGCCTGGAAAGACCGTCCGAGCTGCTGGCAGGCAGCGTGTGGGCACTACGTCAGGCTCCTCATTAGGCTGTTCAGTGAAAAGGGAAGGATGGTGGAGCTCACATCTTTAGGTTCCCGGGCCGGCCTGCCCAGGAGGTTGTGCCTCTTAGGGGGATAGGGGAAAGGGGTCACTCTTCTAGCGAGAAGAGGCTCTGACTGCCCTGGCCTGACCCAGGTCCCTGAGCTGAGGAAGAAATCCCGCCGAGAGTACCTGGCCAAGCGGGAGCGAGAGAAGCTGGAAGACCTGGAGGCCGAGCTGGCGGATGAGGAGTTCCTCTTTGGAGACGTGGAGCTGAGCCGACATGAGCGCCGGGAGCTCAGGTACAAGCGGCGTGTGCGGGATCTGGCCCGGGAGTACCGGGCGGCTGGGGAGCAAGAGAAACTGGAGGCCACCAATCGCTACCACATGCCCGAGGAGACCCGAGGACAGGTGAGGGGAGCGGTTGCCGCTTCAGCCCAGGTGCCCGAGCGGAGGGGAGGGAAGGCTTCGGGGACTAGGGTGGCGGCTTGGCGGGCCCTCCCTTGTCTTGCCTTTCTCTGTGGGGGTAGCAGCTGGGGAGGGGGCGCTGGGCAGAGAGGGCAGCTCTGTCTCCATGTCCCCCTGTCTCCGTAGCCTGCACGCGCAGTGGATCTAGTGGAGGAGGAGTCCGGCGCCCCTGGGGGAGGAGCAGCGGCGCTGGGAGGAGGCCCGGCTCGGGGCAGCATCCCTGAAGTTTGGGGCCCGAGATGCTGCCTCCCAGGAGCCCAAGTATCAGCTGGTGCTGGAGGAGGAGGAGACCATCGAGTTTGTCCGGGCCACTCAGCTCCAGGGCGATGAGGTGAGGGTGGGGGGCACAGGGACATCCTGAGGAGGCCGGGCGCCAGCCCTGATGCTCACGGCCCTCTCCCCTCTCCTTAGGAGCCGTCGGCCCCGCCCGCCCCCACTCAGGCCCAGCAGAAGGAGTCCATCCAGGCCGTGCGCCGCAGCCTTCCTGTGTTCCCGTTCCGCGAGGAGCTCCTGGCCGCTATTGCTAATCATCAGGTCCTCATCATCGAAGGCGAGACGGGCTCGGGCAAGACCACCCAGATCCCGCAGTATCTCTTTGAGGAGGTACGGCAGCCACGCCCTCAGTTGCCACTGACCAGAAGCTGTGCTGGCAGCTCCTTGTCATGGGGTTTTATGTCATTGCTTTCCGTTTTCATCTCACTCCTTTAGTCTTTTCTGCCCGATGGTGAGGGTCTTCAAAGGAAGGACCACACCCTTTTCCCGTTTCCTTCTCACTTCCTGCCATGGGGTCCATGCCTGGGGAGCGCGCTGTGCCTTTGAGGCAGCAGGAGGTGGAGATGGATAGACGGCACGTGGGTGTGATCTTAGACCCCATGCTCCACCAGCCTGGCCTCTGCAGGGCCAGGGAATGAGGACTGAAAAGACCTTGCCTGCTTTTATGCCTTCCTGTGGTCCCCGTGTGCTTTGGGGTCTACCCAGCCGGTCAGTCCTTTTTCAGCTCACATCTCGCAGAACCCTGAACCTGATGACCCAACGGGCTGGGACTGCCAGGGCTGGGTGAGGACCCTTTGGGAGTTCCAGGTCTGCCATCCTATCTGTTGATCTTTGTCTGGTTTTTGATTTCAGTCTGTTCCTCCGTTCCTGCTGCCCTGGCCTGCATTTCCAGCTTCTCTGAATTGTATGTTTAGCAGAGGGAAAGCCTCCTCTTTATTCTTGTCGTGCAGGGTTACACAAGGAAGGGTATGAAGATCGCCTGTACCCAGCCCCGGGAGGGTGGCAGCCATGAGTGTGGCTGCCCGAGTGGCCCGGGAGATGGGTGTAAAGCTCGGCAATGAGGTGAGACCTGTGGGGACCAAGGGCTGCGGGGAGCCCTTTGGGGCTGGGATTCAGCCCCTGCCAGTCCAGGTGCTTGCCCTTGCCCCCTGGCCCTCCTCCCGGAGCACCAGCCCAACTGTCCATCACTCCTGGACCCCTCAATAGGTTGGCTACAGCATCCGCTTTGAGGACTGCACGTCAGAGCGAACCGTCCTGCGCTACATGACAGATGGGATGCTTCTCCGGGAGTTCCTCTCTGAGCCTGACCTTGCCAGTTACAGGTCCACCCAGCACCCCCAGCTCCCACGGGAAGAGGAGTCACCCACCCTTGCCTTCTTCCCGTCTGCTGCTCTCCCGACCTTTAGCACCTTCCTTTACCATATCCTTTCATCTCTGGCTTTTCTCTCCTTCTTTCCCACCCTGTTTTCTCACTTCCAACAGCCAGTTTGGCCATTGTCTTCTCTTCTGACTTATCCACTGGTTCGTGCATCTTTATGGTTTTAACCGACCTAGAACTGAGATGGGCCCAGAGATTCGGGGTTAGATCGTGGGTGCTGTTGTCTGCCCAGGCTGGGAAATGCTCGCTCCTTCTCTGACTTTCTGTTTTCTGTCTTAACTGGGATGACTGGCCTCTCCTTGGAGCCCCCTCGTCCCACAGTCACCCTTTGGCTCTTTGCTTTCTTCTGTTTCTCTCCCCTGGGGGCCCCAGTGTCCCACCCCCAGCTCACTGCTGCCCCGTTCCTTCCCCAGCGTGGTGATGGTGGATGAGGCCCACGAACGGACCCTGCACACAGACATTCTCTTTGGCTTGATCAAGGATGTTGCGCGGTTCCGACCTGAGCTCAAGGTCCTGGTGGCTTCAGCCACACTGGACACGGCCCGCTTTTCCACCTTCTTCGATGACGCCCCCATCTTCCGAATCCCTGGACGCAGGTTTCCAGTTGACATCTTCTACACCAAGGTGCTCCCTCAGGGGCTTGAGTAGAGGGCAGGCTTGAGTGTGAAGGCAGCAGAGCCTTGGAGGAGATTGGCCTTGGAGGGAAGGATGGGATGAGAGTCCTGAGGGAAACCGGGATGAAGAGTATGTTGAGCTGGGAGGAGAGGAAGGGGGTTTGCTGGGAGGAGAGGAAGGTGGCCCTCCCGTGACCCTGCGTCCTCCTGCCCAGGCTCCGGAGGCGGACTACCTGGAGGCCTGTGTGGTGTCCGTGCTGCAGATCCACGTGACTCAGCCCCCCGGGGACATCCTGGTGTTCCTGACAGGACAGGTGCGATGTGGGGCAGGGCTGCTGTACGTATCCCGGGGAAGACTGGGCTGGCACGTCGGCCCTGTGTGACTCTGGGTCCCGTGCTGCTCTCCCCACCCAAATCCAGGAGGAGATTGAGGCTGCCTGCGAGATGCTCCAGGATCGCTGCCGCCGCCTGGGCTCCAAGATCCGGGAGCTCCTGGTGCTGCCCATTTATGCCAACCTGCCTTCCGACATGCAGGCGCGGATCTTCCAGCCCACGCCCCCAGGGGCACGGAAGGTCAGTTGGAGAAGCCCACATTCATCATCCCCTGTGGTTCACGCAGTTAGTAGAGAAAAGGAAAGAATGCACATGCCCTGTGCAAGCTGTGTCCTGGGCACAGCTGTGAGGCTGGGTGGCAGTCAGCCAGCCCCCCACCACTGCCACTGGAGTGAGAGGGTGACAATGGCAGGGACAGAGAGAGAGTCAAATGCATGGTCCAGAAGGTGAGTGTGACAGAGATGCAATGAGAAGGGAGGGTCTGGGTGTGCCAGGAGGCAGGATTTGAACTGGATCTTTAAGGAAGATGCTGGGGGAGTATCAGAGGAAAGCCTAAGGGATGTTTGAGGTCAGAGTAATCTAGCAGGCTTAGTGGAAGGCTCACACAGCAAAGTAAAGGGATGGTAGTTAGAGAGAGCCTTTGATGGCAGGAAGAAGAGTGTGGACTTCAGACCAGTGAGTGGTCATCAAAGGACTGTGAGCAAAGATGTAACTTTCCACAAATATTTACAGAGCTCCTCCCACTTTCCAGGAACTGTTCTAAGGGATGAGGATACAGTGATGAACTAAACAAAGTCTCTAGCCTCAGGGAGTTTAGATTAACAGAGGTTAGGAAATAACACATAAATACATAATGTCAATTTGTGACAGAGGCTCTGAAGAAGTACAGTGCATATCCAGGGAGTCGTGGTGGCGAGGAAAGAATGGAAGGAAGATATTTTCCTTAGGGTGTAGGAACACCCCCTGTCTGATGAGGTAGCCACAGCCAGGCAAGGGAGGGTGCCAGGCTGACATCTGATCCGGAAGGAGTGCGCCAAGTGGAGGGAATTGTGCACACGGAGGATGGGTGTGAGGGCAGGGGTGGAGCGAGGAGCCCTGGTGCTCAGAGATGAGATCAGAAGGGTAGCCAGGGGCTGGAGAACTTGGGGCCTAAAAGAGCTTGGCTGTGATTGTCAGGTAGGATGGGAACCACTGAAGGATGCAGGCAGTGATGTAAGAGGCTCACATTTTAAAAGGACCATTCTGGATGCCGCGTAACCAGGGGCAGGAGTAGAGCAGCGAGACTCATCAGGGGGTTTATTTTAGGAACTAACATAGGAAGGTGATTATGAAAGCAACAGTGGGAAAAATGGGGCAGGAGCCTAACACCCTCAACTCCCATCTCTGAAAAAAACTCCCTGAACCCTCTTCCTTCCTTTCCTTTCCTTCTTATGCCCTGCTTATCCCTACGTCTCTCTCCCCTCTCTGCTGGTCTGTTCCCCTCTCTTGACTTTGGCCACAGATCACTTCAGCTCCTGCTCCTTTGCCCCCGTTTGTCCACTCCTTATCTTCCAAAAAGTGACTTTTTCTGGGTAACTAGGTGGGTGGAGTTTCTGGGTGACCCCACATCCTCTCATTCAGGTGGTTGTGGCAACCAATATCGCTGAGACCTCGCTCACCATTGAGGGCATCATTTACGTGCTGGATCCAGGGTTCTGTAAGCAGAAGAGCTACAACCCCCGCACAGGCATGGAATCGCTCACTGTCACACCCTGCAGCAAGGTGGGCCTGGGCTGGAGTGAGGTCTCCGTGGGCCGAGGGGGACAACAGACCAACTCAGAAGCAGTGGGGATGGCTCAGAGCAGGGGGTTAGCGGTCCACACCCACACCCCCCAGATTTCTTGCAGAAATACCGCCCTTTCTCTTTTCCATCACTGGACTGTCAATGGGCCTGACAAACGGTCCTTTCTTTCCAGGCCTCTGCCAATCAGCGAGCTGGCCGGGCGGGTCGGGTGGCTGCAGGGAAGTGCTTCCGCCTGTATACTGCCTGGGCTTACCAGCACGAGCTGGAGGAAACCACGGTGCCTGAGATTCAGAGGACCAGCCTGGGCAATGTTGTGTTGCTGCTCAAGAGCTTAGGTGACTGGGCTCCCCAGTCCTCTGAGAGGGGAGGGTAGGGCTGCCATCACTGGTCATGCGAAGGACTCTGTCCTAACTCCGCTCATCCTTTTCCAGGGATCCACGACCTAATGCACTTTGATTTCCTGGACCCCCCCGCCATATGAGACCCTGCTGCTGGCTCTGGAGCAGCTGTATGCGCTAGGAGCCCTCAACCACCTTGGGGAGCTCACCACGGTGAGGTGGGAGGGCAGTGGGCTGGGGTGACCCCTCGAGGGGCAGAGGGACACCTGAAGGAGGAGTGGCCTCAACTCTCTCTTTCCTCTTCTTAGTCTGGTCGAAAGATGGCAGAGCTGCCTGTGGACCCCATGCTGTCTAAAATGATCCTGGCCTCTGAGAAGTAAGCCGTTGACTCAGCCGGGCCCCTGGCACACACACTGGCCATGCCTGCTTCTGTCTCTGGGGCCATCTTTGTGCGCTTCCTTTTTCTCTCCACCACATTATTCTTTAACCGATAACAAGTTGTTGGATAACTCTTATTGCCCTTTTGAGGTCCACAAGACACCGTCCTGTCTTTGGTTATGATATCAAATGGGTGAGATAGCCAAGAATGTAGAAAATGTGGGGCATGAAGAAAATTGGAAGACTTTTTACCTGTGAGGAGTGCTGAGGGCGGGCTGGCTTGGAGACTTACTCTCTCCTCCGGTTTCTGACTAGAGCATTTAGATGCACCCGTGGTGGGACCACCTTGTAATGCCACATCCCTTGGCTGTGGTTGAAGTTAAAGGCATTACATGAACTTAAAGGAATTGCTGTAATGCACACCTTCTTCCTGCAGAACTCTCATGACCTTTTCCTGCCCCTGCCTGTCTCTCCTGTTGCTGTTTTATCTACAGCCTGACCTTACCTCCTGGACCCCCATCCTGCGCCCCTGCCACCAAAAGCAGTCTACGCTCTGATTTGTAGCCATCAGCCCAGCCTGCAGCCCCTGTGTGAGGACATCCATCACACCGCAGTCCCTCTCCTGTTCACCAAGTCTGTTCCTGTGTCTTGCTTTGAGCGCTCATGTTTCTCCCTTCCTGCCCCAGGTACAGCTGTTCAGAGGAGATCCTGACAGTGGCTGCCATGCTCTCTGTCAACAACTCCATCTTCTACCGACCTAAGGACAAGGTCGTCCCATGCTGACAACGCTCGGGTCAACTTCTTCCTCCCTGGTGGAGACCACCTGGTTCTACTGAATGTTTATACACAGGTCCCTGGGCTTGGGTGAATGGGAATGAGGAGGGCACAGGGGACTCTGGTCCTGCTGTATAAACTTAACACCCCCTTTTCCCCTCCTCTCTTCACAGTGGGCTGAGAGTGGTTACTCTTCCCAGTGGTGCTATGAGAACTTTGTTCAGTTCAGATCCATGCGCCGAGCCCGGGATGTGCGGGAGCAGCTGGAGGGGCTCTTGGAACGTGTGGAAGTTGGTCTCAGTTCCTGCCAAGGGGACTACATCCGTGTCCGAAAGGTCAGCATTTCCTTAGTCTCCTGCCGTCCACCCATTATCTCCTGAGGAGCAAGCTTGTCTGGGGCCAGCAACCTGAGAACGTGCCCCTTTCCCTGGGGAAGGTGGGTTCCCCTTGTGCTTTCTTCCTGGGGCACTGGACGTTCTTACCTTCCTAGTTCTCCCAAAGTGAAGTGAAATGAAAACCTGCACTAAAAAGGTAGCGAGTGCTGAGGGTGCCTGGATACCAGCCTTTCCCCTTGACTTCCTTTCCCGCCTGCTTCCAGGCCATCACTGCTGGCTACTTCTACCACACAGCACGGTTGACTCGCAGCGGCTACCGCACAGTCAAACAGCAGCAGACGGTGTTCATTCATCCCAACTCTTCCCTCTTCGAGGAACAGCCACGCTGGCTGCTCTACCATGAACTTGTCTTGACCACCAAAGAGTTCATGAGACAGGTGAGGGCACCTTGGCCTGCCCAGGCAGGTGGCTTGTGTGGGAGATGGTATTCTGGCATGCGAAAAACCCAGGTTCAGGTTGCTGGGACTGGCAGAGAAAGAGGAAAGCAACTTGGTTTAAGGTAGGATAAGATAGAAAGGCATCCATTTTAAAGCTGTCTCAGCATCTGCTAAGATCTAACTGTTCATTTACTAAGCGCTGAATGCATTGTCTCGGTGCTTAAGGTCTGCCGTGATAATAATGGTGAACAAAGCAGGTGTGGCCTTTGTCCTGAGTGTATTTTAGTTTTTAGGTTCAGGCTTTTGTTTAGGGTTACTTGTGCTCTTGAACAACATATAACAGAGTGTTGGGATCTAGAGTGTTAGAGCCAGATACTCATTTCCCTTGCCCTGTAGACAAAGGGAAAAGAAGAGAACCTTTTTAAAATCACACACATCTCAGAATCTAGGTTGGACAAAAGAGAATCTTGCTGATTTTCTTTTCTCTCCTCCTGCAGGTATTGGAGATTGAGAGCAGCTGGCTTCTCGAAGTGGCGCCCCACTATTACAAGGCCAAGGAACTAGAAGATCCCCATGCTAAGAAAATGCCCAGAAAAATAGGCAAGACACGCGAAGAGCTAGGGTGAAGAGCCGGGGATGGAACAATCAGAACCTAACACCAGCTCCTTTTCCTTCTGTACCTTATTTAATATCTATTAATAAAAATATTTTTACAGTAAAGCTATGGGGAACTTTTCTTTTTGGCCACTCGGCTTGTGGGATCTTAGTTCCCTGACCAGGGATTGAATCCTTGCCCTCCGCAGTGAAAAGTGTGGAGTCCTAATCCCTGGACCACCAGGTAAATTCCATGGGGAACTTTTGAGATTCAGAAAAAAGTGACATGGAAATTGGATCTCATATATTCATGTAGATTTTATTATTTACAAGTTAAATTACACAGCAGCTTTACATAGCATGAGATGCAAAGTACAGGAGGAGAGCGAAGAGGGGAGGTACTGGCCCTGAGGCTCTCAGCTGCCTCCACCGCCTCTTTTTGTGCGTAGCAAAGTCATCAGTGCTGCCTTTGCCCCAGTTCCTGATCAGTCCTTGGAACACAGGTGTAAGTTGGGTTCTGGTTCCGACAGCCCCAGAGCCACCAGGGCTCCCACTAACAGCTTCTTCACAGGTGTGGGGGTGAATGTGAAGGCATCAGCTAAAGCGAGAAAGGTTAATGTAGCTGGTGTGATGTTCTACTGTCACCCCACACACTACCCCCCGCCCCCGCAGCCCTAGCACTCACTTTGTCTAGGCGATGGCGACAAATGAGGCCGCTGGAATTCAGGTAGAAGGTGGAATAGGCATCATAGGTCCTGGTGAAAGGAGAAAGGCTCACTGAGAGGGTTATTGGTCCTACAGTTTTAATTCAAGCATTTGTTTAAACTAGTAGTTCTTAATCTTTGCTATGTGTTAGATCACCTGAGGATCTTTTAAAAATCCTGAGTTCTACCCTGGGCCTAATTAAATCAGGATGTCTGGCACCAATATTTTAAAAAGATTCTTGGATAAAAAAATCCAAGAATCCACTGTGCAGCAAAGTTTAGGAACTACCAGTGTGGGCTTAGGCTAAGAATTTCTCGGGATTCTACTCTGCCGGAAATTTACCAAGGCTGTGAAGCACAACTTATGAGACAGGTTATTTTCATCTGTTCATTAAGTATATGAGTCCCTACTATGTGCCAGGTAATGTACATGAAGAAACTGAGTTCAGAAGCTTCCTATATACTCAAAGCCCCTATTTTTGCTATATTAAAGTAGACTAAAACAAAGCCTGCCTTCAAGGAGCCTGCAGTCAAGTCAGGGTAAATGGAGGATTAT
Source organism: Nanger dama (assembly GCA_917880005.1). Taxonomy (NCBI): domain Eukaryota; kingdom Metazoa; phylum Chordata; class Mammalia; order Artiodactyla; family Bovidae; genus Nanger; species Nanger dama. The sequence continues at coordinate 1,657,207 of CAKJTW010000032.1, forward strand.
GTCCAGGAGACTAGCCTGCAGACTCCGCCAAAGGGTGAGATTAGAAAGTTGTAGTGTGTTTCTTTTCTCACTTCTCTTACCGGTAAAGCTCCTCCTTGTCACGCTTATAAAAACGAAGAAAGAGCAAGTGGATGGGCAGTCCCACAAGCCGCCAGCGGGCTTGCAGGGTCCAATTCTCAGGGTGGCGTGTCAGCTGCAGAACTTCCAGCCGAAGCTGTGCAAAATAGTTCCAGGCCAGGAAGCGGCAGAGAGTCAGTGACAGAATGTACCACGTCCGGCCTCTGAGAGAAAGAGATGGGGAAGAAATCTCATGACGGCACAATCAGAAAACCAAACTGTTCTCTGACAGAGGAATTGGCGACGGTGGGGAGAAGCAACTTAGGACCTTCTCTAATAAGTGAAAATAGCACTGGGTCCTTGTCCTGCCCAAGGCCCTACCCGTTCAGTGGATTCTCACTTGGTACGCATGTTCAGGATCTCATTGATGAATTCCACATCCGATGAGTAGAGAGTGTAGTCGTGGGAGTGAAGGAAGAGATTGGGAAGCTAGGTGGAAGAAGGCGGCGTGAGACCAAGAGGAAAGAAAAGATGATCCTACTCCTCAGTTTTCTATACTGAGTGTCTCCTTATTTTTGAGTGAAAGGTTATCTCATCCCTAATTCAGACCGAGGAGTATATTTTCCTTGGGAAATGTCTGGAACATATTTCGATACCTGTCTCATGGTTCGGAGAAAGAATCCAGCTGACTAACCTCCTATTTTTAAGAATTACCTATATCTCTCCCCATTTTGGACAAAGGCCACTTTTGAATGGACTTACCTCTTGTCTCAGTCTCTCATACATGACAGCCAGGTGCTCCTCCATACTCGGATCTCCTGATGGAGTGGCAGGGGAAGGGCGGGCAGTTCCAGGGGCTTGGAAAGGTATCAGGGCTCCAGGACAGGGGCAGGGAGGCCCCTCAAACAGCCTCCTGAGCCCATCCAGGCAGCCACTATGTAACTCGGGTCCTGGCCCCTCCTCCCCCTTTCCTGGGGGAGAACCACCCATGGTGAGGTGAGGGCTTGGACCTGAGGGAGAGGCAGTGGGGGAGCTGGGGGAAGCAGTCGGGTGGGAGGGCTTGGGGGTGGAGGAGACCAGAAAAGAGGCAAAGATGGAGAAGTGGTTGCTGTGGAGTGAGGCCAAAGGGGTGGGAATGGTAGAGCCCATGGAGAAGACTGGTCCTAAGGAGGAAGAACAAAAGAGCAAAAAGATAAGAATCCAGCTGCCTGATGCCCCTCCATCCAAACTCTGCCCATTAACATGCTTCCAATCCACCTGGTCCTTCTGACAGGAAAGATCGCATTACTAGAGAAAAAATTCATCTCCATCTCTGCTTAAGACAGGATACACTTTCTTGTAGCTTAAGTACAAATACCTATCCAAAATAGCAAATACGTTTAGATTTAAGATTCCAAACCTGTTTGGGGGCAAGTCTGTCTCTTACAGCAAGAATCACAAGAGTGCATACTTAAGAATGAACAAATGAATGAATACCAAACAGGTCTGGTTATATTGTGGATGAAATGATGCGGCCTCTAACACAACTCCAGGAGTATGTGAGGCGGCTGTTGCAGAGAAAAGAACATCCAACTGAACTAGGAGACTTTGGAGTTCCAATTCTATAATGCAACGTTAGGCACTCTAACTCCCTCAGCCTGAGTTTCCCATAAATGTCCTATAAATAAGGACGATGAAGCCACACTGAGTCACAATGAGGGCTTTAAGAGATAATAAATGTTCATAAAACTTTGCGACCTGTAAAGTAGTACATAAATGTAAGCTCATCACTTGGGCTCCTCTAATGACACGAAAAAGCCCAGGAGACTGTTAAAGGCTGGATGGACCTCATGATGCCCTTGGGTTACTGACGTTGAAACTGCGATGAGGCAGAGGTCACTCAAAGTCAGGCCTGACTCGATCTCCTTCGTTTTCAAGGAGCCCCCGAGGGGTCTTATTATCGGGGAAGGCGGGCAGGCCGCGCGGGTACCTCTGTCCCCGACGGTGTCCCGGAGGCGCCGTCTCCGCCGGGGGGCGTGGCCATCTTGCCCGCCCGGGCACAAGGGCCCGAACCGGGTCCACTCGGGCCGACCTTCCCGCCGGGACCGCTATCCCGGTGCAAGATGCGTGGGCTGCAGAGCGCGGCCCGCAGGTCCGTCTGGCCGGCTCCCTGGAGGCGCCGCGAACCTCTCCGCCCTCTGTCCTTCAAATCACCTCCAGACACAGGTAACCGCGAAGACGCGGGAGAAATGCGGACGCGCCCCACCGCGCCAGCCTCAACCCCGCCTGCCCCCCAAGATCCGGGAGACAGACGTCCCGCGCGCGACAGGGCTGGCAGCGCCGCCCTCCGGTCCCTGAGGCCCTCGCCCCTCCACGCGCCGCTCCGCACAGGTGGGAAGCAGCGGTGGGACGTCAGTACGCCTGCGCGAGACGGGACGCGCGCTCCGCCCCGCGCGCAGGCTGAGGAGGGTCTCTCCCCGCCCCCTCCTCTCCCCTCCCGCTTCCTCTCGGCTCTCACCTGGGGACGAGCCTGATAGGCGCGGAGGCAGGGGGCCGAGGCGCCGGGCCGCCCCCCGGCTGGGCTGGTACATGATCTTCCGGGAATGGAGAGAGCGCCTCCTGTGTCCGGCCTCCGGCCTCCTCACAGGGGTGAGCGCGCCCCGGAGCCGGCTTCTTGAAGGGGAAAGGAGGGGGTGAGGGGCTGAGGGGAGGGAAGCGGAGATGTTGCGCGCTTGCGCACTGCGGCGGGTTCCAGGGAGGCGGTGAAGCGCTCGGTTTACAGTAACTGCGCCTGCGCCCGCCGAATCGGAGGCAGCCTCAGGGCGCTTGCGCAGTAAATTAGCGGCCTAGAGCACGGCTCTCACCTGTACGCTTGCACAAAAGTGGGCGCTGATGGATGAGGAGTGGGACTGAAATAACGACATCCGCAGTTCTCAGTAACGCTCGTGGTAAAAAATACTTTATTGCTCTGGTTAAAAATAAGATACAAATGACTTCGCATTGATTTAAAAAAAAAGCCTGTAGAATGAATAAATGAATGAATACATCCGCGGTGAGGGCAAGCTTTGACTAGGTCCTGTGTGAGATAGAAATAATAATGACTTTGAAGGTGTGAGAGGGGGCTGCGGTCACCAAGGCCTGGTGCTGCGACGTTCATGCAAGTTTCGAATGAACCTGGCGTTGAACATGTCCCCACCCATTGTCCAAGCCTGGGCTGGTGGAACCTGGGCCTGTGGAGGAACTGTGTGCATGGGTTCCTCCCCAGACCCATGCTGGGACAAGACCTGCTCCTCAATGGCACACCTAGTAGGTGGGAGGGAGATGGAGAGTGGGTTACATGGGTACTAAAGTGAGGATTGAGAGCACAGCTTCTTCAAGGTCTGTCAGGCTCTTGGACAAATGATGGGGTTTGAGGCTGGAACCATTGGTGCTGTGTCCAAACCTGAAACCCCACAGAGTGGTGCCAAAGGGAAGCACTAGAGTTGAACCTATGGGGAAAGAGGCTTGTAGGATGTTAGGTGGAAGGCTCTGTGGGAGGAGCTGGTGTCCAGTTCAGAGAGTGAGATTTAGGAGGAGGAAGTAGCTGAGAGTGATGTTAGAAAAGGTGTCAGAGGTGGTGAGAGGCTGGCAGGGAAGGGGCTCAGACCTCACCTATTCTCTGTTTCCTGTTCCCCCTGCTTCAGTTCTTGGTTGCCTGTGGAAATACCAGGCATGTATATGGGAAGGCTGGAGTAGGTAGAGAATATGGCCTACTTGATTTGAGGGTAAGGGAGATGAGTAACTTACCTGTATTGGGACATGAAGAATTCAACCGCCCATGGCGGCTATAGCTGCAGCTTTGGGCTACCAGCCCTGGGGGAGTCCCGCTGTAGAAGAAATGTGAAATGATGGGGAAGAGGCTACAGGATGAAAGATGAGTGGGTATGCAGGAATCAAGGGAGAAGAATAAAAGCACAGCACAGGAACAGAGAGGGGGTAGTTATCATTCCTATGGTGTTTAATACAAGTTGTGCCCCAGAAAAGGGAAGGGAGAGCATTGTATACCCCAAGGTTTTCTGGAGCAGTCCTGATTTGCTCCTTTATTATTTCTAGCTGAGGCAATGTGTTAACGGTAAGGTTAAATGGGATCGAAATCATGTTATAAAAAGATTCAGGGGAATTCCCTGGTGGTCCAGTGGTTAGGACTCTGTGCTTCCCTGTGGGGGGAACAGGTTCCATTCCTGGTTGGGACATTAAGATCCCACAAGCTACACAGTGCAAAAAATGGATTCACATAAAGGCAAAAAATTTTGCTGAACCAGGTGCTCTGATGTTTTGAGTTGGAAAACACGGGTTACCTTAATTATGAGATACCTTAGCCAGAGGGGAAGACGGAGTGGCAAGGCTGAATTTAGGAAAAGGATTGCCTTGAGAAAGAGATCCAAGGGTTTAGAGAAGAATAATCCAAGAAACAATTAGGGATTGTTATCAGAAGGCAATAGTTGGCTCCTAGAGATGTTAGTAAATCTTAACATCTCATTAAGAGCTGGCCTGGGGTTAACAGTAGGAGTTACTAGAGAGAGAACTAGAGGTTTCTGGAGAGAATGGAGGCATAGATACAGAAGCCTACATGGAGGGATCCAGTGACTACATTAGAGGAGACAGAATCTGCAGGAGAAAATCCAGCAGTGAAGATGGGGACAGGTCCTGCGAGGGGAGCTCTAAGCCTCCTTGCTGGAAGATCTGCAGATCTCAGAGGTGAAGAAGAGGGCCAGAGGTCCTGAGAGCCCAGGAAAATACAGGGTGACGCACAAACGAGGCTGAGACCTTAAGGTTTGTTTGGGTTTTGTTTTTTTTTTTTTTTCATTGAAAATGTTCATTTAAAAAACACAAAAGAGTTCACACTTTATTCAGACAACACTGAGAGGGAGAAGAAAAAGGAGGAGTGAGTCAGAAAAGAGGGAGATCCTGCTCCCAAGGATTTGGGGGAACACATTAGGGGTACTGAACTAGCACACATCCAGAGGGTAGGGAGGGAAGGATTTCTATAGCCTGGGTATGGAGCAGGGGAGGATTCTTGCTATGGAGGAAAGAAGAGAGGAAGGCCAGAGGAAGAGTTCCCCCATCATCATCAAGACAATCTCACAAGACGGGAATCTATCAGCATATCTAGCTACCGGGAGGGATGGATGTGAGAGGGTATTCCAGGAGCTAATAGAGCCTTGAGACTCAGGCTTAGCTTCTGAAACTTGGCTAAGAGTGATCCTAGGGTGTTGGCTGGAATCTACTGCCAAGAAACAGACTCCTTCAGAGGACCTGGACCTGCGGAGGTGGTAGTGTCTATAGAAGCATGGTGAGTCTAGAGTCCCACAGTAGACATCAGCTCGGGGGTGTCCCGACAGATTTTAACACATACACTAAACATGTGGAAATGAAGAGTTTGGCAATGTTGAGTGGATCCCGTGGGGAGCTGGTAAGTCCCTGACCTACCTGACTGGACTGCTAGCAGAGTTTGTTCAGTGGCTGGCGTCAGGAGGCTGATAGGGTAGCTGCAGCCGGTAGCACAAAGCAGTATTAGAGCTACCAGCAGACAGTGCAGAGGGACTACAGGAATTATTCCATGGACAAGACTCTTTTAGAAAGGTTTCCCTGGCAGAGGAGGCCTTTGGACCTTCTAGGATGTTCTAGAATCTGACAGCAAGCAAGAGTGTGCTTCTCTGAATAATTAGTATGAGCTGCCCAACCAAGAGGCCTGGCAGCAAATCGGGCTGTCTGTGGGAGAGTTCAGAGCCCAAGTTAGGAGAGAAGGGCTGCTTTCTGTGGTAAGAAAAGCCATGAAATGTTAGGCCACCTGGGACCCTGACCACCCAGTTGTCCAAGAAAGGGGTAAAGGGAATCCTACAGGTTCTTGTCAAGTTCCCCTAGATGCTGGGGGATGCAGTGGGAGATTGGGTCTGGGGTTCTCGGGAGAAGGGTCTCCACCCTCGCTAGGTCTCCCAGGGAGGGAAGAGGGTTAGCAGTCTGTCAGTATCGACTCTCATCAGAGCGTGGAAGGGAACTGGGGAAGGATGTTATGGACAGGAGATGGGGAGAGGGAAAATGGAGGGGAGAGAAAAACAGAAAGAAAAGTCAGAGGTGAAGAGAAAGCTGGGGAGAGAAATAAAGGAGAGGCCCAGTCCCTGCCTGCTGGGGTGGGCTCCCGCCACACAAGGCACTGAGCTGGGGCCAGTGGCTCCCCAGGCTGTGTCAGAGACCCTGCCCCCTCCCAGCAAGTGTTAAACCACAATTCCCCCACCCCCCACCAGTGGGTCTGCATTGTTCCTAACCTTCCTCTAGGCACTAGCATCCCTAGGCTCCCCTAAGTCTTATTCTGCTCCTTAACTGTAATTTTTTTCCAGACCATTCCCACACATATCTTTTAGTATATTCTCAAAACATCTTAGGAGTTTCCAATCCTCCTGTCCCATTGCTTTATGTCTCTGATTTACTCTGCCCTCTGCCATTTCTAACTGCCCTGATTGACAGTCCTGAGGCTCCCTAACTCTCCAGTTCCTGTTACCTGGTGCGGCGCCGCTGGGCAGGGCTGCCCCCGGGGGTCAGTAGCAAGCAGAAGGCGGGCAGTGGGATGGGGAGGGCAGAGGCGCAGGGAACGCAGCAGCTCCTGCTCTGGCACAAAGGGGCGGAGGGGGCCCCGTTCTGGTGAGTTTCCCAGGCTGCTGGAGCGAGGGGGTGGGTGGGCTGGAGGAGTCGCACGACGAGGGGCCCTGTTCAGGGGCCATGGAGGCTCCACAGCTACCTTCAGAACTGGGGGAGGGAGAAAACGGAGCAAGACAGAGAAAGAAGGAAAAGGATAGGGAAGGGAGTTGTGAGAGCAAAGATCAGGGAAGGAAAAAGAGAAGTCAGAGCCTTAAGAGAGAAAAATCCTTCCCCTGGGTTGAGGCCCCCCCACCCCCCGGGCCCAGTCTTACATTCTCGGTCACTAGAGGAGTATGGCTTTATGTCTCCCTCTGCTCGCTTGGGTGGCAGCTTCCTTGCTGGAGCTGGGAGTGGAGAGCACACAGGTGAGGTGAGCATGGGGAGACACACTGTGCACCCTCCTCCCAGCCACTAGCCCGCGACCCCAAACCTCTGGTCCCTGACACCACAGTTCCTCCTGGGCAAGGAGACGTCAGCTCCGCCGCAGAAGCAGCTCTGTGGCAGTGCCATCACACCAGAAGGGAATTCGGGGAAGGCTGGAGCATTTTGAGGAGAGCCAGAAGGAGTAGGCCGAATGCAGAGTTGGGGGAAAGATCCAGGGGAGACTCTGGGGCCTGGGAGGTACAGGAGAAGGGCGGCCAAGGGAGGCGAGCTCTTACTGTCAGTGGGCGCTGTCAGGCCCCCCTGGGATTCGGGGGCAGAGGAATGGTCCCAGCCGGGCCAACGAGGACCCCAGGTCCCTCTAGATGAGATGGACAAAGCCCTTGGTTAATCAGGAATTGCTGTGGAGAGGTTAGGGGAGGTTGGGGTGGGGCAGAACCTCTCCTTCCAGGGCAAAGATAGGAAGAGATTTACATTTTACTGGGGGGCGGGGGAGGATGAGGATAAAACACAGATATCTGGAAAGAAGCTACCAGAGAAAGTAAATGGGAGGCTGACAGACTGTCCAAGCTCAGCCTCCCACCTCCTCTCTTCTCTACTTGGCCCTCCCTTTCCCTCTCAAGAGGTTCTTTCTCCATCATGTGTGGCAAAGGAGACTGCCCAGTGGATCCAGTTAAGCTTTAGGGTCCCCTCCCCCGTAGACCTGGTCTTCACTGTCCTTGTTGGCTCTCTCCCTCTCACAGCCTTTAGTCAGTAGGAGCTGGACAGAGGGGAGATCTTGGAAATCAAAGCCAGTCACAGATATGAACTGCCTCTCCATGCCTGATACCGGTAGATGCTAGTCACTGGTGACACTGTTGTCTGGGTGGTGGTTACTCTGTTTCCCGGCCACAGAGGAGGTGAGAACTAGCCACAGAGCAGCTCCTTCAGAAAAGGGGCCCTTCTGTGCAGGTTTGTACCGCACAGCCAGCAGAAGGCTGCACCCCTCCGCCTTGAGAAGGAAGAAAGGGTAGGACTCCAGCCTGGCAGGCAGCATGTGTGTGGATGAGGATGGAATGAGGAACGTGGACAACATTTCAGTACCTCCTAGGCTAGGTTTCTCCATTGTTTGGTTGGAAGTGTTACAAATTCTGAGTGTTATCTTCAAAAACTAGTATTTAAGCTTTGGACCATTCGTGTCACTATTCTATGACTGGAAGCGGAAGGGGAGACTGCACTTGCCTGTCACTCAGTGGCTGACAGAGCCTGAGGGGTTTAGGGAAGGAACATGCCTCTGGCCTATTTTGATGGGCCTGCAGCAGCAAGAGGCTCCATCAATGCCTACGGTAAACAGGCTCCCAGTGAGCTTGCTTAGTTAAAAAGTCTTGCCAGGTATAAGATACACTGAGCTCCCATGGGTAATGTCTGTTGGAGACTTGGGTTGCTTAAGAATTCTCTCAAATTGTCCATAGATCACACACTGAGCTCCTGGTGGCCTCCAGAGTGACTAGCCATCACAGCACTACAGATCCACCCATTCAATGCAGCTTTACCAGCGGGCATAGGATCGAGGCAGCAGCACGAGAGTGTCGAGTTGCCCTCAGGGAGGTAGCAGGGGGGCCCTGTGAGGAAGGAAGCGGCGGTGCCCCTCAGTGAGGGGGCCTGGAGGGACCAAGAATTCACCTTTCCTTCCCCTCACCCCGACTGCTTGACCAACACACACAGGTGATAAAACTTACGGTGCTGATGGGCAAAGAAGCCTTCGAAGATCACAAAGTTGTTCACCTGTAAGAAGAAACGAGAGAAATAATAGGTGTCCGTTCAGCTACTCGGCACATACTTGGGTATAGAACCCTGAGCTAGAAAAACCACAGCAGGAACAAAAGCTGGCCTTCCTGTCTCTGTTGACACACTCAGTCAGAATTTCAGGACCTGACAAGCTGACCCTAAAGCTGGACTGCAGAGGACCTCCAATAGCCAAAATAATCTTCAGGATTAACAGAGGAATAATAAATTTGGGGGAGGATTCACACTTCCTAAGTTCAAAGCTTACTCTAATGCTATGGCAGTCAACAGTGGTAGAAACACAGGATAGACAAACAGACCCTTGCAATGAACAGAGTCCAGAAATAGTCAACTGATTTTCTTTTTTTTTTTCCGTGTTTTTTTTTTTTTTAAGTCAACTGATTTTCAATAAAAGTCAAAGACCTTTCAAAAGGGAAAGTATAGCCTTCTTCAACAACTGGTGTTTGGACAACTGAATATCTACATGCAAGATACTGAATTTGGATCAAAAAATAACTACAAATGGATTAAAGGGGGTTCCTCGGTGGTCCAGTGGTTAAGACACTGCACTTCCACTTCAGAGGCCATGGGTTCGATCCTTGGTTAGGGAAGTTCTGTGTGCCAAGGAAAAGAAAAGAGTGTGGCCAAAGGAAAAAAAAGAGAAAGAAGAAAAAAATGGATCAAAGACCTAAATGTAAGAGCTGACACTATGAAACTCTTAGAAGGAAACATTAGGGAAAATTTTGATTACTTCGGACACTGTTTAAGAAATAAATGGTGTATTTCTTAAATGGGACATTGATTTCCTATTAAGAAATGAACCCCATAAACAGGACATATTTGCAAATCATATATCTAATAAGGGTGTTGTGTCTAGAACATAAAGAACTCTTCCAACCCACGAACAAAGAGGCAACAAACACAATTTAAAAAGGGGCATAGGACTTGAACATTTTTCAAAGAAGACATGCAAATGGCCAACAGGCACTTGAAAAGATGCTCAACATTAGTCAAAAGGGAAACGCAAAACAAAACCACAAAGAGAAACAACTTCACAACCATTATTATGGCTATCATAAAAAGGAAAATAACAAATTTTAGGACGTCAAGGCACTAGAGCTACCATGCATTGCTGATGGGGATGTAAAATGCTGCATTCACTGTGGAAAAAAATTTCTCAGTTCCTCAGAAAGTTAAACACTGGATTAACCACGTGACCCAGGAATTCTACTCTTATATACTCTTGGGGTCACAAAGAGTCGGACACGACTGAGCGACTGAACTGACTGATACACCCAAGAAAACTAGATACATGCTTGGAGACATGGCTGGCCCAAAGCTAAGTAGCTACACAGGGAAGAACTGGGACTCAAACCCCAGACTCCTGATTCTAGCTGAGGCATGTCAGTCAGAAATACAGTATAGTCATCAGAGTGGGCTATCGGTTCAAATTCAAACTCTAACATTAGCTGTGCACACTTGGTTCAGTCCCTAATCTACATAAACCCAAAATGGGGTCAATGAGTACTACCTCAAAGAAATGTACAAGGATCAACAGAGATAATGCAATGTAGATACCACACAGAGCTCACAAAACATTAGTCGTTATGATACTGTATATCTATCTATATATATCTATACACTCTACTGGAGAAGGAAATGGCAACCCACTCCAGTATTCTTGCCTAGAGAATCCTGTGGACAGAGGAGCCTGGTGGGCTGCCACCTATGGGGTCACAGAGTCGGACATGACTGAATTGACTTAGCATGCATACACTCTATACTGCCCTGCTCTTACGTGTTACTTGGGTAATACATTTGATGCCAGATACCGATACTGTTCCTTCTGTTGCTCTCTGCTGCCTCTTAATGGAGAAATGATGTCCTGCACATTCTAAGCGGACCTTGTCTATCTCCTGCCTTGACCCTGCTGTAATGTCTACCATGACATTATTCTCCTCCAACAAGCATATGCTCAGCATTCTGGCTGAGCATAAAACTGCTGCAAAAAACTGCTTGCAGTGCCCTGAAAAGTATATTAGTACCTCTCTGACTTTGCTCATGTTTCTTCCTGCATGAAAAGCACTTTAGCCTGTCCACTTCTGTCCCTGCGACAAACACTTTTCAAGATTAAGTCAAGTCTTCCTTTACCCAAGCAGCACTCGCTTTATGCTTCCTCCGTAAGCACGTCAATGAAGCACATTACAGTGGATTAACTGACTGTGCTTCTATCCAAGGCTCGCTTGTCAACCCAATCGCAAGCCCGCTCAGCAACACTGCCTCAGCAGTTCTCTTCATTTTCTGTTCTTCCCACTTTCTCTGACATCATCAAATTTTTTGAGTCATTCTTATGCTGTTTGTTCTAAGAAGAATCAACTCTTTTGATCCATAGCCCTCTCGAGCTTTTGCTCTATTTCTGTTGACCTTAAGCCAGGATTTAAGAGTCACCTATTCTTGCTGTCTCCAGTTCTGAGCTTCTTAATCTCTTAAACCAGGGGTCCCCAGTCCCTGGGCCACACAGCAGGTCCATGGCCTGCTAGGAACCCAGCCACATATCAGGTGAGCGGTGGCAGGCAAGCCGAAGCTTCATCTGTGTTTATACTGCTCTTCATTGCTCCCGTTACTGCCAGAGCTCCGCCTCCTGTGAGATCAGCGGCAGCATAATCAATGTAATGCGTATGAAAAATCCTGAAACCACTCCCCTCTTTTCCCACCTCCACTGGGTCCATGGAAAAATTATCTTCCACAAAGCCAGTCCCTGGTGCCAAAATGGTTGAGGACTGCTGTGACCTAAACTTACTCCATCCAGGCTTCCACCCACCACTGCGCTGAAACTGCCTGTCAGGATCACCAGTGGCCTCAGGCAGCTAAGTCCAGTGGTCGCTTCAGACCTCTTCTTACCTCAGGGATCAGCAGCATCTGACTCAGTAAGCTATTCCTTCTGCAGTTTCTTCACTGGCCCTCCAGGGCACTTCTAATTCTGCATCTACTTCACTAGTCACTTCTGGGCTGCATCTGCTGCAACTTCTCCTCCCAGACTTTCCAAGAGTGCCTGAGGGCTCAAGTCCTCGGATCGGCAACTCACTCCATACTGAGGCTGCTTTCAAGTATCCTACAGGTGCTGAAAACTCTCCACCCGAAACCTCTTCTCCCAGCACTATGGGAGCAACCCACTGTGTACTGAACCTGAACTCACCACAGACATCTCCAGTTAACATATTCAAGGTGGACTCCTACTATTTCCCCTCTCCAAAGCTGCTCTACCTTCCATCTCAGTTGACACAATTTCACCCTTCCAAGTGCTCAGGCCAACAACTTTGGGATCACCCTTAACTCCCTCTCTTTTTTCTCCACAATCAATCAAGAAACCTTATTTGCTTTAACTTCAGAATACCTAAAATCTGACCACTCCTTCCCACCTCCACTGCCACCATCCTGGTCTGAGCCACCACCATTTAGCATCAGGATTGTTGCTGCTTAATCTGCATGCACTCTCACTCCTCTACTGCGTATTCTTAACAAGCAAAGTGCTCTGGTTTAAAGTACGTCACATTAGGGACTTCCTTGGAGTCCAGTAACTTAAAGACTCCACATTCCCAGGGCAGGGGGCCTGGGTTCAATTCCTGGTAGGGGAGCTAGATCCCATGTGCCACAAATAAAAGACTCTGGATGCCACAACCAAAGACCCCACAGCCTTGACGGAGACCTGGCACAGCCAAATGAATATTAAAGTAAGTCCTATCACATTCCTACTCTGCTCAAACCCCTCTGATGGCTCTCCTTTTTCCACTAAGACTAAAAGCCAAAGATTGTGCAGTGACCTACAGGGCCCCAAGTGTCCTTCCCTCCCTGTTACTGCTCTCATCTCTTCTGCAACACTCCCCACCCACTCACACTGCTCTAGCCACACCAGCCAAATTTCTAGGCCCACTCCACCTCATGGCCTTCATACTAGCCATTTCCTCTGCGTGGGATACTCCCCCTCCAGGTATTAATGGCTCATAGTCTCGCCTCTTTAAAGTTACTGCTCAAGTGACACTTTCTCAGTGAGGCCTTTCCTGCTTATCCCATTTAAACTTGCAATCCCACACACTCCCATCCTCACCAGGGCATTCCCAAACCTTCTTACTTGCTCTTGTTTTCCTAGACTGCTTATTGACAAGAGTATCTAGTTTATTACGTTTGTCTCCCGAACTAGAATATAAGCTCTGTAAGAACCGAGACTTTTTCTGTTTTATTGAACCAAGTATTCCTAAAGCCCAGAATACCGCTGGGTGCTCAATAAATATATGCTGAATGGACAGACAGTATTAGCAACATTATACTGTATCTACTTACAAACAAAACCACCTTCCCCCAAATAAACCAAATCTCTCTGGGGACAGGGAATGTATATTATTCTGCTGCTGCTGCTGCTAAGTCACTTTAGTTGTGTCCGATTCTGTGCGACCCCATAGACGGCAGCCCACCAGGCTCCCCGTCCCTGGGATTCTCCAGGCAAGAACACTGGAGTGGGTTGCCATTTTCTTCTCCAGTGCATGGAAGTGAAAAGTTAAAGTGAAGTCGCTCAGTCGTGCCTGACTCTAGTGACCCATGGACTGCAGCCTACCAGGCTCCTCTGTCCACGGGATTTTCCAGCCCTTACTAAATTAAATCTTCATTGACTAAGTAATGGCCTATGTGAAAATGAAGAGATGAAAATGAACTGACTTATGTTTGGGGTATAAACATGCTTTTTAGGTGTACACAACAGTCCAGGATAAAGAATAAAAATAGATGAGATGATAATAAAACAGCTCCAGGATGAGAGATGGTATCTCCCGATCCCGCCCCTGAGCTTACAGGTATAAAAGAAGTCCTATACAATAGGGAATAGGGACTGCCTAGAAGGTGACTTTTCTTTGCCCACCAAAGACTAGGTCAATTCAGTGGGAACGCTCAGTGGGGATCTATTCTCTGAAACTTCTAACCTGTGGGACGGTGGTCTCCAGGCTGTAGTGTTTATTCAGGAACTTCAGCAGCTTCTGGGAGGGTCTGTCAATGGCCAGTTGGTGTGGTTCAACTCGCTCCTTCTGCAGGGAATAAGAGACTGAGGGTAGGAGGAGGTATGGGGAAAGCAGGCCAACAGGAATCCTGGGAAGGATATGAGAACATGGTAGGGGTGGGAGGATGGAAGGCAGGGCCTCTGGGAAGACTGAGGGCCTCTGGGAAGACTGAGGGCCTCTGGGAAGACTAAAGACCTCTGGGAAGAGCTGGCGAAGAGATAAGCAATACCTGCAACATATGCTGGAAGAGTTCTCGTCCGTGGCCGTGGCGTTGAAGTGACTCATGGATGTAAAAGTCCAAGATGCAAAGTGGTTCTACCTCATTGTGAGCCTCACGATCATCCTAGGAGGTAAAAGAACAAAGATTTTCTAGGGACTTCTCCGGTGGTCCAGTGGTTAAGAATCTGATTTCTAATGCAGGGGACGCAGGTTTCATTTAATTCAGGGACGTCAGGGAACTAGGATCCTACATGCTGCAGGGCAACTAAGCCCATGCAACACAACTTTGTTCTAGAGCTATAAGAAAAGCCCATGCCCCACAAAGAGAAGCCCCTGCATTGCAACAAAGAGCATGCACCTCAATGAAGATCCAGAGCAGCCAATACTAATTTTTAACTTAAAAGATCTTCTAGGACTCAAACATTCCTGCCACCTTCCAACCTCCAGCGCTTCTGTTCTCAGGAGCCAAGGCATATGGATTTTCAGTCTCCCATGACACTCACCAGTACAAAGAGTTTCTTATATCCAACTTTAAGAAAGCCAACAATGGCTCCTTTTCCAGCCCTGTAGCATGGAGAAAATAACAAGCTATAGTAAGCACCTATTTGGAAGAGGTAGAGTCAAAACAGGGAAAGGGGCTGGGGGAGGAAAGAATTAAGCACAGGATGGAAGAGCACTTGACACTCACGGTCGAGCTGAAGTATCTTTGAGTATATACATAACGTGGCGATTACTCTGCATCCTGGATGCACTGGTTATGGGAGCAGGAAGATGCTGGGCCTGCCAGGAATTTTAAGACAGACTTTCCACAAGTCCCTTCCAAAGGACCCCTGCCTCCCCTACCAGCTGTCCCCAGAGGCCTCCCCTTTACCACATGTAGACTCCCCAGTACCTTAGCAGAGGCCTTGCCCAGCTCATCTACAATGGTCATAATTTGCTGCTGCAGATCAACACTACAGAAAGAGAGATGAAGAGTCAGATAGTCACTGAGTTAAAGGGTCCCGGGCAATCACTCCCTGGGAACTTGGGCCATAACCCCAGGTCAGTACTTCACGCCCTCCATCTTGGAGTCTCCCAATCCGATTTCCCACCCTACTCTGAAACCCAAACTTTTGCCACACCTCCTTTCAGGGTGGTACACTCCCTTCTCCATTAAAATTACTGTGGGGAAGCAGGAAGGGCAGGTCAACCATATCCTTCGGTTGCGACCATACATTGGGCCAAGCGGTGAAAGGTGGCAGATTCAAGCCCCGATCATCCCCACAAGGTCTAGGGTCAAAGGTCACCAAAAAGGCAAGCCAGGACATCAAAAGGAGCGGTCACTAGTCTACGCGAGAAGGGGGCGTGGTGCCTGGACCAGGTTCCAAGAGGAACCGGGAGAGAAGGGCCATAGGGAAGATTTGAGATGTCACCGGGCCGGCGTTGTGGTTCCGGGTCGGCGGGCCGGGGGCCTTAGGTGCTGGTCCAGCACCGTGATCCGCTCCGGGAGCAGCGCATCCACATCGAACGGGAACTCCATGGCCCATTGTGCGCGGTCGGACCCGCCCCACGCAACGTCACTTCCGCCCCTCCCACCGCAATCTGTATTTCCCCTGCCTTGCCTGCAGGTCCCCAGGGGACCGCCCCACCCCCGCGCTCCACTCCTCCACCACCCGCCTGTATCGCAGCAGCT
Organism: Nanger dama; assembly: GCA_917880005.1. Lineage (NCBI taxonomy): Eukaryota > Metazoa > Chordata > Mammalia > Artiodactyla > Bovidae > Nanger > Nanger dama. Next base: position 1,672,999 of record CAKJTW010000032.1, read on the forward strand.
GGCCCCGGAGACCCCAAGCCTCTTGCCAGACCAGCTGTCGCTTAGCAACAGCACTCAGCCCATCCTCACCTCCCACGGCAGCGGGCGCCATAGCAACCCATTTTTGGGGCCTAGTCTCATTCTCCAAACCTTTCAGCCTCTCAGTGAACAGCTGGGAATAGTGAGAAGACTATCTCCGGCACAGGGGGCCACAAGTGATCTAGAGAATGGTACAACTGCTCATTTCCGGTGGCTTCTGGTCCCAAGAGCACACGGGCAGGGATGGCTCAAACCTGACACCCCTCTCCCCACAGCAGCACCCACTGCCCACTCCCTCAGCAACCCCAACCCCCACCATAGCATTCATTCATTTGAAATTCAGCCCAGAGACAGGACACAGCTTTATTGTGGGAAAACGCAGCTGGCACAAGTCTGAAATAGTAACTGAAAGTGTAACCCATCTATTTACAACAGCAGGGACTGAGGTTTTTCCCATACAAATCTGTACCACCTTCCCTCAGCCTCATGTGTATTCATCCCTTTCACCAACAATCATCTCTGGTGATGGAGCTTGCCACTGGCCACAAAGTAGGCACAACTCTTCAGGATGAAGTATTGTGTAGGAGACCCGCCGGTCCCGTCCCAGTCTACACCTAGAGAGCACTCTGGGGGCCCGCCTGCTCGGGTGGAGGTGGCTTCAGTGGGGGCCGTGAGTGGCACCTTGGGCATTGACTCAGGTGGAGGGCCACTTTCTTCTCGCAGATGGCCCTGGTAGAGCCGGCGAAGGCGGGACAGCTCTCTCTCCGGTGGCTGCTTCCAGCTGTACCATGGATACCAGGGGTCACCAGACACCAGAGTGGGGGCTGGTGGAGTAGCACTCACAGCTCCATGAGAGGTACTGAAGTCAAGGTCCCGAGGTTCAACCTGGGGAATGTGGTAACTGAGGAGACCTAGGGGGTTAAAAATAAAAGAGAGAGAAAGCCAGGGGAGAGGAAAGGGGTAATTCAGATTAAGAAAGAAAATAAGGAAAATAACCTATAAAAGGAGGAAGGGACCAATCTGAGCCACTGGGTACATTTGTGCATGTGGTGTGCCACCCAAAGGCAACTGGCCAAGGGGGCAAGTGTGGGCTGACGTGCTGCCTGGGCTCTTGCCTGCCAAGCTGTGCAGTCCTGTGCCAGGGTGAGGAAGCTGCATCTGCCCTAACAGAGGGCTACCTGTTCCTAACTTATGTAAAACTGTCATGGAGCCCAGGGTCAAAATTTATACAAAGCTCTTATGCTCTAGCCATTGCACTGGGACCAACAGTTACAAAATAAGGCAGAGAAAGAACAAAGGGACAGGGTAGTGACAAGGTAAGAGACTCAAGAGAGGAAACTACAGGACAGTGGAATGAGGAAGGGAGAGACTCTTGAGAAGAACATGTTGGGTGCTACTTCTCAGACAGCTGGGAGGATTTATATCCACTCTCCAGCCCTAAGTCACTATCCTTATGCCTAAGAAAACTGCCCTGTGCCCCTTCTCATGCTCACCATGGTCCCTAGCTTTCTGGATAGCCTGGGTCAACTTCTTATGTTGCTTCATACAGACCCCTGTGGGGAGAAAAAGGTAACTCACAGGTCATTTGATAAGGCACAGTGAATAAAGAACACACCTGCTTCCTTATGGTGATTGAGGGCTAGTTATGGAAGACCAGCTCTACCTAATGACCCCATTCCCCTGACTTCTCCATGAGCCTCAGTTTCCCTTCTGCTCAGTGGCAAGAATGTTCTCTGAGAACCAGGATGAAGACTTAGGAGGGTCTGGCCAGAACAGAGAAGCCATTTAATGGTAAAGGCTTCAAGACAGGGAGCAGAACACCATTCAAAAGGCAAGTGTGATGGGACTTCCGGGTGGCCCAGTGGCTAAGACTCCCATTCCCAATGCGGGGGCCTGGATTCAACCCCTGGTCAGGGGAACTAGATCCCACATGCCACAACTAAGAGTCTGCATGCTGCAACTATAGATCCCACGTGCCACAACTAGAAGTTCAAGGATCCTGTGTGCCACATCTAAGACCTGGCGCAACCCAATGAATAAAAAAAAATAAATATTAAAAAGAAAAGGAAAGTGTGGAAGAAGAGCTTTCTCTGTGGACAATCCACAGAGAAAGATTCAATAAAGGAAGAAAGGATTTCAGATCTGGGCAAGATTATCTGAGAAAGTGGCAAGATAGTTTCTTCAGCCTTTTACAGCTTGACTATAAAACTCTTAAAATTCCCTGGGAATTTCCTGGGGTCCAGTGGTTAGGGCTCCTCGTTCTCACTGCTGAGGGCTTGGGTTTGACCCTTACTCAGAGAACTAAAATCTCACAAGCTGCACATGTAGCCCAAAGGAAAAAAAACCCAACTCCTTGAAAAACCAAACTCCACTGACCAGGCTTACCACCCCTTAAAAGGGTAGATTCTGATTATTCTTTGCAAATTTATCTTGGTTTGGAACAGAGGCTGGAAAACTGCTTCTGTACAGGGCCATACACCAGAGGCACTGTGGCATATATTTTCATCTGTCTCAGCTCAATTCTGCCATTGCAGACTGGAAGCAGTTGTAAACAGTATGAAAATAAATGGACATGACAGTGAGCTGGATTTGGGCTATGGTTGTAGTTAGGGAATAAATAGACGTAATCTTGAATTGCTGAGTTTACACCAAATTTGGGAAATCTAAACTGTCAATCACATTAAAGAACAGTCAATTTATGAGAAAGCCTTCCAGAAATGTGAAGAGACCCTAGAGAAAAGAAACAATCAGCACCATTTATCTTTTAAGAGCTCCATTTAGATAGTTTGCTTATATCAGTACTCATCTGGATCTTTTGTCCACATGTAATTTATTCAGCATATGACTATTCCCATTAGATCAAGATTTCCAAAAGGTTCCATCCCACTTTTCATGCCATTAGTAGGAGCCACCAAAGAAATACCTGTCGTCTGTCTTAATAAATATAACAGGTGCTATAAGAAAAAGCTATTCTGGTGGTGATGGGGATGATGGGCTCACCTGTATATGGAGCATGGAAGATGATACCCGTGTGGGCACAGACAAACTGTTTCAAGAGCTTCACGTTCTGTAGAGAAAAGTGATGGAAAAACAAGAGAGAGAAAAGGGAAGTCAGCAAATGGTTAGAGGTTAATCACCATGTCCCAGTTTCAGCCCCATCCCTTTACTGAACACATTTTCTTGCAAACTGTTCCTCTTTCCTGGCCTCTTAACCACTTCACATGCATATCCTACGTTGTGTCACTGAGACTCACAAAGAATTCTCTTTTCCAGGTGTCAGGTTCAAAAGTCAGCTCTTCATGCAACAAATTAGGGACAGCGGGGTGGCAAACCCTTGAAATCACCCAGAAAACGTATGTGTTATATGTTTGTGACTAACTTATATGAAGGTATGTTATATGTAATGTATATATTTGTTAAGCTCAATTTTAAAGATTTAATAGTTAGAATGACTTCCAGCCAGCAATTAATCACAGGTGATGAGACTCCCAAAGGAAAAGCAGGTATACTGGCAGAATGCAATGGCAGGCGGACTCATCTGCCGTGTTCCATGTGTAACCTTTCTCTCTCCCTTAGTCATGTAACTTCTTATAAATTGTATCAAATGATTACAGCCTTTTTTGGTAACTAGTAATACACAGCTGAAATTGACAAGTATCTCCTGGACTCCTCTACAACTTATATCAGAAAAAGCCTGGAAGCAATCAGATACCTGCCTCTGCTGACTGACATATGAATGCCCTCCAACTTCCCTAATGACCAGCCAGTTTCTGCTCTATCTTCTATTACTGCAAATGCAGAAGAGCATTTTTCCACTGTCATCTTTATAGTTTCTGAATCCTTCAAGAAACAAGTCCTCTCCTCCTCACAATGAAGGTTTTTTTAAAAAATAACTAGATTATACACTGTTTCGTGTATCTGCCCTCCCGGCTCAAGTCTTAACATGCAATCAAACATCAATGACAACAAAATAAAGAAAATCTCAGGAAAAAACTAGTCCAATCTACCTGGAAGTAACTGATTCATTTCCCTCTCATTAGAAGTGAGCATTTCTCTTGCCGATTTAGACTGTAAACTTCACAAGTAAGAGATGAATCTTTATATATAACCCACAGTAGAAGGCAAAAGTCTGGAAGGAGGGACTTCTCTGGTGGTCCAGTGGTTAAGAATCTACCTTCCAAAGTAGGAGCCTAGGGTTTAATCTAAGATACCACACGCCTCGGGGCAACTAAGTCCATTTGTCTCAAGTAGAGAGATGCCCTCGCCACAGTGAAGAGCCCGTGTGCTGCCGCTAAGACCCAACACAGCCATAAGTAAATAAATACTAAAAGCTGGAAAGAGTAATGTTTTCACATTGCCAGAAAGTCAATGTAAAATGGACTTTAGGGGCCCAAGATATGAAGAATGGGGCACCTAAGGTAATCTCTTTTAGTACTGCAAAGAGGCTTTAAGTTTTTATACTGAAGACAAGATTCTCCTTACCCTAAAGTCGACATGCAGCTTCTGATCCCGGCAGATGGGGCAGGGGTTCCCAGCAACTTTATTTCCACGCTGTAGAGAAAAGTAACAGGCAGGTGAAGACGTTCAAAGCCCTGTCAGAGAACGTACTGCTGCCTCTGTCACTATGGCCTTCAGCCCCACTCCACATCCCATCCATGTGCCACCCTCAGAAACTCACAATACACATCTTTCGAGTCCGCTGTGGGGGTATTCCACCTTTGTGGTTTCGACGGTAGTCAGCCCAGACAGGGCGAGAACCATAGCGGTTGTGGTATTCTGAAATGAAAAGACCATACAAGCTACTCCTGGGTGATGGTGGTGAGCTGTGTCTATCCACTTATTTCAGACCTCATTTGACGCACCTCTTGTCCAGGACTTTCCAGGTGGTCTAGGCAAGTGGCTAAGATCGTGTGCTCCCAATGCAGGGGGCCTGGGTTGGATTGCTGGTCAGGGAACTAGATCCCACATGCCACAGCCACGACCTGGCACAGCCAAATAAGTAAGTAATAAATATTAAAAAAATAAACAAGTACCTTCCGAGTCCAGGTATTTCCAGGGTTCATCCTCATAAGGGGAAACAGGAATTGGGGGTAGAGAATCATCCTCAGGGGGGCTTTGGTGCAAAGAGTCTGGAGGGGAACCTATAAAAGAAGGGGCAGAGAGAAAATAAGACAAGAGTTCAAGGACACAACATGATTGGTTTATTAAACTTACACCATCAGCAACAGAGGGGAACCTATTAAAAAGCAGAAATGGTTGGATGGCATCACCAGCTCAATGGACATAAGTCTGAGCAAGCTCCAGGAGATGGTGAAGGAGAGGGAAGCTTGGTGTGCTGCAGTCCATGGTGTAGCAGAGTCAGACACAACCGAAGGACTGAACAACAGAGGGAAAACGAGACACAGAGTTCAAGCACAAGAACTGACTGGTTTATTAAATCTACACCATCAACAACTGGTATCCCTGCCTCCAGCTGGATCTTGTAAGAAAAGGTAACATTAGACGATAAATAGGATAGGTGACTGGGAAGCAAATTTATTTGAAAATACCACTCAAAAACCTGGCACACATAAGGTTTCTGTGCTTCCTGAGATGAACTCAGTGTAATGGAGAAAAAAGGGAGAATGTCTATCTTCTTGGAGTTAAGATGTGTGCTAAGAAAAGGAGGTAAAGGACAAGTGAGTCTCCCAACTCAACAGAATCCTGAATCACTGAGTTGCCCGGTCTTATAAAAGTTGATGGTCAACATTCCATATGGCAGAACAAACGAGTCCTAACGCTATGTCCGAAGCTACCAAGTCTATAATTAACTCTGTGGTAGCCCCTCTCATCACTCTTGTCTCACTTTAGGGAGTGGCAGATGGGCAAGCCTTCCAAAATCACGCTGCCCCATCAAGAATCTGCCCTACCAAGAATCTCCAAGGTGGTGAGTACGTGTGGCTGAGGGAAAACCTCCATCCAGAATAGTTATGCTCTCAAATATGCTTTAGTAAGAAACTGATTTAGTCAGATAAAGAGCCGAGAAACTGGTCCCCCGGTCGCGAGAATGTATTCTGGCTTTACTGAGCGATAGCTGGGCTGGTAGTAGTGTCCCCCAAAATCCAATGACACCCTCGGGCATCAAAGATTTAGACACCACGATACAGTTAACAGTTGGTTTGTGTTTGGCCAAGGGGTCCAATCATTCCATCGCCTAAATATTCAGCCTTGACGGAAACCTGGGAAAAGAATGACATCCAATGCTGGCTCTTCACCCTTGTCTCGAGATTAGAAAACGCGCTGTACTGAGGAATGAGAGGGGAAAGGGGAGGAAGGGGAAGCAAAGTGTTTCCTTGACAGCCAATGTATAAGCACTTGGGAAGGTCTACGCTCCTGGATTCCCGGCAGCGGAGCGACGACCTAGAGAAAGTACAACCAAATCTGAGGTTGTACAAGATGTGCCCCAAGGAGTTACCTGAACTCCGTAGGCACCTCTGAAGGGCGAAATGTTAGGAAAGCGCCTCAGCAACACGTTCAATACGGAGGCAGCCATCTTGACGTACCTGCAAAGCAGGCAGGTCTGCAAACGAGGCTGCGCATGTTCCAGGAACCAGAGCAGGGTAGGGCCAAGGACCCCGCAGTGCGGAAGGCGGACGCACGTCTGCGTCAGGACGGAAGTGTGAGGGGGCGGGAGTAGGGAGAGGGCAATTTCAACTGCGTCACAACCGAATTCGGCCTTAAAATTGCATTTTTGCGGGACCAGTGACTATGACTTTTAATTCTCATTCTTCAAATCTGTGTTTTAAGCAATTTTGAAGTCGCTTTTGACCCTGATCCTTTCACTGCGCATGCGCCGGTCCGATTCTACCAACCCTTGGTGAGAAGTGTTCTCGAGGGCGGAAGTGGTGGAAGCAGAGGAAAGGGAGGTACTAGGCTGCTTGGTCACGCGCACGCGTTTGGGCCCCCTCCCCCCGCCAAGGAAGGAGGCGGAAGAAGGTGCCCGGGGAAGGGGCTGAGCGAAGGTTAAGGCCGGATATCCAATCAGCTGGTGAGTGGTTTATCTGGTTGACCAATGAATTCACGCCTCGCGCAAATTGTCTCGCGAAGAGGGCGTTTCATTAGCACGTTTGGGCGCGTTGGGCGGTGTCCTCGTATAAAGACTCCGCCCGAGCGGGCAGCCGCCATTCTGGGGTTCGTTTAGAGGTAAGTGTTGCCATTTTGTCGGTTGGTGGGTAAAACTTTGCTCGGAGAGTTGGCCTGGGGAACGGGTCAGACGCGGGCTCAGTTGAGAGCCATGACTCGTATTAAGCGGCTGTGTTCGGGGTGGGACATGGAATTGTTTGGGGACAACAAAAATGGTATTTTGGGGTGTTTTAATAGCAGCCCGTACTGATTATATCTTTCTCCCTTGTGTTCCTTTTATCCCAGGTTTGAATTTTCTCGGAGAAAGACAGGCCGGCCACCAGGAGAAAAGAAACAAGCCGCAGCAACATCTAAGCCCTTGAAAGGATCCAGAGAGAGGGGGGAAAGGGAAAAGAGCAGCCACCAGCCCAACCACTTGTGTCTTCTGCCCCTTCCCATCTATCTTGCCCACCCCACCAGCCCACGCTGCCTGGGACTTGAAATCTGTGGCCGAAGGACCGTCACCACATAACTTCAAAAATAATCAACCACCCACCCTTCCCAAACTCACCCAAGTCCACTCATCCAGCGTTTACTTTTTTAATCCACTCAGAACTTTTTTTTACGACCCCCTCCCTAAATGGAGTTGGGTGGGGGAAATGAATACTGAGTTGGCCTTTATTTTTCTAAGGAGATTTTTTGATCCAATGAGGCCCCCAAATAATTGAGTTTTGGGTCCTGGTTGGTTGTTTTATTTTTTTCTCCAAAATTTTAATCCCCTCCCCCCTGAGCCCGAGGTGCTGACGTCGCAAAAAATTGGATAGTAAGTGTCGAATTTTCAAAAACCAGCCTTGCAACAAGAAATCAACGTTTCCCGTTGTGAAACCAAAAATGAGAGGAAGAAATGAGACCATAGAACAAATAGAGAACTGGAGAAGGACCGATGCGGTCACTTAATCTCCATTAAAAAGGGCCGTTGGGTCTAAAACAGTGTTCGCTCTCCCTTACCACCTACCTCTTACCTGCTCTGCTGCAGGCAAGGAGAGGGTGGAGGGAGGGCCTGCGAGTTAGGATTTTGATGGTTAACCCTTGGTAATCCAGCCAATTTCCAGACTGCCAAAGCTATAAGTGTTTGCTTTTTTATAAGGAGGAATGGTTACCTTCCTCTCGTTAGCAGTCTTCAAAAGGGTTAATGAGCTCACATACAAAAGATGGTGGATCTTGTGGCCCAGAAGTCCCACTTCTTTGTGTGTGAGACAAGCAGGGCGCTTTTCAATTTGCCAGATTAATAAGCAATCTGTACATAAAGATTGCAGGGTAAGGAGATGGGCGGAGAGAAGTAATAGTTGGGTATATTTTTAAATGATTGTTAACTCCTCTCAATTTTAATGTAATATGCTTGGGGTATATTGTGTGGTTAATTTAGGTGGCAATCTAGGAATAAAGATTGCAAGACACTTAATTCAGGGCAAAATATAATCTTAGTGCCAGTACATACAAGATTGATAGTTGGGGGAGGTAAAGAATGTTTTGTAATTGTTGCAGATTGCATAGGTTATTTAAAAGAAGTAACATTTTAACTTGATACTTTCTGGTCGGGGGATACAGTTAGAGGGTGGAAAGGTTGGGGAAATGTGGAATTCAGGAGTATTAATTTTACAAGCCATTTAGTGCAATTGAATGCTATCTAAAAGATTTGTGTCGTTAAAAGGAATTTTTTTTCTTCCCTGCTTCAATATGGCGACTTTCTTTGTCCTTTGTCTTCCAAGCGGCGTCGCAGGTTGTGTCTTGACCCATTTTTCTCCTGTCCTCCCACCTCAACCCTATTTGTTGAGAGGGGTCAAGTCCTCCCCCCTCCCGTTTCCTTTATAGGGAAGATGCGGGCGGGGGGAGCGGTGGGTGGTCGTTAGTAGCAAGTTGAACCTCAATTGCAAATTCAGTTCCTCCCCGCAGAAAATTGTTCTTTTAAATATTTTAATTGCTTGTATTCTCACAAAGCTCTTATTGATTCAAAATAGCTCAGACTATTCAGGATGGGGCTGCTTTTTTCTTTTTTACTAAAAAGTTTTTTTTTTTTAATGTAAGGAGCTACCGGCGGAGCCTGGATAGCTTTAAGTTTGAGTCTTCTCCATTACAAAATGGCGTCCCAGCTTCTTTGTTTTTCCTTCCCCGTTTGCCATCCAGAGCTTAGGGCCGCCCTAGAAACTTGGTCAAGGGGGAGGAGCCGCCCTGAAAGGTGATGTAATCAGCTTTCTTCCTCCTTTCTCCACCCTCTCGAAACCCCGCCCCCGAGCAGATGCCTCCTGGATTCCTCATGCACGCTGCTGCTGGACGGGAAAAGCCATTTTCCTTATGTTCTTTAACCTTTCGTAACCATTATCTTAAAAGGGAGGAGAAAAAAGCTTGTAGCAATTAGATCTTGAAGCTGTCTCCTTCGGCAGCTCTAGTTTTTGTATATAAGGATCCCGAGCCTGTTGCTTTTTTCACCCTCTCTCATCACTACTGCTTGGAAGTTTTCCCTGCTTTAGTTGCCTGGGGTGGAAAGCCAGTCAAACAGCTGTATTTTAGGACTGGAAGCTTTAGCGGGTGTGTGTGTGTGAGTCTGTGTTGGGGATCCTGGGGGAAGACACAAAGATGGTGAAAGTAACCGGAGTAAACAGCTGGGGCCTGATGACCCTGAAATGTGCCGTTTGTGCTCAGGGCTCAGTCCTTCCTTGGGCCTCCTGAGTTTGGTCGATTTGTATAATGGAAATCTGGGGGAGAGTTGGTCCTAAGGACTGATTTCTAAATGGCCCTTATTCCCGCCTTGGGTCTGGGGGTGAGCTCTTTGTGTTCAGTGCTGTCACAGTTCTCCAGTTGCTTAGCTCCTTCCTGTACACTGGTACTAAGATGAGAAGTTAATCTTTAGGAAAGGAGGCGGCAGGTGTAAGCTCAAGGCAGGGGGATTCAAGCTACGGTTTCTGGTAAGCAAAACCTTTCTGGTATTACATTTCACAGTCTTCATTTCTTTTTTTCCAAAGAGACACCCTTTTTTGAATTTCTTTGCCTTCCCCTCTAAAATCCCTTAAAAACAGTGGGAAAATAACGTCCTCGTTTTCAGCTTGTGCGGTGCTGTAGCATTAGGTGCGTGTTTGAAAACCATGCCCGAGTTGAGGGTGGTATGAAGGGTCTTGTCCCTTTCTTACCTTTCTTCCCTCTCAAGTTTTTCCAAGTCAAATCTTAATCAGACTCTACATACAGTTTTCATTTTTTGAAATCCTGCCCTGAAGCCGTGAAGGGTCTAGGCAGAATTGGAAAGCAATTTTGTACAACTGCTTTGTGCTGACTTGGTGAGACTATAGGGCTAATGTTTTGGGTATGGATTCTCAGTGACTCGACGTCTGGATTGGTGGGAGGGACTCTTCCACATGTCCTATTGACCACAAGTTTTTTATCTTTTAAGCAGTTTGCCATGTGCCTTTGCAGCATACCTACCTTGGGAGCTGAACATTCTACCCACTGGGGTTCCTGATCTCTAGTGAGCAGGGATTATAATAAAGAAGATCTACCTTAACGTGGGAGATGGGAAAAGGTCTTCTAGGGGACCCACATCCGTCCTGAGACCATCGGACAACCTGATCATTAGAGTTTGTGGCCAGAGATCTGTCCTGGGACCCTGTCTTGTGGGTTGGGGAGTGAATTTACACTTTCATTGAAAAGCAAATAAGCTTTGGAGGAGGGCAGGGGCTACCAGGTTTCCAGAATGATTTTGAAGGGGAGGGACCTTGTGAATCACCTGAGACAATTCAGTTCACTGTGGAGACAGACTAGGAAATGCATCAGTTGCCTTAGGAAGCAGGGAATGTAAGCTACAAAGCCCTTCATTTCCAGAAGTGCTGAGGCCTCAAGTTAAACTTGGACTCCTTCCTGCTTTAAATAGTGATTTTAAACTTGCATAGTTTTTGTCCTGAACCAACTCAGTTCTTATTCATTGGTGATGGGTATGGAATAACTTTGCACCTTACTTGATAACTCTTCAGTAAAATTTATTTTGGAGGCAGGAGTTGGTGTCACTTCTGGACCTAATTTTATCTTTGGTAAGAAAGGTAGAGCATTGCCCAGTGCCTTGTGTCTGCATGTCTCTGCCAGCAACATTCGCCGAAAGGAGAGCCCGGGTTTAGGACAAAGTAGAAATGATGCCAGAGGCTTCTTGCCTGCCACCCTCCCAATGTTCTGCCTTCAAAGAAATCAAAACATATCATGCCCTGGATTATTTTTTGTTGCCAGAAAGCTTCCTTAAGCTTTCCTTCCAGGATCCTGATATGTTATGACACATGGTCACTGCCCCCTTTCCTGGTCAGCTCCTTTGCCTTTTTCTGCTGTAGGCCTGTGCCAGAGTTCTAGGCTCTTTCCTTTCCACTTGAGTGCCTTGGACCTTCTTTCTAAATGTATTGACTTCCAAAATAAGGCAGTTAGGTTGTAAGCCACTTGGGGTCCTTCTAAGTGAGTGAAAGCTATTCTCCCTGAAGAAAAACCATCATGAGAAAATCCACCTAGATTTTAAAGCCACATGATTGTGAGATTTAAGTTTAACTATATTTCCAGAATATAAATAATAGAACTAGTGCAAATTGAATGTTTAACATTTCTTGTGCTTTGTTTTCTAGCTTTCCTTGTCTATTGTCTTTTATTCTTGCTTATTATGATTGGGAATTAAAAAGCTGTCCCTGGGTCCCATTCCTAGTAGAAGGCACTGGACAGAGTTTTTCCGTGTGCTCACTGGTTTCTCTCGAAAGAAAGTTCTCTAATCTCCCACCCTCTTAAGCAAAGGAACATTTGAGCTCAAGTGACAGGATTTTTATGTGTGTATGTGAAGGAAGTAGGGTGAATGGATCTGTTGGCCTAACTGGTGGTGCAAAGGGACTTTTCCAAGGTGCTGTGTATTCAGCTCTGGCTTTGAATCTGAGGGCCTAGCTATATTTAGGGGGTATTGGTTTGAAGTGAAGTTACATGGAAGGCTTTTTGTCAAATGGCATATCATTGGTTACTTAATGATATATATTACTTGGGAGTCACTCTTGCTTTTCCAGGCTCTAGCACGTGAGAAATCTGTTTTATGTATTCCTTTGTTGTGTCTATATATCACTTTATAGTGCCTTACTACCTGGGGAAAAATTTCTTTATCCCCGTGTCTCTGTGTGTAAGAGTCACCACACTTCAGTGGGTTTGGCCTGTGGACTTCTGGTTTATCTGGTATTGGACTTGAATGTTTTTCCTCTGACCTTGTGGAGATTGCAGGGCAGCAGCAACAGCACAGTTACCCCAGATTCGCTCACCTTTCTTCTTCGCTCCTTGTGTTCAGCCCACAGGTTCTGGTCTCGGGAACCAAGTCTCTCCACCACCCCCCACCCCCTGCCTCTGCCTCTTCTTGGCCTAGGTTGTTAGGACCTGGAAATTTAGCAATTTATTGACTTTTTTGTTGGGAAGAGTAAAAGGTTGAGAATTGTTATGGTTGTTTTTTTCTCTTAGCTGGAGACTAAATGTCACTAATTGGCGTGATTTTAAAGAAGCCTGCTTTCTGCAGAAAGCGTAGTCGTCTTTGTAGGAGCCACTGTTTCCTGTCTTTGTCTTTGTGCTGAATGTAGGAGGCTGTTTTCACCTTGCCACCTTCCTACCCAGTGTCTTTTGTTTCCCAGGTGTCGATATTACTAAGGTACCTTTTCTGCCTCTCAGAAGCCAGTGTTTAGGGGCATTGTGGATAAAAATCCTAATCAGAACCATATTGATTCTAAATTACCTCTCCTGAACTTGGGTTCTGGCCTAGAAATGGCCTTACTCTTCTCTGTCCCAAAACAGCTGTGTTTAGCTTTTAATTGACTCCTTTTCTAACCTGGTCTAAAGTAGCTACTTATAAGATTTAATGGCATTTTCCCAGCTTTTGGTTTTATTTGTTCCTTTCTTTTTGGCTTCATGGTTTCTAATTTCAGGCCCTCCTCAGGGATAGTGGGTGGTGGTTTGATTTAGGTGGGGAGTTAGGAGTCGGAGCCTCCTCTTTGCTTTTGAAACCACAAAGTAATCTTTCCCTTATCTTTGAAACAATAAAAACTTGTGCAGTGTTTGATTCATGAGGGACCTGTTTTTTCAGGGCTTAAGAGGACCTGCTTGATTTTCATTACCTCCAATTGTCTGATTTCTGGGAGCCACCCCCTAACTCCCATGGGGGAGAGGATCTGTTTTCAAGTTTTATTTCCTTCTCTTTGACCTACAACTTAAAATGATTATCTACTGATGGAAACATACCTTATCCTGCCACCTGTGGCAGTTGACTGTGAGCTAAGACAAAAAATAATTGACTCATGAAAGACACTTAGCCCAACACCCAGATTGGCCCAGTTATTCTCAAGCTAATAGTTTGGGGTGTGTGTGTATGTGTGTGTTTTAAGGTAGATTCATTAACAACTAAGGAAAAACCGTACATAATAAGCAAAAATGCCTTGGAGAGTTGAGTGTTTGGGAACGTGAACCTTACCTGTTACACATTGTGAAGTTCAGCTATCCTAGGAAGGATGTCACTTGGAGCAAGAGGACAGGTGCTGCCTCAGTCTTCTAGTCTAATTATTATCTCTTCAGTCAGTGTTAACACTTGCCAGGGCTGTTTTCTTAGTGGGAACAATGGTCTGTGTTGATTTTTCTTATCTGGGTAATGGTGAATGTAGTTGCATGTAGATTGAATAATGAGTCACTGTTAATCTGTCAAATGTAGAGGTGGAATTTATTAGAGGCAGTTGGAGCTGTCCTTGCCACCCATTTATTCTCTATGTTTGTTTTATCCTCTTAGAAAACCTTGATCATGGGTTCGGGTCCCATAGACCCCAAAGAGCTTCTCAAGGGCCTGGATAGTTTCCTTAACCGAGATGGGGAAGTCAAGAGTGTGGATGGGATTTCGAAAATCTTCAGGTGAGTCTGAACCCTTTGAATTTGTTGTGAGTAGGGGATATTGTGTGTTGTAATATGACTAAAGGAAATCAGTCCTGGGTGTTCATTGGAAGGACTGATGCTGAAGCTGAAACTCCCAATACTTTGGCCACATCATGCGAGGAGTTGACTCATTGGAAAAGACCCTGATGCTGGGAAGGATTGGGGGCAGGAGAAGGGGATGACAGAGGATGAGATGGCTGGATGGCATCACCAACTCGATGGATATGAGTTTGAGTGAACTCTGGGAGTTGGTGATGGACAGGGAGGCTTGGCATGCTGTGATTCATGGGGTCGCAAAGAGTTGGACCTGACTGAGCCACTGAACTGAATATGACTATCCTTAAGTCAGATGGGGAAGTGTGTTCCTGAGGAGTGGGAGTCAGTGGACTAGGCTTCAAATCCAATTATGTTAGAACTGGTGATAGTAAAGTTGGCCCCTGGCCCCTAATGGCCTCTGGATATTTGGAGAGCCACAGTCCCAAGCGAAGGAAGGAAGCAGAGGAGCCAGGTGACAGCAGTCTTGGTTTGGTTATGTCTTTCTTCAGGAATCCTCACATTTTCCAGGAGAAAGCGACTTGGGACTGAGTCAGTCCTGAGAGATGGTAGTTGAAGGCAAAGGCTTTCACCCAGAAGCAGTATCAGACATGTCCTGTGTGTGAGGGAAGCAGGGACACCCGGCTCCCCAGATTGGAGACTTCAGTGTGTCTCCTCCATTGTGTTCCACCCTTCTGGGGGTTTCCACATCTCCCCTAACCCACCCTATCCTTCTGGGGCCCTGTGTGATTCCCCCACCTGAGCGCAGAGTCCCAAGTTCTCAGGAATCTCTGGGCACTTCTGCAAATTAGACACCCTTCATTTCTAACTGCTTCCTCTTTTACAGCCTGATGAAGGAGGCACGAAAGATGGTGAGTCGGTGCACGTACTTGAACATTCTCCTGCAGACCCGTTCACCGGAAGTACTGATCAAGTAAGCAGGGACCTGGGTGACTGGGATGGGGAGATGTAGTTCGAGTGGGGTGCTGAGGCATGGGATTCTTCGGTCATTGATGGGGGACAAGGAGGGTGGGGTGTACTCCCAAGGCCCAGGGAGGGGCATCACAGATCCTCCTGCCTGCAGGTTTATTGACGTCGGTGGTTACAAGCTTCTTAACAATTGGCTGACGTATTCGAAGACGACCAACAACATTCCCCTCTTACAGCAGATTCTACTGACCCTGCAGCACCTGCCCCTCACTGTTGACCATCTCAAGCAGGTACCTTCGGTCTTTAGAATCCTGATTCTTCCTTTTGGTTTAGCCTAACAGATGAAAAACCCACATCCACTCTGATGTGGCTGCAGTCTTGGACCTGTGAGGCAGAATGTTTAAAAAAAAAAAAGGAATTTAGAATCAAGATTTGTTTCAAATCTGTCTGTTTTAATAGGTGTGTGACATGGGGCACTGTGTATATCCCAGCCTCAGTTCTTTCATCTGTAAAATGGGAGTGATTGAACCTACCTAAGTGGGTTGATTTAGAGGAAGAATATGTTTCCCAGGGCTTTATAAGAGAGAGACTGTTGAGAGACTGTGAGTGTCTATGGGGGTGGTGAGCTCTGAGGGGGCAGCTTTTCCTCTTGTCACTTACCATCCTGTTGCTCCCTTTCTTTGATAGAACAACACAGCCAAACTGGTGAAGCAGCTGAGCAAGTCTAGTGACGATGAAGGTGAGGGCCTGTCCTTTCCTGACAACATATATGCTAGTTTTCCCAGTAAACACCCTGCTGTCAGGGCATGGCAGAATCGCGATGACTCGGGTATGTCTCAGCTTTGATGGCAAGAGATTCTTTCCTTTTCTAAGACAAAGGGTTTTGGAGCTCCTGGCAAGGATCATACAGTTCTGGCTTTCCTGTTTGTATTTTTATTCTACTTATCCATTTATTTTGGTGGTGCTGGGTGCTCGTCACTGTGCAGGGCTGTCTCTCCCAGTGAGCAGGGCTGCTCTCCACTGTGGGGCGCGCATCCTGGGCACCTGGGCTCCGTAGTTGTGGTGCACGGGCCTAGCTGTTCTGCAGCCTGTGAGTCTTCTGGACCTGGAACCAAACCTGTGCTCCCTGCATTGGCAGGCAGATTCTTTATCCACATGCCCCCAGGGAAGTCCCTGGCTTTTCTTTAAAGAAGAAAAGGATTTACATCCATCCAAGAGTTCACCCCCAGATTTTATACCCAAGGTATAATCCAGGAGCACAGGATACTAGTTTCCCGCAAGTGAACAGTCTTGCAGCAGAGCTGCTCTCCTGATCAGAATATAGGCCTGCTCTTTGTGGGCAATGATGAATTTAGTCCCTTTGGAAAGAGGCTATGGCTTTGGTGTGGTGGGAGCATCCAGGCCTCAGCAGGCCTAGCTGTAGTTCCGTTAGCTGGAGCAGAAAACCCTGGGAACATTTTCCAGGATAAACGATTTTGATTTTGTTTTAACTCACATTGTGTTGTTTAAGTGAAAAATATTCCCT
Organism: Nanger dama; assembly: GCA_917880005.1. Classification (NCBI taxonomy): domain Eukaryota; kingdom Metazoa; phylum Chordata; class Mammalia; order Artiodactyla; family Bovidae; genus Nanger; species Nanger dama. Next base: position 1,689,563 of record CAKJTW010000032.1, read on the forward strand.
GGCTTTTCATCCTTTTATATAATGAGCACTTCACTATTTTTGTGACATCTCAGAGTAGTTTTATAGGGTGGTCTATAATACAGAAAGATCCCATTAAATCATTGCCCATCTTTTGATTATCTGTTAGGGTGTATTGGTTCCTCTTTCAGCTAGCTTAATTATGCTGCCTTCATTATTCTGTACTGACTTTAGATACTGAAATTGTACATTCCTTATCAACTGTGTCACTGGACCATAGTATCAGTTACTCCCAAAAGATGTTAGGATATTACATTTCTTCATTGGGGATGCACTGGGGTTCATACTGGGCTTCAAACCAGTGTAGAAGTTACTGGTTTTGTGACTGTTTTGAAAGTTGTTTTGATGTTCTACCATAATCTCATCATTGAATGAGCCCATAGTTGGAACACTGGCCCAGAAAGAGGTCCTATAGACAGGAGATATTATTTGCCAAGTACAGAAGGAAAGAAAGGGCAACAAATTTTTCTCCCATGTATTTAGAAATAAATTGTTTTTTATCTTTAAATTCTCTGACCATCTTTTTTCTCTAGATAAACTGTTCCATTCGTCCTAAATTGGTCCTCTTGGAACATCTAATTGATTTTTAAAAAGCTGTTGTCACTAGCAGCATTCTAGGAAAAAAGGTTTCCTAGAAAATACTTTTTAAAGAGGATCTAAATGTGCCTCCTTGAAATTTTGCATTAAGTTTCCCTTTAGGACGAGGTAGACTAATACAATTTCTTTTAAATCTAATAGCCCTTCAGATACTTGAACTCTGCCCACCTTTATCCTGATTTTATTGTAATAAATGGTTAGGGGAAGAGCATAGGCACGGGTTTATTCTGCCATCTTCTAGTTTTATGACTTGAATCTCCATGCAGTACATCACATTACTTAGACATGTCCTCTTTCTCTTACCTGCAGAACTCCGGAAGTTGGCCTCAGTCCTTGTCAGCGACTGGATGGCGGTCATACGCTCCCAGAGCAGTACCCAGCCTGCTGGTAAGCTCTTTGGCCCTGATCCCTTGGATTTCTTTCTATCTTTGCCATTGGGTTGTGGCCTTCTATGCCCATAGCCTGCTTTTTATTTCTGACAGTCTTTCTCTTTGTCTAAATAAAATCCTTTTTTTTTCCTCTTTTTTTGCATAACAGAGAAAGATAAGAAGAAACGGAAAGAAGAGGGAAAGAGTCGAACCACCCCTCCTGAGCGACCGGTGACTGAGGTGAAGGCTGAGACTCGGGCTGAGGAGGCCCCGGAAAAGAAGAGGGAGAAGCCCAAGTCTCTCCGCACCACAGCGCCCAGTCACGCCAAGTTCCGCTCCACCGGTAAGACTGCCTTCTGGCCTCCAGAGGGTCTGTGGGTAGGTACACAGCTGGGCCTACAGACTTCTGCCGTAACTCTGTAGAAGACGGAACTCTAGTGGGTGAGGCGTCACGGGGCTTTATACGGCTTAAGGAAGGTTAAGAGGGGAAAGTCCATCTCCAACACCATGTCTTTTCCCTCAGGACTAGAGCTAGAGACCCCGTCTCTGGTGCCTGTGAAGAAGAATGCCAGTGCAGTGGTGGTTTCTGACAAGTACAACCTTAAACCCATTCCCCTCAAGCGTCAGAGGTATGGACCACATTCTGGGTTCTGAATGGTCAGGGTCTGTGGCCCTGAGGGAGAAGGAAGGGGCAAGTCTGGTGCTGACAGTTCCCTTTCTCACAGTTCTGCAGCTGCCCCAGGAGATGCTGCCCCTCCAGCTGAGAAGAAATACAAACCACTCAACACAACACCCAATACCACCAAAGAGATCAAAGTGAAGATCATCCCACCACAGCGTGAGTCTAAAGTGGGAGGACATACTTTTAATTGGGAGCCAACTCTTCATGGGAATGAAATGCTTTTCTCCATTTTCGTTTGATTTCTTGGTGTCCTTTAATGTATGTACCTCAGAAATTCCCTCCATGGGAGTCGTTCGGAGGATAGCTTAGGAGTGATTTGAGAGATGGAGTTAGGGAGGCTTGCTACTCAGTGACTTGTTGAGGTGCTCCCAGCTGTCACGTTCGTGGGGACTGGCTTTGTCACTTACCTGAGCTGTGATTCATATCCAGAGCCATGGCTTGCCTACCTTTAAAAGAAAGAATGACAAGGATTTCTTGTGAAAACCCTCCTACATACACTTTCTGGTCACCTTGAGTTTATTGTGTCCAACATTTAGGCAGCATCTCTACTGACCAATTTTCTGCCCAGACTTTGTAAGAATAGGCTCATGAAGAGGTATGATGATGCTATTTTACGTTTTTTTTTCTTTTGTAGCTATGGAGGGCCTGGGCTTTCTGGATGCGCTCAATTCAGCCCCTGTCCCAGGCATCAAAATTAAGAAGAAGAAGAAGGTGCTGTCACCCACAGCTGCCAAGGTACGGGCACTGGGCAGTAGGTACCGCGACCAGGTAGAAAAGGTACAGGGAAAGGAAGGGCCCAGCAGCTTGGAGTGCTTGGGGAAGGCAAGGGGCGTTGTCTCAGACGTAGACTGTGGCAGCAGCAGAGCGTTGTCAGAGGCCGTCTTCCTTGACAGGAAGTGTCAGGGGATCCTTCCTAGAACCTGAACTGATTGCCCAGCCTTGACCTTGCCTTTCCTGTGTGCCCAGTGACTTCTTTTTCTTCCACAATAGCCAAGCCCATTTGAAGGAAAAACAAGCACAGAACCAAGCGTGGCCAAACCTTCTTCCCCAGAGCCAGCACCTCCTGAGGCTATGGACACAGAACGTCCCGGGACCCCAGTTCCCCCTGTTGAAGTCCCAGAGCTCATGGATACTGGTGAGTTCAGAACCTGGATCAGGTTTGGGGGTTCTTTGAAAGGAAGGGATTGGTCTGAAATCACTTCTGCTTCCAGCCTCTTTGGAGCCAGGAGCTCTGGATGTGAAGCCAGTGGAGAGTCCCGGTGATCCTAGCCAGCTGACCCGGAAAGGCAGGAAGAGGAAAACTGTGACATGGCCAGAGGAGGGCAAGCTGAGAGAGTATTTCTATTTTGAACTGGATGAGACTGAGCGAGGTGAACGATCCAGTTTCCTCTGTAGGAGGTGGGGTTGAAGGACTTCCTTGGTAAACGGACTTGGTTGGGCTTACTTTCCCTCTTGCTTTTTTTTCTCCTCGGTAATAGTAAATGTGAATAAGATCAAGGACTTCGGCGAAGCAGCTAAGCGAGAGATACTGTCAGACCGACATGCATTTGAGACAGCCCGTCGTCTGAGCCATGACAACATGGAGGAGAAGGTGCCCTGGGTGTGCCCCCCGGCCCCTGGTGCTGCCCTCACCCCTCGTCACCCCTGGAAGCAACAGCCAGGAGCGGTACATCCAGGCTGAGCGGGAGAAGGGGATCCTTCAGGAGCTCTTCCTGAACAAGGAAAGGTGAGCAGGAGAGGGGGTCGCTCCCTGAGGTATTGAGCCCTTGAGGGGAATGGGCCTTGAGGTAATCAGAAGAGGGCGGGGTTGGGAAGAAAGTGGAGGGCCTGTGTAAATAATTTGACTGTCATTCTTTTTTTCTATTGCCTGCGGCATTCCTGACAGTCCTCATGAGCCGGATCCTGAGCCCTATGAGCCCATCCCCCAAAGCTCATCCCCTAGATGAGGTGAGTATTGCGTGCTGATGGAGGTTGTGATTGTATTAATGCCTCTTTAACATGAGACAGTCTCTTCATTCCTTGTTGGTCCTGATTGTTCTGCCAGGAATGTTCCATGGATGAGACCCCATATGTTGAGACCCTGGAACCTGGGGGAGCCGGTGGGTCACCTGACGGAGCAGGTGGTTCCAAGTTGCCTCCGGTTCTGGCTAATCTTATGGGGAGCATGGGTGCCGGGAAGAGCCCCCCAGGGTCCTGGAGGAGGTGGCATCAATGTGCAGGAGATCCTCACCTCCATCATGGTATGAGCCTCCCTTCTGCCGCTCTCCTATCTCCCTTGTTCCTCACTCCCCTCTGCTCGTCTCCCCACCTGCTTGCGCAGTGTTCTCTGTTGACCTTGTCCTCAACGTCCTTGCCTTACAGGGTAGCCCCAACAGTCACCCCTCAGAAGAACTGCTGAAGCAAGCAGACTATTCAGACAAGATCAAGCAGATGCTGGGTAATGCTCAGGGCCAGCCCCCGGGCCTGGGCAAGGGGACCGGCAGTGGACTTGGGGGAGCTCGGGTGTTGCCACTGGGCGGCAAGACGCGGGAGGGGAAGACTGGACAGAGAGCGGCGTCTGCCAGGTTGGTGGGAAGGGCTGGCTGGACGCGCCTAAGTGGGAGGACATCATGCCGCTCTTCTTGAGTCCTCTTGCTGACCACTTCACTCCTTATTCAACAGTGCCACATGGACTCTTAGGCCCTGGTCCGATAGCCAATGGTTTCCCACCCGGAGGCCCTGGGGGCCCCAGGGCATGCAGCACTTCCCCCTGGACCTGGGGGCCCTATGCCAGGTAGGTGGAGAGAAAGTGGTTGGAAGGGGCTTGTGTGCTGGATTTGGGCCTGGTAACAGCACAGGGTTGACCAGACCTGGGGTGGTTGAGGTTGGGAGATGGTTCCTAGGCATAATTCAGGTAGCTGACATTGTCTCTCCCTTTTTCCCCTTCCTAACAGGTCCCCATGGAGGCCCTGGGGGTCCTGGTGGGCCAGTGGGTCCACGTCTCCTGGGTCCCCCACCCCCTCCCCGGGGGTGACCCCTTCTGGGATGGCCCAGGTGACCCTATGCGGGGTGGCCCAATGCGGGGCGGGCCAGGACCTGGCCCTGGGCCATACCATAGAGGCCGTGGTGGCCGAGGAGGAAATGAACCTCCTCCTCCTCCTCCTCCTCCTCCATTCCGGGGGGCCAGGGGAGGTCGCTCTGGAGGCGGACCTCCAAATGGACGAGGGGGCCCTGGTGGGGGCATGGTTGGCGGCGGTGGACATCGTCCCCCACGAAGGCCCTGGTGGCGGCATGAACAGTGGCAGCGGACATCGTCCCCATGAAGGCCCTGGCAGTGGCATGGGAGGTGGGCACCGCCCCACGAAGGCCCCGGTGGTAGCATGGGTGGGGGCACCGCCCCCACGAAGGCCCCGGCGGTGGCATGGGTGGAGGCAGTGGACATCGCCCCCATGAAGGCCCTGGTGGAGGAATGGGTGCTGGTGGTGGCCATCGGCCCCACGAAGGCCCTGGACACGGGGGGCCCCATGGCCACCGGGCCTCATGATGTCCCCTGGGCACCGAGGCCATGACCACCGCGGGCCACCCCCTCACGAGCACCGTGGCCACGAAGGCCCTGGCCATGGAGGAGGGGGCCACCGAGGGGCATGATGGCGGCCACAGCCACGGAGGAGGTGAGTGTGCTCCCTGTCCCCCACGTGCAGCTCTTGGTGTCCCGCACAAGTGTCTGGGAGGCCTCACTACAGGGGGTATGTCAGGCAGAACATGAGGTCACCTCACTCCCAGTTCCTGCATGCCCCCTTTGCCCTTCTCCCAGGCCCCCAAGACTAGGTCTCTGAAAGATGGCTCTCAGGATTCCTTGGACTGTGGGGATGAGTGGCACCGGCCTCTGAGCCTTCCTGTCTAACGATCCCATCCTCATCCCCACAGACATGTCGAACCGCCCTGTGTGTCGACATTTCATGATGAAGGGCAACTGCCGCTACGAGAACAACTGTGCCTTCTACCACCCGGGCGTCAACGGGCCGCCCCTGCCCTAGGCCCCCGCCCGCCCCGCCCTGTGGACTGCAGCCTTGCTCCTTCCACTCTCTTATGGCTTCTGTGAGGCCCATTTCCCCTCCCCCAGCTGGTGAGGAGCCGGCCCCTCAGTGCCCACACGCCTGGGTTCCGGGGGTTTTCTGATCACTGGTGCGCATCAATGTACATATTTTCCTCCAGTCTGGGGAGGAGAGAGACTGGACACATTCTGTACCCTGGACTGCTGAAGAGGAGACCCAGTTGGCTTCACTCTTTGAGGAGTTTTGCCCTGTATCCTGAGCCCCTTTCTGGTGTTGCCCTTCACGCCTGAGAACCTGGAGCTGGTTATCCTGGAGAACACCTCTGCTCTCCTGCTGTGGGTCTTCCACATGCACACGGAACTCTGACGTGGGATCAGCTGCACTTATGAAATCCTCCCAGCCACGTTCATTTCCCCGTGGGTGGGGATGTAAAGGGGTACCGTGTACCCCACTGCACTGAGAGGGCTCAATCAGGCTGGATTTGAGTTCTGAAACACATCGTCCCCACCCCCTCCCTGAACACAGGCTTTTTACTTTTGAGTCCTTTCTCAAGTGAGACTTTTGCAATCTTTGAGGACACTCAAGTTTGCGCCTTGGGTGTGCTAGGTTCAATGATGGCAAATCACATCTGCAGCCCGTGGAAGTTTTAGCTGGCAGAGGTGAGGCCATGGCGGTGGTCCACCCTTGCCTACAGCTCCTTCTGGAAACTAAAACAGTGAGACCAGCTTTTCATCAACTGAAGCCTGGCATGCTGGGCCTGACAGTCACACTACATGCACTGCCTCTAGGAGTGAGCACGCTCCTGCTCCCCACCTGGAACCTCGTAGGTGTGAGGCCTCCAGCTCCCTTGCCCTGTCAGCCACCTCTGAATCCCCACCAGGTGCCTTCCTGGGTGGATTCGATAAGATGACCTGTCCTCTCCCAGTCCTCTCCTTCACCCGTCTCGGCATCAGTTGTTTTCTATGAAAACAGTGGATTGGTTAGGTTTTGTGCAGGGTCTTGGGTTAGAGCCACAATGGATTTGAGAATGAGTATTTTCTTTTTCTTTTGGTTTTGTATATTTTGTACATTAATAATAAACAGTGGAAAGAGAAGTATTTAACCTCTGGTGTGTTTGGACTCTTTGTGGTGAAAGGTTCATCAATACCTCTGGAGTGTGTTTTTCAATCCTTTGTTTTTGGTAAGGGAAACACGGGTAAAGGGGTGCTTTGACTATAAATACCACACACAGGGTGTGCATTTCAATACGGGAGGGCAGAGCTCACAGATCACCCAAACTGCAGGAGGTACAGGCGTGTTGATTAGTTGATCCTACCAGCCCCTTACTAGCTTAGGGGAGGGATAAAAGTAAAGGAAAAATCCAAGAACAGTTCCTAGGGAGGGAAGGAAAGAAAAATAGGTGGATTCTTGAAATACGAGCAGCTCCAGTGGAAACATTTTAGAGTGTAGACAGCTTATTCCCACAGCTCTGTAGTGTAGAGGGAAACAGGCCTGCTGCTAGGTGTAGACTCAGTTATTTTTAGATCTTAAAGCTAGGTATTGAGGGCGTAATTGATGGAGTAAGATTCCCAGGGATGGTAATTCCCTGGTGGTTCAGTGGTTAGGATTCAGCAGTTTGACTGCTGAGACCTGGGTTTGATCTCTGGTTGGGGAACTAAGATCAGGTAAGCTGCGCTATACAGCCAAGAAGAAAAGTATATTAAAACACACACACACACACTCCTAGGGAGACAGGAGGCACGAGGAGGATTAACTTTAAATAGGAAGTTCTGCTATTCTATATTAGATATTAGGAGATTACATTTTGCTGGGAGAAGGAAAGGGAGGATGGGAATTTGGGGCCATAGGTTGAGAACAGTGGTTTCCAACCTTTCAGCGTCATTGGAATTGGGCATGGGGTTCAGCAAATTTTCTGATTCAGTATGTCTGGGATGAATTCCAAGATTCTGCATTTCTAACATATTCCCAAGTGTTGCTGATTGCTGGTCTGGAAAACACTAAAAGGACATAGCCCTAGAACACAAGTTTCTTGGCTGTTGTTTCCAGGATTGGCCACAAGAGGACAGCAATTCCCTAAACTTCACATGTGCCACCTGCACTGGCTAGTTTTATCCTTTTGCCCCTTCTTGGGAGAGTGTTCAGTCGGCCTACTGGTGCTCTGTGCACTGGGAGTGGACCTGAGAAGACATAATACGAGGGCCACACTAAGAAATAACCAATGAAATACACAGTTCAAGTGAAAAAAGTTAATTCTTGTGCTTCTGGTTCCGTTGAGGGCCTGCTTCTCCCCTTCCCTCCATCTCCTGCAACAGGCCACAAGAACCTTTTAAGAGAACTTCATTTTTCTATTTTAAAACTAAATTCAGCCATTTTTATTGCAAAATTTCCATGAAAATCCAAAATAACCTGTCACTTGAGAGTTTCCTTTTTAAGGCAGGGAGAGTTTGAGCATCTGGTCCATGTCACTGTACCCATTTTTGTTTCTCTAAGCCTTGCTGACTCATTGGAAAAGACCTTGATGCTGGGAGGGATTGGGGGCAGGAGGAGAAGCGGGGGGTGGGCAGAGGATAAGACGGTTGGATGGTACCACTGACTCGATGGACATGGGTTTGGGTGGACTCCGGGAGTTGGTGATAGACAGGAGGCCTGGCATGCTGGGGTTCATGGGGTCGCAGAGTCGGACACAACTGCGCGACTGAACTGAAGCCTTGCAGACACCTCTCTCCTGTTTCAGGTGGTCTGCTCCTCCTCTTTTATTCCATTTCCACCCCCACCCCCAAAATTACCTTTAACTTTTGATTCCTGTCAACCCTTCCCCAAGCACATTGGTTCCATCTCCAATTCTGAATCACCATTATTCTATTTCTCCCATTCCAGCTCCCAGGCAGTACACCTAATGTTGAAAAAATGATGAAATCCTACCATCTTGGCCCAGTACAAATTACTAGCAGTGACTCAACCAGCTGGATGGCAAACTTTCTAACTCCTCCTGACTCTCTGGAGGAGAGAAAGTCAGCCTCTGAGAGTCAGCCCCATCCAAAGTGAGCACCGCTTCTTCTCTTCACCTGAAAATATCTGAGTTCACGTCATCTTCCTTTCTTAGAGGAGGGAGGGTATCTTCTCCTGCCTAAAGGAATATCTGACAGCACTCCTGGCATCTCCTTTCCCTATCACCCTCCCACCCACCACTCCACCCAGCAGCCAGAACAATTTTGTGAATTCACACTCCTGCATACACTCCGATGGCCTTCTAATGCTCCTAGAACTGTATCCTAACTCCCTATCAAGGTGTATAAGGCCTCATGTGTCCTAGCCGCTGCTCAAGCTCTACGTTCAAGCCATCTTCCAGGACCACCAGCTCTCAGCTCTTTCTAGCTTCTGAGCCACTGCACATTCTGGTCCCTTCAATGAAGGCTCTTTCTTATCCATCTAGTTGGTTCCTTACCCACCTGCAGGCCTTTCCTGAGAAGCCTTCCGCTCAAACTAAAGGCGACCCTACCTTCCACTCTAACACCATGTCCTGTGACAAACTCCAAAGGTGCTACTGTGCCCATTTCTGCTTCTTCACCAAGCCTTGCAGGCACAGCTCTCCTGTTCCAACTGACCTCTTCTTCCTTTCTTATTCCATTTCCACCCCCACCCCCAAATAACCTTGTAACTTCTGACTTGGGTCAACCTTATCTTTGCATTTCTAACAAACTCTGGGTGCTGCTGCTGCTGCTGGTCTAGGACACACTGAGAACCACGGTCCTAGAGCAGCCAGTTGCAAGCATCTGAGCTGCTGCATCAGAACTGGCCTCACAAGGGCCACTTCTCACGTACCCAGGCCTCCTCTGAGTTCTGCATGGCCACGGCGCTCCTTCCTGGCTTTCACCTTTCCCACTGTAGTGCTGACAGTCTTCCCTAAAACACCTGTCCTGGCTCTTGTGCCCCCTGAGGACTCATCCTTCAGTCACCTCATCCACATTGCCAAATGTGTGGTGTTCCTAGATTCTAAGTTGCCTTGAGCTCAGGAGAAAGATTACCCAGAATTTGATGATTTGGCAGGATCACGTAAGAGAGGACCTTGAGAAATAGTAAGGATCTGTCCACATCCTACAGCTGAGGGAGAATGCCCAGGGTGCTGGGGTCAGAAAACAAGGGCTGCCGTAGCAGGAACAGTCCCCTCCAGGCTGCATGGTCAGGGGCAGCTCAGGGTCTCTGTTTCCTCACTGGGAAGGTGTGCAGAAGAATCAGGAATTTTTAAACCATTTCTACAGTGCTCATTATGAACCACATCAGTGCCTGATTTGTATGTGACAGACTGTCATGAATACAAACATTTAATTTTGCTAAGGAAATTCCATTTTTCAGGCTTTGGGTTAGCCATACATTGTACTGGGTTAGGCTCCTGTTTCTGGAGAAGCGCATTCCTTTGTCCCGATTTAGCTGCATTACAATAGTATATATATTGAGGGAACAAACAAAACTGCCTGTGGATGGAAGTTACTTTCAGCATCTGAAGTATTTGTTGTGAAATTAGCATCAAATACTTGAAATGCAAAATTCTGGTGTTCATCTTATAAATCATTCCTCTGTTTTACGTATCATCTATACTAGTGAACTGAACAACTGAAGTGCAAAGTGTTAAGTTGTACATGAAGTACATGTAACAAAACTTAAAAAAAAAAGGCGCACTTTACAAACACTTACCTAAAATCTTAGTAACCTTGCGAGGTATGTACTTTTATCTCCTTCATGTCACAAATGCGGAAACAAGTACCAAGAGGCTAAGTCCAAGGTCACTCCATTAGTCATGGACTTGAAGTCTGTTCTCACTGTTTTACAAAGGACCTTACTATAGAGACTACTTTAACATGTAACATCCTACCTGGCCTAAGATCTTGATTTTTTTTCCCCTCAAATTCCAAGATCCTTTCTAATCTGGCTGGACATGTACCCGATGGTACTGCCTCTGTGACTATCTTCATACCAAATCTTAACTTTCAGTATAAACCTTCTAACTGAGGTCTAGTAGTATTTCTGGCCAGAATGTAACTTTCCAAAGTTAAGACATCCCACCTCAGGAAGCCTTGGGATGGTTCTTCACATTCCCCAGAGAAGTGGATGCACCTGTTTTCTCTCCACTTTGCAAACCTGGCTGTATCCATCTGCCCGTCCTTTCTACCCCTCTCTCACATCCTAATTCAGGATGTATCACCTCATCCCCATTAGGAAGTTTCTGGGGCCTATCCTGTTAAGTCTCTAATAGTCCCTCTCACCCCTCACTCACTGCAATGACCACCAACCAACCACTTGCCACTGGGTTTTCCTTTCCAAACCTGTCTCTCCAATCTAACACTAATTTAAAAAGTGGCCACATCAGCCGTGTTTATCATTAACTCCCTACACAGTTCTTTCTTCCTTAGATCCACTCTTCTTCCTACATTAAAAAAAAAATGGCTCCCTGCTCATGGTTAACAGCCTTACTATTTCTCTCAAGGTCCTCCCTCAAGTGATCCTGTCACAAAACCAAGTTCTGGGTAACCTTTCTCTTCTGTGAGCTCAAGGCCACTTAGAATCTACAACTCTGCACATTTGTCAATTACCTGTATCAACGCTGTACACTCACGTCTTCTAAGTCTTCTCTGTCTAGATTACGCACGAAGGCAGACCATGTCTGCGCCCTTCCCGTATACCCCACAGTGACTCTGCGGGGATAGACACTCTGGTCCCTGACCCCAGGGTGGAGCTTGGATAGCGAGAAACTCGAGTGTCCTAGTCCTGGCTAGAAGGGAGGACTCCCTTTCCCTTGCACTCATTTGAAGGCTGGGGGAAGGGAGAGGCTCCTCAAACAGCAAGACTGTGACAGTAAGGTAACACTGCAAGTGGCACCGCCCGCACCGGTGGGGAAGAGAGGCTGCCCCCACTGCTAGAAAAGCGAACACAGCAAATCAAGATTCAGAAGAGTTTCAGCTCCCACGAATCTCCAAACAGCAACAAGGTGGCGGCAACTCCTTTCCTTTATTTCTTCCCCTTGTAAAGGGCGATTCGAGTTCAGCAGCATTCCTTTCCTGTCCCCAAGTCCCCCATCAGACCAGATTGCAGGCACCAGATCCTGGGTGGCAGGAGCCGCAGCAGCTGTCGGTATCCATTAGGTCAGCACTGAATCCACCAGAGGAGGGCAGCACCACTCAGACCAGGCGGCAGCTGCACCTGAAGCTTGGGGTGGCCCAGAGGCAGGCTTCCCCTGAGGACAGAGGCTCAGACAACTGGCTGCGTGAGCTGGCTGGATGGAACCCCATGATGACAAATGTCACCTCTGCCTGTACAGAAGGACTTCAAGGACAAGGCCCACTGAGTTATCTCAAGAGAAGCAGAACAGACGAGTCTTTCAGAGAAAAGGAAGCAATCAAATATCCTGGTCACATCAAGCCCACACTCCGCCTTCACAAGTCCGAGCAGCTGCCACACCGGCTGTAGTCCAGAGCAAGCTTCCAAGTGGAGAGGAGACGGGGGATGTCCGGGGAGGAAAGCTCACTCTCGGGGCCGGCTGACCATGACTTCTCCCAGGGCCTCCAACACCTCCCGCTTGTAGTCTTCGAAGTCACCGTCGATCTGGCTAACACTCTGCTCCTCCACCACCCACAGCTGACAGTTGGTTTCTGTGATGAGTCGGGCATCATGGCTGACAACAATCACAGCTTCAAGGCAAGACAGCGAGAATGGAGGACAGGCAGAAAGGAAGAGGGGAATCAAAACCTGTGAGGAGGATGCCCGGCCCCAGGACACCTGCAGTTTCATCCCCAAGCAGGGCAGGAGGAGGGTAGGAGGAGGGCAGGCCTGAGCTGACTCACCACCCTTGTATTCGTTGATGGCCTCCCCTAGAGCGTCGATAGACTCAATGTCCAGGTTATTGGTGGGCTCGTCCTACAGGGAGGAAGCATCCCGAAACTGAGTGTTAAAGACCCCTATCTGGTGTCGGCTCCGCCCCGCAGCCCCATTCACTCACCAAGATGAGGACATCAGGCTCCCGACAGGCCAGCTCTGCAAACACAACTCGTGCTTTCTGCCCACCTGGAGCGAAGGGGGAAGGAGAACCACTGCACCTTCTGCCACCTGGCATGTCGGCAGGTGAGCCCTGAAAGCCTGCGTGTGTATGCAGGTGCATGCGTGCACGCTGAGGTCCCCCAAGTCCCAGTTCATCTTCCCTCCCGCCTCGAGGGACAGTGTGCGGGAGAGAATTTTGAGGAGGGGGGCGCCTGCCTGGGCCCCAGTACCAGAGAGCTTGCAGATCTGGATGGTGTGGGCGTGGCTCTCCAGGCCGAAGCGGCCCAGGCACTTGCGCGCATCCTGGTAGGGCAGGTTGAAGCCCCGCTGCAGGTACTCGGTGGGCGTCTCCTCCATGCGCAGCTGCTCTGCGTACTGCTGGTTGAAGAAGCCAATTTTCTGCCCAAGAGGAGAGCAAGGTGGTCAATGAAAGTCAGACTTCCTCTTGGCCTCTGACTACCTGATTCCCAAAGCCACTTACCAGCCGGTGGTTCTTCCTCATTTCACCCCGAGTCTGCAAGGAAAAAGCAAGGCAGGGAGGAGTAAGCCGGGGCGGAGAGGAGCCACAGCTCCACCTCCCAACTCTGAACAGAAATGAACATCAGAACGGGGCCGGGAACGAGCCAGCACAAGAAAGGTAACACAGGTGTGTCCCTAACATGACCACGGCAGGCCAGGAAATCAGAGGCAAGAGGAAAAGCGAGGAGGAAGTGGAGATTCAGAACAAGGAGCAGGCTGACCACGAGCAGAAAAACCCCGTCCCCACCTCCAGCCAGAATTTTTCAGGGTTCCACTTCAGATGGGAATGAGTTCGTGGGAGGATCTAGGACACCTTTCTAAAGATCTACTCTGTGGGTGTGAGGCAATGTGCCTTCTCCACAATTGCCTGGAGGGCAGACAGATGGTTACAACCACCTGGCACTAGGTATACCGCAAAAGTCCCCGAAGCAATTCTAGGGAATTTACCTTAAGGAAAAACTAAATTCATGAACAAGTACAGTAAAACTCTTTACTATAGTATTGTCCTTTAGTGAAAAACCAGAAATATTCTAAACAACAGACGTCAAATAAATTATAATAGATCCATGAGAAAAATGCATATAAGAGTACAGGCACAAAAAATGCTTAATATACATTATCTGAAAAAAGCTACAAAACAATCCACAGGATAACCCACTTTTGTTAAGAAAAATAATTACATATATGCTTGTAATGAAAAAAAAAAGGAAAGCGATCCATTAAAATTATATGGGTTATCTCTAGATTTTTCTCTGGCTTATGCAATTTTTTTTCATCTGTCCCTTGCTTAGTTCCCCGATTAGGGATCTAACCTGGGCTCATGCCAGTAAAAGCCCTGAGTCCTAACTACTGGACTGCCAGGAATTCCCTGGTTCACACAATTTCTAACGATTCTACAATGGGCATATATTTCTCATATAACTAGAACACACAAGCAGGATTGGGGAGGCATGCCCTTCATCTGGGCCCACTTCTCCAGGTCTGACTGATCTAAACTGTCCTACTCTACAGCACCTCTTAAGGAAAAGAACCATCCATGACAAGTTCTGTATTTAACTCTCCACAGCAGAGAGGGGTCCCCAGGAGCCTCCAGGGAACAGCCGTGTGCTCACGCCTCCGCTGACTCACCACGCCCCTCCCTGACTCCTGGACTCACCGGCGTCAGCTTGCCTGTCAGCAGCAGCAGCAGGGTGCTCTTCCCCACGCCGTTAGGGCCCACGATGCAGACTGCCCGAGGGAAGACAGAGGTCAGAGGTGAGGTCCCCAGAAACTCCCCGGGCTCCTGCTCCACAGCCCGAGTCCCACCTCGAACCCCTGCACTGAGCCTCCCCACAACTCACTCCTTGAGTCCATGTCGATGCCAAAATCCAGATTCTTAAAGAGTGGTTTCTGCCCCTCATAGCCAAAGGTCACACCTGAGAAGGCAAGAAAAGCAGCACTTTATTTTCTCTTCAGAGTCCCCCGAGGACAGCCGAGAGCCCTGGCGGGGCAGGGAAGGCAGGGCCGTGGCCGCTCACCATGCAGGCCCAGCACTGGAGGGCTGAGCGGCGGCGGGTCGGGGAACGTGAAGCGCACGGTGTACTCCTTGGGGCGCTTCAGCAGCTCTGGGGCCTCCTGCGACTCCTCATCCTGGTTTTTCCGCCGGCACTTCTGCTGCTTTCGAGTCAAGGCTTCCTTGGTTTGTTTCTCCTGAGGAGGACGGGGAAAGGGAGACATCCAAGCCTTGGACAGGAGGCCCTGAGTGGCAGGCAGGGTCCAAGGGCCCCTCCTTGTCCCGAGAAGATCCCTGCCCAGGAAGAGCCAGTGCTCACCGCCTGCTTGGTGGACTTGCCGCCCGCCTTTAGCTCCTTCAGCTTTTTCTCCTGCTTCTCATATTGCTTCAGCAGTTCCTTCTGCTTTTGCTGGTACATCTTCTTGAAGGTCACTGGGGCAAGGGGATGGGGGGTCATTAATGCTTGTCCCTGTCCCCAGGAGGATGGGGGAGAGTGGGGGCAGGGATCATGTCCAGAATTCTGAAATACTCAGAATTATCACCACATCCCTGTCCATCCCTCCCAGGCCTTTCTCCAGGAACCATCCCTTTCCTCGCCCCCAACGTCCCACGTACTGTAATTGCCCCTGTAGTAGTGAAGCCGCTGGGCGTCAAGATGGATGATGTCGGTACAGACGTCATCCAGGAAGCCCTGGTCGTGGGAGACAATGAGCAGTGTCTTCCGCCAGCCCTGGAGGTAGCTGGGTTTTAAAGAGTGTGAAAATGTCACAATCTCCAGGTTAGAGTGCAGACGGGGGCAGGAAGCGAAAGAGAGAGGCTGGGGTGAGAGCTGCCAGGGGCAGAGCGGAGACCAGCGATACAAACCTATAATCCAGGGCCACTCACTTGTTGAGCCAGATGACAGCGTTGAGGTCCAGGTGGTTGGTGGGCTCGTCCAACATCAGCAGCGTGGGCTCCATGAACAGCGCCCTAGAGGATGGGCGACAGAAGGCAGGGTCAGTGGGAGGAAGAACCTTGCTCAGACAACCCATAGAAGCCTCTGCTAAGTGGAGCCTGAGACCATAAACACTCCTTCCCAATCTCTCCTGAGAGTTCCTGAGACAGATGAGAACACACCCCCAGACAGGGAGAGAAGCCCCCAAATCTGACAAGTCAGACAGTACAGGAGGGCGAAGACAGCCTTGGAAGAACAGGAAGAAGGGAAGGGTGGGTAGAGGCCGGGAGCCCACCTGGCCAAGGAGACACGCATGCGCCCAGCCCCCCGAGAACTTCTGTGTGGGTCGATTCTGCATCTCAGGGTCAAAGCCCAGGCCGGCCAGGATCCGGCGGGCTTTGGCTTCTGCAGCGGCTGCCCCGGTGGCCCGCAATTCCTCGTGACACCTGGGAGGAGGGAGAAGAGGACACATGCTGGGGGGTCCCGGGAGCCCACCATTTTAGCTCGTGTCCCCTGCGCCATCTCCTCTACCTTCTCAAGCCTCTCGGCAGCCGCGTGCGTCGCCCTGCTCCAGCTGCCCCTGAAGCCGCCGTTCCTCTTCCAGCAGCTTCAAGCGCTTGGTGTCCGCTCGAAGGACAGCCTGCACGGCTGGCGTCTCATCAGCTACCACCTCTGGGGGCCGGGGAGCAGTCAGGGTGCACCCAGGGGCCAAGGCTCCTGCCCCCTCTCCCCTGCAGCTCCGTTTCTGGAGTTCCTGACCTTGCCCAGCTCTCGGCACTTGTTCCAGCCTCTCACCGCACCCCTCCCACTTCTGTGGCACCCGTTTCCCAGTCCCCAGTCTCCCCACAAAACCCTTAAAACTCCACAACCACGGGTTCTTCTGTTATTGGCTGGCTCACATAACCCAGTGGTAGCCCCTTGCAAGCCCCTGAGCTTCCCCCGCCCCACCAGCCCCTCTGCCACCAGCGGCCTCACCCTGCTCGCACAGCAGCACGTCGATGTTTGGAGGGATGCTCAGGGCTCGGTTGGCGATGTGCTTGAGGAGAGTGGTCTTGCCCTTGCTGGGAACGAGAGCTTTGAGGACCAGGCCGCCTCCAAGAACAAGTCTCTTCTCCCCCCGGCCCCTCCCTCTCACAGGTTCGGCCCCTCCTCTCCTCACCCATTGGGTCCCACCAGCCCGTAGCGGCGGCCGGCAACGATGTACAGGTCTGCGTTGACGAACAGCTCCTTGCCGTGGGCCGAGATGCTGAATTTCTCCAGCTGCGATGGTCAGGAAAGAGTGAGCACGTGAGAACGCCCTTCCGTATGTCTAGCAGCTGCACCTTCTTCTCTGCGGGGAAGGCCCCTCCCCATCCACTGCCTCTAATCGGAGTCCACATCCTAAGCCAGCCTGTCCCACCCTGCTTCCCTCCACAGATGGACTCCTATGCTGGTTCTTCTATCTTCTTATTCAAGTTTGCAGGACTCAAGATGTTGGAGAACGCCTCCCAGGTTTCTTCCCAGCGGACCTCCCCCTCACACCCATTTCCTCGGTCATCATGGCCTCTCAGGGGAAGGGGAGAAGTGGCAGGTCCCTGGCTGAGCTGGTAGGAGGGAGCCCCTCGGACCTTACCTTGATGTCAGAGGCATTTTCTAGCATGGCCTGGCGGGAAGACACCTCTGCTTGCGACACGGAGAAGTCATTTTCAGCAGCATTGGCTGCTTTTAACGAAGCCACCTGACGCTCATACTCCATCTGAAAAGGAAGGAAAGATCACATTTGAGGCCACTGCCTGCCCTTTCCCGTTGCCACAATACAGACCCGTGTCACCAGACACCATGACACTGTGCTCACAGAACACAGCTGTTTCCTTACTCCAGCTGTTGTACTCAACCCAGAACCCAAAGCTCTCCCTTCACATGTCCCCTACTTGAAGCATTAAAATAAAAACTTCTTCCGCCTTTGACCACTAAGAACCCAAGGTCTTACTTGTTTCTTGAGTTTCTTCTTCTCCTTCTTGCTAAGATGAGCATAGGGGTCATCAGCCTTGGACTCCCCTTCTTCCTCCTCCTCTTCTCCTTCCTCTGAGCCCTGTGAGAACCAGGTGATGGTAAAAGCAAGGGAGCCCTTTGAGAACCTGATGTCATCCACTCCCAGCTCCAGTCAGCTCTGTCTCTCTCCCAGAATCCTGAAATATCTTGGCAGTGCACACATTCTCATACCCACTCTGGTTTCCTTATAGCCCTGTATCCATCTGTGCCACCAGGAAGGTACCTATGTATGTACATACGAAGCGTAAAGACGTATATGTATCTATACCTATGTAACTGTCAATACAATGTAACTAAAGGCAAAACAAAAGGAACAGGTTCTCTTCCTCAGTATCAAACGAGTTTCTCTGCAGGTAAACATGCAAAGCAGAGGTCCAGAAGCCCTGTGCAGAGCCACTGAGGAATCCAACAGAAGGAGAATTAGCAGGTGCTGGCGGTACAGGGGAGCTCAGAGGTCACTCAATGACACAGATGAGAAGAGTGAGGCCTGAAGAGGTGGCAAGACGTACTCAAGATCACACAGGGAGTGGCAGAGCCAGAACCGGGGCTGAGGGTGCCGGCCATGTCCCTTGCTCTTCTGGATCAAGAGGTGCAAATTAGGGCCCTTGAACTAAAAATAGCTTTTACATTTTCAAAGAGTCTTTCCAAAAACAGAAAAGAAAAATACGTATCAGAGATTGTATGCGGTCTGCAAGTCCAAAGTATTTACCAGAAGGTCCTTTACAGCAGTTTGCCAACCTCTGCTCTGGGGAGTAAGAGCTCCCCAGGTCGCAGCTCACGTCCTGCCCCTGGCCCAAGGACCACCAAGCATGGGCCCCTCAGCCCACCTCCTCCCACCACCGAAACACAAACCTGCTCCGCCTTCTTGGCCTTCTCCTTCCCTTGCTTGGGCAGCTCCTTTTCTTTTGTTACTTCTTCTTCATCCTCTTCCTCTTCACTCTCCAGAGCAGCAAATTTATTTTGAGGCTACAGGGAAAAGCCAGCAGGTCAGATGCAATTGCTCTGATTCTTGAGACCAGCCCACCTCCCGACAATGTTTCCTCACCTTGGCCTTCCCCTTTGACTTCTCCTCCTTTGTCTTTTTGCCCTTCAACACTGGCTGTTGTTCCTGAGATACAGCCTGGAGAAGACACACAGACACACAAATTAATTTGCTATAACACAGATGGAGGAGCCTGGCAGGCTGCAGTCCATGGGGTCGCTAAGAGTCGGACACTACTGAGCGACTTCACTTTCACTTTTCACTTTCATGTAGCAGAGAAGAAAATGGCAACCCACTCTAGTGTTCTTGCCTGCAGAATTCCAGGGATGTGGGAGCCCGATGGGCTGCCGTCTATGGGGTCACACAGAGTCAGACACGATTGAAGCAACTTAGCAGCAGCAGCAGCAGCAGCTTGACAAAAATTTCTAGGTAGTCCAGGAGTAGCAGTTAACTATACTAAGTCTGCCAGGGAGAAAATGAGACCCAGAAAAACCCTGGCCTCCAGCGGGAGACAGACAGTGAAGAGACGAACAGTGAACAGTGAAGCTAAGGGACTGTGAGTTAGGCAAATGAATCATGTGGATGGGATGGCCCTAGCACTGGAGGGCTTCCTCCAGAGGGCAAATCTTGAGAAGAGATAATGGTCGTGGGCTTGGAGAAGACATTCTAGGAAGTAGACAAGGCATAAAGAATAAAGACTTCAGGCTTCCCTCGTAGCTTAGTGGTAAAGAATAAAGGCTTCAGCACACAGTCAGGCTGGATTCAAACATCTGATGAGGCTGATCGGTATACAAGGCAAGTCCCAAGTAACCCTGCAGAGGGGTCCTGGTGGAAGGGCAAAGACTTGAAGGTCTTTGGTTTAGATTTTGAGTTTGAAAGCAACAGAATCGCTGTAAATTTCCGAGTGATAAAGAGTACTTTTTTAAAAGCTGATTTTGACAGGATAAGCTGACAGTATAAGCAAGACTGCCCTGGCCTAGAAGAGCTAGTTGAAAAGCAGGAAAAGAAGCCAGGGAATCATCACACTGTAGCCAGAGGTGCCACATGGGGTGGGAGGGACCGGCAGAGCCAGGACTATCACCTTATTGATCCGATTCTTCTCTGGCTTGGCTGGCTTAGGAGGATGTTTTTCTTCCTCCTCCTCGTCTTCACTCTGATCCTGAATCAGAGCTGCAAAAACATTGCCACCCTGGAGAATGAAAGGGCAGAAGTCAGTAGGATGGTCAAGGCTGCACCCCTGGGGTCTCTGTTTACCACCCGGACAGGTGGCTTACCTTGGTTTTCTTCCCTCCTCGGGGTACTGGGGCAGGCACTGAAATGACAAAGGGAGAAGGTGAGCTGGGAAAGAGAACGACCATGTCCGCTCCTCAATCTACTCCAACTCCAAGATCAAGGAATGAGGCACCTGACTCTTCCTGACTCAAGGGTTCCAGGTACCCATCTCCCCTCAGTGCACTTACCCTCATCCTCCTCATCGCTGGCTGGTACTGAGAGCTTCTTAAGACGCTCCATGAGCTCCTTCTCTTCTCCGTCATCATCCACATCCTTTTTCGCCTCCCTTTACGGGTGTCTCGCTTCTTTTTTGCTGCTGAAACCCAAACAGGGTGAGAGAATGAACCCTGGGTTACTGCTGTATCTCTGCCCCAGAAAACGCTCCCCGCCAGCCAAGTGAACCAGCGTGGGCTGCAGAGGGGCTGGCGGACTGAAGATGCCTCCACAGAGTGGTAAGTCTGCTGATACCTGTACCTGCTGCTGCTGCTGTTGTTGCTGCTGCTGCTCCTTCTCCTTGAGCACTTTCTCTTCTTCCCCAGCCTGTTTGTCTTCTACTGCCAGCTCCTCGAAGAACTACAACAGGAGTTAAGATCTAGGGAAACACAGCTTAGAGACCAATCAAGCCCTTCACCACCACACATGTACCCAGGGACTTGCCACGCACGCCATCCCACCTTGCTCCCTCTCCTGACAAGACCTCTTTCCCTCCCTACTGGCCCCACCAACTTCACAAGGCCACCTTCTGCTGGGAAACACCCACAGCCCTCCTCTCCTCACCCCTAATTGCCTCACCGTCTTTTTGGTCTTCTTGTCCTTCTTCCCTTTCTTCACCACTTTGTCTAGAAGGGTTAAGCAGACATTGTGAATGATGATTTGCAAACTCCAAAGCCACCCTGATCTCACCGGCTAACCCTCAGTGGACTCTACCCTTCCTCGTCACTGTTTTTCTAGCTCCCTCCCTGGACACTGTCCCACGAGACAATGGTGGCTGGTCTAGTGGAAGGCAGAAAAGGAGACTCCACCAGGTGATGGTGCCAGAGGTGGGAAGTAAGACAGTTTTCAGAGATAATGCCAATGTTTTTAGCTGGCAAGATTAGAGGAGCTAAAGGTACTATGAACAACTCAAGATATACTGGGAGAGTAAGACCTTTCCCCACCCCAGTCACCCACGGGGGAGAAAAGTAGGATATGTCATTTTTGGAACCTGCAGGCCACGGAAACAAAGCTGTCTGCTAAGTCAACAAACACCTGGGTCTATGCCACACCTGCTCCGCTTGCAATTCTGGCACAAATCACGCTGTGTTAGGCTTAACTGGGCATCAGTCCTTCATCCCAGAGTGACCTGAGACACTGCTCAGCTCGTGTTCCCAGGGGAGCAAAGTGGGAAGTCGAGAAAAGTTCACTGACAAATTCCCAGCCTCTCCTTTTTGTCTATCTCCGTTTTCCTGAAGATGGAAGGTTACGTCTAACTCCTTTCCGACATAAGATGGGGAGGCAGCCAGAAGCCTCGTGATTTCTCTCCACTCCTAGGCCTATCCACCGTCACATTCAGCCACAGCCATCCCACCGCCTACTGCTATTTGATTCTATCCAAAGGCCCTCCTGCAGTCATTTAAGTTTCCCCCATCCCAAAACCAAAACAAAGCCTTCTGCTATCCACCACATTAAGTATTCTCAGACCAGCATGCCACCAAGTCCACAATAATCATTTATCAGATGCTCAGCATCTACAGTGTCAAAAAGTGGATAAATGAAAGTCAAGCCCTATAATTAGGGCTTCACAAACGAGAAGGGCATATCCTATTTCTTCTGCTCTTTCCCTACCCATACCCATGTTGTGGACACTGGCTTTTCCCTGCTCCTTGCTAACTCCCAGGCATGCTTATGTCTGTCTTTGCTTAACTGATGACCTCCACCCTGAATACATTGCAAAATCTGATTCCTGTATTGGGTGACTAGTGTGATGGAACTGAAAAGATGTGGAGAAATAATGTAAGACTTTCTATATATGCTATTCTGAGGAGTCTAATCCTAAAGCCACTAAGAGGGAGGACTCACTGTAGTACACAAGCCGGAATGATGCGATCGGCTCACTCTGACTCAGACACTAATTTCTCTCCGTGGACTAATACAACCATGCCTCCTGACCATTGGTTCAAGTGTGAGAAGTATTATCACCCAGGAGCAGGAAAAGGCTAAGTGTGGCTAAAGCTACCCAGTACCCTCCACGTCTTCCCCCACAATGGCTCCTCCCTTTCGTAAGGACACCATTGAAGTGGTTCTTCATTTCAAAGCCAAGTGAACCACTTTCTGAAACCTTACACTCCCCCACCCAATTACTGTTTCTATTCTTGTCTTCACTGAGTCTCAAAAGTGCAGTCCACACTAGCCCCCTCCTCGTCTCCCATTCCTTTTGAACATACCACAAGCTGATTTGGGCGTTACCTTCTAATGAACACTACTTGTGTCAAAGCTGCCACCATCCTCTTAGTTGTTCAATTCAAAAGGGCTGTTGTTGTGAGTTGTTGTGTTTTTTTGGTAGTCCTTATTTTGCTTGACTACTTAGCAACATTCCATGCGACTTCCCTCATCTTCACTCTTCTCTCTTGTTGTTACTTAGTGTCAGGGACCCTGATGGTCTGCCTCTAGTTTCTCTGGCTGCTCGCCTTCCTCAGCCTCCTATATGCTTTCCCTTAATTGCTGAAGTTCTCTTGGGTTCCCATCTTAGACTTCTTTTCACTTCAATCCACAGACACTCTCCAGGGGACTCCCCAGATCCAACAGCTCAACTACACATGTGTCTTCACTCCATGTCTACCGCTCTCTTCACGGCCACTGAACAAACTCTCTCCTTGCCGTCTCAGAAATCTCCAATTTACCATTCAATAGCTGACCTTACCTCTTCCTGCTCCCTAACCCATAGCCCATTACAGCTTTCAATGAAGAGCCCAGTACCCGTGGAATTATTCAAGTGAGTGTCAGCCTTAATTCTTCTCCCCTTAGTTGGTTCCCAGCTCTAGTCAATGCCCTGGCTTCCTCTCTTATCACTTTTCACAGGGATCTTTACCAGGGCCTCCTAAATGATCTCCCTGACTCCAATCATTTCTATGCACTTCAATGGGTCTTCCTTCTTAATGTCTTTAGGATTAAATTCCTTGGAATAGTGTATAAAGCCTTTCAGTATCTTGTCTTGCACACCTTTTCAATACCATCACATGAGTCAATACAATACTGGGAACCAGCCAGGCTCAACTACATCTCTCTCTTTGCATTAACTGTACCCTCTGCTTGCTTAGGAACCTTCTTCCCTTTGCTAACTCATAAGGATCCTTGGAGAATGAACTCAGCTATCACGTATTCCTGGGAGGCTTTGCTGACACTCCCATCCTATCTGCCTATATGCTGCCCCTGTCTTCTCTAGTCCTACAGCATTCTCAAGCACATTCCCTGACTAAAGCTCTGTCCCTATACTAGACTTGCCCCTTCTCGATAGGCAAGTCTTTTCATCCCTACATCTCCAGTTCTGTAAAATTAGTCACTGTTTACCCACTATAATTATTTCCGTCCATCTTATCTCCCTCTTGAAATACCTTCATGTCTGGGAGAAGATCTTCGTATTTTTTGTCCCTTCTCCAAAGCACAGTGCATAATTACACACAAGTGGCTCAACAAACATTAGCTGTTTTTAAGTAAAACATAATCCTCCATTCCAATACCCAGTATCTACCTTCTTGCTCCACTTGAATCAAAAACGTGTCTTATGAAAGCTGTCTTAGGCACGACTCCATGAAGGAATCAGCCTCTCTAGAGGAGATGGGACCCCAGGTGAGTGCGAGTTGCGCTGGCACGGAAGAATAGGTCGAGGCACAGCTTATATGTTCCTGCCGGTTGTGGAATACGATGCGACCGAGATATCCAAAACAGAAGAAAATAGGGCTTTTCTCATTTTCCCCATCTCTTCTTCCTACGATATGCTCTTCTTGGAATAATCTTATAATTTTTTTTTTTAACGCGGACCCTCTTTAAAGTCATTACTGAATCTGTTACAATATCGCTTCTGTTTTATGTGTTGTTTTTTGACCAGGAGGCTTGTGGAAATCTTAGCTTCCTCACCAGCGATCCCGCCACCTCCTGGATCGGCAGGTCAATTCTTAACCACTGGATCACCAGAGAAGTCCCCCATACGCTCTTCCCCGTCTCTTGCCCGGTGTTACTGAAGCTCGCGCCTGACAGCCCGACACCCTTTCTTTTCGCCGGCATCCCAAAGCACTCCTGCCGGGGCAAACTCTTCCCGGCCGCAGTGCACGCATGCGCAGTAGCCCCCGAACAGCCCCGTGAGTCTCGCTCCCGCCACCCTCTCCTAGGGCCCGGCGCACATTTCTCTCTCTTCTTTTTCTTTCTTCTTTCTCCTCTGCATGCCAGCCTTACCTGTGGGGCTCGTGGTCTCTCCGTCCCCGATCCACTCGGGCTCCGGCGGCTGCTGCTTGGGCCCCTTCGGCATCTCGGTGGCAGTTATGGTAACTCTGGCTTCGCCGGGTGCTATTTCCGCTTCCGGTAGCGTGGGGCCCGGAACCAGACTTGCTCTCTACGTCTGGGCTGTCGACTCCGCCCCTGGACGGCCCACGTGCGCGCCGCGCCGTCCTGTAGTGGGCGTGCCTGCGACCTGGTGGGAGCGTGGCCTGTAATAACACGACGTGGCCGGTGCCCGCCCACTCGGGTCACGACAGCCCGTTTAAGACAGTCGAGGAACCCCAATGACTCTACGGCGCCGCGTGACTAAGTGACAGAACATAATTATTTCCGACTAGTATGAAAGAGTGAAGTCTTTTTGAAGTTGCTCAGTCGTGTGCAACTCTTGCGATTCCATGGACTGTAGCTTACTAGGCTCCTCTGTCCATGGAATTTTCCAGGCAAGAGTACTGGAGTGGGTTGCCATTTCCTTCTCCATGAAGTCTTTTAAAAACAAAAGGAAAACTGAACGCTACCTTGTTACCCGTCCTTTCTGATTGGTAAGGAGCAGAAAAGCAAAGTCCGCTCTAACTCAGGAAGAGGCTTTGTTGGTCTAGTGTTGAGATACGTCACAAAATCCCGAGGTGTAGAGATGTAAAGGAGGAACGGTAGCCTAACAAACAGGAATCACAGTGCAGTGGGGCTTGGGTTCACTTTTTTTTTTTTTGGGTAACAGCTTTTCCGAGGTGTAACTGACTTAAGGTAAACTTTATATATTAGTACAGTAGATAACCAGTAAACTGCAAAGTGAATGCTATAAGTTTTGACATGTTCCGTTCACTCAGTCGTGTCCACCTCTTTGCGACCCCACGAACTGCAGCACTCGAGGCCTCCCTGTCCATCACCAACTCCCAGAGTCCACCCAAACCCATGTCCATCGAGTCGGTGATGCCATCCAGCCATCTCATCCTCTGTCATCCCCTCTCCTCCTGCCTTCAATCTTTCCCAGCATCAGGGTCTTTTCCAATGAGTCAGCTCTTCGCATGAGGTGGCCAAAGTATTGGAGTTTCAGCTTCAACATCAGTCCTTCCAATGAACACCCAGGACTGATCTCCTTTAGGATGGACTGGTTGGATCTCCTTGCAATCCAAGGGACTCCCGAGTCTTCTCCAACACCACAGTTCAAAAGCATCAATACTTCAGTGCTCAGCCTTCTTCACAGTACAACTCTCACATCCATACATGACCACCGGAAAAACCATAGCCTAGACAGACCTTTGTTGGCAAAGTAATGTCTCTGCTTTTTAATATGCTGTCTAGGTTGGTCATAATTTTCCTTCCAAGGAGTAAGTGTCTTTTAATTTTATGGCTGCAGTCAACATCTGCAGTGATTTTGGAGCCCAGAAAAATAGTCAGCCACTGTTTCCCCATCTATTTGCCATGAAGTGATGGGACAGTATGCCATGATCTTAAATCACCATCAAAATCAATATTTGGGACACTTAGAATTCTACTGCTTAATAGGTGTGGGACCAAAGTGCTCCCATAGCTCTGCTAGCTTCTCTCCTTAAGCTGCTACAGTCTTTCTTTTGTCCTCACCATTCCCTGGCAAGGTCACCACTCTTGCCAAGGTCAATGGATTGGGGCCAGTTCTCTGTCTTTATCCTACTCACTTCTCGGTAGCACTTGATATAGATGGTCACTCCCTTCTCCTTTTGCTTTCTTCAGAGGTATTGCTCTTTCCAAGTTTCCTTTCCTGGCTACTCCCTTTTCCCTTTTCCTGGCTTCTCCTCCTGAAGTCTAAATATTGAAGTGCCTCCAGGCGCAACTGTCTTTTGTCTAGACTTATTACACATCCCTGCGTTGGGAAGATCCCCTTGAGGAGGCAAATGGCAACCCTCTCCAGTATTCATGTCTGAAAAATGCCATGGACAGAAGCACCTGGCAAGCTACAGTCCAAAGAGTCTCAAAGAGTTGGATACAACTGAGTGACTAAGCACACATGCATGCACATAACTTTAAATATCATCCAAAACTGATGAAAATCCCCAAATCTCTCTTTTGGCTCTAATTTCTGCCCTAAACTCATGAATCCAACTGTTTATTGGACATCCTCTCTGAGATCTCTTATAGTTATCTCAAATTAATATGCACAAAACTGAGCTTTTACTTTTTAATTTTTAAAAGTAGTTTTATTTATTTTGGCTGCACTGGCTCTTTGTTGCTGCGTGAGGGCTCTCTCCAGTTGTGGCGAGTGGGGGCTACTCTTCCTGCTTGTGCATGGGTTTCTCATTGCGATGGCTTCTCTTGGTGTGGCGCACAGGCTCCAGGGCACCCAGGCGTCTGTCATTATGGCTCACAGGCTCTAGAGTGCAGGCTCAGTAGTTGTGGGGACTCAGTAGTTCATGGGCTTAGTTGCCCTGTGGCATGTGGGGTCCTCCTGGACTAGGGAGCAAGCCCCTATGTTGTCCAGCGGATTCTTAAGCACTGGACCACCAAGGAAGTCCCTGAGCTCTTATGTTTATTCCTCAAGACTGTATCTCTTCCAGGTTTCCCCATGTCAAGAAATTACACTATCTTTCATCTAGTTCCTGAGGCCAAAACTAAAAGGTCATCCTTTCTCCATTCCTGCTCCTCATCAGCAAGCCATGTCTGCCTGTCAGTCATTCAGAAGTATACTGAGTGCATAGTATGTGCCAGGCACTCTTTTAGGCCTTTGGGATACCACCGAATAAAATGAAGATCTCTGCTTACATTTCTAGCAGAGGAGTTACTACTACAGTAAAATATTCATCAAGGTAAAAAGTATCAGGAAGGCAGGTTTCAGCACTAAATAGACTTCATGAGGCCTCAGTGATGTGAAATTCAAGCAAATTCTTGAAGAAAGTGAGAGCTCTGGCCACAAGGTCTTCCAGAAGAGCATTTTAGTAGAAGGAACAGCTAGTGTGGTGCCTTGTAGAAGCAGTGTACTTGGCATATTTGCTGAACAAACAGCAAGGAGGCCAGGGCGGCTCTAGTGGTAGGAATGAGTAAGGACTGCCAGAGAGGCAAATGGAAAAGGAAAGCAGGCTGTGAACTGGAAAGGGGTTTTCAGATCATTGGATTTCTACTCTTGACTAAAATGGAAATCATTACGAGGTTCTGAGCAGAGGAGTGACCTGACTTGACCTATATTTTAGAAGGATGACTTTGGGTTCACACTGATGGAGGGGCATGAGATGGGAGAAATGGCAGAAGCAGAGTGACCTCTTGGAGGTGTTGGTGAAGGTTCAAACCAGGGTGATAGTAGTGGAGGTAGTGAAAATGGCTGGTTTCTGAATATATTTGACAGGAAGAGTCAGCAGGCTTTGTTAATGAACTAGACATCAGGTGTGACCAAAAAAAACCAAAACAAAACTAAGGATGACCTCAAGACTTCTGGCGTGAACAACTAGAAGGAGATGCTATCAACTGAGACTTTAAAACATATGCCAAATCTTCCTACTTCTCTCCAGCTCTACATGGTCTCTTTCCTCTGGACCACCAAAGTGGCCTCCTACCTGTTCTCCCTGCTGTCATTCTCCTTCTCTAGTTTATCCTTCCAACCTATACTTAATGGTAGTTTTAAAACATAAATCATTTTCTCAGAACACTCTGGGACTTTCAGAACGGTCAGTGCATGTACATGCAGAATGATCCAGTGGTTAAGAATCCACTTTCATGCAGGGGACTCCAGTTTGATCCTTGGTCAGGGAACCAAGATTCCACGTGTTGAAAGGATACCCAGCCCACAACGAAGAGCCGGCACAGCCTACCCCCCTCCACACACACACAGTCCAAACGCTTTGCCACAGCTCTGTATCATTCAGCCCCTGCTGAACTTCCTGATCTCAGCTCCCAGTTGAGACCCACTGGCCTATTTCTACTTCAAATCCCTCAAACTCACTATTGCCTTGGGGCCTTGGCCCTTGCTGTTCCCTATGCCTGGAATGCACTTCCTCAGGATACTCCTATGGTTGCTTCCTCACTTAATTTCTGCCTCTATTCACAGGCTATCTCCTCAAAGAACCACTACCTACTGTAGTATTGACCTGTTCTCTTCCACCTGTCACCCTCCAACCTCTCTTTTCACTTTGTCTTCAAAGTATTTCTTAAAATTATATACGTATTTATTGTCTACCATCTTCACCAGACTATAAACACCATATGCGCAGAAATGTTGTCTTTTTCACCGATATATCCTGAGCTCCTAAAACAGTGCCTGGCTCAGAGTAGGCACTAAGTAGTCATTAGATGAACGAGAGGCTTAAATAAGACTATGTATCGGGAACTTAGCATGGTACCTGGCGTAGGGCTAGCAACCAGACAACTACACATTCTAAGTTCTCACCCCGCCTTTCTGACCATCCCTCCTCCTCGTCAGGTCATTCTTGTCCTTCTTCTCTTGGCCGTTGAATGTCAGCTGTCCTCTAGGCTAAGTCCTGGGCCCTCTCCTCTTCCCATCTGACACTCTTCTCCAGGTGATCTCAGCTACAGATTCCTCAGTAAGGTCTATCCTAACCACCACTGGCTCCCAACCACTAGTCTCTATATAGTGCCCCATTTATATTCTTTATATCATTAACCACAACCTGTAATTACTCATTTGTTTACTTTTGAGAAAAAAAGTGCCTGATAACTGGAAACTGACCTGACCCTGGCAGGTAGGCCTTGGTGTTGCTAAGAACTGGTCTGGCCCTCACATCTAGGCCATGGTGCTCTCACACTGGTCATAACCTCACAGGCAAGGCCAACCTGTGACTGTGATGAAGTAAGATAAAGTCTATCATCTTTTTAATTGAAGACAAAAACAAGGTAACTGTGCAAACCATAAATTCTGAACAAGTACCTCTCAGCTAAAATGAGGAGTGGCTGCTTTTTTTTTTTTTTTTCCCAATTACAGCTTCAGACATATTTCATCTCTCCCCTCAAGAAGAGGCTTTGTATCTGCAGGTTCCACATATTCAGATTCAAGCAACCTAGAATTAAAATATTAGGGGAGAAGATTAACTCCAGAAAGTGCCAAAAAGCAAAACTACATTTGCTGCACATTTCAACTATTCACATAGCATTTACATTGAATTTATAACTATCTACATGACACTTACATTATTTTCGGTATTATAAATCATCTAGAGATGGCAAGGTATAGGAGAGGATGTGTGCAGGTTTCACGCAGATATTATACCATTTTACCCAAGAGACTTGAGCATTCTTGGATGTTGGCACGTAAAGGGGTCCTGGAACCAGTGCCCCATATACCCTGAGAGACAACGGTATTAAAATGGTACTAAGATGTCCAATCACAGAGTTGTCCCCACTTCCTGAGAGTGCTCAATCTAGATCCCCCTCTTCCTTGAGTCTTCCCCCAAATCACCTAACATAAACTCTCATCCTGTCATTTTTAATTCTCTCTTTTATAAGATCTCTGCAGGTGACAAAACCCAGCTGTTTAACTAGAGGTGGTCGCTGTTTGGTCCTTGGCTGGAGGACACTGACACCTTTACTGTCCCATTCTCCATCTCTTGCCCTGATTCTAGCAGGGAGGGCTGGCAGAGGATGTTTGCCCTTCCCTAATGTTTTCACCTGCTGAAGGGCCAAGAGTTTGCTGGTTAGTACATGGCTGCCTGGATAAAGAGTACTCTTCAAGCCTTGCTGGATCTGAGTATTATAGGCCACAGGATATATTGACTTATATGACACAGACATTAGAGAGCTGAATGTTAGCTTGGAGGTAATTTCCTCTGCCTTTCCTCCATCCTGAGGCTTGGAACATGGATAAGTGAGCTAGAGCTTCATTTCAGACTGTGAGTAGGAGGATTTGGCCCCAAGAACCATGGGGCTGAGAAGTGGGGGAGCAAGGGCTCTGAATGAATGCCCAAGGGCCTGGTGGCATAACCATCATACATGCTTTGCACTGTCCCTTGATTTGTGAGAAATATAAACCCCAATCTTGCTTTAAGACTAATTTTGGTTTCTGTTACAACGGAACTTAAAACTGATACACTGAGCCATCACAGGTGCTTAATATTTACAAAGTGAACGAGTATACAGATGCTCATAGCTTCAACCACTACCTATATGCAGATAACTTAATGTCTCTAGTTTTAATCTGAGTACCAAACCTGTATATCCAACTACTTATTTTGTCTCTCTCCTTGGATGTCTTAAAAAGCAGCTCAGATTTGACCATTCCCAAATCAAGTTGGTGGCCTTTGACCGTTTCTTCCACTTTCTTTTCAAACAGCACTTTGGTTATGCAAGTCAACAACCCTCAAAAATCTAAAATACTTTCATTTTGACCTATTTCCAAATGTCCCCTTTTCTTCCATTCCGCTACCCAAGTCCATACCAACAACTCAGACTACTCAACTTGCTAATGCCATTTCCAAGCTGGCCAGCTCCATACAAAAGTGATCTTTTTGTAAAACCAACCTATGATACTCACGTGCCTAAAAAGGCAGGTTATCACAGGCTCTTCAAAGGCTTCTTATGACCCACAACCTCATATCCTGGACGGCCCTGGGTGCTAGCTCCTCGTCCTTCTCCCTGACTTCCCACTTTTCCCATCTCCTTTTAGCAACACCTCTGCCGGATTCTGCTTTCCCACCTCGCCTTCTGCTTGTCCTCAGAGCTTGTCTCAGCTGTCACCTCCCCAGACTCGTTATTACATATTCCCCCATGTCTCACTTCTTCACAGCACTTTTGACAGGTACTTTACACATATTTGTGACTTGATGAACGTTTCTCCTCTTGTAGATTTAAAAATCCATTGATTCTGGCTCTCCATTATCGCTATAGTGTCTTGTATGCTGCCTGGCCCATAGGCACTCTACCAGTATTTACCCAAGATTGCTTTGTCACCTCCACTCTATAACCATAAACACAGGTAAAATGTTTAAAAATGACTCCATGGACAGACCATTCCTTTCTCCAACATAACTTAGCCCTTGAATATAATGCAGCTGGTCCGGTTGATCTCCACAGGGTAAGGGGGCCCCACTGGTTTCTTCAGACTGGGAGAAACATCTGTCAACATTCTAAACGAAGCATACACTGATTCCCAGCCTCCTCTGCACTTCAAGAGATGGCTGCAACACAGGGATTAAAGAAAATGCTTGTTTCCACTGCATTTATTACTAATATAAAAAATGTTAAAAAAAAATTCATTCTCAGTTCTCCAACGGCTCTCATCCCTCCCTCTTGCCCACACAACTCCTGACCCATTTCCTCAGGGCCAGTTCAAAACTGAACCTGTTCACTGCTGTTTTCACAGAAAACAACCAGTGCCAGGGATGCAGGGAAAGAAGGTTGGAAGAGGGCGACAGTACTGTCCGAGTTCCACCCACTGGCCAGGTGGAGATTCACAGAATTCAAATGAAACGGCTGGTGGCCTCACAATGATGCAGTCTAACTAAAATGGGCTGGAGAGAGGAGAGGCCCATCTGAGCCTTTAGACGACAACTCTCGGGCCTGTGTCAATCCCGAGAAACCGACACGGGGGAGGATGAGACGACCAGGGAGGCGGTCTTGTGGAGTTTCACAGTTCTTCCTCGTCGGGGGGTGGGGAAAGTCTAGGGGGCACCAACGGCCCCACACATTTTGGCAGAAAAACTTACTCTAGTGTTGGGAAGTCACGAAAATGCCACGGACACTGAGAAAGGCTACGGGGTGGGGGGGCAGGGGGATGCAGAGTTTCACAAAGCACAGTGAGCACAGACCACAGCGGTGGGGATCATGCTGCTGACGCAGGAACTACCAGATCCGAGAGTGGGCAGTGTGGCCTCTCGGGAAGTGACTCTGCACCAGTCATCCACACTTGACCCCAGGTCAGCCAACCGGGTGAGCGTCACAGGGCGCTGACCACGCTGGGGCAGGGGTGTCACATGAAAAGGACTTAAAAACAAGCAGCAAGGAGGGAATGATAGGAAACTGCTCCAGGGCTCTCAGGAATCCAGGGGGCGATACCGGGGGCTGGGTGGACAGATGCACAAGAAACAGCACCAAAGAGGTTTCCTGTTCCGCAGTCAGCCGGCGAAGGGGAAGAGGACCCAGGAGGCAGTTGAATGGAGCAGTGATGGTCCTGGAGACGTCTCTGGAGGCTGGATCAGAAGAGTGCATACCGCACACCAGTCATGGAACACAACTCTGGCCCCCAGTGGGAGGGGGCGGTGAGGGGGGTGGGCATCACTGACTGGGGGTGGCGTGAGGAACAGCCTCACGGTGGCCAGCACAGGGCCGCAGGGGAGAACGTGGCCCCCAGGCCAGGGGCTCCTTCCAGTCTAGGGTGGGGAGGCGGCCTCACAGCGGGGGCCCGTTGACGCCCGGGTGGTAGAAGGCACAGAGGTCCTCGTATCGACAGTGGCCCTTTTGGCGAAGTGTCGGCAGACGGGGCGGTCAGATTTGTCTGTGAACAAGCAAAAATTGGGCAGTTTAAAATGTAAGAATGAACAAATCTAACAAAAAGCAGAGACAGAGAAGGCGGTCAGATTTCCTACTTGCTACCATTTCCACGTATTATGGAATGACAAGTCTTTTTCGCAGGAGAAAAACCTTTCAGGGCTACTCCTACTTCAAAAGGACAAAAGGCAACCCAAGGCACAAGAGCCACAGGTACTCTAGGCATGAAGTCGCTCTGGGAGTGATGGTTATTAAATGTGTGCAGGCATAAAAAAATGGACCTCACCTTCCATAACCTGGGGTCCATCCTTGGGTGGGCAGGTATTCTTGATAAGAGACCAGCTTTTGAGCCTTCGAGGATTTCTCTGTTCTTTGTGAAAGCCTCCCCTGGAGGGACCCCCGTGGCCTGGTCCAGGAAAAGGAGGCTCAGCATTGACCCCCCACCAACCACGACCATATGGGCCAGACCTGGGGCCTAGGTCTCCCCGAATTGGGCCTCTGCCCCGGGGAGGAGGTGGGAGACTCAGCAGTGGTGGGATCATTGGTCCCCTTGATCCCGGAGGACCTCTGTGAAAAGCTGAAGAGACAGACAGAGACAGAGAGAGACACGGGAAGATGATCAATGGCCAGCTTAATACAGATAATGAAACCCTGATTTTGTTTTAAAAACGTTTTATTGAAGTACAATATATACACCAGAAATACACAATTTTAAGTGCACGACTCCATTATTACCAAGGTAAACACACCTGTGTTCCCACCAAGACAGGCCAGAGAAGGGACAGAGCCTTATTAGCCCTTCAGAAGCCCCACCTTCTTGTGCCCCTCTTCCCCTACTACCCCACCCTCTTCCCCCAAAGTGACAGCTGTCTTGACTTCTAGCGCCATAGCTTAGTTTCTGAACTCTGCATAAAGGAAATTATACAGTCTGCATTCTTTTCTGTCTGGATCCTTTGGTTCAACATAGTGTTTATGAGCTTCATCCAGGTTGCTCGTAGCAGGCATTCCTTCATTTTCTCTGCAGTGTGGTATTCCACTACATGTATGCACAACTAATTTAGCCATTCTACTGATGGTGGACATGCTACTAGATTCCATTTTTGTTTAGGAACATTTTTATATAAGTCTTCGGTACACACGTGGATGCATTTCTGTTGAGTATATACATATTAGAGGTATTATTGGATCCTTGAGTATATGTATGCTTATGTTTAAGAAATTTGAAACTTGGGTTGTTCCTATTCACTCTCCCACCACCCCCACAAACAAGCTGTTGTTATTCCTTGACAACACTTGGTAAGGATCTTTTCATTTTTGCCATTCTGGTGGGTGTGAAAAGCGGTCTTTTGTTTTGAAATTGTGATTGTAACTAACATAAAACTTGCCACTTTAGTACTTTAAGTGTGTATCTCTGTAGCGTTAAGTAAATTCATGTTGTTGGAAAACATCTCCAGAACTTTTCATCTTGCAAAATTGAAACTTAGTAGCTTCTAAACAAGTCTTTCCCTCTCCTCCCCCATCTTCTGGCAAGTACCATTCTACTTTTTGTCAGTATGAATTTAGTTACTTTATATACTTCAGATCAGTGGAACCATACAGCACTTTTTTTTTGGTGACTGGATAGCCTCAAGGTTCATCAGCGCTGTAGCCTGCTACAGGACTTTCTTCTTTTGAGGGGCAGAATCACATTCCATTACATGATTATACCACACTTTGTTTACCCATCATCCATTGATGGGCATCTGGTGGCTTCCATATCTTGTCTACTGTGCATAGTGCTGCTATGAACATGGGGTGTGACTCCCTCTTCAAGATCCTGCTTTCCACTCTTCTCGGTAAACACCCAGAAGTGGAACTGCTCGATCACATAGTAGTTCTATTTTTAATTTTTGACGACTCTCCATACTGTTTTCCATTGTGGTTTCACTTAACAATCCCATCAACAGCACACAAAGGGTTTGGTTTCCAAGTTATATGCTTTTATCTTGCCCTATTTGATGACTAATGATGCTGTGTTCTTGTTCATGTTTTTGGCATTTAGATCTCAGTTTTTATTAGGTGGCTGTTCTAGTCTTTTGCCCACTTTTCTAACAGATTGTCAGAGTTTTTATATATTCAAGATTTTAACTCTTTATTGGTTATATTTGTTGCAAGTATCTTCTACTCTATGGCTTCCTATTAACATCTTAATGACGTAATTTGATTAATGGAAGTTTGTATTTTCTAATGTAATTCAGTTTATTTTTCCTTTATGCTTATTGTGTTGCTTGTCTGTTTAAAAACTAATCTACTTTAAGACTATGAAATACATTTGTTTTCTAAAATTACTTCTTTACCCATGAATATCCAATTAACCTACCATGATTTGCTAAAAGGCCACTACTTCAATTCCATCTTCAAGAATGAAATAACCATATGTGTATGGGCCAGTTACTGGACTCTTTATGCCATTCTGTTACTTTATATCTCTATTTTTGGGCCAATACCACACTGTCATAACTGCTACAGCTTTAAAATAAGTCTTGATATTCACAGTAAGCCCTTCCCCTTAAAAAACTGTCTTTGCAATTTCTCACCCTGATCCTTTGCATTTCCATATAATAATGCAGATGCTTATTTCTACAAAAACATAGTAGGGATTATAAGTGGGAATGCAATGGATCTATAGGTCAATTTTGGAAGAACTGCCATTTTACAACATTGAGTTTTTCATTTAAGTACCAAATTCTTGATCTTTTTTTATATCCCTTGTCGGTTTTAGTCCCTCCCTTGCTCCCTTTTCACGACCTAATCAAAGGATCAGGGCCCCTTTCTTCTCACCTGACTTGGGGTCACCAGGCTTTCCATTGGCCATGGGGGAGGGCCCAGAAGGCTGGGTGGTCCTAAGAGTAGACATGAAAATATGGTCATCAGAATGGACTAAAAACTGATGATCCTGTTCTTATATGCTTTCTTTCTATTACTCACTTCTTAATTTAACCAGTAAAGCCAGGTATATTCTCAACAGTGTTATGGGTTCTGACGCCCATCTATTTCCAAAGCATTTTCAGGATTTGCAAAGTGGAGAGCAGACCTGTTACGGCGCATAATGAGAAAACGATACCTACAAACTTTCTCTCTCCTTACATTGTTGCTATCCAATAGATCCCAAGTGATTCCAGAGGAAAAACCAATCCCTCTTTAACTGCTGGCCAGATACCTCTTCCCTAACGCTACCTGCAAGGAATTCACAGAAAGCTCTACTTCCCCCTTCCCCATCCAAGTGTGGTCACAAACTGTCATCCCAGTCATCGCAACCTGCAACTTCTCCAGGGCCCCGCTCCCCTGACGTTTTGCGGCTGCGCACAGAAGTTCTTTATCTCCTCTCCCTTCTTTAGAAGGGTTTAGAGGCCAGTTTGAAGTTGAGGATTCAAGAAAGAGAACTCATTTAGTGTTCCATCCCACACAGGCTTCCCCTCCCAGCCGCCGCCCCAGCCCGTGCGCCCTTCCTCCCGTTACAGCCCTCTCCCCCGCATCTTTTCAGCCTCTAACCCTTCGCCTCGACAGGCTGACAGGCATGTGTGCACCCCTCCGGGGCTCCTCACCGATGGGGCTCCCATCCTCCTCGTCTCCAGTCTCATCCCGCTCTGGCAGTGGGGGCTGCTGCTGCAGCTGCTGCTGCTGATTCTGCTTCTTTCGTTTCGGCATCGTGGTTGCGGCAATGGCTGCAGCGGGATTTGGAGGGCAGTGAGGAAGGGGCACGCTGGGATTCTGTTTCCGCTTCCGGGGGGCGGTGGACACTGAGGATGAGGCTCCCGCCATTTCACTTCCGGAAGGCTGCGGGGAATCTTTGTGCTGCTCTTCTCGCATCAGTCGCCTCCCGCGGTCTCTGCCAGGCAGGGCAGCAATCTCAAACCTTTCCTTTGCTGCGTTGCGATAAACGCTTCGAAAAAGCTGCTCGCTCCTCCCCTCGCTGAAAAAAAAATCCACAACCGGCTGCTCCTCACAGCCTGCCATAGAGTCGACAGACTCTCGGGCCAGAAGGCCTGAGAAGAGAAGGCTGTCGCATCCTGAGATCGCCATATCCGGTCCCCGGTTTCTATGGTAACAGCTGCAGGCACAACTTGGTGCCCTATGACCTCCCTCCCCAAATCCTTGTCCCACCTGGGTTTCTCTCCTCGGCGGCGCTTGCGTTTATGATCTGTAAGCCTGCTCCTTATCGTTTTCACAAGGAATTTGGGTCCCATCAGGCGCTGCCCAGGGCTGTCCAGACCGCCACCCGCCCTTCAAGACCTCTGACCCGGCCCCCAGTGTAGTTCAGTAACTCTGCTTCCTTCCCGGGATGCGCAGTCGCGCCTTTCCTCTAAGGCCCAGCTGGAGGATTGGTAAAGTAGCTTATGCGCGTCCACGCCCCTTTCTCCCCAGGTGGTAGGACCCGCCCTCCGCTCCACCGCCCCCCTCCAGGTGAGTGGTAGCTTCTCCCCGGCGCGCGAGGTAGTGATGACACGCGTCCCCCCTCCTCTGAAGGCGAGTTGGTAGCGTCCGTGACGAAGTTAGCCCGATCCTCCCACGCGCGCCTCCTTCCTCGCCGCCGCAGCGCCCTCTCCGTGCTGCTGGCTCTCACGTGCGGGTAGCCTACCCTGCATCATCCTCTCGCCTCGCTCTCACTGGGAAGTGACTGTATTTCCCCCTTGTCTTCCACTCGGGCCGCCTGGGTGCAGCGGCCGGGCCCGCCCGCTGACGTCACCTTTCAGCCCCGCCCCCTCCAGGGTCCTGGGCCCTTGCGGCGGGGGCTGCCCCGGGGGAGTCAGTTGAGGCGGCGGGAGCTCGGCGGAGGGCGGGCCAGGTGACTGGTCCGGGCCATGCCGAGGAAGAAGCCTTTCAGCGTGAAGCAGAAGAAAAAGCAGTTGCAGGACAAGCGGGAGCGGAAGCGAGGTCAGTGCGGGAGCCAGAGGAGGGGGCGGGGCTCGGACTCCCGCACATCTGGAAGGAGGGGTGTGCCCGCTTCACCTCTGGGAGGCGTGGGAGGGGGTGGCGGTGGCGTTCCGACGCGCGTGGGCGACCGTGGAGGGGATTCCCTCACCCCAGCCCTCTACATCTGGAAGGGGTGGGGAAGGATGGAGAGTTGGGGGAGGGGAATCCCTCTAGCTTCAACGGGGCGCCATCCCCGCAGATCCCTGGAGAAGGAGGAGTGCCTCCCCCACGCACATCCCGGAGGGTCCTGGGCAGAGTAGGTGGGAGGGCCCGGTCTCAAAAGAAGTGCGGTGGTGTGGGGAGGAGCCAGGCCGACCGGGGAGGGGGTCTTTTGGCCCCTGAGAACTGGCCAGCACTGGCGTCACCGGCTCCTCCCCGCAGGGCTTCAAGATGGGCTGCGATCCAGTTCCAACAGCCGCAGCGGGAGCCGAGAGCGGCGGGAGGAGCAGACCGACACCTCGGACGGGGAGTCTGTGACCCATCACATCCGCAGGCTCAACCAGCAACCTTCCCAAGGGCTGGGCCCGCGAGGCTATGACCCAAATCGGTGAGAGTGGGCGGGGGGGCTCTGGCCCAGGTTTCCCCGCCTACCCGGAAGCCAGAGCGTTGGGGGAAAGCAGGCTGCTGCTGGTGGAGGCTTGAAACTGGAGATGGGGGAGGGCTGGGATGCCATGGTTCTCCACGGGCCGCTAGGGCACAAGGGAAGCTTGTGGAGCGGGCCACAATCTTCCCTTCCGCAGAGCCTGGAGAGAGTTTGGCTTTTTCTGGACGAAACTTAGGGGAAGGCCTGTTGTTGCACGAAAGAGATTGGAGGGAGGGCCGACTGAGAAGCGAGACTTGAAGTCTGGAGAGAAGAGTTTGTGGCCAAGGATTGCGATGGATGCTGTGGTCCCTTCCCTGTTAGATACCGGCTGCATTTTGAGCGAGATAGCCGGGAGGAAGTGGAGAGGAGAAAGCGAGCTGCCCGGGAGCAAGTGCTACAGCCCGTCAGTGCTGAGCTGCTGGAGCTGGACATTCGGGAGGTCTACCAGCCCGGCTCTGGTGAGTGAGAGCTCACCGCCTGGATGCTTGGGACAGGCAGTGGGCTGGGGAAAGGAGTTTGGAAGAGTAAGAGCCGACTGGGAGGAAGAAGGGGTCTGAGAGACATGCACCCTTGAGTCTTGAAACTATCCCAAAACTTATTTGGACTTTTTCTTGATTACTCAGTCCTGGACTTTCCCGACGTCCTCCTTGGAGCTATGAGATGTCTAAGGAGCAACTGATGAGCCAGGAGGAACGGAGCTTCCAGGAGTATCTTGGGAAGATTCATGGGGCTTACACCTCTGAGAAACTCAGTTACTTTGAGCACAATCTGGAGGTGAGACTAGAGTGGGGACAGGAGTGGGGCATAGTCACCCATGGACAAATTGGTTTGAGTCAGGCAGGAGAGTGACTCTGGGCTCAAGTTCTCTTTCACTGATTTTGTCTTTTCAGACATGGAGGCAGCTGTGGCGAGTGTTAGAGATGTCTGATATTGTTCTGCTGATTACTGATATCCGACATCCAGTGAGTCCTGGGATGAGGGTGGGCAAGGGGCAGGAGGGAGGGAGGTTCTGGTGGGGTAAAGGGCAGAGGCGGTAGTTGGGAGACAGAGAGGTAATCCCTTGCTTTCTAGTCTCCTCTACCCTGCTGAAGTCTGCAGTTGGGAACTCAGTCTTTATTCATCAGTGTCAGAGCCTGTCACTCCTCCTCTGGCCAGCTGCCTCTTCTGTTCTTTAATCCTTTGATGGAAAACTGTTCCTGTTTCCTCACACACCAGGGCTAATAGGAAGTCTCAGTGTGGAGCTCCAGGGGAGTCTGTGAAGTGGGCTTCCCTGCCATATGAGTCACTACAGAACTCAGCCCCACTTGGGATGCTAGGGTAGTGGTTAAGTCTCTGCACATGCTGCTGGACGGCTCTCCTGTGATCTGGCTGTGCTACTTCACTGTTCTCCAGGGGGAGAAAGGGAGGTCTGAAGTCTGTGTAGATATTTAGGTTGGAGATCATTAACATGTACACATACACCCCTACATAGTCGGAGACATATGTGTGCATTCACACACTCAAACAGCTACACATGCTCAATGCAAACCTCACACGTGCTTGCCGACACATAAGCTTGTGTACACATGCAGAGAGATATGTATGTAAAAATAGATACTAATTTCTATCCCAGCCCTCATCCCTGTGAATGATCCTAGCATTTATCCCCAATTGCTAGGTCCACTTCCTTGTTTTTAGCTGTTTACCACCCCTAATCGGGCCCACAGGGAATGCCCAGAGACAGACATACAGGTGATGCTCACCGCTGCTTTGTCTCCCTAGTTCAGTTTGGCTGATCTATCCTTGTTGCCCCAGAATCTGCTACCTCCAAGCTGTGCCTGCTGAGTAGGGCACTGCAGGCAGAGAACTCTGGGTTGACCTTGCATCACTCTCTCCTCTTACATCCTGTTCCAGGTTGTGAATTTCCCACCAGCACTTTATGAGTACGTGACTGGAGAGCTTGGGCTGGCCCTGGTGCTTGTCCTAAACAAGGTGGATCTGGCTCCGCCAGCCTCGTGGTTGCCTGGAAGCATTATTTCCATCAACACTATCCCCAGCTCCACATTGTTCTTTTCACCTCTTTCCCTCGGGATCCCCGCACCCCACAGGACCCTAGCAGCGGTGAGTGGGCAGTGAGGAGGGCAGTGTGGGAGATGTGGGGCGGGGGGGGGGCAGGGGACAAAAGGGAGGACCTGATCTGGGGTCTGAGGGTGGTGGGAGAGAGGGCGTACCTGAGCCCCATGGGGTGAGCTCATGCTTTTGCACCCTCTGATCTCAGTCTTGAAGAAGAGTCGGAGGCGGGGAAGAGGATGGACTCGGGCTCTGGGGCCAGAGCAGCTGCTGAGAGCCTGTGAAGCCATCACTGCAGGGAAAGGTATGTGCCCCTTCCAGGGGGAGGCATGGGGGCCAGTGGGGGTTACCCAGGGCCCCAAATCATTTTGCATACCTTCCCTCTAGTATCAACTCAGGCAAGAGGCCACAGGGAGGGCCAGGAGAGGAAGCTGCCTGACTTGGTAGGACAAGAGAGGCAGCAGGGAGGCAGGAGCCCCTGTGGCTGACTGCCTTCAGTCTTGCTGGTGCTTTTTAGAAACTCAGAAATGTACCCGATTCCGGGATGGGGTGAAGCAAAGGCTGGGGAGGTTGTTCTTATGTAGCTTGGCTCTGCGAGACCCAGAGGATGCCACTTACCTTGGCTGTGCAGAGCATGGTCTCCGCCATCATGGGGAGCAGCCCTGGGGGGAACCACCTCCTCTTTCTCCTTCCCTGCACAGTGGACCTGAGCAGCTGGCGGGAGAAGATTGCCCGGGATGTGGCCGGGGCCACCTGGGGTAGCGGCTCCGGGGGAGGAGGAGGAGGAGGAGGACGGGCCGGCCATCCTGGTGGAGCAGCAGACTGACTCTGCGATGGAGCCGACGGGCCCTGCGCGGGAGCGCTACAAGGACGGGGTGGCCACCATTGGCTGCGTGGGTAAGGAAGCAGCGGCTGCCTGGGAGGCACAGGGTTTCAGTATTTGGGAAACAGAGAAGGTGGTCAGGTCCTTCTAGGCTCCAAGGTCTCTGAGGCCAGAGGAGGTTGTCTCCCATGGCAGAATGATCACAGGACACCTGAGTTAAGTTTGCCTTCTTAGCTTATTGATCTCGAGCAAGGGATCTACCAACTCTCAGTCTCAGTGACTCTGATTTGAAAAATGAGGACAGTGATGCTCAGTTAAAAGAATGGATGGGAGGAAGCGGGAGAAGAGTGTAGAGAGAGCTTAACAAAGTTGGACAAATAGTGATAATAGTAATAATAATTTTTAAAATAGTGTGATGCTTGCTGTGAAGTGGTCACTGTTATGTAACTTACATATTAAGTTTTTTAGTTGTAATAATTAGTCCACCATAAATCATAGCAAGAGCTTAGCAAGTGTCAGGTTCTTTCTTGGTCTTAACTCTTAGTCTGTTGTAAAGAGAATCTTCTTTTAATTAAGAACTTTGTCTCTGCTCTCAGTGGGGGATAAAGGAATGTAAATGGTAGGGATGGGCAAGACAAAGCAGAGAGTGTGGTCAGAGGCAGTCCCAGTCTAGGGGAGAAATGAGACTTGATCAGAACAGAGGCAGAGGTGGGGAGACAGGTCAGGATCTATTTTGAAGGTAGGAAACAGAAGGGAGAAGGCAATGGCACCCCCACTCCAGTACTCTTGCCTGGAAAATCCCATGGACAGAGGAGCCTGGTGGGCTGCAGTCCGTGAGGTCGCTACTAGTCAGACACAACTGAGTGACTTCACTTTGACTTTTCACATTCATGCATTGGAGAAGGAAATGGCAACCCACTCCAGTGTTCTTGCCTGGAGAATCCCAGGGATTGGGCAGCCTGGTGGGCTGCCATCTATGGGGTCGCACAGAGTCGGACACGACTGAAGCGACTTAGCAGCAGCAGCAGAAAATACAAGATTGCTGAGGAGTTGCATTTGGGTTGCATAAGAGAAAACAAAGAATAAAGAAGGACTTACAAAGTTTTATACTGAGCAGCAGGAACACTGAAGTAGGAAGACTGGGAGAGGAGCAGATTTGGAGGGATTGGGGAAGGGAATCAAATTAAGTTTGAGAGTCTTTTTAAATACCCCAGGTGGAGACGTTGACTAGGCAGTGGGCCAAGATCTTAGAGGAGAGAGCTGGAGATTTGAATTTGAATGAGATTTAAACTTGGGAAGCCAGTAGTGGACATAAATGGTGATTAAAGCCATGGGATGCGATGAGATGTGGGAGAGGAGATAGATGGAGAAGAGACGAGGCTAGTATTTAGAGGCTGGACAAAGGAGAACGAAATCAAGAGTGTTCCAACAGGCAATAAAGAAAGTTTGGAGAGCAGAGGAGGGTTCAGTCATGTCGACTGTCGCTGACAGGTCCAGAGCGGTAAGAACAGAGACTTGCTCAGCAAGTTGGGCTACATGGAGATGAGCGGTTTCAGTGGGTGGAGAAGAGAAAGCCAGATTAGGGTGGCAGACGAGAGGATGGGGAATGACATAGTAATGTATGAGAAAGGAGCTAGACACAACAGCATCCATACTGTATAATCCCATTTGTGTAAGGCTCCAAAGCTGTAGAATTGAACTGCACCAGCTGTTCAGGATTCACAGGCCACAGAACTGAAAGGAAAGCGAAGAAGCAGAATTCGGTACCCCTCAGGATCAGGCTCCCATGAGCACAGGGAGAGGGTTCTGATCAAGAAGGAAGGGATGGGGCCTCTGAGGAAGTGAGTCACTTTGTGCTCAGGGGTGGGTGATGTGGGGGTTCATCAGACATGTTTGTGTTTTACATGTTTTGTGTGTGTGTTATAATTTATGGTCACAAAGAAGATGGTGTGAAGAGGTGGTGACAAAAAATAGACAAGTCTTAAGGAGTTTTACTGTAAAGGGAGAGAAGAATGGAGTTGTCTCCCCAGCCCCTTTCGAGAGGAGGTATAATCAAGGAGCCCCTGACTACGGAGGGCTAACTGTACTGTTTCATTTTATATAAGGGACATGAGCCTCCCTGGAGTTTGGTACCTGTGGATAGCAAGGACCAGCTGTGCGTGAGTGTGTTGTAAAGAGAGCACAGTCAGCACCAGGGTGGATTTTTGCCTGGCCTCAGTCAGCTGCTGACTGGGCAGAGTTGAATTTTACGAGGCTGGGGTTTTGCCATATGACTAAGAAGAAGAGGAGAGGCAGGGCCAGGGAGTTGAAGCTCCTTGAAAGGGACTGGCTGTTGCGCTGGACCGTGGAATCTAAGTTGAGTAAGAAGGGAGGTGAGGGCATGAGCCCATGTTGGTCAAGGTCAGAGGCTCATTGGAATAGAGGATCCAGAATAAGTGAGCTGGAAAGATGAGGTGTCAGGCAGAGAGAGAGGTGCTTGTAGGTGGGATTTGGAAGGTGTGAAGTGACAGGCCCAGGGTAAGACCACAGAGGGGTGGAGGAGACCTCTGGGGAGATCCTGGCCCTGGAGGCCAGAGCCTGGTTTGTAACTTTTGACGTCGTACCGCTTCTGTCCTTTCTTTCTGCGCCTTAGTTTCTGTTTCATCTATAGCTACAGCACCGTGTCCTACCTGTCACAGAGTAAGGATCTGTCAGTGTTAATTTTCCTTGTTTTCCTTAGGTTTCCCCAACGTGGGCAAGTCCTCGCTGATCAACGGGCTGGTAGGCCGGAAGGTTGTGAGTGTCTCCAGAACTCCGGGCCACACCCGATACTTTCAGACCTACTTTCTCACGCCTTCTGTGAAGCTCTGTGACTGTCCTGGACTCATATTCCCCTCGCTTCTGCCCAGGCAGTTGCAGGTACGAGGGCAGAGGGCCAGCAGTGGGGAGAAGGCAGGAGACAGAGGCAGGTGCTGAGTGCTCTTACTTCCCCTCAGGTCCTGGCGGGGATCTACCCTATTGCCCAGATCCAGGAGCCGTACACCGCCGTGGGCTACCTGGCCTCCCGCATCCCTGTGCAGGCCCTGCTCCACCTGCGCCATCCAGAGGCCGAGGACCCTCCGCAGAACACCCCTGGTGTGCCTGGGACATCTGTGAAGGTGGGCTCCATGTGCCTGGCTTTCCTCCCCTGGCCCTGCCTCCTCTTCTGTCCTTCCTCAGAGGTCCTGCCATCTTGATGGGGCAGCTGGCTGGTCACCTATGGACCCTGTCTCAGGCCCAGCAAGATCTTGGGCCTGGAATATTCTGGGAGAAACTGGAAGGATTGTATTAGGGGTGTGGGATGATGGTGACTGGGCCCAGTTG
This sequence comes from Nanger dama, assembly GCA_917880005.1. Taxonomy (NCBI): domain Eukaryota; kingdom Metazoa; phylum Chordata; class Mammalia; order Artiodactyla; family Bovidae; genus Nanger; species Nanger dama. The sequence continues at coordinate 1,734,138 of CAKJTW010000032.1, forward strand.
ATGGTCTTCCATCCCCATCCTTCTCTCCCTCCAGCCTGGGCAGAGAAACGTGGTTACAAGACAGCAAAGGCTGCCCGAAACGATGTGTACAGAGCGGCCAACAGCCTCCTGCGGCTGGCACTGGACGGCCGCCTCAGCCTGTGTTTTCATCCCCCGGGCTACAGTGAACAGAAAGGTCAGTCAGCTGGTGATCCTCCCCAGCCCCAGCTGTAGGAGAGGCAGAAGCGTGTGGGCTTTGTGGCCACACTGTGTGAGGATTCGGATTCTGCCCCCATCGGCCAGCTCTGTGTGACTAAGCAAGTCTGAGATGACTTTCCGATCTACAAAACCAGGGTGCTTAGTTGCCCCTGGCAAGGAGGTGGTCAAGATGGGAGTTAATGTGTGCAAAGCGTCTGTTGTGTGCCCAGCACAGGAGAGGGTGAATGAATGAGTGAACAAATGAATGCCGGCAGCTATAAAAATGGTTGTTCTTAGTCTTTGCCTCTTCCCCATCTTTGCCTGGTGTTAGTTTCTTGCTCAAAACTCTCCCCCATTCTTTTTCTGTTTTGGTTCCCCAGGCACCTGGGAGTCCCATCCAGAGACCATGGAGCTGGTGGTTTTGCAGGGCAGGGTGGGGCCAGCGGGTGACGAGGAGGAGGAGGAAGAGGAAGAGCTGAGCAGCTCCTGTGAGGAGGAGGGAGAGGAGGACCGGGATGCGGATGAGGAGGGGGAAGGGGATGAGGACACCCCAACTTCAGCTCCAGGGTCCAGCCTGGCCGCCCGAAACCCTTATGCCCTGCTGGGCGAGGACGAGTGCTGAGTCCCTGCCCTACTCCATCTCCCCCACCTCCCCAATATCTTTGCTTTTGGACTGACCCGGGGGTCTCTCCCGTCTGCCGCCCCAGTTGTGAATAAAGATTGACTGCTTTGTAGCCCCTTCCCTAGATGGACTGAGGTGAGAGCAGCTGTCTCAGGCTGACAGCTGTGGGAGGCTGGCTGCTCTTCTCCCTTCTGTTTTCGTGCATTTTCTTTGCAAAAGAAGAGTTCTCTTAGGAGTTAATTCAGTGGGTTCTGAGGCCCAAAACCACTCCCTCTGCTCACTCTCCCACATGTACCTTAGGAACTGTGTCATCAGCATGGGGAGGGGGAGGTCACTTCAGGCTTCTGAGGCCTGGTCAAAATCCAATCCCCTTTGGGAGTTTGTGCTGGTCCCTCTGGTGTTGGAACAACCCCTGTTCGCCCCCTGCTGTCAGTCCTGGGTTATACCAGGAACTTCTGGGAGAAGCAGCAGTAGGAGATGTCACAGCTGATGTCTCCAAGTGAGATTTTTTTAACAGGATTTATTCAAATTCAACAAATATTTATTGAGGTCCAACTGTGTGTTTAGACTTATGCTAAGCACTGAGCATATAAACCTGCACAAACAGGCCTGACCTAAATATACAGCCTGGCCATGATCAAGACCTCATTAATCAGGCACCCAACTTTTGAATTAAGATGGGTGTATAATGTTCTCCAAATCCTTAGGGCTCATACGGCATAATTCTAGAACTTCCTGTTGGTGGAGATATTTGGCTAAGACTTGATGCTTGTGAAAATGTTAAATGTGTACGAGTAGTGTTAATTACTGGCAAACAAGTGGGGTGTACATTTATGATCTGAGCAGAAGAGGCCTGTAAGTGCAGTATTAAGTCTCATTATAGAGCTTTAACACTAAGGGTCTACTAGATTCAAATGGGAGGGGACACACCCAGCCTCCTGAATCCCACTTACCCTGGTTTGGGATGGAGCCAAGGAGACCCAGTGCATGGTCTGGGCTATCTTATGATATCAGGCGCAATTCAGCAGAGGTCAGCTCTTCTGTGAGTCAGGCGCTTTAGGCCTTGCTGTACATACCCCTTGATAAGCAAGCAGCTGGACTCCTAGATTTCATTCTTGGAGAAAAGGAAGAATGGTTCATTGGCTGCCACAATGTTGTCTGGGTTGGGTGGTAGCAAAAAGTGTTGTTTGATAGGTTAGCCGTCGGGTAGGGATGAGAAGAAGAGGCAGTATGATTCCTCTCTCTAAAGCGTTCTATTCAGGTTCTGGGTCTCAGGCTGCTTTTCATTCCAGCAGAGACCCAGTCACCCTGGGAGCAAGAGAGGCTGAGGTGAAGTGGCCCATATTTGGGTCATTTCTTCCAGCTCCCTCCTCCTCTGGTCCCAGTGAGGACATAAGCTCTGGAATTTGTATTCCAGTGCAAAGTTTAAATACAGCTTGTGAATGTGTGCGAAAGTTGCCCACAATGTGCTGTAAAAGAGAAAAAGTTTCAGTGGAGAGAAAAACCCACCTGTCTCCCATCTTGTACTTTGTATCCTCAGGGCTAGGTCTGTTGACAAAAAAAGGGGGACCCTTACTGAGCATCCTGTGAAGGTTCGTAATGGTCAGGGAAGCTAAGAGGACTTCTCTACTGCTGGTGGTGGGATGGGGACATTGGAATTGTCTCAAAAGTGAAGAAAAGTGAGAAAAATCAGAATTTTATTTATACCCTTGTCTCTGTGCCACTTCTCTTCACTTGTCTTTATCTTGTTCTGTCTAATGAGTTTCACCAGGAGTATTTGGGAGATCTGGGGGTGGAGGTGAAAGTTGAGACCTGATGCTGGAAGGGAAACCAAGGAAGAGGGTTTTTATGCTGAAGATCTGGATGGAAGCAGTGCTAACATCCCCAAGGGGCTAGAGATGGCAAATGATTCTTCCCAATCAGTACTCACCCTGTAGGAAAGTAACACTGGGAGAAGAACTGTCTTAGCAACAAACAGATTTGGGAGGAGAAGGATAAATAATAACCCAACACCAGTGCCGGAGGTTGAAACTGACTAAAAGGGGACAAAGGAAACCAGGGGTCCAGTTTTGAAAGACCCAGGACTCCTGTGCTCACACCCCTCCTGGGACAACATATCCACTGTGGAGACACTTGACTGTGGAGGTCTCAGGCTCTGGGAGTTTGCACAGCTGGCCAGTCTCTTCTCTTGATGGCCAGAAACTAGTACTTATTCATGCTGTAATTCCATTCAGATGTTGAGCAACTTCTGAGCTTCCCTTTCTCTAGACTGAGTTCCAGTCATGGTTCTGGGACAAAGTAGCTGTGTGTGGTCCAGAGTAGTTCACTGATACAATCAACAAAATTGGTTGAAAACAGTGTGTCAGGCATGCTGAGTTCTGGGACAAAAACAGAGTCAAAGCATAGACTGCACCCTCCAAGAACAGAACAGCAAGATATTGATACTACCCCATGTCACCATGTAAATCATAAAAGAATTGCTGTACATGAGTACTGAATTGAAACTAAGTAAGGTATCTAGAACTATAATCACCCCCTAGAATCCATTCACCAATTGAACATTTGTCCATTTGTCAACAATTACTCTTTGCCAGTCACTGCTAAGTGGTAAGTGATACAGAACTAGTCCTTTGTGGAGCTCACAATTTATTGGAATATGAAAACAATTTAATAATTATCCCAAAAGTATGAGAAGTGCTGTGAGAAGGGTGATAACAGGGTTCTGTTGGGTAGTGGTGGCTTCGTGTAGAAGGGTCTTGTGATGTTGCTCAGAAAGAAGTGGAGGACAGAGCTGGAAACTGTGATTGTATAGCAAGTTATATAAGACTGGGGGAAAAAAAAAAAATCAGTGGTCTGTGGTAAAGAATTGCTGTGGGAACACCCAACAGGGGCCAGTCTTGGTAAGTCAGAAAATGTCTCCTAGAGGGACAGAGGACCAAGCTGAGGCCTGAAAAGTGAGCAAGAGTTAGCCAGGCATTGAGAGGGAAAGAACATTCCAGAGGGGAAAGCAAAGGATAGGAACAAGCACATGACAGTTTGGAAGACTAACTGGTTCAGCATGGCTGGGACAGAGGTTGCAAGGGGGGAAAGGTGAAGCTGGAGAGGTAGGCTTGGGTTAGCTCTTGGTGGGCTTCATCAGCCATGCTAAAGATGAAGGCTTTATCCAGAGCGGCAATGAAGAACTTTAAGCCTAAGACCAAGGAGGAGAGATTTGTGCCTTAATGTCAGTTCGGTTGCACTGAGACTGGTTTGGAAAAGGGAGAGAGATCAGAGACTTTTGCAGAGATCCCAGAGAAGGACTGGAAACCAGAATTAAAGGGCTTGGGGGAAGAGAGGTGTGGCTGCAGAAGCATACAGGTCGGAAGAGGGTAGCTGAGATGCTTGAGAGGAAGAATGTGGAGAATATAAAAGGGAGAGCAGGGAAAGAGGAACCAGCAGACAGGATAAAACCTCGAAGTGTGGTGCACTGAAAGCCAAGGAAGGAAGAAGGAAGGGCACAGTGAATGCTGCTGAGGGTTAATGACAAGAAGAAAGAATGTCCACTGGGTTTAGTAAAAAGAAGCCTTGCTGGTCTTGGTGGGAGCAGCTGCATTGGACAGGTGGGATCAGAATTCCAGATGTCAGGGGATTGAGAGTAATTTGGAGGAAGGAAGTGAAGGCAGTGGAGAAAAGGAGATAATTTTTAAAGAAGTTTGGTTGTGTTTGGTAGGAGAGAAAATGGAGAGAGCAGAGTATATAAAATCGAGAAAACAATTTGCTGTAAGTTTTGAACGTTTTAACATACTGTTTAGAAGAAGGGTTGAGTGGCGGAGGAAAGACTGAAAATGCAGAAAAGGGGATTAGTGGTGGAACAAGCCCTGGAGAGCGGGCGGGGGCGGCACTGACAGTCCCGGCGCAGGGATTACCCTCCCACGGAGCCTAGTGGCTTCTGTCCTAATCGGAGGAGACAGCGCTGACATTCAGCCGGTTTGCACTGGTACTCTTCAACCAGTTGTTAAAACACTTCTGTACCAGTTAGTGAGTAGTATAAGAGTAACTGCAATAAGCAGTAAAAATGATTAATAAAATACATTATAATATGAACTCATCAGTTCAAGTAATAAGAGACCGCGACAGCCATTGGAAAAATGGGCTTCCCGCTGTATCTGAGACGCTTTGCAGCGCCATCTGCCGGTGAGGTAGCGTCACTGCAGGCTAAGCGGCTGCTTTGAGCCTTATTACACTCTTTAAAATTGCCTGTTCAAATTATCTTTGAATTATGGAGTTGCTATTGCTTCTAAATAGTTTAGCTTCTGCTTTGATTTTCTTGCTAGTACATTGTCATTCTTGTATCAGTAGTAAATTGCAGTGTTTTAATATTTACAAATTTAAGAGTTTTTAATAAACTATTAAAGCCAAACTTGAATAAAGAGATAAAGTTTGAATATGTCTCTTAATGTGCCTTCAGAAATATCTAAATGGGAATGCTTTGGTTCCACGGGAGAACAAAGAAGAAATATTCATGAGCTGCTGCTCATGATGTCTTCTGTTACTGTTAAAAAAAAAAAAAAATCAAAATTTTCTTTCCTTTAAAAAAAAAAATTCTTCCCAACGTTTTGTTTTGAAAACTGTTTAACACACAAACTAAAAAAAGGACAATAAACACCCAAACATTCATACAAGGATTTGACAAATCTAACAAATTTTATTTTTCCCCTAAACTGGTTGGAAGCAAGTTGCAGACAAGCTCATTCATCCCTAAGTCATCAGTATATGTCTTGCACAACCACACTAGACTTAACTGTGTCTAATGAGTTAGTAATTCCTAATCTAACCTAATATCATATTCAAGCTTTCCCAATTTAAATGTCTTTTACAGCATTAAAGAAACAAACCAGGAATCAATTCCACACGTTTTCTTTGCTGTGATTATGTCCTCCTCTTTCCCCTCTTCTTTCTTTTTTTGACTGCACCACATAGCATGTGGGATCTTAGTTCCTTGACCAGGGATCGAACCCTCAACTCCTGCATCCCTGCACTGGGGGAGAGAAGCTTTAACCACGGGACTGCCAGGAGGTCCCTCCCCTTTTCTTTTTAATCCTTCTGGATTTGTCTTATTGTTTCCGTGTTGTCATTTAACCATTCCTCTAGCTCATATTTTTTAATTAAAAAATTTAGATCCTAGTTACCCAATTTGGGGACTAATTCTTCACAGGTGCTGCATTTGTCACATCGTTTCACGTTGGAATGCACATAACACGAGGTCCTCCCATAGCTAGTGATGTTACGTGTAATCAGCTGTCTTATGAAAGTAAAGTGTTCCCCTTTGCAGTTAGCAAGTTATATGCATGGCTCTTTGACACTATTTTTTTTTTGGGGGGCTGCATCTTGCAGCCTGTGAGATCTTAGTTCCCTGAACAGGGATTGAACCCCGTCCCCTGGCAGTGAGAGCCTGAAGTTCTAACCAGTAGGCTGCTGGGAAGTTCTTGACACTGTAAATATTCTAAAAAACTTTCACCCAATAATTGGCATCTGTAGTGACCCTTGCCTGAATGAGTTATTTATCAAGGGTTACAAAATGGTGCTTTTCTACTTCTCCCACTACTCCATTTATAAGGAGATATTTATCTAGAGGGGAGCTTTCCCTCATCAACTGGAAAGTAAGCCTTTTTAAAAAAAAACCTATAGGTTCCCAGGTTTTATCCATTTAGTATTTTCCAATCACAGCCATTATTCCTTTTGTTCTCAAACTGTACCAAATGTGTACAGTAGGAACCCTTTAAGCTGATTCCTGTGTCCTTTTGACATGCTCCAAAGTTGTCTTTGACTACTTTCTTGCTTCTGGCATAACAATGTCCCAGGCTCAGTTTTTACTTTCCCAAGCTCCAAACATGGAATTAGCCATTTCTCCAGGGAGTACTGGTTCTTTTCATGAAAAATGGTATATAGAAACCACTATTTAGATGCTGGGAGAGCTCATTACTGCAGGGGTATCACTGCTTTAAGACACTTTTAATGTTAAGAAAAATCATGAATTCATATTGATATTTCCAATTCAAATTTTATATTGTAATTTAACTTTTTTGATGTTGTATTTTATGTCTTTCATCAGGATAATTTAAAATTTTAATAAGCTTGACATTTATCTATTTGCTTTATCCAAGTTTCAAAATTAATGTTTAATACTACTGATAATAAACTAAATGAAATTTAGTATTTTTATTTGCTGTTCTTTTAGTCTTTAGAACGTTTACCATGAAGGATGTACAGTGTACTGTATTCACCTGAGGGACTTCTCTGGCAGTCCAGTGGCCAAGACTCCATGCTTCCAAAGCAGGGGGTACCATTTAGATCCCTGGTGGGAGAACTAAGATCCCACATGCAGGCAGGGTCTGCAGTCCAGGTCTCCCCCACTCCCCCGCCACTCCCTTGCTTTTCTTGCTAGACTGCCAAAGCACCGGTTCCCTTACTCCACCATGGTCTAGGTTTCCATGCCAAGGTCACTGTTCCTCGCCTCTCACCTCCATCCCCCATTATATGGAAAGTCCAGGCAGCCTCACTCTCACCAGCCTATAGCCTCTCCTGCCTTCCTTGGGCGGTCCTGCTCCAAAATGGGCCTGTGAGGAGTTGCAGGACAGTCTGTGGCAGCCGGTCCCTGGGAACCCACTACTTGTCTGTACCCTCTGCACTCACCACCCCGCAGCACAGTTCAGGGCTTTTTGAGCTACAATCCCTGCTAGGTGTGCTTCTCCACTTTGGGCAGTGTGGTGGGTGCAGGGCATGCCAAGGCTGAATTGGAGGCCTGGGGCCTGAGATCCCTGGGCGCTGGGGTAGAGTGGGGGATGGTCACTTATTCCCAAGAAGAGGCAGGGAGACCCAGCTTTATGAGAGGCACTGGATGAAAACCCAGAAGCTCAGTTTTAGTCCAGGCACTGTCTCCCTTGGGAGCAGTTAATAGGTAAGCTGTAGTTAGTAGGGCAAAGAAAAATGAATTTCATTTTTTCTCTGTGTGACTATTTTCAAAGGCTTCGTTGTCTGGGCACAGAGCAGTCTGTCCCACACCTTGTTCTTCCAGGGAAATAAAGTATCAGGTCGAGCTCTCCCCCAGAGCAGCCAGAACTTACTGAGGACAGAGCTGCTGATCCTTGGATGCTCGGCTACAGAATAAAACTGTTCCTCTGAGGCTCCAGCTGGGCCCTGTTGTTCCTGTGCTTGTGGGGCCCATAGTCTGGTCACTCCCCTGGAGTCGGGGGAGGATTCTCATCTCTTCCAGGAGCCCAACCCTTCTGTCTCAAGTTTCCCCATTCTTCATGTCTAGTCTCACTTGTCCCCCTAGTTCTTTTTGGACATTCAAAGGACTCATTCCAGGTGCCCCAGCCAGTCAGACCCCTATTTGAGAAGCTAGGAGATACAGGAAGAGTGGAAGGGGGCTCTCATGGGTAAACTAAACATTTTTTGTCTTCGAACTGATCTTTGAGAAATTTAAATTTAGCTTATGCAGTCCATCTTGACTACCATGGTCAAGAGTATTTATTTTTGTCGCCGGGACAATCCCTAGCTCTGAGCTCCATGCTATCCTCTGAAACCTCACCTCCACCCAGGCCTGCCCCAAATGACACCCTCATGTTCAGGTAAAAGGGGAAAGGGGCCTGCACTGGACAGAAACAGCAGAATCCCAGTCCTTTTGAGGTCGCTATTTTGAAAGGCCGGGAGATAGGAAACAGAATGGCCAGGACATGTGGCCAGAGCCCCGCTCCACCCACGCCACCCCACACCCCTGCCCCATCTGTCTCCCTTGTCACAGCGCTGACTCCCAGGGAAGCTGGGTGTGGACCCTCAAAGCGTAGAGTGTTTCTCCAACCTGCTGAATGCAGAGCCTGTCCTCACAGCACCCAGCTGGCCCAGTCCCACCCCAAGCCATGGAGGGAGGGTAGACTGGGTAGACTGGCATGGAAGGCTCCACCCAGTGATTGCAACCAACATGGTCCAGGCCCTTCCAGGCTGGGCTTACCTGGTTCCTGAGCACCTTGGCTCTACCTACCCACATTCACTGTCAATCTGGTCTGGCTGAGGTGCAGGGCTTCCAGGATTGGCTAGCCCAGATTTGGAGCCATAAGAATGTCCTGGAGCCCAAGGTCAGGCTTGCACATGCTGCAGTCTCCACTGGAGAGAGAAGGCGCAGGAATCCTGTCCCCTGAGCCCCTGGGATCCTGGATGGCCAGGGTCTTACCTGCTCTTCCCCTACTGCTAGCCCCTGAAACCAGGTAGACAGCTTTAAAACATCCTGGGGTTTTGGTTTGTGGTGGCTGCAATTTTTACTGTGACTTGATAAACCCAGAGGTTTTTTTCTTTGTTCAGAGCCAAGTAAGGCTGCAGTGGGGAGATTTTATAACAGCAGCCCTTTCTGTCCCAGCCCAGTCCCCTCCCTTGTGTGCTGTGCTCAGTTGTTCAGTCGTGTCCAACTCTGAGAACCCATGGACTGTAGCCCACCAGGCTCCTCTGTCTCTGGAGACTCTCCAGGCAAGAATACTGGAGTGGGCTGCTATGTCCTCCTCCAGGGGATGTTCCCAATCTAGGGATCGAACCCAGGTCTCCTGCATTGCAGGTGAATTCTTTACTGTCTGAGCCACCAGGGAAGGCTGTTCCCTCCCTTAGTCCCAGCAAGTCAGCCAAGAGCAAGGTGGGTGCCTTGCTCCAGAGGAGGCTGGACCAAAAGTAAACCCACATCAGCAGTACCCATGCTGATCCTAAACTTGGTATCATGGATCTGGGGGTCTGAAGTAAGAAAGGGGAAAGCTGAGGTCCCAGAGCCAAGGAGAAGGAGTCTCATGATGACATTCCAACTGGTCTTGGCCCTCAGCACTTGGGGATTTGAGGTAAAATTTTGGGGAGTTTGGGTAAAAATTTTATTTTTCTGGAGATCAAGACCCTCTACCTGGCTAGGCTGGGGTTTCACATCTATAGGCATGGACTTGGCTTCACCTGGGGCCCTTCCATCATCCACCTCTTGTCCTAGCCATTGCTAGTCTTATTACAGGAGAAGGAACTGCAAGTGAAAGGGTTAGGCGTCTACCAGGTCACAGCACCAGTGCCTGAGTGGACATGAGTTTGAGCAAACTCTGGAAGATAGTGAAAGACAGGGAAGCCTGGTGTGCTGTAGCCCATGGAGTCACTCAGACACAACTGCGCAACTAAACAACAACAGAAACATATATGTAATCTTCATTTAGTAATTCTAATGAATCTATCTCCTACTCAAGATTTATAACCTCTGTCAATGCCCAGGAAGTTCCGAGTACCCCTTCCCCATTGAAACCTCACTGTCAAAACATGATTCCAGGATTCCCCTGGTGGCCCAGTGGCAAGAATCCGCCTTGCAATGCAAGGGACAACAGTTCAATCCCTGGTCCATGAGGGTCCCATAATCTACAGAGTAGTTAAGCCTGGGCACTGCAACTCCTCAGTCCACAAGCTGTAACTAGTGAAGCTCACGTGCCTAGATCCAGTGCTCCAAAATAAGAGAGGCCACTGCAATGAGGAGCCTGTACACTGAAATGAAGAGTAGCCCTCACTTGCCACAACTAGAAAAAGCCTGCATGCAGCAACTAGAGAAAGTCCGTGTGCAGCAACAAAGATCCACCACAGCCAAAAATAATCTTTTTTCCCTAAGATTTATTTATTTAGTTATAAATTTATTTAATAATAAAATAAATAAATCTTAAAAAAAAAAAAGAGTCTGCCTACCAATGCAGAGGACGTGGGTTTCATCCCTGATCTGGGAAGATTCCACATTTGGGGCAGGGAAGGAGAGGCAACTAAGCTCATGTGCCACAACTACCGAGCTCATGCTCTAGATAGAGCCCATGTCCTGCAACAAGAGAAAGCCACCGAAATCAGAAGCCTGTGCACCACTGCTAGACAGTAGCTCCACTAGAGAAAGCCTGTGTGCAGGAATGAAGACCCAGCACAGCTGAAAATAAATAAATATTTTAAAAAGTTAAAAAGAAACATGGTTCCATCTTCTGTGCATCTTAAGTAGGTCCTTGGAGCTACTAGAGAAAGTCTGTGTGCAGCAATGAAGATCCACCACCACCAAAAATAATATTTTTTTTTCTAAGATTTATTTATTTAATAATAAAATCAATAAATCTTAAAAAAAAAGAATCTTCCTGCCAATGCAGGGGTTTGCTGGGTGGGCTTCCCTTCTATCCTTTCTCTCTCCAGCTGGCAAAAACAAATCAGTGAACAATGTGTAGAACAACCCTTCTAGGAAATGGTGGTGGTAAGGGGTATAGAAAGTGTATGTGGGGGAATCCACTCAAGTAGATGAATTTTGAAGCAATTTGTTACATTAACTCCAGTATTGGAGCCACGAAGGGCACTAGAGTGTACCAACCCACTCAAGTCAGAAGGTTAGAGTCTCCTCTTGGTTCCTTTGACATTGCAGCAGCCTCAGGGCCCTTGTTTGCCCTGGGAATGGTTGGAGGAAGTGGAGGAGAGATCATATTTTACTACCAGCAAGGTACTGCGCATTCTTTATCTCTTTCCTCTACAACAATACTGAATTTCTTTATAGTCTGATAAAAAATTTAGAGATAAACTCACTCATTATGTCATCTATTTTTCTTTTGTTCTGTACATTTCAGTATAGGGCATAAGAGAATCTTTTGTGGATCTTTCTGTATGTTGTCCTCTCAACTTATTGCTGGGTTGTTCAGTAACTCAGATAATCTAGACCTATAAGTTACGATTATAAATTCAATTTTAGAGCAGTTTTCCACAGTAAGAAGACTATTCATGGAGTTGGTGGAACCTGCCAATTTAAGAGTTTCAGCACCCTGGACAGATCTATATGTCTACGACTCTATGTACTCTATATGCAGTGTATATGGAGCTGGAGTTCTCTCTCAATTGGACACAATGGCATAATAGAGAGGAAGGTTTAAGGAAAACCTTAATGGTCATGAAATTGTTATTTTAAACACAGTCATTAATCACAATCTCAAATTCTGAATCTCTCCCACTTTTAACATGGCTTTAACCATGATGTCACTATAACAGAAGACCCTGTTTGTGCAAAAGAGGAAGTGAATCACAGGGGCAGTAAATCACTTGAGTTTCTTTCTTCTGCCAGGCAGCCCATCTACACTGAACCTACAGTAACAGCATTTAGACCAAAGTAAGCACTTCAAGAAGGACAACTGTACCCTGTAAAAATCCCTAGAGAGGTTGAGGGAAATGAAGGCAGAAAAGTCCATTACATTTGAAAGTAGAGGTCACTGCTAACTCTTGAGAATTGATAAGGATTTTGTAAAGAGCAAAGGTCCAGAAGCACATATAATTAAGAAATGGGAAGTGGGGAATACCAAGGAGACTGGTCTGGCAAGAACATATTCTTAAGGTAGAGGAGGTGGACTGGATTGGTAGGGTGTGAGGAGCTCAGGGGGCTTTCCAAATGGTGCTAATGTTAAAGAACCTGCCTGCCAATGCAGGAGACTTAAGAGATGTGTATTCAATCTCTGGATCAGAAAGATCTCCTAAAGGAGGGCATGGCAACCCACTCCAGTGTTCTTGCCTGGAGAATCCCATGGACAGAGGAGCCTGGTGGGCTATAGTCCATGGACTCGCACAGTTGGACACACTGAAGTGACTTAGCACCCATGCCCAGGAATCTACCCTATCTGGACAACAGTTACAAATCTTTGAGTAGGTCTAAGGTATGAAAAAATATATAATTATGGGTATAGTGGCAAGAGAAAAACAAACATGTTTTCAGTTCAACTTGTGTGAGCTACTTTTGATACTGAGATTTGATAACCAGATTGAAGTGAATGTAGATAAAAATCCTTATTTCCCATCTCCAGCAATGTAAGTAAACTAACAAGTGGTAGAACAAGGACTAGAGGAGCAAACCACTCCTTGGACTGCAGAACAAGGGGGTTTCAGGGACAAAGAAGTAGGCAGACAGGGAAACTCTGAGACTGGGAAAGATCAAGTGTAGCTGGGCGTAGAGAACCTGAGTTCCAGATGTAGTTACTGTTTTTTAAAAATAATTAATTTTTGACTGTGCTGGGTCTTCATTGTTGTGCTCGAGCTTTCTCTAGTAGCAGTGAGCAGGGGCTGCTCTTCATCGCGGTGCATGGGCTTCTCACTGTGGTGGCCTCTCGTTGCACAGCATGGGCTCTAGGTGCATGGGCTTCAGTAACTGTGGCTCAAGGGCTTAGTTGCACTGCAGCATGTGGGGTCTTCTTGCACCAGGGATCAAACCCATGTCCCCTGCAATGGCAGGCAGATTCTTTACCACTGGACCACCAGGGGAGTCCTATAGTTATTATTTTAAGTTATACACAGCAGAAATGGGATTTCAGTCAGTTATCAGTCAGATCATCAGTTTAACTACCACAATCTCAGTTCAGTTCAGTTCCTTTCAGTCACTCAGTCATGTCCGACTCTGTGACTCCATGACTTGCAGCATGCCAGGCCTCCCTGTCCATCACCAACACCCAGAGTTCACTCAAACTCACGTCCATTGAGTCAGTGATGTCATCCAGCCATCTCATCCTCTGCCGTCCCCTTTTCTTCCTGCCCCCAGTCCCTCCTAGCATCAGAGTCTTTTCCAATGAGTCAACTCTTTGCATGAGGTGGCCAGAGTACTGGAGTTTCAGCTTTAGCATCATTCCTTCCAAAGAAATCCCAGGGCTGATCTCCTTCAGAATGGACTGGTTGGATCTCCTTGCAGTCCAAGGGACTCTCAAGAGTCCTCTCCAGCACCACAGTTCAAATGCATCAATTCTTCAGCACTCAGCCTTCTTCACAGTCCAACTCTCACATCCATACATGACCACAGGAAAAACCATAGCCTTGGCTAGACGGACCTTAGTCGGCAAAGTGATATCTCGGCTTTTGAATATACTTTCTAGGTTGGTCATAACTTTTCTTCCAAGGAGTAAACATCTTCTAATTTCATGGCTGTGGTCACCATCTGCAGTGATTTTGGAGCCCCAAAATATAAAGTCTGACACTGTTTCCACTGTTTCCCCATCTATTTCCCATAAAGTGATGGGACCGGATGCCATGATCTTCATTTTCTGAATGTTGAGCTTTAAGCCAACTTTTTCGCTTTCCTCTCACTTTCATCAAGAGGCTTTTAGTTCCTCTTCACTTTCTGTCATAAGGGTGGTGTCATCTGCATATCTGAGGTTACTGATATTTCTCCCAGCAATCTTGATTCCAGCTTGTGTTCCTTCCAGTCCAGTGTTTCTCATGATGTACTCTGCATAGAAGTTAAATAAGCAGGGTGACAATATACAGCCTTGATGTACTCCTTTTCCTATTTGGAACCAGTCTGTTGTTCCATGTCCAGTTCTAACTGTTGCTTCCTGACCTGCATACAGATTTCTCAAGAGGCAGGTTAGGTGCTCTGGTATTCCCATCTCTTTCAGAATTTTCCACAGTTTATTGTGATCCACACAGTCAAAGGCTTTGGCATAGTCAATAAAGCAGAAATAGATGTTTTTCTGGAACTCTCTTGCTTTTTTGATGATCCAGCGGATGTTGGCAATGTGATCTCTGGTTCCTCTGCCTTTTCTAAAACCAGCTTGAACATCAGGGAGTTCATGGTTCACGTATTGCTGAAGCCTGGCTTGGAGAATTTTGAGCATTACTTTACTAGCATGTGAGATGAGTGCAATTGTGCGGTAGTTTGAGCATTCTTTGGCATTGCCTTTCTTTGGGACTGGAATGAAAACTGACCTTTTCCAATCCTGTGGCCACTGCTGAGTTTTCCAAATTTGCTGGCATACTGAGTGCAGCACTTTCACAGCATCATCTTTCAGGATCTGAAACAGCTCAACTGGAATTCCATCACCTCCACTAGCTTTGTTTGTAGTGATGCTTTCTAAGGCCCACTTGACTTCACATTCCAAGATGTCTGGCTCTAGATTAGTGATCACATCATCATGGTTATCTGGGTCGTGAAGATTTTTTGGACAGTTCTATGTATTCTTGCCACCTCTTCTTAATATCTTCTGTTTCTGTTAGCTCCAGACCATTTCTGTCCTTTATCGAGCCCATCTTTGCATGAAATGTTCCCTTGGTATCTCTAATTTTCCTAAAGAGATCTCTAGTCTTTCCCATTCTGTTGTTTCCCTCTATTTCTTTGCACTGATCGCTGAAGAAGGCTTTCTTATCTCTTCTTGCTATTCTTTGGAACTGTGCATTCAGATGTTTATATCTTTCCTTTTCTCCTTTGTTCTTCACCTGTCTTCTTTTCAGAGCTATTTGTAAGGCCTCCCCAGACAGCCATTTTGCTTTTTTGCATTTCTTTTCCATGGGGATGGTCTTGATCCCTGTCTCCTGTACAATGTCATGAACCTCATTCCATAGTTCATCAGGCACTCTATCTATCAGATCTAGGCCCTTAAATCTATTTCTCACTTCCACTGTATAATACCACCACCAAGAATAAAATAGGAGTAGAATTGAGAGTCTAAAAATAACCTTCACAGTTATGATCAATTGATTTTTTTGAAGAGGATGTTAAGACAATTAAATGGGGGTAAAGCAGGGGTCTTTTCATCAAATGGTGCTGGAACCACTAGCTATCACATGCAAATGAATGATGCTGGATCCCTATTCCACACTACATGCAAAAATTAACTCACAATGGATCAAAGACTTAAAACTCTTAGAAGAAGACATAGATGCAAACTTTATGACTTTGGATTAGGCATTGATTTCTTAAATGTGACACTAAAATCAGAAGCAGCCATGGGGAGAACTGGGTGCTGACTCAGTTGATGACCAGGTTTATGACCACTAGACTCTGGGAAGGGCATTACCCAGGGTAAGTGTCAGTCAGTACCCGGAGAGGCAGAATGGAATGATTTCCCTGATACTTTCTAGTGTTATGTCAACAAGAGTTGAAATGTGATTTGTTTGGAGAGGTCAATGAAATAGGAAACAAATGTTCAATTTTTCTTTTTTTTTCTGACAGTGCCTAACCTACAGTGTTTTAGGAAAACCTTTAACTTTCATTTGCTCAGCTATAAACTGGGAAGAGGGATGTGTTCTTTAGGCATGCTAAGGTAATTTAGACCAAAAAAAAAAAAAAACCCAACCCACTCCTATGCTTAGACCATATGCATAATATAGCTACTGAAAATATGTAAATCTGTGACCCTAGGGTTTCTTTTAAAAAATGTATACATAGGAGAAAAAGTTGCTTGCTCCTTGGAAGAAAAGCTATGACAAACCTAGGCTAAGTATTAAAACAGAAACCTCATTTTGCCAACAAGGGTTCGTGTAAGTCAAAGCTATGGTTTTTCCAGTAGTTATGTACGGATGTGAGCACTGGACCATAAAGAAGGCTGAGCACCACAGAACTGATGCTTTCAAACTGTGGTGCTGGAAAAGACTCTTCATAGTTCCTTGGACTGCAAGGATATCAAAGCAGTCAATCCTAAAGGAAATCAACCCTGAATATTCATTGGAAGGACTGATGCTGAAGCTGAAGCTCAAATACTTTGGCCACCTGATGTAAATAACTGACTCACTGGAAAAGACCCTGATGCTGGGAAAGACTGAAGGCAGGAGAGGGGATGACAGAGGATGAAATGGTTGGATGGCATCACTGGCTCGATGGACATGAATCTGAGCAAACTCTGGGAGATAGTGAAGGACAGGAAGTCCTAGTGTGTTGTAGTCCATGAAGTCACAAAAAGTTAGACATGATTTAGTGACTGAACAACAACAGGGAAAAAAGAAGGGTCTTCCATTCAATTCCAACAGCCAGAAAAAGTGTTGAGTGAGGGAATTCCGATTTCTGAGAAGTGGAGAAAGCACAGCTGCACAAGAACAAAAACTTAAAATATTTTTGCTGCAGTAGCTTTTCTGCCTTTAATCCTAACTTTAATTGACTGCTCGGAGCTACAGTGAAACACATGGTCTGTTTGAAATAAATTGTGCTGAACAGTCTGGGGAAGAAAAAGATCCTGGAAGACCATTGTTCCAGTCAGAACAGAACCACATGTTTGAATTGGAAAAGTTGTGATGGGTCTTCCAAATCTTAGGGGCAAACACACTTGTTGTCTGGAGGTTTTGAGGTCAGAAGTCCACAATCAGTTTCAGGGGGCTAAAGTCAAGGGGTGAGCTGGGCTGGTTCCCGCTGGAGGCTCTAAGGAAAACCCCATTCCCTTCCCTTTTAGAGCTTCTAGAGGCTGCCTATGTCTCTTGGTCTGTAGGCCCTTCCTCCACCTTCAAACAACATCCTTTCAATCTCTTCTTTCATCATCACATTGCCTTCTCCACTGACTCTGACTCCTCCTTCCTTAGCTGATAAGGACTGTTATGATTACATTTGGCCCACCCTGAAAACTCATGATACCCTCCCCGAGGGCCTTAAGGCATTATTTACAGTTTTCATGGATTAAGATTAGGGGCCTTTGTCTGGCTCTAGGTGAGTGATCACACCATCATGATTATCTTGGTGAAGATCTTTTTTTGTACAGTACTTCTGTGTATACTTGCCACCTCTTCTTAATATCTTCTGCTTCTGTTAGCTCCATACCATTTCTGTCCTTTATCAAGCCCATCTTTGCATGAAATGCTCCCTTGGTATCTCTAATTTTCTTGAAGAGATCTCTAGTCTTTCCCATTCTGTTCTTTTCCTCTATTTCTTTGCACTGATCACTGAGGAAGGCTTTCTTATCTCTTCTTGCTATTCTTTGGAACTGTGCATTCAGATGCTTATATCTTTCTTTTTCTCCTTTGCTTTTCACTTTTCTTCTTTTCAGAGCTATTTGTAAGGCCTCCCCAGACAGCCATTTTGCTTTTTTGCATTTCTTTTCCATGGGGATGGTCTTGATCCCTGTCTCTTGTACAATGTCAGGAACCTCATTCCATAGTTCATCAGGCACTCTATCTATCAGATCTAGGCCCTTAAATCTATGTCTCACTTCCACTGTATAATCATAAGGGATTTGATTTAGGTCATATCTGAATGGTCTAGTGGTTTTCCCTACTTTCTTCAATTTCAGTCTGAATTTGGCAATAAGGAGTTCATGATCCGTTTTCATTCCAATCCCAAAGAAAGGCAATGCCAAAGAATGCTCAAACCACCACACAATTGCACTCATCTCACAAAGTAATGCTCAAAATTCTCCAAGCCAGGCTTGAACCGTGAACTTCCAGATGTTCAAGCTGGTTTTAAAAAGGCAGAGGAACCAGAGATCAAATTGCCAACATCTGCTGGATCATCAAAAAAGCAAGAGAGTTCCAGAAAAACATCTATTTCTGCTTTACTGGGGCTTCCCTGGTGGCTCAGAGGTTAAAGCATCTGCTTCCAATGTGGGAGACCTGGGTTCGATCCCTGGGTTGGGAAGATCCCCTGGAGAAGGAAATGGCAACCCACTCCAGTATTCTTGCCTGGAGAATCCCATGGACGGAGGAGCCTGGTAGGCTACAGTCCACAGGGGTTGCAAAGAGTCGGACATGACTGAGCGACTTTACTTACTTACTTTACTGCTTTATTGACTATGCTAAAGCCTTTGACTGTGTGGATCACAATAAACTGTGGAAAATTCTGAAAGAGATGGGAATACCAGACCACCTGACCTGCCTCTTGAGAAACCTACATCCAGGTCAGGAAGCAACAGTTAGAACTGGACATGGAACAATAGACTGGTTCCAAATAGGAAAAGGAGTACATCAAAGCTGTATATTGTCACCCTGCTTATTTAACTTCT
This sequence comes from Nanger dama, assembly GCA_917880005.1. NCBI lineage: Eukaryota > Metazoa > Chordata > Mammalia > Artiodactyla > Bovidae > Nanger > Nanger dama. Next base: position 1,752,660 of record CAKJTW010000032.1, read on the forward strand.
ATGCAAAGTACATCATGAGAAACGGTGGGCTGGGAGAAGCGCAAGCTGGAATCAAGATTGCCGGGAGTAATATCAATAACCTCAGATATGCAGATGACACCACCCTTATGGCAGAAAGTGAAGAGGAACTAAAAACCTCTTGATGAAAGTGAGAGGAAAGCGAAAAAGTTGGCTTAAAGCTCAACATTCAGAAAACGAAGATCATGGCATCTGGTCCCATCACTTTATGGGAAATAGATGGGGAAACAGTGGAAACAGTGTCAGATTTTATTTTGGGGGCTCCAAAATCACTGCAGATGGTGACCGCAGCCATGAAGTTAGATGTTTACTCCTTGGAAGAAAAGTTATGACCAACCTAGAAAGTATATTCAAAAGCCGAGATATCACTTTGCCGATTAAGGTCTGTCTAGTGAAGGCTATGGTTTTTCCTGTGGTCATGTATGGATGTGAGAGTTGGACTGTGAAGAAAGCTGAGCGCTGAAGAATTGATGCTTTTGAACTGTGGTGTTGGAGAAGACTCTTGAGTCCCTTGGACTGCAAGGAGATCCAACCAGTCCATTCTAAAGGAGGTCAGCCCTGGGATTTCTTTGGAAGGAATGATGCTAAAGCTGAAACTCCAGTACTTTGGCCACCTCATGCGAAGAGTTGACTCACTGGAAAAGACTCTGATGCTGGGAGGGATTGGGGGCAGGAGGAGAAGGGGACGACAGAGGATGAGATGGCTGGATGGCGTCACTGACTCGATGGATGTTGTAAGAAACGCTGCGGGAAGAAAGAGCCACCTCTAAGGACCGTTGATGAAGGCCTTTATTGGGCAGTCGCTCTCGGGCAGAACTCCCCGGGGACGGGTGAGCAAGGAGACAAAGGGAGTCTACGAGGTATGAGGGGTGGGGAGGGGGGTTTTATAGCCAGGGCTGGCGCTCAAGCCAGGTTCTCCCATATAAAGTAGAAAGCGCGGGCTAAAGCGGCGGTGGGTGTCCAAGGGCTCCGTGTCGTCACCTGGTTGGGCCAGGCTACAGGGGTTGGCCCCCGGAAGCCCGGTCCGCTTCCAGTGTCTGCTTGGTCGTTGTCCCGCCTCCGAGGCTTGTCTGAGGCACTTTTCCGGGGCATGCCTCAGCCTGCCTGGGCGTGTCCCAACATGCCTAACCTTTCAGATGTTAGTCTGAGTGAACTCCGGGAGATGGTGATGGACAGGGAGGCCTGGCATGCTGCGATTCATGGGGTTGCAGTCGGACAGGACTGAGTGACTGAACTGAACTGAACTGAACTGAACATACCGATAGCTTTATGTTATATATGTATTCAAGACTATGCAACTTGGAGCTATGTTTTCTAGAAATGGTTGTGGGGGTCACTGAAAATTATAACAAGAGGAAGGACCAAATAACATTTTGCTTTACAAATATCTCTGTGTTGGCAGTGCCTTTGGAGGAGAGGAAGACTGGAAGCAAAGAAATGTGTTAGGAAAATTTGGCAGAATCTCAGAGACAGATAATGACAGTTTCCGCTAGGGCAGTGGTCACACACTGTGACTGGCATCCCTGCCAGGGTCAAATACCTAGGACGAAGCAGCCACAAAAGGTTGGAGGGAAGGCTGAACCAGAGAACAGGGCAGCACTGGGTAGAAGCCTGCCCACGCTGAGTCATAGGTTCCAAGGGACATGGATCTCCTGAGTTGAGGCACTGTTAGGTATATTGGGTTTGAGTGCTAAGTATTTGTGGACTTGGAACGAGTGGTGCTAGTGGAATGGATGCAACATCAGCTGAGAATAAGAGCATAATCGGGGGATGGAGCTGCCACAAGGTGGCGCTAAAGGAGCGGACTCTGGGCGAGGGATGCTGACAATCTGTGAGCAATGCAACTGCAGAGGAACTTCAGGAAAGCCACTTTTCCTTGTTTTTTTTCCTTTTTCAACTGTATTAGGTTTCCTGTGAACCATTTTCTAGCATCGGAGCCCATTATCCTCTCTTCTTCCTCCCGGTTCTTTCTACAATTTGACTTTTCCTCTTATACTGTGGAAAAATCTTCCTGTTGAGATATTGCAAATTTCCAATAAGGGACAATTGTTGTTCAGTAGCTAAGTCGCGTCCGATTCTTTGCGACCCCATGCACGCCAGGATCCTCTGTCCTCCACCATCTCCTGGAGTTAAGGGACAATAAGGGCAGTGAATGCTGTCCCTTGAATCTCCACGTTTCTCACTAACCCACAGCTTCCCACACTTCCCAGACACAAAAGGCTCAAAGGATAAAATGGAATTTCTTTTACATTTACATCTCTGGGAAGCAAAGGGCACACCCAAGTTTGGGGAACACATCTGAGCTGGGAGAACCAAGAAACCTGCAAGACACAGGATCCCAAATCCGTGCATGTGGTGGGGATGGTACGGGGGCCTATGAAGTATGACAGTAGGGAGAAACCCGTGAAAGCTCTCAAGTGGGAGTCAGCTGGACCTCCAAGAGAAAGTGAAGTGAAATGGAAAGTAAGAATCTCAGCAGCTGGGCAAGAGCCAGACCTGATGTGGTCTGGGAGTGTTTGCGGCTTCCCTGCTGTGCAGCTCAGACACATTGCTGTGTCGCTTATTCAATGGTTATTTGGATAAATCCTTAAATCAGTGGCTGTTTTACATCCTCTACCTACCAGCCACAATGCTGGGCTGTGCAGGTATAAAACTCCAGGAATTCTTGCAGAGACATCGATCTGGTGACACAGATTTGGCACCACGGCCAGCTGCAAGCAGAACCATGCGCCTCGGGGCTCTGTTGCTACTCGCCTGGGGCGGCGGGGGGGTGGGGGGTGTCGCTCCCAGTCGCCACTCCCAGTCCCTAGCCCTGGCCTGCTTTGGCAAGGTTCTGCCAAGTGGAAGTCCCAACAACGGCAGAAGAAGAAAGAAATGGATGGTGTCTGAGACAAGTTCACGCCGCTGCCCAAGAAAGAAACCTATAAATGCCTAAGTCATAGCTCCTGGTGATTTTTCCTCCAAGAATATTAGGAGATCAGGACTCCTGCAGTCAGTATGGAATTCATGTTGGCTATATGCTTATCAGAACTCAAAACAGTTCAGGATCATTCATTCTGGCAAAAACACATCTCTGGAATGGATGTTATCAGCTCCTCCTGCACACTGGAGGCAATTGGACACTGGTTTAGATAACCTTGGAGAGCTTGCAAGTTTAAGAGGCTTGGTTGCACAACACCCAAGATGTTAACAGCAGTTCATATTCAGTCCTGATGACAGAAAATTCTTGTATTCAGGGAATGCTTCCTAATTCTTGTATAATACAACAGAAAGGGCAGAACCCAAAATGTAGCAGCTGAGACAGAAATTCAAGCATCAATCACATGCTTACTAAACTAGATGCAATGAGATAAGTGCTGAAATGCATCAGGAAAACAGCAGTGATGCAAGAAATGACAAACAAAACTCAAGAGAGAACTTTGAGATCTTGAGTGCTTCTTGCATGAGCAATTGTGTTTTAAAAAATAGTTTATTTATTTATTTGGCTGTGTCAGATCTTAGCTGCAGCGGCATGCCAACTCTCAGTTTTGGCATGTGGAATCTAGTACCCTCACCAGGGAAACCCAGGCCCCCTGCATTAGGAGCGTGGTGTCTTAGCCACTGGGCTACCAGGGAGGTCCCAGCAATTGTTTTAAGAGGCCAGAACACTGATTGATTGTGAGGAACTGAAATTGTGCAGCTCAGACTGGGACTTGAAACCATGATCTTTTGACGGAGATCACACACCTGGTCTGAGGGCGTAATGAAGCTCAGGTTCTTGATGTCTCATCACAGAAAGAATTCAGTAATTGACAAAGTGGTAGCAAAGAAGTGGATTTATTTAGAGAAAAACACACTCCCCAGAGTGTGGGCCATCTTGGAAGGCAAGAGGCCTTGAGAGAAACAAGTAGATATGAAACAGGACGGAAGGGGGCAGGGCACAACCTTTTAAAAAATGACACAGCAATAGGACATGACAAAAACTGGTTAGAACCAACTAGGTCCAAGATGGCAGACAAGTCAACCTCCAGTAGACCTTTAGCCTCAGTATACACTCACTGTAACATATTAGCATGCTAAATGACATACCCATCAGTGTTATGACAGATCTCGCAAGCCGAGGAGTTGTGGCGCACAGGCCTAAGTTGCCCTGCGGCATAAGCAGCAGGGATCAACCCATGTCCCCTGCATTGGCAGGCAAATTCTTAACCACTGGACCACCAGGGAAATCCTCCTTTATCCTTCAAGTGTGGGTTCTGCCCACCGTTCCCACAGTGGGAGCTGTTCCGAGGACATAGCTTTGAGAGAGCAAGGTGTAGTTGAGATCATCTGGACTAAAGGCGTGACTGAAGCCTGTCAAGGCCTCTATATAATAAAGATTCTTGTGGTTGAGTAGGGAGATCTACTTGTCTTGTTGCTGTCTAGAATAAGCTTCAATTGTTATAATAAGTTCCCTTGCTTATTTTAAACCTGTCACCTACCAACCTGGAGCAGTCTACCTCTTTCATCTCTCCCTGCCCTCCGTGAATGGAGGCTGCTTTCAGAGTTTACTTAGGAAGCCCTGGAGGTTTTGAACCAACAACTAGATCCTTTACCTCCCTCAAGTCTTTTTCTTTTCTTTTGGCTGCAGCTGGTAGCATGTGGGATCTTCGTTACCCAACCAGATATGGAACTCTGGCCCTGTGCAGTGGAAGCATGGAGTCTTAATCACCAGACCACTTGGAAAGTCCCAAATCTTTTTTTTCAAATGGCACTCTTAGTTGGGATTTCTTCAAAGCAAACTCAATGACGAAGACCTGGGTGCAGGTAGTTTACCTGGAAGATGATCCTAGGAACTATGGTGAGGGAATGGGGAGTAAAACAAGGAGAAAGGGAGGAAAGTGTATAGAGGGCATGTCTAAATAATAGTGCCACCAGGGCTCCACTCTGCTGGAGGCCCTGAGAGACTACGTAGAACATTTACCCACTGATACTCATCCCTCACTGTTTGGGGTTGCTCCCAGGAATATTACTCCCTGGCAGTTTGGGCCTACCTTGCATGGCTTGTTTCCAGATAATAGTCTCAGCCTGAGACAGGAGCTACTGTCATAGGTGGGAAGGATCTGCTGGAGGTAACCTCGTCTGAGGTTGTCTGAGGGGGTATGGAAGAGGCATCCTGAGTCTGCTGGACACCTCAGTGCTGCCTGCCTGGGCTGCTCTAACTGAACCTGGAACCTGTATTCCACAGCTTCTTTGCTCTCTTGGCCTTTTCTGTTGCACATATCCCTTTAGAATACATAATTTATTGTCATACGTTGCCTTTTTTTCTTGTCGTACTTCCGACTCTTGTTCATTGATATATACCCTAATTCCTAACCAAATGGCCTGACAAAGAGTAGGCCCTCACAAAGTAGTTATTAAATAAATGTGTGAAATCCTGGCTTTTTGCTACCTAGTGGGAAAACTGGATAACTTCATTTGTTGGTCTTCAGTGTTGGAAGAAGCTTTAGGAAAAGAACACAGTCAAACTGCCTCATGTACAAATGTGTACTGTGGGGACAATAACTCAGATTCACTGATGTCCAGGACCTGTCTTTTCTAAAATACTTTGCTGCTTGTTATTACAACCATAGTATAATTTTGATCACTAATTAAACTCTACTGGAGTCCCCTTAATACCCAGTTTTCAAGGTGTCACCCCATATATTATCTCATCTGATAGTTAAAGCAACTTTGTCATATAAAGCTAAAATTATTTACTATTCCCCTTGTTGAGAATCTAAGTAATTTTTGCATTCCCTTCCGAATTCAGAACAGTCTCTCACCTCCTCTCTGTCCCTTGACAATAACTATACTCTTTTTTAAACCAGTTTTAAAAAGTGCTAAGCATATCTAAGGTTCAGGAATAATTAAGGCTCAGTTTCTATGGTTTTTGGAAGACCTTGTTTACTTTTTTGGCTGTGCAGCATAGCATATGGGATCTTAGTTTCTGACCAGGGATCAAACCTGTGCCCCCTGCAGTGGAAGCGCTGAGTCCTAACCACTGGATTGCCAAGGAATTCTCAGACCTTGTTTTCTTAAACCAATTGTGATGACATAAGTTTCTTCTCCTCTAATTTTATCTAACGAGTCCTAAAAGAGCACAGATTTTGGATTACTAAATTGCTTAGAAACATTAAAGAAAGCTGACTACTGCATACTAGGGCTTTGATTTCCTCTTTGTTACAGGAAATCCACTTTTGCACATACTGACTATTCTGTCATAATAAGTAAACATGAAAAAGGACAGAGTTTTGGGAGGAGGAAGAGGCTATAATCTGTAGTGAGAGGAACCCCTATCTCACTGTGGACATGTTCAGTCATGTGTCCTCATAAATCACACTTGAAACCACTTGGCCAAGAGTCAGGTTTAGTGTGCGAGAACCAACCAACTCAGAAATGACAAGGAGGGAGCCAAGGAAGGTGAGCTGAGGCCACAGAGGGTCCAGGCCTGCACAGAGTGTACCTTTAGGCTACACATTTGTGTTGGCTGCTACAGTTGACTCCTTGGGCACTATCTCCAGAAACATATGTTAAAGAATAACAGAGAAACATTTAGTTACTTGCACTGAGATTAGTATTTTCCAAGCAAATAATGTATCCATACGTGAGGGAATCGGAGGAGAGAATGAGTTAGGCACAAAGGCAAAATGAGGATGTGGCAGATTGCTACACTCGTGGTGGTTAAAGAATCAGTGAACCTCCCAGTATTCACACCCCAGTGTAGCCCCTTCCACACTGAACATGGACTTGGCCATGTGATTTATTCTCATCTAGGGGACATTAGCAAGGTTGATGAGGACAGAGGCTTGACAAGCACTCATACCTTGGAGCTTGCCTTCTTGGATTATTCTCTGTGGAAGCCAGAGCCATGTAAGAAGTCCAGCTAGCCAGAGACAGCCATGCTGTGAGGATGTCAAAGCCAGCTACATAGCAAGGCACACGGAGAAGCAATGAGGTATCATACAGGCAAATGAAGCTTCTTGAGTCTTCCAGACCAGGTACCAGCCACCAGCTAAATGCAGCTGAGTGATTCCAGCTGATGCCATACGGAATGGAATAACCACCCAGCCAAGGCCTCAGTCAGTCTAGCCTACAGAATCAGGGGAAATAACATATTGTTTTAAGCTACAGCATCATGCAGTGATTTTTATGCAGCAATGAATAACTGCAACCAAGATTTACAAGAGAAAGGGAAGAAAGAAAACTGCATTCTGGGAATAGTGACTCTTATTTGTCTACTTTTGGAGTAAGCTGAGTAGCTGGCACCCAGCAAAGAAGTCAATCTGATATTCTGTCCTCAAGTAAACTGTCCTGGAGAGGATATCAAATAAAACAATTTTTGTTGTTTATTGATTCTCAAGAAAACCTTGAATGTTTACCTACAGAACTTATTGTATAACAATTGCCAATGTCCTTCTGTCAGTACTTTTGACTTTAATTAGTTCAGGTTGAACAGTGTCTCTTGTTAGAATTTTATAGAAGAAAACAGAGATTGGGAAAAGACCCAACACAAAGTGGCCTGCAGAATCTGAACCCTCCCTCCGCCAACCCCACCCTAACTTCTTTTCTTCTGTTAAAACAGCATCAATGACATATATACACTACCATGTGTAAAATAGCTAGCTAGTAGGAAGCTTCTGTATAGCAGAAGAAGCTCAGCTGGGTACTCTATGATAACCTACAAGGATGGGATAAGGGGGTGGGAGGGAGGTTTCAGAGGGAGGGGATACATGTACACACATAGCTGATTCATTTTGTTGTACAGCAGAAAACAAAGACAACACTGTAAAGTACTTATACTCCAATAATAACATTTAAAAACGAATAAAATAAAAACAGCATCAGGGACTTCCCTGGTAGTCCAGTGGTTAACAATCTGACTAGCAATGCAGGGGATGCAGGTTCTATCCCTAGTTGGGGAACTAAGACCCCACATGCCACAAAGAAACCATGCCACTGCTGAGCCTTGCATGCCACAGCTAGAGTTCAAGTGCTGCCAAAGAAATAGATATTAAACAAAATAAAACAAAAACAGCATCAGTGGCATCAGCAGTTTGTCTGTCCAGCCCTTTAGTCAACAGTCAGAGCTACCTAAAAATAGACTATCTTAAGGCTCAGGGCTTTGCAAACATCCCTGGACCCTGAGTTCCAACCATGGTACTGCACCAAGGAGGCAAGGGTGGAGGGGCACTTGGGAGGCAGGGTCCTGGAAATGAGAGCTGCTTCCCAGGGCCAAGTGGAAACTGGGATCTATCTCCCTGAATGGTGGGACTAAGAGGATGACAACAAAAGACAAAAGGACAAAGAAGTGGTTAACTAGTGACGGAGAAATGCAGACAGAAACAGAGGAAAGAGCTCAAACATTCACAGAACGGAATTACACAAAGTTAAGCAGACTTAAAATTTATTTGGAAGACAGAGTAAGTCCATCACTGGTGACTGGAGCTCTGAGGCTGCACTTTCTCCTCAGGAAGCTGGGCTGGAATGGGATTGCCTGTGTTTGGCAAGGGCTGTGGTGGTTTGGGATCTAAGTAGATGAGCAGAATTAGTTTTTGAAGACTGGCACTTTTCACACCAACCCAAAACTCACCCATTTGTCTTCTGCAGCTCTCCATTACCCATTGTCTACTCCCTGGGTTAACCCCATTTTCTCAACCACCTCTCACCTGCCTGGTTCCCCAGCTGGGCCTCGGGCCGGTCTCCCCAGAGCACATGCCTCGGGTCATTGAGGAACCGTTGGCTGCGCTGGCATGTCAGGCAGGTCTGTACAGTCCAGCGCTGACCCTTGCAGCCTGGAATGCATGTGGGAGAAAGAGAGTGCTCAGGTTTAGGAGAAGAAAAGGTCTCCTGAACCCAGTGTTGCCTCCACTGTTTTCTAGTAGGGATTCTCCTCCCTCCCCACCTTGAACGCAAATTTGATGGTGTCAGGTCCCTGAACAAAGTCTATCATTTTCTTGGCACCCTTTAAGACAAAGTCCAAACTCCTTCACAAGACTCTTCAAGATCTGCCCTGCTTCCCTCTCCCACCTCAGGTCTTGCCCTTGCCCACCTCAAAGCCTGCCTCCTGAACTCTCAGTTCCTTGACAGCACCGCAGGCTTTCTTTCCTGAGGCCTCACAAATGGCAAGGATTTCCATCTCCTACTCCTCTGCCCTTATAATGAACCTCACCACCACTGGTTTAAGTAACTTAGTATTCTACTCCCCTAACTGAAGCATTTTTCTAGGCTATTCTAATCGTTTCTGTCTTAGTCCATCCCATGAGACCATCTTTCAATGAGAATGTTGATTCTAGAGCAAGCCTTGACACATCTCAGAAAAATAATTCTTGAGTGAACGAATGCAGATGGGAATCATCCTCTATCATGTCAAATAACATCTATTATCATGGCCGGGCGAGGCTGCCTCTCGGGGCAACATCATTTTTCTACTGCTCAGATCTGTCTGTCCAAGTGGCGTTAACAACTCAGAGAAAGCCACCGACTCCAAATCCCACACCTGGCACGCGTCCCCTCCCCAGCCCACAAGTGTTCCTCATACATCCCACCTCAGCAAGAGGGTACTCACGTCTCTGGCGCTGGGTGCAGGTCAGACCCGGGATGAGGAGGGAAGAGCAGCCACGGCAGAGAGTTCGCTTCACCGAGGGGTCCCTGGGGGCGGAGGCAGGTGGTGGTCCGGACGCCCGCTCTCCCTCTCCAGTCCTTCCCCCCGTCCCGCCCGCTGCCGGGCTCCATAACTCTTACCGCCGTAATACGAGCCGCTTCGCTATGGTCCTCTCCGTGTGGCAGTAAAACCTCGCTAGCGCCTGGTTCTCTGGGTCCTGCGCGAGGACGCAGTGGGCGGCCTGGGGAAGTGAGCCGTCACTGGGGGCCCTCCGCATTCGGTTCTCCGCCGTGCGTGCGCCGCGGACTCACCTGGTACAAGAAGCTGAGCCTCTGGAAGGCCTCGCGGTCCTTCACCGGCCCCGCCATCCGCGCCGCGCGAGCTCTCCACACGCGACCGCCCACAGGCCCCGCCCCCAGAATAGCCCCGCCCCCCGGCTCCGCGCAAGACCTCCTGGGAATTGTAGTTCCGGGGTCATGCGCACTCCTTTCTTTCTGGCCTTCATTTCTCTGGCGCCACCCTATGGCCTCACAGACCTAACTCTTCGGAAATCCACCCCGCCCCTATAATCCGAGCCCAGGGGCCTACTCCTAGTCTTTCTCAAGCCAATAATTATATCAGGCAGAGACTGGAGAAGTTAGTTGAGCAGAAGAGTCTTAAACCCCTAAACATCGTCAGGACAGAAGACTCTTCTTTTTAGGCAGATAGGGAGATGGTTAGGTGCAGTTTATACCTAGTTAGACTTTCTGCCCTATGCTCCTGAAGACAAAGGCAGACCTACAGACAGAAGCAAGTCTCCCTTTTTTTAAAAAGGCACTGGTGCCAGTGGGAGTGACGCTGGAAAAGATCATGAGGGTGGTGGAGAGAGGGAAGAAGGCTCCTGGCCCTTAGAAAGCATAGCTTCCTCCCAATCTTTTCCACTTACCAGATGTAGTGCTGGCCACAGTAGGGGATCCTCACTAACTCCTAGTCTTAGGAACTGAGCACAGAAACCTTTCAATAGCATCCCCCTGAAGAAACATCCCCTGTAGTACTTCACATCCCTCCCTTCAATCTCTGCCTTTCCTTTGCTGTTTGACCTCCTGCTTCTGCTTCATAATACCACTCCTTCCTGACGTTAGAAGTAAAGGGACAGAATATGCATAAACCCTGAGATGGGGAGAGGGTAGCAACGTCAGGAGAGCATGAGAATTCTCTCCTCTCAACCACCGTCCCCCACACCTTGCCACAATCAGGACTCCAGTTTGAAAGAAATGCCTGAAATTTCCTCAGATTACTTTCACAAAGGCCTCCAGACTCAAATGAGGTGTATGATTAAAAGGCAGATATGCCCAGACCCACTCCAGACCTCAATCAATTACTGAGGGCAGGCACCAGGAATATGCTTTTTTTTTTTTTTTTTTTTTTGAGGCCAAACTACAAGGCTTGTGGGATCTAAAGTTCTCCCACCAGGGATCAAACTCAGGCCCCCAACAGTGAAAGTGTGGAGTCCTGACACTGGACTGCCAGGGAATTACAAGGAACATGCATTTTTAACGTTTAAGTTTCTAACACATCAACAGAGGTTACTGTCAAATTACCACAGGACACAAAGATTACTTCAGTGGATCCTTTGTTCCATATTATGTTTTACCAACCAAAGCATCTTGCCACAAAGAACCACAGTCAAGGCACAAAGGTAAGAGGAGAGTCTGGACGAAGTCCTGTTGAGGTGGTAGGAGGAGCTGAAATGCCCTCAATAAACTGCTGTTTCTTGTCCCAGTCTTCTGTGAACCCCTGATTAGCCAGTAGCAGATACTCCAGTCATTTTAGTTTGGTTTGGCATGCATTGCGTTACCTTTTCTGTAACATATGTACCCTACAGGTTGTTTATTTTGGCCTAACATTAAAATGATTTACATTCTCTGATAGGAGAAATGGCAAAACATGAAGGATGGCAACAAACAAAAAACCGGCTCTTATGAACACTAGTTTCAGGCCAGATGCACACAGGCCAAAGGAAGTTGCCTGTCTGGCTCTTCCCTAAACATACTACCCTCTTCTACCCTGTCCCCAGGGTAAGGAAGACACCAGTTTCTTTCTCCCTGTCTGGCTTGGATACCTTAGCCAGGTAACAAGGCTGACAACTTGGGAGCAGCTACTTGGAGGCATTCTTTAAGGCCAGGGCTTTGGATAGGAATGCTTTTCTCTTTCCTTGAATACCTGACTCTCTCCTTTCCAAGTTCCCTTGGGGAAGCAGTGAGAGGGTAGACATGTCTTGCATGATCTCTTGCATCTTGCCCCTCCAGATGAGCAAGGTAACAGCTCTTAGAGACAAACAACTACAAAAAGGCAGGCGATAAGCCAGGCCTGCTGAAGATAGAGGCAGGGACCTGGGTTCTCTTTCTTCCTACTCCCTCCTCCTCACATTCCTACCTCTGGCCAATCCTGCTCATAATGGAACCAAAGAAACCCTTCTCTCTTTCTTTAGCCCTCTTTCCTGACCTTTGTTCTAAACTTCTTGATGCCCAATCTCTGCCCTGAAAATAACTCCTCAACGTCTAGACCCGTGAAAACAATGTCATTCACCTTTATTTCAACTAGAGGTACAAAGACCCCTGTGATCTTCCTTAAAAAAAAAAAAAAAAAAAAAACAAAAAAACAAACCCAAGTCTATTCTGGGTCAAAGAACCCCTGAAAGCCTGTACAGGGGTTTCTGTTTCCTCCTCTGGTTTGAGCGAGTCAGACCCTTCCACAGACTTGTTTCTGGAAAAGTCTTTCCTTCCTTCCCAACCGGTCCTTGTGCAACAGCAAACCCGATGGACTTCAGGGGAGACCACCCCCTGAGAACCAGCTCTCCACCCTGTCAGGAGGGAGACACTGCAGTGCTCTCGACCTAGTCCAGTCCTATCTACTCCTCCATATAAACCATTCGGGAAACCACATGGTTCTCCCACATGGTTCAGAACCAGAACCAGGCAGACACGAAGACATTCCAGCAGGTCAGAGGAAGGAAGGCCTGTAGCTCTTGACCCTGCCTCATCCTGATGATTCCCATGCCCCGACCTGTCACTCCCAGTCTGTTGGGGGCCTGATGGTGAGTGGTGCGGCATTCTTCCGACCGGCCCGGATGCCTGGATAGAAGAGGGGCCAAAGTTTCTCAGTGAAAGTATCAGTGAAGGTATAGATATGAGAGCGGTCTGTGACGTTGTAAAAGACAGTGTGCCAGCCTCATAGTCTAGGAATATGCCCACCCGCTTGGGTTTCACCTTGATGTGCAAAGGGGTAAAAGGCGTGGTAGTGGCTGCATACTTGTCCCCATTCCATAGCCGCACCCGCCAGTAGCCAGTCTCAGGAAGTGGGGTCAGTTCACCCTTTCGGCTCACGGAGTCCCGGCACACGCCCACTGCCCAGTGGGTCTTGTCGCCCACCTCCACCTCCCAGTAGTGTCGACCTGAGGTGAAACCCTCAGTAGCCAGGACGCAAGGGTAGAAGGTGAAACGCCGTGGTGTATCAGGGAGATCCCGGAGTCTTGTCTCCACGAACTTGACGCTCTTACGATCTTCTGACAGGACTAGGTTAGGATGAGCAGTTTCAGGGTCCAGGGTCACATCCGCTGGCGGGAGAAGCCACAGTGGGGAGCTAGATGAGGATGGGAATAGCTAAACGGCCCTGCCTCACTCTTCCAGCCTGCCTTTACAGAGCCTGCCCCGTGAAAGCCCCCAGAACCCCATGGTTTGGTTAACCTTCTCAATCCTCAGTGTCACCTAAGGGAGGGGAAGGAAGGAGGGAAGGGAACAATGGCTTCTCATTCTGGCCCTAAAATAAACAGGTAATGATCTCTTGACTCTGCAAGGGCTGGTGCTTGAGGCTCCTGCCTGGTCCTCCCTCTATTCCTCTGAGATCATCATGCGTCTCACTGGGTGGAGAAGTACAAGGCACAGAACAAGGGCCAGAAACAATAAAAATGTTAAGGATACAGAGCAAGAGAGCATTACAGTCTGGCGATAGGGTGACCATGTGTCTGTTTTCCTGTAACAGTCTGGCTTATGCCTGTTTTCTGAGTAAGTATTAATGAGACTCCCTTTCATTCTCAAGAGGAGACCAGTTTTCGGCAAATTATTTAACCTCTCTGGATTCCTATTTAGAAAAGTGTGGGACTAACAGGAGACTAGTTTTTGGCAAATTATTTAACCTCTCTGGGTCCCTATTTACAAAAGTGTGGGACTAAGAGCAGATGACACCTGAGGCTTCTCACTGAGTTCTGCAACTCAGAGTGAGATCAGAAGCCAGGTAAAGGAGTGGATGTGGATACAGGCATGAAAAGTGACAGCAGGGATAACTGAAGTCCAGATAAAGTAGGACCTAAAGACTTCCTTCTCTCTGTTGATTCCTTTTGCTAGTTTCCTTATGGGAACAACTCACCAATTAGCTGTTTAAGGATTTTCCTTAGTGCAAAGTACTGTCGGGGGAAATTGCTGAAGTTCTTTTCCAGCTCTATGGATACTGAAGTCACCTCCATGGTCTTCACCTTCTCACATCTAGGAGGGATGGGGAGATAGGGGAAGAAAGGGCAGGGTCAGGGGAAGCTCCAGCTTAGTCACTATTCAGATGTTGTCATCTTTAGGGAGAAGCTAAAATTATCTCTCAAGATAAGTACTCATTGTTTTCTTTTGCCTATCTATGGAAAGAGAGATGGTCCCCTGGACAAATCCTTAAGAATGAGTTTTAGAACTTTCTGGAGGTATTGTTATATTTCATGCAAAGAGATACCACCCCTACTCCCCAACCCATTCCTCCTTCCATCTTGTTTGGACATGATTCCACCCACAGGCCCAGGCAGAATCTGGTTCTATCACATTATGTTGGTATCTACCCTACCAAGAAGTCCTGATGTTCAAACGGTAAAGGGGAACAGACCAGTACTCCCAATCATTTGCTCTGTAATTGGCTTCATGGATGCAAAAACCCTTTTCCCTTTTTCTACCCAAACACTGCATGACTTTCCCATTGTTACTCCCCCAGCTCCCTACTGCAGCCCTAGTCTTTAAGCCAAAAGCTAACTCACTCGAAGAGATATAAGAATCACTTACTTTTCCAGGGTACTTTTGACATCCTAGAGGAAGGAGAAAAGAAAGCAATATTGGTCCTGGTAGTCAAGGGCCCTATAGGCAAAAGGTTCCCCTCCTCCCCAAAGTTCTAGAGCTATTAAACAGGCACAGGACAAACTAAGGGTCACAGTGCAAAGGGGACTAACTCCAGAGGGATCTGAGTACATCTTTCCCAACCTAACCCCCCACCTTCAGCTCTCAGTCATCATGAAACTTGGTAATTGATGTCACTTCCAAATAGTTTCCTGTGTGTTTGTCTTTGTTCCTCAAGAACACCGGGACCTCAATGCCAGGGATAGGATTGTGTCTGCTCTTTGCTCTGTCCCCCAAGTACCAACCACACACCTGCCTCCTCGAGAATCAGTACAGATAGTTCTAGACTGCTGGCATAGGAATGAATCACTCTCTCCCATTGTGGTTTGGTATCCCTTGTCTAGTATTGCTTAATAAATATTTATAAGTGCGTGCCAATCCTGATTTGTGAATACTTGGGGTCCAGAAGACAAAGAAGACAAATCTCTGCCCCGCCAAGGATTTCCCAGTTTAATGTGGAAGGCAGAACACACATACATGAAAGGACATGAGAATAAATACCAAGCAATATATAACATGCAGATAAATATACAACGAAGCCTCACTGATTCAAATGCTGGTAATGGGATCTCTAAGATAAGAAATATGTTTCCTGGAATTTTGCTAACACCATTCATTTGCTTAAGAAAACAGACTATTTCAAACATTTTAGAGGCACTATTTACATATCAAAAGCAGCATGTTTCTATACATTATTTCAAGTGTCATCACACTATATTTCTATTCTTTTTGAGCACTAGGTAAATTAAGTTCCAGGACTTAAAAGTAACGGTTACTGCATTTTACACAATTTTTAATGCATAGACTTTTCACTAATTTAGACTAGACTGCCCTCTTCTCAAAAAAATTGTTTTTTTCTTTGGTACAAATTAAACACGTAATTGTTGACAAGACATAAGAACACAGAAGTGATCAAAAGGGGATGTGAGAAATCAGAGAAGCCTTTCTGTAGAGAAAGATCCTTTGAGCATGTCTGGAAGAAAGAGCTGGATTTAGAGAGGCAGAGTGGAGGAGTGAGCACTGCAGGCTGACAGAATGACCTGTGCAAAGCTAGACTGCGCTCGGCCTGAGTGGCTATGCAGGGGCAAAGGTCGAACCTTAAGCATCTCGAAGCCCGACTGTAAGCACTTGCCCTCCACCTCTGCAGCCAAGTGGGCGAGGTCCCGGCGCTTGTCTCCGAGGTGAGCAGCATTTTCTCGGAGACGCTGTAAAATGTCCTGTTCCTCCTCCTCCAGCCGTGAAAGTAACACCTGCTGCTCTTCATCCAGCCGTCGGTGAAGCTCTTCAAATTCCTTTAGGATCTGCTGTCGGCGACTCTCCACTAGTCTCTGAGAACAGAGGGTGGGTATTATGTTTAACAGGGTCAGTGGGGCATAGGATACCTTTCCTCACCCACCATATGTATGAATTCACAGACTTCAGGTGTAATTGGAGAGAGTTTAAAAGGACACTCATGTTTCTCTCCATTGATATTTCCTTCTGTAAAGAATGGCTCCATCCCCATTAGCACCCTTACTGATAACTTGAGATTAAGATAATTGAGATAAAAAAATAAACCAATGCTGAAAAAAATTATTTACTAAATTAACTTCTAAAAAAGCTATACTTTTATGTTTTAGTAAAAAAAAATTCAAGACATAAGAACTCAATAATATGACAAGTACTGATACCGCTGTAATAATATGACAAGTACTGATAGCAGAGATACCTCTGCTATTTCGTAAGTTCTAGCTAACGCAAATTGTGAAGAAAAGGAAAGCACAAATACTGGAAAGTTACAGATTGTCATCATTTGTACACCGCAAGACATCTACTTGATAAAAACCAGAGATGGAAAAAGTGGAAAAGTATCAGAATTAGTAAGATTTTAGTAATAGACTGTTATAAAATATAAATTTAGATTTCAGGGCTGAGCCTGCTAAACAGTTTCAAGTCACTTCAGAGATTGACAGTTTACAACCCAGGAATGGGTTATAGACGTGAAAAAAATAAAAGGGGCATTGGGTCTGGAGGTGGAGATGAGGGAGAGGAAGGAAAGAGAATTCAAAAGGTCACTGAAGGAAAGTTGGTGATTGTTGACAGTTTCTGAGACCACTGAAATGATAATTTACACTAAAAAAAAAAAACCCACACCACAGTTCTATTCAAGCATTTAGCAGGTTTTTAAACTTTTATTTCCTTCTCCATCCTTTATCCTTAAGAATGTGATCAATAGGAAGAGGAAAGCTAATGATTAGGAATAAGCTTCATTTTCACAGATTTTTAATGTTTCAGGACAATAACGTTTTAAGTTTACCTTTGCAATCAAAATTAGTTCAACTTTTTAAAAATTCAAATGTTTGTTTTTAAAATGCATAAAGGACTAAGGTAATAATACTTGCTTCCTATTGAAATGTTGTCATTGTTAAAAAACAAACAAACACTAGTGTTTCCACTAATTTTAAACCTGTGCTTAGTTCTTGGTAATCTCTAAATTTCATTTATTTCTTCTGGAAGGCTTTAATGACATTGAGTTTCTCTGCCATATTCCTGGGAATTTGCAACTGTGCTTTTTGTATCTGTTTGTTTCTATTTTCTCTACCTGACAGTAAGCTCAAGGAGGGCAAGGATCATGTTTTTGGTCATCAATGGCCTTGTGTCAAAGACAGGGTGTGGCCTATACTGGAAGCTTAATAAATATTTATTGATTTCTGCAGAATTAGTATCTCTGGTTTTGCCACATATTGGCTGTATGATCTTGGACTAGACACTGATCCAAGTTCTATTTCCTTCTGTGTAAACTGGGGATAACAAGACTTATCTTATAGGGTATCTAAGTTCACTCTTGCCTAATAAGCTTTGCTAGACTCCCTTCTCCTTTTCTTGTACCTTCTCTATGTTCCACTGGGGCCAAGTCTAGCCTGATCTCTTAGAACTTAAAACTGGGCAGAACCAAGCCTAAGACCTAATACAATACTTTAACTTTGGAATGTCATGAACACCTAATGAATTAATGCCCTATTATTACTGTTAGAATTAATACATGTTTCACTGTCCAACAGAAGAAATACCAGTCTACAAATATGATAATACTATAGAAAAGATGTGAAATTGTATGAAAATTAAGAAAGCGAATTTCTGAAGGGTCAGGAAAGGCTACACAGTAAATGGTTTTCATTTTGGGATGGACAGGATCCTATAGGTAGAAGATGGGAAGGGGAAGAACCTTCTAGGAAACCATACTAGCTAGCATACTCGAGCTTATGTGAATTAAGAGAATGTGGTCCTAATGTGCCTGGGGGGTTCTGGGAGCTCTTGGGCAGCTTCTTCATCCTTCCTCCCCAGTGCACCTTCCACATTCTCCAGCAGAGAGCCTCCTTCCTGCTCTACAAAGAATAGGAGACCAGCGGCCATGAACTCCCTCAACTCACCAAATCCTTCACCACCCCTTATATCCTTCTCCTCAATTCTTAATCCATGGCAAATAATTTAAGTACAATGTTTAATGGCAATCAAGCTTAAAAAATATCATTGTTTTTGAGAGAAGAGCATTTTTTAATAAACTAAAAATGTTGGATTAAATAATGCATCATTAATGTTTAGTTAAATAATATGTGGCTAACGTTCAGGGATTCGCTGGTGGCTAAGATGGTAAAGAATCTGCCTGCAATGCAGGAGACCTGGGTTTGATCCCTGGGTCAGGAAGATCCCCTGGAGAAGGGAATGGCAACTCACTCCAGTATTTCTGCCTGGAGAATTCTATGGACAGAAGGAACCTGGTGGGCTACAGTCCACAGGGTCACAAACAGTTGGACACGACTGAGTGACTAACAATGTTCAGTTAATTGCCTGTAGGGCAGGCCAAATGGGACTGCCTGCCTTTACCTTGAGTTCACCAGGCTTCTTCTCCTCAGCAGACTTACAGCGGCTGATCTCTTGCAGCTTCTGCTCCAGGGGCTCCAGGCACTTCTGCAGTTTTTCCTGAGAGGTGTGAAGTAGGAGAACAACATTTGTGGTTGGCTGGTACAGCCTATGTTCAGAGCCTAACCCAATTGTTTTAAACTACTTGCTTCCTATTCATCTCAGTTCAGTTCGCGACCCCATGAATCACAGCACGCGAGGCCTCCCTGTCCATCACAAACTCCCAGAGTTCACTCAAACTCACATCCATTGAGTCAGTGATGCCATCCAGCCATCTCATCCTCAGTCGTCCCCTTCTCCTCCTGCTCCCAATCCCTCCCAGCATCAGGGTCTTTTCCAATAAGTCAATTCTTCGCATGAAGTGGCCAAAGTATTGGAGTTTCAACTTTAGCATCAGTCCTTTCAATGAACACCCAGGACTGATCTCCTTTAGAATGGACTGGTTGGATCTCCTTGCAGTCCAAGGGACTCTCAAGAGTCTTCTCCAACACCACAGTTCAAAAGCATCAATTCTTTGGCACTCAGCTTTCTCCACAGTCCAACTCTCACATCCATACATGACCACTAGAAAAACCATAGCCTTGACCAGATGGACCTTTGTTGGTAAAGTAATGTCTGTGCTTTTCAATTTGCTATCTAGGTTGGTCATAACTTTCCTTCCAAGGAGTAGGCGTCTTTTAATTTCATGGCTGCAATCACCATCTGCAGTGATTTTTGGAGCACCCCCAAAATAAAGTCTGACACTGTTCCCATTGTTTCCCCATCTATTTGCCATGAAGTGATGGGACCAGATGTCATTCAGTTTTCTGAATGTTGAGCTTTAGGCCAACTTTTTCACTCTCCTCTTTCATCTGACCACCTCTTAATCCAACTCCGTTCCTTGCTCATGAAGTGTCAACTTCCTACAGGTCCCTCCTCCTGCCTCCAGCCTGTCTCCATGCCTTCCTTGCTTGCAAAACTTTAATTGAATCTCAATGTGTCCAGCTGTCACCAACTCCCTGTTCTTCCCTAGCCCTATTCATTTTCTAACAAGGAACTGCCTGTACTGACAGGGAGTTATGTACCCTATGTACCCTGATATCCTTCTTCTTTTTTTTGGCCACATGGCATGCAGGATCTTAGTTTCCTGACCAAGGATTGAATCCCTGCAGCACTGGAAGCATGGAGTCTTAACAACTAGACTGCCAAGGAAGTCCCTGATATCCTTTTAAAATTTGTTTTCCTATACAACTCTAACCACTTGCAAGTAAAATAAAATATTGATTATTCTGTGAACTACCATAAAGTCTTGTTTGTAAGACCTCATTAACATAATTAGGCAAACTACTTGATAAAGTGCTAAGACAGTAAAATCTCTAGTTCCTATTACTCAAACATTTACCCTGTGTCTCAGCAGTAAGTTAAACCAGATGCCATGTTACCCATTATCTGGGGAAGATGAAAACAGGCTGGTTTAGCTGTTTTCATCTAAATGGTTGGGATGGTTTAGAACGGTTGGGATCATTCTAAAATGATGTTACCTGTTCCCAATACCAGCGGGTAAATAAGCGGTGTGCTGAGCAGGGGGACAGAATGAAGGAACCAGACCATTTTTAGTTCTTCTTAAGTCTGAGATTCTCTGTGTGGTTGCATTCATTTATGAAAAATAGGATACATTCTAAGACCACACATACTCAAATGTGTTACAGAAGTCAAGAGAGAAATTTGGGTGGTACTTCTTATTGCTCTTCTTCATGCCTAAGGACAACCAATCAGACGGGACTATGTGCACTGCCCCCCTCTCCCCCCCGCCCATCCTCCCATCCCCCACCCCACCCCCACCCCACCTCGCAGCTCCGTAGCTCCAAGGGGACTACAGAGTAAGCACCAGAGACTGTCTTGCCCTCAGGAACTTATGATTCTCTACCCAGGGAGTCTCCCACCCTCTGGGCTCCTCCCTCTTGCGCTGCATTGACATCAAGTGTCTGGCTCCCTACCTTATACTCCTGTGTGGCATCGTCCAGTGGCACGACGGTGTGGGCCCGGTGGGTGTGGGAAATTGCACATATCAAACACACGGCCTCCTGGTCCTCATAGCAGAAGAGGCTGAGGGCCTCATGGTGCTGGGGGCAGAGGCTCTCATCTCGGATCTTCCGCTTGACAGCCTGCAACTGCTTAGCAATTTCCACCATACTGCCCAGCTGTCGATTAGGGCCGGAGACTGCGGTAGCGGGATGTCTTTCGACATACAGGACAAGGGAAGTCCCTCTCTAGGTCCTCCCACCAGCGAGTGATGCAAGCTTTGCAGAAGTTATGCCCACACTCAATGATGACAGGTTCCTTCAGATACTCCAGGCACACAGAGCAACTTGCCTCCACCTGTAGGTTCTCCAGAGCTGCAGCTGTGGAGGCTGCAGAGGCCCCAGCCTCTAAGAGACTTGTCTCTGCCATTATTTAACTTGAGGTTAAGAAGAGAGAAGAGAAGAAAAAAAGTTAGTTGGGGGTTAAATTTTTTGCATCCCTGGCCTGACATTTACCCCTGCGTTAAATCCTAACTCCAGACTAGCACTGTCATGGTATTTTTACATCTTCTCTTCCCCCAGTCAATCTCTTTGGTTTTTCCATTTCCAAAATTGTGACTCCCACCTATGAGCAAACTGACACACAACCCTCATTCTCGTTTTTCACCACTGCCTTCTCTTGTTAGAAGCAGAGGCTTCTTTCAAGTCTAGCCCAGAGTATTCATCCTGATCCAGGTTCATTCCACTAGTATCGTAACAGTTTCAGAAAAATGTATTCTTAGTTTGACATCTTTTTCTAATAGATGAAAAAGAGTATGGGAGAGTGAAAAGTGCCTTAAGAGTCAAAGCATTAAGATTGCTTAAATCAAGTATATTTTAAAGTTGAATGCTACAGAAGAGTTCTACTACAATAGCCCACTGAAGCCTAAGCTTGATTCTCTGCCACTGTTCCCTCAGTCTTTCAAATGGTAAATATTGGAATGAGTTAGGCAAGGGTAACAACCTCTTCTTTTCAGAAAAGTGTGACATTATGCTTCCCTTTACCAGGCCTAGAGGAACTGTGCACTCATCATGAAATGAAATGATTCACACAACCGTTTCCCTATTTGTGTGCGTTTGGATGTTTGGAGCTGCTGTAAAAGTGATAAATTTACAGCAGCTATACCAAAGAGTTTATTACTGAGTCCAGGGCAATAATTTCTTGAAAAGAAGAGTTGACAAATTTATTCTAAGTATTCAGTGCTGACTGAAGTCTTTTGAAACAGTTGTTGATAACTAAGTCCTTGGATATACTGTACTTCCACCTAATAGGTTCTGGGGTGGTTGGGAATTAAGAGAGAAAAGTAAAGTAGCAATCAAAAACTCTAATGAATCCTCAAAAGAACTGGAAATGCCCCTGAGAGATGCATAAAGCAGAAGGCTGGTCTTGTTCCATCCTTAAAACATAACCACTATTATCCATGAAATATTTCATTTCTCTACCCCTTAACC
Organism: Nanger dama; assembly: GCA_917880005.1. Classification (NCBI taxonomy): domain Eukaryota; kingdom Metazoa; phylum Chordata; class Mammalia; order Artiodactyla; family Bovidae; genus Nanger; species Nanger dama. The sequence goes on from CAKJTW010000032.1 coordinate 1,774,853, forward strand.
TCTCTTTCTAAGGAACCCAACAGAAGAAAATTTAGTAGGTCTATTTATGTCTTTAGAGAGAAGTGGCCATGTAGTGAGTAGGGTTAACACTGATTATTTCTGTATATACTGATGGCAAACGTGGAAAGTGTTTAAATTGGAGTAGGAACTGATAACATATTTGGACCTGAATTTCTCTCAACCACGAGAGAAGTTCAATTAGATGATTTTTCTCTACCTACAGGAATCCAACTTTGACCAATAACCCTTCCCTTTTGTTAATCTATTATTTAGGTGGTCGCCTCACCCGAAATGAGTTGAATTGTATGCTGAGTTAGGGACCAGGAAGGATCTAGACTGGCAAAAAAGTAGCGTTAGAGAAAGATGGGGAAAAGGTTAGGGAAGTATGGGGAGAAGGCTTGGAGCTACAGCATTAGTGAGGCCTTGGGTCATTTCCCCCTATTCCTCGTGTCTCAGTAGAAGGGCACACTTCAGAGAGGTCCTCATTGTGTTTCTACCACTGTTGGGGGTCCCACCTTGCGCCCCTTTCCTGAGCGTGGTCCACAACTCGGTCCCACCCCCGTCTCCATCTTCTCCCGCCTGATCTGGCGCAGGGGGGCTGGAGAGGGGGGAGAGGAAACGTCGTTGTTGGCAGGGAGGGAGGGATGCGTGTCCAGGTGAGAAGGTGTGACGTGAAGATGGGATGCCCGCCGCTATGACGCAGCCGAGACCCGCGGTGACGGCGTCAGAGTTTCACCCGGGGAGGCGAGCGGCAGCGGGACGGGGTAACGGCGGGGTAGCCAAGCAACGCCGGACGCGCTGACGTCGCCGGGGCGGCAAAACGTCCGCCCGGGCCTGAAACGGGCGGAGGCAGCTGTGGTTACGTGCGGGGGCCGCTGACGCAGTCGCGGGGCGCTAGGACGCGGCGTGCGGAGCCGGCGGGCGGGGGCAGGCCCCAGGGTCCCGGCGCGGCGGCGGGACAGCACCTACCTTCCCGGCTTCGGGTCCGGGAGTGCGGGGCGCGGAGCCGCCGGAGCGCTGCCTCCCTCCTTCCTCCTCCCCCGCCCCCCGCCCCCGCAGCGCGACACACAATACTCGCCGGAAGCGGAAGCCGCGCCGAGAGGCTCGTGTCAGTGGAAGCCGGGGTGTCGGCGGGCGACCGCGGGAGGGCCTAGCGGCGCCTGCCGACCAAGAAGGCGGGCGGCCGGAGGTGAGAAGCAGCTGGAGGAGTCAGGGGCAGGTGGCTGGAATGCGGTCGTCCAGGTGACCCGAGGAATCCGCTGGAGAAAGAGGGCCGCGCATGCGCGTGGCGGAGCGCTGTAGCCCATTGCCCTCAGGGCGCCTACGGGCGCCGGGGCAAGCCGTACTGTCTCGCCCTGGGTCCGCGCCCGGACTCTGGCCTGGCTCGGTAGGTCCCAGGTGGCGCTGGGAGCTGTCGAGGGCGAAGCAGGGGCGGGTTGCGGACTTTGAGCTACACTCCTCTCTCCTGGCCAGTCTCGGGAGAAGGTGGCTCGCGAGTCGGCGGCCAATAATGTGGCGGTCCTGCTGGTCTCAGCTGGCACGTCACTTCCGACTAGTTGCGTTTTAGGCTTTTAACATTCAAGGATTAGCTCAGTCCTGCCTTGGGCTTCGGGTATTCCTTACCTTGTCCCTTCTAGGCGGGCTTTCTGGAAATTATCTGCTGTCTCCGCTGGAGTGGGAGCCTCAAAAGAGCTGGTACTGCGACTCTGCTGCTCACCTTTGCATCCTCGACTCCTTGCTAGGGGCCCGACTGCAATGACCGCGCCTTGAACTCGGGTTCTGAATGCGAGAGAATCCCGTCTTTTTCAGTTTGGGAGCTGTGACTTGAGTCTCTCCGCAGGAGTCGATAGTGCTTGTATGGAGACTCTAGAGTCCTGCGTTATTACCTTCTTACTTTCCTCTCCTGTTGCTGGAATCTTCGCAGGTCTGTGACTGGAGGACGAGGGTGAGATGATGAGGCTGGAAGAGTCTGCTGATGGAGGTGTGATGAGGCTGGGAGGAGGTGCAGAGTTGATGGAGCTGGGGAGGGTGGGTGCTGGGTAAATGGGTGATGCGGCTGGGTAGGAGTTAGTGCCCTAAGCGCAGACAGGGCTGGTAGAAAAGGCAGCCCACCTTCCCTCTTCCCCCAATATTTGGCATACAGAATGCTGACTGAAAGAAATAAGCAAATTTTGGTGTCCCCTTCAAGGGGAAATGGCCATATGGCCCAGCTTGTTCCTGTGTAAGTTGTGGTGCTGTTTACAAACACTGTGCAGTGTTTAACCTCGAGCATCCTGGGAGCCAGGAACTGTTTACTTGCAGAAAATATCTAATATGGGAGGTATAAAGATTTAGAGTCAGACATGCTAAGGACAGTTGATTGGCTTTTTCTTCACTGTTCTTTGCTTTTTGTTCACTTTTCTTTTTCACTAGCCAGTGGTTGAAGATTAAATTCGATAAAATTACATTAACTCTTCTCCACCCCATTATTTGATTGTTAGGAATTTTCGGAGCAGTACGTCTTCTGTTTTACAGACTACCTCAATTCGAAGGTAGTGAAAGGCATTAGCTAGGTGGTCAGCCTCTTTAGCCTTGCTTTATGGGGGGAGTGGTGAGGTTTGGTTCTGGCTTATGATTTGTAACTTTTAGGGTGTTGGCTAGCACTTTACTCTGGCTTTCTGTTTGTAAAAACAGATGTGGTACTAAGGAACTTAGCAGGACCAAGAACATTGCCTAGGATTATGAAGAATGTGTTGGCCTGGAGTAATAGATTTTTACGTGGACTTCATGCCCAGTAAGGCTTCCCTGGGGGCTCAGAGGTTAAAGCGTCTGCCTGCAATGCAGGAGACCCAGGTTCCATCCCTGGATTGGGAAGATCCCCTGGAGAAGGAAATGGCAACCCACTCCAGTATTCTTGCCTGGAGAATCCCATGGAGGGAGGAGCCTGGTAGGCTACAATCCAGGGGTCGCAAAGAATCGGACACGACTGAGCTACTTAACTTTCATGCCCAATATGGAAGAAAAGGGGGAAGAATAGGTAAAACTATAAAATTACAGTTTAGAAGTTTACTATACTATAAAAATATAGTTTAGGAGGGCATTGTCATATGTCATAGGCCAGGGGTAGATATTTTTGTCTTTATTGGCCATACTGTTTTTGTGGTATGAAAGTTGCATCAGATTTTACTAAACGGTGAGCATTACTGAAGTTTTAATTTCATATAAATTCTTCACTTGTTTTGAAATTTTATTCTCTTATTTTACCCCCAATCATTTAAAAATGTAAACACATTTCTTAGCTTGTGGGCTGTACAAACACAGGTGGCAGACCATAGTTTGCTGACCCCTTACATAGAACAATAAAGAAGTACTCGATATTTTTCAAGAGAGAATAATTGAGAAAGAGGGTGATCACAATGCTTTGATCTCTTATTTTCATCTGTCTATATGATAACAAATTAGGAAATTTGAGATCTTAACACGAATTTCTATTTGTTAATGATCTGTGAAACTTGATCACGTGAGAATTATGAATATACTAATAAGATACAAGTACATTCTTTAAACAAGAAAAGGTATTCCTTGTCTAAAAAAGGGATTGTAGTTCAGGAGAGGTGGAATAACACTGAGTTGTGGTGTTGATTTAGACCAAAGGATTTCCAGCACAGGAACATGGAAAAATAAATAATAGTAATGTGAAGGATAATTAAAACATTTTAAATATACACTTTACTATTGTTTTTATATCAGGAAACTATATATCTGATATATCTTTTATATAGAGGACCTTGTGGAACCACTGAGTCATATAGAGGAAAAGGGGGTATTAGCATTGCAGGTAGGAAACTGGTCGAGGCCGGATATACAATATGGTAGGTTGAGTAGGGAAAGGGTTCAGCTGTCCATACTGCTGAAATTCTTACTCAGTAAAAGGGAAAGCATCTGATTTTCCTCCACTGTTTGTTTTTTTTTTAGTTATGAAAAATTTAAATTAAGTCTTTTTATACTTTACATTGGCTTTCATGTTTCCAGTTCAGTAACACTGGAGTTACTTTGTTCTTTTACAAGTCTACAGTATTACTTCATTGTGTAGACATATGATTTATTCAGCCATTTGTTTACATAAGACTTTCAGGGCCTTTCCAGGTGTTTATTTTTTGGCTCGGCTTGCAGGATCTTAGTTCCCCAACCGGAAATCAAACCCATGCCTTGGCAGTGAAGGCACTAAGTCTTAACCTCTGGACCTGCAGGGAATATCCCCCAAGTCTTATTAAAGGCTTTAGTGGACATACTTGTAATATATCTATTTCCCTCATTTTTACTCTGATTATACTAGACGTATAAACACTGTATTAGTTTAGGTTGTGCAACATAATTATTTGACATATTTGCACATGTATCTTTATATTGTCATAACATCTGTATTAGTAGCACAAACTCCTGAAAACTGAGCTCTTTGTGAAAAGGCATGGAAATTTAAAATCCTAATCGTCTTTTCAGTTTCCTTGCCATAAGGTTGTACCTATTTATGCCCACACCAGCATGTTATGAGATGACCTCTTTGCTTACAGTGGAGCCAGTGTTGATGTTTTCATATTTTAAATTTTTTGCTAATATTTTTCATTAAAAGTTTTGAATGATTGCATAGGAGATCTTGTTCTGTAGGTAATTACATTTTCCAGCCTTTTTCAGCAGATGGGCATTTACTTAATTTTCTTTATAAAGATTTTTTTTAAATTTTGCTGCTGCATAAACAGTGTTAAAAGATTCTCTGAACATTTGTCCTTATGTGCTAGTGGATTTATTACTGTGAAAAAGGTTGTCTTGAAGGATATAATTTACATCAGCCCTCTGTATCTGTGGGCTCCTCATCTGTGAATATGGAGAGCTGCCATTCTTTAGAAAGGGCTTGAGCATCAGTGAATTTTGGTATCCATGGGGAATAGCTGTAGTACTAATTTTTATGAATATTTCTGTACTGATTTTTAAGAAGGCTATTACTATTTACATTTACATTGACAGCAGTGTTTGAGCTTTCCTGTTTCCCACATCCCCAAGAAGAGATGGTTATTATCTATGTTTTTATTTCTTTCTGGCCAGAAAAGAGATGTTTGGTTATTTGAATCACATTTCCTTAGTAATTTTGAGTATCTTTTTGTTGTTGTTTGTTTGTTACTGGGATTCATTTTCTGTGCATTTCCAATCTTTGGCTGTTTTTCCTGTTGCGTTGTCTGTCTTTTGCTTATCAATTTATACATACATACCACACATGACAAACTGTCCTCATTAAGAAATCCAGTCTGACCCCAGATTCTAATTTAATTTACTTTCCTATGTTTTCCTACAATGTTCTTTTTTTTACATTTAGATCTTTATTTTTAAAAATATGATGAAGCTTGAAATTTTCCATGAATAAAAAGTTGTGGAAATTAAATAAAATTTTAAAAATATATGGTGTAAAAGGAAGATCTTTATTTTTCTCTAGAGCAGTGCTGTCTGATAGAAATGGAATGCAAGATACTTATGTAATTTTAAGTTTTCAGTCAAGCCACATTAAAAAAAAAGTAAAAACAGGTGAAATTAATCTTAATAGTATATTTTATTTCATCAACAACCCATTATATAAAAATATTATTTTTACATATAATTTATTTTGAACAATTATTAAACTAAGTTTTTGAAATCCAGTGTGTATTTTACACTTATATCAAATCTCAGTTCAGACTAGGCATATTTTAGTTGATCAGTGGCCACATGTGGCTAGTGGTTTTTGTTGAATAGCATGTGTTATATGGATTGGATGGATGGCTCGTTGTGCTAGCTTCATTTATTAAATAATCATCCTGTTTTTGTTGAATTAAATTTCACACTTGTCATACCTGAAGTTGTTTCATACTGAGATCTGCTTCTGCATTTTTGATTCTGTATTCTAATCTATTTATCTCTTACACCAACACCACGAATTTTACTTCATTGAATTTTCATAGATGTTCTTGGACATGTATTCCATATATAAACTCTAAATCAGTTTTTTTTTTTACTGTTCTCTCCCCTCAAAGGAATTTAAAAACCTATTGTGATTCTAAACAAAAAAGGGTTTAATGTATAATTTAATTTGGGTATAGTTGGCATTTTTTATATTGTCTTCCCAGTCAGGAATTTGGTTTGCCTTCCATTTATTCAGGTTTTGTTTTATTTCTTCAATAATATCCTCATTTTTAAAAAACAGATTCTTTTACCTTTTTTTTTTTTTTGCTGTTATGCATGGAGAGCCCCCCAATTTCTGATAAGCAAACCACGTGCTTCATTGCTTGGATAAAGAAGAAATAATTGATATTTGACTATTTCTTACATCTAGACCCCTATCATAATCTCTTACTAACAGTAAATTTTTAACTATATAGAGTTTAAGTATTACTGGCACTCCATGTTTTCGTGTGTTTCCCCAGCTCATTCTTATGTATTTGGCCAGAGAAGCTCATTTGAGATCTGCAAATCTGTATGCTGAAGATTCTCAAAATTTGTTTCTGGCTTGTCTCTCTTTCCTGAAACTAAGACATCTGGAGCTCAACATGTACAACCTGAGGTTTTCTCCCCTCTCTCTGTCACAACTAATGTGTTACTGAGTTCCAGAAATTCTTAACTGCTGTCCTTCTCTCCCCCTCTTGAGTATCAAAGAATTTGTAGATATTTTAAAAACTATTGCAGAAATTAAAAGGTCTCACTATAGAGCCTTCAGAAATAAATTCCCTTGCTCCTGACATCACCTGTGAATTGCTGTTTTGATTTGTTGAGTCATTCTGCTGCTCTCGCCAGCACCTCTTTCCATGTGCTAAGACAGTTACTAGCATTGCAATCTATCGTTTTCTGTCCAAGAAGATGGAAAATATCCTAAATCCTAGAACATGTAGGAGGAAAAACGTGTATTCTGGATGGTATATATTTGGTGTCCTAGGGTTGCTATAACAAGGTTTCATGAACTGGTGGCTTAGAAGAACAAAATTTATTCTCTCGCACATCTAGAGGAAAACTGAAATCAAAGTGTTGGTCAGGTTGATTGCTTTGGGAGGCTCTGAGGGAGAATCTGACCCATACCTCTCTGCTAGCTCTTGGGTGTGCTGGCAGTCCTCTGTGTTCCCTGGCAGTCTCTCTTTCTCCACTGTCACAAGGTGTTCTTTGTGTCTGTGTGTTCGTGTGTCTGTGTCCAAAACTCCCTCTTCTAATAAGAACGTCAGTCTTTGGACTAACAACCATGTTTAGTCCAGTATGACCTTATTTTAACTTCATTACACCTACAGAGATTCTATTTCCAAAAAGATTACATTCTGAGGTTCCTAGTGTACGTGAATGGGAGGGGCACTATTCAACCCAGTGTAGTAGAATAGAAATGAACTTCACCGGTGCCGGGGCTTCCTGGGGGTCCACTGACTCACTGGCTAAGACTCTGCACCCCCCACTGCAGGGGATCTGGTTCTATCCTCAGTCAGGGAACTAGATCTCATTTGCTACAACTGAGAGTTCGCATGCCACGACTAAAGATCCCATGCTGCACTGAAGACCTGGCATGGCCAAATACAGAAATAAATCTTTCTTTAAGATTCACAGGTATCTCTAGACACTTCACCAGAGAGAAGTTTCCATGACACCGCAATCTCCAGAGGTCCTCACTGTAGACACTGAGTTGGTCAGTGGACTAGTCAGATTGTAGAATAGAACCTTGGCTGCTGCTCATTCATATGTACATGCTTGGTTATCGGAAGCGAAGAGAATTGGTACTAAGCAGAGGAGGTTGAAAATAGACATAAAGATGACTTTTCTAACCACTCCTATGTCTGCTCTCATTGTCAGCTGAGCCTGGGACATTTGCCACTTTGGATCATCTGGCTCTGTGTCATCGTACCACCTTGCTCGATTACTTGGTGCCAAGGGGTCATACCAGAGGTCATCTCTGGTATCCTTTCATCTGTAGGCAAAGCCTCTTTTCAAATCTGAGTGACACTTCAGTAGAGGAATCATGCGATTGTCAAGCGCTCCTCCACTCCCCTTACTTGATAGGGACAGAAGAGGCACTTATACCTCCTAGGAAAGAGTGCAGAATTTGGTTTTCTTGGTTCTCAAGCTGGCTGTATTTTAGGGAGGGGACCAAAAGAAGAGTCTGCTCCTAGTACAGTGAGTATATAGGAGGTATTCCATAAATGCATGTTGAATTAAGGGATTTTTTTCCTCATGGGGTAGCTCTTGGCGTAGTACACAGCTAAATGTTTACCTGTATAGTGCTTTGGCTCCTTTGACTTCCAAAACAGCGGTATGTGGAAGTTCTCCAGTTCTCTCCAGTTCTCCTCACTGCCAAAGTACCATCCATCAGAACTAAGTTATTTGCAGTACCCTAACTCTAGTGCCCTACTTCGCAGCTAGATATTTGTTGTTTCTTCTGGATTCCTCCTAATCTTGCTCCCACCTCCAAGTTATTAACATCTTTCTCTGCAATACTTCTGTACTTTTACAGTGTTCTTGAATTATTGATGTTTTTATATCTGTCCTCCACTAGACTGGGAGCTACTTGAGAACAGAAATTCTTTGCTTTCCCGTCACCTCATAGTGTCTTGACACATGGGAAGCCTTAGTTCAAAGAAGGAAATCAAGGCTTGAAAGAGTAATTTGTCTAACGTCACACAGCTGCTGTATGGCAGCACCAGAAGGAGAATCTCAATCCTAAATCACTCAAGAGCTGTAAAGAAAAAAAGTGCTGCACAGGTGTCAGGAGACCTAAGAACTAACCTTGAGTTGGCAGCTCTTTGTGTTATCCTGCTTGGGTGTGATTCTTTACTTTTGTGATATTTTGATTCTTGTTTGTAATGCTCTTTTTCGGACCATCAACCAAAGGCCTTCTGCTCTCCAAGGTCCTGAAAGATACCCCTGGGCTTCCTGAAAATTCCTGTTTCCCAGAATGCAGATTTGAGTTCTGATTGGTTCTTTTTTTTTTTTTTTAAGTCTTTATTGAATTTGTTACAATATTGCTTCTGCTTTATGTTTTGTTTTTTGGCTGCAAGGCATGTGGGATCTTGGCTCCCTAAGCAGGGATCGAACCTGCAACCCCTGCATTGGAAGGCAGTGTCTTAACCACTGGACCACCAGGGAAATCCCCTGATTGGTTCTTGAAGAAAAGGAAGTCGGCAGATGATCAGCTTATTGGAAAACACAGGAGAATGAAAGGCACTACTCAGGTGATAGAGTCAGATCTTCTGTTATTTTGTCTTTCTCCATCTCCCTCTTTTCTTTGGCTGCCTCAGTGAGTCCACCTCTGCGTCGCTTGTTGCTGAGGTCTCACACTTTACTCTAGAGGTGTTGGTATGATTGAACTCAGATGTAGGATTAAGGAGATTAGGACTGGAGGATTAGGTAGGGTCCAGAAGCTGATAGGTTTATCTATCAGAGAGACTTCAGAAACTGTATCTCTCACACTCAGACCTTAGTCTGGGGTCAACATAGTGTTGTCATTGATCATACCCTGAGGATTCACCTCAGTGAATCCCTGAGAAACTAGAATGTCTTCCCTCCCACACTAAGAATTCTGCTGCTTAGGAAATGACCCCAAAATGATAGTCCTAAAGTCCTCTCCCTGTTCCCCCAGAGAACCACAGAAAGATTCAGATGAAGAGCCTGCCTCTTAGGATGTGAAACTACTGGGAGGAGACTTTTCTTTCTTTCTTTCTTTTTTTTTTTAAAGAGTATTTTCTTTGCTGTTGATATTCAGTGCTTCACTCTTTTGTTAATTATGTTGTTATTCCTCTCCTGTATCCCTCCCATTTAATTAATTGCCAGTTTCTGACATTTTTAAACATCTCAGCTGTCTCCTCCATTTCCGCTTTGTCCCGTTTCAGGTCTTTCCTGGGTGGTGGCCGCTGACCCCCTGCCTTTATCTGAGCATTTGTTCTCGCTCCGTTGCCCCACTCCCAGTGTTTCCTGTGTACTGTGTCTTTGGTGATGTTTCTGACTCAGAACTCTGCCATCTGACTACTCAGTCATTTTAATGATGACTTTTATCCTTCACCTATTGGGTAAAATCTAAATCTCTTTGGAATGGCTTACAAGGCTCTTGATGATCTTGTCCAGTGGACGGTCCTAAGTGTATAGATGGGGGTTTGTGAGGAAGAACAGACCATTTGCAGAGAAAGCAACCCACTCCAGTGTTCTTGCCTGGAGAATCCCAGGGACGGCGGAACCTGGTGGGCTGCCGTCTGTGGGGTCACACAGAGTCGGACATGACTGAAGTGACTTAGCAGCCTCAGCAGACAACTGCATCTTTGTGCACTTAGGTTTTTGGAGATTCCATATGAGATCCCGTGAAAATGTAAGGAGAGAAAGTCTTTATACAGTCTTCTTTTTGGCCATTAAAGAAGCAAAGGGATCCTTCTCTTTTGTCAAACTGAGTACTTTCTAGGGAAGCCAAGATCTTTGCAAACTGCTCATGGAAGTTACTCTTTCTCTTTGTACTAACAGAGGTGGGCCACGGACCACTGAGGACACTCATTAAGTATGTACTCCCAAAATACTGAAAAGAGAGTCCATCAGAAACAAACTTTTCTTAAAAGACTGTGTTAGGCACTGTGCTCGGTCATGTGGATACCAGTGAACAAGACAGACATATTCCCTTCAGGAATCTGCGATCATAGCTTGGAAAACAGACAGCTAGTTCTAAAGTATTTCTCTGGAGATATAACCAGTTCCAAACTATCTGTTGTCTTGATCATAACTCCTTCAGAGTTACTGTCTTCGTAGTCTTCTTTTTCTTAAGATTATTAGTTCGTCTTGTGCTGTTTTTTGCTTTCAAATCAGCATGTAACAAAGCCTTTATTGACTCTGCCGACCTATGTAGCAACAGTCTTCCCTTTGCAGGAATGAAAGCAATGGTGTATGTTTTAGTTTCCTCCGTTCTCACCTCTCTCTGACTTCTGCAATCCCTCTTCTTCTCGCCACTGAACTCACACTGTCTTCCAGTGGTCCCCGGAGGCCTTCCCCTAGCTTCTCTGCGGCGCCTGACACCACTCACGCCTCTCCCTCTGTTGTCTCAGAGCACTGTTGGATACAGTCCGGTTTGTGCAGTCTCTCCCGTTCTCCCCACCTCTCCCCCTACCCTACTTGCTTCTCCTGTGAACCTCTGACAGAATCTTCATATCTATTCAGGCCTTTCTTGCTGTTTTCAACTTTGCATCTGGTGGTGTTTTCTTCACACCCAGAATCCTCTAGGGATTCTGGAGAGTAATGTGAAATCTTACAGTAACACTGATGTTCCTGTGTCATGCACATAGAGAAATTTCAGTTCTCTAGTGCCTGGGAATTTTAGAAGTGAAGTACTATAGTATGCATTCACAAATAATTTTTACCAACATAATTAGGATTGAAAGCTATTTTGTTGCATTTAAAATTGTATGTAGAATACAGTAGTTAATTTTTCTATAGCTATGTAAAAGTAACAGCAAGCCATCCCAAGGTTCATACCTAGTTTAGACAAAACAATCAAAGGATTTACCTACCTTATAAGACCTAGCATCTTTCTCCTTCTGTAGTACTCCTCAAAAAATGGGCAGCAGATCTAAATAAGCATTTCTCCAAAGAAGACATACAGATGGCCAAAAAGCACATGAAAAGATGCTCAACATTGCTAATTATCATAGAATGCAAATCAAAACTCTAGGGAGGTGTTCCCTCATACCATTCTGACAAATAGCCATCATCATAAAGTCTATAAACATAAAAAACAACTTAGTGTTATAAAGCAATTATCCTCGAATTAAAAATTAAAAAAAAGTAGGGACATGAAAAAGAAAGAGAAGACGCCAGTAAAGGGTATTTTAATTGGTAAAATAAAAAGTGAATACATACCCAAGAAAATATAAAATATTTACTTCTTAAAAAAAAAAAGGGCTACAAACAATAAATGCTGGAAAGGATGTGGAGAAAAGGGACCCCTCCTACACTGCTGGTGGGCATGTCAATTGGTATAACCACTATGGAGAACAGTATGGAGGTTCCTTAAAGAACTAAAAACAGAACTACTATATAATCCAGCAATCCCACTCCTGAACATGTTTCCACGGAAGCTCATAATTAGAAAAGATAACACGTACCTCAGTGATCATTGCAGCACTATTTACAGTAGCCAAGACATGGAAGCAAACTAAGTGTCCATTGACAGGAATGGATAAAGATGATGTGGTGCATGTGTACATAATGAAACATTACTCAGACATAGAAAAGAAGAAAATAATGCCATTTGCAGCCACATGGATGGACCTAGAGATTATCATACTGGAGTGAAATAAGTCAGAGATGATTTCAGTCATGTGGACCCTAATTTTTTAAAATGCACTTTTTTACAAAATGAAAATCAACACGGATACTGAAAACAAGCTTCTGGTTACCAAATGGGAAATACAGAGGTGGGAGGATAAATCAAGAGCTTGGGATTTTGGTGGCTCAGACAATAAAAGAATCTGCCTGCAATCAGGGAGACCTGGGTTCGAATTCTGAGTCAGGAAGATCCCCTGGAGAAGGGAATGGCTACCCACTTCAGTATTCTTGCCTGAAGAATTCCATGGGCAGAGGCTACAGGCCATGTGGTCACAGAGTTGGATACAACTGAGCAACTAACACTTAACTTTGTATCCATTTGCTGTTTTATGTCTGAGACTAATAAAATACTATAAATCAACTATACTCCAGTAAAATTAAAAAGATGGACTGAGACTCTTGGGACACCTCTTCAATGTTTTGTTGATTTTATGATAAAATTTATTTCAAGAGTTTTAGAGCAGATACTTTGTTGTGTGAATCTAATTCATAGTGCTCTTTGAATGTTTTGTGATCATTGCTAATTGAGTCCTCAGCACTGACAATGTTTTGAGTACTTTCAACTTTCACACAACTTTAGAACCAGAATTTACATTGCTAATAATTATAAGCCACAGGTAAGTTTTGTCAAAATCTTTTTTTTTTTTAAGTATTAGAAAAGCCAGTTACTGTTTACTTTGAACTGAATCTTACACAGTATTAAAGACATTACTACTTGTCATAGTTTTTGTACAGTATCATGTGTTTCAGACTGTGATGCATGTCATTGTTTCCATGTTCCTTCTCAGACCCAGGAGATTAATGTTTATAAAATTTAAAAACAATGTTAAAAATGTATCCGGGAACTTCCCTGGGGGCTTCCAATGCAGGGGTCCTGGGTTTGATGCCTGGTTGAAACTAAGATCCAGTGCAGCCAAATGAACAAAAATAATGAAAATAAATACAAAGTGTATCCAGACTTTCTCACTTCATTCTGTTTATTCCTCATATTTTAAGTTCTTGGCATTTATAGATAGGAAAATGCTGCACAACTGTTATTACTGCAAGAATAGCAGTCCAGTAACTAGAGTAACAGAGGAGAACCCAAACAAATATATTGTTTAGAAATTTTAGCAATATAAGGATTTAACAAAGTGATGATATTTATAAATGTAGAATGAAGAATGTATAATCCTAGCCACAGAGCTTGTGACTGAACTGGCAGGTGGTACCATGAACGTGTCTCCTGCAATGACAGGAATTCCTCTATTGATAGACCCTGTGTTAGCTGAGACATTGTTAATGAGTATATGTTAGGATTGATATCACTTCTTTACTGTTTGCTAAGTCACTTCAGTCGTGTCCGACTCTGTGCAACCTAATGGACGGCAGCCCACCAGGCTCCCGTGTCCCTGGGATTCTCCAGGCAAGAACACTGGAGTGGGTTGCCATTTCCTTCTCCATCTTTTACTGTTTGTCAGTGGCTATTTTGTTTTCTGTAGCAATCAGTATGGCTTACTAGTGTGTCCTAACGGAACACCGTTACGGGGCAGAATACTGTAGAGGGCGATGAACATTAGTTAACAGGCTACTATGACTTTTAAGTGCTTCCCTGGGGGCCCATGGTAAAGAAGCCACCTGCCAGTACAGGAGATGTGGGTTCAGTTCCTGGGTTGGGGAAGATCCCTTGGAGAAGGAAATGGCAACCCACTCCAGTCTTTTTGCCTGGGAACTCTTGTGGACAGAGGAGCCTGGCAGGCTATAGTCAGTGGGGTCGCAAAAGAGCTGGACACAACTAAACAACAGCCTGACTTTTGAGTATTGAGCTGGTTAGGTTTGTAAGTCAGGTGGGGCATATATAGAAATTACAGTAATAAGGGGCTTCAAGAGTTAGGACACTTGGTTTTAATGCATGGCTCTTGTGGAGTAAGGGGAAGGTATGGTCTTTCTGTTGTTTTTTTTTTCCGATTCTTTTTAGCTGAATAAACAAAAATAGACTGAGTTTGAATAAAAACAAGAAAGTGTTTTCACTTTATTTCTTTTTTGGGGGTAGCAAATTATTTGGAGGAATGGTACTAAAGAAAGAAGTAGATGTTTTGTTACAACTTATAGAAAAGATGAAGGTAACCCAAATATACAGATGAGGTGGCCTGGGTATTGGTGGTTCTGTAATAATTTGCAGCTTTGTTGTTTGTTGTTCCATCACTCGGTTGTGTCCAACTCTTTACAGCCCCATGGACTGCAGCACGCTAGGCTTCCCTGTCCCTTACCAATTCCTGGAGCTTACTCAAACTCATGTCCATTGAGTCAGTGGTGCCATCCAACCATCTCATCCTCTGTCGCCCCCTTCTCTGGCCTTTAATCTTTCCCAGCATCAGGATCTTTTCAGATGATTTAGTTCTTTGCATCAGGTGGCCAGAGCATTGGAGCTTCAGCTTCAACATCAGTCCTTCCAATGAATATTCAGGACTGATTTCCTTTAGGATTGACTGGTTTGATCTCCTTGCAGCCCAAGGGACCCTCAAGAGTCTTCTTCAGCACTACAGTTCAAAAACATCAATTCTTTGCCGCTCAGATTTCTTTCTGGTACAGCTAGCACATTCATACATGACTACTGGAAAAACCATATAGCTTTGACTAGACAGACCTTTGTCAGCAAAGTAATGTCTCTGCTTTTTAATATGCTGTCTAGATTGGTGATAGCTTTTCTTCCAAGGAGCAAGTGTCTTTTAATTTCATGGGTGCCGTGATTTTGGAGCCCAAGAAAATAAAGTCTGTCACTGTTTCCATTGTTTCTCCATGTTTGCCATGAAGTGATAGGACCAGATGCCATGATCTTCGTTTTTTGAATGTTGAGTTTCAAGGCAGCTTTTTCACTCTCCTCATTGCAGCTAGATGTTATTAAATGCTTAGTACAAGACTGGGAATGACTGTCATTCTTGCAAGTTATTTCACACTTAGAAAATAGCATGTTATGAGAGAGGAGGTTCTCTCACACTTACAGACTGTGGTTAGGGAGGGAGGGTGGAGATCCAAACAGAAAATTTAGTGTTTAGTTTTTCTTGTCCTGCCTTAAAATATAAATTTTAAGCAATGATCATAATATGATATATTCATACAATAGAATATTACTCTGTAATAAAAAGTCAAGTACTGATAAGTGTTACAACCTAGTTGAGTCTTAAATATATGGAGTAAAAGAAGCCAGATACAAAAGATGACAAATGATTTCATTTCTATGAAATATCCAGAATAGGCAGATCCATGGAAATAGGAAATAGTGGTTGCCAGAGAATTGGGGGATGTTAGGTGGGGGAAGGTCATGGATAAGGGATGTCTTTGGGGGCTGATGGAAATCTTCAAAAATTGTGGTGCTCGTTAAAATGACTCTGTAAATTTCTTAAAATGTGTTGAATTATACACTTTAAATGGGTGAATTATATGGTATGTAAATTACATCTCAAGAAAGCTGTTAAAAATTAAAAATTTACATTTAGGGAATCCCTTTGTGGTCCAGTGGTTAGACCAGTGCCGGACTTGGGTTTGATCCCTGGTCAGGGAACTAAGATGCTATAAGCTGCATAGTGCTGTGGTGCATAGTTGCTGCAGTCGTGTCCGACTCTGTGTGGCCCCATAGACGGCAGCCCGCCAGGCTCCCCCGTCCCTGGGATTCTCCAGGCAAGAACATTGGAGTAGGTTGCAATTTCCTTCTCCAATGCATGAAAGTGAAAGGTGAAAGTGAAGTCACTCAGTCGTGTCCGACTCCCTAGCCGCCCCATGGGCTGCAGCCTACCAGGCTCCTCCATCCATGGGATTTTCCAGGCAAGAGTACTGGAGTGGGGTGCCATTGCCTTCTCCAGCTGCATAGTGCACCCACCCCTAATTATTAATACATTTAGAATTTAAATTGAAATTAATAAAAGTGAAAATTTTTGAGTTAAGCAAAGTAAGATATGGGCAGTGTGGAGATAATTTGTGTTATCTAGATGAGCACAGTTCAATAGAAGTAGAATGCGTATGTGTGCAATTTAAAATTTTCTAGTAGCCATATTTATTCAGTGAAAAAAAGGTGAAAATAATTTCAGTATATTTAATTTCATCCAGTAAGTCAAATATATTAGTGTACTCAGTTCCTCAGTTGCCACATATGTCTCATTTTCCTCACCCTGAAACAGAATAACAGTAATTACTTATGGTTGTTGTGAGCATTAAGTGAGTTACACATCTATTCCGTGTTTATTGTGTGTCAGGTACTGTACTGAATTTAAGTGGACTTCCCTGGTGGTCCAGGGGTTAAGGTTTCAGTTCAAAAAACAAAACAGGGACTTCCCTGGCAATCCAGTGGTTAAGACTCTGCCTTCCAATGTAGAGGGCGCAGGTTTGATCCCTGATTGGGGAACTAAGATCCCACATGGCATGCAGTGTGGCCAAAAATAAAAATACAAAAGCATATTGAAAACAATGCCCCCCTTCGCCCCCCCGCCGCCACCGCCCCAACAAATGGCTGTGCTTCCACTGCAGGGCCATAGATTCCCTTGGTCTGGGAACTGATTCTGAATGCTGCATAGTGTGGACAATAGAAAATTAAAGGGAGATTTTACCTACACTTAGCAGAAAAGGAAATACTAATTAAGGAAGCATGCATGATTTAGTATGTGCGTTAATAGTGTAGGAAACCATGAAGACTGTTTGATATATATATATATTGTTAGGTACATGTGTGTGTACTTGAGGGGGCATATACATAGGACTTTAGCTATCAGTTCCCATTAGAATGCGCACATGTGTGTGTGTGCACACGTGCGTGCATGTGCTGGTGGTGTGGAAGAAAGTTGATAAAGAATGTCAGAACCATGCTCCTAGACATCTTGTGCTTAGACTGGGGTTTCAGAATTGGCTGGTGAGCAAAGGGTGGGCAGAATCTGTCCTTCAAGCTACAGACAGAGGCCGTGAAAACAGCCAGAAAGCAGTGTTCAGGGGTGAAACGACTCAGGAAGCAAAAAGGCCGGAGAGAGGGAAAATCAGATGCGATTATCATGCAGAGTGGGTCCCTTTAGAGTCACCACCTGTTCACCAGGACTCAACAGAAAACCACAGTACCATATGCTATAGGTTAAGAGATAGGTTTCAATTCAGCGTCAGCAAGTCAAAAGAGGGCACGAGTCCCATTCCTCCTCTTCTTTGCATAAACAAGCAAACTGGGCACCCTTCTGGCCAGGCAGGGTGGGAGCATGGGATAGTGGAGGGATCCTGCCACATTACTGCTCTCATCGTAAGGCAAGCAGCGCAAGAGCCACCTTACCAGGACTTCCCTGATGGTTCACTGGCTAAGACTCCAGGCTCCTGATGCAGAGGGTCCAGGTTCAGTCCCTGGTGAGGGAACTAGATCTCACATGCTGTAACCAAGACTCAGTGCAGCCAAATCCCCTTTTTGGGGGGGTGGAGGGAGAAGCCACATTATCAGTGAGGAGACACACACTGCTTAGGCTCCAAGCTTTCTGGGTTAGTGTCAGCGGTTGACAGGGTGTGGTGAACAGACTCCTGCAGTGTGGTCTAATGATCCTCCTCCACTGGGATTCACATGCTTGTGAAATCCCCGCCCCCTGAGTGCAGGCTGGATCTAGTGACTTCTAGGGAAGGAAAGGGCATCACTTTCTTGAGTAGATTATAAAAGTCTGTGACTTTCATCTTGCTCAGAAACTCCTTTACTGTCTTTGATGAAGCAAACTGCCATGTTGGAGAGACCTATGTGGTAAAGAACTGAGCGGTCTCCCCTATCCAACAGCCAGTGAGGGTCTGAGGCCCTCAGTACACAACCCTCAAGGAACTGAATCCTGCTAAAAAAATGTAAGTTTGAAACTAGATCCCTTCCTAGTTGAGTCCAGATGAGCCCCACTCTTGCCAAAATCTTTATTGCAGTCTTGTAGACACCCTAAAGTAGATGATTCTGCTTTTGCTGTGCTTGGGTTGCTGACCCACAGAAACTCTGAGATGCTTTGAGTTGTTTCAGTCCTCTTGTTTTGGGGTAACTTGTTATGTAGTGGGAGATAATACAGGAGAAGGAAATGGCAACCCACTCCAGTATTCTTGCCTAAAGAATCCTGTGGACAGAGGAGCCTGGTGGGCTGCTGTCTGTAGGGTCACACAGAATCGAACACGACTGAAGCGATTTAGCATGCATGCATGCATTGGAGATGGAAATGGCAACCCACTCCAGTCTTCTTGCCTAGAGAATCCCAGGGACAGAGGGAGCCTGGTGGGCTGCCATCTATGGGGGTCGCACAGAGTCGGACACGCCTGAATTGACTCAGCAGCAGCAGCAGGAGATAATACATTGCAGGTGTTTGGAAATGTTAACTGCCCAATAACTGGAGACCTGGGGGCCCCTGGCAAATTACAGTCTCCTCTGCCAAGTGTTAAAAACACCACTGATCCCCTTAGAAGGTGACTTCTTTTTTAAAATAAATATTTAGTTTTATTTATTTGTACTGCTACTGCTTTGCATCCTGTGGGATCTTGTTAATAGTTGTGGCGTGTGGGATCCAGTTCGCTGACCAGGGGTTGAGCCCAGGCCCCTGCACTGGGAATGTGGAGTCTTCGCCACTGAGCCACCAGGGAGGTCCCAGAAGGTAACTTCTTGCCGCTCCACTCACTGGGAAAAGAAGGAACCCTGGGTTCTAATCAGCTCCTCATTCAGGCTACCCACGAGTGCTCAGTGTTACTTACAGACAGTTCTGCTTCTTGTAATACAAAGATAATATTAACTCACTTAGGACAGTGGGTTATAAACCCCCCTTATGAAGGGATGTGTTTTCCCTAGACTCTTAGGAAACCTAACTATGAAGACAGAGTTGTTAAAGGCACCAAATAAAATGAGAGAAAAAAGTTTCAAAGAAAATGTTAGTATCTTCACTTAGAATTTTGTGACTTCAAAGGGGAGGAAACAGGAAGCTGTAGATAAGCTGTGGTAGGAGTGAAGGCTAATTTCTACTCAAATAAATGTCAAGAGGGAAAAACACAAAAAAGTAAAAATTAGTAAGTTAGGAGACAAAGCAAAAGCAACAAGTGCGTCTCTGTATCGTGGTTTAACGCCTCAGTTGTTAAGGAAAAAATAATAATATAACTAGGAAAGTATGAACATGCCCTAGATGTTTGATGATGTTAAGAATTATTATGGTTTTTAGAAATGATTTAAAATTATGAAATTTATGAAGTTATTTTTAGTGGTAAAAATATTACAGATGATATATTTATAATTTTGTTTAAAACATTCTGCATGTACTGGGGGAACTAGGTGGGAGTATAAATGATACAAGGCTGATTCCAACTATATGACACGAGAAAGGCAAAACTACAGAGACAAGAAAATCTAGTGGCAGCTGGTGGGGTGGGGAGGGAGATAAACAGGCAGAACACAGAGGATTTTCAGGGCAATGAAAATACTTTGTATGCTGTATTAATAATGAGCATATGTCATTATGTGCGTGCGTACTCAGTCGCTCGGTCATGTCTGACTCTTTACAACCCCATGGACTGTACCTGCCAGGCTCCTCTGTCCATGAAATTATCCAAGAATACTGGGGTGTGTTGCCATTTCCGACTCCCAAGAGATCTTCCGGACCCAGTGATCAAACCCCTGTCTCCTGTGTTTCCTGCATTGGCAGGCGGATTCTTTACTGATGTGCCACCTGGGAAGCCATGTGTCATTATACATTTGTTCAAAGCATAGTATGTACAACATTGAGAGTGAACACTAAGGAAAACTGTGGACTTTGTAGCTATGATGTGTCAATGTGGGTTCATCCTTGGTAAAAAAATGTACCATTCTGGTGAGTGCTGTTGATAACTGGGGCAGACGATGTAACTGTGGAAAATCTCCGTACCTTCCTCTCAATCTTGTTGAAAACCTAAAACTTTTCTAAGACAATGAAGACTTTAAATATATATATATATATATAAAGCAAAACCCAAAACCTGTTCAGTAGAAGGACTTAATAACAGAATTGAGCTGGCAGAAGAAATTTGAAGACAGTTCAATAGAGTTTATGCAATATGAAGAACTGGAAGAAATAAGGATAAAAAATGTATGAACAGAGTCTCAGATACTGTTGGACACCATCAGTGTACCAACATATGCATAGTAGTCTCAGAAAAGGAGGAAAGGAAAAAAGCAGAAAAAAGGCTTAAAACTTATTTGATGAGAAATATTAATCTGTACACCCAAGAGACATACCATACTCCATGTAAGATAAACACAAGAAGATCCACATGAAGACACATTAAGGTCAAAAGATTACAAACAAAAGACAGAGAAAATTTTGAAAGCAATAAGGGAAAACATTGCATATTAAACATATACATTCGTACGCCCAATAAGAATAGCAGCTAACTTCTCATCAGGAAAAACAGAGGCCAGAAAACATTGATATATTCAAAGTAAAAAGCTAAAAACAGAAACCACCAAATAACCTGATAACCAAGAATCCTATATCTAGCAAAACTATGATTTGGAACTGAAGACAAAGACTTTCCCAGATAAAGACCCTGAGAGAATTGATTGGTATTAATAGCAGATCTGTGGGTAGAGAGGTGGGGGGGAGGTTCAAGATGGGAGGGAAACATGTATATCTGTGGCCCTTCATGTTGATGTATGGCAAAAACCATCACAGTATTGTAATTATCCTCCAGTTACATTAATTCAAAAACAGAGCTGTCTTAACAAGAAATATTAAAGCCAGGTTCTTTAGACTGAAAAGAAATGGCACCAGATTATCCAATACACATGAAAAAAAGCACCAGGAAAGGTAAGGTGAAGGTAATTATGAAAAATATTATAAATGTATTTTTATCTTATCTGACTTAAATTACATAAAACAATGAATTTATTGTATTGAGCTTATAACATCTACAGATATATATTCATGTGAATAATTGGACAAAGGATGGGGGAGGGAATGGAACTCTTGGAGTAAGGAAATGACAAAAATGGCAATTTGAATCCACAAGAAGAAAGAGGACTGGAAATGCTACATACAAAGTTTAAAATGAAAGGCTCAAGTATGTTTTTTTCTTTTCTCAACTTCTTTAAAAGAAAATTGTATAAATCAGTATTTATGACACCATATTGTCAGCTTTATAATCTATACACAGATGTAATATATATGACAACGCAAAGGAGAGGAGACATAAAGCTATATCAAAGTCTATCATGATATGTGAGGGTGGAGATTGTAATTTCTAAAGAAATGACTATAATTCAAAATTATTACTGAGATTGAACAAAGTAATTGATATGGGTCATAGCAAATACTTAATAAAAGGCAGTAAGGGAAGGAATAGAGAAAAGATGTGAAACACATTGAAAAAATGAAAAATGGTAAACAGATCCACTCATAATAAATGTGAATGGATTAAACATATGTAGTTTTTGTGCTACATAATAAGTGATTACAAACCCCAAATCGACACACATTGGTTATCTCATAATTTCTATGGGTCAGGACTTCAAGCATACCTTAACTAGATTCTCTGCAAGCCTTTTTTTTTTTTTTCCAATTAAGATGTCAGTTGTGTTCTTATCTGGAGGACTGACTGTAAGATCCACCTCCACACTCACTAAGGACCTCAGTAGAATTCAGTTCCCTGTGGTCATATCATAAGACTGAGGGACTTGACTGGTTGACTGGAGGCTGCCTCAGCTCCTGCTGGCCACCCGTCAGTTCCTTATCACATGGGACTCTCAACATGGCTACTTCCTCAAAGACAGCACAGCAGAATGTCTTAAGAAAGTCTACTAGCAAAACAGATCTGGCCATATGATCATAGGCGTGATATCCTATCACTTGCCATGTTTTCTAAAAGATTTTTTTTTTTACAATTTGGCTGCCTGTGGTCTTAGTTCTGGCATGTGGGATCCAGCTCTGACCAGGAGTCAAACCCAGACCCCCTGCATTGGGAGCTCTGAGTCTTCGCCACTGGACCATGAGGGAAGTCCCTGCTACGTTCTCGTGGTTTGAAACAATTCAAAGGTCTCAAGACAGTCTCGAGGTGGGGGATAATGAAAGGTCATAAATATTAGAAGAAGATCGCTGGGGGTCATCTTAGAGTCTGTCTGCCACAGAGGGGACTTCCTTAACCTGATACAAGTATTTATGAAAAACCTATAACTAATACTGTGCTGTTCACTCACTCAATTGTGTCCAGCTCTGCGACCCCATGGACTGAAGCACGACAGACTTCTAACATTTTTGTGTTTTGGCTGTGCTTTCACTGCTGGGTTTGATCCCTGGTTGGGGAACTAAGATCCTGCAAGCCTTCCTGCGCTGCCAAAAGAAAAGCATGTTGGAGAAAGCCTACGTTTCTGTGAACAGACTTGGTAGAAACCAGGGCTTTGAGAACTCTACCAGTGAGAGTTCAGAAGAAAATGAGGAACATCTTTTGGAAAATAGAAAAAGGGAAATCTTTGTTAAATATTGATAGTAGTGGAAAGCTCAGGTAAATTATCTCCTGCAGTTATGTGGGAATCAGAATTTGTAAGAAATGAAACTGGTTGTATAGCCAAGGCGATTTCTGAGCCAAGTATTGGTGCTGCTTGGTTTCATCTTCCTGTTTTTGTTATAGTAACATGTGAGAGGAAAGAAAGAGGAACCAGGATTGGCTTATTTAAAAAATTCTCTCCAGATAACAAAAAGCCAAAAGATGGAAAGGCGATGTCCTTTGTTTTTCATCTTTCTCTGGGCTCCACATCCTTGTCCCAGGCTCTACCATCCTGCCTCAACCCCACTGTGAGGATTTGAACCTTCTCCCCTTAAACTGCCAAGCCATGGAAAAGAGCTTGCTGCTGCTAAGTCGCTTCAGTCGTGTCCGACTCTGTGTGACCCCATGGACTGCAGCCTACCAGGCTCCTCTGCCCATGAAGATTTTCCAGGCAAGAGTACTGGAGTGGGGTGCCATCCCCTACTCTGAGGCAACTCTGACTCAGTGGTGGTCTCATTTCCTCCAGAGCAGGGAAATTCCTCATAGTAGTTTCTGGCTTAAACAGTAATCCTGCTGGATTTATTTTAATTGGACATTTTATTTTCCCTCCAGTGTTTCAGATGAAATTAACCTATAACATATTCATTAAAGGTGGAGGACATGATGATATGATATATGTTTGTACTGGTAAAGGACTGCCACTGTGGCCGACAGGACATTTTAAATGAGTGTCAGTTCACAGCATAAATCACCCCAAGTGAGAACCTTATTTTTCTGTCTTTATTGTCGGTTTTACTCCCTAAACATGTAATTGTTTTTTTCATGCCCCGCGGTCCTCAGCAAGGAAAGCACCTAGTTCAAACCCCTGGACCGCCAGGGAATTCCTTAATGCTCTGTGGTTTTTGACGTGGCTACCAATTCAGTTTTAACTACTTGTTTACCACGTTTCCCCACTTAACATATATATGGCTACATTTTCCCAAGCTGCTAGTCACTCAGCTTCTCCATAGTTTTCCAAATATAGATTAACCTTATTTGCATTTGGAGGAGGAA
Source organism: Nanger dama (assembly GCA_917880005.1). NCBI lineage: Eukaryota > Metazoa > Chordata > Mammalia > Artiodactyla > Bovidae > Nanger > Nanger dama. The sequence goes on from CAKJTW010000032.1 coordinate 1,798,691, forward strand.
GAAACCAAGGCTCCAAGGCGGAGAGGCCCGCCTAGGATCTGAAGTCCAAGTGGGTGGGTGCCGTCTAGACCTGCCCTGGGCTACTGGCTGACCTGCTGTGGTATCGGCTATGCGGGATGCCGTATGCTGGGGCTTTCGTATTCTCCAAATTCAGCTTCAGTCGTCCTTGTCCAGATGGTCGTTTCCTGACGAGCTTATCGCTGAGTGACTGGTGCTGTGCAGTCGTTTCCACCCCCACCGCGACTCGCGCTTTCATGCGGTTTCGATTCTTGTAAAGCTCCGCCCAAACGCGGTCCAGAGCTGGAGTGAAGCCGGTGGTCTCCAAGCTGTGTGCCACAGCCGTGCCCGGAAATCTTGGGTCCAATTGAAACAGCTAAAGCGATGCTGTGGGGCCCTGTCCTCTTGCATTTCTTCCTAGCACACCTGCCAGAGACACAAACCCGTGAGTTGGGAGCGAGGGGTGGCGGGCTGGGGGAGTGGGAGAAGCCGAAACCGGCCGAGAGGACTTTTTCAGAGCCCTGGAAGCTCAGTGGTGACTCCCAAACCTTGGTGCAGGCCGTCACTGGCTTATTATTTATGCGGGCTCTGTCAATAAGGGCAACTGGTGTAAACAAGAGGAGAAGGAAACGGCAGCCTACTCCAGTATTCTTGCCTGGAGCATCCCGTGGATGGAGGAGCCTGGTGGGCTGCCGTCTTCGGGGGTCGCACAGAGTCGAACCCGACTGAAGCGACTTAGCAGCAGCAGCAGCAATGTAAACAGGAAGTTCGCAGATCTCTGAACCAGGTCAGAAGTCATAATTCTGTACTCTTGCTCAGAACAGATGTTCCTGGTTTCCCACTCCAGTATTCTTTCCTGGAGAATCCCCTAGGATTTTGGCGGGCTCCAGTCTTTGCGGGGTCTCAAAGAGTCGGACACAACTGAGGGACTGAACTGAACAGTCAATGCGGTCGTTGAGGAGGGAGCGACTAAGACTTTCACTTTCATTTTTAAAGTCTTTGGAAGGGCAAAGGCACAGCCAGAAGCAACACTTTGGGATGGATGGTATCCAAGGTTTTAGATCATGTTTCTGTACAATTTAGAGTGTGTTTGTTTATTTACAAAGTATGTATATATTCCATTATACCAATACATTATGTATACAAATTTACAGAAACAAATCCAAAAAGATGAGCCAAAATATTTTAAATAACTTAAAAAAATTGAGCACAAGCTTGATTAATGACAGAACTGAAAGAAAATAACGTAGCAGACACATTCATCTTTTATTCATATGGAGAAAGGGCTTCACTGAAGTATTTGTAGGGACATTATGCAAAACTCTCACCACCCACTAAGCTACAATTTTTGTATTTTCCTACATGCAGATTGTTTGCAAAACCATTGTTTCCAGCCGCAGGTTTCCTAGCACAGTTTCTCAGCAGCTGTTTTGCACTCCAGACTCTAGAAGTGTACCAAGAAAGCCAGAAGGAAAGCCAGATTCCTGACTTAATTACTGGGTAAAATGTTTCCAGACCAACAAGTAATGACTCATGGAAAATGAAACAAATTCTTGACATATCAGAATTTATGTGAATTGACATATCTGAAACATATCTGGCAGGGTGAATTTTTTTAAGTCTTACGTATTTATGAGCAAGAGAGGAGAAATGGGTTCTAAATAAAGCTTTGCTACTAAGCTTCAGTTTTCTCACCTCTAACATGGAATTTAAGCAGCTACTTCATACAGTCATTAAAAGAATTAAAGAAATAACAGCAGACCACAGAGGAAATGCTGCAACACAATGAAAATTTTTAGGAAACAGTTTCTGTGCAGGCGTAAATGTTGTGGTGAGTGCTTTCATAGTAGTACAGTGTCAACATTTCCATATTTACACATTTCCTATCTGCCTAAACGGAATGCCACCCAGCTATGGCTGCTTGGCTGGGCCTTCGAGTAAAGGGAGTTTGTGCTCAGTGTCTTCCTTGTGCTCTTGTTTTTGTTGTTTTTCCTCTCCACAATCACTCCCTGGAGCTCAGTGTCTCTGAACATCTAACCACAGCCCAGCTCCCTGCATAGCCCGTGTTAGGTACAGGGTCACAGTAGGGATCAGCAGAGAGCAGACAGGGACTGCTGGCTTGCATGTCCACTGGGTCCTCAGGAATGACCGCTGAACTCAGTAGGTGCTTCTCAATGGGGTCTAGATCTGAGTGGGGTCAGAGTCAGTTCACAGTGAGAGGGACTTTATTCATCAGAGGAGGAGCCCATGTCAAGGGGTAGAAGTGCAGAGGTTCTTCTGAAAAAGAACACTGCTGTTAAAAACAGGAATGCTATGAATAAATAATTTACAGAAGAATGAATTTAACTGGCAGATAAACATGAAACTCTATGTTCAATATAACTTCATCAATTAATGTATAAACTAAAATGTATGTATTTTAACTGCCATTTATAGCAGTGTGACTAGACCTAGAAAATATTATATTTAGTGAAATATCAGACAAAAATACTATTTGAGATTACTTATATATGGAATTGAAAAATAATACAAATGAATGTACCTACAAAACAGAAACAGACTCACAGACATAGAAATCAAATTTGAGATTACAAAGAGGAGAGAACAGAGGAGGGACAAATTAGGGATATGGGATTAGTCGATACAAGTGAAGTAAAGTAGATAAGCAACAAGGATTTGTTGTATAGCACAGGCAATTATATGAACTGTCCTTAATCTGTTATGGAATATAATCTTTCAGAATACTGAATCACTATGCTGTACACCTGAAACCAACACCATGTTGTAAAGCAACTGTACTTCAATTTTTAAAAATTTGCACTTTAAAATTTTAAAAATTTGCGCTCTCACACCCCCCACTCCCCACCCCCCGCCCGGAGCCACGGAAAAATTGTCTTCCATGAAACTAGTTCCAAAAAGGTTCAGGACTGCTGCCCTAGCTGGTAATGTGGGTAGGCCTTATCTGATCAGTTGAAGGCCTTAATCCACTCCTGAGGAAGAGGGAATTCTACTTTCGGACTGCCTTTGGACATGAGCTGCAATATTGTCTTCCATAGGTATCCAACATGCAGCTCTGCCCTGCAGATTTGAGCTTGCCAGCCCTGTAAAATTACATGAGCTAATTCCTTAAAGTAAATCAATCTTACCCTGCATATATGTAAATATATTATTGTTGTTACATACATATAAATATTTGTATAGTGCATACATACATATTTATATGTGTATACATATGTGTACACATTTATTTATTCAAATTCTCCCAGTGCATACTCTGTGTGGAATTTAAATTCACTTATGCAGAGGGTTGTAATTGTCTTTTCATTGTTTTATCTTGTGCGCCATGGCTCCCTATTGGACACATGCTCATTCCCTAGATCCTCACGCAGTAAATTCTGGAGCTCGCTCTGACCCACTGTCGCTTGTTCTCACCTCAGGATCACACTCTCTGCAGTATTTCTACTCAGTTGTGTCTGAACCGGGTCCAGGAGTCCCTTCATTTATGGCTTCTGGCCTTGTGGACAACCAGCCCTTCATTACGCTATGACGGTGAAGAGATGAAGGCAAAGTCTTGTGTCCATTGGTTGAGGGAGGAGCCAGGTTACTTTGATGATGAGACCAAGATCTTCACAAGTCGGATGAAGATTTTCCACTTAAATCTGAGGAATGTGCAACAATATTACAACCAAACCAAGGAGGATGGTCTGAACAGAGCACTGGCACAAAAGCAAACAAGTAGGTGCCTCGGAGAAAGCAGAGGGAAGTGCCTGTCACTTCATACCAATCCCCAGGGGTGAAAGGCTCTCAACAAGTGTTCCCTTAGGGTCATGCTGGGGCAGAAGAATGTGTACAAGTTATCACTTGAGAATGAAAGCTGAGCTGGTCTGGTCACAATGGTGTAGGGTCTGTGTGACAAGAATTAATAATTAATAGATTAATTAAGCAGTTTTATTGGGTCATGGATATATGCTGAACATCTTCTGAGTGCTAGAATGGGGATCCAAAAAAAGTATAAACTGATGTTTGTCTTCAAAGAGCTTATAATTCATATGGGAAGGTACTCACACTTTTGTCAAAAGTTTATTGACCCTTCACTGCATACCCAGAGATATCAAAGGCAGGAACCTCCTTGAATGCCATAATTTACTGAGATTCATAGATGAGATACCCCAGTGGTCAGAGCTTCATGAATGAGGCCGAAGTTTATATAGAATCTGGTGGATGTGTATTACTTAGGTCTATGAAGAACATAAAAGATGTTCCAAGCAGTAGGAAATTAGGGTGGAGCAAGGCGTGGGGTAGGATTTGTCTTAGAGAGCTCAAGGGATGGATTGAAATTTAATCATTTCTAGTTAATGGCTCTTGAGGGTTTAGGTCTGTTGAAACAAGTTTGAAAAGGGCCTTGAAGCCCAATCAAGGCATAAGCCAGTGAGAAGTATAATTCAAGCTGAATACTGAGGCTGCTCAGCTTTTCCCAGTTGATGCTTCTAGGAACATGATTCAACAAAGGTTTATCTGACGGTTACTTTACAGGCACCGATGTAGACTCTGCCTTTCAAAGGCTCACAGTGTAAGAAGAGAGTGATGGTACACAATAAAGTTAGAGTATGCAAGTGTTAGACTAGGAACTTGAGCTGGAAATCTGTAGAAGCCTAGAGGCACGTGTGGGTGAATCCAGGCTGCAGTGACCTCAGATTTGTTCAAATTTGACTTTGAAATTCATTTGGGAAATTTGTCGGCAGTTTGGGCTTGTTGATGCTATTTGCTTTCTCTAGTGTCTCACGTTGTTGTCCTTTAGTCACTAAGTTGGGTTGCAAAAGAGCTTAGTGACTAAACAGCAAGTGACCTGACTTAGTGATTAAACAACAACAGTATGAATATTAGTCTGCTTGGCCTACCATGACAAAATACCACAGACTGCATGATTTAAGCACCAGAAATGCATCTTCTGACTGTTCTAGAGAGTGGAAGGTCCAAGGTCAAGATTCAGCAGGGTTCTCTGTGGTGAGGGCTCACTTCGTGGCTTGCAGTCGGCCACATTCTCGCTTTCCTTGGTGAGTGCCCATGGAGTGAGGGAGAGAGCTCCTTAACCCCTCTTGTCCCTGTTGGATTAGGCGCCACTCTCATGACTTCATTTAAACTCAATTACTTCCTAGAATCTCTGAATACAGTTACATCCAGGGTTAGGGGTTCAACATAGTGAATATTGGAGGGATAAAATTTGGTCCATAGCTGTCAAGGAAAACTACTCAGTACATTGTCCCCTCCTGTGTTAATGCTGTGTAGTGTGGTCCTGTTTTCAGGAACTTGAGCTTAGACTCTGAGGCTGTTAGCCTAGAAGAGACCTGTTAGGTCATAATCTAACCCTCCATTTATACAAGATAAATGTAGAATGAATAACTTGCCCAGATCACACAGTTCATGGCAGAGTTCAAATCTGTAACTCCCAATCCATGGCCTTTTCAGTACCTCCTGGAACCAACCATAGACCATTCCTCACAGCAGAACTGACTGTAATTAAAGAGATTGTTATTAGGGCAAAACTAGTTTGTCTGTGGAATCTGAATATCCTCTAAGGAGAAGATAAGAGATGGGAAGGTATGGGGGGCTGGAACCATGGGTGGGAGGCCTTGGGGGCAGACTGTGCCTAATGACACTGACTGACACCACTGTCCTGGGGCTGGGCAGGTCCCCACACCCTCCAGTTCACCTACGGCTGTGAGCTCCTGGAGGATGGCAGGACCACGTGGCACTGGCGGTATGGCTATGATGGCGAGGACTACCTGAGCTTGCAGATGGACCCTCTGCAATACACAGCAGCCACATTCATTGCTCAGTACACCAAACAAAAATGGGAGGCGGTGGGAACTTCATAGAGAGAGACAAGAACTACTTGGAGAAGGAGTGCATCCTGTGGTTGAGGAGATACTTGACGTTTGGAGGGGAGAGCTTGAACCGAACTGGTAATGACTTCCCACAGCCACCCTTACAGCCTTTTCCCCACCCCCAGCTTGGGCCATTTTCTCTGCAGAGTGTGGGTGAGGGTGTCTCCTCCAGAACTGACTCAGCACAGGGGTGTGAGATATTTAACGTGGAATGGCTGGGGCCGATGTGCTAATGATGACTTCCCTATAAGCCATAGATGTGGAGTGAGGGGACTTCCTATCTTGAGCCTCCAGGGCAGTGGCCATCTGATCCACCCATTCTTTTTTTTTTTCTTAATTTATTTTGCTGCAGTATAGTTGATTCACAATGTTGGTTTTTTGTTTTGGTTTATTTTTGACCACACCTCACGGTATGTGGACTTTTACTTCCCTGACCAGGAACTGAACCCAAACCCCCTGCAGTGGAAGCATGGAGTCTTAACCACTGGACCACCAGGGAGGTTCCCTGAGCCATTCATTCTTACTAGTGCCAGGGAAACTACTCTCAGGAGGACACAGAGCTGCTTCATAGAGTCTTGGAGATTTTTCATCCTTTTGTCACTTTCCCGCTAGATACATACCTGTATCTAGAAGACATTGACCAAAGACATGATGAAAGAGTCGAGAGCCTTTGAAGGGGCTCTTATTCTGGGGAGGACATTAGACTGAGTTCCCACACCCTTGTCTGGAAGCTGGCTCAGCTTACTGTGGGTCCCCTCTACCCTCAGATAGAGGGAAGTTCCCTTTCTCCCACTGGTTGGCAGATGAGCCATCAGGAGTTGTGGTGGCTTGATCTTTGGAGCTGATGCTACTCAACACACCCTTGCCTGAGCCCTCCCTGCTTTGTGTACCACAGAGCCTCCCCCAAAGCACACATGACTCATCACCGCATCTCTGAGCGTGAGGTCACCCTGAGGTGCTGGGCCCTGGGCTTCTGCCCTGAGGAGATCTCACTGACCTGGCAGCGCAATGGGGAGGACCAGACCCAGGACATGGAGGTTGTGGAGACCAGGCCTTCAGGGGATGGGACCTTCCAGAAGTGGGCGGCCCTGGTGGTGCCTTCCCGGAGAGGAGCAGAGATACACGTGCCGTGTGCAGCACAGGGGGCTTCCAGGAGCCCCTCACCCTGAGATGGGGTAAGGAGGGGGGATGGATGGTCAACCTTATTATCAGATAATCAGGAGCCTTCAGGAGAACTTCAGCAAGGTTAGGATTCATGCCTGAGGTCAGGGCCCCTTTCCTTTCTTCCGCAGAACCTCCGAAGACCTCCGGCCCCATCATAGGCATCATTTTTGGCTTGGTTCTTGTGGTGGCTGTGGCGGCTGGAGCTGTGATCTGGATGAAGAAGCGCTTAGGTAGGGAAGGGAGGGAGGGATCTGAGTTTTCTTGTTTCACTGGGGGTTTCAAGCCCAAGTAAAAGTTTGCCTGCCTCATTACTGGAAAGTAACCTCCACACACATGTGCTTGGTAAGTCTGGGGCTTTTTGCTTGCACTTATTCTTAGTAAGGCACATGTGAAAATGGAGACCAGTATCAACGTGATGCATCTGGTGATGGGGACATTGAAGGTCAGGGAAGGTCACTGTGAGGACAGGCCTCTGGGCAGGTGGTTGGTTCAGGCCCTGCACACCTACTTTCTTCATGGTTTTGGTCCCACTCTGGGTTTTCAGTCACAGTTCTGGAAACTTCCCTGGGGTCTGGGACTAGGTGGTTTCTTTAAGGGCTCATGACCTGTCTTCTGCTTGGCTTCTCACAGGATATTATCACTCTCCAAATGGAAAAAGTAGAATCTCCTTTCAGATTGCAAGTAAGTACCAAGTACAGGTAGGGTCTGATGGCAAACCCTGAGATCCTTGGAATAATGCAGATGGGAGCCAATGGGGGAGCTCACCCACCCCATGATTCCTTCTTTAGCCCCATCTCTGGACTCACGCCAGGTTCTGGATTGTTCTCCCCCAGGCAGCAACAGTGCTCTGGGCTCTGATGCTCTCACTGATCCCAAAAGTGAGACTCTTAAAGGGACCCCCAATGGGCGAGAACTTAGGGCAGAGGGGACGCACTGGGTGATGGAGATTCTTTGATGAGACATTTTGAGCATGTAGGGGGCTATTGAGAATGACCACTTAATGATAATTGACCTCAATTTGTTCATCATTGTTTTCTTTCACAGTCGAAGAGAACGGCTTCGTCTGGAACTGAGTGATACAAGGTTTGTTTATGCCCCTGCCGGAGTCCAGCTCCAGTAGCCAGCGATTCAACCTGAAGAGATGGACAGTGTTGGCGAATGAGGCAGCCTCTCATTTTTCTTGGACTGCCTATTTATTTCAAGTTTAAGATTCTCTTTTATACCTTTACAAAAACATTAGTTCAGAGGTTTGACATTTTCAGTTCCCCCTCTCCCAGATTTATTATCTCCACAAATCGTTGTTGCTCTTCAGAGTTCCTGCTTCAGGGATTCTCTTGGAATCAGCCTTCATAACATCATCTATTGTCTACCTCCTCTAATGTGTCCTGTAGTTAACTTGTGATTACATTGTAACTCATGCTGCATTCCTCAGTTTACTACTTATTTTCCTGAATCCTGTTTGCCCCCTAACATCCTGAGCTCACTATCTCTTAAAAAGGCTTCCAGCTCTAGTATTGCTAAAAATTCCTAACCTCTATAAGCTATAGTAAAATATGCTAACTTTACAATATTCCTTAAACCTTTAACTTCTAACTATTTTAATTATTTCTAAGCCCTAAATTCAGTAAACTCCTTTGCCATAAACATTTTCCTCACAAATAGGCTTCAGACAGCAGTCCCTCCCATGGCCTCAAGCTGCGGCCTATGTGCTCATCCTGGAACACTCTTCTGTAAAAGTCCTTAAACAAATATCGATTAACTTTATGAATTCTTCTCTGAGCACAGCTGCAGAAGGCTTTGTGCCTTCTCATGCTCCTCTCAAGAACAATAAGCACCTTAATATTCCTTTTCAGTCAACTCAGCCGAGAAGAGGAAAAACAAGTCAGAATTACAAGGCCTAACTCGTTAATCCTGGGTCCGTGCCTGCAGAATGAGGAGAGGGGGCTGGGCTGTGCCTCCTCTTTGTCAGTAATGCCTAAAGCGGCTCCCGACATGCCCCCCACCCTCCTCCTTTGGGCCGAGGTGGGGCTAGGCCATCTCCATCCTTGTCTTAACTCCATGTTACACTGAGTTGCAACTTCTTGTTGAAAATAGGAATCTGGATATGAATTCATTTTTCCTGTTCACTTCTTTATTTTTGGCCCTGAGTCTTTGTTGCTGCCACAGGGTTTCTCTAGTTGTGGTCACGGGCTTCTCATTACAGTGGCTTCTGGTCAGTAATAGTGGGCACAGACTTAATTGCTCCATGGCATGTGGCATCTTCCCGGGGCAGGGATCGAACCCGTGTCTACTGCATTGGCAGGTGGATTCTTAACCACTGAACCACCAGGGGAGTCCTGAATTTGTTTTTCCTGATTCTTGTCATGAGATGGGGTTAGTGGGTTAATTAAAGGCTAGGAAGCTTCTTACATTTTGCGAGAAATGAATGGAAGTGCTGAGAACTTTTTAAAATCTGTGTGTTTGCTATGCTGACTCTGTTGCAGGTGGGGCAGGAGAAGGCTGTGAGGAGCTGAGTGTGGACGGGGCCTGGGCCCAGTCAGAGCATCACAGGCTTTGATATGATCACTGCTGTTCTCATCTTCTCAACTCCTGTGTCCTTGTGTCTTCAGGAGAACCTTGTCTCCCCAGGACCTGTGATCACAAGGACTGAGACATCACCTGAACCTTGTCTTCTGGACTGTAGGCAGTGAGGACCTTATGTGGCCGGGTCAACCAGGGCTCAGGACTGGGTCTGGTCCTCAGTCTTCATTTTTTAGGTGTTATTTTTTTCTTCTTTATCTCTGTAGAGAATTACTCTTCTTTTTGTTCTTGCATATGAATTCTAGTCTTAATTTCCCCCAGGTGTCCCCCATCTTTACAGGAGCAGGAGTAATTTTCCCTGTCATTGTCCCCACAAGGCCCAGGGGGCCCCTGCTCACTATAGTTAGTGTGTGTGGTCTACAGAAATGACTCATCCAGCTCTTAACCCCCTTGCAAGGCTGTTTTCTGTGCTTTTAGCTCTAGAAGTGCTGGTGCTGGCTCAAATCCAGACTCTTGGATTTATGAAGCTGAGTCTAATTTAGATTTGCAGTGGTTTGGGAAATAGGACCCATAGGTCAAGGACCATTGCTTTCTCGAGTGGGACATGAATTTGTGGGCTGTGGTGTGCAGGAGGGTTGCTGTGGGAGGAGGGAGCTGGTGGGGGGAGGGAGAGCAGCACTTGTGAGAAAAGCAAGGCAGCATTGACGCCAGTCAGAGTAAACGTTGTGCTGTAGGTGCTGCAAGACAGCACGTGGCCTTTAACGATGCTGCCTTTAGAATATGGACCTCCCCGGTGACTCAGATGGTTCAGAGCCTGCCCACAGTGCGGGAGGCCCGGGTTTGACCCCTGGGTCACGAAGATCCCTTGGAGAAGGAAATGGCACCCCACTCCAGTATTCTTGCCTGGAAAATCCCATGGACAGAGGAGCCTGGTGGGCTACATACCATGAGGTTGCCGAGCCCAACAGAATACAGAGGGGCTGTCCACTTATCAGTCATTCACCCGATCTATGTGTCATGTCAGATACATCACACATTATTTTTGCATCCAAGAAATTTCAGAAAACCAAAGTCAGGCCAAGTTATTGGCCTGTGAAGCTTGTTCTAGTGAGAAGGGGCAGAGTGTACATTATGAGCCTCGTAAGGAAGGGAGTGTTTCCCTTCGGGGTTGGTGAGTGCTCTGAGGAAGGGGACCTAGAGTATGAGTGTGTGGGGCCGGGGAAGGTGGTGTGTTACTACGGTGGTCAGTGGGCCTCATTGAGAACGTGACTTCTGGTGAAGATGTGAAGGACGGGAGGGAATGCCCACAAGGAGGTCTGGGAGAAGTTCTCTCCAGGCAGAGGCGCTTCAGTGAAAATGCACGAGGGCAGGAGAGCGCCTGTGTTCCAGGAAGAGAGTGAAGAGGAGGCAGGTGTGGCTGGTGGAGCGAAGAATTCAGATGAGCTCTCATGTGTGCACAGATCATGTGGCTTTGAGAATATTGGATTCACTCTTCTCTGAGGAAGACGTAGTGTTCCAAGACAGTTTTGGGAGAAGAGGGACCGATGTGACTCCTTTTAGAAGCATCAGCCTGGCTGCTGTGCTGAGGACAGAGCTGAGAAGTGCAGGGTGAACGGCGCAGCAGTGGAGACTGTAGAAATAGTGCAGTGTCCAGGTGGGAAATGTTGGTGCTTGTCTCACGTGTGGGCAGGGAAAAGTATTACAGAGTGACCAGAACTGGGTCTACCTAAAGATGGACTTTACAGCATTTCCTAATGGATTAAGTCTGAGTTGTGAGAAAGAGGACACCCAAACTTCCAGACTGTGCAAGTGGCTCAGTGGCAAGAATCCGCCTGCCAAGGCAGGAGACCTAAGAGTCGTAGGTACGATCCCTGGGTCTGCAAGATTCCCTGGAGAAGGAAATGGCAACCCACTCCAGTATTCTTGCCTGGGAAATCCCATGGATAGAGAAGCCTGGTGGATTACAGTCCATGGGGTCCCCAAAGAGGTGGACACGACTTAGCAACTAAACAACAGCAACAAAAAATGGGTATTCAGTTCAGGAAATGCTGCATTTGGATGCCTATTAGAAACTCAAGTTAGGCTATCAGTTGGGGCACTTGTTTTGAGTTTAGGAGAGATGTCTTGGGTGAAAAAATAGATTTTGGAAGTGACACCATATAAATGCTATTTATAACCTGCTGAGAGGGATTAGAGGAGGAAGGAACAAGGACTGAACCCTGGACCTCACAGCCCTATACAGTCTGATTGGATCACGCACCTGAGCAGACTGCACGATTCTGACACATGTCTAGATGGCACGGAGCCCAGGTAGTCCCTGACTTACCTGTGCACAAGAATTCCCCGGACATCTCATTAAGTTCCAGTGGTTCAAAGTTGAATGTAAGAATCTGAACTTATAGCAAGGTTGGTGCTGATGCTGCTGTCTTCAGAGCAAACATTTAGTAGCGAAAACATAGAGCAGGATTCCCACATGGCTGTTCAGCAGCCTCACCTGTAGGGCTTGTTGATAAGCAAGTCCTGGGCTCTGTGCTCAGCTTTCTGAAATGGTGGGTCTAGGGAGAGGCCCAAGTGTTTTGCAGCAGTACTGATAAGCAGTCTTAGGTTTTAGCCAGGTTGAGGACGACTGACAAGGGTCAGTGATCAGAGCGCTCAGGTTGGGGGAAGTGTCTTAAATCTACAATTAAATGTTGCTTTTTCCTGGGAAGAAAAAAAGCAAGACATCTGCTGGGACATTTATGTTGTTTGCCCTACCCTGGGGTATGTAGCCAGGTGGAAAACTGAGGAAGTGGTTATCAGCTCAGCATAAAGAATGTCTCTGAATCCTTACTCTCTGAAACTATTCCCTGCATTGACTTCTTATTTGCATCTTGGTGCAATCAATGGAATCCAAGTTTTTCTAATTTAAACATGTATGTGTGTGTGTGTACATATGCTTACATACTTGGCTCTTTTTATTTCAGGGACTGAGTCAGCACATTCGGGAGCAAAATTCTTGACGCTTTTCTAAACGTGCATACAGGAACCACTGCTCTGTTGCTGGACACAGTTGCTTTTGTTACAATGACACCCCTGATGCTGGACACTCAACTGTGTGGCTAGAACTGCTATCACTATTGCTCTTGGCAACTGAACGTCACTCCTGCCACTCACCACCTTTGCCAAATGCCATTTGCACACACCCAGCAAATAAGAGTCATTACGTACAGAGTCACAGCTCAGCACATGTCATGTGACTAAGAGTGCCTCATCTTTCCCAGCTGTATATTTGGGGAATTGAGTTTTCGTCTCTCATGGAAGGATGTAGTGTCTGTCTTTCAAGACACTTTTCATGTTGCAGCTGATATCACAGAAATACAAAGGAGTATGAAAGACGACTATGAATGATTATACAGCAAACAAACTGGAGGAACTAGAAGAAGTGGGTATACACAACCTACCAAGACAAAATCATGAAGAAACAGAACAGCTGAACAGATCAATAACAGGTAAGAAGACTGAATCAATAATCAAAAACGTCCCAGCGTATGGGAAAGCTGGACAGCTACATGTAAATCAATGAAATTAGAGCATTCCCTCACAACATATGCAGAAATAAATTTAAAATGGTTTAAAGAACTAAATGCAATACTTGACACCATACATCTCTTAGAAGAGACTATTAGCAAAACATACTTGGACGTAAATCGTAGCAGTATTTTCTTAGATTAGTCTGTTTAGTTCAGTCACTCATTTGTGTCCGACTCTTTGCGACCCCCACGAACCACAGTACACCAGGCCTCCCTGTCCATCACCAATTCCCCGGAGTTTACCCAAACTCATGTCCATTGAGTAGGTGATGCCATCCAACCATCTCATCCTCTGTCATCCCCTTCTCCTCCTGCCCTCAATCTTTTGCAGCATCAGAATCTTTTCAAATGAGTCAGCACTTTGAATCAGGTGGCCAAAGTATTGGAGTTTCAGCTTCAACATCAGTCCTTCCGATGAACACCTAGGACTGATCTTTAGGATGGACTGGTTGGATCTCATTGGAGTCCAAAGGACTCTCAAGAGTCTTCTCCAACACCACAGTTGAAAAGCATCAATTCTTTGGCACTCAGCTTTCTCACATCCATACATGACCACGGGAAAAACCATAGCCTTGACTAGATGGACCTATGTTGGCAAAGTAATGTCTCTGCTTTTTAATGTGCTGTCTAGGTTGGTCATAACTTTCCTTCCAGGGAGTAAGTGTCTTTTAATTTTATGGCTGCAATCACCATCTGCAGTGATTTTTCTGGGACCTAATCAAACTTAAAAGCTTTTGGATAGCAAAGGAAACCATCAATGAAATGAAAAAGGTAGCCTGCAGAGTGGGAGAAAATATTTGCAAAGGATGTGATTGAGAAGAAGTTAATATACAAAATATACAAACAACTCATACAACTCAATATCATAAAACAAATTCCCAACCAAAAATAGGCAGAAGACATTTCTCCAAAGAAGACATACAGGCTTCCCTGGTTGTCCAGCAGTTAAGAATCTGCCTTACAACATGGGGGCCGCCTGTTTGATCTGCGGTCCAAGAAGATCCCAGATGCCACGGAGCAAGTAAGCCGGCGTGCTGCAGCTATTGAGCCCCTGCAGCCTAGAGCCCGTGCTCCACAGCCAGAGGAGCCACTGCAGTGAGGAGCCCAAGCACCGTGACTCGAGAGTAGCCCTCTCTCTGCAACGTGCAGCAATCCAGGAGAGCTCTGGGGTTCTCCAGGAGGAAACGACAAACTTTTTTTTTCTCTACATTCCTTAGTCTTAGTCACATAAAATGGCTTTTTCTTTAAGTCTTGAACTGATGATTACACAATAAACAACTCAGTTTAAACGCTGTGCTAAGTCACTTCAGTCATGTCCGACTCTGTGGGACCCCATAGACGGCAGCCCACCAGGCTCCCCCATCCCCGGGATTCTCCAGGCAAGAACACTGGAGTGGGTTGCCATTTCCTTCTCCAATGCATGAAAGTGAAAAGTGAAGGTGAATTCGCTCAGTCGTGTCCGACTCTTAGCAACCCCATGGACTGTAGCCCACCAGACTCTTCCATCCATGGGATTTTCCAGGCAAGAGTATTGGAGTGGGGTGCCATTGACTTCTCCATTAAACGCTGTACTAGGGGTTATGTAACAACAATGTATCCTGCTTGAGGACAGTTTTCTCCTTCCTGAAAACCTTCTGACTAATCCTGATATCTTAGAATGTATATTATGGGAGTGAGTCTGGTAGGATCTTTCTATTATTAAGATCTAATCGTATTATCCTAAAATGTAAGTTGTTGGAGTGGGTCTGTTAAAATTTTTACAACCTTGAGACATTCTTTTGATTTATTGTAATAACTAATTTAAAAGTATATAATTCCCTTGCTAACACTAGTGAGGGGGCCACTCTGCCAGCCTTCTAATGTCTGTGTCAGAAGCTTTCTCTGCCCCTTTTCACTGTAACAAAACTTCTGCCACACAAGAGCCTCGAGTGGTCAAGCTTGATCCCTGGTCCCGAAGTTGAATCTTCGGAGATCACAAATCCGACATCATTCACCATAAGCTATCACAAGAACAAGGCTGAAAAATCTCAAATAATAAAAAGTATAGACAGTGAAAAGCAAATTTTTCTCCCCTATCCATCTATAGTTTTTCCAAATTTTCTTCCTGGACCCAACCACTATAGCCGGAGATTTCCCTTTTTAGTCAGGTGTCCTTTTACTACACGTTCTATCTGTACCTTTGTTTTTCAATTTAAAATATATTCTGAAAATATTCCATTTTTTTTTTTTACAGACAAGTCTGATGTAGTTTAAGATAATAAAAAGTATGACATTCTTGATTTTTAAAATTTACTAAGTGTAACAAAAGTCATCCTTATTCCATAATAATATTTTTTTCGGGAACAAAGTCACCCAGATTAAAAACTATCCATTCTCCAGGCTTTCTTGAATTTAACCATGTCTGTGTGACTAAATGATGATCAATATGATGACCCAGATACTAAGTTTTCCATTTTGCCTTTAAAGGGCTCCGCTCTGCTCCTCTCTTGCTCTCCCTGGTTGTGTATGGACCCTGAACATGCTCTTAGGTATTTTATGCATAGTTTTTCAGTCATGTTTGACTCTTTACGACCCCATGGACTGTAGTCCGCTAGGTTCCTCTGTCCATGTGGATTCTCTAGGCAAGAATATTGGAGTGGGTTGCCATGTCCTCCTCCAGGGGATCTTCCCAACCCAGGGATTAAGCCTAGGTCTACCACATTGCGGGCGGATTCTTACTCTCTGAGCCACCAGATGACCAAGACCAAATAGAACTGGAGGGCAGGTTGTTTGGCCCAAGAGTGACTTGATTGACTGCTGAACGGTTTCAGTTGACTGTGGCATGAAAGTGAGGGTCTTTGGTACCTTCCTTGTGTGGATTCTACCATAGTTGGCAGAATTTGAACCTGTGCAGGGAAACCCCAATGGATGGTTAAGTCCATCGCCTTAACCACTTGGCCACGACTACCTTCAGGTGCCTTGGGTCATCCCAATAAGGGCACCACCTCAGGAAAAGCAGAGAAGGAAGGTAGGTCATAGGAACCCTGGCTGCCTGGATACCTTCGTGGTACAGAACCCCTCTAGCTGTCCTGGAACTGCCTGCCCTCACTATCATGGGAGTCTCTTCCATCCTGTTTAGATCACTATTATTTGGGTTTCTGCTACACACACTGAATTAATACTTGTTGAGAGAATAGGACTTCCTAGGAGTGTGTGGCCGTGGTGATCTGTTCTGAGCAGAGATCCAGTTGCCGTGTCACCACTGTGGGCTCCTGGATGGGACATTGTTCTAAATTAAAGTAAGGGCGCTGGGCCCCAGGTGCAGTACGGGGAGATTGGAGACTTAGCCTCCTAATCTTTCCGGCTCTGGGGCTCACCAGGTGCTAGGTTTGGAAGTGTTTGTTTCTACACTTCCTGTTTTCACTACAGATCAGATTCCTTGTTTATGATTTGTTTTGGAGGCGGCAAATTGTGCTCAGAGATCGAGATTGTCTTTGCCAATAGTTTATTTAACAGAAGGTCACTGTGAAAATCATAATTTCAAAAGCCAATAGAATCCAGAATAATGTCTTTTAGTAAGCTAATAAATACTCCAAACAAATGATTAACTACACTGTTGTTCTAGGCAAGTAAATATGACAGAGATAATGTCCAAATATACCACGAGGCGCATCTCTTATAGCAGTTTGGTTCCTCGGGAGAGAAGGGTTTGCTAGAGCGTGTGGCTAGGGAGCGTTGACCCCTTCGTCAGCAGGCGGAGGAGGCTGCTCCGAGGGTTATCTCTCCAGGGACATTGTGTGGCTCATGTCTCTGCCAATAACGAGGGCCTAGTGGAGTGGTAACAGTTGTCCCTTTCCTTCCTGAGACTGCTGCATGGTTGGATCTCACAGCCGACCAAAGGGGGTGCCTTGGCCAATCTGGAGCAAGTGTCTCAATAACTTCCAGAAAGCTAGATCTACAAAGGATAGTTTCGCCCTGACTGAAACTCTCAGATAGCCCTGCCTCTCTCTTGGTTTTTATATCCCAGCTGTTGCTTTGTCATAGTTGTTCCTGCACACGTTCTTATCAGTAAGTCCCCTGCAAGCCTCTGAGCAACTGGGCTGCTACGTTCTTGTCAATCAACAGCAGAGGACACGATGACATCCTTCACAATTTACTTCATTCTTATATCAAAACAATGGTACTGCAAAGAAAAAAATTTTTTTTTTGCTCTTAGCCATTAACAAGCGGATTAAAATGACTCACTTAAGGTGGAAGATCTGAACGAGGGGATCTGAAGTAATTTCAAACCAATATACAACAGTCCTTGTTGTTTAGTCACTGTTAGTGGTCTCTCCCTCCTCCAGTCTGATGGCAGGGACTATGAAGGGTGAGATCCAGAGGAGGAACTCCTTAGATGGGAAAGGAATGCAGGGTCACTTGACAGTAGTTTTCACTGGGAATTTCTGCTTTCCCAGCCTGGCTTGGACAACTGAACTTGAGACCACTGATCCCAGTTCCCTCATTTCCTGTCCCTGGTCATCCCCAAGTAAATATTCCATCACCCACTTCTTGAATTGTATTTGCTACCAGTAAGTTACTATCTACAGCTTATACTCTAAGAGTACAAGTTACACATGGACATGGATGCCAGAAGATGAAAATATAGTGGAGGATCTTAGAGTCTGTCTGTTCGCCACCCAGTAATTTTGTGATGAAAAGAGTCAAATGTGGTTAGCTAGAAACTAAAGGTAAAGAAAAGAAAGCCAACTTTGTTAATAGTTAATGTTCTCTCATTTTCTCATGGACCAAAGAATTCTCAAGGGTCTTTTTATTTAATAGTGACACGGTTCAATCAGTATGACCTTAAATAACTTAGGAAGTAAGTTATTTAAGGTCATACTGATTGAATAAGTATGACCTTAAATAACTTAGGAAGTAAGTAAGTGCCAAGGGATGCACATGACCCAGACCTGACCAATCAGGGTATAACCACATTATACCACATCATACCACATCTGCCTAGCAACAGGGATTGGTCCAGGGGTAACTGTCTCTGGTCCTTTATGTATGGACACTATGAGAAAGAGGTTTATCTTTCTGCTTAAGTTGTTTAAGTGGGGTAGTGTGAAGCAGGGTAGAGATGACCTTGGGTACTTTCCTAAGAACAGAGAGAGATCTGATGACAAATTTGAGTCCCTGGATCCAGTCACATCTCAAGTCAGCCCCATCCTTGCCCTCTCAGGTAAAGCAACATATTTAATCTCTTCTGCTAGAACTGTTAACATGTGACTGAAAGAGTTCCGGTATTATTCACAATAATGTGAATATTGATATTATTGTGGATGTGAGGGCAATCTGGTTTTGACTGTCACCTCATTTATCACCAGGGTTGATTGAGCTGATCTGGCTGGTTAGGCAGGAGTCCCCTTCCCCCCTCACTGCTCCACGTGTGTCCCTGTCGAAGCTGCATGCACGGCCAAACAGGATGACCATCCTTGATAGAAGCGGACCAGTCTTTGGTCAAGGGTATTATGAGTAGCTGCACTCCCCTGCTAGCACCTCCAAACAAGCAAATATTGTTATTTTTAAAGGGGGCCCAGTAGAATTTAATGTTCTCTCCATCACTCAGCTCCAATGACTAGAAGTATAACCTCTATGTTACATTAGTATGTGAGCCCTTGGATAATAGTTCTGAGTGATGCTCTGTGGGAAGCAAGAGCAAAATCCTACCTGGAATCCAAGTCAGCCCAGATCAAGATCAATCTGTGATATTCCCAGGATGGAAGAGTAACGGTATAATCAATTGCAGGATTTCTCTGGTGTCCCGTGGTTAAGAGCCCACCTGCCAGTGAGGGGACATGGGCTCCATCTCTGGTCCAGGAAGATCCCACATGCGCAGAGCAGCTAAGCCGATGTGCCAAAACTACTGAGCCTGCGCCCCCTAGAGCCGGTGCTCTGAAACAAGAGAAACCCGCACAATGAGAAGCCCGCGCACCACAAATGGAGAGTGAGCCCCGCTTGGTGCAACTAGAGAAAAGCCCAGCGGTGCAGTCAAAAATAAATTAATTTAAAAACTCACAGTGGGCGCATCTGCTGCAATTAAGCTAATTCGAGTTAAGTTCTTAGCAGTCCACCACCACGATGCATCCAATTTTTGCTAGAACCAGACTGGCGAATTCACTGGTAATATGTTTGGAGCACGCTCCACCCCACATCCCTTCTGTATTCAAGGGAGGTATTAAGCTCTTTCATTACCCTTGAGATATAAAATTGTTTTAATTTTCTATCCTGGCTAAAGTTCAAAGGCTATTTCATGGGCTTCCACTTGGCCTATATTATTACCAAGCTTTTCTTGCACAGGTCAAACAAATGTGAGATTCTAGCAATTGTTAAACATGATCATTCCAATGACACATTTGGAAACTGGGGGAAATAATCACAGGGGGGATGTGTGGACACAGAGAATCCACTGAGACATGGGTGGACCTGAGACAGGCCACAGACTATTTCCTGGTCCTCACATACCTCTCTTCTAATGAGAGTCCATGACGGTGCTTTGGTTCCCTAAGAATCAGTGTCAAATTGGACTCTGTGTCTAATAAGCCTAGCAGAGATCTGGGCATTTTCTTTCTTCAGTGTATTGTGGCCATTGATTCCTTTAGAGAAGGACTTGGGGACTTACTAATGTACCACACGTGCTGTCATGTTACAGAAACTATGGGGACCTTTAATTAATGGATTCTGGGTCTGAGATCTGGCTCAGATCTGGAAACTGGTCAAGGAATCATAACTTTCTATTGAGGTCGTTTATCTCTGCCTTCAGCTTATTTGTCATTCTTCTACTGGTTCAGATATTAGGCAACACTCTTGTAAGCTGCCCTTCTATGTTGCCCCAAGGAGTAGAATGGTCTGTCACCCATTTCTAAAATTCCTCACAGTCAGAATTTCTCTGGTCTCAATTCTGACAATGATGGCAGTTTTGACAATTCTGCTCACTTTGCTTCATACTTGCTGTCACCTGTCCTCTGGCTTTCTGGGATCTTATTATCCCCACTAATGCTAAGGAGACATTAATGCTAAGTTCTGCGATGTTATCTCCTAGAGTCAGCCCCAGCTCGCCAAGGACAGACACAGTGAGCCTGATACTCCCCTTACCTGTGCATTCATTATTGCCTGATAAACAGTATCCTTTGGGTCTCTCCAAGGAAATAGTCACCTGTGTGTTTTCCAGTTGCACAGCGTAGATTCAGACTAGCATGCCCACTTCTCTGAACCTTTTCATCTTTCTTTCTACAAACTGCCATGGCAGTTCTGGCATCTATATTTCATTTAATGGAGCCATCACTTTCATTAAAACAGTTTTTTTTTGAGATATAATTCACATATATTATTCACTCGTTTAAACTCAGTGGTTTT
The DNA here is from genome assembly GCA_917880005.1 of Nanger dama. Taxonomy (NCBI): domain Eukaryota; kingdom Metazoa; phylum Chordata; class Mammalia; order Artiodactyla; family Bovidae; genus Nanger; species Nanger dama. The sequence continues at coordinate 1,819,203 of CAKJTW010000032.1, forward strand.
TACTATGTTCATAGAACTAACGCAACAAATACCACACATCAATTTCAGAACATTCTCATCACTCCAAAAACATTTTTAAAAACAGTTTCATCACCACACATCCATTATTTCTAAGCAGTCATCCCCATTTCCATCCAGCATCCCCTGAGCCCTAGGCAACTACAAATCTGCTTTCTGTCTTTACAGGTTCTGTTATTAAGGACTCATTGTTGTTCAGTCACCAAGTCATGTCTGACTCTTCGAGGAAATGGACCCGTTAGATAAATGGAATAATACAATGTCAGTCTTTGGTGACTGACTTCTTTCACAAAGCAAAATACTTTCAAAGTTCATCCCCATTGTGGCATGAATCAGTACTTCATTCCTTTTCGTGGCCAAATAAAATTGCATTTATGTGGATATATCAACTCTTATTTATTCATTCATTCATGTGTTCATAGACATTTAGGTTCTTTCTGTGTTTTGGTTATTATGAATAATGTTGCTGGGACTGTATGTTCCAAACTTAATAATACACTTTAATAATTATTACTTCATATAATCTTGGGAAGTTTCTATGTTTATGTCTTCAAGGTCACTGATCCTTTCCTCTGCAATGTCAAATCTACCATCATATATCTAACGTAATCTACCAATCTACCAGTACAGGTCCAGTGTATTTTTATCTCAGACATTTTCATCTAGAATTGTAATTGTGATCTTTTAAACATCTTTCATGTCTCTGGTATAACTTTTTGAACATAAGAAGTACATTTATAGTAACTTTTTAAAAATTGACTGCACTGTGCAACATATGGGATCTTAGTTTTCTGATGAGGGATTCAAACCCGTGCCGCCTGTTTTGGAAGACAGAGTCTTAAACGCTGGACCACCAGGGCAGTCCTATAATAATCTAGCGTCACTTTTATTGTCACTGTCTGGTAATTCTAACATCCTGGGCTCTGCAGTTCTCAACTCTGTCCCCTTAACTCACTGGGACTGCTGGGCTCTCCTACGGCTCCTGCCTTCCCACACTGTGTCCTGGAAGCTCTCTCCAGGAAGGAAGCTGGACAACTGCAGGCCTTGCCGCTGTCCTTTTCTTCTTTGTAGAAGTCACAATGCTTGTGCTGCCTGGATGCCCAGGGCGTGAATACTGTTGTTTCCTACGTTTATCTGAATTCATCATTGTGTAAGACAAGAGAGTAAATCTGATTGTTAATGCTCCATGATGGCATTTTCAAGCTTGTCATTTTTCTCTTTACACAAAATATCTGAGTTGTTTTATTTTCTATGTTTTATAATTAAAAATATTGAAGTTTTATGTGCTATTGCTTCTTGCAGTTCTCGATCATATTGTCTTTTGCTCACTTGTACTTATACATCTCCTGCTCCCAGCTGTTCCTTTATCTCGCACCATTATTTGTGTAAATTCTTTGACATATAACATAGGTTAAATGTCAAACAAATATATTAGCAATAAATGTGAACAGAAATGAAAATGTGGACTAAGAAATGGAATATAACAAAATAGATCAGTTTGTCAGAGATGAAAGTGAATGAGGAGGATATTGTCAGTATAAGGAAAAATATACTGGTTGTAGTATTGAGGGAAACAAAATCTCTTTTTTCTCCTCTTCTTACCAACTCTATTAATTTATGTTTACTCTTAGAATATTATAGGGTTACAAAGTAAAGAGTAAAGGGAACATTTAATTTAGTAATTGAATATTAGATTCTCTAGATATGGTCTAAATATAAATGATACCAAAAGAGCGAGTGAGTGAAAATCACTCAGTTGTGTCCCACTCTTTGCAACCCCATGGACTATATATTCCATGGAATTCTCCAGGCCAGAATACTGGAGTGGGTAGCTGTTCCCTTCTCCAGGGATCTTCCCAACCCAGGGATCAAACTCAGGTCTCCCACATTGCAGGCAGATTCTTTACCAGCTGAGCCGCAAAGGAAGCCCACTGAAACATTATATAATATAAAATTAAGTGTGGTGAGTACAAAGCCCACTTTCTCAACCACTCAAAAAAAAGCTATTTAAAATACAGACTCCTTTGCTCATCTCTATCTTGAAGTATAGAATTTGGAGGTGGGAGTAAAAGAATTGATGAGTATATTAAATTTTAATAAGCAGTTAAGCTTTTTCAACTTTGAAATAAAGTAGTATTAAAAAATTTTTTTAATGGAGGACAATTGCTTTACAATGTTGTGTTGGTTCCTGCTGTACAACAAGGTAAATCAGCCAAAAGAATGTATGTATATATATCCCTCCCTCTTGAACCTCCCTCCCACCCAAAGTAGTGTAAAATTTCTAAAGGGCACTTTTGTAAATCATCTCCACAGTTTAAGTGTGTTTGTATTTTGATGCAGAAATAACTAAATTCCTAGGACTTTTCTGGCTTCCCAATGGTTAAAACTCTGTTTCCAATGCAGGGGACATGGGTTCAACCCCTGGCTGAGGAACTAAGATCCCACATGCCAAATGATGCGGCCAGAAAAAAGCAGAACGAGAAGTAACTAAATTCCTAAAAGGATTTATCCTAAGAAGATAATCACACATGTCTCAAAAAGATTAATATGTGTTTAATGATGTTTCCTGAATTGTGGTTTATACAAGCAAAATAGTGGAATTTATCTAAATGCTGTGGTCAATATAACAGGTGTGCTCAGTCGTGCCCGACTCTTTGTGACCCCATGGACTGTAGCCTGCCGGTCTTCTTTGCCCATGGGATTTCTCAGGCAAGAACACTGGAGTGGGTTGCCACTTCCTCCCCCAGGGAAGATCTTCTGCACCCAGGGGTCAAACCCAGGTCTCCCGCATTGCAGGTGGATTCTTTACCGTCTGAGCTCCCAGGGCAACCCCATTATAACAATGGTAACTGTGAATAAAGGAACACTTACTATGTCTCAGGCAATAAGGCCATGTGATTTACATGGTCAAATTTTATCCTCAAAGCAAACCCATGAAGCATCCAATCTGTGATCATTTTGTACTGAGAGAGTTTAAGGAGGTGGTGGAGTTGGGGTTGGGATTGAACCCAGAATATCTTCTCTCAGAGACCTTTGTGACCTATTTTCCATTAGTTCCCTGTCCATCAAGTAGCAGGCATGACTCTGTACCCCATGCTAGTGAACAGTTGCAGTATTCCAGAATGTTCTATGATAAGAGGCTGCTAGGTCCAGAAGTCAAGAGGACATCAAGTGGCAGTGTGGCTTAACTGCCTGAGCCACACTAAAGTCCATCATCCAGTATATGTTTTGAGGCCTCCAGGGGGTCAGGATCTGCTCATTCCTGCAAACAGAAGGAAGAGCAAGAGTAAGACCCTGGTGATATGGTGCTCTAACTGTCATTAGGGAAATGAATATTTAGCAGAAATCATAAAAGAAAATAATCAAGAGACCTACTGGATTCCATATGACTATAGTCAATAATATATAAAAGATGCAAAAAGATCTGGCATATGAAACAAAACCAGAATTACATACTATTGTATACAGAGAAGAAGAAAGCACTCTTAGAAATTAGAAATATGATCATAGAAATAAATAATTCAATAGAAGAATTAGAAAATTAAGTTGTACTTCCATTTAGTGCTACAAAATGGAGAAGTAATGGCAAGAAGGAAAGAAGAACTATAAGAATTCTGGGTGATCACAAGGGATTCCAACACATCAAGAACATAAGTTTCAAAGAGAATGGAAAGTAGCATATATTTTTAAAATGTCAAGAAAGTTGCTCAGAATTTGACAGACAAAAGTTTATACTTTGAATGGTCCCAACCAAGTTCTCAGCACAGAAGATGAAAAGAGATCCCCACAAAGATATATCACAGATGAAATTGTGGTGAAAAGGGTGGAAAACAAGAGATCTTGAGCACTTCCCTGGTGGCACAGTGGATAAGAACCCACCTGGCAATGCAGGGGACATGGGTTTGAGCCCTAGTCTGGAAAGATTTCATACGCCCAGAGCAACTAAGCCCAGGCACCACAACTGCTGAGCCTGTGTGTCGCAACTACACAGCCCGCTCGCCCTGCTGCACACCCCAGCTCCTGCGCCCACAAGCCTAGAACCTGTGCTCCACATCAAGAGGGAGCCGCCTGCTGCCCGGGGCAGCTAGAGAAAGCCCTTGGGAGGCGGTGAAGATCCAGCGCAACCAAAGATAAAGTAAATACAATTTTTTAAAAAGAGGAGACTTTGAAAAAAGAGGCAAAAAATAATCTGCTCTGGAGAAGCCAGAAAATGCTGAAGCAATGCTTTCTAAATTCTGAGGAAAATTATTTCCAACACAGAATTCTATACCAAGTCACTATGTGAATAAGTGCTAGTAGCCTGAAGACATTTTTAGATGTGCGTGTGTGTGTGTGTGTGTGTGTGTGTGTGTGTGTGTGTGTGTGCCAGTCACTCAGTTGTGTCCAACTCTTTGAGACCCCGTGGACTGTAGCCCACCAGATCCTCTGTCCATGGAATTCTCCAGGCAAGAATACTGGAGTGGGTTGCCATGCTCTTCTCCAGGGGATTTTTTTAGATATTTAGAGTTTCAATATTTTACTTTACATATTCCCTTTCTCAGGATACTAAGTAGATGGAGTAAAGGGAAAGTGTTTGAGAAAACCAAAGAGAGGAACATGTGAGATCCAGGCAACAGGGAAGCCAGCAGGAAAGAGAGGCAGAGGTCAGCCTGGGATGAGGTGAAGGAGATTCTGAATTTCAGCCACGCCCAAGCAAGCAAGGAACCTGTGCCCGTGTGGCAGCACCGAGGGCCTTGGGAAAGTCTGTGCAAAGAGACGAAGTTGGTAGAACATCTATGTGCTTGAATATATTCATAAGTACTTAGGCTGTAGAGGGAAGTTTGGATGTGATCTCATAATCAATACAACAGAAACTAAGCAAATGAAGGAATAAGACTTTTATTAACTCCAGAACAATGTTTTTAAAAATTCAAGGGAGAACAATGATCATGGTCTACTATATGCTTAGCTGTGAGTAGCATTTGTTTACACAGTCATAATAATGTAGACACTGAACACTGAGCTAAGAAAAATTATAAAACAACTGTTTGAAGGATTCTGGTATGTTAAAGAGAGCTAAGTCACTAAAATGATACACATACAAAAACAAAGAAGGAGTATTATGAATGTGCTATTTAGAGGAAGAGAAATACCAATAAGAGAAACACACCAAGTTAAAGAGGTTGGCTCTGGGCTCAGAAATGGGATGTATGGAAGATTGGGAGGCTTCCCTGGTGGCCTAGATGGTAAAGAATCTGCATGAAATGCCGGAAACCTGGGTTCATTCCCTGGGTCAGGAAGAGCCTCTAAATAAGGGAATGGCTACCCACTCCAGTATTCTTGCCTGGACAGTTCCGTGGACAGAGGCTGCAAGCCATGGAGTTGCTAAGAGTTGAATACGACTGAGTGACTTTCACTCACTCACTTATTTCCATTAACAGGCCTTGTAGTGGTATTTATTTTTCAAAATATGTGCATATATGTATCTGATAAAAATAAAAGACAACACACTAGGTGAGAGAATGGACTCAAGTATTGTTCTATAAGGAAAGTCCTAGAAATGGGGCAGGGTTGGAGGGGATATGGCATCAAGTGGTGGATTTTAATGGGACCATTTTGTTTTCATTTATTTGGTTTCCTTTTGTTTGTTCTAATGAGAGGTAGTAATATTACAGCACATTGTATGCAAGAATGAGTGATACGGTAGAGACTAGGAAATTGATTATTGGGGGAAGCAGGGGCCCAATCTTATGCTCAAGCTGAGAGGTGACCTTAGATAGGTGAGGAACCATCCATCATCACTGGTTGGAAGGCAGAGATACAGACCCAGAGCTTGGGGCTACTGAGATCTGTGCCCTTCAACTTAGAGCTTTGGCACCTGGGCAGCATCAGTTTCTATAATAAACTAGATGAAAATACAACAGAATATTTCCAAGGGTGAAGGCTACAGCTATTTTTAGTATCATTTATTTTCATCATTTTATAAATTTTCTATAGTGAACATACTTTTTCATATATTATAGAATATCTGTAAACATTATAATCAGAATTTTTAAAACTTGGTTTAAAGTTTGAAAGGGAAGACAGATGGGTAGAAAAAGTCAGGAACTTGGGGCGAAGAGCTGGAAGTGTAGGACTGCCATGTTTGGACTCTGGTGCAATAAACTTACAGAGCTGTTTCTCCATTTCCAGGACACTCTTCTCCATGAAGGGCAAGCAGGATCTTTCCCTTCTTTGGGAGGCTAAGTCATTTATTACTATCTTGTCAACTCGTTGATGCTTTTAAGAAGATGGTTTTTGAGTTTAACATGGTATTTTTACCTCTTTTCAGTGGAAGGATTTGTCCACAATACTATAGCTCATCTCTTCTAGACACAGAAAATGGAAGTTCCATGAAAAGATCTTTGGGGAGTTTCTGGTTTCAGTTCTACACATAAGCAGCTTGAAAATCACCTTTCTGTCCTTAAGACAAGTAAAAACCTGAGTGAGTTGAAAAATTACCGATTCCTCTAGAATTCATAAAGAGAGGAAACAGAGCAAACCGTTGCCCCCAACATGAAAAAAAAAAAAAAATTCCCAGAAGTTCCCCAAAGCAAAATTTGAGTTTACCACACACTGGGAACTATTCACATAGCATTTACATTATATTTACAACCATTTCCATGGCGATTACAGGTATTAGAAGTAACCTAGAGATGATTTAAAGTACACAGGAGGATGTGTATAGGTTGACATCATTTAAAAGGGACTCGAGCATCCACAGACTTTGGTGTCTTTGAGGGGCCCTGAAATTAATCCCCTGTGGATGCTAAGAGTCAATGTAGATCAACCGAATAGAATAAGGAGCCTAAAATAGACCCACATAAATATTGGCAACTGACCTTTGATAAAAGAGCAAGGCAATACAATGGAGGAAAGATAACCTCTTTAATAAACGGTGCTGGAACAACTGGACAGCTATGTGAAAAAAACATCAGTCTCGTACAGACACACCCTTCACAGAAATTAACTCAAAATGGAGTATAGACCTAAATGTAAAATGTTAAACTATACAACACCCAGAAGATGATATAGGAGAGAACCTTGATGAATTCTGGGTATGGTAATGACTTTTTAGATATAACACCAAAGGTACAATCCACGAAAGAAATAATTGATGAGCTGGACTTTAATTAAAGTGAAAGTGAAGTCGCTCAGTTGTGTCTGACTCTCTGCGACCCCATGGACTGTAGCCTATGAGGCTCCTGCCTCCATGGGATTTTCCAGGCAAGAGTGCTGGAGCGGGATTGCCATTTCCTTCTCCAGGGGATCTTCCTGACCCAGCAATCGAACCTGGGTCTCCCGCCATCGCAGGCAGACGCTTTACCGTCTGAGCCACCAGATACCCTGGATAATTATACACCAGATAATTAAAGTCTTCTACAAATGTGAGCGAGGATGTGGAGGAAAAGGAACTCTTATGTACAGTTGGTGGGAATATAAAATTAGAGCAGCCAGCCATTATGGAAAGCAGTATGGAGAGCTCTCAAAAAATTAAAAATGGAACTACCATGTGATCTAGCAATTCTAATTCTGGATGTTTATCTGAAGAAAATGAAAACACTAACTCGAAAAGAGATGTGGCAGCCATGGCGATGGAGAACGCGGGATGTCCAGAACCCTGGGTGGGGCGACTGGGTGAAAGAACCCCTGAATATGAGCCTGGACCACAAGTTTTGCCAGCTGAGCAAGGCCAAGGCTAGAGCACAGAGGAGCGAGCAGCTGCAGGAGGAGGCCGCCGTCTGCTACCAGCTAGGGCAACTCCTGGTGGGATGGCTGTGGCCAGGCTCTGGCCTCCGTCCTGCGGGCCTGCCCCTCGCTCAGCACCGTGTACCTCCAAGCCTGTGACTTAGGCCCCAGCTTTTCCCTGAACCACCAGGTGGCCCCGTGGCCCTGAGCAGCACCTTCCAAGACGCCCACTGCCTGAAGACACGGGCTCTGTCCTACAATGGCCTGGGCGCCACTGCCCTAGCCCAGGCCCTGAGCAGCCTGCTGGCCCACCCCCTCCTGGACCTGGAGCTAAGCGCTGTGGCTGCTAGCAAGAGTGACTCAGGCCTCATGGACCCTGGTCAGCTACCTGATCCAGAAAGACTGCGCCTGGGGTACCTGAACCTGTCGGCAAACCACCTGGGCAACGTGGCCATAAGGGCTCTGAACAGATGTCTCCGTCTCTGCTCCTCAATGGTCTCACTCACTTGTCTGCCAACCCTGAGATCAGCTGAACTGGCCTGGGGAGCTCCTGGCTGCCTTCCGGGATCGTTCCCAAGGCCTCAGCTTCCTCCACCTGTCAGGTTGTACTGTCCAGGCCCGTGGGCCTGGGCCTCCTGCACAAGGTTATGGGGCAGCAGTCTCTCCGCTGAGAACCGTGATGCCCTGCCTGCCAGCTGGGCCCCAAAGGGTGCACCCTGGACCAAGGCCCCAAGCTCTTCTTCAGGTGCCTCCTGACTAGCCAGCGCCATGCCCCGCTTGCCCCACCCCGTCAAGCCTCTACTAAAGGAAGCCCTTCTGCCTGCACCTCCCTCCGCTGCTGCTGTCTGGAAGGGGGAGTGGGAGGCAGAAGGCAAGGTTGTAAAGCCTAGAGCCTCCTGGAAGTGAGGATGTTACTGAGACAGGTTCATCTACCCAGTAAGCAGCCAGCCAAACCGCACATGCCAAGGCTTGCAGCAGAAAAAGGATTTAGTCACAAGGCGGCCAAGTGAGGTGACGGAGGACAGATCGAATGTTTTCTTCCCCAAAGGCCAGGGGCTTGCGATATTTACTGGACAAAGAAGCAGGCCAGGGGAATCCTGGGTGGTCCAGTGAGTAGGACTCAGCACTTTCACTGCCAAGGACCCTGAGTTCAATCCCTGGTGGGGGAAATAAGATCCTACAAGCCGAATGCCTGTCTCCTCCTCCACGACCCCAACCCCCAAGCAGGGTGGTCTTCAGTTCAGTTCAGTCGCTCAGTTGTGTCCGACTCTTTGTGACCCCATGAATCACAGCACGCCAGGCCTCCCTGTTCATTACCATCTCTCAGATTTCACTCAGACTCATGGCCATTGAGTTGGTGATGCCATCCAGCCATCTCATCCTTGGTCGTCCCCTTCTCCTCCTGCCCCCAATCCCTCCCAGCATCAGAGTCTTTTCCAATGAGTCAGCTCTTCACATGAGGTGGCCAAAGTACTGGAATTTCAGCTTTAGCATCATTCCTTCTAAAGAAATCCCAGGGTTGATCTCCTTCAGAGTGGACTGGTTGGATCTCCTTGTAGTCCAAGGGACTCTCAAGAGTCTTCCCCAACACCACAGTTCAAAAGCATCAATTCTTCAGCGCTCAGCCTTGTTCACAGTCCAACTCTCACATCCATACATGCCCACAGGAAAAACCATAGCCTTGCCTAGATGAACCTTAGTCGGCAAAGTAATGTCTCTGCTTTTGAATATACTATCTAGGTTGGTCATAACTTTTCTTCCAAGGAGTAAGCGTCATCTAATTTCATGGCTGCAGTCACCATCTGCAGTGATTTTGGAGCCCAAAAAAATAAAGTCTGACACTGTTTCCACTGTTTCCCCTCTATTTCCCATGAAGGGATGGGACCGGATGTCATGATCTTCGTTTTCTGAATGTTGAGCTTTAAGCCAACTTTTTCACTCTCCTCTTTCACTTTCATCAAGAAGCTTTTTAGTTCCTCTTCACTTTCTGCCATAAAGGTGGTGTCATCTGCATATCTGAGGTTACTGATATTTCTCCCAGCAATCTTGATTCCAGCTTATGTTTCTTCCAGTCCAGCGTTTCTCATGATGTACTCTGCATATAAGTTAAATAAGTAGGATGACAATATACAGCCTTGACAGACTCCTTTTCCTATTTGAAACCAGTCTGTTGTTCCATGTCCAGTTCTAACTGTTGTTTCCTGACCTGCATACAGATTTCTCAAGAGGCAGGTCAGGTGGTCCTGGGATTCCCATCTCTTTCAGAATTTTCCACAGTTTCTTGTGATCCACACAGTCAAAGGCTCTGGCATAGTCAATAAAGCAGAAATAGATGTTTTTCTGGAACTCTCTTGCTTTTTCGGTGATCCAGCGGATGTTGGCAATCTGATTTCTGGTTCCTCTGCCTTTTCTAAAACCAGCTTGAACATCAGGGAGTTCACAGTTTACACATACTGCTGAAGGCTGGCTTGGAGAATTTTTTAGCATTACTTTATTAGCATGTGAGATGAGTGCAATTGTGTGGTAGTTTGAGCATTCTTTGGCATTGCCTTTCTTTGGAATTGGAATGAAAACTGACCTTTTCCAGTCCTGTGGCCACTGCTGAGTTTTCCAAATTTGCTGGCATACTGAGCGCAGTACTTTCACAGCATCATCTTTCAGGATTTGAAACAGCCCCACTGGAATTCCATCACCTCCACTAGCTTTGTTCGTAGTGATGCTTTCTAAGGCCCATTTAACTTCACGTTCCAAGATGTCTGGCTCTAGATTAGTGATCACATCATCATGATTATCTGGGTCGTGAAGATCTTTTTTGTAAGTTCTTCCATGTATTCTTGCCACCTCTTCTTAACATCTTCTGCTTCTGTTAGGTCCATACCGTTTCTGTCCTTTATCGAGCCCATCTTTGCATGAAATGTTCCCTTGGTATCTCTAAGTTTCTTGAAGAGATCTCTAGTCTTTCCCATTCTCTTCTTTTCCTCTTCTTCTTTGCATTGATCGCTGAAGGAGGCTTTATCTCTTCTTGCTATTCTTTGGAACTCTGCATTCAGATGTTTATATCTTTCCTTTTCTCCTTTGCTTTTTGCCTCTCTTCTTTTCACAGCTATTTGTAAGGCCTCCCCAGACAGCCATTTTGCTTTTTTTTGCATTTCTTTTCCATGGGGATGGTCTTGATCCCTGTCTCCTGTACAATGTCATGAACCTCATTCCATAGTTCATCAGGCACTCTTATCTATCATATCCAGGCCCTTAAATCTATGTCTCACTTCCACTGTAGAATCATAAGGGATTTGATTTAGGTCATACCTGAATGGTCTAGCGGTTTTCCCCTAGTTTCTTCAATTTAAGTCTGAATTTAGTAATAAAGGGGTTCATGATCTGAGGAATAGTCAGCTGCTGGTCTTGTTTTTGTTGACTGTATAGAGCTTCTCCATCTTTGGCTGCTTAAAATATAATCAACCTGATTTTGGTGTTGACCATCTGGTGATGTCCATGTGTAGAGTCTTCTCTTGTGTTGTTGGAAGAGGGTGTTTGTTATGACCAGTGCATTTTCTTGGCAAAACTCTATCAGTCTTTGCCCTGCTTCATTCCACATTCCAAGGCCAAATTTGCCTGTCACTCCAGGTATTTCTTGACTTCGTACTTTAGCATTCCAGTCCCCTATAATGAAAAGGACACCTTTTTGGGTGTTAGTTCTAAAAGGTCTTGTAGGTCTTCACAGAACCATTCAACTTCAGCTTCTTCAGCATTACTGGTTGGGGCATAGACTTGGATAACTGTGATACTGAATGGTTTGCCTTGGAAACAAACAGAGATCATTCTGTCGTTTTTGAGATTGCATCCAAGTACTGCATTTCGGACTCTTTTGTTGACCATGATGGCTACTCCATTTCTTCTGAGGGATTCCTGCCTGCAGTAGTAGATATAATGGTCATCTGAGTTAAATTCACCCATTCCAGTCCATTTTAGTTTGCTGATTCCTAGAATGTTGACGTTCACTCTTGCCATCTCTTGCTTGACCACTTCCAATTTGTCTTGAGTCATGGACCTGACATTCCAGGTTCCTATGCAATATTGCTCTTTACAGCATCGGATCTTGTTTCTATCACCAGTCACATGCACAACTGGGTAATGTTTTTGCTTTGGCTCCATCCCTTCATTCTTTCTGGAGTTATTTCTCCACTGATCTCCAGTAGCATATTGGGCACCTAATGACCTGGGAAGTTCCTCTTTTGGTATCCTATCATTTTGCCTTTTCATTCTGTTCATGGGGTTCTCAGGGCAAGAATACTGCAGTGGCTTGCCATTCCCTTCTCCAGGGGACCACGTTCTGTCAGCCGGGAAAAGGACACTGGAGGCAAGAAAAAGGTGAGGTAATCTGCTCTTTAGAGCCGCGTCTGAATTACTTTGCTTCTTCAGGGGACCCATATTAAAAAATGGTGGCGCATGACGGTGGAAGGGGGCTCTGTTGTCAAAAGGTCATTCATCAGACACCTGTGCAGGGCATTAGTATGAAACATGCAAGTTTTTGTGTCAACAATTAAAGCCAGCTTGATCAGTGGCGAGAAAAGAGATGTGTCCACCCCCATGTGCACTGAAGTATTGCTTACCACAATAGTCAAGATATAGAGACAGCCTAAGTGCCCATTGACGACTGAATGGATATGAAAATGGAGGAGGAATATTAGTCTGCCACATACAATAATGCAATCTTGCCATTTGTATCAAGATCTAATGAACAATGGTGGGACGGGCATAACCTTCATACACTTAAAAAAATTTATCTATTTATTTTCGGTGGTGCTGGGTCTAGATTGCTGTGCACAGGCTTTCTCTAGTCGTGGAGAGCGGGGCTTCTCACTGCGGTGGCTTCTCTTGTTGCAGAGCACAGGCTCTACAGCATGTGGTTTCCAGTTGTGGCCAGTGGGCTCAGGTTGCTCCGCGGCAGGTGGGGTCTTCCCGCAACAGGGATTGAACCATGTTCCCTGCATTGGCAGGCAGATTTTTAACCCATGGACCACTAGGGAAGCCCCAGACACATTTAAAAGGGGAGAAATGGGAGGCACAAAGAGTCACTGGTCCGTAGCAATGTTCAAATACAGCCAAAACCAAAATGAAATTTGTCATTCTTTTTTCCATCTCTCATTCCCAACCTCCACCCCCAGTAACTGTACCCTCTTCCCATGTTTGGAATCCCAGACTTTAAGTGCCCTGGTAGAAGGCAGAGACCATCTCCCTCCATATGAGAGGATACTTGCTTCCCCAACATTCTTGCAAGTGGACACAGTATACGTCCACAGTTAGGTGACCACGTACAGACTCTGGCTCAGAGGGTGGTGACGTAAGCTGAACCAGTGAAGAATGCATTTGGAAAGGTGGCATGAATGGCAGTGATGACACCCATTTGCCAAGGGAAGCAATGAAAGCAGTCCCAGCCCAGAAGGGGGTCAGTGGTGCGAGCTGTGACATCTGTGCTCAGCTGGGGCCAGTGGGTCCGATGTGCGACCCCACCTAGGAGGACTGTGGATTCTGTTCCTGGCTGGGTAGCTTCAAGTTTATTCTGTGGCTTTTCCTGAAATGAAATGAGTACACATACACACAATTTTCATTCATGTAACAGAAATATTTGTATTCCATTGTTTACACTAAGGAATGAGTGAGAAATACATTTAGGTAACAGTTTCAAACAGCAGGTTTCATTGATTTTCATTATTTTGAGCTGATAACACTTCTTCAGTCTTCCACCTGGCTATGTACCTCAGGGTAGAGAAACCAATATGCACCTCTAGCCCATTTCTTCCCAGGGAAAGTACAACTGTTGAAGTGTGGATTTAAGAGTCCTCCCCAATCCGAATGCTCGCTGATCACTGACCTCAGTCATTCCCAACCTGGCAGAGCTCCTGGACTGCCTGTGTGTCCCTGTGATCACAGATTCTGGTGGGACAAGTTTCTACTGAAGGAAAAGGACAAAGAAACAGAGAAGATGAACCATCCAACCAGTGACCACTCTGAAAACCACAAAGGACTCAGAACTCATTGGAAACGGCTCATACCTCCTCGTGTCCTTCTGTGGTCCCACTGACATCAGACTCAGCACAGCAAACATGTAGATGCTGGAAGATTCTCAGTGGTTCCGTTTGTTTTCCTGTCTCAAACTTTAAGAATCTTTTTCTTTATTAACCCATCAACCCTCATGGCGTGGATTAGGAAAAACAAATTCACATCCAGATTCTTATTTTCAGTATTTCTCAGCACATCATAAAGTAAAGACAAAGGTAGAAAGGGCCCAGCCCCGCCTCTGCCAAAACAAGGGAGTCAACAGGGAGGAGAACACAGGTCAGATGGGGAGGGGGTGTGGTGGGCAGGGGGTGGGCCAGTCTCCCCCACCTCCTCACGTTATGCTCATAGAAACAAGATGCATTCAGATGCAGCTGCAGAAAGAGGGGTCAGGGGATCTGACGTCGCAAAGCAGGACTGAGCATCACTCAGTCCTCACAAGGCAGCTGTCTCACACTGTGAGAGAAAAGAATCAGGAACCAGTTCAGGTCAGTCATGTAAGGGCTGACATTCTCCTGAGCCCCCACATGCCCACATGTCCCACTCCAAAGATCCCTGCCGTCCAATATGTCCCCTCTGCCTCAATCACCCTTCCAATCTAGACCCTTCTGGGTCTCACCTTTAAGAACTGCGAGAGGCACATCAGAGCCCTGGTCACTGTCACTGCCTGGGAGAGAACAAGACCAGGACGTGGTCAGAACCCACAGGAGAGAAACTAGAGAAGGAACTTTGAGGAGGGGTGAGTCCCGCATGACCTCCTGTCTGCACCCTCACAAGGATCTCAGGAATCACCCCTCCATACTTACTTGCAGCCTGGGTGTATGTCTGTCCCTTTTTACCTGTGAGAAGAAAATATCACGTGAGAGGCCAGGGAGAAGGCTGAGTCATGAGACCCTGCAGGAACTCTTAGTCTTGGACCCCAGAGAACTTTCTGGAACCGTGGTCAAAACTCATGCTAGGACAGGAACACAGAGAAGGGAAATGTGTAAGGACTGGGCCACTTGCCCTCCTGGAGGTCTGTCCTCATCAAGGACCTCCCTCTGACCTTCAAGTGGTGGATACCTGGTCCCCAACTGGAATTAAGAAGGTGAAAATTTTCTCTTTCATTTTCATACATGTTTTAGAAAAGCAAAATGTTAACATCAGCTCCAGACTCCATGTGTGTGTGGAGCATACTTACTAGTAACAAGGCAGGTAAACCACCTGGGCTTGAAACCCCCAATGAGACAAGAAAACTCACTCCAGATCATGGCTCCAGCCACCACAGCCACCACGAGGAGAACTAGGCCAACAATGATGCCCAAGGTGAGGAAGGAGGGCTGAGGAGGTTCTGTGGAGGCAAGGGAAGAGGCTCTGACCTCAGGCTTGGAGCCCTGAACTTGCTGAACTAAGTCCTGAAGGGCTCCTGCTTTATCTGAGAGGAAGCTCCATCCCATCCCCCTCCTTACCCCATCTCAGGATGAGGGGCTCCTGAAGCCCCTCATGCTGCACCAGGCACGTGTATCTCTGCTCCCTCTCCAGAAGGCACCACCAGGGCCGCCCACTTCTGGAAGGTCCCGTCCCTGAAGGCCTGGTCTGCACAAGCTCCATGTCCTGGGTCTGGTCCTCCCCATTGCGCTGCCAGGTCAGTGAGATCTCCTCAGGGTAGAAGCCCAGGGCCCAGCACCTCAGGGTGACCTCACGGTCAGAGATGGGGTGATGGGTCACATGTGCCTTTGGAGGGTCTGAAGAAGAATCAGAAAATTCACAGTTTGTGTAACCTCCATGGGTCAGTGAAGCAGCATCATGTGACCATCCTGAGGAAGGACAGAACAGTGAGTTTATCCCCCTCTTTACTGAGGTATACTTAACAAAATTGTACACATTTAGAGTGTACTACAGTTCCTTTGATATATATGGACACTGTGAAGGTAATTAATATATTCATCAACTTACTTTATCTGTGTGTCTGTTTGACAGGGGTGATGAGAATAATGAAGATAATTTTTAAAGTATACAATACAGAATTATTATTAACTATAGTCACCAGGCTTACATCAGATCCCCAGACTTATTTTGAAATTTTTTACCTTCTGAGCTATGGAACATTCAGGACCATGGTTTTGAAAAAAGCAGCACAAGAGCTAGACAACAGCCTCAAATCAGAGATCAGGGATGATCTATATTAGTCCTTGGAAATTTAGGAACTCTAAAAATGTGAGGGGGGAGAATATAGACTAAAAGGTCCTGAGTCTGGTGGAGGCGGAATGACTCAGAAAAGCTGGAGTGAGGCCTCCTAAAATGCTCTCAGGGTGAGAACAGGCCTTGGGAGAGAAAGTCATGGATCACAAGATGGTGGCCAGGGTCAAAGGGCACCAGCTATTTCAAGGATGGTTTGTTTCCTGCGTCTTCCTCAAAGACACTGTATTCCTTGATTGTCCTTCAGAGAAGTGGGGCCACTGGTGACTGTCTGGTACAGAATCTGAAAACCTGGGCGGATTTCCTCCCTCTCCTGACAAGAACCTGGGGCGCTGTTCCCACAGGGACCCCGCTTTCTTCTCCTCGTGGGAAGCCAGCTCCAGCCCAGGGGGGACCAGGGCGGCCCCGCGCCCCCTCGTGCCTGCGCGCTGTAGCATGTCTTTCCCGTTCTCCAGGTATCTGCGGAGCCCCTCCATGCACTTGCTCTCCAGGTAGTTCCTCACACGCACCGCATCACCTGCCACCTCCATCTTGCGCTTGGAGATCTGAGCCGCCGTGTCCTCCGCGGTCCAGGAGCGCAGGTCCTCGTTCAAGGCGAGGTAATCTCTGCCTTCGTAGCCGAACTGGTCATACCCGCGGAGGAGGCGCCCGTCCGGCCCCACTTCACAGCCGTACATCCACTGGGAGGGTGTGAGACCCTGACCCGCCCCGACCACCCGCGGTGATTAAACCCAAACTGAAAATGAAACCAGGTGAAGCCCTGCCAGCTCCTCCCGGGTCGGGGGCCGGGCGGGTCCCGCAGTGCTGGGGTGACCCTCGGACCCGCGGACCCGCAGACTCGGGGCGACCCTGCTGGTCCCTGGGGGTGTGGATCGTGACCCGACCCAGGCCCGTGTGGCTCACCGGCCTCGCTCTGGTTGTAGTAGCCGCGCAGGGTGTTCAGGCCCACTCGGAAAGCCTGTGCGGTGTCCTTGGCCTTTCGCGTCTCCTGACCCCAATACTCGGGCCCCTCCTTCTCCACCCACCGCGCCCGTGGCTCCATCCTCAGATCCGGGGCATCGCTGTCGAACCGCACGAACTGCGTGTCGTCCACATAGCCGAGGATGATGAAGCGGGGCTCCCGAGGCTGGGCCGGGACACGGCGGTGTAGAAATACCTCAGCGAGTGGGAGCCTGGGGGCGGGGAGGGGTGAGACCCGGCCTGACCTCCTCCCAGCGCGGGTCCAGGTCCGAGGCGATGGACCCAGAAGGGAGGAGGGGGTGTAAGGCCAGTGAGATGGAAGGGGTCGAAAAACTGTCCGAACTTCCGAAGGGGTAGAAAGAGAGGGGTCGAGAAGCAAGGGAGGGACAGGCTGGGACCCGGGGGTGGGGGGTCTGGGCAGGGACGTCAGGGTCACTCCTTGTCTAGGGTCTTGCCCCCTAATCCTGGGCGGTCCCCGCCCCTACACGGTTCCATCCGGACCTCGCACTCACCAGCCAGGGTCTCGGTCAGGACCAGGATCCCGGGAGCAGCTGGAGGAGGGTTCGGGGCCCCATAACTCCCATCCTCTGGGTCTGGGAAGAAGGAGAGTCTGGGCGGGTCGGTGGAGACTTTATAACCGGGATCCACTGACTGGTTTTTCTAGAAACCGGGCACCCAGTGGCAGTGAGGACTGGAGCTGCATTTTGAATGTCCAGGCAGCAGACCTAAACACAGGTTGTGAGAGGGAAAGTGAAACTCGAGAAGGGGAATCCCCAGCATGGAGCGGTCCAGCCCCAGACACTGCCCTTGACCCTGAGATCCTGAGCGGCTTGCCCTCCAGGCACCTGGGTCTTTGCCCTGATCCCTCTCCGTCCTCCTGGGAGCATGGAAGATCCCACCAATGGCAAAGGTCATGAGGAAGAGACCTGACGGGCAAAGGCTAATCAGGACTCGAGGGACCCCCTGCACCTGCTTGAACATCTTCTCTGGAATCAAAATCTGTCTGTCTTGCTATTTTATGCCTTTCACCAAACTCTTCTGACATTAACAGGGGGCTATCCCCAACCACCTTTCTCTAAAGAAAATCAACTTAGAGCTCTAGTATAAGTCTCCTGGGCATAATGGGAGTGTTTCAATTCAGACCCCTCTGATGGCTCTCTAACTTGCCTGACAGGTTTTATCCGGACTTTTACAACTAGGCATGTGTTTGTTTACAGCCCCCAACCAGGAGAGGCATGGGAAGCTTAAAATATTCTAGGAATGTAGAGCCTTTCAAAGAGTTAAAAATCATTCGAATAGAACTGGTTAAGGGTTTCATTGCTGAGCCAGTGCTTGCCGCCAAGTTTTCATATCTTTCGTTGTGTACCTGGGAGTGCATTAATATAGTTGAAATATAAGTAGTGGCCTTGATATAAACAACATTAAACTTTGAGTTAATACATTCTTTCCTTGTTATAGCCCACTACACCTTTGTAACTTTATGTAGTGCTTTCTGAGAGTGGCACCAGACTTTAGAAAGAACAACACTTTTAGGGAGAATAATTTTTCTGGTTGAGGGACCCTTATCAGAAAAGGGTCATAAAACGCTAATAGACCTCCTGGCCAGAAGATGATGTAAATCACGGAAGACCTATGTATACAGATAGGTATGCAGAAAGAAAGCCTGGTCTCGATAAGGGTCAGGACTGCTGACTCTGCATTTTCCATTATTCTCTATGTACAACTTAAGGTAGAAAAGCTCCCTTTGAAAATATATTTGTGGGCCTCACCTCACCATTGCTTGGCCTCCCCATGTGGTGCTTTCTTTCTTTCTTTTCTTTCTCTTCAGGCTAATTCCCTGAAGCACAGGGGCCCTCTGAGTTCCCTTTCCTACCTGGCCTTCTAAAACCCACTTGAGGGTGGGGCACTTTCAGCTATTGAAGAGGGCACCTGCAGCCCACGTGAACAGTGCAAGTCCCATGCTGGGGCTTTATTGGCTTTCTGTGTAAACCAAGGAACATCAGCCTCTTTCTCTCCTCTATTCTCTTAACTGAAAAATTCTTTCTTTATCTCCTTCTATATTTCTAAATAAATGAATTTCAGTCGCTGACGCCATCCCCTGAAGATACCCTGGATCCAACTGGGGCTGGACCTCGGTACCCTCCTGCTAGGTAGAATGTTAAAACTACCCAATAATTGCACCCATCTCACATGCTAGCAAAGTAATGCTTAAAATTTTCCAAGCCAGTTTTCAACAGAACCTGAACCCTTAACTTTCAGATGTTCAAGGTGGATTTAGAAAAGCCAGAGGAGCCGAAAATCAAAGTGCCAACATCCCTGGATCATTGAAAAGGCAAGAGAGAAAACATCTACTTCTGCTTTATGGACTATGCCAAAGCCTTTGACTGTGTGGATCAAAACAAACAGTGGAAAATCCTTCCATAGATGGGAATACCAGATGACCTGAACTGCCTACTTCAGAAATCTGTATGCAGGCCAATAAGCTACAGTTAGAACTGGACATGGAACAACAGACTGGTTCCAAATTAGGAAAGGAATACGTCAAGGCTGTATATTGTCACCCTGGTCATTTAACTTACATGCAGAGTACATCATGTGAAATGCTGGGCTGGATGAAGCACAAGCTGGAATTAATATGGCCAACGGAAATATCAATAACCTCAGATAAGCAGATGACAACCAGTCTTATGGCTGAAGGCAAAGAGGAATTAGAGTCTCCTGATGAAAACGAAAAGGAGAGTGAAAAAGTTGGTTTATAACTCAACACTCAAAAACTAAGGTCATGGCATCTGTTCCCATCACTTCATGGCAAATAAATAGGGAAACAATGGAAATAGTGGCAGACTTTATTTTGGGGGCTCCAAAATCATGCAGATGGTGACTACAGCCATGAAATGAAAAGACACTTGCTCCTTGGAAGAAAAGCTACAACCAACCTAGACAACATATTAAAAAGCAGAGATATGACTTTGTCAACTAAGGTCCATCTAAGTCAAAACTATGGTTTTTCCAGTAGTCATGTGTGGATGGGAGAGTCAGACTGTAAAGAAAGCTGGGTACTGAAGAATTGATGCTTTTGAAGTGTGGTGTTGGAGAAGCCTCTTGAGAGTCCCTTGGACTCCAAGGAGATCCAACCAGTCAATCTGAAGGGAAATCAGTCCTGAATATTCATTGGAAGGACTGATGCTGAAGCTGAAGCTCCAATACTTTGGCCACCTGATGGGATGAATTGACTCACTGGAGAACACCCTGTGCTGAGCAAAACTGAAGGCAGGAGGAGAAGGGGATGACAGAGGATAAGATGGTTGGATGACATCATTGACTCAATGGACTCATGAGTCTGAGCAAGCTCCAGGCGATGGTGATGGACAGGGAGGCCCGGCATGCTGCAGTCCATGGGGTCACAAAGAGTTGGACATGACTAAGCAACTGAACTGCACTGAACTCCCCTCTGAGAGCTCTTTGTCCCATTGTCTCCCTGAGTCCTAGCTCTGGGGCTGTTTGATTAAAATATCTACACAATCTTACTGAGGACCCTAAGGATAGTATTATGTGACCACTTCTATGCATAATTTCCACACTACGAATAGTACACTTAAAATTTTTTGTTTATTTAGAATAATATTAACAACCCATGTGTTTAATGTGAATAACTATTTCCCAGAATAAACAGGGTGGTGAGAAGCATAGAACTTTTTACATTTTTCCAAGTGTCTCTTTCACTAGAAGACCACTGGATTTTCAGGTTTGCATTTGCATTGAATCTGTTATTTTGATGGTAGTCTGTGAAAGTGAAAAAGCCTGCACATAGGTAGGAGTAGTATTTTTAATAATCTTTTCCGATAGTTGTGGATGTTCATTTGGTTACAAAACTAAAACTGTACACACGTAGTTTTTCAAAGGTTTTTCCACAGTGGACCTGAAACAATATCATTGACTATTTTCTCTTCAGTTACATTAAAATCCATAAGCCTTTTTGCTCATTGAACATCTCTTGTACTAATATAAGATTTTTACAAAGTAATACATTGTTTCACTAAATTATACAGATCTTTCTGCTCAGTCATTCTTTCAATAACAGTTGTTTTCCATGAAAAAGAGGGTGGTTCAGAGCACATAGAATTTTTTTCTTGGGCCCTAGGAGTTTGAAATGTAGTAGAGGTGCTTGATATGTGCTTTCCATGTCATCACAGAAGATAGTTTTAAAATGTGTATTTAAGACTGATGATTAGGAAACATAAGCATTTTTAAATTTATTTTTAAAATTTATTTTATTGAAGGATATTTGATTTATAATGTTAATTTGTGCTGTACAGCAGAGTGATTCACTTATACATGTGTATAGATATATTCTTTTTGTATGTTTTTCCATTTTGGTTACTAGGGACAGATAAGAATTTTTAATGTGTCATTCTGGATGTTTTAAAGCAAACCTGATTATTATTTTTCTTATTTTCTACAAGAAAGTTTTGGTGAAAATAATTACTAGTTAAGTTTGCTACCATAGTCTCCATTACTGCTGTTATACATCAAAGCAAATGTCAACAGAATGAGAAGTCAAATAATATCTGAGTGATGCTAAGAAAGTAGCTTTCACCTCAGGGATCTCATGAAAGGGTCTCAGTGACATCAAGGGTTCCACAGACCACACTCTGAGAACTGCTGTTCTGAATGAACCAGGGTGTCTCTCAACTGATCCCTGCCTTTGCCTCTTCATTTTGGAAAATGGTTTTACCTGAACTGGACTCCCTGCCTCCCCAAACTTAACTGAGGGCCCTGCCACTTGGCTTCTCTAGAAGAGAACTCACCCCCTAGAAAGTGATGCCAGAGAGTGTCCCTCAGTCTGGGAAGGGAGGTCGGGGACAGGAGTTTCCCTTCTGGAACCAGGAACAGTTTGTACCTGAAGGCGCTAGACCCACTCATAACCTAGTTTGATTTTGTTACACACTGGCTTAATATGTATTCATATCCCAGACAGAAATCTGACATAGTGTCTAAGAAAAATATCATTGGCCCTTTCACCTCACATGGTCTAGTGCACCTGACTCGAGGCCCACAAATCAAGAAGAGCCATCCACTCCAACAGAACATCCTATGGGGAAAGAATTGCTCTATGTCCGTGCTGTCCACTCAGTAGCCAGTAGCTACATGAGGCTATTTAGCACCTTAAAGTGACTGTTGTCCTGAGCACTTTTATTTAATTTAAACAGCAATATGTAGCTACTAGCTAGCATACTGGTCAATGCATATGTAGAACGTTGTTAATTAACCTCCCGTCTCTTTCCCCTAAAAGATCTTGTGTGACTCATAGGTTGATGCACGTTAAAATAATCTTAATATTGAAGTCATGGATATGTCTGTGCAGGTCTTAGATATATCTTCAAATACAGCATGCTCTGAAAGTTTCTTTAATGTGTATTTTAACAGATAGAGTGTTCAGACATTAAGCAAACAATTGTTTATCACCTTAAGGTTGTAAGTGTTCAAAACTGCTCATCACTATATATAATCCTTGATCTCTTGGTGTTTTCCTTAAACTGGTAAACATAAGTAGACACAGAAGCCTTCATTGAGAAAGTGTTTATTGAACACAACAGATATCAATACTTTGTAAGACTTGTACATACTTGTAAACTTGTAAAGCGGAACATTAGAATTCACCACGTTATTACTTTTTACTTACTGCTTCTGCTATACTTTCTTCCCAAATTCAATCAGTTCTGCTCCTCTTCACCCTTGGACCCCTCTCTCCTAGACAAAAATATACATGAAGTTTTTACACTTGTGGAGAAGAGTTTTATGACCCAAAGATTAAAAGCCATCAAAACAGAGAAATCTTTCCTATGTCAATCAGACACTCCCAGGATACAAACATATGCCCCTATTCCAATGGAGACATATAAAAACTTTTGGCAAACAGGTAACACATCTCAATGTTCTTCAGCCAAAGACCATCAGAAGCAAATCTGTGGGCAATTAAGTTGGATTTATACTGGGTACAGCGAGGAAGATTACACAGTATCAGGGACGATAGACAGTGTCCTTGTGAGGTGTTAGAACATATACAGCCAGGAGTCTCTAGACTCTGAGCTTGGCCAGTACCTCCCTGTCAGATCAGTGCCAACATTAGGTTAGAAATAAAGTATACAATAAAAATACTGTGCTTGAATCATTCTGAAAGCATTCCTCCCACCCCTGAAAAATTGTCTTCCATGAAATCAGTTCCTGGTGCCAAAAAGTTGAGGACCGCTTAGAGGATGTGGGCTTTGATTTTGAGAAGCATCTATGCCAGACTGGCTCACTGTAGATTGGGTGTGGTCAGGGAGTGGGGGCAATTCTATGCCTGGGCCCCTCAGTGAGCCTCTTCTATAGGGAGGGCAGACTAGAGCGAGGAGACAGCTGTGACTGGGAGGAAGCAGTGGTCTCTGGGTCAGCACAGGGAGAGGTCTGGTCCATGGTGAGGGGCACCGTGCTGCCTGGTTGATCTGTGCTTGTGCAGAATGCTGTCCTGGTCTTGTTCTGTCTCTCAGTGTCATGCACTCAGATGTCCTTGTCTGATGCTGATCTTCTGTGAGATGACTTATGTCCAACAGGAGAACAACACAGACGCGTGGTGAGCTCCAGCCCAGCTAGAGGATCAGAATGTACGTCCTAGTGTATGAGCTGAGGATGATCTGTCAAGTGTTTACAAATGTAAGGGATTTTCATGTATTTTGAAAGCGTTATTTACCAGCACACAAGAGAGTTGAAAAGATACTCAAGCATATACAAAAATAAGAAATGCGTGTTCTTCCCCTCATTCCCCATTCACTCAGGTCCTCAGAAGCAAGTGCAGTTAGGAATTTCTCATTTTTCTTTCCAGAAAAATATACTGTTCATTAATGCGTACTGTTAGATCAGTAAAGAGCTCAGGCCACAGCCTGGGAGAAATTATTGTAAATTCACATATCTGATAAAGGACTTGTTTTAGAATATACATAGAAGTCTTCAACTCAACAGAATGAAAATAACTATTTAAAAATAAAGTTTGGCTTTTCCGGTAAGCGGCCTGAGGTGACCCCTAAAAATGGTGCACTATTCACTTGACCCAGAAAACCCCACAAAATCATGCAAATCAAGAGGTTCAAATGTTCGTGTACACTTTAAGAACACTCGTGAAACTGCCCAGGCCATAAAGGGTATGCATATCCGGAAAGCCACCAAGTATCTGAAGGATGTCACGTTAAAGAAGCAACATGTGCCATTCTGTCATTACAACGGTGGAGTTGGTAGGTGTGCACAGGCCAAACAGTGGGGCTGGACGCAGGGTCGGTGGCCCAAAAGAGTGCTGAATTTTTACTACACATGCTGAAAAATGCAGAGAGTAATGCTGAACTTAAGGGCTTAGATGTAGATTCTCTGGTCCTTGAACACATACAAGTGAACAAAGCCCCCAAGATGCGGCGCAGGACTTACAGAGCTCAAGGCTGGATCAACTCCTGCATGAGCTCTCCCTGCCACACTGAGATGATCCTTACTGAAAAAGAACAGACTGTTCCTAAACCGGAAGAGGAGGTTGCACAGAAGAAAAAGATATCCCAGAAGAAACTGAAGAAACAAAAACTTATGGCCCGGGAATAAATGCCATAAAAAATAAATGCAAATAAAAGTAAAAAAATAAATAAAAAAATTTGAACAGACACCTCTTCTAGAAGATATAACAATGGAAATATATATGAAAAGATGCTAAACATCTTATGTTGTTAGGAAATGTAAATTGCAAAGACAGTAATGTGCATCACACCTGATGGCACATCTACAGTCCAAGAACTGGTGATGCCAAGGTTGGAGCAGCAGAAGGATGTAGGGCAGCAGAAACCCTCACTCACCGGGGCAGGAATAGGAAGCGGTGCAGCCACCAGAAATGAGAGTCAGCAGTTTCTAACGAAGCTACACAGAAACTCTCCATGCTGTCCACTGATCAATCTAGTATTTCTCCAACTCATTTGAAAACTTACTGTAGGGAACAAAGTATAAGGGGAGGCTGGGAAGACTTGCAAACAAGGCTCCCGGTCAGGGCTGAATATTCTTGCAAACGAGAGCTTCAGCCAAGAATCCTTTGACCCCGTGGAAAAGAACATTTCTTGCATACAAGGATGTTTCTCTGATCTTTCAAAAGGAACAGACCCAGGGTCAAAATGGATTCTAAGTTGATAAGGAAGTTCCCCAAAACAAAGTCTTAGCTGCAGTAAATAAGGTAAAGCGTATCTCGCCCCGCGCCTGCGCACTGTATAGTCGTTGAATCATAGTGTTTTGGCAACTTGCCCTGTAAATTGTTGTGAAAAAGATACAAAATAAGGGAGCTGCAAGAAGCAGCAGAATAAGAAGAATAAAGAAAAAGATTCAAACCACTCGGCCGTGTTGGTGTTTCATTCCATCGCTAGCATCTGGCGCTCAACGCGGGGCACGACGGAACCGAAAGGGTAAGCACCCTGGGGCGGAAAGCTGAAAGGGGGACTTTTCGGGGGGAAAAAGAACAAAACAAAAGAAAAGAACCGAAAGGGTAAGCACTCCGGGGGCGCGGGACGCTGAAAGGGGGACTTTCGGGGGAAAAAAATAAAAAGAAAAATAAGGAGAAAAGAAAAAGAAAAACCATGAGGAATTCCCCCGTCTTTAAGGTCACAATATATGGAGCTGGTTAAGGGGCTCCTGCATTCTATAGGAGTTAAAACATCTACTCGCCGTTTGAGGGAGTTGTTCTGCCTTATAGAGAAGCATTGCTATTGGTTTAAATATCAAACAAAAATAGTTGAATTTAAAGGAATGGAAAAAGGTACAAAAGGAGTTAAGAAGGCAGCATCAAAAGAAAATGTGATTTCTTTAAAGCTGTGGACTTTTGTAGTGCTATAACGCAGGCTTTTAAATTAATGATTGCTGACAGTGAGGCCACCTCATGTCCTCTTAAGAAGGATGATGATCCCCTGTATGAGGATGT
Source organism: Nanger dama (assembly GCA_917880005.1). Classification (NCBI taxonomy): domain Eukaryota; kingdom Metazoa; phylum Chordata; class Mammalia; order Artiodactyla; family Bovidae; genus Nanger; species Nanger dama. The sequence goes on from CAKJTW010000032.1 coordinate 1,845,097, forward strand.
GCCTATGGGAGAGAAGAAGGAAGGTGAATGTGAGGAGGGGGCTTCACCTCGGCCTCAGCCCAAGCCTCCGGATGATAGTACAGATTCATCCACCGAGACAGATGGAGAAGTGAGTTTGGGGGAGGATTTAGATTCTGTAGAGGCAATGACTGCTGCCTTTCGGAAGGTTTTATTAAATAGAAAACGAACTTCCAAGGCTGTTAACCCTTCTGCACCACCTTATGCATCTCTATTCCTGGTGGCTGCTGATAAAGCTGAAGTAGGGAGAGAAAATCGGCGGTTTACATTCCCTGCTTCTATGTTCTATGATGATGATGATCTTCCAGCGCCCCAGGAGGAGGTGTTTATAAACTACGGACTAATGTTTTTGGCCCATTGCCAAGAGGAACTTTTGGTTTGCTTTTGGGAAAAAGTAGTGCAGCACTAAGAGGACTGGCTGTATTCCCAGGAGTAATTGATTCTGACCATGTTGGGAAAATTTTAATTGTGGTCTCTACATCACAAGCTCGCTCTTTACTGGCAGGGAAGGGATTGCACAACTTCTTTTGCTACCTTATCACCCGTTTCCTTCATATTCAAATGAGAGAGTCGGTGGTTTTGAAAGTACAGGACAAAGTGTATTTTGGGAAATGCTTATTAATAACTCTCGCCCTTCAATGTCACTGATTATTGAAAATAGACAATTTGAAAGATTAGTGGATACAGGAGCAGATGTTTCAGTTATTTCTCTCCAGCAGTGTCCTAATGACTGGAAAAAAAAAGTCCTCTTATTTTAACAGGCTTAGGATCTATAGCAGATGTGTGGAAAAGCACTCAACCTTTGTCATGCCAATTGTCTAATAGAAAAAAGTATTTGTTTCTTTTTACATTGTTAATATACCTATTAATATTTGGGGAAGGAATCTTTTATCTTCTTTAGGAACAATGCTCACCATCTCATCGGAAAACTTGTAGCCACTGCTCAGATTCCCCGAGCTCTCCCATTGAAATGGTTAACTGATGTCCCTAAATGGGTTGAGCAGTGGCCGCTTCCAAAAGTGAAGCTCGAGGCTTTAGAACAATTAGTAGAGAAACAACTTCAATCTGGCCATATCGAACCTTCCACGTCTCCCTGGCATTCTCCTGTTTTTGTCGTTAAGAAAAAATCTGATAAATGGAGAATGTTGACTGATTTAAGAAAAATTAACAAATGTATAGAACCTATGGGAGCTTTGCAATTAGGTCTCCCTTCTCCTGCTTTGATTCCACAGAGTTGGTCTTTGATGGTTTTAGATTTGAAGGATTGCTTTTTAATATCCCTTTGCAAATAAAAGATACAAATAAATTTGCTTTTACTATTTCAGTGTACAATCATGGGCAGCCCGTAAAAACGTTATCAATGGACAGTGTTGCCTCAAGGAATGATTAATAGCCCTACACTTTGTCAAGAATTTGTTGATCGTGCTCTTATCACTGTGAGGCAACAATTTTCTAATTGTCTTCTCTATCATTATATGGATGATCTTTTCTTGGCTGCTCCTAGTAAAGAGGAGCGGGATAAATTTTTTATTCATGTAAAAAAAGCTTTAAGTGATTTTAATCTTAAAATTGCTCCTAAAAAAATTCAAACTGAATTTCCTATTTCATATTTAGGTGCTATTTTGGAATGACAAAGAATAAAACCTCAAAAAGTCCAAATTAGACGAGATAATTTGAAAACTCTTAATGATTTTCAGAAGCTTTTGGGTGATATTAACTGGTTACGTCCCATCTTGGGGATCCCTACACATCAATTGCGTCATTTATTTTCTACCCTGGAGGATGATGCTGCTCTTAATAGTCCTTGATCTCTTACTTCTCAAGCAATAGAGAAATTACACTTTGTAAAACAACGGTTAAATAAAGGATTTCTTACTTAGCTACAACAGGATCAATCTATATATTTCATGGTGTTCCATACTCCCTATTCTCCTACTGGAGTTATTGCTCAATTTGCAGGATTGATTGAGTGGGTATTTTTACCCAATAATTATACAAAAAAGCTTACTACTTATATGGATAAAATTGCTTTCCTCATTCTGAAAGGTCGAGGCCGCATTACCCAGTTAATCATTACTCAACTTACTTCCACCCAAATTTCTAATTGCTTACGGTTTAATGAAAATTGGCAGATAGCTCTTGCATCTTATTCAGGGACTTTTTCTAATCATTATCCTCAATCTAAATTGATAGATCTTCTTCGACACACGCCAGTAATTTGTAAATCTCCATATCTAATATTTCGGTTGAAGGGAAAACTATTTTTACAGATGCCAGTGAAAATACTGCTGGCTATTGGACCGATACCGCTTCTAAAGTTGTTCCTCATTCCTTTTCTTCCGTGCAGCCTGCTGAACTTTGGGCCATTTGTCTGGCGCTACAGGATTTTTTTGATGTTCCTATTAATATTGTTTCTGATTCTAAATATGCAGTCTTTTCATGTATTTATCTTCCTAAAGCCACTCTGCCATTAACTTTAAAAACTAATATTGATAAATTATTTTTTCAGGTCCAACAATTATTAATCAAGTGACTAAACCCTGTCTTTTTTACTCATATTTGAGCTCATTCTTCTCTTCCTGGACCATTATCTCAAAAAAATGCAAATATAGATGCCTTAGTTTATCCTTTACAGTCTGCAACACAAGAACATTGCTTACATCATACTAATTCTAAAGGATTACAAAAACTTATTCATTAACATGAAAACAATCTCAACACATTGTTCGTTCTTGTTCTATATGTGCACCATTTGTTTTGCCCTTTGCCCCTCCTGGAGTAAATCCTAGAGGATTACGATCTAACCAAATCTGGCAAATGGATGTTTTTATTTCTTCATTCAGTAAACAGAAATATGTTCATCATACTATAGATACTTATTCTCACTTTCAGTGGGCTACTGCTTTAAATTCAGAAAAGGCTGACTCCGTTATTACTCATTTGCTATTTTGTTTTGCTATTATGGGCATACCTATAGAATTAAAAACTGATAATGCTCCCGCATATCAATCCTCTAAATTATCTCAATTTTAAAACAGTATCATATTAAGCATATTTTTGGAATTCCTTATAACAGTCAAGGACAAGCTATAATTGAAAGAGCTAATCGTACTCTTCATGAGTATCTTGAAAAAATAAGAAAGGGGGAGAAGGGTGTGATATCACCAAGGGATGCATTAAATAAAACGCTATTAACTCTTAATTTTTTGAATGTCTGGGGAAAAGGTAAGATGACTCCAGCAGAACAGCATTTTGGCAATACAGAAAAGAAGACAAAAAGCTTTGAACATTCCCGGGTATGGTATAAGGATGAGATAAAGGGATGGATTCCAGCAGTACTTCATTTTTGGGGGGCGAGGATATGCTTTCATTTCTGTGAATGATTCCAGGATCTGGGTTCCATTAAGATTGGTGAAGTTGCAGGATGAGCGACCCATTTGTGCGCCAGTTTCAGGAACTGTCCATGCAGATGACCTTCACCTTTGCAACAAGAGAAGCGAATCCACCGACATGAGGATAGCTGAAGAAACTGACGCAGGAAGCTGAAAAGACATTGCAGAAGGCGGGGCAGCCATTGAGTCCTGCTAATCTTCTGTTGGCTGTGATGGCAGTGGTGACTTGTCAGGTAATGTACGTGGAAGCTACTAATTATACTTATTGGGCTTATATTCCTAACCCTCCTTTGGTGCAGATGGTGTCTTGGGGTGAAGTAGAAGTTCCGGTCTGTACTAATGAAACTAACTTTTCCCTCCACCTGACTGTGGAGGGATTGAGCAATTATCCCAGCATGCACAAAATTATAACGTTACTAATCTTACTATAGCAGCTGAAGGTATTCCTTTATGTATAGGAGGCCATTCTTTTTGTCTGTCTAGAAAAACACACTCACATCATTCTTATAATACTTGGGGAGTTCAATATAGGGGACAACACTTCGCAGTTTTTACTGTGCTCATTTCTTCTCGTGGCTTTCATACTTCACGGTCTTACTTAAATAAGAATAAGGGGTACATATGTCCCTCTGCCCTGCTTCATTTTTTGAAGCATCTTTATCACATCTTGAGTGGGAACGTTGCAGGGATCATGACCCTCATCTAGTTATGAATTATTCAAATCATGTAATTGTAGATTGGAGTCCTACTCATGGGAAATTTTTAGAAAAATGGTCTAATCGATCTTTGAAATGGCATCGCATAAATGGTACTCTGTATGGTCAAGGAAATGAAACTGTAAAATGGCAACATTTTGCATTGGTTCCACCTCATTTGCAAATGGTGGGACACCCTCAATTACAAGGATATATGTGGAAATTGTGGGCTGTGTCAGGTAATCTTACTATTTGGACTGGAAATTTCACCTTGAGTGTTAAGGATCCTTCTGGGCCTTTTCAAGTTTATTTGCATATTAACAAATCTTACTCTGCTATAGCATGTGTAAACTTTCCTTACTCTTTACTGTATGGGCAATGGACTTGGAATGAAATTTTGGGAGTTATATCATGTTCTGATTGTAACTTGACTCAATGTATAAACCGTTCCTGGTGGGAAAATGTTGAAAACAAGATGGTTCATTCCAGTAATTACTCTTTGGTTATTGTGAAAGCACGGACTGAACTCTGGTTACCTATTAATCTTACTCGACCTTGGTCGATCTCTTTTGCTATCACTCATCTTGTGAACGCCGTACAAACTTTTCTCCATCGATCCTGAAGAATGATTGGTATCGTCATCACATCAATTCTTGCCTTGGCTTCAGTAACAGCAACAGCAACTGTAGCAGATCTTGCTTTGCATCAAGGCATACAGACTGCTGATTTCGTCAAGGAGTGGCATAAGGATGCTCATCTATTGTGGCAACAACAGCATGATTTGGACGCTCAATTGGCTACTGATGTATTGAATTTACAACACACTGTTTCCTGGTTAGGAGATCAAGTGACTGTGTTAGCTACAAGCAGTGTGTTAAAATGTGACTGGAATACATCTCACCTATGTGTAACCCCTGTTCCCTTTAATATGATTGAGGGCTGGAAAAAAGTGAGGTCTTTGGTGGGACACCAGAATTTAACTACTGAAATTATGAAATTGGAACAAACTATTTTGTCAACTTTTAGTAAGACGCTGCCTGATATTATTGGTTCTGATATACTTAAGAATCTTCAAAAGGATTAAATAACTTCAGTCCTTTAGGCGTGTATCTACATTGTTAACAACATCCTTTGTGAATACTTTGTTAATTGTTGCTTTATGTTTCATTGCTTTTATAGTCTACTGTTGCTGGTGAGAAGGGAAACAATTGAAAAAAGGAAGCTTTGCGTATTCAGGCGCTTATTCAGCACCTGCAAGAAAAGGAAGGGGGAGATGTAGGGAACAAAGGGAGGCTGGGAAGACTCTTGCAAACAAGGCTCCTGTCAGGGCTGAATATTCTTGCAAACGAGAGCTTCAGCCAAGAATCCTTTGACCCCGTGGAAAAGAACATTTCTTGCATACAAGGATGTTTCTCTGATCTTTCAAAAGGAACAGACCCAGGGTCAAAATGGATTCTAAGTTGATAAGGAAGTTCCCCCAAACAAAGTCTTAGCTGCAGTAAATAAGTTAAGGTAAAGGGTATCTCACCCCACGCCTGCGCACTGTATAGTCGTTGAATCATAGTGTTTTGGCAACTTGCCCTGTAAATTGTTGTGAAAAGATATAAAATAAAGGGAGCTGCAGAAGCAGCAGAATAAGAAGAATAAAGAAAAAGATTCAAACCACTCGGCCGTGTTGGTGTTTCATTCCGTTGCTAGCACTTAAATTTGCACAAACCTGACCCTGATGCTGGGCGGGATTGGGGGCAGGAGGAGAAGGGGACGACAGAGGATGAGACGGCTGGATGGCATCACCGACTCGATGCACATGAGTTTGGGTGAACTCCGTGAGTTGGTGATGGACAGCGAGGCCTGGCGTGCTGCGATTCATGGGGTCGCAAAGAGTCAGACACGACTGAGCGACTGAATTGAACTGAACTGAACTGCACACCAATGTGCATATCAGAGTGCCCCTTAAGTGTGGGCTGCACATAGTGACTTTCTTCTAAAGATCACAGGGTGAAAAGTGGGATAGTAAAAATAGAAGTTCACAGAGAAACCTGGGAAATGCACCTTATTTAGGTGATGAATTAACTTATTAGTCACACCCAAGTGGACAGTGCATACCCTTGGTGACTGGAGACTGTCACTCATCTCTGTGATCCTCTTCCCCCAAAACCCTTTGCCCCAGTCAAATCGAAAGATGTTCTACTGTGTCTTTCAGCAGTACTCTGGGAAACATCAAAGCCATCAAGAACAAGAGAAGTCTATGTGACCATCTCAGCCAGAGGAGCCTGAAGGAGATACAGTTCACACTTAATATGTGTCTTTCATGGGATCCTGGATCAAGTTAAAGGAAAACTAATGAAGTTCAAATAAATCCTGGAGTTTAGTAACACTGTGTCAATACTGGTCATCATCAGCTGTGAGGAATGTATGATGGTGGTATAAAATGTCCTCACAGGGTGTGGGATATATAGTAACTCTCTACTAACTATGCTGCTGCTAAGTCACTTTAGTCGTGTTGGGCTCTGTGCGAACCCACAGGCGGCATTCCACCAGGCTCCCCGTCCCTGGGATTCTCCGGGCAAGAACACTGGAGTGGGTTGCCATTTCCTTCTCCAATGTGTGAAAGTGAAAAGTGAAAGTGAAGTCGCTCAGTCGTGTCCGACCCTCAGGGACCCCATGCACTGCAACCTTCCAGGCTCCTCCGTCCATGGGATTTTTCAGGCAAGAGTACTGGAGTGGGGTGCCATTGCCTTCTCTGACTAACTATGCTACTTGGTTGTAAACCTCAAACTATACTAAAATGAAAGCACATTTTAATATCAACTAGAAGTGAACAGGAAATGGAAGAAGCAATTATCAACTTTCCAGGATGCTTTCATCAACGAGCTTCAGAGAGGTGACATGGAGAGAAAAGATGGAAATCTGAGATACAGGGCAGGGCTCCAGGGTCTCCTCTCCTCTAATCCTTGCTTACCCTCGAGCCTGACCCCAGAGCTGCTCAGAAAGCACCTTCACCCCCTCCCTGGGCCAGGGCAGCCATCTCTATCTGACTCAGACCACAATGCATCCTCTGCCTTCCCTGTACAGAACTGGAGAGAAAAGAGTGGTCATGCCCCTGTGAGGCCACAGGGCTGATGACTGGACACCTGAGCGCTGAGGTCCAGCCCCTGCAGGATCTAGGAAACCTGAAGGAGAAACGGTGTTGGTGATTGCTATTGATTTAGAGAGATAGAGACAGATAAGAATGTTGTAGATAAGAAAATAGAGGAGAGAAGAAAAGAGCTGAAGTTCATTGGTTTATACAGAAAATCAATAAAGTCTCAAGTCGAGAGACTTGGACCGTCTATGTAAGGCCACAGATGCCCTCCCGGTCTCCCGACCGTTCAGGTCTTAGAAACTCAGGCAAATAAGTAGACATGGCAGACCTCTGTACTCCAGATGGGAACTAGCCTGAAAGAGAGAGTAAGAGGAGGAAAATGACTGAAACGAGGAGATCAAGCTGCTTTGATGAGCAAGGTCCATAGCTTTATTTTTAAACGGTACTTATATACTTTTTTTTTCTACATAGAGGGAAATGAAAGATGCAAGGTCATACAGAGCCAGCCCAAACATTCCAGCAGTTTTGCCCTTATCGAAACCAGGATTTTTCTGCATACATTTTCCACAAATGATGTTGTGTACAGTATCTTCTGGCCTTGGAGGCCTGTGAACATTTTATGACCCTCTTTTGATAAAGGCTGCTCAACCAGAAAACTTATTTTCCCTCAAAGTGTTTTTTTCTTTATATTTCTAATCTATGTCAGCCTCAGAAAATGTCAAACAGAGTTATGTTTTTCACAGTGCAAAGGTGCAGTGAGTTACAAGAAAGAAACAATTAGCTCAAAAGTCTGATATGTTTAAATTCAAGGCTACACTTGTTTCTCTTGCATTTTCACTATGTTAACTAATACATTCCAAGGTGCACAGTGGATAAGAGATATGGGAACTTAGCAACAAGCATTGGCCCAAAAATGAAATCCTACACCAGCACTAGCATTACTCTAATAACTTTTAATTCTTTCAAAGGCTCTATGTTTTAGGCTTTCCATGCCTCTCACAGTTGGGAGGCTGTAAATAATCACCTGCGTAGCTGCAAGAGTCTGGATAAACCTGCCAAGCAAGCTAGAATGCTAACAGAGGGGGTTTGATTTGAAATATTCCTCTTATGTCCAGGAGACTTATTAGCTAAAGCCCTAAGTTGATTTTCTCCAGAGAAAGGTGGTCAGGGTTAGCCCCCTGTTAATGTCAGAGGAGTTGGTGAAAGTCCTGAAATAGTAAAACAGATAGATTCTGGTTTTGGGGTAGATGCTCGAGAAAGCTTAGAGAGCCCCTTGAGTTCTGAAGCCTTGCTTAACAGTTCTCTTCGACATGAGCTTGTCATGGGTGGGATCTCCCATGGCAGCTCCCAGCACCTGAGCTCCCCTTTGACCTCCTTGCCAGAGACCTGCCCAGGCTCTCCTTAGGCTCCCAGCAGTGGGTGAGTGCTGTGCACACAAGCTGGTGTCCGTTCAGTGTCAAAATCAAAGTCGGAATTGTCACCCAAAATACACGCTGACATGGACATTTCTCTCCCCATTAAATAACCAAGGACTTTGGCCTCAGAGAGGATCAGATATCAAGGCTGTAATGCCAGGTCCAGGTGGAGCCCACCAACATACAAGGTGTCCTCATTATCAAGGGATGGGGCCTCGAACCCCAAGTACTGTCACTTCTTCTGGCTACTGCCACACTTATAGACTCATCCTCTGGGGAATCAGCTCCTGGAACCTCCATTCCTAGGATGCGGTAGGATAGTGGAGACTGAGGAGAGAGAGGAGATCCCAAAGTGCCTGAAAAGGTGGGGAGGCTCCTGGAGAAGTGCAGAGAGGCAGGAAACACTGACATTATGGGATGGAGGCCACGGGTGTCAGGGGGAGGAACCAGAGACGAGAGGGTGGGGGAGGGTCACTGAGTGGACACGAGCAGAGGGTTGTGGGGTCTGTGTGGGGAGAGGCATAGGGGCTTCAGGCTTGGGTGCTGATAGAGGCTCTGTTTTCCATCTGGATGATAAACACAACGGTGTCAGCTCTATAATTTGGTGGTAAACTGTACTTATGTTTTCGGTATTTTTCTGAAATTACCTGTATCATTTCAGTTCAGTCACTCAGTCATGTTCGACTTTTGCAACCCCATGGACTGCAGCAAGCCAGGCCTCCCTGTCCATCACCAACTCCTGGAGATTACTTAAACTCATGTCCATTGAGTAGGTGATGACATCCAACCATCTGATCCTCTGTTGTCCCCTCTCCTCCCACCTTAAACTTTCCCAGCATCAGGGTCTTTTCAAATGAGTCAAATCTTTGCATCAGGTGGCCAGTGTATGGGAGTTTCAGCTTCAGCATCAGTCCTTCCAATGAATATTCAGGACTGATTTCCTTTAGGATGGACTGGTTGGATCTCCTTGCTGTCCAGGAGACTCTCCAGAGTCTTCTCCAATAGCACAGTTCAAAAGCATCAGTCCTTTAGCACATCACTTTCTTTATAGTCCAGCCTTCACATTCTTCCAAGTCTGGTGTGACTCAAGTACAGGTGGAAGAAGGAAAAAGAAAAAGGAGAGCACACAGGAGATTAAAGGAATTCCTTTCTTCCAGAGAAATACCCCCAACTCAGTCCCCACTTCACACACCCCCATACACGATGCTGGGGGAGGCCTTGGGGCAGGGAGACTCAAGGAAGGGAGACTCATCTTCAGCTCACAGTCAGGGTTACTGGGACATTGTTCATTTATTAGCTAAAACAGTGGGACCACTGTGTCAGAAAGACTGGCCCAACTGCTTGGGAAAAAGATCTGCCCAGCTGGTGGCTATGAAGTTGGTTCCTGGAGATCAAAGGACAGGACCTGGGGGAGCCTGGAGGCCACAAGGGTGACAAGGAGATCAGGCATGAGTCTGGGCTAGAGGTCCTCCTAACATTTTCCAGAGGCTGGAAAATGACCTCCCTCTCTAGACCTACAGTCAAGGACAGCAAGGAGGGTACCCCTCCTCTCTAGGCATCACACACCTCCCACCCTTTGGAGCCTCGAAGAATACTCTTCTGCCCTGAGTCCTAAGAGCCCAGGTCCGCAGCCTCCTGCCTCTTCATCTCCTTCGTGGACCCACACCAGGACAACAGAGATTAGCAGGGGGTCCAGGGAAGTCATGGGCTGGCACGGACCCTCATCAGGGTGAGAGGTTTAGGTCAGCAGAGCATAGACCTCAGTTTTCTTCATGTTGCCAGCATGGGGCGCCACTCCTGGCACACAGGAGGTTCTCCATCAGTTCCCTCCCTCCTGAAAGCTGCTTCCAAACAATTAATTATAGACCATGTTGTATTTACATCTCATTCCACCCTGCTGTGAATCCCTTGGTGTGTCACTCACTGAGACCCAGTACAGAGCCTGACATCTAGTAACCACATAACAAACAATGAGCAATTCAGTATGGGGTTTTCTTCAACTGACTCATACATGCATAAAGTCTAAAAAGTTCAAATGACATAAAGGGTTACAGTGAAAAGTAAATTTCCTTCTCCATCCCATCCAGAATCTTTCCACATTCCCTCCCTGGACAAGGTAAGTGTTACAGTTTAGATAGTATTCTAGAGAAAGTCCATTTTGGAAGATGGTATTTTCCATACATTCTATCTACAACTTTATTATCAATTAGCAATATATTCTGAGACTATTCTATTTTTAAAATACAAATCAAATTTAGTTTAAGATATTGATAATAATGATTCTCCACTGCTGATTTTAAACATTTAAGTATAGGAAAAATCCTTCATCTTACATAATAATAGAGTTTTTTCCTAGACAAAGTCACCCAGATTTAAAATGTACTCATTCTCCAATCTCTCTGAGGCTGCTTGTCCTCATGGTTATAATCTTGGCAATATGATGAAGCAGATGTAAATTTTTTAATTTTGCTCTTCAAGGGAAGAAACTTGTTCATGATGATGTGTTGTGAGATGAGCAGAGATGTATTTACAGTGTCACCCTTGGCTCCTGGGACATTCCTGTGAGCTGGAGGAAGGGAGAGCAGGGCTGGGGTTGGGGAGCAGCACAGGGAGCCTGGAGATGTTACCCTCCTCATCTTCCCAGCTGTGGGGTCTGACAGGGGAGGGTTTGGTCACCAAGTGTCCGTTTGGGGGCATTTGTCTCTTCACGTTCCTTCCTGTCCTCTTTACAGACAGTTTCCTTCACATTCCAGACAGGATGAGAATCTCTGCTGGTGCTCTCTTCCTCCTCGTCCTCCTGTCTTAAGGCACAGCCTGCAGAGGCTGAGACCTAGAGGAGGAACTTCTCAGGTAGGACAGGAATGCAGGTCACTTATTCTTCTGGAATCTCTGCTTCCCCAGCCTGGCCTGGACAGCCAGTCCTGAGACAGCTGACCACGGGTCCCTCATATCTTTTTTCCCTGTGATCCCAAAATGTACGTTTATGAATCTCCTAATTGTTACCAGAGAGTCACTAGTCCAGCTTATGTTCCAAAAGTGAGTATTATACAGAGGTATTGCTACCAGAGGAGGGAACACCTTAGATCTGCAAGCACAGGATGACTTTGGGATCATGTGACCACATGGCTTCTCAGAGAACTAAGGCTAGTACTGCAGAGACCAAAATAAATAGAGAGTTCAAGTCCAAGGTTTTGGGTCTCAATCCGCAGGTATCCAGATCAAAGTTATGTTCCAAAAATACTAGGGCAAACTTTCAGGTTATTTGGAACTAAATGAGAGAACTTTGTAGATAGAAACATAAAGATAGGAAATGAAAAGAAAATAGCCAGGTTGAGAGTTATACTTGTCTCATTATCACTGAGAACTATCGTGCCAGTTTCTGCAAGAACCACAGTGGAGAATTAACTGCTATATGATGTGATCACCATGCTTGCATCCTGTAAGTCTTTCAGGATGACATTAACTTCTTTCGTTATCCCCAGGACACAATATTGCCTTTAATACTCTGTCTTGGCTGAGTTTTGAAGGCTTTTTCAGGGTCTTCCACTAAACCTTTCTTAATAAATTTTTTTACTCCACAGACACAGACACAGACACACACACACACACACACACACACAAATCAACATGCCAATTCTTGCCAAATCTAATTATGTCTATAGCCGTGACTCTAGGTGGAAAAACTGCCACAAGAAAATGTGTAGATACTGAGAAGCTGCGAGATATATGTAACCCTAAGACAGGATGCTCATTATTTTCTGTTCCCCATATGCCTCACTTATACTGGGGATTTGTGATTCCAGGCAGGTATCAGGGTCAAATCTGACTTGTATCCATAGACCTAGAGGTGAGGTGAAGTCACTCAGTCGTGTCCGACTCTTTGCGACCCCGTGGACTGTAACCTACTAGGCTTCTCTGTCCATGGGATTCTCCAGGCAAGATTACTGGAGTGGATTGCCATTTCCTTCTCCAGGGGATGTTCCTGACCCAGGGATTGAACCTGGATCTCCCGCATTGGAGGCAGATGCTTTAACCTCTGAGCCACCAGGGAAGCCCTAGAAGGATCTAGATATTCTCTTTCATCAGTGAGTGAAAGAAGATTGGCACCCACATGGAATGATGTGGGGAATTACTGTTGAACACAACTGCTCTGTATTGCAGGATATGTCCTCAGGGTGGTTAAGTCCTCTTCAGCAAGTGAGTTCTGGGTGTGAGAATTGGCTCAGGTCTGGAAACTAGATAAGGGATGGGAACTTTCTACTAGGCAGCTGACGTCAGCCTTCAACTCATTCATTTTGGTCTATTAATATAATTCTAAGCAACACTCTTGCTGCCTGTCCATCTACCTTGCCTCTAGAAACATCATCATCTATTAACCATTTCCATAAACCCCTTACAGTTAGAATATCCTGCTTCTATGCTGGCATTGTTGGTTAATTCAAGAATTTGTTCTTTGTTTCTGCCTTGCTGTCACCTCTTCCCCTGCTTTCTGGGATCCTATTATCCCCGCTGCTGCTGTAGTGTTATCTCCTAGATCAGCTCTGACTACACAGGACAGTGAGGTTAATACTGCTCACTTGTTCATTCCCTATTGCCAGATAAACACTTTCCTTTTGGAAATATTTACCTTTTTTTTTTTCCAGTTTTGTTTTTATACCAGCATGCCCACTGCTCTGAGTTTTTCGTGACTTTCTGTGTGATTACCGTGGTGGTTCACGCATCAGTGCTTCGTTCATCGTGAGCCAAGCGCTTGCTGTGGCAGAGGGGCTTGAGGTGAAGCCATGAGCCGTGCTGTGTAGGGCCGCCCAAGATGGATGGGTCACTGTGGAGAGCTCTGACAAAACGTGATCCACTGGAGGAGGGAACGGCAAGCCACCCAGTGTACTGCCATGAGAAGCTCATGAACTGTATTAAAAGCTAAAAGGTATGACAACCAAAGATGAATCCCCCAGTTGGAAGGTGTCCAGTATACTACAGGGGAGGAGCAGAGACCTACTAATAGCCCCAGAAAGAATGACGTGGCTGGGCCAAAGCGGAAGTGATGCTCAGTTGTGGATATGTCAGGGGATGAAAATAAGATCTGATGCTGCAAAGAACAGTATTGCATAGGAACCTGGAATATCAGGTCTGTGAATCAAGGTAAATTGGACATGGTCAAGCAGGAGATGATAAGAATAAACATCAACATCTTAGGAATCAGAGAACTTAAATAGACGGGAATGGGCAAATTTAATTCAAATAACCATTATATCTATTACTGTGGGCAAGAATCCCATAGAAGTAATGGAGTAGTTCTCATTATCAACAGAAGAGTCTGAAATGCAGTACTTGGGAGCAACCTCAAAAATGACAGAATGATCTCGATTCATTTCCAAGGCAAGCCATTCAACATGACGGTAATCTAAGTCACTGCCCCTACTGTTGATGCTGAAGAAGCCGATGTTGATCAGTTCTGTAAAGACTTAGAAGACATCCTTAGAACTAACACCAAAGGAAAAAAAAAAAAGTATTCATCATTGGGGATTGAAATGCAAAAGTAGTAAGTTGAGGGTCACCTGGATAACAGGCAGGTTTGGCCTTGGAGTACAAAATGAACCAGGGCAAAGGCTAACTGAATTCTACCAAGAGAATTCACAAGTCATAGCAAACACCTTTCTTTTCAACAACACAAGAGATGACTTTACGCATGGACATCACCAAATGGTTAATACTGAAATAAAATTGATTATATTCTTTATAGTTGAAGATGGAGAAGCTGTATGTAGGCAGTAAAATCAAGACCTGGAGCTGACTGTGGCTCAGATAATCAGCTTCTTATAGCAAAATTCAGGCTTAAGCCAAAGAAAGTGGGAAAACCACTAGGCCAGTAGATATGACTTAAATCAAATCCCTATAAGTATGCAGTGGAGGTGATGAATAGATTCAAGGGATTAGATCTAGTAAACCGTGTGCCTGAAGAACTATGGACAGAATTCTGTAATACTGTTCAGGAGCAGTGAACAAAACCATCCCAAGGAAAAGAAAAGCAAGAAGGCAAATGGTTATCTGAGGAGTCTTTACAAACAGTTGAAGAAAGAAGTGAAAAGCAAGGGAGAAAGGGAAAGATGTACCCAACTAAATGCAGAGTCCCAAAGAATAACAAGGAGAGACAAGCAGGCCTTCTTCCATGAACAATGCTTAAAAATAGAGGAAAACAGCAGAAGGGGAAAGACTAGAGATCTCTTCAGAAAAATTGGAAATATCAAGGGAACATTTTTCCCAAAGATGGGCACAATAAAAGAGAGAAACGGTTGAGACTAGAGGAAGGAGAAGAGATTAAAAAGGGATGAAAAGAATATGCAGAAGAACTATAGAAAAAAAGAACTGGATCTCCATGATGATGCGGTCAGTCACCCAGGGCCAGACATTCTGGAGTCTGAAGCCAAGTAGGCCTTAGGATGCACTGCTGTCAATAAAGCTAGTGGATGCAATGCAATTCCAGTAGAGCTATTCATATCCCTAAAAGATGATGCTCTCAAAGTGTTCCCCTCAATATGTCAGCAAATCTGGAAGACCCAGCCATGGCCACAGGACTGGAAGAGGTCAATTCTCTTAGCCCAGTTCCCACGAAGAGCAGTACTAAAGAATGTTCAAACCATCAGATGGCTGTACTCATCTCCCATGCAGATGTTCAGGCTGGATTTAGAAAAGGCCAAGGAATCAGAGGGCAACGTGCCAACATCCACTGGATCATAGAAAAAGCAAGAGAATTTCAGATAAACAACTACTTCTGCTTCATTGACAATGCTAAAGCCTTTGACTGTGTGGACCACAAGAAACAGTGGAAAATTCTCAAAGAGATGGGAATACCAGACCACCTGACTTGCCTCCAGCAAAGCCTGTATGCAGGCCAGAAAGCAACAGTTAAACCTGGACATGGAACAACAGACTGATTCCAAATCAAGAAAGGGGTACATCAAGGCTGTATATTGTCATCCTGCTTATTTAACTTATATGCAGAGTACATCATGTGAAATTCTAGACTGGATAAAGCACAAGCTGGAATCAAGATTGCAGGGAGAAATATCAATAACCTTGGATATGCAGATGACATCACCCTTATGGCAGAAAGCGAAGAGGAACTAAAATGCCTCGTGATGAAGGTAAAAGAGTTAAAAAGCTGATTTAAAACTTAAGATTCAAAAACTAAGATTATGGCATCTGGTTCCATCACTTCATGGAAAACAGATGGGGAAACAATAGACACAGTGACAGACTTTATTTTCTTGTGCTCCAGAATCACTGCAGAAGGTGACTGCAGCCATGAAATCAGAAGATGCTTGCTCTTTGAAGAAAAGCTATGACCAACCTAGACAGCATATTCAAAAGCAGAGACGTTACTTTGCCAACAAAGGTCTGTCTAGTCAAAGCTATGGTTTTTCCAGTAATCATGTAGGGATGTGAAAGTTGGACCATAAAGAAGGCTGAAGGCAAAGAAATTGATGCTTTGAACTGTGGTGTTCGAGAAGACTTTTGAGAGTTCCTTGGACTGCAAGGAGATCCAACCAGTCAATCCTAAAGGAAATCAACCCTGAATATTTATTGGAAGGACTGATGCTGAAGCTGAAGCTCCAATACTTTGGCCACCTGATACAAAGAGCCAACTCATTAGACAAGACCCTAACGCTGGGCAAGATTGAAGGCAGGAGGACAAGGGGATGACAGAAGATGAGATGGTTGAATGGCACCACTGACTCAATGGATATGTGTTTGAGCAAGCTCCGGGAGGTGGTGAAGGACAGGGGAAGAACAGCACTAGTGTGCTGCAGTCCATGGGGTTGCAAAGAGTCAGACAGGACTGAGCTACTGAACAACAACACAAGCTAGTGAGGTCATGTTTAAAATCTTGCATTCTAGGCCTCAGAATAATGCGAACCAAGAACTTCCAGATGTCTAAGCTGGGTTTAGAAAAGGCAGAGGAACCAGACATCAAATTGCCAACATTCGCTGGATCACAGAGAAAACAAGGGAATTTCAGGAAAACATCTACCTCTGTTTCATCGACTCCACTGAAGCCTTTGACCATGTGGATCATGACAGACTGTGGAAAGCTCTGTTCTTACCTTGTCACACTCTCTCAGTCCTGAGCCCTTCTGTTGTTCTACATGGCATTCTAACTGTTGCTTCTTGACCCGCAGACAGGTTTCTAAGGAGACAGATAAGGTGGTCTGGAACTTCCATCTCTTTAAGAGCTTTCCACAGAAAGATTTCCTCTTTTTGGGCTCAAAGATCACTGCAGATTGTGACTGCATCCATAAAATCAGAATACGATCACTTCTTGGCAGGAAAGCTATGGCAATCTTAGACAGTGTGTTGAAAAGCAGAGACATCAGTCTGCCAACAAAGGTCTGTATAGTCAAGATTATGGTCTTCCCAGTGGTCATGTATGGTTGTGAGAGCTGGACCATGAAGAAGGTAGAGCACCAGAGGATTGATGCTTTCGAACTGTGGTGCTGCAGAGGACTCCCGAGAGTCCCATGGACAGCAAAGAGATCAAACAGTCAACCTTAAAGGAAGTCAACTCTGAATACTCATTGGAAGGACAGATGCTGAAGCTGACGCTCCAGTATTTTGGTCACCTTATGTGAACAACTGACTCATTGGAAAAGTCCCTGATGTTGGGAAAGATTGAGGGCAGAAGGAGAAGAGGGCCTCAGAGGATGAGATGGCAGAATGGCATCACTGATGCAATGGACATGAACTTGGGCAGACTCCAGGAGATGGTGAGGGCCAGGGAGGCCTGGCATGCTTGGGACACGGGGTCTCTAAGAGTCAGACACGACCGAGTAACAACAACATAGAATTTGTTAGAACAACTTTAAGTGAAAGTCGCTCAGTCATGTCCAACTCTCTGCAACCCCATGGACTATACACCCCATGGAATTCTCTAGGCTAGAATACTGGAGTGTGTAGCCATTCCTTTCTCCAGGTGATCTTCCCAACGATATTAAAATATAATCTACCCACTGAAAAGAATCAACAATAGCGTATTCACAGGGAGGTCTGACCATTGCCACAATCAATTTTGAAAAGTTTTCATCATCCAGAAGTGTTTTTAGAATATTGTTATCCAGGTATCAACTACCCAGGTGCCTCTGTGGTAAAGAATCTGCCTGAAAAGTAGGAGAATCAGGAGACATGGGTTCGATCTCTGTGTTGGGAAGATCCTTTAACTAAGGAAATGGCAACTCACTCCAGTATACTTGCCTGGAAAATTCCATGGAGAGAAGAGCCTTGCAGGCTACAGTCCAAGAGGTCTCAGATTTGGACATGAATGAGCAACTGGGCATGCACTGAGGTACCATTTTATTCCTGGGCAGTAAGCCCCTACTTCCCTTCAACATTTTCCTCATCTCTAGACAAACACTAAGCTACTTTCTGTCTAAGGGATATGCTTATAAATCCTATAAATAAAATCCAACAATTAATATCATCTTTTATTCTTGTTTTCTTTTGCAGAGCATAATGTATTCAGGGTTCACCATGCTAGGCATCCATGTACAGCTTTGTGTAATTTATTCATGAAGGGATGGAGATTTGAGTTATTTCTATCATGATTAATGCTGCTGTGAATGTCAGCTATAAACATGATAGTGTGGACTACGATTTTCATTTCTCCCAGGTAAATACCTAGGAATGGAATTTGTGAGTCCTAGAGTAACACTAGGTTCAAACTTGGAGTAAATTACAGACTGTTTTCCAACACCATTTTATATTCCCACTAGCAGGTTCCATGGTTCCAGACTTTCCACATCCTCTCCGAGGATATGAATCTTGGTTTCTGGATTTTCAAGGAGGGGATGTCACCTATGCTTCCCACATAAACAAGTTCTGGGTTATGTTTCCTATCACAGCTCATAAGCCTGAGAAAACCAGGGGAAGATTTTTCCAGATTTGGCTAATGCCCTAAGGGTAAAAACAACTTCTTCCTCTGAAATCTTGCCCACATTTATATTTTGGCCTAAGCACTTATTCTCTTGGTACTGTACTTATGGAAGCTTTTTATACTTTACCTATTATTTTTATTTGCTTTCACTGGACAAGTAAGCCTTAAAACCAGGCCAACTATGTTACTAGACATGGAATCTCCAAGGCCTATTTTTTCAGTTCTGCTATTTTTCTGGCACTAGGGTAGTTGTCAGAATACATGTCCACCTAAACCAATGATACTTTATCTTTTCTGTGAGCCAGTGCTTTTTGTGAAATGCTTGTTATCAGCTCACAATAAGAAACATACAGACATTGAAAGTGAGCATAAGAAAGTAAACTATCTTATCTTGACCCAGACTGGAAATGGCCAAGAAAAAGATGAGCATTTTTATCATGTCATTGGATCTGTTAAGACTGTTGGATTATTAGTCCTCGTGGACTAGAGATTATAGCGTGGTGTTGAAACTAGTACTTTTAAAAGAGATTTGTGTGGGTCACATGTGAATTGATCAATTTTATAGATACTTTCCCCAGGAAAATGCATATATACAAAGAAATACAAAAGTTCAGTTCAGCCGCTCAGTCGTATCTGACTCTTTGCAACCCCATGGACTGCAGCATGCCAGGCTTCCCTGTTCATCACCAACTCCCGGAGCTTGCTCAAACTCATGTCCATGAGTCAGTGATGCCATCCAACCATCTCATCCTCTGTCATCCCCTTCTCCTCCTGCCTTCAATATTGCCCAGCATCAGGGTCTTCTCCAATGAGTCAGTTCTTTGCATCAGGTGGCCAGAGTATTGGAGTTTCAACTTCAGCATCAGTCCTTCCAATGAATATTCAGGACTGATTTCCTTTAGGATTCACTGGTTGGATCTCCTTTGCACTCCCAGGGACTCTCAAGAGTCTTCAGCAATACCACAGGTCCAGAGCATCAATTCTCCGGTGCCCAGCCTTTTTATGGTGTAACTCTCACATCCCTATATGACTACTAAAAACCATAGCTTTGACCAGACGAACCTTTGTTGGCAAAGTATGTCTCTGCTTTTGAATATACTGTCTAGGTTGGTCATAGCTTTCTTCCAAGCAGCAAGCATCTTTCAATTTCATGGATGCACTCACCATCTGCAGTGATTTGGGAGCCCCCAAAATAAAGTCTGTCACTGTCAATTGTTTCCTCATTATTTTCCATGAAATGATGCGACTGGATGGGATCTTAGTTTTGTGAATGTTGAGTTTTATCTAACTTTTTCACTCTCCTCTTTCACTCTCATCAGGAAGTTCCTCAGTTCCTCTTTGCTTTCTGCCATAAGGGTGGTACATATTTGTGGTTACTGATATTTCTTCCAGCGATCTTGATTCCAGCTTGTGCTTCATCCAGCCCAGCATTTTGCATGATGTACTCTGCATATAGGGTTTCCCTAAAAGCACAGTTGGTAAAGAATCCACCTGC
This sequence comes from Nanger dama, assembly GCA_917880005.1. Taxonomy (NCBI): domain Eukaryota; kingdom Metazoa; phylum Chordata; class Mammalia; order Artiodactyla; family Bovidae; genus Nanger; species Nanger dama. The sequence continues at coordinate 1,865,122 of CAKJTW010000032.1, forward strand.
AATGCAGGAGACCCCAGTTCAATTCCTGGGTCAGGAAGATCCACTGGAGAAGGGATAGGCTACCATTCCAGTATTCTTAGCTTCCCTTGTGGCTCAGCTGGTAAAGAATCTGCCCACAATGCAGAAGACCTGGGTTTCATTCCTGGGTTGGAAAGATCCCTGGAGAAGGCAAAGGCTACCCACTCCAGTATTCAGGCCTAGAGAATTCCATGGACAGTCCATAGGGTCACAAATAGTCAGACATGACTGAACCACTTTCACTATTCACTCTGCATATAAATTAAATGAGCAGAGTGACAGTATATAGCCTTGATGTTCTCCATTCCCAATTTGGAACCAGTCTGTCGTTTCATGTCCAGGTTGCCTCTTGATCTGCATACAGGTTTCTCAGAAGGCAGGTAAGGTGTTCTGGTATTCCCATCTCTTGAAGAATTTTTCACAGTTCGTGATTCACACAGTCAAAAGCTTTGGTGTAGTCAATAAAGCCGAAGTAGATGTTTTTCTGAACTCTCTTGCTTTTTATATGATCCAACAGATGTTGGCACTTTGATTTCTGGTTCCTCTGCCTTTTCTAAATCCAGCTTGTACATCTGGAAGTTCTAGGTTTGCATACTGTTGAAACCTAGCTTGGAGAATATTGAGCATTACTTTGCTAGCATGTGAGAGGAGGGCTACTGTGCAGTAGATTGAACGTTCTTTGTCATTGCCTTTCTTTGGCATTGCCTAACTTACAAAATTAACATGCAATAAAATGTCAGTATATATGTATGGGTCCCATGAAGATATATAGATCTCCTTTTTAAGCCTGGAAAAAGACAATGGCAGCTGGAAGACATTTTGAGTAATCATTTCATCATTCAGAAGTGCCCTCTGCTTATCTGAGAGTATAAACTAGAGTAGAGAGAAACTGGCCCTCATAACGCCACGTCACAGAAGTTGAAAGACACTGTTGGTTCATTCATCCAACCTGACTGGTTACAGTGTTGCAGACCAAGTTCTGATCTAGATCACTGCTCAAAAAGATTGAAATTTGTCATTCTTTCCCCTCCCTTACTGTCCTCCAAACCCAGAATCTGTACCCTCTTCCCAAATGAGGGTAATTTCACACTTGATGATCTTGGTGGAAGGCAGACAGCTTTCTCCATTAGACAGAAAACCTTGCTTCCTAAATATTCCTGCAGGTAGAAAGAGGCTGAGGCTCCACTAGGCAGGTAAGCACATGATGGACTTTTCCTTAGAATGTGGTGCCACAGAGAGACTGGAACTGCACTGAATGCCTTTGGTGCACGTGGCACATGGGGCAGAGGTGGCAGGGTGCCCTCCAGCTGTCAGGAGCAGCAGAGAGCAGGTCTACCACAGGGTCCACTGCCCAGCATCAGGCTGACAGTGCTGTGAGCAGTGGAGTCTGTGCTCAGCTGCAGGGGAAGGGGTTCCTGTGTGGGACCCGACCCGGGTGGGGTTGAGGATTCTGTTCCTGGCTGTGGCCTCAGAGCTGTTCAGTGGTTTGCCCTGAAATAAACCCTAAACCACATGTGTGCCTCTCTCTGTTTCATTTAGAACAATTTGAAATCTTTTTTCCCACCCAGAACTACCTAAGAATTCCATGCAGGGAAGAATCAGAGAGCAAGGATTCAAAGACTTTTCCTTCTGCTTTATTATGATTGATCTACAATATTGAGTCAGTTTATGGTGTACCATTGTTGATTTGATACACTTCTGTACTGCAAAATAATAACCACCATAGCTTTGTCTGACAACTGAATCATGTCCCATAATTCCCTCGTCTGCATGTGTGGAGAAAATTTAGATCTACTTTCTTCAACTCAGAGACTCTCTTTATGGTGAGCTGATCATCACTTCCTAAATTTTCAGCCTGGTAACAGCATATGGCAGAAACAACATGTAACTCGCACCAAATGTTTTGTCTTTTTCCCCTCAGGAAAAAATACAGTTAAATGTGTGTTTAAGACCCATCCCCGCCTTAATCATTCTCTGATCTTTAACGTCAGTGGATCCCAGACTGCTCAGTACTGCTTGTAGAGCTTGTTACAAAATAACTCAGGACTCTTCCCAGATCCACCATCTAGAGTGTAGGGCTCAGAGTCCGGGAGTCTATTATGAACAAGTTGTACAGGGAGGCTGGTGCACAGCCAGGTGGGAATCCAGATCTGTGTTCCTGCTATGAACTGTGTTATCTGAAGATCAGCACCAACCATGTTATAAGTCTATTCCAGACCTTCTGTCTCTAAGAGGAGTGCAGGTGAAGGACATTTCTTCAGGTCCTTCAGGACCCCTTTCCATGTGCCATCTAGATGTCAGAATGGTGCCGTCTGCTCAGGTGTGTGGTCTGATCAGTTCCCATAGCGCAGGGGATTCAGGATTCAGTCCTCATCCCTCTGCTTCTATAGCCAATTCTCCCCTCATCTGTGACCTCATCTGTTCTCAAGGCTTTGAACATCATTTATATGGTGTCACCTCTTCCATTTCTCCAGTCAAGTCATCTCAACTAAACCCTAGACTAGTAAACCCAATTCAGTTACTACTCCCTAAACCAAATGCTGATGGCGATGCCTCCTCAAATATGCTTCTTCCAGAGTCCCCTCATTTCCACAGTAGGCGCCCCACATGGTTACTTGCAAATCTCAAATTTTGCAGTCCTCCTTCACTTTCTCATAACTCAGATTTAATCCACTAGGAAATGCTGTAAAATGCATTTTCAGAATAGATAAAAAATCCACTCACTCATCACTATCTTCCCTGCTCACACCCCCAGACAAGCAGCAGCCTCCCCAGCCTGGACCCTGCGCTGTTTCCCTCTGGCTCCTCTGCGCCTCCTTCGCCCTTCACCTCCTGCCTCTGCACAGCAGTCTGGCTGACGCTTCCAGAGAGCAGGCACACCACGTCCTGCTCTGTTCCTATCATTCTATGACTCCACAGCTTACTGAGATAAAATCAATGCCCTCTAACATCCTGGAGGCCCACAGGGTCTGGCCGGACAAGGGCTCTCAGCGCAGTTCCTTTTCCTTCAGCGCCAGATGCCTCCTGGCTCTCCCTTGAACACAGACACTCTCCTGCAGTCGTGCATTTGCCCTGGAGGCTCCCTCTGCCTGGAGAGAACCTCCCCTTGACCTCCTTGTGGACATTCCTTCATGTCCTTCACATCTTCACTCAAAGGTCACCTTTTCAGTGAGGCCCACTGTCCACCCTAGTAACACAGCCACTCTCCCTGTCCCCACACACTCATACTCTGGGTCACTTTCCTCAGAGCACTTACCAACCTGTACAGGAAACACTCCCTCACTTACTAGGCTCATAGTACATGCTCTGCCCCTTCCCCCTAGAACACACGGCATGTGGCAGACAGGGTTTGTCTGTTGTTCGTTGAGCTCTCCCAGATGCTAAAATGGTGTGTTATGTCTCCGTCACACAATAACTATCAGTTGAATAAGTGGTCAGTAAAGCGCTTCCCTATTCCAGAGAGAGTGTCTTTACTGATGTGACCTCAGGCCACATGCTGTCTCGTGGCAGTTACAGCACAACCTCCATTTGCACTGACCTCAGTGCTGCCTGTATTTTACTCACAAAGGCTGATCTCCCTTCCCTCCACCACTGAACAGCCTGCACACCACACACAAGGCTCTTTGTCTCTTCAGAAAGGAAGATCCTTCACTTCTGGCTCCTATATTCAACCTGCTGTGATTTTATTAGACTCTGCTTTCTAAATCCATGAGTTGAGATGGGAGCCAACAGTAGCCTTAGAAGATATAAGGGCAGAAGAGGGGGCAGACTGCAGGGAAGAGAGAAGTCCAACAAGAATTAAATCAAGATATGAAATTATTGGGTCCCTCCTCTTTGCAAGTTCCAGCATGTGGTTCCTTTAAAAAGATGGAGAAAAGTTGGAAAGAAGAAACCAGCAAAATCTCTAGGAAGGCAAGAGCTGGATGGCTCTAAAATTTCTCTCTTGGAACCACTGAGAATCCGGTGTGCATGTTCCCCTTGGACTTGTGGGGACAGTGACAGGCAAAGAGACCCCTGCTGCTGTCAGAGATGGGGTCACCCAGAGAAGAATGAGACCAGGACTCTACACATGAAAAAGAACAGTCATTACACCACCAACAATAATAGCAATAACTAAATAAGCAAAATGTAAACACATTGAAAAATGACAGGAGCTATGGATAGGTCCAAGCCCTGATCCTAGGCTAACCATTTAAGAAACACACCAGGCCCATGGTGCTGGAAATACAACAAGGCCCAGGTGACTCCTGAGTCCATGATCACAAGTCCTTGGTGGGACAAGGATTTACTGGGGGACAAGGGCAATGGAACGGAGACAAGGACCCAGCCCAGGAGTGACCATGGGCAGTGCATGCATGCCCACCAGGCACGGATCACTGACTGGGCACAGCCCTGTCCACACACAGCTCCTCACAGCCTCCTTCTGCTCTCGTGCAGCTGACTCAGCACAGCAAACATGTGGATGGATCTGGAAGGTTCTCAGTGTTTCCGTTTATTTCCTCTTTCAAACTTTACGAATCCTCACTTTTATTATCCAATCTGCCTTCATGGCACCAATTAGAAAAACAGATTCATAGATACAGATTTTACTCTCAAAGAGGAAATAAGACATCATTATCAGTGCATATGAAGCCAAGACAGCGATGAAGACGGCCCAGCCCCGTCTTGGCTGGAAAAGGACAGTGGATTAGGGAGAACACAGGTCAGGGTGGGGACGGCGTGCGGTGGGCAGGGGTGACCAGTTTCCCAACTTCTCACGTTACATTAATAGGAGCACAGACACATTCAAATGCAGCTGCAGATAGAGGGGTCCCGTGATCTGACGTCACATAGCGGATGCAGCATCACTCAGTCCTCACAAGGCAGCTGTCTCACACTGTGAGAGAACAGAATCGGAACCAGTCAGGTCAGTCATGTAAGCACTCATATTCTCCACAGCCCCCACACGCTCACATGTCCCACTCAGAGACCTCCGCCACCCAGTGTGTCCCCTCTGCCCCAATCCCCCTTACAATCTAGACGCCCCAGGGTCTCACCTTTATGAACCGTGAGAGACACATCAGAGCCCTGGGCACTGTCACTGCCTGGAGGAGAACAAGACCAGGACGTGGTCAGAACCCACAGGAGAGAAACTGGAGAAGGCACTTTGAGGAGGGTGAGTCCCCCATGGCCTCCTGTCTGGATCCTCACAAGGGTCTCAGGAATCACCCCGTCCATACTTACTTGCAGTCGGGGTGTAGCCCCTTCCTTTTTCACCTGTGAGAAGAAAGTATCACGTGAGAGGCCAGGGAGAAGGCTGAGTCATGAGATCCTAGAGCAACCCCTAGTCCCAGACCCCACAGAACTTTCTGGAACTATAGTCAAAACTCATGATAGGATCAGGAACACAGAAAAGGGAGATGTGTAAGGACTGGGCCATCTGCCTCCTGGAGGTCTGTCCTTAGCAAGGACCTCCCTCTGACCTTCAAGTGCTGGAAACCTGGTCCCCAACTGGAATTAGGAAGGTGAAAAATTTGTCTTTCATTTTCACACATGCTTTAGAAAAGAAAAATGTTAGCATCAGCTCCAGACTCCACATGTGTGTGGAGGGTACTTTCCAGTAACCAGGCAGGTAAACTTCTACCTGGCCTTGAAACCCACACTGAGACAAGAAAACTCAGGGCCCTCCCTTCCTTCCCTACCTGAGCGCTTCTTCCTCCAAATCACAGCTCCAGCCACTACAGCCACCACGATGAGGAGAACCAAGCCAACAATGATGCCCACGGTGAGGACGGAGGGCTGAGGAGGTTCTGTGGAGGCAAAGGAAGGGGCCCTGACCTCAGGTTGAGTCCTAACCTTGCTGAACTGAGTCCTGACCTTGCTGAACTGAGTCCTGATCTTGCTGAGCTGAGTCCTGAAGGGCTCCTGCTTTATCTGGAGTGGAAGCTCCATCCCATCCCCCCTCCTTACCCCATCTCAGGGTGAGGGGCTCCTGAAGCCCCTCATGCTGCACACGGCACGTGTATCTCTGCTCCTCTCCAGAAGGTACTAGCAGGGCCGCCCACTTCTGGAAGGTCCTGTCCCCCAGAAGGCCTGGTCTCCACAAGCTCCATGTCCTGCGTCTGGTCCTCCCCCCTCGCTGCCAGGTCAGTGAGATCTCCTCAGGGTAGAAGCCCAGGGCCCAGCACCTCAGGGTGACCTCACGCTCAGAGATGGGGTGACGGGGTCACATGTGCCTTTGGAGGGTCTGAGGAAGAATCAGAAAATTCACAGTTTGTGTTACCTCCATGGGTCACTGAAGCAGCGTCATGTTACCATCCTGAGAACGAACAGAACAGTGATTTTTTTACCCAGCTTTACTGACATATACTTAACAAAAACTGTACACATTTAGAGCTTACTACATGTTGCTTTGATATATATGGACACTGTTAAGCTAATTAATGTATTCATCAACTTATCTTATGTGTGCATCTATTTGACAGGGATGATGAGAATGATTAAGATCAATTTTAAAGTATATAATACAGGACTAACTATAGTCACCAAGCTGTACATCAGATCCCCAGATGTATTACCAACTTTTTTATCCTCTGAGCTACAGAACATTCAGGAGCATGGTTTTGAAAAAGCAGCACAAGACCTAGATAACAGCCTCATTTCGGAGATCAGGGATGATCTGTACTAGTCCTTTGAAATTTCTAGAATGAGAGACTAGGATAGGAGCTCTAAAAATGAGAGCGGGAGAATACAGACTAAAGGTCCTGACTCTGGCGGAGGCTGAATGACTCAGAAAGGCTGGAGTCAGGCCTGCTAAGATGCTCTCACGGCCAGAACAGGCCTTGAGAGAGAAAGTCAAGGATCACAAGATGGCGGCCAGGGTCAAAGGGCACCGCTGACCAGCTGTTTCAGGGATGGTTTGTTTCCTGCGTCTTCCTCAAAGACACTGGATTCCTTGATTGTCCTTCAGAGAAGTGGGGCCACTGGTGACTGTCTGGTACAGAATCTGAAAACCCGGGCGGGTTTCCTCCCTCTCCTGACAGGAACCCGCGGCGCTGTTCCCACAGGGACCCCGCTTTCCTCTCCTCGTGGGAAGCCAGCTCCAGCCCAGGGAGACCAGGGCGGCCGCGCCCTCGTACCTGCGCGCTGCAGCGTGTCCTTCCCGCTCTCCAGGTGTCTGAGGAGCCACTCCACGCACGTGCCCTCCAGGTAGTTCCTCTGTCTCTCCGCCTCACCTTCCTTCTCCCACTTGCGCTGGGTGATCTGAGCCGCCGTGTCCGCCGCGGTCCAGGAGCGCAGGTCCTCGTTCAGGGCGAGGTAGTCTCTGCCGTCGTAGGCGACCTGACTGAACCCGCGGAGGAGGCGCCCGTCCGGCCCCACGTCGCAGCCGTACATCTCCTGGAGGGTGTGAGACCCTGACCCGCCCCGACCGCCCGCGGCGATTAAACCCAAACTGAAGCGAAACCGGGTCAAGTCCCCCGTCTCCTCCCGGGTGGGGGCCGGGCGGGTCCCGCAGCGCTGGGGTGACCCTCGGACCCGCGGACTCGGGGCGACCCCGCCGGTCCCTGGGGGTGGGGTCGTGACCCGGACCCGGGCCCGCGTCGCTCACCGGCCTCGCTCTGGTTGTAGTAGCCGCGCAGGTTGTTCAGGTCCACTCGGGAAATCTGTGCGTTGCCCTTGGCCCTCTGCGTCTCCCGATCCCAATACTCCTGCCCGACCTGCTCCATCCACGGCGCCCGCGGTTCTTCCCTTGGATCCGGGGCGTCGCTGTCGAACCACACGAACTGCGTGTCGTCCACGTAGCCGACTTCCATGTACCGGGGCTCCCCGCGGCCGGGCCGGGACACGGCGGTGCTGAAATACCTCAGCGAGTGGGAGCCTGGGGGCGGGGAGGGTGAGACCCGGCCCGACCTCCTCCCGGCGCGGGTCCCGGGTCCCGGGTCCGAGGTGATGGGGTCTGGGGAGCGGAGGGGGCAGAGGGCCAGGGAGAATGGAAGTGGTCGAAGACCAGTCCGAACTCCGGAGGGGAAGAGAAGAGGGGTCGCGAAGCAAGGGGAGGGACAGGCCGGGACCGGGGAGGGGGCGGGTCTGGGCAGGGGCGTCGGGGTCGCCCCCTTCCCTGGGGTACTGCGCCCCCCCCAGCTCCTAGAAGATCCCCTCGCCCCTCCCCGCAGAGGCCGTTCCCTCCGACCCCGCACTCACCAGCCAGGGTCTCGGTCAGGACCAAGACCCCAGAGAGCAGCAGGAGGAGGGTTCGCGGCCCCATGACTCCAACCCTCTGGGTCTGGGAAGAAGCAGAGTCCGGGCGGGTCTGTGGAGACTTTGTAACCGGGAACCGCGGAGACGCTGATTGGCTTTTCTAGAAATCGGACACCCAGTAGCAGTCAGAACTGGGGCTGCATCACGAGTGTCCAGGCAGGAGGGCTCCACACAGGTTGTGAGAGAGAAAGTGAAACTTGGGGAGACGGGGGAATCCCCAACATGGAGCGTCCCAGCCCCAGACACCGCCCTTGACCCTGAGATCCTGAGCGGCTTGCCCTCTGGGGACCTGGGAATTTGCCCTGATCCCTCCCTTCCTGCTTGGTAGCATGTTCAAACTACCGAATAATTGCACTCATCTCACATGCTAGCAAAGTAATGCTCAAAATTCTCCAAACCAGGCTTCAATGGTACGTGAACCCTAAACTTTCATATGTTCAAGCTGGATATAGAAAAGCCAGAGGAGTCAGAGATCAAAGTGCCAACATCACTTGGATCATCAAAAAAGCAAGAGAGAAAACATTTACTTCTGCTTTATTGACTATGCCAATGCCTTTGGCCATGTGGATCACAACAAATTGTGGAGAATTGTTCAAGAGACGGGAATACCAGACCATCTGACCTGCCTTCTGAGAAATCTTTATGCAGGTCAAGAAGCAACAGTTAGAACCGGACATGGAACAACAGACTGGTTCCAAATTGGGAAAGCAGTGCTTCACGGCTGTATATTGTCACTCTGCTTATTTAACTTCTATGCAGAGTACATAACACGAAATGCTGGGCTGGATGAAGCACAAACTAGAATCAAGATTGCCGGGAGAAATATCAATAACCTCAGATCTGCAGATGACAACCATCCTTATGGCAGAAAGCAAAGAGGAACTAAAGAGCCTCTTGATGAAAGTGAAAGAGGAGAGTGAAAAAGTTGGCTTATAGCTCAACATTCAGAAAATGAAGATCACGGCATCTGGTCTCATCACATTTGGCAAATAAATGGGGAAACATTGAAACAGTGAGAGACTTTGTTTTGGGGGACTCCAAAATCACTGTAGATGGGGACTGCCGCCATGAAATTAAATGAGGCTTACTCCTTGGAAGAAAAGCTATGACCAGCCTAGACAGGATAGTAAAAAGCAGAGACGTTACTTTGCCAACAAAGGTCCATCTAGTGTAAGCTATGGTTTCTCCAGTAGTCATGTATGGATGTGAGTGAAAGTGAAGTCGCTGAGTTGTGTCCCACTCTCTGGAATTCCCCTTTCACTGAGAACTCTTTGTTCTCCAAACCAGGCTTCAATGAGCCCACCATCTCTCTGAGTCCTAGCACTGGGGCTCTTTTCTATTTTGATTAAAATATTTACACAATCTTACAAATTAGTGAAGACCCCAAGGATAGTACTATGTAACTACTTCTATGCATATTTTCCATACTACTAATAATATACTTTAAAGATTGTTAGTTTATTTAGAATAATATTAATAACCCATGTTTAATTTGAATAACTATTTCCCAAAATTAGAGAAGGCAATGGCACCTCACTCCAGTACTCTTGCCTGGAAAATCCCCTGGATGTAGAAGCCTGGTAGGCTGCAGTCCATGGGGTCACTAAGAGTCGGACATGACTGAGTGACTTCACTTTCACTTTTCACTTTTATGCACTGGAGAAGGAAATGGCAACCCACTCCAGTATTCTTGCCTGGAGAATCCCAGGGACGGGGGAGCCTGGTGGGCTGCTGTCTATGGAGTCGCACAGAGTCGGACCCAACTGAAACGACTTAGCAGCAGCAGCAGCATTTCCCAAAATAAACAGGGTAGTGAGAAGCATGGAACTTTTTACATTTTTTCCAAGTATCTTTCTCGTCTCTTTCACTAGAATACCACTGGATTTTCAGGTTTGCGTCTGCGTTGAATCTGTTATTTGATTGTAGTCTGTGAAAGTGAAAAAGCCCACACATCCATAGGAGTAGTATTTTTTAATAATCTTTTCAGATAATTGTGGATGTTCATCTTGGATACAAAAATAAAATGATACAAATTGTAGTTTCTCAAAGGTTTTTCCACAGTGAACCAGAAACAATATCATTAATTATTTTCTATTCTGTTACATTAAAATCCATAAGCCTATTTTGCACATTGAATATCTCTTGTACTAATATAAGATTTTTACAAAGTAATACATTGTTTCACTAAATTATATAGGTCTTTCTGAGTCATTCATTCTTTCAAGTAGCAGTCTTATTCCATGAAAAAGAAGGTAATTCATCTCACAGAGTTTTTCCTTGGGCCATAGGACTTTGAAATGTAGTAGAAGTGCTCGATGTGTACTTTCCATGCCATCACAGAAGATACTTTAAAAATGTGTATTTAAGAATGATGATTAGTAAACATAAGCATTTTTATTTATTTTTAAAATTTATTTTATTGAAGGATATTTGATTTATGTTAATTTCTGTGGTACAGCAAAATGATTCACTTATACATGTGTGTGTGTGTATATATATATATTCTTTTTCATATTTTTTTCCATTTTGGTTTATTAAGAACAGATAAGAATTTTTAATGTGTCATTCTGAATGTTTCAAAGCAAACCTGATTATTAGTTTTCTTTTTTCTGCAAGAAAGTTTTGGTGAAAATAATTACTAGTGCAGCTTGCTACCGTAGTCTCCATTACTGCTGTTATACATCAAAGCAAATGTCAACATACTGACAAGTCAAATAATATCTGAGTGATGCTACGAAAGTAGTTTTCACCTCAGGGATCTCATGAAAGGGTCTCAGTGACATCAAGGGTTCCTGAACTACTGTTCTGAATAAACCAGGGCATCTCTCAACTGATTCCTGCCTTTGCTGCCTCTTCATTTTGGAAAATGCTTTTTCCTGAGCTGGACTCCTGCCTCTCCAAACTTAACTGAGGGCCCTGCCCCCGGGCTCCTCTAGGAGAGAACTCACCCCCTAGAAAGTGATGCCAGAGAGTGTCCTCCTCTGGGAAGGGAGGTGGGGGAACAGGTGTTTCCCCTTTGGAACTGGGAACAGTTTGTACCTGAAGGAGCCAGACCCACTCATAACCTAGTTTGATTTTGTTACACACCAGCTTAATATGTATTCATATCCCAGACAGAAAATCTGATGTAGTGTCTAAGAAAAATAACATTGGCTCTTTCATCTCACGTGGTCTAATGCACCTGACTCAAGGCCCACAAATCATGAAGAGAAGTCCATTCCAACAGAACATTCTGTGGTGATAGAATTGTTCTATGTTTGTGCTGTCCAGTCAGGTAGCCAGTAGCTACATGAGGCTATTTAGCACCTTAAAGTGTGCTGAGCACTTTTATTTATTTTAATTTGAATAGCAATATATGGCTACTAGCTAGCATACTGGTCAATGCTTATCTAGAATGTTGTTAATTAATCTCCTGTCTCTTTCCCCTAAAAGATCCTGTGTGACTCACAGGTTGATGCATACTAAAATACTGAAGTCACAGATTTGTCTGTGCAGGTTTTAGACATAGCTTTAAAATACAGCATGCGCTGAAGTTTTCTTTAATGTGTATTTTAACAGATAGTGTGTTCAGACATTAGCCAAACCATGGTTTATCACCTTAAGGTCATAAGTGTTCAAAACTGCCCATCACTGGTGCTGCTGCTGCTGCTAATTCAATTCAGTCATGTCTGATTCTGTGCAACCCCATAGATGGCAGCCCACTAAGCTCCTCCATCCCTGGGATTCTCCAAGCAAGAACACTGGAATGAGTTACCATTTCCTTCTCCAATGCATGAAAGTGAAAAGTGAAAGGAAGTCGCTCAGTCATGTCTGCTACTAGTTGTACAATAAGTGATAAATGAGTATGATCCTTGATCTCTTGGTGTTTTCCTTAACCTTGTAAATATAAGGACACACAGAAGTTATCAACTGAACGCAACAGATATCAATACTTCATAGGACTTGTAAAGTTGTGAAGCAGAAGATGTAACATTATAATGCAGAAGATGTAACATTTTTAATTACTGCTCCTGCTATACTTTCTCTCCAAATTCCATTAGTTCTGTTTCCCTTCACCCTTGGACCCCTTTCTCCTAGACAAAAATATACAGGAATTTTTTACTCTTGTAGATTGAAGCATTTTATGACCCATAGATGAAAAGCCATCAAAACACATAGGTCCTCCCTACATCAAGCAGACACTCATAAGATGTAAACATATGCCCCTATTCCGATGGAAAGACACATAAAAATTTTTCGCAAACATGTAACATGTCACAATGTTCTTCAGTTAAAGACCACCAGGAGCAAATCTGTTGGCAATCAAGTTGGATTTATACTGGATACAGCAAGGGAGATCACACAGCATCAGGGACCATGGATTCTCTTGTGATGTGTTAGAACATATATACCCAGGAGTCCGCAGTCTTGGCTTGGGCCAGTATCTCCTGCCAGTGCCAACATTAGACTAGAAATAAAGTGTACAATAAATGCAATGTGCTTGAATCATCCTGAAACTACTCCCCCCCGCCCTCCCCTGGTCCATGAAAATACCGTCTTCATACAATCAATTCCTGGTGCCAAAAATGCTGAGGACCACTGACATACAGGATGTGGATTCTGGCTGGGTGATTTTGAGGGGCATCTATGCAAGACTGCTTCCTTGATAGCTCAGTTGGTAAAGAATCTGCCTGCAATGCAGGAGAACCCAGTTCAATTCCTGGGTTGGGAAGATGCGCTGGAGAAGAAATAGGCTACCTATTCCATTCTTGGGCTTCCCTTGTGGCTCAGCTGGTAAAGAATCTGCCTGCAATATAGGAGACCTGGGTTTGATCCCTGGATTAGGAAGACCCTTTGGAGAAGGGAAAGGCTACCCACTCCAGTATTCTGGCCTGGAGAATTCCATGGACCATGTAGTCCATGGGGTCGCAAAGAGTTGGACTCGACTGAGTGACTTTCACTTTCACATGCAAGACTGGCTCACTTTGATTGGATGTTGTTAGGAAGTGGGGGCATTTCTATGACTGGGCATCTCTGAGTCGTCCCTGTAGGGAGGGCAGACTAGAGCAAGAATATAGACGTGATCAGAAAGAAGCAGCAGTCACTAGTATTAGCACCGGGAGAGGTTTGGTACATTGTGAGGGGCACAGGGCCACTTCTTTGGTCTGTGCTTAGAATGAGGTCATGGTCTTGTTTTGTCTGACTGTGTCACACACTCAGATGTCCTTGTCTGATGCTGGTCTTCTGTAAGATGACCTATGTCCAACAAGAGAATAACACAGCCCTGTGGTGAGTACCAGCCCAGCTAGAGGATAAGAATGTACATCCTAATGTATGAGCTGAAGGTGATCTGTCAAGTGTTTACAAATGTAAGGGATTTTTCAGTTCAGTTCAGTAGTTGCTCAGTCGTGTCCGACTCTTTGCGACCCCATGAATTGCAGCACTCCAGGCCTCCCTGTCCGTCACCCGATCCCCTGTAATTTTTGAAAACATTATTTATCAGCACACAAGAGACTTGAAAAGATACTTAAGAATGTACAAAAATAAATAATTCATGTTCTTCCCCTCATTCCCCATTCACTCACGTCCTCAGAGATGATTGCAGTTAGAAATGTCTCACTCTTGCTTCCCAGAAAAATCTACCATTAATGAATATTGTTATATCAGTAAAAGAGTTCAGGCCATAGCCTGGGAGAAATTGTTGCAAATTCACATATCTGATAAAGGACTTGTTTAAAAATACACACAGAACTCTTACTCTCAACAAACAATAACCAGCAATCTTTTAAAAATAAAGTCTGAACAGACACCTCTTCAGAAAGACAGAACAATGGAAATGCATATGAAAAGATGCTAAACATCTTGTTTTTAGGAAATGTAAATTTAAAAATGACAGTAATGTATCATCACACCTAACAGAATATCTAGAATCTAAGAACATGTGATGCCAAGTGCTGACCAGGATGTGGTGCTGCAGAAACCCTTGCTCACTGGGGCAGGAATAGGAAGCAGGGCAGCCACTAGAAAAGAGTCAGCAGTTTCTCATGAAGCCACTCAGAGCTCTCCATCCACTCTGTTCATCAATCTAGTACTTGTTCAACTCATATGAAAACTTATTTTTGCACAACCCCCTGAAAAACTTGCTGATAGAAGAGCACCCCTTAAGTGTGGGCTGGGTATGGTAACTTCCTTTTAAAGACTATAGTGTGGAAAGTGAGGAAGTAAAAATAGAAGTTCACAAGGAGAAACCTGGGAAATGCTACTTTAACTAGGTGATGAGGTGAACTTATTAGTGATATTCGAGTGGACAGTGTATACCCTTGGTGACTGGAGACTGTCACTCATCTCTGTGGTCCTCTTCCCCAAAACACCTTGCCCCAATCAAATCGAAAGATGTTGTACTATGTATCTGAGCAGTACTACCCGAAACATCAAGTCATCAAGAACAAGAGAAGTCTGTGTGACTGTCACAGCCAGAGGAGCCTGAAGGAGACACGATTCCCAGACTTAATATGTGTCTTTGATGGGATCCTGGATGAGGTTAAAGGAAAAGTGCTGCTGCTGCTGCTGCTGCTGCTGCTGCTCCTGCTGCGTCGCTTCAGTCCTGTGCGACCCCATAGACGGCAGCCCACCAGGCTCCCCCGTCCCTGGCATTCTCCAGGCAAGAACACTGGAGTGGGTTGCCATTTCCTTCTCCAGTGCATGAAAGTGGAAAGTGAAAGTGGAAAGTGAAAGTGAAGTCGCTCAGTTATGTCTGATTCTTAGCGACCTCATGGACTAATGAAGTTCAAATAAATTCTGGAGTTCAGTAACACTGTATCAATATGTCATTAGCTGTGACAAATGTATGATGGTGGTATAAGATGTTCCCATAGAGACACCGAGTATGGGATATATAGTAACTCTCTACTAACTTTGCTACTTTTTTGTAAATTGCAAACTATACTAAAATTAAAGCACGTTTTCATATCAAGCAGAAACAAACAGGGAGTAAAGAATCAATTACTGACTCTGAGATTTCCAGGGTCTTTCATCAGTGAGCTGCAGAGGGGAGACAGAGAGAGAAAAGGTGGAAACCTGAGAGGGAGGGCTCCAGAGTCTCCTCTCCTCCAATCCCTGCCTAAACCCTGAGCCTGACCCCAGAGTTGCTCAGAAAGCACCTTCACCCCCCTCCCTGGGCCAGGGCAGCCATCTCTGTCTGACTCAGACCACAATGCATCCTCTGCTTTCCCTGTGCAGAAATGGAGAGAGAAGAATGGTCGTGCCCCCGTGTGGCCACAGGGCTGATGACTGGACACCTGAGCTCCTCTTTGACCTCCTTACCAGAGACCTGCCCAGGCTCTCCTTAGACCCCCAGCAGTGGGTCAGTGCTGTGCACACCAGCTGGTATCCATCCAGTGTCAAGTTCAAAGTGTGAGTTGTTTTCCAAAATACACGCTGACATGGATATTTCTCTCTGCGCTAAACAACCAAAGACTTTGGCCTCAGAGGGGATCAGATATCAAGGCTATAAAACCTGGTTCCCAGGTCCAGGGTGGAGCTCACAAACATACAGGGTGTTCTAGTTATCATGGGATGAGACCTTGAACCCCAAGTTCTTGTCACTTCTTCCAGCCACTGACAAGGTTATAGACTCTTCCTCCAGGGAATCAACTCTGGAAACTCTATCCCTAGGATGGGGTGTAAGAGTTGGGGGGCAAGCAGGAGGAGGAAGTAGGGAGAAGGAGGAAGAGGAGATCCCCTATAAATATGAGGAGGCTCCTGGAGTAGGAGGAAACGGTGACATTATGGGATGGAGGCCACAGAAGTGGAGGGGAGGAACCAGACAGGAGGGGTGTGAGGGAGGGTCCTTAGTGGCCACGTGTACAGGGAGGTGTGGTGTGTGTGGGGAGAGACACAGGGCTTCTGGCCTGGGTGCTGGTAGAGGCTCTATTTTCCACCTGGATGATAATCACACAGTGTCAGCTCCATAGTTTGCTCTGAAATTGTACTTATGTTTTTGGTATTTTTCTGTAATTACAGATATGACATGGCTCACATACATGTGGAAGAAGGGAAAAGAGAAAGAACAGAGATGATTAAAGGAAGTCCTCTCTTCCAGAGAAATACCCCCACTGCAGTCCCCACTCTACACCCCACACACATGATGCTGGGGGAGGGGGAGGGATGGGGAGACTTAAGGAAGGCAAAGCCCATCCTCAGCCCACAATCAGGGGCTACTTAAATATCCTCCCTTTATGAGCTGAGACGGCAGGGACCACTGTGTCAAATACACTGGCCCAAGAGCCTGGGGAAAGACCTGTCCAGCTGCCGGCCATGAAGGTGCTTCCTGGAGATCAAAGGACAGGATGTGAACTGGAGCCATGAGTCTGGGCCGTGGGTCCCCTAACATTTTTCCTGAGACATGGAAAAGACATTTCTCTTCCCCAGACCTACAACACAATACCAAGGACACCAAGGATGGACCTCCCTGTCCAAGCATCACCCTCTCCACTCTATGAAGCCTTCAGGGTGCCTTCTTCTCCTCCCAGGCCTAAGAGCCCAGGACCCTAGCCTCCTGTCTCTTCATCCCCTTTATGGACCTAACAGAGAGAGACCTGCTGTCTGGATCCCTCAGGCCTGATCCCTCCACCTCCAAACCTTCAAATTAAAAAGTTCTGAGCTCCTGTACCTGAATCTAAATTCTGGCCTTGAGGATGACCCAAGGTTTGGGGTCACGGTTCCCAGAGAGGAGGCTTCCCAGGGCCCCACAGGCTACAGCTGAGCCAGGCCTCCAGCTGCGTAGATTCAGCTGGTTCTGGACCAAAACCTGAAAAAAATATAGAACAAATCGCTGCAGGCTCTTCTTAGCCCAAATAAGTGTGGAGTCCGGGCCGCGTGCGGCGAATTTGCCTAGCTTGGAGGTCCTGCGCTGCAGCAAGCAGCCCCCTGCTCCTCCCCCTGCAGAATCCCCCTCTCCCAGATCTTGGTCAGACCCCGGGACCCTAACAGCAGCGGGGTGATTGAGTTCCTAAAGCCCCTACCATCCCAGCCTGAGGAAATCAGGCCGGGCTGGTAGGTAGAGACCCTGAAGCCAGGAATGGACACCGATTGACTTCTAGAAACAGCATACGCAATGGGAGTGAGAAGTGGGACCTCGTCAAGAGTATCCAGGCAGAAAGACCCGACAAAGTTTGAGCGGAGAGAAAGTGAAACCCCAGGGAGGTGGGCAATCCCACGAGGTTTGACTCCCCTGCCCAGACATCACCTTAGGGGACTTGGGACTTTGCCCTGACCGCTCTCCTACTGCATAAACTTTCGGTTTCAGAATCAGTGTATGACTATACGACTTGGGACCTCAACGATAGTATCACTTAAGTGTGTTACATCTGTGAACATTGGCCATATTAGAAATTGAAAGAACAGAAATCGGTTGATTCAATTGTAATACTATTAACCCATTACATTAAAAGAAATATTTTTATGAAAAGTCTCTATTTTCAAAAATAAAATAGTATAGTGAGAAGTGAGAGACTTCTAGATCTTACATTCTTTCAAAAGTTTACATTCTTTTCTTGTATGCCTCATTAGAAACTGAAGTATTTGGATATCTGCTTCTGTGTTTAATTTTTTTTGATTGAAGTAAATGAAAAAAAATCCAGCCTCACTCAAATATAGGTAAGGGAAGTATTTTGAATGACATTTTCAGATAATTATGGCTATTCATCTTTGATACAACACTAAAACTACACAAGTGTTAGGTTTCATAAATAATATTTTGCTATGTGGAACTTGAAACTATAACTGAATATTTCCAAATCTGTTGCATAAAAGTCCATAAGTCTGTTTTGTACATTGAATGAATATTGTATCAATGCATTTTTTTTTAAGTAATTCATTGCTTTACCAAGCTGTATAGATTTTAGAGTGTTGACGTTTAAGATTATCAAACGATCACATTTGTTAATGTCACCACAGTTTACACTAGAAAAGTTTGTCAGTACTGGGAAGCTGTCAAGATTAATTTTCTCATGAGAGCTGGCATTTTCTCATTGGCAATAAATACTGTAAATTGATTTTCTGGAAGGGAGAAGCTCATGTTCATTATGCCGAATAACTAAATCTAAAAAGTCATAGTTTTCCTGTTATTCATTCTTAAAGTGAAAATAGTATTCCACAAAAAAAGGGAAGTCAGCTCATAAATATTATTTTCCTTGGGACATAGTACTTTAAAATGGAGCAGAAGTATTTTATGTGTACTTCCTATTTCATCCTATCAGGTATTCCAAAATGTGTTCTCAAGAATAATGACTGTAGAAACAATAATTTTTAGTACTACAACCTGGGTATTTTTCAGTGAAACTTGCTTTTTTATTCTGCAATTAAATGGTGGTGAAGAATTCAATAACTGCTATTGCTGTTTGTTGAAATAGGCTCATTTCTGCTAAGTTTTCAGTTCAGTTCAGTTCAGTTGCTCAGTCGTGTCTGACTCTTTGCGACCCTATGAATTGAAGCACACCAGGCCTCCCTGTCCATCACTAACCCCCGGAGTTCACTCAGACTCATGTCCATTGAGTCCATGATGCCATCCAGCCATCTCATCATCTCATCCTCTGTCGTCCCCTTCTCCTCCTGCCCCCAAGCCCTCCCAGCATTCAGGGTCTTTTCCAATGAGTCAACTCTTCGAATGAGGTGGCCAAAGTATTGGACTTTCAGCTTTAACATCATTCCTTCCAAAGAAACCCCAAGGACTGATTTCTGTTAGAATGGACTGGTTGGATCTCCTTGCAGTCCAAGGGACTCTCAAGAGTCTTCTCCAACACCACAGTTTAAAAGCATCAATTCTTCAGGGCTCAGCCTTCTTCACAGTCCAACTCTCACATCCATACATGACCACAGGAAAAACCATAGCCTTGACTAGACAGACCTTAGTCGGCAAAGTAATGTCTCTGCTTTTCAATATTCTATCTATGTTGGTCATAACTTTTCTTCCAAGGAGTAAGCATCTTTTAATTTCATGGCTGCAATCACCATCTGCAGTGATTTTGGAGCCCCCAAAATAAAGTCTGGCACTGTTTCCACTGTTTCCCCATCTATTTCCCATAAAGTGATGGGACCAGATACCATGATCTACCATAGTGCAAATGTCAACACAGTGAAAAAGGTAGGGGCTTCCCTGGTGGAACAGTGTTTATGAAATGGCCCTCCAATGCAGGGGACTAGGGTCTGATCCCTGTGGGGAACTGAGATCCCATGTTCCAAAGGACAATTAAGCTTTCAAGTTGCAACTGCTGAGCCTAAATAAAGCCCATGCTCTGCAACTAGAGAAATCCCTCATGCCTCAGTGAAGACCCAGAGCAGCCAAAATAGGAAATACATATTTTAAACAAAAAGATAAATAAATTTTTAGTAATTTTATGAAAATAATTTTGACCTCATGGGTCCCATTGTAGGGTCTCAGAGACTTCAAGGGTTCCACAGACCACAGTTTGAGAACTACTGTTTTAAGTAAAGCAGGGAGACTACAAGCTAGCCCCCACCTCTCTGTCTCTTCACTTCTAGACTCCCTCTTCCTGAACTGGACTCTGTCCTTCCCAGCCTTTACTTATTAGGGCTCTGACTCTTGGTTCTTCTAAAAGTGAACTTACCCCTAGAAATTTGATGCTAGATTGTCTCCACCTAGGAAGGGAGTTGGGAGACAGGTGTTTGCCCTTTGGAACTGGGAATAGTTTGTGCCTGAAGGCACGAGAGAGAAATTTATTCCTGCCCCATTTTGGATTTGTTGGTACCAGCTTAATATTTATCCATATCCCAGAAATAAATCTGATGTAATCTGTGTGAGAAATAATATTGGCCCTTTGGTTTTGAATGGGTCTAATTACCGTACTTGAGGCCCACTAATATCATCAATAATAGTGCTACTCAGAGTTCTAGGTCTGCACTTTTCATGTGGTAGGTGCTAGCTCTATGTGGCTACTGAGCACTTGAAATGTGGCTAACATCACTGAGCAGCTGAATTTTTATTTAATTAAATTTAAATTTAAATAACCACTTGTGGCTAGTAGCTACTGTATCTGACAGAGCATATCTAAGTGGTTTAGTTTTCATTCTCCCAAGGTACTGTATGACTTATAGATTGAAGTACATTGAAATTATCTTCATACATTTGGTTATGTGGGTCTTAGACTTTACTGTAAAATACAGCAGGCCCATGAAAATTTAATCTGGCTCCAGTGCAAGAGACCCAGATTTGCTCCCTAGATCCCCAGGAGAAGGAATAGCTATCACCCACTCCCGTATTCTTGCCTGGAAAATTCCATGGACAGAGGAGTCTGTTGGGCTATAGTCCATGGGGTTGCAAAGAGTCAGACCCACTTTCACTTTCTTTAACATCATTAACCTAAACATAATTTATCACCTCAAGGTCATTAGTTTTCAAAACATTCATCTTTGGAGCTATTTCTTATCTATATTACATTGAGACTCTTGATGTCATTTCTGTTAATCTGGTAAACATAAGCAAGCATTTATATCTTCACTTAGCCACAAGAAAGTATTTATTGAATACTCCATTATAAAATAGCCTATTGGTCCTACATAATTATAAAAATACAAAACAGAAGATAAAAACCTTAGAATTCCCACCACCTTTGAATTCTTTACCTATTATTCCTCCCCATAGTGTGTGTAAAGTGATACTTGCCCCCAGCTTCAGTTTTTGTTTCCTTTTACCCTTGGACCCCACTCTCCTCATCATCTCTGCTAAATCGCTTCAGTTGTGTCCGACTCTGTGACCCCATGGACTGCAGCCTACCAGGCTCCTCTGTCCATGGGATTTTCCAGGCAAGAGTACTGGAGTGGGTTGCCATTGCTTTCTCCTCATCATCTCTATCTAAAAGAAAATATACACAAAAATTTTCACAATTGTTCAATGAAGAATTTCCTAAGCATGACTCAAAGATTTAAGAAAAAAAACACAAAGAAGAAATAAAAGTTTTCTATGGCAACCACAAACTCACAAGCATGCAAACACATGTCCATAATCAAATTTAAAGACATCTAAAAATCTGAGTACATCATGAGAAACGCTGGGCTGGAGGAAGCACAAGCTGGAATCAAGATTGCTGGGAGAAATATCAATAACCTCAGATATGCAGATGACACCACCCTTATAGCAGAAGTGAAGGGGAACTAAAAGCCTCTTGATGAAAGTTAAAGAGGAAAGTGAACAAGTTGGCTTAAAGCTCAACGTTCAGAAACGAAGATCACGGCATCTGGTCCCATCACTTCATGGGAATTAGATGGGGAAACAGTGGTAACAGAATCAGACTTTATTTTCTTGGGCTCCAAAATCACTGCAGATGGTGACTGCAGCCATGAAATTAAAAGACGCTTACTCTTTGGAAGGAAAGTTATGACCAACCTAAATAGCATATTCAAAAGCAGAGACATTACTTTGCCAACAAAGATCCATCTAGTCAAGGGTATGGTTTTTCCAGTGGTCATGTATGGATGTGAGAGTTGGACTGTGAAGAAAGCTGAGCGCTGAAGAATTGATGTTTTGGAACTGTGATGTTGGAGGACACTCTTGAGAGTGCCTTAGACTGCAAGGAGATCTAACCAGTCCATTCTAAAGGAGATCAGTCCTGGGTGTTTATTGGAAGGACTGATGCTAAAGCTGAAACTCCAATACTTTGGCCACCTCATGTGAAGAGTTGACTCATTGGAAAAGACTCTGATGCTGGGAGGGATTGGGGGCAGGAGGAGAAGGGGATGACCGAGGATGAGATGGCTGGATGGCATCACCGACTCGATGGACATGAGTTTGGGTGAACTCCGGGAGTTGGTGATGGACAGGGAGGCCTGGCATCCTGCAATTCATGGAGTCGCAAAGAGTCAAACACGACTGAGAGACTGAACTGAACTGAAAACATCTAATAGAAAAAATATTAGCACGTGTAGATATTTTTCACCTAAAGACCACCAGGAACACACCTAGTTGAACACATGTGTTTACTACTTGATTCAGCAAGGGAGAATGTATACTGTGGGAAACCACAGGGCATCTTAGAGTGAGGGGATAAGAAAGAATGTGTTATTGTGGGATTTGGGCTTTGGTTGGAGAAAAGAGGGTTTACTCCAAACTGAGTATTGCCAGGAAGCATGGTCAATTACATGGTTGGGTGTCCCAATCAATCACATCTATAACGAGGGCAGACGAGAGCAAGGATAAAGGAGCGTTTGCAGCCATCAGTCGTGTTACCCAGGATAGGGAGATGTTCAGTACTTTCTGAATTGCACAGTGCCCTGTTTCTCTGTGCTTAAATGAAATTATGTATAGTCTTGTCTTGTTTTGTTTTACTTTATTATGATTTCAGTGTATCCTTCTTTGATGTTTCTATTTTATAAATGGTTTATTCCAAAGAGAACAACATGGCCTAGCTGCTGAGCACCAGGCCAGCTTCAAGTAACTCTGAGGTCTAGCTGTGAGTATCACAGCTGTTCCCTGTGGTCAGGAGGCTGATTTTTCTTCCTTAAATTCCATATTTTAAAATTGCTACATCAACACTGGAAAATAAAGACTATAGAAAACAATTTGGCAGAGAAGGCAATGGCACCCACTCCAGTACTCTTGCCTGGAAAATACCACGGATGGAGGAGCCTGGTGGGCTGCCATCTATGGGGATGCACAGAGTTGGAGATGACTGAAGTGATGTAGCAGCAGCAGAAAACAATTTGGAAAAGGAGAAATGTAAATACCAAATAAATTCATTATTAATAAATGGGAAAAATGGGAATGTGAAAGGAAAATGGAAAGAAAAATTAAAATTTGTCTGCTCGGCAAAGATGAAAGGAAAATAAAGGCTAGACCTTTAATAGGTGTCCTTGGGAAAGTCAAGTTGTAGGGCAGGGAAAACAGACTAGGATTGGCTGGTATGAACAAGTATCGGCTTTGGGTTATAGTAGTGGTCTTTGGTGGTCTGGTACCTGGACCTGGGATTATTAAGGCAGAGGAATATTGCCTCTTAGGGTACAAAGGCCAGATGGGGGAAGGGGGTGATGAGGGTAGGGTGGTGGGGGGGAGGGTGGTCGTGGTGGGGGTCTAGGTTGGTTAGTTTGCATATCAGAGGCTTGCTTCTGTCTGGGCTGTAGTCTGGGAAAGCTGTCTCTCCTCAGTGAGAAAGATTTTGTCATTGTGTTTTAATTATTAATTTTTATCTTGGCACTGGGTCTTCCTTGCTGTGCATGGCCTTCCTCTGCTTGCAGAGAACAGGGGTGGGGAGAGGGCGGCTCCTTTCTAGCTGCAGCGCACAGGCTTCTCACTGCCATGGTTTCCCTTGTTGCAGAGCACAGGCTCTGGCCCAGGGGCTTCAGTAGTTGCAGTACATGTGATCAGCTGCTCTGAGGTACTTGGAATCTTCCCCAACCAGGGCTGAATCTATGTCCCTGGGTTGAACCTGAATACAAGGGGAGTCTTATCCACTGAACCCCCAGAGAAGTCCTTCAGCAAAACATTTTTTTTTTAATCTTCAGAAATATTTAATGATGTGGGCAGGTGGTCAGATGTGATGTTAAAAGTATACACTATGAGATTACATATAATGCATTTTCAGTTTTTTAAAATAAGAAATATGCAAATATTTACACCAGAAAAGGTTAGAAATATACCAAAATGTTAATTGAGAAAATGTTTTGTTGACAAAAAGACTATGGGATTAAAAAAAAAACTCTTCATTTTTATAGTGAATTTATATTCAGTTTACAATCAGGAAAAAATTTGCTTTCTTTCTTTTCTTTTTTTACTTGGAGGCTAATTAGTTTACAATATTGTGGTGGTTTTTGCCATACAGTGACATGAATCAGCCATGGGTGGACATGTGTTCCCCATCCAGACCCTCCCTCCCACCTCCCTCCCCATCCCATCTCTCAGGGTCATCCCAGTGCACCAGCCCTGAGCACCCTGCCTCGTGCATCAAACCTGGACAGGTGACCTATTTCACATATGATAATATACATGTTTTAATGCTATTCTCTCAAATTATCCCACCCTCGCCTTCTCCCCCAGAGTCCAACAGTCTATTCTTTACATCTGTGTCTCTTTTGCTGTCTAGAGAAACATTTTTAAACAACTGAGCTCTCAGAGCAAGTTACCCCACATTTTGAACCCAGGAGCTTAAGTATGGGAAGTTCTTTGGCAACGAGCACGTGCTCCCATGTCTTGAAAATGCTGAACTACACGAGTCTGGATGAGACCATGTCTTATTACAGAAGCTGGAAACACACTTTCCTTTTTTGTTGCTGGGCACAGGCAGGCATCCTATTCTGCTGTGCTTATGGCAGATTTTGATTTAGGGGTTAGTTACATGAAGAACTAGGGCCTGTTCTATCCACTAATTTCCTGAGCCCATTCTTTCCTCAACTCTTCATTCTCACTTGTATCCAGGAAAACTTTACCCATCAGTTGAGTCTATGAATCCACCAAGATAGCTACTGCCAAACACATCTCTAGCTCCATAAGTGAGTGTTCTTACTTCTTTCTCTTCTGTTCCCTCCAGATTATATCCACTCTCCAATGGCTTGGACTCATGCATGATGTATTCTGTTTATATCCTGACAATCCAACACTCCTCTCAAGCCCTGCTCACTCCTCCTCCTCTTCCCTCTCTCACTGCAGCTCCCACCTCTCTGGGGGTCACATGGACGTGCCTCCAGAATTTGCATGCAGGCAGGCACACCCCTCCCTCTTTGCACTCCACATGCTCGTGATGTTTAATTAATTTCCCTTCTTTTAAAAGTTAATATTCCTTTTTCTAAAATTAGCCAATTTGTTTTCTGCTACTTATATGTAAGATTACTAATTTTACATTAAGCTACGTATCTATTTCTGCTGCTGCTGCTGCTGCTAAGTCACTTCAGTCGTGTCCAACTCTATGCGACCCCATAGATGGCAGCCCGTCAGGATCCGTCACCGGGATTCTCCAGGCAAGAACACTGGAGAGGGTTGCCATTTCCTTCTCCAAAGCATGAAAGTGAAAAGTGAAAGTGAAGTCACTGAGTCGGGTCAAACTCTCAGCGACCCCATGGACTGCAGCCCACCAGGATCCTCCATCCATGAGATTTTCCAAGCAAGAGTACTGGAGTGGGGTGCCATTGCCTTCTCCCATATCTATTTCTACCATCTCAAAACACAGCTGACATTAGACATGACTTCAGAAGCAAGTGACTTCCAAAAACTCATATACACCTGAAACTTACATGGCTTCCCCTCTCGCCCTCCCACTGCAAAAATTATCAGAACGTGGCAGATAAATAAAGGAATTCTTACACCAGATATCTCAAATCTCATAGTGTATCAAAGGTTAAACAGTTATGAACTGCCAAATATTTACCGTTTTCTCGGCTGCTTGGATGATTTGGAAAAGACTCTGATGCTGCGAAAGACTGAGGGCAGAAGGAGAAAGGGGTGACAGAGGAGGAGATGGTTGGATGGCATCATTGACTCAATGAATATGAGTTTGAGCAAACTCTGGGACATGGTGAAGGACAGGGAGGCCTGGAGTGCTGCAGTCCATGGAGTTTCAAAGAGTTGGACATGACTGAGCAACAGAACAACAATTGCTTAGAAGGATGGCAGAAGAAATTATGGGACAGAAACCAATATGAATGTTGTCATCAATTACTATTTGTCGCAGGAGCCGAGATTCTATAATACAGTCACTCGTTCTCATACATTTGTTTCAGTGGCAGATGAAGAATGAAATCAAAGGCAACAGAAGAGGTAGATTAGTTAAGACACATTTTAATAAACACATTAAAGACATTCCAACCATTCCCCTTAGAGAAAGAAGATCAACTATTAGTGTCCCCATTTCAGAGACAAAGCAGTGAGGACAGGAGACTAATGGCTGCCATAAGGCTCCAGTCATCTGAGAGCTTTCAGAAACCCAGCAGGACCATCCAGCTGAGGCAGAGAGCTGGGAATAGTGAAAAGGAACAAAGGGTAAATGACAAAACCTGGGGCTGTGCCAGGAGGTCTTCTCTCAGGGTCTCAGTGTAAGTCTGGATCTCATGCAGTTAAGCACAAGAAAGGGAAAATTCTCCCGGTGAAGGCAGATGAGAATTCATAGATGAACTCTTGAGTTCTGGCATTGGTAAAGGTTACCTTCCCACCATCATGATCCAGAGCAACTCCAATCCGCTGGGGGCAGTAGGACAGGATCTGGAAGGGCCCTGGCTGCTGCATATAGACACCCCAGCTGAGGACAGCTGCAGAGTCCAGACCCCTCCTTGGGGTGAAGCTGAGAAATCTTCTCACCACTGACTCTCTTGCCGGCCCCACCCCCTACCCCCCAGGCAGAATTTTGGCCATATTCCATTTTCCTGAGACCATTCCTCCTCCAACTCCTCATTCTCCTCTCTATATCCAGGAGAATGATACCCATCAGTAATGCCTATAAATCTACCAAGATCGTTACTGCCAAACACACCTCTGCTTCCAGCCCTGTATCTCCTTGCATCTTCTTCCTCTTCTACTTCCCACCAGAATCTGTCTACTTTCACTTCCCAGTACACTGTGCCCCATGTGAAGCCCTTACTGCCCAGCACCCTGGGCTCCAGATCAAATCACTGACCACGCTGGCATTTGTTCATCCACGAGCCAGTGAACACCATACTCTTCCCATTTGGAGACACTGCGAGGCAGCCATTGGCTGTCTGGGAATTGAGGATGATCATCACTGTTTGGACAAGGAGACAAAGGTGTGGCCTCACAGAAGATACAAATGAGATTTGTCCAGTAGGTTCTGGGCCTTCATGACAACGGTGGGAGACTCCTCAGGGGCCAGGACAAAGGCTGCTTTCGACCTTGTGTTCAGACTATTAGCAACCGTATCTAGAAAGTGTAAACACAGAAAATTCAAGGCCCTAGGCAGTGCCATGAGACTGGAGAGCAAAAAAGATAAAAACTGAGATCACTACAGCTGGGCAAATCTGGGGAAAGGTTTATGGTTTTGAAATTAGGATAAAGAATTTGGATACAAGAGTCAAACAAAGACCTTTCCCTTTAAAACAGAAATGCTGACTTGTGAGTAATGGACCTTCACAGGAAAGCTGCTAACTTCAGCCACTATCCCCTGAAAATACTCACTTGTCTTATATTCCAGATCCCTCATCAATTTTCCTAGAATAAAAGAATAAAAGGACAGTGAGCAATTCTTTCTCTTTTTTTTTAGCCACGCTGCTTTGCTTGTGGGAAGACCAGGAACTGAACCTGGGCTGACGGCAGTGAAAGCTCAGAGTCCTACCCACTGGCCCAGCAGGGGACTCCCTAAAAGAAGCAGTTTTAACACCACAGCTTCTAGGTCAGGTTCTCTTACATTGGCTTATGTAACTTTAGATGATGACAGGGCACCATGAAAGTTCAAGTGAATTAGAGAAAGCAATTCAGGAGATACCCGGGGCTGTGCAGTCTGAATTGGTTCCTGTAAGCATATATACCAACAAGTGCTGAACCCACCTGGTGCTTCGTTAAAGAGTATTTTGGGCATACCACCTGTTGTTAAACTAAGTCTGAAACTTGTACTCCAAACCCACACTGTTTCTCTCCACACTCACAGATACCTCTTTGAGATTCATTCTCCCAGTATTCTTTAAATTGTTAAAAAAAAATTTATTGTGGTAAAAACACCTGACATTCACCATCTTTACTATTTTTAAATGTATAGTTCATTAGTGTTCAGTTTAGTCACTCAGTCGTGTCTGACCCCTTACAGCCCCATGGACTGCAGCACGTCAGGCCTCCCTGTCCATCACCAACTCCCGGCTTGTTCAATCTCATGGCCATCGAATCTGTGATGCCGTCCAGCCATCTCATTCTCTCTCGTTCCCTTCTCCTCCTGCCTTCAATCTTTCCTGGCATCAAGGTCTTTGCCAATGAGTCAGTTAATCATTAATGCTGCTGCTGCTGCTGCTGTTGCTAAGTCCCTTCAGTTGTGTCCGACTTTGTGCGACCCCATAGATGGCCTCCCTACCATACTCCTCCGTCCCTGGGATTTTCCAGGCAAGAGTACTGGAGTAGGGTGCCATTGCCTTCTCCAAATCATTAATGTTAAGTATATTTAAATAACTATGCAGTAGATTTCCAGAATTTTTCCATTTTTAAAAACTGAAACTGTATACCCATTAAACAGCAGCTCATTTCCCCCTCCTCTCTAACTGGGCAACTGCTAACCACTTTCTGTTCCTGTGGATTTGACTACTTCAGAGACCTCATATGCATGGAATCATGTATTACTTGTCTCTTTGTGACTGGCTCCTCTCACTTACCCTACTGTCCTCGAGGTTCATCCATGATAGAGGACGCGACACGATTTCCTTCCTTTTTCAGGTTGGGTAATACTCCAGTGTCTGCATGTGCTGCATTCTGTTTCTCCATTCATCCATCGATGGGCGTGTGGGCTGTTCCTACATGCCATCTGTGGTGAATAATGCTGCTATGAACTTGAGAGTGTGAAGATCTCTTTGAGATTAAACTTCTCTTTTAATTTTTTAGGAAGTGGGAATGCTGGACCATATGGTAATTATATTTTTAATTTTTTGAGGAAATGCCACACATACGTTCAGTGTTTTGAGATACTCTCCCAATGTTCTTTTTACCTCACTGTTAGATGGGAAATATCTTTTTACCATCTTGAGACCTCTGACTGTGACTCTATTTTAGTCTAGGTTCTGTTCTTAGACTATCATGTGGTTTGGACTTAGATTCCCTCCCCAGCGTCCCCGCCTGGTATGAATGACACACGCGAGAGCAAGGGACTCTGAGAAGTCACAGCCACGGTCAAAACCTAAGGACACATTATAGAGAAAGAACGAAGGTTTCTAGGTTCAGAACCCCCTCCTTTATGACTGAATTCTCTGAGTCCTTTCTCTGAAGAAAGAAGTATATCTGAAAATTCCTCTGCCCGATTTTTTGATTGCAGGACTGATCAGCTTTCAACCCAGAACTTCTTCCAGGATATCTAGACTGATGACATCACAATGAGAACTCCTGAGAGAAAGGTGTGATTTTCCACCATCACTGCCTGCACATACACACAAGCACTAACAGTAGCCCAAAGATGCAGAGAGGAAAAGATGGTTTTCCAAGTGGTCAGTTTCAAGGTCAGAGTCAAAGAGCCAGAATGTAGAGTTCTGAAGAAAGGTCATGATCCAAGGATTCTCTATCCACAAATATGTCACTTATAGACAGTATTCAAAAAGAAAGAAAGGCATTTTCCTCTTTTGAAAGTGTTTGAAACATGCTATTGATGCTACAAGCTCTAAAGAAGTTACCTGAGGATATGAACTAGACAAATTAAAATTAAATTTTAAAAAGCATTAAATTTAAAATTAAGTTATAGCTGGGCAGATATATAAACTAAATCCAAAATGAAAATGTCTATGGTTTTGATCTTATTATCAAACAAAATTAAATTCAAGCCAAAAAATTATTAATGAATAGAGGCTATTTTACAGTAGTAAAGATTATAATCATCAATTAAGATGTGACTTACCTTAAAGATCATACAGAGCAAAAACATCAAAATATAAAAACGATGTGTGTATGTGCAAAGTCGCTTCAGTCGTGTTACTCTTTGCCACCCTATCGACAGTGGCCTGTGAGGCTTTTCTGTCCGTGGGATTCTCCAAGCAAGAATGCTGGAGTGGGTTCACATGACCTCCTCCAGGGACTCTTCGTGACCCAGGGATCGACCCTGTGTCTCTATGTCTTCTACATTGCCAGGTGGGTTCTTTACCACTAGTGCCACCTGGAAAGACCTAATATATATATATAATATATATTTTATATGTAATATATATTATATGTATAATATATATATCTTAGGTTTATATAGTTTCCTTTTAGCAATGATTTTTTTGTCCTTTTTCTTGTGTTCTCATAGTGAGAATACACTATGGGCAAAAACTCATTGCTAAAAGGAAACTTTGGGTGACTTTTTCTAGTCTATGACATATCGAAAAGTAAAAAAATCAGCATCAGTACAAAATAATTACTAAGGAAAACCTCCTGGACATATATCAAATTCTATTGCAAAGACAGAGAGAATGTAGTTTCTTTTTGAATGTTTGGAACTGTCCAGAAATTCACATTACAACACAGAAAGCCTCAATAAAGTCCAAAATAGTGAATTGGCAGCAAACTCATCTAATCACAAGGTTTAAAAACTGTGAAACGTAAGAGTGTTAGAAACTGCCCCCTTACTCTCCAGAAAGCAGGAATAGAAAGAACGTACCTCAACATAATAAAAGCTATATATGACAAACGCACAGCTAACATTATCCTCAATGGTGAAAAATTGAAAGCATTTCCCCTAAAGTCAGGAACAAGACAAGCGTGCTCACTTTCACCACTACTATTCAATATAGTTCTGGAAGTTTTGGCCACAGCAATCAGAGCAGAAAAAGAAATAAAAGGAATCCAAATTGGAAAAGAAGAAGTAAAACTCTCACTGTTTGCAGATGACATGATCCTCTACATAGAAAACCCAAAGACTCCACCAGAAAACTACTAGAGATAATCAATGAATATAGTAAAGTTGCAGGATATAAAATCAACACTCAGAAATCCCTTGCATTCCTATACACTAATAATGAGAAAGTAGAAAAAGAAGTTAAGGAAACAATTCCATTCACCATTGCAAAGAAGAGAATAAAATACTTAGGAATATACCTACCTAAAGAAACTAAAGACCTATATATTGAAAACTATAAAACACTGATGAAAGAAATCAAAGGGGACACTAATAGATGGAGAAATATACCATGTTCATGGATTGGAAGAGTCAATATAGTGAAAATGAGTATACTACCCAAAGCAATCTACAGATTCAATGCAATCCCTATCAAGCTACCAGCAGTATTTTTCACAGAACTAGAACAAATAATTTCAAGATTTGTATGGAAATACAAAAAACCTCAAATAGCAAAAGCAATCTTGAGAAAGAAGACTGGAACTGGAGGAATCAACTTGCCTGACTTCAGGCTCTACTACAAAGCCACAGTCATTAAGACAGTATGGTACTGGCACAAGGACAGAAATATAGATCAATGGAACAAAACAGAAAGCCCAGAGATAAATCCACACACCTATGGACACCTTATCTTCGACAAAGGAGGCAAGAATATACAATGGAGTAAAGACAATCTTTTAACAAGTGGTGCTGGAAAAACTGGTCAACCACTTGTAAAAGAATGAAACTAGATCACTTTCTAACACCACACACAAAAATAAACTCAAAATGGATTAAAGATCTAAATGTAAGAAACTATAAAACTCCTAGAGGAGAACATAGGCAAAACACTCTCCGACATAAATCACAGCAGGATCCTCTATGACCCACCTCCCAGTATACTGGAAATAAAAGCAAAAATAAACAAATGGGATCTAATTAAAATCAAAAGCTTCTGCACAACAAAGGAAACTATAAGCAAGGTGAAAAGACAGCCTTCTGAATGGGAGAAAACAATAGCAAATGAAGCAACTGACAAACAACTAATCTCAAAAATATACAAGCAACTTATGCAGCTCAACTCCAGAAAAATAAACGATCCAATCAAAAAATGGGCCAAAGAACTAAATAGGCATTTCTCCAAAGAAGACATATGGATGGCTAACAAACATGAAAAGATGCTCAACATTACTCATTATCAGAGAAATGCAAATCAAGACCACAATGAGGTACCATTTCACACCAGTCAGAATGGCTACGATCCAAGGGTCTACAAGTAATAAATGCTGGAGAAAAGGGAACCCTCTTACACTGTTGGTGGGAATGCAAACTAGTACAGCCATTATGGAAAACAGTGTGGAGATTCCTTAAAAAATTGCAAATAGAACTGCCTTATGACCCAGCAATCCCACTGCTGGGCATACATACCGAGGAAACCAGAATTGAAAGAGACACATGTACACCAATGTTCATTGCAGCATTGTTTATAATAGCCAGGACATGGAAACAACCTAGATGTCCATCAGCAGATGAATGGATAAGAAAGCTGTGGTACATATACACAATGGAGTATTACTCAGCCCTTAAAAAGAATAAATTTGAATCAGTTCTAATGAGATGGATGAAACTGGAGCCAATTATACAGAGTGAAGCAAGCCAGAAAGAAAAACACCAATACAGTATACTGACACATATATATGGAATTTAGAAAGATAGTAATGATGACCCTGTATGTGAGACAACAAAAGAGACACAGAGGTATAGAATGGACTTTTGGCCTCTGAGGGAGAGGGAGAGGGTGGGATGATTTGGGAGAATGGCATTGAAACATGTATACTATCATGTAAGAAACGAAGTGCCACTGTGTTCAATACAGGATACAGGATGTTTGGGGCTGTTGCACGGATGATCCAGAGAGATGATATGGGGTGGGAGGTGGGAGGGGGCTTTGGCATTGGGAGATCATGTACACCTGTGACTGATTCATGTCAATGTATGGCAAAACCAATACAGTATTGTAACGTAGAATAAAGTAAAAATAAAATAAAATAAAAAAGAATTGAAGAAAAAAAAGAGTCTTCTCCAACACCACAGTTCAAAAGCAGTCCAACTCTCACATCCATACATGACCACAGGAAAAACCATAGCCTTGACTAGATGGACCTTTGTTGGCAAAGTAATGTCTCTGCTTTCCAATATGTTATCTAGATTGGTCATACTTTCCTTTCAAGGAGTAAGCGTATTTTAATTTCATGGCTGCAGTCACCATCTGCAGTGATTTTGGAGCCCCCCAAAATAAAGTCTGACACTGTTTCCACTGTTTTCCCACCTATTTCCCATGAAGTGATGGGACCAGATGCTTACACCATACACAAAAACTAACTCAAAATGGATTCAAATCAAACAGAAGACCTACACCGGTATACTCCAGGAACAGCTCCTTGGCATTGGTTTTGGCAATGACTTTTTTGATATGACACCAAAAACATAGGCAACAAAAGCAAAAATAAACAAGTGGAACTGCATCAAACACAAAAGGTTCTGCACAGCAAAGAAAACCATCAACAAAATTAAAAGGCAACCTATACAAGATAAGGAAATATTTGCAAACTATATATCTGATGAATGGTTAATATCTGAAATGTATATAGAACTCATACAGCTCAATAGCATAAAAACAAACAAATGATGCCATTTAAAATGGTCAAATGCCTGAAAAGACATTTTCCCAAAGATAACACTCATTGGCAAAAATGTGGAGAAAAGGGAATCCTTATGCACTGTTGAATAGCTACTATGGAAAATATTATGGAAGTTCCTCAAAAAATTAAAAATAGAATAAATACACAATAGTAAAAAAAAGAAACTTTCTCCTTCCCCCAACCAGCACCTCTGACAGAAGAAGAAAAAGTGAGGAGAGTCTCTGAAGAGGCTCTTACCTGGAGAGGTTACACAGAGTCTCACCTCTTTGTCCTGCTCTTGCTTACCTGTGCTGGATCCTGTCACCTGCTGCCTACAGGACCGTCCTGGCAGCGGGCTGGTTACAGACAAACCGTCAGTTGTGTCGTTGGTCTTTGGAGTCGATGCTGCTCATCAAGGTCATGACTCAGCCCTTTCTGCTTTGTCACCACAGACTCTCCAGAGCCCACCCGACCCCCACATACCAGCCCTGAGGCGGGGGTCACAGTAAGTTTTGGACCACGTGGGCCAGGATCCTCTCTCCAACCCTCAGCTCACTTTCTGCACAAGGACAACAGAGATTAGCAGGGGTCCAGGGAAGTCAGGGACTGGCACTGACCCTCATCAGGGTGAGAGGGTTAGGTCACCAGAGCATAGACCTCAGTTTTCTCCCTGTCCCCAGGAGGGGACGCTACTCCTGGCACACAGGAGGTTCTCCATCAGTTCCCTCCCTCCTGACAGCTGTTTCTGAACAGTTACAGACTGTGTTGCATTTACATGTCATTCCACCCCGGCTGTGAATCCCTTGGTGTGTCACTCACTGAGACCCAGTACAGAGCCTGACATACAGTAACCATATAACAAATAATGAGCAAATCCGTGTGGGGTTTCCTTCAACTAATACATACATAAAGTCTAAACAGTTCATATGACATAAAGGGTTACAGTGAAAAGTAAATTTCCTCCTCTATCCCATCCAAAATCTTTCCCCAGTCTCTCCCTGGACAAGGTAAGTGTTACAGTTTATATAGTATTCTAGAGAGAGAGTCCATTTTGTAAGATGGAATTTCCCATATATTCTATCTACAACTTTGTAATCAATTAGCAATATACTCTGAGAATATTTTATTTTTAAAATACAAATATAATTCAGTTTAAGATATTGATAATAATGATTCTCCACTGCTGATTTTAAACATTTAACTATAGGAAAAAACCTTCATCTTCCATAATAATAGAATTTTTTCCTAGACGAGTATCCAGATTTAAAATATGCTCATTCTCCAATCTTTCTGAGACTACTTGTCCTCACGGTTAATTTCTGGGTAATATGATGAAGCAGATGTAAATTTTTCAATTTTGATCTTCAAGAGAAGAAACTTTTCCTCCTTCCCTGCTTTCCCTTGTTGCTCCCAAACCAAGAACGTGGTTTTGGGTTCCTCGGTCCATGCCAACAAGAGCAACGTCCCAGGAGACCAGAGAGGAAAGGTCACGGAGCCCTGGATGCCTGGACAACCTCTTGCTGCAGGGCCACCCTAACGTTAAGCTGTTAGTTGCTCAGTTGTGTCTGACTCTTTGCAACACTGTGGACTGTAGCCTTCCAGTGTCCTCTGTCCATGGGATTCTCCAGGCAAGAATACTGGAGTGGGTTTTCATGTCCTTCTCCAGGGGATCTTCCCAACCCAGGGATCGAACCTGAGTCTCCTGCCTTGAGGGGTGGTCTCTATACCATCTGAGCCACCAGGGAAGCCCACGCAGCCCTGCAGGGCCCCTCGCAGCCCTGGAGCTCCCTGCCTCACTGTCCTGGGAGACACATACCAGCTTCCTTCCTGTGAGACCAGTGTTACTTGGGTTCGGCTGCACAGAGTGAGTTAATACATGTCGGGAGAACAGGGTTCCCAGGAGTGTGTGCTCATGATGGTGTGTTGTGAGATGAGCAGAGATGTATTTACAGTGTCACCCTTGGCTCCTGGGACATTACTGTGAGCTGGAGGAAGGGAGAGCTGGGTTGAGGGTGGGGGCAGCACAGGGGTCCTGGAAATGTTACCCTCCTCATCTTCCCAGCCGTGGGGTCTGACAGGGGAGGGTTTGTCACCAGGTATCCGTTTGGGGGCGTTTGTCTCTTCACTTTCCTTCCTGTCCTCTTTACAGACAGTTTCCTTCACATTCCAGACAGGAGGAGAATCTCTGCTGGTGCTCTCTTTCTCCTCATCCTCCTGTCTGAGGGCAGGGCCTGTGGAGGCTGAGACCTAGAGGAGGAACTTTTCAGGTAGGACAGGAATGCAGGTCACTCATCCTCCTTCTGGAATCTGCTTCCCCAGCCTGGCCTGCACAGCCAGTCCTGAGATAGCTGACCATGGGTCCCTCTTATCTTTTTTCCCCTTGATCCCAAAGTGTATTAATCTCCTAACTGTTACCAGAGAGTCACTAGTCCAGCTTATGTTCCAAAAGTGAGTATTATACAGAGGTATTGCTACCAGAGGAGGGGAACATTGGGAGCACCTTAGATCTGCCAAGCACAGGATGACTTTGGGATCATCTGACCACATGGCTTCTCACAGAACTAAGGCTAGGAATGGAGACCAAAATAGAGAGTTCAAGTCCAAGGTTTTGAGTCTCACTCCTCACATATCCAGATAAAAATTATGTTCCAAAATACTAGGGCAAACTTCCAGGTTATTTGGAATTAAAAGAGAGAACTTTGTAGGTAGAAACATAAAGGTAGGAAATGAAAAGGTAGTAGCCAGGCTGAGAGTTACAGCTGTCTCATTATCACTGGCAACTATCGTGCTAGTTTCTGCAAGAACCACAGTGGAGAATTAACTGCTATATGATGTGATCACCACACTTGCATCCTGTAAGTCTTTGAGGATGATGTTAACTTCTTTCATTATCCCCAGGACACAATATTGCCTTTAATACTCTGTCTTGGCAGAGTATTTTCCAACACCATTTTATATTCCCAGTAGCAGGTTCCATGCTTCCAAACTCTCCACATCCTCTCTGAGGATATGAATCTTGGTTTCTGGATTTTCAAGGAGGGGATGTCACCTATGATCCCCACATGAACAAGCTCTGGGTTGTATTTCCTATTACAGCTCATAAGCTTGAGCAAACCAAAGGGAAGATTTTTCCAGGTTTGGCTAATGCCCTAAGGGTAAAAACAACTCCCTCTGAAATATTGCCCACACTTATATTTTGCCTAAACATTTATTCTCTTGGTACTGTACTTACGGAAGCTTTTATACTTAAAATCTATTATTTTTATTTGCTTTAACTGGACAAGTAGACCTTAAAACCAGGCCAACCATGTTACTATAAATGGAATCTCCAAGGCCTATTTTTTCAATCTTGCTATTTTTCTTGCACCAGGGTAGTTGTCAGAATACAAGTCCTTCTAAACCAATGATACTTTATGTTCTGTGAGCCAGTGCTGGTTTGTGAAATGCTTGTTGTCAGGTCACAGTAAGAAACATACAGACATCGAAAGTGAGCATAAGCAAGTAAACTACCTTATCTTGATCCAGACTGGTAATTGCCAGGAAAAAGATGAGCATTTTTATCATGTCATGGATCTGCTAAGCTGTTGGATTATTAGTCTTCACGGACTAGAGATTATAGCTTGGTGTCTGAACTAGTACTTAAAAGACTTTTATGTGGGTCACATGTAATTGATCAATTTCATAGATACTTTCCCTAGCAAATGCATGTGTACAAAGAAATACAAAAGTACAGTTCAGTCGCTCTGTGGTATCCAACTCTTTGCAATACCATGGACTGCAGCACAGCAGGCTTCCCTGTCCATCACCAACTCCTGGAGCTTGCTCACACTCATGTCCCTCGAGTCGATGATGCCATTCCAACCATCTAATCCTCTGTCATCCTCTTCCCCTCCTGCCTTCAATCTTTCCCAGCATCAGGGTCTTTTCCAATGAGTCAGTTCTTCCCACCAAGTGGCCAAAGTATTGGAGCTTCAGCTTCAGCATCACTCCTTCCAATGAATTTTCAGGGTTGATTTCCTTTAGGATTGAATGGTTTGATCTCCTTGCATTCCAAGGGACTCTCAAGAGTCCTCTCTAACACCACAGTTCAAGAGCATCAGTTTTCTTGTACTCAGCCTTCTTTATGAAGTCCAGCTCTCACATCCCTACATGACTACTGGAAAACCATAGCTTTGACTACACAGAACTTTGTTGGCAAAGTAATGTTTCTGCTTTTGAATATGCTGTCTAGGTTGGACACAGCTTTACTTCCAAGCAGCAACCATTTTTCATTTTCATGGCTGCAGTCACCATCTTCAGTGATTTTGGAGCCCCCAAAATAAAGTCTGTCACTATTTCCATTGTTTCCTCATTTCTTTGCCATGAAATGATGGGAATGGATGCCATAATTTTAGTCTTCTGAATGTTGAACTTTAAGCCAGCTTTTTCACTCCTTTTTCATTTTAATCAAGAAGCTCCTCACTTCCTCATAGCTTTCTAACATAAGGGTGGTGTCATGTGCATTTTTGTGCTTATTGATAGTTTTCCCAGCAATCTTCATTCCAGCTTGTGCTTCATCCAGCCCAGCATTTTGCATGATGTCCTTTTCATTATAGGGGACTGGAATGCTAAAGTAGGAAGTCAAGAAACACTTGGGGTAACAGGTGAATTTGGCCTTGGAATACGGAATGAAGCAGGGCAAAGGCTAATAAAGTTTTACCAAGAGAATGCATTGGTCATAGCAAATACCCTCTTCCAATAACAGAAGAGAAGTCTCTACAAATGGATATCCCCAGATGGTCAGCATCAAAATCAGATTGATTATATTGTTTGCAGCCAAAGATGGAGAAGTTCTATACAGTCAGCAAAGACAAGACCAGGAGCTGACTATGGCTCAGATCATGAACTCCTTATTGCCAAATTCAGACTTAAATTGAAGAAAGTAGGGAAACCACTAGACCATTCAGGTATGACCTAAATCAAATCCCTTATGTTTATACAGTGGAAGTGAGAAATAGATTTAAGGGACTAGATCTGATAGAGTGCCTGATGAACTATGGACGGAAGTTTGAGAAATTGTACAGGAGACTGGGATCAAGACCATCCTCAGGGAAAAGAAATGCAAAAAGCAAAATGGCTGCCTGGGGAGGCCTTACAAATAGCTTTGAAAAGAAGAAAAGCAAAAAGCAAAGGAGAAAAAGAAAGATAAAAGCTTCTGAATGCAGAGTTCCAAAGAATAGTAAGGAGAGATAAGAAGACTTCCTCAGCAATCAATGCAAAGAAATAGAGGAAAACAACAGAATGGGAAAGCCTAGAGATCTCTTTAAGAAAATTAGAGATACCAAGAGGACATTTCATGCAAAGATGGGCTTGATAAAGGATAGAAATGGTATGGACCTAACAGAAGCAGAAGATATGAAGAAGAGGTTGAAGAATATACAGAAGAACTGTACAGAAAAGATCTTCATGACCCAGATAATCACAATGGTGTGATCACTCACCTAGAGCCAGACATCCTGGAATGTGAAGCCAAGTGGCCCTTAGAAAGCATCACTGCAAACAAAGCTAGTGGAGGTGATGGAATTTCAGTTGAGTTATTTCACATTCTGGAAGATGTTGCTGTGAAACTGCTGTACTCATATGCCAGCATATTTGGAAAACTCAGCAGTGGCCACAGGACTGGAAAAGGTCAGTTTTCATTCCAATCCCAAAGAAAGGCAACACCAAAGAATGCTCAAACTACTGCACAATTGCACTCATCTCACATGCTAGTAAAGTAATGCTCAAAATTCTCCAAGCCAGGCTTCAGCAATACATGAACCGTGAACTCCCAGATGTTCAAGCTGGTTTTAAAAGGCAGAGGAACCAGAGATCAAGTTGCCGACATCCGCTGGATCATGGAAAAAGCTAGAGAGTTCCAGAAAAACATCTATTTCTGCTTTATTGACTCTGCCAAAGCCTTTAACTGTGTGGATCACAAGAAACTGTGGAAAATTCTCAAAGAGATGGGAAAATTCTCAAGAGACTACCTGACCTGCCTCTTAAGAAACCTGTATGCAGGTCAGGAAGCAACAGTTAGAACTGGACATGGAACAACAGACTGGTTCCAAATAGGAAAAGGAGTACGTCAAAGCTGTATATTGTCACCCTGCTTATTTAACTTATATGCAGAGTACATCATGGGAAACGATGGGCTGGAAGAAGCACAAGCTGGAATCAAGATTGCTGGGAGAAATATCAATATCCTCAGATATGCAGATGACATCACCCTTATGGCAGAAAGTGAAGAGGAACTAAAAAGCTTCTTGATGAAAGTGAAAGAGGAGAGTGAAAACATTGGCTTAAAGCTCAACATTCAGAAAACGAAGATCATGGCATCTGGTTCCATCACTTCATGGGAAATAGATGAAGAAACAGTGGAAACAGTGTCAGACTTTATATTTTGGGGCTCCAAAATCACTGTAGATGGTGATTGCAGCCATGAAATTAAAAGACACTTACTCCTTGGAAGGAAAGTTATGACCAACCTAGATAGCATAATAAAAAGCAGAGACATTACTTGGCCAACAAAGGTCCATCTAGTCAAGGCTATGGTTTTTCCTGTAGTCATGTATGGATGTGAGAGTTGGACTGTAAAGAAAGCTGAGTGCTGAAGAATTGATGCTTTTGAACTGTGGGGTTGGAGAAGACTCTTGAGAGTCCCTTGGACTGCAAGGAGATCCAACCAATCCATTCTGAAGGAGATCAGTCCTGGGTGTTCATTTGAAGGACTGACGCTAACGCTGAAGCTCCAGTACTTTGGCCACCCCATGCGAAGAGCTGACTCATTGGAAAAGAGTCTGATGCTGGGAGGGATTGGGGGCAGGAGGAGAAGGGATGACAGAGAATGAGATGGCTGGATGGCATCACCAACTCGATGGACATGAGTTTGAGTAAACTCTGGGATTCGGTGATGAACAGGGAGGCCTGGTATGCTGCAGTTCATGGGGTCGCAAAGAGTCGGACACGACTGAGCAACTCAACTGAACTGAACTTTGCATATAGGCCTTCCCTGATAGCTCAGTTGGTAAAGAATCCACCTGCAATGCAGGAGAGCCCCATTTGATTCCTGTTTCAGGAAGATCCCCTGGAGAAGGGATATGCTACCCACTTCAGTATTCTTGTGCTTCCCTTGTGGCTCTGTTGGTAAAGAATCTGCCTGCAATGCAGAAGACCTGGGTTTGATTCATGGGTTGGGAAGATCCCCTGGAGAAGGGAAAGGCTACCCACTCCAGTATTCTGGCCTAGAGAACTCCATGGATAGTACATTGTGTAGCAAAGAGTCAACCACGATTGAGCCACTTTCACTATTCACTCTGCATATTAAGTTCAAAAATCAGGGTGACAATATAGCCTTGATGTTCTTCTTTCCCAGTTTGAAACCAGTCTGTTGTTCAATGTCAGGCTCTGATTGTTGCCCGTTGACCTGCGTACAGGTTTCTCAGGAGGCAGGTAAGGTGTTTTGATATTCCTGTCTCTTGAATTTTCCACAGTTCATTGTGATCCACACAGTCAAAGGGTTTGGGTAGTCAAAAAGCTGAAGTAGATGTTTTTCTGGAACTTCCTTGCTTTTTCTGTGATCCAATGGATGTTGGCACTTGGATCTCTGGTTCCTTTGCCTTTTCTAAATCCAGCTTGTACATCTGGAAGTTCTAGTTCACATACTGTTGAAACCTAGCTTGGAGAGTTTTGAGTGTTACTTTGCTAGCATGTGAGATGAGGGCTACTGTGCAGTAGTTTCAACATTCTTTGGAATTGCCTAACTTACAAAAGTTAATATGCAATAAAATGTCAGTATATATGTAGGGGTCCCATGAAGACTTATAGATCTTCTTTTTTAAGCCTGGAAAGAGACAACGGCAGCTGGAGGACATTTTGAGTAATCATTTCATCATTCAGAAATGCACTCTGCTAATCTGAGAGTATAAACTAGAGTTGACAGAAACTGGCCCTCATAACGCAATGTCACATAACGCAACATCACAGAAGTTGAAAGACATCATTGATTCATTCATCCAACTTGACTGGTTACAATGTAGCAGACTTAAGTTCTGATCTAGATCACTGCACAAAAACATTGACGTTTGTGATTCTTTTCCCCTACCTCACTCTGCTTCTCCAACCCCAGAATCTGTACCCTCTTCCCAAATGAGGGGAATTTCACACTTGATGATCTTGGTGGAAGGCAGACAGTTTCCTCCATTAGACAGAAAACCTTGCTTCCTAAATATTCCTGCAGCTAGAAAGAGGGTGAGGCTCCACGAGGCAGGTTACTACATGCTGGACTCTTCCTTTGGACTTGGTGCCACAGCAAGACTAGAATTGCACTGAATGCCTTAGGTGCACGTGGCACATGGGGCCGAGGTGGCAGTGTGATGGCAAACTGTCAGGAGCAGCAGAGAGCAGGTCTAGTCATAGGGTCCATTGTCCAGCATCAGGGCTGACAGTGCTGTGAGCAGTGCTGTCTGTGCAAACCTGCAGGGGAAGGGGTCCCTGTGTGGGATCTGACCCGAGTGGGATTGAGGATTCTGTTCCCGGTCGTGGCCTCAGGGCTGTTCAGTGGTTTTCCCTGAAATAAACTCAAAACCACAAGTGTGCCTCTCTCTGTTCCATTTAGAACAATTTGAAATCTTTTTTTTCCACCCAGAATTTCCTAAGAATACCATACAGGGAAGACTCAGACAGCAAGGATTCAGAGACTTTTGCTTTATTATGATTCATATACAATACTGTCAGTTTATGGTGTAAAATTGTTGATTTGATACACTTCTGTACTGCAAAATAATCGCCATCATATCTTTGTCTGACTGAATCATGTCCCATAATTCCCTCTTCTGCGTGTGTGGAGAAAATTTAGATCTACTCTCTTAGCAACACAGAGACTCTCTTTATGGTGAGCTAATAATCACTTCCTAAATTTTCAGCCTGGCGACAGCACATGGCAGAAACAACATGTAATTGCACCAAATGTTTTGTCTTTTTCCTCTCAGGAAAAAAAACATTTAAATGTGTGTTTGAGACACCTCCCCGCCTCAATCATTCTCTGATCTTTAACGTCAGCGGATCCTAGTCTGCTCAGGACTGCTTGTAGAGATTGTTACAAAATACTCAGGACTCTTCCCAGATCCACTATCTAGACTGTAGGGCTCAGAGTTCGGGAATGTATTATGAACGAGCCATACAGGGAGGCTGGTGCACAGCCCTGTGCTCCTGCTATGAAATGTATGATCTGGAGGATCAGCACCAACCGTGCTATAAGTCTATTCCAGACCTTCTGTCTCTAAGAGGAGTGCAGGTGAAGGACATTCCTTCAGGTCCTTCAGGACCCCTTTCCATGTGCCATCTAGATGTCAGAATGGTGCTATCTTCTCAGGTGTGTGGTCTGATCAGTTCCCATAGTGCGGGGGATTCAGGATTCAGTCCTCGTCCCTCTGCTTCTATAGCCAATTCTCCTCTCATCTGTGACCTCATCTGTTCTCAAGGCTTTGAACATCATTTACATGGTGTCACCATTTCCATCTATTTCTCCCTCAAATCATCTCACCTTAACCCTAGACTAGTAAACCCAACTCAGTTGCTACTTTCCTAAACCAAATGCTAATGGTGATGCCTCTTCAAACATGCTCCTTCCAGAGTCCCTCATTTCCACAGTAGGTGCCCCACATGCTTACTTGCAAATCTCAAATGTTGCGCTCCTCCTTTACTCTTTCTCATAACTCAGATTTAATCCACTAGGAAATGGTGTAACATGCATTTTCAGAATAGATCAACAATCCACTCACCCACCACTATCTTCCCTGCTCACATCACAGACAAGCCCCAGAATCCCCACTGTATTCCTCAGGCTCCTCTGCGCCTCCCTCGCCCTTCACCTCCTGACTGTGCACAGCAGCCTGGCTGATGCTTCCAGAGAGCAGGCACAGCAGGTCCTGCTCTGTTCCAATCATCCTATGACTCCACAGCTTACTCAGATAAAATCAACGCCCTCTAACATCCTGGAGGCCCACAGGATGGCCAGACATGGGATCTCAGCGCAACTCCTTTTCCTTCAGCCCCAGCTGCCTCCTGGCTCTCCCTTGAAAACAAACACCCTCCTGCCCTCGTGCATTTGCCCTGGAGGCTCCTCTGCCTGGAGAGAACCTCCCCTAGACGACCTTGTGGACATTCCTTCATGTCCTTCACATCTTTACTCAAAGGTCACCTTTTCAATGAGGCCCACTGTCCACCCTAGTAACACAGCCACCTGCCCTGTCCCCACACACTCATACCTGGATCACCTTCCTCAGAGCACTTACCAACCTGTACGGGAAACACTCCCTCACTCTGCTAGGCTCATAGTACATGCTCTGCCCCTTCTCCCTAGAACACACTGCACATGGCGGACAGGGTTTGTCTGGTGTTAGTTCACTGAGCTCTCCCAGATGCAGAAAGAGTATGTCATGTCTCTGTCACACAACAAATATCAGTTCAATGAATGGTCAGTAAAGTGCTTCCCTATTCCAGAGAGAGTGTCTTTATTAGTGTGACCTCAGGCCACCTGCTGTCCTGTGCCAGTTACAGCACAACATCCAATATCACTGACCTCAATGCTGCCTGTATTTTACTCACAAAGGCTGATCTCCCTTCCCTCCCACACCGATCAGCCTGCACACCACACACAAGGCTCTTTATCTCTTCAGAAAGGAAGATCCCTCACTTCCAGGTCCTATATTCAACCTGCTGTGATTTTATTAGACTCTGCTTTCTAAATCCATGAGTTGAGATGGAAGCCAACATTAGCCTTAGAAGATGTAAGGGCAGAAGAGGGGGCAGACTGCAGAGAAGAGAGAAGTCCAACAAGAATTAAGTCAAGATATGAAACTATTGGGTCCCTCTTCTTTGCAAGTTCCAGCATGTAGTTCCTTTAAAAAGATTGAGAAAAGCTGGAAAGAAGAAAACAGCAAAACCTCTAGGAGGGCAAGAGCTGGATGGCTCTGAAATTTCTCTCCTGGAACCACTGAGAATCCTGTATGCATGGTCCCCTTGGACTTGTGGGGACAATGACGGGCAAAGTGACCCCTGCTGCTGTCAGAGATGGGGTCACCTGGAGAATGAGACCAGGACTCTACACATGAAAAAGAACAGTCATTACACCACCAACAATAATAGCAATAACTAAATAAGCAAAATAAAAACACATTCAAAAATGACAGGAGCTAAGGATAGGTCCAAGCCCTGATCCTAGGCTAACCATTTAAAAACGCACCTGGCCCATGGTGCTGGAAATACAACAAGGCCCAGGTGACTCCTGAGTCTGTGATCACAGGTCCTTGGTGGGACACGGATTTACTGAAGGGAGAAGGACAAAGGAGCGGAGACGAGGACCCAGCCCAGGAGTGACCATAGGCGGTGCA
Organism: Nanger dama; assembly: GCA_917880005.1. Taxonomy (NCBI): domain Eukaryota; kingdom Metazoa; phylum Chordata; class Mammalia; order Artiodactyla; family Bovidae; genus Nanger; species Nanger dama. The sequence goes on from CAKJTW010000032.1 coordinate 1,909,936, forward strand.
TGGGCAGTGCATGCATGCCCACCAGGCACACGGATCACTGACTGGGCACAGGCCCTGTCCACACTCAGCTCCTCACAGCCTCCTCCTGTTCTCCTGCAGCTGACTCAGCACAGCAAACCTGTGGATGGATCTGGAAGGTTTTCAGTGTTTCAGTTTATTTCCTCTTTCAAACTTTAGGAATCCTCACCTTTATTATCCAATCCCCATTCATGGCACCAATTAGAAAAACAGATTCATATATATACAGATTTTATGTTCAAAGAGGAAATAAGACATAATTATCAGTGCATATGAAGCCAAGACAGCGATGAAGCTCGCCGAGCCCCATCTCGGCTGAACAGGACAGTGGATCAGGGAGAAGAACACAGGTCAGGGTGGGGAAGGGGCGCAGTGGGCAGGGGTGACCAGTCTCCCCAACTCCTCACGTTACGCTAACAGGAGCACAGACACGTTCAGAGGCAGCTGCAGAAAGAGGGGTCCAGGGATCTGAAGTCACATAGTGAGATGCAGCATCACTCAGTCCTCACAAGGCAGCTGTCTCACACTGTGAGAGAAAAGAATCAGGAAGCAGTTCAGGTCAGTCATGTAAGGGCTGACATTCTCCACAGCCCCCCCCACATGCTCACATGTCCCACTCAAAGATCCCTGCCACCCAGTTTGTCCCCCTGCCTGAATATTCCTTCCAATCTAGACCCTCCCGGGTCTCACCTTTAGGAATCGTGAGAGACACATCAGAGCCCTGGTCACTGTCACTGCCTGGGGGAGAACAAGACCAGGACGTGGTCAGAACCCACAGGAGAGAAACTGGAGAAGGCACTTTGAGGAGAGTAAGTCCCCCATGGCCTCCTGTGTGCACCCTCACAAGGGTCTCAGGAATCACCCCCTTCATACTTACTTGCAGCCTGGCTATAGATCTGTCCTTTTCACCTGTGAGAAGAAAATATCACGTGAGAGGCCAGGGAGAAGGCTGAGTCATGAGATCCTAGAGCAAGCCCTAGTCCCAGACCCCACAGAACTTTCTGGAACTGTGGTCAAAACTCATGATAGGATCAGGAAGACAGATAAGGGAGATGTGTAAGGACTGGGCCACCTGCTCTCCTGGAGGTCTGTCCTCCCGAGGACCTCCCTCTGACCTTCAAGTGCTGGAAACCTGGTCTCTAACTGGAATTAGGAAGGCGAAAAATTTCTCTTTCATTTTCACAAGTGCTTTAGAAAAGAAAAATGTTAACATCAGCTGCAGACTCCACATGTGTGTGGAGGGTACTTTCCAGTAACCAGGCAGGTAAACTTCTACCTCAGTTTGAAACCCCACTGAGACAAGAAAACTCAGATCCCTCCATTCCTTCCCTACCTGAGTGCTTCTTCCTCCAGATTACAGCTCCAGCAACTACAGCCACCAATAGGAGAACCAGGCCAACAATGAGACCCATGGTGAGGAAGGAGGGCTGAGGAGATTCTGTGGAGGAAAGGAAAGGGGCCCTGACCTCAGGCTTGAGCCCTGATCTTGCTGAACTGAGTCCTGAAGGGCTCCTGCTTTATCTGGAGTGGATGCTCTGGCCCCATCCCCCTCCTTACCCCATCTCAGGGTGAGGGGCTCCTGAAGCCCCTCGTGTTGCACACGGCACGTGTATCTCTGCTCCTCTCCAGAAGGCACAACCAGGGCCACCCACTTCTGGAAGGTTCCATCCCCTGAAGGCCTGGTCTCCACAAGCTCCATGTCCTGGGTCTGGTCCTCCCCATTGCGCTGCCAGGTCAGTGAGATCTCCTCAGGGTAGAAGCCCAGGGCCCAGCACCTCAGGGTGACTTCACGCTCAGAGATGGGGTGATGAGTCACATGTGTTTTTGGAGGGTCTGAGGAAGAATCAGAAAATTCACAGGTTTTGTTACCTCCATGGGTCACTGAATTAGTGTCATGTGACCATCCTGAGAATGAACAGAACAGTGATTTTTACACAGCTTTACGGACATATACCTAACAAAAATTGTGCACGTTTAGAGTGTACTACATGTTGCTTTGATATATATGGACACTGTGAAGGTAATTAATGTATTCATCAAATTACATTATGTGTGCGTCTATTTGACAGGGATGATAAGAATGATTAAGATGAATTTTAAAGTTTATAGTACAGGATTAACTATAGTCACAAGGCTGTACATCAGATACTTAGATGTATTACCAACTTTTTTACCCTCTGAGCTACAGAACATTCAGGAGCGTGGTTTTGAAAAAGCAGCAAAACAGCTAGATAACAGCCTCATCTCGGAGATCAGGGATGATCTATATTAGCCCTTAGAAATTTCTAGAATGAGAGACTAGGATAGGCGCTCTAAAAATGTGAGGGGGAGAATACAGACTAAAGGTCCTGACTCTGGCGGAGGCTGAATGACTCAGAAAAGCTGGAGTCAGGCCTCCTAAGATGCTCTCAGGGTGAGAACAGGCCTTGAGAGAGAAAGTCATGGATCACAAGATGGTGGCCAGGGTCAAAGGGCACCGCTGACCAGCTGTTTCAGGGATGGTTTGTTTTCTGCGTCTTCCTCAAAGACACTGGATTCCTTGATTGTCCTTCAGAGAAGTGGGGCCACTGGTGACTGTCTGGTACAGAATCTGAAAACCCAGGCGGATTTCCTCCCTCTCCTAACAAGAACCTGGGGCGCTGTTCCCACAGGGACCCCACTTTCCTCTCCCTCGTGGGAAGCCAGCTCCAGCCCAGGGAGACCAGGGCGGCCCGCGCCCCTCGTACCTGCGCGCTGCAGCGTGTCCTTCCCGCTCTCCAGGTATCTGCGGAGCCACTCCACGCACTCGCCCTCCACGTATTTTCTGAATCTGTCCGCCTCACCTGCCGCCTCCCTCTTGCCCTTGGAGATCTGAGCCGCCGTGTCCGCCGCGGTCCAGGAGCGCAGGTCCTCGTTCAGGGCGATGTAGTCTCTGCCGTCGTAGGCGTCCTGCCTGAACCCGCGGAGGAGACGCCCGTCCGGCCCCACGTGGCAGCCGTACATCCACTGGTAGGTGTGAGACCCTGACCCGCCCCGACCGCCCGCGGTGATTAAACCCAAACTGAAAATGAAACCGGGTCAAGTCCCCGCGAGCTCCTCCCGGGTGGGGGGCCGGGCGGGTCCCGCAGCGCTGGGGTGACCCTCGGACCCGCGGCGACCCCGCCGGTCCCTGGGCTGGGGCCGTGACCCGGACCCGGGCCCGCGTGGCTCACCGGCCTCGCTCTGGTTGTAGTAGCCGCGCAGGGTGTTCAGGCTCACTCGGAAAGCCTGTGCGGTGTCCTTGGCCTTTCGCGTCTCCTGACCCCAATACTCCGGCCCCTCCTGCTCCATCCACGGCGCCCGCGGCTCCATCCTCGGATCCGGGGCGTCGCTGTCGAACCGCACGAACTGCGTGTCGTCCACGTAGCCGACGATGATGAAGCGGGGCTCCCCGAGGCCGGGCCGGGACACGGCGGTGAAGAAATACCTCAGCGAGTGGGAGCCTGGGGGGCGGGGAGGGGTGAGACCCGGCCCGACTTCCTCCCGGCGCGGGTCCCGGTTCCGAGGTGATGGCGCCGGAGGGAGGAGGCGGGGGCCTAGGGGCCAGCGAGATGGAAGCGGTCGAAAACCAGCCCGAACTGCGGAGGGGGGAAGAAAAGAGGGTTCGGGATGCAAGCGAAAGATAGGACGGGCCCCTGGGCGGGTCTGGGCAGGGGCGTCTGGGTCTCGTTCCCTGGGTTCCTGGCCCCCAGACTCCCGCGCAAGCCCCTCGCCCCTCCCCGCAGAGGCCGTTCCCTCCCAACCCTGCGCTCACCGGCCAGGATCTCGGTCAGGACCAGGGCCCCCCGAGACGAGCAAGAGGAGGATTCGCCGCCCCATGACTCCCATCCTCTGGGTCTGGGAAGCGGAGTCCGGGTGGGTGAGTGGAGACTATAACCGGGAACCGAGGAGACGTTGATTGGTTTTTCTAGAAACCGGGCACCCAGTGGCAGTGAGAACAGGGGCCGCATCACCAGTGTCCAGGCAGCAGGGCTAAACACCGGTTGTGAGAGAGAAAGTGAAACTCGAGGAGAAGGGGAATTCCCAACATGGAGAGTCCCAGCCCCAAACACCGCTGAATGGCTCGCCCTCCAGGGACCTTGGACTTTGCCCTAATCCCTCCCCTCCTGCTAGGAAGAATGTTCAACCTACCGAATAATTGCACTCATCTCACATGTTAGCAAAGTAATTTTCAAAATTCTCCAAACTAGGTTTCAACAGAACCTGAACCCTGAACTTTCAGACGTTCAAGCTGGATTTAGAAAAGCCAGAGGAGCCAGAGATCAAAGTGCCAACATCACCTGGATCATGGAAAAAGCCAGACAGAAAACATATATACTTCTGCTTTGTTGAGTGCCAAAGCCTTTGACTTTGTAAATCACAACAAACTGTGGCCAATTCTTCAAGAGTTGGGAATTCCAGACCACCTGACCTGCCTCTTAAGTCCGTATTGCAGGTCAAGAAGCTACAGTTAGAACCTGACATGGAACAACAGACTGGTTCCAAATTGGGAAAGGAGTATATCAAGGCTGTATACTGTTACCCTGCTTATTTAACTTACATGCAGACTACATCATGTGAAATGCTGGGCTGTATGAAACACAAGCTGGAGTCAAGATTGTGAGGAGAAATATCAATCACCTCAGATATGCAGATGACAACCACCCTTATGGCAGAAAGCAAAGAGAAAGTAAAGAGCCTCTTGATGAAATTGAAAGAGAAGAGTGAAAAACTTGGCTTAAAACTCAACATTCAGAAAACTAAGATCATGGCACCTGGTCCCATATTTTCATGGCAAATAAATGGGGAAACAAGAGAAATAGTGGGAGACTTTATTTTTTTGAGGCTCCAAAATCTCTGCAGATGGTGACTGAAGCCATGAAAGTAAAAGACGCTTGCTCCTTGGAAGGAAAGCTATGACCAACCTAGACAGCATATTAAAAAACAGAGACATTATTTTGGCAACAGGCTATGGTTTCTCCAGTAGTCATGTATGAATGTGAGAGTTGGACTATAAAGAAAGCTGGGAGCCGAAGAATTGAAGTGTGGTGTTGGAGAAGACTCTTGAAAGTCCCTTGGACTACAAGGAGATCCAACCAGGAAATCTGAAAGGAAATCAGCCCTGAATATTCATTGGAAGGACTGATGCTGAAGCTCTAATACTTTGGACATCTGATGGGACGAACTGACTCATTGGAGAAGACCCTGATGCTGGGCAAGATTGAAGGCAGAAGGAGAAGGGGATGACAGAAGTTAAGATGGTTGGGTTACATCACTGACTTGATGGACATGAGTCTGAGCAAAGTCCAGGAGATAGTGATGGACTGGGAGGCCTGTTGTGCTGCAGTCCATAGGGTCACAAAGAGTTGGACACTACTGAGTGATTGAACTGAACTCCCCTCCTGCACCAAGAACTCTTTGTGCCACTGTCTTCCTGAGTCCTAGCTCTGGGGCTGTTTCTGATTTTGATTAAAATATCTACAAAATATTACAAAGTAGTGAGGACCCCAAGGATAGTATTATGTGACCACTTCTATGCATATTTTCCATACTATGAATAATACACTAAACATTTTTATTTATTTAGAATAATATTAATAACCCATGCATTTACTATGAATAACTATTTCCTTAAAAAGCAGGGTAGTGAGATACATACAGCCTTTTACATTTTTTCCAAGTATCTTTCTTGTCTCTTTCACTAGAAGACCACTGGATTTTCAGGTTTGCATCTGCATTGAATCTGTTATTTTAGTGATAGTCTGTGAAAGTGAAAAAGCTGACACATAGGTAGAAGTAGTATTTTTAATAATATTTTCAGACAATTGTGGATGTTCATCTTGGATGTAAAACTTAAACTGTACAAATTGTAGTTTCTCAAAGGTTTTCCCACAGTGGACCTGAAACAATATCATTGACTATTTTCTCTTCGGTTACATTAAAATCCATATGCCTGTTTTGCTCATTGAACACCTCTTGTACTAATACAAGATTTTTACAAAGTAATACATTGTTTACAGATCTTTCTGCTCATTCATTTTTTTCAATAACAGTTGTTTTCCATGAAAAGAGGATAGTTCCTAGCACATAGAATTTTTTCTTGGGCCACAGGACTTTGAAATGTAGACGAGGTGTTTGATATGTATTTTCCATGTCATCACAGAAGATACTTTTAAAATGTGTATTTAAGACTGATAATTAGGAAACATAAGCATTTTTAAATTTTATTTTTAAAATTTTATTTTATTGAAGGATATTTGATTTATAATGTTAATTTCTGCTATACAGCAAAGTGATTCACTTATACATGTGTGAGTGAGTGAGTGAGTGAAGTCGCTCAGTCATGTCCAACTCTTTGTGACCTCATGGACTGTGGCCCACCAGGCTCCTCCACCCATGGAATTTTCTAGGCAAGAGTACTAGAGTGGGTTGCCATTTCCTTCTCCAGGGGATCTTTCCAACCCGGGGATAAAACCCAGGTCTCCCGAATTGCAAGCAGATGCTTTACCGTCTGAGCCACCAGGGAATCCCTTAATACATGTGTATATATATTCTTTTTCATATTTTTTCCATCTTGATTTATTAAGGACAGATAAGAATTTTTAATGTGTCTTTCTGGATGTTTTAAAGCAAACCTGATGATTAGTTTTCTTTTTCCTGCAAGAAAGTTTTGGTGAAAATAATTACTATTGCAGTTCTCTACCATAGTCTCCATTACTGCTAAGTTAGACATCAAAGCAAATGTCAACATAGTGAGAAGTTAAATAATATCTGAGTGATGCTATGAAAGTAGCTCTCACCTCAGGGATCTCATGAAAGGGTCTCAGTGACATCAAGGGTTCCACAGACTACACTCTGAGAACTGCTGTTCTGAATGAACCAGGGTGTCTCTCAACTGATCCCTGCCTTTGCCTCCTCTTCATTTTGGAAAATGCTTTTAACTGAGCTGGACTCCCTGCCTCCCCAGACTTAACTGAGGGCCCTGCGCCTGGGCTCCTCTAGGTAAGAACTCACTCCTTAGAAAGTGATGCCAGAGAGTGTCCTCAGTCTGGGAAGGGAGGTCGGGGGACAGGTGTTTTCCCTTTGGAAGTGGGAACAGTTTGTACCTGAAGGTGCCAGACTCACTCATAACCTAGTTTGATTTTGTTACACAGCAGCTTAATATGTATTCATATCCCAGGCAGAAATCTGACATAATGTCTAAGAAAAACAATATTGGCCCTTTCATCTCATGTGGTCTAATGCACCTACCTGAATTGATGCCCACAAATCATGAAGAGTCTGTGGTGACAGAATTTTCTATGTTTGTGCTGTCCACTAGGTAGCCAGTTGCTACATGAGGCTATTTAGCACGTTAAAGTGACTGTTGTGCGGAGCATTTTTATTTATTTAAATTTAAATAGCAATATATAGCTACCAGCTAGCATATTGGTATGTGCATATCTAGTTGTTGTTAATTAATCTCCTGTCTCTTTCCCCTAAAAGATCCTGTGTAACTCATAGGTGGATGCAAACTAAAATAATCTTAATACTGAGGTCATGGATTTGTCTGTGCAGATCTTAGATATAGCTTTAAAATACAACATGCTCTGAAAGTTTCTTTAATGTGTATTTTAACAGATAAAGTGTTCAAACATTAACCAAACCATGTTTTATTACCATAAGGTTGCAAGTGTTCAAAACTGCCCATTACGAGATACAATCCTTGAGCTCTTGGTGTTTTCCATAACTTGGTAAACATAAGGACACACAGAAGTCCTCATTTAGTCCAAGAGAAAGTATTTATTTAACACAACAATTATCAATACTTGTAGGACTTATATATACTTGTAAAGTTGTGAAACAGAAGATGCAACATTAGGATCCAGCACCTTATTACTTTTTACTTACTGCTCCTGCTATGCTTTCTTCCCAAATTCCATATGTTCTGTTTCCCTTCACCCTTGGACCCCTCTCTCCTTGACAAAAATATACATGAATTTTTTATACTTGTGGAATGAAGAATTTTATGACCCAAAGATTAAAAGCGATCAAAACATATAAATCTTTCCTATGTCAATCAGACACTCACAGGATATAAACATGTGTCCTTATTCCAATGGAGACACATAAAAAATTTTGGCAAGCAGATAACACGTCTCAATGTTCTTCAGCCAAAGATCACCAGAAGCAAATCTGTGGGCAATCAACTTGGATTTATACTGGGTACAGCGAGGGAGATTACACAGCAGGAGGGACCATAGTGTCCTTGGAGGGTGTTAGAACATATACAGCCAGGAGTCCCCAGACTCTGAGCTTGGCCCGGTACCTCCTGTCAGATCAGTGCCAACATTAGGTTAGAAATAAAGTGTACAATAAAAATACTGTGCTTGAATCATCCTGAAAGCATTCCTCCCACCCCTGGTCCATGGAAAAATTGTCTTCCATGAAATCAGTTCTTGCTGCCAAAACATTGAGGGCCGCTAATATAGAGGATGTGGGCTTTGATTTTGAGAAGCGTCTATGTGAGACTGGCTCACTGTAGATTGGGTGTGGTCAGGGAGTGGGGGCAGTTCTATGCCTAGGCCCCTCAGTGAGCCTCTGCTATAGGGAGGGCAGACTAGAGCGAGGAGACAGCCGTGACTGGGAGGAAGCAGTGGTCTCCGGGTCAGCACAGGGAGAGGTCTGGTCCATGGTGAGGGGCACAGTGCTCCCTGGTTGGTCTGTGCTTGGACAGAATGCTGTCCTGGTCTTGTTTTGTCTCTCTGTGTCATGCACTCAGATGTCCTTGTCTGATGCTGATCTTCTGTGAGATGACTTATGTCCAACAGGAGAACTACACAGACACGTGTTGAGCTCAAACCCAGCCAGAGGATCAGAATGTACACCTAGTATATGAGCTGAGGGTGATCTGTCAAGTGTTTACAAATGTAAGGGATTTTCATGTAATTTTTGAAAGCATTATTTACCAGTGCACAAGAGAATTGAAAAGATACTCAAGCATATACAAAAATAAGTAATTCGTGTTCTTCCCCTCGTTCCCCATTCACTCAAGTCCTCTACTCAGAAGCAAGTGCACTTAGAAATCTCTCATTTTTCTTTCCAGAAAAATATACTGTTCATTAATGAATACTGTTAGATCAGTAGAAGAGCTCAGGTCACAGCCTGGGAGAAATTATTATAAATTCACATATCTGATAAAGTGAAAGAAAGAAAGTGAAGTCACTCAGTCGTGTCCGACTCTTTGCGACCGTGTGGACTGTACCAGGCTCTTTTGTCCATGGGATTTTCCAGGCAAGAGTATGGGAGTAGGTTACCATTTCCTTCTCCAGGGGATCTTTCCAACCCAGAGATCGAACCTGGGTCTCCTGCATTGTAGACAGATTCTTTACCTTCTGAGCCACCAGGGAAGCCCATCAGGGAAATCTGATAAAGGACTTTGTTTTAGAATATATATCAGTTCAGTTCAGTTCAGTCGCTCAGTCACGTCCGACTCTTGGCGACCCCATGAATCACAGCACGCCAGGCCTCTCTGTCCATCACCATCTCCCGGAGTTCACTCAAACTCACGTCCATTGAGTCGGTGATGCCACCCAGCCATCTCATCCTCTGTCATCCCCTTCTCCTCCTCCCCCAAATCCCTCCCAGCATCATAGTCTTTTCCAATGAGTCAGCTCTTCGCATGAGGTGGCCAAAGTACTGGAGTTTCAGCTTTAGCATCATTCCTTCCAAAGAACACCCAGGGCTGATCTCCTTCCGAATGGACTGGTTGCATCTCCTTGCAGTCCAAGGGACTCTCAAGAGTCTTCTCCAACACCACAGTTCAAAAGCATATATATAGAACTCTTCAACTCAACAAAATGAAAATAACAATTTAAGAATAAAGTCTGAACAGTCACCTCTTCTAGAAGATATAACAATGGAAATATATATGAAAAGATGGTAAACACCTTATGTTGTTAGGAAGTGTAAATTGCAAAAATAGTAACGTGCATCACACCTTTGGCACATCTACAGTCCAAGAACTGGTGATGCCAAGGCTGGAGCAGCAGAAGGACGTGGAGCAGCAGAAACCCTCACTCACCAGGGCAGGAATAGGAAGCGGCGCAGCCACCAGAAATGAGAGTCAGCAGTTTCTAAAGAAGCCACACAGAAACTCTCCATCTTGTCCACTGATCAATCTATTCTTTCTTAAACTCATCTGAAAACGTATATTTTCACAAACCTCTGCACACCAATGTGTATATCAGAGTACCCCTTAAGTGCGGGCTGCACACAATGACTTTCTTCTAAAGATCACAGGGTGAAAAGTGGGGAGGTAAAAATAGAAGTTCACAAAGAAACCTAGGAAATGTACCTCAGACAGGTAATGAATGAACTTATTAGTGATATTCGAGTGGACAGTGTATCCCCTTGATGACTCTAGACTGTCACTCACCTCTGTGGTCCTCTTCCCCAAAACCCTTTGCCCCAGTCAAATCACAAGATGTTCTACTGTGTCTCTGAGCAGTACTCCCTGAAACATCAGAGTCATCAAGAACAAGAAAAGTCTGTGTGACTGTCACAGCCAGAGGAGCCTGAAGGAGACACGATTCCCAAACTTAATATGTGTCTTTCATGGGATCCTGGATCAGGTTAAAGGAGAAATAATTAAGTCCAAATAAATTCTGGAGTTTAGTAACACTGTATCAATATTGGTCATCATCAGCTGTGAGGAATGTATGATGGTGGTATAAAATGTCCTCACAGAGTGTGGGCTATATAGTAACTCTACTAACTTTGCTGTTGCTGCTGCTGCTGCTAAGTCACTTCAGTCATGTCCGACTCTATGTGACTCCATAGATGGCAGCCCACCAGGCTCCCCCATCCCTGGGATTCTCCAGGCAAGAGTACCGGAGTGGGTTGCCATTTCCTTCTCCAATGCATGAAAGTGAAAAGTAACAGTGAAGTAGCTCAGTCGTGTCTGACCTTCAGCGACCCCATGGACTGCAGCCTTCCAGGCTCCTCCGACCATGGGATTTTCCAGGCAAGAGTACTGGAGCGGGGTGCCATTGCCACTAACTTTGCTACTTTTTGGTAAATGTCAAGCTATACTAAAATGAAAACATTTTAATATCAACTAGAAACGAAGTGGAAGAAGCAATTATCAACTTTCCAGAATGTTTTCATCAAGGAGTTGCAGAGAGGAGACATGGAGAGAAAAGACAGAAACCCAAGATACTGGGCAGGGCTCCAGGGTCTCCCTCTCCTGTAATCCTTGCTGTACCCTCGAGCATGATCCCAGAGCTGCTCAGAAAGCACCTTCACCCCTTCCCTGGCCAGCACAGCCATCTCTGTCTGATTCAGACGCAAGGCATCCTCTGCCTTCCCTCTGCAGAACTGGAGAGGAAAGAGTGGTTGTGCCCCAGTGTGGCCACAGGGCTGATGACTAGACACCTGAGCTCCCTTTTGACCTCCTTGCCAGAGACCTGCCCAGGCTCTCCTTAGGCTCCCAGCAGTGGGTCAGTGCTGTGCACACAAGCTGGTGTCCATCCAGTGTCAAAATCAAAGTCGGAATTGTCACCCAAAATACATGCTGACATGGACATTTCTCTCCCCATTAAATAACCAAGGACTTTGGCCTCAGAGAGGATCAGATATCAAGGCTGTAATGCCAGGTCCAGGGTGGAGCCCACCAACATACAAGGTGTCCTCATTATCAAGGGATGGGGCCTTGAAGCCCAACTACTGTCACTTCTTCTGGCTACTGCCACACTTATAGACTCTTCCTCTGGGGAATCAGAGGGGGAATCAATTCTCTGAACTCCATTCCTAGGATGCGGTAGAATAGGGGAGGAAGAGGAGGGAGAGGTGATCCCAAAGTGCCTGTAAAGGTGGGGAGGCTCCTGGAGAAGTGCAGAGAGGCAGGAAACACTGACATTGTGGGATGGAGGCCACGAGTGTTGGGGGAGGAACCCTAGAGGAGGGGGTTGGGGAGGGTCACTGAGTGGAGATGAGCACAGGGAGGTGGGGTCTGTGTGGGGAGAGACAGAGGAGCTTCTGGCCTGGGTACTGGTAGAGGCTCTATTTTCCACTGGATGATAAACACACAGGTGGCAGCTCTGTATTTTGGTGGTAAACTGTACTTATGTTTTCAGTGTTTTACCGAAATTACATCTATCAGGTCAGTTCAATTCCGTTCAGTCATTCAGTCATGTCCTACTCTTTGCAACCCCACGGACTGCACCAAGCCAGGCCTCCCTGTCCATCACCAACTCGCGGCGTTTACTCAAACTCATGTCCATCCAACCATCTCATCCTCTATGTAAAGTCACTCATTCTCATACATTTGTCTCAACAACACATGAAAAACCAAATCAAAGGCAACAAAAGTAATTAATTATTAGTTAACACACATTTTAGTAAGTACCCTAAAGACACTCCAGCCATTCCCCTTAGAGAAAGAAGATCAGCTATTACCGTCTTCATTATAGAGACAAAACAGTGAGGACAGGAGACTCCTCACTCTGCTGGAAGGTTCTAGTTCTCTGCATGCTTTCAGAAACTCCAGCTGAGGCAGAGAGCTGGGAATGATGAAAAGGAACAAAGGGTAAATGAAAAAAACCTGAGGCTGTGCCAGGAGGTCTTCCTCAGGGTCTCAGCGTAAGTCAGGACCTCTTGAGTGAAGCCTCAGGAAAGGGAAAATTCTCCCAGTGAAGGCAGATGAGAATTCATGGATGAACTCTTGAGTTCTGGCATTGGTAAAGGTTACCTTCCCACCATCATGATCCAGAGTGACTCCAATCTGCCGGGGGCAGTAGGACAGGATCTGGAAGGGCCTTGGACTGCTGCATATAGACACCCCAGCTGAGGACAGCTGCAGAGTCCAGACCCCTCCTTGGGCTGAAGCTGAGAAATCTCCTTCTCACCACTGACTCTCTTGCCAACACCCCAGGCAGAATTTTGGCCATATTTCAATTTCCTGAGACCATTCCTCCTCCAACTCCTCATTCTCCTCTCTATATCCAGGAGAAACATACCCATCAGTAACGCCTATAAATCTACCAAGATCGTTACTGCCAAACACATCTCTGCTTCCAGCCCTGTATCTCCTTGCGTCTTCTTCCTCCTCTGCTTCCCACCAGAATCTGTCCACTTTCACTTCCCAGTACACTCTGCCCCATGTGAAGCCCTTACTGCCCAGCACCCCGGGTTCTGGATCAAATCGCTGGCCACGCTGGCATTTGTTCATCCACAAGCCAGTGAACATCATACTCTTCCCATCTGGAGACACTGAGAGGCAGCCATTGGCTGTCTGGGAATTCAGGACGATCCTCACTGTGGGGACAAGGAGACAAAGGTGTGGCCTCACAGAAGATACAAATGAGATTAGTCCTGTAGGTCTGGGGCCTTTATGACAACGGTGGGAGGCTTCTCAGGGGGCAGGACAAAGACTACTTCTGACCTTGTGTTCAGACTGTTAGCAACCATATCTAGAGAGTATAAAGAACACAGAAAATCCAAGGCCTCAGGCAGTGCGATGAAACTGAAGAGGAAAAAAAGATAAGAACTGGGATCACTACAGCTGAGCGAATCTGGGGGAAAGGTTTATGGTTTTGAAATCATGATAAAGAATTTGGGTACTTTAGTCACACGAAGACCTTCCTCCTTAAAACAGGAGTGCTGACCTGTGAGTAATGGACCTTCAAAGGAAAGCTGCAAACTTCAGCCACGATCCCCTGCAGATACTCACTTGTCTTATATTCCAGATCCCTCATCAGTTTTCCTAGAATAAAAGAACAAAAGGACAGTGAGCAATTCTTTCTTTCTTTCTTTCTTTTTTTTTTTCCCTTTAGCCACACTGCTGGGCTTGCGGGAAGTCCAGCGTTGAACCCAGGACGATAGCAGTGAAAGCACAGAGTCCTACCCACTGACCCACCAGGGAATTCCCAACAAGAAAGAAATTTTAACACCACAGCTTCTAGGTCAGGTTCTCTTACACTGGCTCATGTAACTTTAGATGATGACAGGGCACCATGAAAGTTCAAGTGAATTAGAGAAAGCAATTCAGAAGACACCGGGAGCTGTGCAGTCTGAATTGGTTCTTGTAAAGCTTATATACCAACAAGTGCTGAACCCACCTGGTGCTTCTAAGAGTACTTTGGCCATACCACCACCTGTTGTTAAACTAAGTCCGAAACTTCTAGTCCAAACCCACTGTTTCTCTCCACTCTCACAGATACCTCTTTGAGATTCATTCTCCCAGTATTCTTTAAATTGTTAAAAACATTTTTATTGTGGTAAAAACACATGATATTTACCATCTTTACTATTTTTAAATGTATAGTTCGTTAATGTTCAGTTCAGTCACTCAGTCGTGTCTGACTCCTTGCAACCCTATGGACTGCAGCACGCCAGGCCTCCCTGTCCATCACCAACTCCTGGAGTTTGCTCAAACTCATGGCCATCAAGTCAGTGATGCCATCCAACCACCTTATCCTCTCTCATCCCCTTCTCCTCCTGCCTTCAATCTTCCCCAGCATCAGGGTCTTTTCCAATGAGTCAGTTAATCATTAATGTTAAGTATATTTAAATAACTATGCAATCGATTTCCAGAGCTTCTCCATTTTTAAAAACTGAAACTGTATACCCATTAAACAGCAGCTCCTTATTTCTCCCTCCTCTCAAACCGTGGCAACCACGATTCCACTTTCTGTTTCTATGGATTTGACTACTTGAGAGACCACATATGCATGGAATCATGTATCACTTGTCTCTTTGTGGCTGGCTTCTTTCACTTACCCTACTGTCCTCGAGGTTCATCCATGATAGAGGATGCGGCACAGTTTCCTTCCTTTTTCAGGTTGGGTAGTATTCCAGTGTCTGCATGTGCCGCATTCTGTTTCTCCATCATCCATCGGTGGGCGTGTGGGCTGTTCCTGCATCCCGTCTGCGGTGAATAATGCTGCTATGGATGTGAGAGTGTGAAGATCTCTTTGAGATTCTGCTTTTAATTCTTTGGAGAGTGGGAATACTGGACCATATGATAATTATATTTTTAATTTTTTGAGGAAATGCCTCGCTCATACTCTCAGTGTTTTGAGACACTCTCCCAGGGTTCTTTTTACCTCACTGTTAGAAGTGAAATATCTTTTTACCATCTGGAGACCTCTGGCTGTGGCTCTATTTTGGTCTAGGTTCCATTCTTAGAAAAACTATCATGTGGTTTGGACTTAGAGTCCCTCCCCAGCGTCCCCGCCTGGTGTGAATGACACACACAAGAGCAAGGGACTCTGAGAAGTCACAGCCACGCTCACAACCTAGGGACACATTATAGAGAAAGAACGAAGGTTTCTAGGCTCAGAACCCCCTCCTTTATGACTGAATTCTCTGAGTCCTTTCTCCGAAGAAAGAGGTATATCTGAAAATTCTTCTGTCCGATTTTTGATTGCAGGACTGATTGGCTTTTCAACCTGGAATCTCTTCCAGGATATCTAGACTGATGACGTCACAGTGAGAGCCCCTGAGAGAAAGGTGTGATTTCCCACCATCACCGCCTGCACATGCACACGAGCACTAACAGTAGCCCAAAGACGCAGAGAGAAAAAGAGGGTTCCCAGGTGGTCGGTTTCAAGGTCAGAATACAAGAGTAGAATATAGAGTTCTGAGGAAATGGTCATGATCCAAGGATTCTCTCCCCACCAATATGTCATTTATAGAGAATATTCAGAAAGAAAGAAAGCCTTTGAAACATGCTACTGATACTACAGGCTCTAAAGAAAAATTACCTGAGGATATGAACTAGACAAATTAAAATTAAGCTTTAAATATACATTTTTAAAAGCACTAAATTTAAAATTAAGGTATAGCTGAGCAGATATATAAACTAAATCTAAAATGAAAAAGTCTGAGATTTTGATCTTATTATCAAACATGGTTAGATTCAAAGCAAAAAAATTGTTAATGAAACAAAGGTATTTTATGGTACTAAAGTTTATAATCATCAATTAAGATGTAAGCCACCTTAAGGATCATTCAGGGAGAAAACATCAAAATATAAAAAGCAGTGTGCGTGCATGCAGAGTTGCTTCAGTCGTGTTGCTCCTTACCACCCTATCAGCGGTAGCCTGCCAGGCTCTTCTGTCCGTGGGATTCTCCAAGCAAGAATACTGGAGTGGGTTCACATGCCCTGCTCCAGGGACTCTTCCTGACCCGGGGATCCACTCTGAATGTCTATGTCTCCTACATTGCCAGGTGGGTTCTTTACCACTAGTGCCACCTGGAAAGACCTAATATATATATTGTTTATATAGTTTCCTTTTAGCAATGAGTTTTTGCCCATTTTTCTTGTCTTCTCATAGTGAGAATTCACTATGGGCAAAAACTCATTGCTAAAAGGAAACTTTTGGATAACTTTTTCTAGTCTATGACATATCAAAAAGAAAAAATAGCATCAATACAAAATACCTAAATAACGTCATTGATAAAGAAAACCTCTCGGACATATATCAAATTCTATTCCAAAGAGAAAATGTAGCTTCTTTTTGAATGTTTGGAACTGTCCAAAATTCACAACATACAAAACAGAAAGCCTCAATAAAGTCCAAAATAGCGAATTGGCAGCAAACTCATCTAATCGCAAGTTTAAAAACTGTGACGCATAAGAGTGTTAGAAACTGCCCCCTTGCCCCCACCAGCACCACTGACAGAAGAAGGATAAATGGGGAGAGTCTCTGAAGAGGCTTCTCCCTGGAGAGAAGGTTTCACAGAGTCTCACCTCCTTGTCCTGGTACTGGCATACTTGTGCTGGATCCTGTCACCTGCTGCCTACAGGACGTCCTGGCATCAGCCTGATTACAGGCAAACCGTCAGTTCTGGCGTCTTGGTCTTTGGAGTTGATGTTGCTCAGCAAGGTCTTGCCTCAGCCCTCCCTGCTTTGTCACTACCGACCCTCAAGCCCACCCGACCCCCCACACACCAGCCCTGAGGGGGTGGGGGGTCACAGTAAGTTTTGGACCACGTGGGCCAAGGTCTTCTCTCCAACCCTCTGCCCACTTCCCACACAAAGACGACACAGATTAGCAGGGGTCCAGGGAAGTCATGGGCTGGCACTGACCCTCATCAGGGTGAGAGGTTTAGGTCAGCAGAGCATGGACCTCAGTTTTCTTCCTGTCGCCAGCAGGGGGCGCCACTCCTGGCATACGGTAGGTTCTCCATCAGCTAGCTCCCTGCCTCCTGGAAGCTGTTTCCAAACAACTAATTATTTACTATGTTGCATTTACATCTCATTCCACCTCGGCTGTGAATCCCTTGGTGTGTCACTCACTGAGACCCAGTAACGAGCCTGACATCTAGTAACCACATAACAAATGATGAGCAAGTCAGTGTGGGGTTTTCTTCAACTAACATGCATAAAGTCTAAACAGTTCATATGACATAAAGGGTTACATGAAAAGTAAATTTCCTCCTCCATCCCATCCAGAATCTTTCCACATTCCCTCCCTGGACAAGGTAAGTGTTACAGTTTAGATAGTACTGTAGAAAGAATCCATTATGTAAGATGGTATTTCCATACATTCTATCTACAACTTTGTTATCAATTAGCAATATATTCTGAGACTATTTTATTTTTAAAATACAAATCTAATTCAGTTTAAGATATTGATAATAATGATTCTCCACTGCTGATTTTAAACATTTAAGTATAGGAATAACCCTCCATCTTCCATAATAATAGAATTTTTTTCTAGACAAAGTCATCCAGATTTAACATATACTCATTCTCCAATCTCTCTGAGGCTGCTTGTCCTTATGGTTAAATTCTCACCAATAAGATGAAGCAGATATAAATTTTTGAATTTTGATCTTCAAGGGAAGAAACTTTTCCTCCTTCCCTGCTTTCTTTGGTTGCTCCCAAACCATGAACGTGGTCTTAGGTTCTTCGGGTCATGCCAACAAGAGCAACGTCCCAGGGAGAGCAGAGAGGAAAGGTCACGGGGCCCTGGATGCCTGGACAGCCTCGTGCTGCAGGGCCACCCTGAGGTTAAGGTGTTACCCGCTCAGTCGTGCCTGACTCTTTACGACCCCATGAACTGTAGCCTTCCAGTGTCCTCTGTCCATGGGCTTCTCCAGGCAAGAATACTGGAGTGGGTTGCCATGTCGTTCTCCAGGGGATCTTTCCAACCCAGGGATCGAACCCTGCATTGAGGGGCGGGCGCACTCTCTACCATCTGAGCCACCAGGGAAGCCAAGCAGCCCTGCAGGGCGCCCCCTCGCAGCCCTGGAGCTCCCTGCCTCACTGTCCTGGAGACACACACCAGCTTCCTTCCCATGAGACCAGTGGTACTTGGGTTTGGCTGCACACAGTGAATTAATGCATGTTGGGAGAACAGGATTCCCAGGAGTGTGTGCTCCCGATGGTCTGTTGTGAGATGAGCAGGGATGTATTTACAGTGTCACCCTTGGCTCCCGGGACATTCCTGTGAGCTGGAGGAAGGGAGAGCTGGGCTGGGGTTGAGGGGCAGCACAGGGAGCCTGGAGATGTTACCCTCCTCCTGTTCCCAGCCGTGGGGGCTGACAGGGGAGGGTTTGGTCACCAGGTGTCTGTTTGGGGGCATTTGTCTCTTCACGTTCCTTCCTGTCCTCTTTACAGACAGTTTCCTTCACATTCCAGACAGGATGAGAATCTCTGCTGTTGGTCTCTTCCTCCTCGTCCTCCTGTCTGAGGGCAGGGCTTGTGGAGGCTGAGACCTAGAGGAGGAACTTCTCAGGTAGGAAGGGATCAGGTCACTTATCCTCCTTCTGGAATCTCTGCTTCCCCAGCCTGGCCTGCACAGCCAGTTCTGACACAGCTAATCACAGATCCCTCATATCTTTTTTCCCTGTGATCCCAAAACGTACATTTATTAATCTCCTAACTGTTACCAGAGGTTCACTAGTCCAGCTTATGTTCCAGAAGTGAGTATTACACAGAGGTATTGCTACCAGAGGAGGGAACACTGGGAGCATCTTAAATCTGCCAAGCACAGGATGACTTTGGGATCATCTGACCACATGGTTTCTCACAGAACTAAGGCTAGGAAAGCAGAGACCAAAATAAATAGAGAGTTCAAGTCCAAGGTTTTGGGTCTCACTCCACAGGTATCCAGATCAAAATTATGTTCCAAAAATACTAGTGCAATCTTCCAGGGTATTTGGAATTAAAAGAGAGAACTTTGTAGGCAGAAACATAAAAGTAGGAAATGAAAAGAAAGTAGCCAGGCTGAGAATTAGAGTTGTCTCATTATCACTGGCAACTATCGTGCCAGTTTCTGCAAGAACCACAGTGGAGAATTAACTGGATATGAGGTGATCACCACGCTTGCACCCCGTAAGTCTTTGAGGATGACATTAACTTCTTTCATTATCCCCAGGACACAATATTGCTTTTAATACTCTGTCTTGGCTGAGCTTCAAAGGCTTTTTCAAGGTCTTCCACTAAACTTTTCTTAATAAAAGTTTTTTTACTCCACACACACACACACACACACACACACAAATCAACATGCAGGTTCTTGCCAACACAGAACACCTCTATACCAGTGACTCTAGGTGGAGAAATTGGCACCAAGAGGATGTATAGATTCATAGATGCCGTGCCTAAGACAGGATGCTCATTATTCTCTGTTCCCCATATGCCTCACTTATACTGGGGATTCATGATTGCAGCCAGGTATGAGGGTCAAATCTGACTTGCATCCATAGACCTAGAAGGATCTAGATATTCCCTTTCATCAGCGAGTGAAATAAGAACAATGGCCATTGGCACCCCATGGAATGATGTGGGGAATTACTGTTGAACACAACCACTCCACATTGCAGGGTATGTCCTCAGGGTGCTTAGGTTCTCTTCAGCAAGTGAGTTCTGAGTGTGAGAACTGGCTCAGGTCTGGAAACTAGATAAGGGATTTGAACTTTCTACTAGGCAGCTGACCTCAGCCTTCAACTCATTCAGTTCAGTTCAGTTCAGTCTCTCAGTCCTGTCTGACTCTGCGACCCCATGAATCGCAGCGTGCCAGGCTTCCCTGTCCATCATCACCTCCTGGAGCTTGCTCAAACTCATGTCCATTGAGTCAGGAATGCCATCCAGCCATCTCATCCTCTGTCGTCCCCTTCTCCTCCTGCCCCTAATCCCTCCCAGCATCAGAGTCTTTTCCAATGAGTCAACTATTCGCATGAGGTGGCCAAAGTACTGGAGTTTTAGCTTTAGCATCATTCCTTCCAAAGAAATCCCAGGGCTGATCTTCAGAATGGACTGGTTGGATCTCCTTGCAGTCCAAGGGACTCTCAAGAGTCTTCTCCAACACCACAGTTCAAAAGCATCAATTCAACTCATTAATTTTCATCTATTAATATAATACTGAGCAACACTCCTGTTGCCTGTCCATCTGCCTTGCCTCTAGAAACATCACCATCTATTAACCATTTCCATAAATCCCTTGCAGTTAGAATATCCTGCTTCTATCCTGACATTGTTGGTTAATTCAAAAATTTGGTCCTTGTTTCTGCCTTGCTGTCACCTCTTCCCCTGCTTTCTGGAATCCTATTATCCCCGCTGCTGCTGTAGTGTTATCTCCTAGATCAGCTCTGCCTACACAGGACAGCGAGGTTAACACTGCTCACTTGTTCATTACCTATTGCCAGATAAACATTTTCCTTTTGGAAATATTTACCTGGGGTTTTTTTTTTTTCCAGTTTTTTTTTTATACCAGCATGCCTACTTCTCAGAGTTTTTCATGACTTTCTGTACGATTAGCGTGTTGGTTCAGGCATCAATGCTTCGTTTATCGTGAGCCATAGCACTTGTTGTGGCAGAGGGGCTTGAAGTGAAGCCATGAGCCGTGCTGTGTAGGGCCACCCAAGATGGATGGGTCGCTGTGGAGAGCTCTGACAAAACGTGATCCACTGGAGGAGGGAACGGCAAGCCACCAGTGTACTGCCATGAGAAGCTCATGAACTGTATTAAAAGACAAAATGTATGACATGAAAGATGAGTCCCCCACATTGGAAGGTGTCCAATATACTACAGGGGAAGAGTAGAGACCTACTAATAGCCCCAGAATGACATGGCTGGGCCAAAGCGGAAGTATGCTCAGTTGTGGAATTGTCAGGGGTAAAAATAAAATCTGATGCTGCAAAGAACAGTATTGCATAGGAACCTGGAATATCAGGTCTATGAATCAAGGTAAATTGGACACAGTCAAGCAGGAGATAGTAAGAATAACCATCAACATCTTAGGAATCAGTGAACTTAAATGGACGAGAACGGGCAAATTTAATTCAAATGACCATTATATCTAGTACTGTGGACAAGACTCCCATAGAAGTAATGGAGTAGTTCTCATTATCAACAGAAGAGTCTGAAATGCAGTACTTGGGAGCAACCTCAAAAATGACTGATAGATCTCAGTGGGTTTCCAAGCAAGCCATTTAACGTGATGGTAATCTCAAGTCTGTGCCCCTAGTGTTGATGCTGAAGAAGCTGATATTGTTCAGTTCTATAAAGACTTAGAAGACATCCTTAGAACTAACATAAAAAAAAAAAATTCATCATTGGGCATTGGAATGCAAAAGTAGGAAGTCAAGGGTCACCTGGAGTAACAGGCAGGTTTGGCCTTGGAGTACAAAATGAACCAGGGCAAAGGCTAACTGAATTCTACCAAGACAATTCACTGGTCATAGCAAACACCTTTCCTTCAACAACACAAGAGACGACTTTCCACATGGACATCACCAAATGGTCAAACTGAAATCAGATTATATTCCTTGTAGTTGCAGATGGAGAAGCTGTATACAGTCAGCAAAAACAAGAGCTGGAGCTGACTGTGGCTCAGATAATCAGCTTCTTATAGCAAAATTCAAGCTTAAGCCAAAGAAAGTGGGAAAACCACTAGGACAGTCAGATATGACTTAAATCAAATCCCCTATAAATATGCAGTGGAGGTGAAGAATAGATTCAAGGGATTAGATCTAGTAAACCGTGTGCCTGAAGAACTATGGACAGAGGTCTGTAATACTGTTCAGGAGCAGTGAACAAAACCATCCCAAGGAAAAAGAAAAACAAGAAGGCAAATGGTTATCTGAGGAGTCTTTACAAATACTTGAAGAAAGAGTGAAAATCAAGGGAGAAAGGGAAAGATACACCCACCTAAATGCAGTCCCGAAGAATAACGAGGAGAGACAAGTAGACCTTCCTCCATGAACAATGCTTAAAAATAGAGGAAAACAATAGAAGGGGAAAGAGATCTCTTCAGAAAAAATGGAAATATCAACGGAAGGTTTTTCCCACAGATGGGCACAGTAAAAGAGAGAAATGGCTGAGACCTAGTAGAAGCAGAAGAGATAAAAAAAAAAAGATGGAAAGAATACAGGGAAGAACTGTACAAAAAAGAACTGGATATCCATGATGATGTGCTCAGTCACCCAGGGCCAGACATTCTGGAGTGTGAAGCCAAGCAGGCCTTAGGAAGTATTGCTGTCAATAAAGCTAGTGGATGCAATGCTATTCCAGTAGAGCTATTCATATCCCTAAAAGATGATGCTCTCAAAGTGTTGCACTCAATATGTCAGCAAATCTGGAAGACCCAGACATGGCCACAGGACTGAAAGAGGTCAATTCTCATCCCACTTCCCAAGAAGGGCAGTACTAAAGAATGTTCAAACCGTCATACAGTTGCACTCATCTCCCATGCAGATGTTCAGGCTGGATTTAGAAAAGGCAGAGGAACCAGAGGTCAACGTGCCAACATCCACTGGATCATAGAAAAAGCAAGAAAATTTCAGATAAACATCTACTTTTGCTTCATTGACAATGCTAAAGCCTTTGACTGTGTGGACCACAAGAAACTGTGGAAATTTCTCAAAGAGATGGGAAGATCAGACCACCTGACTTGCCTCCTGCAAAACCTGTATGGAGGCCAAAAAGTAATAGTTAGAACTGTACATGGAACAACAGACTGATTCCAAATCAGGAAAGGAGTGAATCAAGGCTGTATATTGTCACCCTGCTTACTTAACTTATATGCAGATACATCATGCAAAATTCCAGGCTGGATAAAGCACAAGCTGGAATCAAGATTGCAGGGAGAAAGATCAGTAACCTCAGATAAGCAGATGATACAACCCTTATGGCAGAAAGCGAAGAGGAACTAAAAAGCCTCATGATGAAGGTGAAAGAAGAGTTAAAAAGCTGATTTAAAACTTAAGATTCAAAAAACTAAGATTATGGCATCTGGTCCCATCACTTCATGGCATTCAGATGGGGAAACAATAGACACAGTGACAGACTATTTTCTTGGGCTCCAAAATCACTGCAGTCATGAAATTAGAAGATGCTTGCTCTTTGAAGAAAAGCTATGACCAACCTAGACAGCATATTCAAAAGCAAAGACATTATTTTGCCAACAAAGATCTGTCTAGTCAAAGCTATGGTTTTTCCAGTAATCATGTAGGGATGTGAAAGTTGGACCATAAAGGAGGCTGAAGGCAAAGAAATTGATGCTTTTGAACTGTGGTGTTGGAGAAGACTCTTGAGAGTCTCTTGGACTGTAAGGAGATCAAACCAGTCAATCCTAAAAGGAAATCAACCCTGAATATTTATTGGAAGGACTGATGCTGAAGCTGAAGCTCTAATACTTTGGCCACCTGATACAAAGAGCCAACTCATTAGACAAGACCCTAATGCTGGGTAGGATTGAAGGCAGGAGAAAAAGGGGACGACAGAGGATGAGATGGTTGAATGGCATCACTGACTCAATGGATACGAGTTTGAGCAAGCTCCAGGAGATGGTGAAGGACAGGGAAGAAACAGCACTAGCGTGCTGCAGTCCAGGGGGTTGCAAAGAGTCAGACATGACTGAGCTAATGAACAACAACACAAGCTAGTGAGGTCATGTTTAAAATCTTGCATGCTAGGCCTCAGAATAATGTGAACCAAGAACTTCCAGATGGCCAAGCTGGGTTTAGAAAAGGCAGAAGAACCAGACATCAAATTGCCAACATTTGCTGGATCACAGAGAAAACAAGAGATTTTCAGGACAACATCTACCTCTGTTTCATTGACTCCACTGAAGCCTTTGACCGTGGGGATCATGACAAATTGTGGGAAGCTCTGTTGTCACCTTGTCACACTCTCTCAATGCTGAGCTCCTCTGGTGTTCTACACGGTATTCTAACTGTTGCTTCTTGACCCACAGACAGGTTTCTAAGGAGACAGATAAGGTGGTCTGATACCCCCATCTCTTTAAGAGCTTTCCACAGAAAGATTTCCTCTTCTTGGGGCTCAAAAATCACTGCAGATTGTGACTGCATCCATAAAATCAGAATGCAATCACTTCTTGGCAGGAAAGCTATGGCAATCCTAGACAGTGTGTTGAAAAGCAGAGACATCACTCTGCCAACAAAGGTCTGTATAGTCAAGATTATGGTCTTCTCAGTGGTCAGGTATGGTTGTGAGAGCTGGACCATGAAGAAAGTAGAGCGCCAGAGGATTGATGCTTTCGAACTGTGGTACTGCAGAAGATCTCCCGAGAGTCCCTTGAACAGCAAAGAGATCAAACAGTCAATCTTAAAGGAAGTCAACTCTGAATACTCATTGGAAGGACAGATGCTGAAGCTGACGCTCCAGTATTTGGGTCACCTTATGTGAACAACTGACTCATTGGAAAAGTCCCTGATGTTGGGAAATATTGAGGGCAGAAGGAGAAGAGGGCCTCAGAGGATGAGATGGCAGAATGGCATCACTGATGCAATGGACATGAACTTGGGCAGACTCCAGGAGATGGTGAGGGCCAGGGAGGCCTGGCATGCTGCAGGCCATGGGGTCACAAAGAGTCAGACACGACTAGTCGACTAAGCAACAACAACATAGCATTTGTTAGAACAACTTTAAGTGAAAGTCGCTCAGTCGTGTCCGACTCTTTGCAACCCCATGGACTATACAGCGAATGGGATTCTCCAGGCCAGAATACTGGAGTGTGTAGCCATTCCTTTCTCCAGGGGATCTTCCCAACAATATCGAAAAGAATCCACCCACTGAAAAGAATCAACTATAGTGTATTCAGAGAGAGGTGTGACCATTGCCACAATCCATTTTGGAAGGTTTTCATCACCCAGAAGAAATTGAAAAAATCTGCCTGCAATGCAGGAGACTCTGGTTCGATTCCTGGTGGGAAGATCCCTTGGAGAAGGGAAAGGCGAACCACTCCAGTGTTCTGGCCTAGAGAATTCCACGGACAGTCCATGGAGTCGCAAAATGTAGGACACGACTGAGCCACTTTCACTTTTCACTGCATGTAAGTTAAATGAGCAGGGTGACAATATACGGCCTTGATGTAGTCCTTTTCCAATTTGGAACCAGTCTGTTGTTTCATGTCCAGTTGTAATTGTTGCTTCTTGATCTGCATACAGGTTTCTTAAGAGGCAGGTGAAGTGTTCTGGTATTCCCATCTCTTGAAGAATTTTCCACAGTTCATCGTGATCCACACAGTCAAAGGCTTTGGTGTAGTTAATAAAGGCGAAGTAGATGTTTTTCTGGAACTCTCTTGCTTTTTCTATAATCCAATGAATGATGGCATTTTGACCTCTGGTTCCTCTGCCTTTTCTAAATACAGCTTGTACATCTGGAAGTTCTAGGTTTGCATATTGTTGAAAGCTAGCTTGGAAAATTTTGAGCGTTACTTTGCTAGCATGTGAGATGAATTCTATTGTGCAGTAGTTTGAACGTCTTTGGCATTGCCTAACTTCCAAGGGACTGATGCTAAAGCTGAAACTCCAATACTTTGGCCACCTCATGTGAAGAGTTGGCTCATTGGAAAAGTCCCTGATGCTGCGAGGGATTGGGGGCAGGAGGAGAAGGGGACGACAGAGGATGAGATGGCTGAATGGCATCACTGACTCGATGGACATGAGTTTGAGTGAACTCCAGGTGTTGGTGATGGACAGGGAGACCTGGCGTACTGTATGTGATTCATGAGATCACAAAGAGTTGGACACGATTGAGCAAGTGAACTGAACTGAACTGACAAATGTTAGCATGCAATAACATGTCAATATATAAGCCTGGAAAGAGACAATGGCAACTGGAGGACATTATGAGTAATCATTTCATCATTCAGAAGTGCCCTCCGCTAATCTGAGAGTATAAACTAGAGTAGCAGAAGTTGGCCCTCATAATGCAACGTCACAGAAGAAGTTGAAAGATATGATTCATTCATCCAACCTGATTGGTTACAATGTAGCAGACCAAGTTCTGATCTAGATCACTGCTCAAAAACTGAACTTTGTGATTCTTTTCCCCTCCCTCACTCTCCTTCTCCAGCCCCAGAATCTGTACCCTCTTCCCAAATGAGGGGATTTCACACTTGATGATCTTGGCAAAAGGCAGACACCCTCCTTCATTAGACAGAAAACTTTGCTTCCCAAATATTCCTGCAGGTAGAAAGAGGCTGAGGCTCCACCAGGCAGGTTACCACATGCTGGACTCTTCCTTAGGACATGGTGCCACAGAGAGACTAGAACTGCCTTGAATGCCTTCGGCGCACGTGGCACACGGGGCAGAGGAGGCAGGGTGCCCTCCAGCTGTCAGGAGCAGCAGAGAGCAGGTCTACCACAGGGTCCACTGCCCAGCATCAGGCTGACAGTGCTGTGAACAGTGGTGTTTGTGCCCACTTGCAGGGGAAGGGATTCCTGTGTGGGGCCGACCCGGGTGGGTTGAGGATTCTGTTCCCGGCTGTGGCCTCAGTGCTGTTCAGTGGTTTTCACAGAAATAAACTCAAAGCCATGTGTGCCTCTCTCTGTTCCATTTAGAACAATTTGAAATCTTTTTTTTTCCCACCAGAACTACCTAAGAATACCATGCAGGGAAGACTCAGAGAACAAGGATTCAGAGACTTTTCCTTCTGCTTTATTATGATTGATCTACAATATTGAGTCAGTTTATGGTATACAATTGTTGATTTGATACGATTCTGTACTGTAAAATAATCGCCACCATAGCTTTGTCTGACAACTGAATCATGCCCCATAATTACCTCTTCTGCATGTATGCAAAAATTTAGATCTACTCACTTAGTAACTCAGAGACTCTCTTTATGTTGAGCTAATAATCACTTCCTAAACTTCCAGCCTGGTGACGGCACATGGCAGAAACAACATGTAACTCCCACCAAATATTTTGTCTTTTTCCCCTCAGGAAAAAAAATACATTTAAATGTGTGTTTAAGACCCCTTCCCGCCTTAATCATTCTCTGATCTTTAATGTCAGTGGATCCCAGTCTGCTCAGGACTGCTTGTAGAGATTGTTACAAAATAACTCAGGACTCTTCCCAGATCCACCATCTAGCGTGTAGGGCTCAGAGTCCAAGAGTCTATTATGAACGAGCCATACAGGAAAGCTGGTGCACAGCCGGGTGGGAATCCAGATCTGTGTTCCTGCTATGAAATGTGTGATCTGAAGATCAGCACCAACCGTGCTGTAAGTCTATTCCAGACCGTCTGTCTCTAAGAGGAGTGCAGGTGAAGGACATCCCTTCAGGTCCTTCACCAGTCAGGACCCCCTTTTCATGTACCATGTACCCAGTGTCAGAATGGTGCCGTCTGCTCAGGATTCAGTCTTCATCCTTCTGCTTCTGTAGCCAATTCTCCCCTCATCTGTGACTTCATCTGTTCTTAGGGCTCTAAATATCATTTCTATGGTGTCACCTCTTCCATCTATTTCTCCATCAAGTCATCTCACCTAAACCCTAGACTAGTAAACCGAACTCAGTTGCCACTTTCCTAAACCAAATGCTGATGGCGATGCCTCCTCAAATATGCTCCTTCCAGAGTCCCCTCGTTTCCACAGTAGGCGACCCACATGCTTACTTGCAAATCTCAAATTTTGAGGTCCTCCTTCACTCTTTCTCATAACTCAGATTTTTCACACCCCCGGACAAGCAGCAGCCTCCCCAGCCTGGACCCTGCGCTGTTTCCCTCCGGCTCCTCTGTGCCTCCTCGCCCTTCACCTCCTGCCTCTGCGCAGCATCCAGACTGACGCTTCCAGAGAGCAGGCACAGCAGGTCCTGCTCTGTTCAGATCATCCTATAACACATCCTATTGAGATAAAATCAACAGCCGTCTAACATCCTTGGAGGCCCACAAGGTCTGGCCCGACATGGGCTCTCAGCGCGATTCCTTTTCCTTCAGCCCCAGCTGCCTCCTGGCACTTCCTTGAACACAGACACCCTCCTGCTCTCGTGCATTTGCCCTGGAGGCTCCTCTGCCTGGGGAGAACCTCCTTCAAGAACATTCCTTCATGTTCTTCACATCTTTACTCAAAGGTCACCTTTTCAGTGAGGCCCCTGTCCACCCTAGTAACGCAGCCACCTTCCCTGTCCCCACACACTCATACCTGGGTCACCTTCCTCAGGGCACTCACCAACCTGCACGGGAAACACTCCCTCACTTACTAGGCTCATAGTACATGCTCTGCCCCTTCCCCCTAGAACACAGCGCACATGGCAGACAGGGTTTCTCTGTTGTTAGTCACTGAGTTTTCCCAGATGCTAAAATAGTGTGTCATGATTCTGTCACACAACAAGTATCAGTTGAATGAATGGTCAGTAAAGCGCTTCCCTATTCCAGAGAGTGTCTTTACTGATGTGACCTCGGGCCACATGCTGTCTCGTGGCAGTTACAGCACAAACTCCATTCGCACTGACCTCAGCGCTGCCTGCATTTCACTCCAAAGGCTGATCTCCCTTCCCTCCCCGACGACTCAGCCTGCACACCACACACAAGGCTCTTTGTCTCTTCAGAAAGGAAGATCTTTCGCTTCTGGCTCCTATATTAAACCTGCTATGATTTTATTAGAGTCTGCTTTCTAAATCCATGAGTTAAGATGATGATGTGAGGGCAGATGAGAGGGCAGACTGCAGAGAAGAGAGAAGTCCATTAAGAATTCAGTCAAGATATGAAACTATGCAAGTTCCAGCATGTGGTTTCTTTAAAAAGATGGAGAACAGTTGGAAAGAATCCAGCATAATCTCTAGAAGGAGGGCAAGAGCCGGATGACTCTGAAATTTCTCTCTTGACACCGCTGAGATCCTGTGTGCATGGACCCCTTGCACTTGTGGGGACAATGACAGGCAAAGTGACCCCTGCTGCTGTCAGAGATGGGGTCACCCGGAGAAGAATGAGACCAGGACTCTAACATGAAAAAGAACAGTCATTACACCAACAATAAGAGCACTAACTAAATAAGCAAAAGATGAACACATTCAGAAATGACAGGAGCTAAGGATTGGACCAAGGCCTGATCCTAGCTTAACCATTTAAGAAACGCACCCTGCCCATGGTCCTGGAGATACAACAAGGCCCAGGTGACTTCTGAATCCTTGATCACAGGTCCTTGGTGGGACAAGGATTTACTGAGGGGACAAGGAGAAAGGAACAGAGATGAGGACCCAGCCCAAGAGTGATCATGGGCGGTGCATGGGCAGTGCACGCATGCCCACCAGGCACTGATCACTGGGCACAGCCCTGTCCACACTCAGCTCCTCACAGCCTCTGCCTTTCCTTCCTGCAGCTGACTCAGCACAGCAAATGTGGATGGATCTGGAAAGTTCTCAATGTTTCCATTTATTTCCTCTTTCAAACTTTAGGAATCCTCACCTTTATTATCTGATCCCCCTTCATGGCACCTATTAGAAAAAAACAAATGCATATATACAGATTTTATTTTCAATAAGGAAATAAAAACATCAGTACTCAGTGCATATGAAGCGAAGACAGGGATTGAGATGGCCCAGCCCCGTCTCTGCTGTAACAGGACAGTGTATCAGGGAGGAGAACACAGGTCGAGGCGGGAGGGGGTGTGGCGGGAAGGGGTGGCCAGTCTCCCGAGCTCCTCACGTTATGTTACTAGGAGCACAGACACGTTCAGATGCAGCTGCAGAAAGAGGGGTCCATGGATCTGATGTCACATAGCGGGATGCAGCATCACTCCAGTCCCCACAAGGCAGCTGTCTCACACTGTGAGAGAACAGAATCAGGAACCAGTTAGGTCAGTCATGTAAGCACTCATATTCTCCACAGCCCCCAACATGCTCACATGTCCCACTCAAAGATCCCTACCACCCAATGTGTGCCCTCTGTCCCAATCACCCTTCCAATGTAGTCCCTCCTGGGTCTCACCTTTAGGAACCATGAAAGACACATCAGAGCCCTGGGCCCTGTCACTGCCTGGGGGAGAACAGGACCAGGACGTGGTCAGAACCCACAGGAGCGAAACTAGTGAAGGAACATTGAGGAGGGTGAGCCCCCATGGCCTCCTGTCTGCACCCTCACAAGGGTATTACTTACTCCATACTTACTTGAAGCCTGGGTGTAGGTCCGTCTTTTTACACCTGTGAGAAGAAAATACCATGTGAGAGGCCAGGGAGAAGGCTGAGTCATGAGATCCTAGAGCAACCTCTAGTCCTGGACACCAGAGAACTTTCTGGAACTGTGGTCAAAACTCATGTTAGGGTCAAGAACTCAGAGAAGGGAGACGTGTAAGGACAGGGCCACCTGCCCTCCTGGAGGTCTGTCCTCAGCAAGGACCTCCCTCTGACCTTCAAGTGCTGGAAACCTGGTCCCCAAATGGAATTAGGAAGGTGAAAAATTTGTATTTCATTTTCACAATGTTTTAGAAAAGAAAACTATTAGCCTCAGCTCCAAATTCCACATGTGTGTGGAGGATACTTTCCAGTAACCAGGCAGGTAAACTTCTACCTGGGCTTGAAACCCCCAGTGAGACAAGAAAACTCAGGTCCCTCCCTCCCTTCCCTACCTAAGCGCTTCTTCTCCAGATCACAGCTCCAGCTGCCACAGCCACCACGAGGAGAACCAGGCCAACAATGATGCCCATGGTGAGGAAGGAGGTCTGAGGAGGTTCTGTGGAGGCAAGGGAAGAGGCCCTGACCTCAGGCTTGAGCCCTGACCTTACTGAACTGAGTCCCGAAGGGCTCCTGCTTTATCTGAAAGGAAGCTCCATGCCTACCCGCTCCTTACCCCATCTCAGGGTGAGGGGCTCCTGAAGCCCCTCATGCTGCACACAGCACGTGTATCTCTGTTCCTCTCCAGAAGGCACCACCAGGGCTGCCCACTTCTGGAAGTTTCCGTCCCCTGAAGGTCTGGTCTCCACAAGCTCCATGTCCTGGGTCTGGTCCTCCCCATTGCGCTGCCAGGTCAGTGAGATCTCCTCAGGGTAGAAGCCCAGGGCCCAGCACCTCAGGGTGACCTCATGCTCAGAGATGGGGTGACGGGTCACATGTGCCTTTGGTGGGTCTGAGGAAGAATCAGAAAATTCAGTTTGTGTTACCTCCATGGGTTAGTGAAGCAGCATCATGTGACCATCCTGAGAAAGGACAGAACAGTAAGTTTATCCCCCGCGTTACTGATGTATACTTAACAAAAATTGTACACGTTTAGAGTGTATTACATTTTGCTTTCACATACATGTACACTGTAAAGGTAATTGATGTATTGATTAACTTATGTGTGTGTCTGTTTAACAGGGATGATGAGAATGATTAAGATCAACTTTAAAGTATATAGTACAAGATTATTATTAACTAAAGTAACCAGGCTATACATCAGATCCCCAGACTTATTATGAACTTTTTACCCTCTGAGCTACAGAACATTCAGGAGCATGGTTTTGAAAAAAGCAGCACAACAGCTAGATAACAGCCTCTTCTTGGAGATCAGGGATGATCTATATTAATCCTTGGAAATTTCTAGAATGAGAGACTAGGACAGGAGCTCTAAAAATGTGAGGGGGAGAATATAGACTAAAGATCCTGATTCTGGTGGAGGCTGAATGACTCAGAAAAGCTGGAGTCAGGCCTCCTAAGATGCTCTCAGGGCCAGAACAGCCCTTAAGGCAGAAAGTCAGGAACCACAAGATGGCGGCCAGGGTCAAAGGGCACCGCTGACCAGCTGTTTCAGGGATGGTTTGTTTCCTGCTTCTTCCTCAAAGACACTGGATTCCTTGATTGTCCTTCAGAGAAGTGGGGCCACTGGTGACTGTCTGGTACAGAATCTGAAAACCTGGGCGGATTTCCTCCCTCTCCTGACAAGAACCCGCGGCGCTGTTCCCACAGGGACCCCGCTTCCTCTCCTCGTGGGAAGCCAGCTCCAGCCCAGGGAGACCAGGGCGGCCCGCGCCCCTCGTACCTGCGCGCTGCAGCGTGTCTTTCCCGTTCTCCAGGTATCTGAGGAGCCCCTCCACGCACCGGCCCTCCAGGTAGTTCCTCCAGCGCTGCAGCACCTGCCGCCTCCAAATTGCGCTTGGAGATCTGGGCCGCCGTGTCCGCCGCGGTCCAGGAGCGCAGGTCCTCGTTCAGGGCGAGGTAGTCTCTGCCGTCGTAGGCGTCCTGCATGAACCCGCGGAGGAGGCGCCCGTCCGGCCCCACGTCGCAGCCGTACGTCAGCTGGAGGGTGTGAGACCCTGACCCGCCCCGACCGCCCGCGGCGATTAAACCCAAACTGAAATGAAACCGGGTCAAGTCCCCCGTCTCCTCCCGGGTGGGGGCCGGGCGGGTCCCGCAGTGTTGGGGTGACCCTCGGACCCGCAGCCTCGGGCGACCCCGCGGGTCCCTGGGGGTGGGGTCGTGACCCGGACCCGGGCCCGCGTCGCTCACCGGCCTCGCTCTGGTTGTAGTAGCCGCGCAGGGTGTTCAGGTCCACTCGGAAAGTCTGTGCCTCTTCCTTGCAGATTCGCGTCTCCCGATCCCAATACTCGGGCCCCTCCTTCTCCATCCACGGCGCCCGCGGTTCTTCCCTCGGATCCGGGGCGTCGCTGTCGAACCGCACGAACTGCGTGTCGTCCACGTAGCCGACGGAGATGAAGCGGGGCTCCCCGCGGCCGGGCCGGGACACGGCGGTGTAGAAATATCTCAGGGGAGTGGGCGCCTGGGGGCGGAGGGGTGAGACCTGGACCGCCCCCCCCCACCTGACGCGGGTCCCGGGTCCGAGGCGATGGGACCGGGAGGGCGGAGGGGTGCAGGGCCAGTGAGATGGAAGCCGGCCCGAACTCCGGAGGGGGACGAGAAGAGGGGTCGGGAAGCAAGGGAGGGACAGGCCGGGACCGGGGGAGGGGGGCGGGTCTGGGCAGGGTAGTCGGGTCGCTCGTTCCCTGGGGTCCTGCCCCCAGACTTTCGGGGGATCCCCTCGCCCCTCCCCGCAGAGGCCGTTCCCTCCCGACCCCGCGCTCACCCGCCCGGGTCTCGGTCAGGACCAGGGCCCCCGAGAACAGCATGAAGAGGGCTCGCGGCCCCATGACTCGCATCCTCTGGGTCTGGCGAGAAGCAGAGTCCGGGCGGGTGGGTGGAGACTTTACAGCCGGGATCCGCGGACAAGCTGATTGGTTTTTCTAGAAACTGAACACCCAGTGGCAGTGAGAACTGGGGCTGCGTCACGATTGTCCAGCCAGGAGGGCTCGACATAGGTCTTGAGAGAGAAAGTGAAACTCGGGGAGACGGGAATCCCCAGCATGGCGAGTCCCAGCCCAGACATCGCCCTTGACCCTGAGATCCGGAGAGACTCGCCCTCCAGGGACCTGGGACTTTGCCCGGATCCCTCCCCTCCTGCTAGGCACGTGTTCAAACTACCAAATAATTGCATTCGTCTCACACGCTAGCAAAATAATGATCAAAATTCTCCAAACCAGGCTTCAGCGTGAACAGTGAACTTTCAGATGTTCAAGCTGGATTTAGAAAAGCCAGAAGAGCCAAAGTGCCAACACCGCCTGGACATGCAAAAAGCAAGAGAGAAAACATCTACTTCTGCTTTATTGACTATGCCAAAGCCTTTGACTGTGTGGATCACAACAAACTGTGGAAAATTCTTGAAGAGATGGGAATACTAGACCTCCTGACCTGCCTTCTGAGAAATCTGTATGCAAGTTAAGAAGCAATAGAACTGGACATGGAACAACAGAATGGTTCCAAAATGAGAGAGGAGCAGTCTAGGCTTTTTATTGTCACCCTGCTTATTTAACTTATATGCAGAATACATTGTCCAAAATGCTGGGCTGGATGAAGCACAAGCTGGAATCAAGATTTCCGGGAGAAATATCAATAACCTCAAATATGCAGATGACACCACCCTTATGGCAGAAAACAAAGAAGAACTAAAGAGCCTCTTGATGAAAGTGAAAGAGGAGAGTGAAAAAGTTGGCTTAAAGCTCAACATTCAGAAAATGAAGATCATGGCATCTGGTCCCATCACATCATGGCAAATAAATGGCGAAACAATGGAAACAGTGAGAGACTTCACTTATACATGTGTGTATATATATTCTTTTTCATATTTTTTTCCATTTTTGTTTATTAAGGACAGATAAGAATTTTTAATATGTTATTCTGGATGTTTTAAAGCAAACCTGATTATTAGTTTTCTTATTTTCTACAAGAAAGTTTTGGTGAAAATAATTACTAGTGCAGTTTGCTACCATAGTCTCCATTACTGCTAAATTATACATCAAAGCAAATGTCAACACAGAAGTCAAATAATATCTGAGTGATGCTATGAAAGTAGCTTTCACCTCAGGGATCTCATGAAACGGTCTCAGTGACATCAAGCGTTCCACAGACCACACTCTGAGAACTGCTGTTATGAATGAACCAGGGTGTCTCTTTCTGATCCCTGCCTTTGCCCCCTCTTCATTTTGGAAAATGCTTTTTCCTGAGCTGGACTCCCTGCCTCCCCAGACTTAACTGAGGGCCCTGCCACTGGGCTCCTTAAGAGGGAACTCACCCTCTAGAAAGTGATGCCAGAGAGTGTCCTCAGTCTGGGAAGGAAGGTGGGGGGACAGGTGTTTCTCCTTTGGAACTGGGAACAGTTTATACCTGAGGCACCAGACCCACTCATAACCTAGTTTGATTTTGCTACACACCAGCTTAATATGTATTCATATCCCTGACAGAAATCTGATGTAGTGTCTAAGAAAAATAATATTGGCCCTTTCATCTCATGTGGTCTAATGCACCTGACTAGAGGCCCACAAATCATGAAGAGCAGTCTATTCCAACAGAACATCCTGTGCTGAAAGAATTCTCTATGTCTGTGCTCTCCAGTCAGGTAGCCAGTAGCAACACAAGGGTATTTAGCACCTTAAAGTGTCTGTTGTGCTGAGGACTTTTATTTATTTTAAACTGGAGCCGATTATACAGAGTGAAGTAAGCCAGAAAGAAAAACACCAATACAGTATACTAACACACATATATGGAATTTAGAAAGATGGTAATGATAACCCTGTATGCGAGACAGCAAAAGAGTCACAGTTGTATAGAACAGTCTTTTGGACTCTGTGGGAGAGGGAGAGGGTGGGATGATTTGGGAGAATGGCATTGAAACATGTATAATATCATATAAGAAATGAATCGCCAGTCTAGGTTTGATGCAGGATACGGGATGCTTGGGGCTGGTGCACTGGGATGACCCAGAGAGATGGAATGGGGAGGGAAGTGAGAGGGGGGTTCAGGATTGGGAGCACGTATACACCTGTGGCGGATTCATGTTGATGTATGGCAAAACCAATATAGTATTGTAAAGTAAAATGAAGTAAAATTAAAAAAAAATATTTTAATTTAAATAGCAATATGTAGCTACTAGCTAGCATATTGGTCAATGCATATCTAGAATGTTGTTAATTACTCTCCTCTTTTCCCTAAAAGCTTCTGTGTGACTCATAGGTTGATGCACATTAAAATAATCTTAATATTGAAGTCATAGATTTGTCTATACAGGTTTTAGATATATCTTTAAAATACATCATGCTCTGAAAGTTTCTTTAATGTGTATTTCAACAGATAGACATTAGCCAGACATTAGTTCAGACATTAGCCAAACCATGGTTTATCACCTTAAGGTTGTAAGTGTTCAAAACTGCCCATCACTGCTAGTTGTCCAGTAATGAGAAATGGGTATAACCCTTGATCTCTTGGTGTTTTCCTTAACCTGGTAAACATAAGGACACACAGAAGTTATCAACTGAACGCGACAGATATCAATACTTTGTAGGACTTGTACATACTTGTTATGAAGCAGAACATGTAACATTAGAATTTACCACCTTATTACTATTTACTTACTGCTCCTGCTATACTTTCTCTTCAAATTCAATCAGTTCTGTTTCCCTTCACTCCTGGACGCCTCTCTCCTAGACAAAAATATATAAGAATTTTTTACTCTTGTGGAATGAAGCATTTTATGACCCAAAGATGAAAAGCCATCAAAACATAAATCTTCCCTATGTCAAGCAGACACTCACAAGATACAAACATATGCCCCTATTCCACTGGAAAGACACATAAAAATTTTTGGCAAACAGGTAACATGTCTCAATTTTCTTCAGTCAAATACTACCAAAAGCAAATCTGTGGGCAGTCAAGTTGGATTTATACTGGATACAGCAAGGGAGATCACACAGCATCAGGGACCATGGTGTCTCTTGTGATGTGTTAGAACATATAAAGCAGGGAGTCCCCAATCTCTGGGCTTGGGCTGGTATCTCCTGTCAGATCAGTGCCAACATTAGATTAGAAATAAAGTGTACAATAAATACGATGTGCTTGAATCATCCTGAAACTATTCCCCTCTCCCCTGGTCCATGGAAAAATTGTCTTGATTCCTGGTGCCAAAAACATTGAGAACCACTGACATACAGGATGTGGACTTTGGGTGATTTAGAGGAGTATCTATGCAAGACTGGGCTTCCCTGATAGCTCAGTTGGTAAGGAATTCACCTGCAATGCAGGAGACCCCAGTCCAGTTCCTGGGTCAGGAAGATCCACTGGAGAACGGATAGGCTACCCATTCCAGTATTCTTGGGCTTCCTTTGTGACTCAGCTGGTAAAGAATCCGCCTGCAATATGGGAGACCTGGGTTTGATCCCTGGGCTGGGAAGATTCCCTGGAGAAGGGAAAGGCTACCCACTCCAGTATTCTGGCCTGGAGAATTCCATGGACTGTGTAGTCCATGGGGCCGCAAAGAGTCAGACACGACTGAGCAACTTCACTTTCACTTTTCACTTTCATGCATTGGAGAAGGAAATGGCAACCCACCCCAGTGTTCTTGCTCCCAGTGACGGGGGGAGCCTGGTGGGCTGCCGTCAATGGGGTCACACAGAGTCGGACATGACTGAAGTGACTTAGCAGCAGCAGAAATAAATCTGATGTAATCTGTGTGAGAAATAATATTGGCCCTCTGGTTTTAAATAGGTCCTAACTCGATGGACGTGAGTCTGAGTGAACTCCGGGAGTTGGTGATGGACAGGGAAGCCTGGCGTGCTGCGATTCATGAGGTCACAAACAGTCAGACACGACTGAGCGACTGAACTGAACTGAACTGAATGTCCCTTACTTGAGGCCCACTAATATCATCAATAATAGTGCTACTCAGAGTTCTAAGTCTGCACTTTTCATATGGTAGGTGCTAGCTCTATGTGGCTACTGAGCACTTGAAATGTGGCTAACATTACTGAGTAGCTGAATTTTTATTTAACTAAATTTAAATTTAAATAGCCATATGTGGCTAGTCGATACTATATTTGACAGAGCATATCTAAATGGTTTAGTTTTCATTCTCCCAATATACTATATGACTTATAGATTGAAGTACATTGAAATTATCTTCATACATTTGGTTATGTGGGTCTTAGACATTACTGTAAAATACGGCAGGCCCAAGAAAATTTAATCTGCCTCTAGTGCAGGAGACCTGGGTTTGATCCCTAGGTCCCCAGGAAAAGGGGATGGCTATCCACCCATTCCAGTATTCTTGCCTGGAAAATTCCACGGAAAGAGGAGTCTGACAGGCTATAGTCCATGGGGTTGCAAAGAGTCAGACCCATTTTCACTTTCACTTTCTTTAACATCATTAACCTAAACAAATTTATCAACTCAAGGTCATCAGTTTTCAAAAACACTCATCATTGGAGCTATTATCTATATTACATTGAGAATCTTGATGTCATTTCTATTAATCTGGTAAACATAAGCAAGCACTTGTGTCTTCACTTAGCCACAAGAAAGTATTTATTGAATACCCCATTATAAAATACCCTGTTGGTCCCACATAATTATAAAAATACAAAATAGAAGATGAAAACCTTAGAATGCCCACCACCTTTGAATTCTTTACCTATTATTCCTCCTCATAGTGTGTGTAAAGTGATACCTGCCCCCATTTCAGTTTTTTGTTTCCTTTTACCCTTGGGCCCCACTCTCCTCATCATCTCTACCCAAATGAAAATATACATGGAATTTTCACAATTGTCGAATGAAGAATTTTCTAGGCATGACCCAAAGATTTAAGAAAAAACACAAAGAAGAAATAAAACTTTTCTATGGCAACCACAAACTCACAAGCATGCAAACATGTGTCCATAATCAAATTTAATGACACCTAAAAAATATGATAGACAAAATATTAGCATGTGTTGATATTCTTCACCCAAAGACCACCAGGAACACACCTAGTTGAACACATTGTGTTTACTACTTGATACAGCAAGGGAGAATGTATACTGTGGGGAATCACAGGGCATCTTAGAGTGGGGGGATAAGAAAGAATGTGTTATTGTGGGATTTGGGCTTTCGTTGGAGAAAAGAGGGGTTTACTTCAAACTTAGTATTGCCAAAAGCATGGTCAATTACATGATTGGGTGTTCCAATCAATCACATCTATAAGGAGGGCAGACTAGAGCAAGGATAAAAGAGCGTTTGCAGCCATCAGTCATGTTACCCAGGATAGGGAGATATTCAGTACTTTCTGAATTGCACAGTGCCTTGTTTCTCTGTGCTTAAATGAAATTATGTATAGTCTTGTTTTGTTTCACTTTATTACGATTTCAGTGTATCCTTATTTGATGTTTCTATTTTATAAAATGATTTATTCCAAAAAGAACAACATGGCCTAGCTGCTGAGCACCAGGCCAGCTTCAAGTAACTCTGAGGTCTAGCTGTGAGTGACACACCTGTTCCCTGGGGTCAGGAGGCTGATTTTTCTTCCTTAAATTCAATATTTTAAAATTCCTACATCAAGAATAGAAAATAAAGACTATTATAAAACAATTTGGAAAAGAAGAAATGTAAATACCAAATAAATTCATTATTAATAAATGGGAAAAATGGGAATGTGGAAGAGAAAATGGAAAGAAAAATTAAAATCTGCAGCAAAGATGAAAGGAAAATAAAGGCTAGACCTTTAGTAGGTCTCCTTGGGAAAGTCAAAACAGATTAGGACTGGCTGGTATGAACAAGTATCACCAGGCTTTGGGTTATAGTAGTGGTCTTTGGTTGTCTGGTTCCTGGCCCTGGGATCATTAAGGCAGAGGAATATTGCCTCTTAGGGTACAAAGAGGGGTACCAGATGGGGCAGGGTAGGGGGTGGGGGTTGGGAGATTGGTTAGATCGCATCTCAGAGGCTTGCTTCTGTCTGGGCTGTAGTCTGGAAAAGCTGTCTGTTTTCAGAGAAAGATTTTGTCATTGTGTTTTAATTATTAATTTTTATCTTTGATTTCACTGGGTCTTCGTTGCTGCGCATGGCCTTTCTCTGCTTGCAGGGACGGGCTGGGTGGGGGTGGGTGGGGGCGGCTCCTTTCTAGCTGCAGCCCACAGGCTTCTCACTGCTTGGCCTCCCTTCTGCAGAGCACAGGCTCTGGGCCCAGGGGCTTCAGCAGTGATAGCACCTGGGATCAGCTGCTCTGAGGTACTTGGAATCTTCCCCAGCCAGGGTTGAACGTGTGTCCCTGGGTTGAACCTGAATACAAGGGGATTCTTATTCACTGTACCACCAGAGAAGTCCTTCAGCAAAACATTTTTAAACAACTGAGCCATCAGAGCAAATTTCCCCACATTTTGAAGTTCTTTGGCAACTAGCATCTGCTCCCATGTCTTGAGAATGTTGAACTACACGAGTCTTGATGAGACCATGTTTTATTACAGACGTCTAAAACACACTTTCCTTTTCTGTTGCTGGGTGCAGGAAGGCATCCTATACTCTGCTGTGCTTAGGGCAGATTTTGATTCAGGGGTTGTTACATGAAGAACTAGGGCCTGTTCTAACCACCGATTTCCTGAGCCCATTCCTTCCTCAACTCTTCATTCTCACCTCTGTATCCAGAAAAATTTTGCCCATCAGTTGAGTCTATGAATCCACCAAGACTGCTACTTCCACACACGCCTCTGGCTCCATAAGTAAGTGTTCTTCCTTCTTCCTCTTCTGTTCCCCCCCAGATCATAGCCACTCTCCAATGGCTTGGACTCATGCATGATGTCTTCTGTTTATATCCTGACA
Source organism: Nanger dama (assembly GCA_917880005.1). Lineage (NCBI taxonomy): Eukaryota > Metazoa > Chordata > Mammalia > Artiodactyla > Bovidae > Nanger > Nanger dama. The sequence goes on from CAKJTW010000032.1 coordinate 1,950,271, forward strand.
ATCCAACACTCCTCTCAAGCCCTGCTGACTCCTCCACCTCCTCCCTCTCTCACTGCAGCTCCCACCTCTCGGGGGGTCACGTGGACGTGCCTCCAGAATTTGCACGCAGGCAGGCACACATATCCCTCCCTCTTTGCACTCCACATGCTCGTGATGTTTAATTAATTTCCCTTTAAAAAAAATTATTTTCCCTTTTTCTAAAATCAGCCAATTTCTTTTCTGCTGCTTATACTTAAGACTACTAATTTAACATTAAACTTAGTATCTCTTTCTACCATCTCAAAACACAGCTGACATAAACTTCAGAACCAAGTGACTTCCAAAAACTCATATGCACCTGAACCTTACATGGCTTCCCCTCTCGCCCTCCCACTGCACAAATTATCAGAACATGGCACATAAATAAAGGCATTCTTATGCCAGCTATCTCAAATCTCATAGTGTATCAAAGGTTAAACAAATATTAACTGCCAAATATTTACCATTTCCTCAGCTGCTGAGATGATTTGGAAAAGACCCTGATGCTGTGAAAGATTGAGGGCAGAAGGAGAAAGGGGTGACAGAGGAGGAGATGGTTGGATGGAATCATTGACTCAACGGATATGAGTGAGCAAACACTGGGACATGGTGAAGGACAGGGAGGCCTGGCGTGCTGCAGTCCATGGAGTTTCAAAGAGTTGGACATGACTGAGCAACAGAACAACAACTGCTTAGAAGGATGGCAGGAGGAATTATGGGACAGAAAAGATCCTTCAGAAACCAATATGGATGTTGTCATCAGTTACTATTTGTAGCGGGAGCTGAGATTCTGTAATACAGTCACTCGTTCTCATACGTTTGTCTCAGTGGCGGGTGAAGAACCAAATCAAAGGCAACAGAAGAGATAAATTAGTTAACACACATTTTAATAAGTACATTAAAGACATTCCAACCATTCCCCTTAAAGAAAGAAGATCAACTATTACCGTCCCCATTTTAGAGACAAAGCAGCGAGGACAAGAGGCTCATGGCTGCCATAAGGCTCCAGTCATCTGAGAGCTTTCAGAAACCCAGCAGGACCATCCAGCTGAGGCAGAGAGCTGGGAATGACGGAAAGGAACAAAGGGTAAACGACAAAACCTGGGGCTGTGCCAGGAGGTCTTCTCTCAGGGTCTCAGTGTAAGTCTAGATCTCATGCAGCTAAGCCACAGGGAAGGGGAAATTCTCCCAGTGAAAGCAGATGAAAATTCATGGATGAACTCTTGAGTTCTGGCGTTGGTAAACGTTACCTTCCCACCATCATGATCCAGAGCAACTCCAATCTGCCGGGGGCAGTAGGACAGGATCTGGAAGGGCCCTGCCTGCTGCATATAGACACCCCAGCTGAGGACAGCTGCAGAGTCCAGAGCCCTCCTTGGAGTGAAGCTGAGAAATCCCCTTCTCACCAATGACTGTCTTGCTACCCCCACCAGGCAGAATTTTGGCCACATTCCATTTTCTTGAGACGGTTCCTCCTCCAACTCCTCATTCTCCTCTCTATATCCAGGAGAATGATACCCATCAGTGATGCCTGTAAATCCACCAAGATCGTTACTGCCAAACACACCTCTGCTTCCAGCCCTGTATCTCCTGCGTCTTCTTCCTCCTCTGCTTCCCACCAGATCCTGTCCACTTTCACTTCCCAGTACACTTTGCCCCATGTGAAGCCCTTACTGCCCAGCACCCCGGGCTCTGGATCAAACCGCTGACCACGCTGGCATTTGTTCATCCACAAGCCAGTGAACACTATACTCTTCCCATTTGAAGACACTGCGAGGTAGCCATTGGCTGTCTAGGAATTAAGGATGATCCAAGGAGACAAAGGTGTGGCCTCACAAAAGATACAAATGAGATTTGTCCTGTAGGTTCTGGGGCCTTCATGACAATGGTGGGAGACTCCTCAGGGGGCCAGGAAAAAGATGCTTTTGACCTTGTGTTCAGACTTTTCAGTTCAGTTCATTCACTCAGTCGTGTCCGACTCTTTGCAACCCCATGAATCGCCGCACGCCAGGCCTCCCTGTCCATCACCAACTCCCAGAGTTCACTCAGACTCATGTTCATCGAGTCAGTGATGCCATCCAGCCATCTCATCCTCTGTCGTCCCCTTCTCCTCCTGCCCCCAATCCCTCCCAGCATCAGAGTCTTTTCCAATGAGTCAACTCTTCTCATGAGGTGGCCAAAGTACTGGAATTTCAGCTTTAGCATCATTCCTTCCAAAGAAATCCCAGGGCTGATCTCCTTCAGAATGGACTAGATGGATCTCCTTGCAGTCCAAGGGACTCTCAAGAGTCTTCTCCAACACCACAGTTCAAAAGCATCAATTCTTTGGTGCTCAGCTTTCTTCACAGTCCAACTCTCAAATCCATACATGACCACAGGAAAAACCATAGCCTTGACTAGACGGACCTTAGGTGGCAAAGTAATGTCTCTGCTTTTGAATATACTATCTAGATTGGTCATAACTTTTCTTCCAAGGAGTAAGTGTCTTTTAATTTCATGGCTGCAGTCACCATCTGCAGTGATTTTGGAGCCCAGAAAAAAAGTCTGACACTGTTTCGACTGTTTCCCCATCTATTTCCCACGAAGTGATGGGACCGGATGCCATTTTCTTTGTTTTCTGAATGTTGAGCTTTAAGCCAACTTTTTCACTCTCCTCTTTCACTTTCATCAAGAAGCTTTTTAATTCCTATTCACTTTCTGTATAAGGGTGGTGTCATCTGCATATCTGAGGTTATTGATATTTCTCCCAGCAATCTTGATTCCAGTGTGTGTTTCTTCTAGTTCAGTGTTTCTCATGATGTACTCTGCATAGAAGTTAAATAAGCAGGGTGACACTATACAGCCTTGATGTACCCCTTTTCCTATTTGGAACCAGTCTGTTGTTCCCTGTCCAGTTCTAACTGTTGCTTCCTGACCTGCATACAGATTTCTCAAGAGGCAGGTCAGGTGGTCTAGTATTCCCATCTCCCTCAGAATTTTCGACAATTTATTGTCATCCGCACAAAGGCTTTGGCATAGTCAATAAAGCAGAAATAGATGTTTTTCTGGAACTCTCTTGCTTTTCCATGAACCAGTGGATGCTGGCAATTTGATCTCTGGTCCTCTGCCTTTTCTAAAACCATCTTGAACATCAGGGAGTTCACGGTTCACGTATTGCTGAGGCCTGGCTTGGAGAATTTTGAGCATTACTTTACTAGCATGTGAGATGAGTGCAATTGTGCGGTAGTTTGAGCATTCTTTGGCATTGCCTTTCTTTGGAATTGGAATGAACACTGACCTTTTCCAGTCCTGTGGCCACTGCTGAGTTTTCCAAATTTGCTGGCATACTGAGTGTAGCACTTTCTCAGCATCGTCTTTCAGGATTTGAAAAAGCTCCACTGGAATTCCATCACCTCCACTAGCTTTGTTCATAGTGGTGCTTTCTAAGGCCCACTTGACTTCACATTCCAGGATGTCTGGCTCTAGATTAGGGATCACACCATCATGATTATCTGAGTCGTGAAGATCTTTTTGTACAGTCTTCTGTGTATTCTTGCCATTTCTTCTTCATAACTTCTTCTGTTAGGTCCATACAATTTCTGTCTTTTATCGAGCCCATCTTTGCATGAAATGTTCCCTTGGTATCTCTAATTTTCTTGAAGAGATCTCTAGTCTTTCCCATTCTGTTGTTTTCCTCTATTTCTTTGCATTGATCGCTGAAGAAGGCTTTCTTATCTCTTCCTGCTATTAGCAACCATATTTAGAGAGTGTAAAGAACACAGAAAATTCAAGGCCTCAGGCAGTGCGATGAGACTGGAGAGCAAAAAGATAAGAAGTGGGATTACTACAGCTGAGCGAATTTGGGGAAAGGTTTATGGTTTTGAAATTAGGATAAAGAATTTGGATACAAGAGTCACACGAAGACCTTCCGCTTTAAAACAGAAATGCTTACCTGTGAGTAATGGACCTTCACAGGAAAGCTGCTAACTTCAGCCACTATCCTCTGCAAATGCTCACTTGTCTTATATTCCAGATCCCTCATCAGTTTTCCTACAGTAAAAGAACAAAAGGACAGTGAGCAATTCTTTCCTTCTTTTTTTAGCCACACTGCTTGGCTTGTGGGAAGACCAGAGATTGAACCTGGGCTGATGGCAGTGAAAGCACTGGCCCACCAGGGAATTCCCAACTAGAAGCAATTTTAACCCCACAGCTTCTAGGTCAGGTTCTCTTACACTGGCTCATATAACTTCAGATAACGACAGGGCACCATGAAAGTTCAAGTGAATTAGAGAAAGCAATTCAGGAGACACCCAGAGCTGTGCAGTCTAAATTGGTTCTTGTAAGCATATATACCAAGTGCTGAACCCACCTGGTGCTTCATTAAAGAGTACTTTGGGCATACCACCTGTTGTTAAACTAAATCTGAAACTTCTAGTGCAAACCCACAGTTTCTCTCCAGTCTCACAGATACCTCTTTGAGATTCATTCTCCCAGTATTCTTTAAATTGTTAAAAAAAAAATTATTATTGTGGTAAAAACACATGACATTCACCATCTTTACAATTTTTGAATGTATAATTCATTAGCGTTCAGTTCAGTCACTCAGTCATGTCTGACTCCTTACAGCCCTATGGACTGCAGCACATCAGGCCTCCCTGTCCATCACCAACTCCCGGCTTGCTCATTTTCATGGCCATCGAATCTGTGATGCCGTCCAGCCATCTCATCCTCTCTCGTTCCCTTCTCCTCCTGCCTTCAATCTTTCCTGGCATCAGGGTCTTTGCCAATGAGTCAGTTAATCAGTAATGTTAAGTATATTTAAATAACTATGCAGTTGATTTCCAGAATTTTTCCATTTTTAAAAACTGAAACTGTATACCCATTAAACAGCAGCTCCTCATTCCGTCCTCCTCTCTAACCTGGCAACCACTAACCACTTTCTGTTCCTATGGATTTGACTACTTGAGAGACCTAAAATGCATGGAATCGTGTGTTACTTGTCTCTTTGTGACTGGCTCCTTTCACTTACCCTAATGTCCTCGAGGTTCATCCATGATAGAGGACGCGGCAAAATTTCCTTCCTTTCTCAGGCTGGATTGTATTCCAGTGTCTGCATGTGCCGCGTTCTGTTTCTCCATCATCCATTGATGGGCGTGTGGGCTGTTCCTGCATCCCATCTGCGGTGAATAATGCTGCTATGAATCTGAGAGTGCAAAGATCTCTTTGAGATTAAAATTCTCTTTTAATTCTTTAGGAAAGGGGAATTCTGGACCATATGGTAATCATAGTTTTAATTTTTTGAGGAAATGCCTTGCTCATACTCTCAGTGTTTTGAGATACTCTCCCAATGTTCTTTTTACCTCACTGTTAGATGTGAAATATCTTTTTACCATCTTGAGACCTCTGACTGTGACTCTATTTTAGTCTAGGTTCCATTCTTAGAATATCATGTGGTTTGGACTTAGATTCCCTCCCCAGCGTCCCTGCCTGGTGTGAATGACACACACAAGAGCAAGGGACTCTGAGAAGTCACAGCCACGCTCTCTGTAAGGAAACATTATGGAGAAAGGACAAAGCTTTCTAGGGCCAGAACCCCTCCTTTATGATTGAATTCTCTGAAGAAAGAAGTATATCTGAAATTTCTTCTGCCCGATTTTTGATTGCAGGACTGATCAGCTTTTCAACCCAGAACTTCTTCCAGGATATCTAGACTGATGACGTCACTGTGGGAACTCCTGAGAGAAAGGTGTGATTTCCCACCGTCACCGCCTGCACATGCACCCGAGCACTGACAGTAGCCCAAAGATGCAGAGAGGACAAGAGGGTTCCCAGGTGGTCGGTTTCAAAGTCAGAGTCAAAGAGTCAGAATATAGAATTCTGAAGAAAGGGTCATGATCCAAGGAGTCTCTACCCACAAATATGTCATTTATAGACAGTATTCAAAAAGAAAGAATAGCATTTTCCTCCTTTGAAAGTCTTTGAAACATGCTACTGATACCACAGTTTCTAAAGAAATTATCTGAGGATATGATCTAGACAAATTAAAATTAAGCTTTAAATATACATTTGTAAAAGCATAAAATTTAAAGTTAAGGTGTAGCTGGGCAGATATATAAACTAAATCCAAAATGAAAAAAGTCTGTGGTTTTGATCTTATTATCAAACAAAATTAGATTCAAGGCAAAAAAATTATTAATGAACAGAGACTATTTTATGGTAGTAAAGATTATAATCATCAGTTAAGATGTGACTCACCTTAAAGATCATACGGAGCAAAAACATCAAAATATAAAAAGCAATGTGTGTGCGTGCAAAGTTGCTTCAGTCATGTTACTCTTTCCAACCCTATTGAGAGTAGCCTGTGAGGCTTTTCTGTCCGTGGGATTCTCTAAGCAAGAATGCTGGAGTGGGTTCACACGCCCTCCTCCAGGGACTCTTCCTGACCCGGGGATATACCCTGTGTCTCTGTGTCTTCTACACTGCCAGGTGGGTTCTTTACCACTAATGCCACCTGCAAAGACCTAATATATATATAATATATATTATATGGAATATATATAATATGTATAATATATATATCTTAGGTTTATATAATTTCCTTTTGGCAATGATTTTTTGTCGTTTTTTGTTATGTTCTCGTAGTGAGAATACACTATGGGAAAAACTCATCGCTAAAAGGAAACTTTGGGTGACTTTTTTCTAGTCTCTGACATATCAAAAAGTAAGAAAATCAGCATAAGTACAAAATACCTAAAGAATTACTAGGGAAAACCTCATGGACATATATCAAATTCTATTCCAAAGACAGAGAGAATGTAGCTTCTTTTTGAATGTTTGGAACTGTCCAAAAATTTACAACATTACAACACAGAAAGCCTCAATAAAGTCCAAAATAGTGAATTGGCAGCAAACTCATCTAATCACAAGATTTAAAAACTGTGAAGCATAAGAGTGTTAGAAACCGGACCCTTGCTCCCACCAGCACCACTGACAGAAGAAGAAAAAGTGAGGAGAGTCTCTGAAGAGGCTCTTACCTGGAGGAGAGGGTTACACAGAGTCTCACCTCCTTGTCCTGGTCCTGCTTACCTGTGCCGGATCCCGTCACCTGCTGCCTACAGGACGGTCCTGGCACTGGGCTGGTTACAGACAAACTACCAGTTCTGGCATCTTGGTCTTTGGAGCTGATGCTGCTCAGCAAGGTCTTGCCTCAGCCCTCCCTGCTTTGTCACCACTGACCCTCCAGAGCCCACCCGACCCCCACACATCAGCCCTGAGGCGGAGGTTGGGGGTGTGTCACAGTAAGTTTTGGACCACGTGGGCCAAGGTCTTCTCTCCACCCCTCAGCTCACTTCCCACACCAGGACAACACAGATTAGCAGGGGTCCAGGGAAGTCAGGGACTGGCATTGACCCTGATCAGGGTGAGAGGTTTAGGTCACCAGAGGATAGACCTGACTTTTCTTCATGTCCCCAGCAGGGGGTGCCACTCCTGGCACACAGTAGGTTCTCCATCAGTTCCCTCCCTTCTGGAAGCTGTTTCCCAACAACTAATTATAGACTGTGTTGCGTTTACATCTCATTCCACCCTGCTGTGAATCCCTTGGTGTGTCACTCACTGAGACCCAGTACAGAGCCTGACATCTAGTAACCACATAACAAATGATGAGCAAATCAGTGTGGGGTTTTCTTCAACTGACTCATACCTGCATAAAGTCTAAAAGTTCATATGACATAAAGGGTTACAGTGAAAAGTAAATTTCCTCCACCATCCCATCCAAAATCTTTCCACATTCCCTCCCTCCCTGGACAAGGTAAGTGTTACAGTTTAGGTAGTATTCTAGTGAGAGAGTCCATTTTGTAAGATGGTATTTTCCATACATTCTATTTACAACTTTGTAATCAATTAGCAATATATTCTGAGACTATTCTATTTTTAAAATACAAATCTAATTCAGTTTAAGATATTGATAATAATGATTCTCCACTGCTGATTTTAAACATTTAAGTATAGGAAAAATCCTCCATCTACCATAATAATAGAATTTTTTCCTAGACAAAGTCATCCAGATTTAAAACATATTCATTCTCCAATATTTCTCTTGTCTTCATGGTTAATTTCTGGCCAATATGATGAAGCAGATGTAAATTTTTTAATTTTGATCTTCAAGGGAAGAAACTTTTCCTCCTTCCCTGCTTTCCTGGTTGCTCCCAAACCATGAACGTGGTCTTAGATTCTTCAGGTCATGCCAACAAGAGCGATCCCCCAGGGAGAGCAGAGAGGAAAGGTCATGGGAACCTGGATGCCTGGACAACCTCGTGCTGCAGGGCTGCCCTAAGGTTCAAATGTTAGTCGCTTAGTCGCGTCTGACTCTTTACGACCCCATGGACTGTAGCCTTCCAGTGTCCTCTGTCCATGGGATTCTCCAGGCAAGAATACTGGAATGGGTTTTCATGTCCTTCTCCAGAGGATCTTCCCAACCCAGGGATCGAACCCTGCATTGGGGGCAGGCGGATTCTCTACCATCTGACACCAGGGAAGCCCGCGCAGCCCTGCAGGGCCCCCCTCGCAGCCCTGGAGCTCCCTGCCTCACTGTCCTGGGAGACACACCCCAGCTTCCTTCCCGTGAGACCAGTGGTACTTGGGTTTAGCTGCACACAGTGAATTAATACGTATTGGGAGAAAGGGTTCCCAGGAGTGTGTGTTCCGGATGGTCTGTTGTGAGATGAGCAGAGATGTATTTACAGTGTCACCCTTGGCTCCTGGGACATTACTGTGAGCTGGAGGAAGGGAGAGCTGGCCTGGGGGTGGGGGGCAGCACAGAGAGCCTGGAGATGTTACCCTCCTCCTGTTCCCAGCCGTGGGGTCTGACAGGGGAGGGTTTGGTCACCAGGTGTCCGTTTGGGGGCGTTTGTCTCTTCACTTTCCTTCCTGTCCTCTTTACAGTTTCCTTCACATTCCAGACAGGATGAGAATCTCTGCTGGTGCTCTCTTCCTCCTCGTCCTCCTGTCTGAGGGCAGGGCCTGTGGAGGCTGAGACCTAGAGGAGGACTTCTCAGGTAGGACAGGAATGCAGGTCACTTACCCTCCTTCTGGAATCTCTGCTTCCCCAGACTGGCCTGCACAGCTAGTCCTGAGACAGCTGAATCCCCAGTATAAGTGAGGCATTTGTGGGAAATAAAATAATGTGCATCCATGGGTCCCTCATATATTTTTTTTCCCCTTGATTCCCAAATGTACGTTTATTAATCTCCTAAGTAACAGAGAGTCAGTAGTCCAGCTTATGTTCCAAAAGCGAGTATTATACAGAGGTATAATACCAGAGTATTATACCAGAGGCGGGAACACTGGGAGCACCTTGGATCTAACGATGACTTTGGGATCATCTGACCGCATGGCTTCTCACAGAACTAAGGCTAGGAATGCAGAGACCAAAATAAGTAGAGAGTTCAATTCCAAGGTTTTGGGTCTCATCCACAGGTATCCACATCAAAATTATGTTCCAAAAATACTGGTGCAATCTTCCAGGTTATTTGGATTTAAAAGAGAGAACTTCTTAGGTAGAAACATAAATGTAGGAAATGAAAAGAAAGTAGCCAGGTTGAGAGTTACACTTGTCTCATTATCACTGGCAATTATCATGCCAGTTTCTGCAAGAACCACAGTCAGACTGGTTAATTAACTGGTATATGATGTGACTGGCCACCACGCTTGCATTCTGTAAGTTCTGAGGCTGACATTAAATTCTTTCATTATCCCCAGGACACAATATTGCTTTTAATGCTCTGTCTTGGTGAGCTTCAAAGGCCTTTTCAGGGTCTTCCATTAAACCTTTCCTAATAAAAGTTTTTTTACTCCACACACATACACAAATCACCATGTGAGTTCTTGCCAACTCTAAATATGTCTATAACTATGAGTCTAGGTGGAGAATTGCCACCAAGAAAATGTGTAGATACAGAGAAGCCGTGAGATACATGTAGCCCTAAGACAGGATGCTCATTATTTTCTGCCCCCCACAGGCCTCACTTATACTGGGGATTTGTGATTGCAGGCAGGTATCAGGGTCAAATCTGACTTGTATCCATAGACCTAGAAGGATCTAGATTTTCCCTTTCATCAGTGACTGAAAGAAGAACAATGGCCATTGGCACCCACATGGAATGATGTGGGGAATTACTGTTGAACACACCTGCTCTATATTGCAGGGTATGTCCTCAGGGTGCTTAGGTTCTCTTCAGCAAGCGAGTTCTGGGTGTGAGAACTGGCTCAGGTCTGGAAACTAGATAAGGGATGGTAACTTTCTATTAGGCAGCTGACCTCAGCCTTCAACTCATTCCTTTTGGTCTATTAATACAATACTAAGCAACACTCTTGCTGCTTGTCCATCTTCCTTGACTCTAGAAACATCACCATCTATTAACCATTTCCATAAACCCCTTAGAGTTAGAATATCCTGTTTCTATCCTGACATTGTTGGTTAATTCAAAAATTTGGTTCCTGTTCTTGCCTTGCTGTCACCTCTTCCCCTGCTTTCTGGGATCCTATTATCCCCGCTGCTGCTGTAGTGTTATCTCCTAGATCGGCTCTGCCTACACAGGACAGTGAGGTTAATACTGCTCACATGTTTATTCCCTATTGCCTGATAAACACTTTCCTTTGGAAATATTAACCTGCATTTTTTTCTCCCCAGTTTTGTTTTTATACCAGCATGCCCACTGCTCTGAGTTTTTCGTGATTTCTGTATGATTACCGTGGTGGCTCAGGCATCAGTGCTTCATTTATCGTGAGCCATAGCACTTGCTGTGGCAGAGGGGCCTGAGGTGAAGCCATGAGCCATGCTGTGTAGGGCCACCCAAGATGGATGGGTCACTGTGGAGAGTTCTGACAAAACGTGATCCACTGGAGGAGGGAATGGCAAGCCACCCAGTGTACTGCCATGAGAAGCTCATGAACTGTTATTAAAAGATAAAAATATATGACAATGAAAGATGAGTCCCCCTGGTTGGAAGGTGTCCAATATACTAGTGGGGCAGAGTGGAGACCTACTAATAGCCCTGGAAAGAATGACGCGGCTGGGTCAAAGTGGAAGTGATGCTCAGTTGTGGATGTGTCAGAGGATGAACATAAAATCTGATGCTGCAAAGAACAGTATTGCATAGGAACCTGGAATATCAGGTCTATGAATCAAGGTAAATTGGACATGGTCAAGCAGGAGATGGTAAGAATAAACATCAGCACCTTAAGAATCAGAGAACTTAAATGGATGGGAATGGGCAAATGTAATTCAAATGACCATTATATCTACTACTGTGGGCAAGAATGCCATAGAAGTAATAGAGTAGTTCTCATTATCTACAAAAGACTCTAAAATGCAGTACTTGGCAGCATCCTTAAAAATGACAGAATGATCTCAGTTCGTTTCCAAGGCAAGCCATTCAGCATCACGGTAATCCAAGCCTATGCCCCTACTGTTGATGCTGAAGAAGCTGATGTTGATCAGTTCTGTAAAGACTTAGAATAGCTCCTAGAACTAACACCAAAATAAAAAAAAAGTATTCATCATTCTGGACTGGAATGCAAAAGTAGGAAGTCAAGGGTCACCTGGATAACAGGCAGGTTTGGCCTTGGAGCACAAAATGAACCAGGGCAAAGACTAACTGAATTCTACCAAGAGAAAACACTGGTCATAGCAAGCACCTTTCTTTTCAACAACACCAGAGATGACTTTACACATGGACATCAGCAAAAGGTCAATACTGAAGTCAAATTCATTATATTCTTTGTAGTTGCAGATGGAGAAGCTGTATGTAGGCAGTAAAATCAAGACCTGGAGCTGACTGTGGCTCAGATAATCAGCTTCTTATAGCAAAATTCAGGCTTAAGCCATAGAAAGTGGGGAAAACCACTAGGACAGTCAGATATGACTTTAATCAAATCCCCTATAAGTATGCAGTGAAGGTGATGGATAGATTCAAGGGATTAGATTTAGCAAACAGTGTGCCTGAGCTAGGGACAGAGGGCTGTAATACTGTTCAGGAGCAGAAAACAAAACCATCCCATGGAAAAAGAAAAGCAAGAAAGCAAGTGGTTATCTGAGGAGTCTTTACAAATAGTTGAAGAAAGAAGTGAAAACCAAGGGAGAAAGGGAAAGATATACCCAACTAAATGCAGAGTCTCAAAGAATAACAAGGGAGACAAGTAGGCCTTCTTCAATGAACAATGCTTAAAAATAGAGGAAAACAAGAGAAGGGGAAAGACTAGAGATCTCTTCAGAAAAATTGGAAATATCAAGGGAACATTTTTCCCAAAGATGGGCACAATAAAAGAGAGAAACGGTTGAGACCTAGTGGAAGCAGAAGAAATAAAAAGAGATGGAAAGAATACACAGAAGAACTGTACAAAAAAGAGCTGGATATCCATGATGATGTGGTCAGCCACCCAGAGCCAGACATTCTGGAGTGTGAAGCCAAGCAGGCCTTAGGAAGCACTGCTCTCAGTAAAGCTAGTGGATGGAATGGAATTCCAGTAGAGTTATTCATGACCCTAAAAGATGGTGCTCTCAAAGTGTTCCCCTCAATATGTCAGCAAATCTGGAAGACCCAGTCGTGGCAACAGGACTGAAGAGGTCGATTCTCATCCCACTTCCCAAGAAGGGCAGTAGTAAAGAATATTCAAACCATCAGACAGTTGCACTCATTTCCCATGCAGATGTTCAGGCTGGATTTAGAAAAGGCAGAGGAACCAGAGGTCAAAATGCCAACATTCATTGAATCATAGAAAAAGCAAGAGAATTTCAGATAAACATCTACTTCTGCTTTATTGACAATGCTAAAGCCTTTGACTGTGTGGATCACATAAACTGTGGAAAATTCTCAAAGAGATGGGAATACCAGACCACCTTACTTGCCTCCTGCAAAACCTGTATGCAGGGCAAAAAGCAACAGTTAGAACTGGACATGGAGCAACAGACTGGTTCCAAATCAAAAAAGGAGTACATCAAGGCTGTATATTGTCACCCTGTTATTTAACTTACATGCAGAGTACATCATGTAAAATTCCAGGAGGGATGAGGCACAAGCTGGAATGAAGAATACAGGGAGAAATATCAATAACCTCAGATATGCAGATAACACCACACTTATGGCAGAAAGCATAGAGCAACTAAAGAGCCTCATGATGAAGGTGAATGAAGAGTTAAAAAGCTGATTTAAAACTCAGCATTCAAAGAACTAAGATCATGGCATGTGGTCCTATCACTTCATGGCCAATAGATGGGGAAACAATGGAAACAGTGACAGATGTTATTTTCTTGGGCCCAAAGTCACTGTGGATGGTGACTGCAGCCATGAAATTAAAAGATGCTTGCTGCTTGGAAGAAAAGCTATGACCAACCTAGACAGCATATTCAAAAGCAGAGACATTACTTTGCCAACGAAGGTCTGTCTAGTCAAAGCTATGGTTTTTCCAGTAATCATGTAGGGACGTGAAAGTTGGACCATGAAGAAGGCTGAGTGCCAAAGAATTCATGATTTCAAGCTGTGGTGTTGGAGAAGACTCTTGAGAGTCTTTCGGACTGTAAGGAGATTAAACCAGTTAATCCTAAAGGAAATCAACCCTGAATATACATTGGAAAGACGGATGCTGAAGCTGAAGCTCAATACTTTGGCCACCTGATTCAAAGAGCCGACTCATTAGAAAAGACCCTGATACTGGGCAAATTGAAGGCAGGAGGGGAAGGGGGTGACAGAGGATGAGATGGTTGGATGGCATCACCACTTCAATGGATATGAGTTTGAGCAAGCTCCAGGAGATGGTGAAGGACAGGGAAGCCTAGTGCATTGTAGTCCATGGGGTCACGAAGAGTCAGACACGACTGAGCAATGGAACAACAACCCACACTAATAAGGTCATGTTTAAAATCTTGCATGCTAGGCCTCAGAATAATGTGGACCAAGAACTTCCAGATGTCCAAGCTGGGTTTAGAAAAGGCAGAGGAACCAGACATCAAATTGCCAACATTCGCTGGATCACAGAGAAAACAAGGGAATTTCAGAGAAACATCTACCTCTGTTTCATCGACTCCACTGAAGCCTTTGACCGTGTGGATCATGACAAACTGTGGGAAGCTCTGTTGTCACCTTGTCACACTCTCTCAATGCTGAGCTCCTCTGTTGTTCTACATGGCGTTCTAATTGTTGCTTCTTGACCCACAGTCAGGTTTCTCAGGAGACAGATAAGGTGGTCTGGTACTCCCATCTCTTTAAGAGCTTTCCACAGAAAGATTTCCTCTTTTGGGCTCAAAAATCACTGAAGATAGTGACTGTGTCCATAAAATCAGAATACAGTTACTTCTTGCCTGGAAAGCTATGACAGTCCTAGACAGTGTGTTGAAAAGCAGAGACATCACTCTGCCAACAAAGGTCTGTATAGTCAATCTATGGTCTTCCCAGTGTTCAAGTATAGTTGTGAGAGCTGGACCATAAAGAAGGCAGAGTTCCAGTGGATTGATGCTTTCGAACTGTGGTGCTGCAGAATGCTGAGAGTCACTTGGACAGCAAAGAGATCAAACGTAAAGTCAATCTTAAAGGAAGTCAACTCTGAATACTCATTGGAAGGACTGACGCTGAAGCCGAAGTCCAGTATTTTGGTCACCTTATGTGAACAACCGATTCATTGGAAAAGTCCCTGATGTTGGGAAAGATTGAGGGCAGAAGGAGAAGAGGGCCTCAGAGGATGAGGTGGCTGAATGGTATCACTGAACAATGGACTTGAACTTGGGAAAACTCCAGGAAATGGTGAGGGACAAGGAGGCCTGGCATGCTGCAATCCACAGGGTGACAAAGAGTTGGACATGACTAGATGACTGAGCAAAAACAACACAGCATTTGTTAGAACAGCTTTAAGTGAAAGTCGTTCAGTCGTGTCCAACTCCTTGTGACCCTATGGACTATACAGCCCATGGAATTCTCCAGGCCAGAATACTAGAGTGGGTAGCCATTCCTTTCTCCAGGGGATCTTTCCAACAATACTGAAATATAATTCACATATTGAAAAGAATCAATTATAGCGTATTCACAGAGAGGTGTGACCATTGCCACCGTCAATTTTGAAAGGTTTTCATCACCCAGAAGCATTTTTAGAATATCGTTATCCAGGTACCAACTTCCCAGGTAGCTCAGTGGTAAAAAATCTGCCTGCAATGCAGGAGAATCAGGAGACACAGGTTCCATCCCTGGGTTGGGAAGATCCCTTGAAAAAGGAAATGGCAACTCACTCCAGTAAGCTTTCCTGGAAAATTCCATGGACAGCGGAGCCTGGCAGGCTACAGTGCAAGGGGTTCCAAAGAGTTGGACACGAATGAGCACCTGAGCATGCATGTGCTCACTGAGGTACCAGTTTATTCCTGGACTGCTGCTGCTAAGTCGCTTCAGTCGTGTCCAACTCTGTGTGACCCCATAGACGGCAGCCCACCAGGCTCCCCATCCCTGGGATTCTCCAGGCAAGAACACGGGAGTGGGTTGCCATTTCCTTCTCCAGTGCATGAAAGTGAAAAGTGAAAGTGAAGTCGCTCAACGTGCCCGACTCTTAGCGACCTCATGGACTGCATCTTACCAGACTCCTCCATCCATGGGATTTTCCAGGTAAGAGACTGGAGTGGGGTGCCATTGCCTTCTTTGTATTCCTGTGCAGTCAGCCCCTATTTCCCTTGAACATTTCCCTCATCTCTAAACAAACACTAAGCTACTTTCTGTCAAAATTGATTTGCTTATAAACCCTATAAATAAAACCCAACAATTAATATGATCTTTTATTCTTGTTTTATTTTGCAGAGAATAATGTATTCAAAGTTCACCCACGATAAGCATTCATGTACTAGACAACTGTACTTTCTTCTTTTCATTTCCAAATAACTTTCCAGTGCATGTTTGTACTGCTCTGAATAATTCATTCATGAAGGGATAGAGATTTATTTCTGCTGTTTGGCTATCATGATTAATGCTGCTGTGAATGTCAGCTACAAACATGATAGTGTGGACTACCATTTTCATTTCTCCAAAGTAAATACCTAGGAATGGAATTGGAGTCCTAGAGCAACACTAAGTTCAAACTTGGAGGAATTTCCAGACTGTTTTCCAACACCATTTTTATTCTCACTAACAGGTTCCATGCTTCCAAACTCTCCACATCCTCTTCGAATCTTGGTTTCTGGATTTTCAAAGAGGTGGTGTCACCTATGATCCCCACATAAACAAGTTCTGGGTTATGTTTCCTATCACAGCTCATAAGCTTGAGCAAACCAAAGGGAAGATTTTTCCCAGATTGGCCTAGTGACCTAAGGGTAAAAACAACTTCTCCCTCTGAAATATTGCCCATATTTATATTTTGGCCTAAACATTTATTCTCTTGGTACTGTACTTATGGAAGCTTTTTATACTTAACCTATTATTTTTATTTGCTTTCATTGGACATGTAAGTCTTAAAGCTGGGCCAACTATGTTACTAAAAATGAATCTCCAAGGCCCATTTTTTCAATCCTGCTATTTTTCTGGCACCAGGGTAGTTGTCAGAATACAAGTCCACCCAAACCAATGATACTTTATCTCTTCTGTGAGCCAGTGTCGCTTTGTGACATACTTGTTATCGGCTCACAGTAAGAAACAGACAGACATTGAAAGTGAGCATAAGCAAGTAAACTACCTTATCTTGATCCAGACTGGTAATTTCCAGGAAAAAGATGAGCATTTTTATGATGTCATTGGATCTGCTAAGACTGTTGGATTATTAGTCCTCATGGATTAGAGATTATAGCGTGGTGTCTAAACTAGTACTTTTAAAAGACATCTGTGTGGGTCACATGTAAATTGATCAATTTTATATACACTTTCCCCAGAAAAATGCATATACAAAAAATACAAAAGTTCAGTTCAGTCGCTCAGTCATATCTGACTTCTTGCAGCCCCATGGACTGCAGCAAAGCAGACTTCCCTGTCTCTCACCAACTCTCGGAGCTTGCTCAAACTCATATCCATTGAGCTGGTGATGCTATCCAACCATGTCATCTTCTGTCGTCCCTTTCTCCTCTTGCCTTCAATCTTGCCTGGCATCAGGGTCTTTTCCAATGAGTGAGTTCTTTGTGTCAGATGGCCAAAGTATTGGAGCTTCAGCTTCAGCATCAGTCCTTCCAATGAACATTCAGGACTGATTTCCTTTATGATGGACTGGTTTGATCTCTTTGCAGTCCAAGGAACTCTCAAGAGTCTTCTATAACACCACAGTTCAAGACCATCAATTCTATGGTGATCAGCCTTCTTTACAGTCCAACTCTCACATCCTTACATGACTACTGGAAAAACCACAGTTTTACTAGAGAGACCTTTGTTGGCAAAGTAATGTCTCTGCTTTTGAATATGCTGTCTAGGTTGGTCATAGCGTTTCTTCCAAGCAGCAAATAACTTTTAATTTCATGGCTGCAGTCACCATCTGCAGTGATTTTGGAGCCCTCCAAAAAAGTCTCTCACTGTTTCCATTGTTGCCTCATTTATTTGCCATGAAATAATGGGACAGCATGCCATGATCTTAGTTTTCTGAATGTTGAGCTTTAAGCTTACCTTTTCACTCTCTTCACTTTCATCAAGAAACACCTCAGTTCCTCTTCAGTTTCTGCTGTAAGGGTGGTATCATCTGCATATTTGTAGTTATTGGTATTTCTCCCGGCAATCTTGATTCCAGCTTATGCTTCATCCAGCCTGGCATTTTGTTTGTTGTACTCTGCATATAGGGTGTCCTTGATAGCTTAGTTGGTAAAGAATCCGCCTGCAATGCAGGAGACTCCGGATCGATTGCTGGGTTGGGAAGATCCCCTGGGGAAGGGAAAGGCTACCCATTCCAGTATTCTAGCCTAGAGAATTCCATGGACAGTCCATGGGATCGCAAAGAGTCAGACACGACTGAGCCACTTTCACTTTTCAATCTGCATGTAAGTAAAATGAGCAGGGTGACAATATACAGCCTTGATGTACTCCTTTCCCAATTTAGAACCAGTCTGTTGTCCATGTCTGGATCTACTTGTTGCCTCTTGACCTGCATACAGGTTTCTCAGGAGGCAGGTAAGGTGTTCTGGTATTCCCATCTCTTGAAGAATTTTCCACAGTTCACTGTGACCCACACAGTCAAAGGCTTTTGTGTAGTCAATAAAACCGAAGTAGATGTTTTTCTGGAACTCTCTTGCTTTTTCTATGATCCATCGGATGTTGGCACTTTGATCTCTGGTTCCTCTGCCTTTTCTAAATCCAGCTTGTACATCTGGAAGTTCATGGTGCTGTTGAAGCCTAACTTGGAGAATGTTGAGCCTTACTTTTCTAGCATGTGAGATGAGTGCTATTGTGCAGTAGAGTGAATCTTCTTTGGCATTGCCTAACTTATAAAATTAAAATGCAATAAAAGTGTATATGTATGGGTCCCATGAAGACGTATAGATCTCCTTTTTAAGCCGGGAAAGAGACAAGGGCAGCTGCAGGATATTTTGAGTAATCATTTCATCATTCAAGAGTGCACTCCGCTTATCTGAGAGTATAAACTAGAGTAGACAGAAACTGGCCCTCATAACGCAATGTCACAGATGTTGAAAGACCTCGTTGATTCATTCATCCAACCTGACTGGTTACAATGTAGCAGACCAAGTTCTGATCTAGATCACTGCTCAAAAAATTGAGATTTGTCATTCTTTCCCCTCACTCACTTTCCTTCTCCAACCCCAGAATCTGTACCCTCTTTCCAAATGAGTGGAATTTCACACTCGATGATATTAACAGAAGGCAGACATCTTCCTCCATTAGACAGAAAACCTTGCTTCCTAAATATTCCTGCAGGTAGAAAGAGGCTGAGGCTCCACCAGGCGGGTTACCATGTGCTGGACTCTTTCATAGGACGTGGTGCCACAGAGAGACTGGAACTGCACTGAATGCCTTCGGCGCACGTGGCACACGGGGCAGAGGTGGCAGGGTGCCCTACAGCTGTCAGGAGCAGCAGAGAACAGGTCTACCACAGGGTCCACTGCCCAGCATCAGGCTGACAATGCTGTGAGCAGTGGTGTCTGTGTTCAGCTGCAGGGGAAGGGGGTTCCTGCGTGGGACCCGACCCACGTGGGGTTGAGGATTCTGTTCCCGGCTGTGGCCTCAGGGATGTTCAGTGGTTTTCCCTAAAATAAACCTCAAATCACAAGTGTGCCTCTCTCTGTTCTATTTAGAACAATTCAAAATCTTTTTTTCCCCTACCCAGAACTACCTAAGAATTCCATGCAGGGAAGTCTCAGAGAACAAGGATTCAGAGACTTTTCCTTCTGCTTTATTATGATTGATCTACAACATTGAGTCAGTTTATGGTGTACACTTGTTGATTTGATACAGTTTTGTACTGCAAAATAATCACCACCGTAGCTTTGTCTGACAACTGAATCATGTCCCATAAGTACCTCTTCTGCATGTATGGAGAAAATTTAGATAACTCTCTTAGCAACTCAGAGACTCTCTTTATGGTGAGCTGATAATCACTTCCAAATTTTCAGCCTGGTGACAGTACATGGCAGAAATAACATGTAACTGGCACCAAATGTTTTGTCTTTTTTCTCTCAGGAAAGAAACATTTAATAGTGTGTTTAAGACCCTCGCCACCTTAATCATTCTCTGATCTTTAACGTTAGTGGATCCTAGTCAGCTCAGGACTGCTTGTAGAGATTGTTACAAAATACTCAGGACTCTTCCCAGATCCACCATCTAGAGTGTATGGCTCAGAGTCCAGGAATCTATTATGAACGAGCCATACAGGGAGGCTGGTGCACAGCCAGGTGGGAATCCAGATCTGTGTTCCTGCTATGAAATGTGTGATCTGAAGATCAGCACCAACCGTGCTATAAGTCTATTCCAGACCTTCTGTCTCTAAGAGGAGTGCAGGTGAAGGACATTCCTTCAGGTCCTTCACCAAAGATCAGGACCCCTTTCCATGTGCCATCTAGATGTGGTGTCAGAATGGTGCCGTCTGCTCAGGTGTGTGGTCAGATCAGTCCCCATGTGCTGGAGATTCAGGATTCCGTCCTCATCTTTCTGCTTCTATAGCCAATTCTCCCCTCATGTGTGACATCCTCTGTTCTCAAGGCTTTGAACATCATTTATATGGTGTCACCTCTTCCATCTATTTCTCCAGTCAAGTCATCTCACCTAAACCCTAGACTAGTAAACCCAACTCAGTTGCCACTTTCCTAAACCAAATGCTGATGGCGATGCCTTCTCAAATATGCTCCTTCCAGAGTCCCCTCATTTCCACTATAGGTGCATGCATGCTTACTTGCAAATCTCAAATTGTGTAGTCCTCATTCACCCTTTCTCATAACTCAGATTTAATCCACTAGGAAATGCTGT
Organism: Nanger dama; assembly: GCA_917880005.1. Lineage (NCBI taxonomy): Eukaryota > Metazoa > Chordata > Mammalia > Artiodactyla > Bovidae > Nanger > Nanger dama. The sequence goes on from CAKJTW010000032.1 coordinate 1,970,682, forward strand.
AAAATGCATTTTCAGATAGATCACGAACCCACTCACTCACCACTACCTTCCCTGCTCACACCCCAGACAAGCAGCAGCCTCCCCAGCCTAGACCCTGCGCTGTTTCCCTCAGGCTCCTCTGTGCCTCCCTTGCCCTTCACCTCCTGACTCTGCACAGGAGCCTGGCTGACGCTTCCAGACAGCAGGCACACCAGGTCTTCCTCTGTATCATCCTATGACTCCACAGCTTACTGAGATAAATCAACCCCGTCTAATATCCTGGAGGCCTGCAGGATCTGGCCGGACATGGGATGTCATCACAGTTCCTTTTCCTTCAGCCCCAGCTGCCTCCTAGCTGCAGAAAAAGGAGTCTGGAGATCTGACATCACAAAGCAGGACCGAGAATCACTCAGTGCCCACAAGGCAGCTGTCTCACACTATGAGAGAAAAGAATCAGGAACCAGTTCAGATCAGTCATGTAAGGGCTGACATTCTCCACAGCCCCCCACAAGCTCACATGTCCCACTCAAATATCCCCCCCTCCCGCCCAATGTGTCCCTTCTGCCACAATCCTCCTTCCAACCTGGACCCGCCAGGATCTCCCCTTTAGGAGCCATGAGAAGCACATCAGAGCCCTGGGCACTGTCACTGTCTGGGGGAGAACAAGACCAGGACGTGGTCAGAACCCACAGGAGAGAAACAAGAGGAGGAACTTTGAGGAAGGTGAGCCCCCCATGGCCTCCTGTCTGCACCCTCACAAAGGTCTCAGGAATCAGTGCCTCCATACTTATTTGCAGCCTGGGTATAGGTCCCTCCTTTTTCATCTGTGAGAAGAAAATACCATGTGAGAGGCCAGGGAGAAGACTGAGTCATGAGATCCTAGAGGAACCCCTAGTCCTGGACCCCAGAGAACTATCTGGAACTGTGGTCTAAACTCATGCTAGGATCAGGAACATAGAGAAGGGAGATGTGTAAGGACAGGGCCACCTGCCCTCCTGGAGATCTGTCCTCAACAAGAACCTCCTTTCTGACTTTCAAGTGCTGGAAACCTGGTCCCCAACTGGAATTAGGAAGGTGAAAAATTTGTCTTTCATTTTCAGACATGTTTTAGAAAAGGAAAACGTTAGCATCAGCTCCAGACTCCACATGTGTGTGGAGGGTACTTTCCAGTAATGAAGAAGGTAAACTTCTACCTGGGCTTGAAACCCCCAGTGAGACAAGAAAACTCAGATCCCTCCCTCCCTTCCTTACCTGAGTGTTTCTTCCTCCAGATTACAGCTCTAGCCACCACAGCCACCATGAGGAGAACCAGACCAATATGATGCCCGTGGTGAGGAAGATGGGCTGAGGAGGTTCTGTGGAGGAAAGGGAAGGGCCCTGATCTCAGCTTGAGTCCTAACCTTGCTGAACTGACTCCTAAAGGGCTCCTGCTTTATTTGAGAGGAAGCTCCAGCCCCATGGCCCTCCTTACCCCATCTCAGGGTAGGGGGCTCCTGAGGCCCCTCATGCTGCACATGGCAGGTGTATCTCTGCTCCCTTCCAGAAGGCACCACCAGGGCCACCCACTTCTGGAAGGTTCCATCCCCCTGAAGGCCTGGTCTCCACAAGCTCCATGTCCTCCAGCTGGTCCTCCCCATCACACTGCCAAATCAGTGAGATCTCCTCAGGGTAGAAGCCCAGGGCCCAGCACCTCAAGGTGACCTCACGGTCAGAGATGGGGTGATGGGTCACATGTGCCTTTGGAGAGTGTGAGGAAGAATCAGAAAATTCAGTTTGTGTTACCTCCATGGGTCAGTGAAGCAGCATCATGTAACCATCCTGAGAAAGGACAGACCAGTGAGTTTTTTCCCCAGGTTTGCTGAGGTATACTTAACAAAACCTGTGTACTTTTAAAGTCTATTACATGTTGCTTTGATATATATGGACACTGTAAATGTAATTAATATATTCATCAACTTATCTTATGTGTGTGTCAGTTTGACAGGGGTGATGAGAATGGTTAAGATCAATTTTAAAGTATACAATACAGGATTATTATTAACTATAGTCACCAGGCTGTACATCAGATCCCCAGACATATTATGAACTTCTTTACCCTCTGAGCTATGGAACATTCAGGACCATGGTTTTGAAAAAAGCAGCACAACAGCTAGATAACAGCCTCAAATCAGAGATCAGGGATGATCTACATTAGTCCTTGGAAATTTCTAGAATGAGAGACTAAGACAGGAGCTCTAAAAATGTGAGGGGGAGAATACAGACTAAAGGTCCTGACTCTGGTGGAGGCTGAACGACTCAGAAAAGCTGGAGTCAGGCCTCCTAAGGTGTTCCAGGGTGAGAACAGGCCTTGAGAGAGAAAGTCATGGATCACAAGATGGCGGCCAGGGTCAAAGGGCACCGCTGACCAGCTATTTCAGGGATGGTTTGTTTCCTGCGTCTTCCTCAAAGACACTGGATTCCTTGATTGTCCTTCAGAGAAGTGGGGCCACTGGTGACTGTCTCGTACAGAATCTGAAAACCTGGGCGGGTTTCCTCCCTCTCCTGACAAGAACCTGGGGCGCTGTTCCCACAGGGACCCCACTTTCCTCTCCCTCGTGGGAAGCCAGCTCCAGCCCAGGGAGACCAGGGCGGCCCGCGCCCCTCGTGCCTGCGCGCAGCAGCGTGTCCTTCCCGCTCTCCAGGTATCTGCGGAGCCACTCCACGCACGTGCCCTCCAGGTAGTTCCTGTAGTGATCCGCAGCACCTTCCTTCTCCCACTTGCGCTTGGAGATCTGAGCCGCCGTGTCCGCCGCGGTCCAGGAGCGCAGGGCCTCGTTCAGGGCGAGGTTGTCTCTCCATTGTAGCCGACCTGATTATACCCGCGGAGGAGACGCCCGTCCGGCCCCACGTCGCAGCCGGACACCCGCTGGACGGCGTGAGACCCCGCAGAGGCCGTTCCTGCCGACGCCGCACTCACCCGCCCGGATCTCGGTCAGGACCAGGACCTCCAAGAGGAGCAGGAGAAGGGTTCGCGGCCCCATGACGCCTGTCTTCTGGGTCTGGGGAGAAGCAGAGTCGGGCGGGTTGGTGGAGACTTTGTAACCGGGATCCGCGGAGACGCTGATTGGTTTCTCTAGAAATCGAACACCCAGGCGCTGTGAGAATGGAGGCCACTCAAGAGTGTCCAAGCAGAAGGGCTCGACACAGGTTGTGAGAGAGAAAGTGAAAAATCGGGGAGACGGGGAATCCCCAACATGGAGCGTCCCAGCCCCAGACACCGCACTTGACCCTGAGATCCGAGAGGCTCGCCCTCCAGGCACCTGGGACTTTGTCCTGATCCCTCCCCTCCTGCTAGGTAGAAGGTTCAAACTACCGAATAATTGCACTCCTCTCACAGGCTTGCAAAGTAATACTCAAAATTCTCCAAACCAGGCTTCAACAGTACGTGAACCGTGAACTTTCAGATGTTCAAGCTGGATTTAGAAAAGTCAGAGGAGCCCAAGATCCAATTACCAGCCTGTGCTCGATCATCGAAAAAGCAAGAGTTCCAGATAAACATCTACTTCTGCTTTATTGATTACATCAAAGCCTTTGACTGTGTGGATCACAAAAAAACTGTGGAAAATTCTTCAAGAGATGGGAATACCAGACGGCCTGACCTGCCTCCCGAGAAATCTGTATGCTGGTCAAGAAGCAACAGTTAGAACCTGACATTAAACAACAGACTGGTTCCAAATTGGGAAAGGAGTGGGTCAAGGCTGTTTATTGTCACCCTGCTTATTTAATTTATATGCAGAGTACATGATGCAAATTGGTGGGCTGGATGAAGCACAAGCTGGAAGCAAGATTACCAGGAGAAATTTCAGTAACCTCAGATATGCAGATGAAACCAGCCTGATGGCAGAAAGTGAAGAACTAAAGAGCCTCTTGATGAACGTGAAAGAGGAGAGTGGAAAAGTTGGCTTAAAACTAAACATTCAGTAAACTAAGATCATGGCATCCCATCCCATCATATCATGGCAAATAGATGGGGAAACAATGGAAACAGTCAAAGACTTTATTTTGGGGGCCTCCAAAATCAGTGCAGATGATGACAGCCACCATGAAATTAAAAGATGCTTGCTTTTTGGAAGAAAATCTATGACCAATCCAGAGAGCATATTGAAAAGAAACATTACTTTGCCAACAATGGTCCGTCTAGTCAAATCTATGGTTTTTCCAGTAGTCATGTATAGATGTGAGAGTTGGACTACAAATAAAACTGAGTGCTGAAGAATTCATGCTTTTGAAGTTTGAAAAGACTCTTGAGAGCCCTTGAACTGCAAAGAAAACAAACCAGTCAATCTTAAAGCAAGTTAGTCTTGGATATTCATTGGAAGGACTGAAGCTAAAGCTCCAATACTTTGGCCACCTGATGTAAAGAACTGATTTATTAGAAAAGACCCTGGGTAAGATTGAAGGCAGGAGGAGAAGGGGATGACAGAAGATGAGATGGTTGGAGGGCATCACCAACTCAGTGGACTTAAGTGTGAACAAGTTTCAGGAGACGGTGATGGACAGGGAAGCCTGGCGTGCTGCAGTCCATGGGGTTACAAAGAGTTGGACACGACTGAATGACTGAACTGAACTGAACTCCCCTCATGCATTGAGAACTCTTTTTCCCACTTCTTCCCCAATCCTAGCTCTGGGGCTGTTTGTGATTTTGATTAAAATAACTACACAATCTTACAAATTAGTGAGGACTCCAAGGATAGTATTGTGTGGCCATTTCTATGCATATTTTTCATACTATGAATAATACACTGTGAAGATTTTTCTTAGTTTATTTAGAATAATATTAATAACCCATGCATTTAATATGAATAACTTTTTCCCAAAACAAACAGGGTAGTGAGAAGCATAGAGCTTTTTACATTTTTTCCAAGTATCTTTCTTGTCTCTTTCACTAGAAGACCACTGGATTTTCAGAAATCACTGCAGATGGTGATTGCAGCAATGAAATTAAAAGATGCTTAGTCCTTGGAAGGAAAGTTATGACCAACCTAGACACCATATTAAAAAGCAGAGACATTAACAGGTGGTGCTGGGAAAACTGGTCAACCACTTGTAAAAGAATGAAACTAGACCCCTTTCTAACACCATACACAAAAATAAACTCAAAATGGATTAAAGATCTAAATGTAAGACCAGAAACTATAAAACTCCTAGAGGAGAACATAGGCAAAACACTCTCCGACATAAATCACAGCAGGATCCGCTATGATCCAACTCCCAGTATACTGGAAATAAAAGCAAAGATAAACAAATGGGATCTAATTAAAATTAAAAGCTTCTGCACAACAAAGGAAACTACAAGCAAGGTGAAAAGACAGCCTTCTGAATGGGAGAAAACAATAGCAAATGAAACAACTGACAAACAACTAATCTCAAAGATATATAAGCAACTTATACAGCTCAACTCCAGAAAAATAAATGATCCAATAAAAAAATGGGCCAAAGAACTAAATAGGCATTTCTCCAAAGAAGACATACGGATGGCTAACAAACACATGAAAAGATGCTCAACATCACTCATTATCAGAGAAATGCAAATCAAGACCACAATGAGGTACCATTTCACACCAGTCAGAATAGCTGCGATCCAAAAGTCTACAAGCAATAAATGCTGGAGAGGATGTGGAGAAAAGGGAACCCTCTTACACTGCTGGTGGGAATGCAAACTAGTACAGCCATTATGGAAAACAGTGTGGAGATTCCTTAAAAAATTGCAAATAGAACTGCCTTATGACCCAGCAATCCCACTGCTGGGCATACACACCGAGGAAACCAGAATTGAAAGAGACACATGTACCCCAATGTTCATTGCAGCGCTGTTTATAATAGCCAGGACATGGAAGCAACCTAGATGTCCATCAGCAGATGAATGGATAAGAAAGCTGTGGTACATATACACTATGGAATACTAGTCAGCCCTTAAAAAGAATAAATTTGACTCAGTTCTAATGAGATGGATGAAATTGGAACCAATTATACAGAGTGAAGTAAGCCAGAAAGAAAAACACCAATACAGTATACTGACACATATATATGGAATTTAGAAGACAGTAATGATGACCCTGTATGTGAGACAACCAAGAGACACAGAGGTATAGAGTGGACTTTTGGACTCTGAGGGAGAGGGAAAGGGTGGGATGGTTTGGGAGAATGGCAATGAAACATGTATATTTTCCTGTAAGAAACGAAGTGCCAGTCTATGTTCAATGTAGGATGCAGGATGCATGGGGCTGATGCACAGGATGATTCAAGTAGAGGATGTGGGGTGGGAGGTGGGAGGGGTCTTCGGCATTGGGAGATTGTGTTCACCTATGGCTGATTCGTGTCAATGTATGGCAAAACAAATACAGTATTGTAATTAAAAAAAAAAAGAATGAATTAAAAAGTGAATTTGGAAAAAAAAGAAAAAAGAATATTTGAATAAAATTACCTATCATTTACAAAAAAAAAAAAGACATAGTGTTCCTTATTTTTTTGCTATTATAATGCTGCAAATGGGCATGATAATTATAAATTCAGATGTTTTTCTGTGTCAAGAATTATCTTCTTAATGTAGATTCCCAAAGATGAAATTGTGTAATCAAAATTAATAAAAGGGTTTTAGGCTCTTGAAAAATAAAAATAAAAAATAAATAAATAAAAATAAAAAGCAGAGACATTACTTTGCCAACAAAAGTCTGTCTAGTCAAGGGTATGGTTTATCCAGTGGTCATGTATGGATGTGAGAGTTGGCCTATAAAGAAAGATGAGTGCTGAAGAATTGATGCTTTGGAACTGTGGTGTTGGAGAAGACTCTTGAGCGTCCCTTGAACTGCAAGGAGATCCAACCAGTCCATCCTAAAGGAGATCAGTCCTGGGTGTTCATTGAAAGGACTGATACTAAAGCTGAAACTCCAATACTTTGGTCACTTGATGCGAAGAGTTGACTCATTGGAAAAGACCCTGATGCTGCTAAAGATTGAGGGCAGGAGGAAAAGGGGACAACAGAGGATGAGATGGTTGATGGCATCATCGACTTGATGGACATGGGTTTGGATGGACTCCGGGAATTGGTGATGGACAGGGAGGCCTGGCGTGTTGCAGTTCATGGGGTCGCAAAGAGTCGACATGACTGAGCGACTGAACTGAACTATGAAAGTGAAAAAGCCCCCACATATGTAGGAGTAGTATTTTTTAATATCTTTTTAGATAATTGTGAATGTTCATGTTGGATACAAAACTGAAACTGTACAAATTGCAGTTTGTCAAAGGGTTTTCTTCCACAGTTTTGGCCACCTGATGTGAAGAACTGATTTATTAGAAAAGACCCAGTGATATTTTAAACAATACCACTGACTATTTTTTTTCTGCTAGAGTAAAATCCATCAGCCTAATTTGCACAATGAGCATCTCTTGTACTAATATGAGATTTTTACAAAGTAATATATTGTTTCACTAAATTATACAGATCTTTCTTCATCATTCATTCTTTCAAGTAACAGTCATGTTCCATGAAAAAGAGGTTAGTTCAGCTCACACAGAGTTTTTCCTTGAGCCATAGGACTTTGAAATGTAGTAGAAGTGCTCAATGTGTACTTTCCATGTCATCACAGAAAATTCTTTTAAAATGTTTATTTAAGAATGATGATTAGGAAACGTAAGCAATTTTATTTATTTTAATTTTAAAATATCTTTTATTGAAGGATATTTGATTTCTAATGCTGATTTCTGCTGTACAGCAAAGTAATTCACTTATGCATGTCTATATGTATATTCTTTTCCACATGCTTTCCATTTTGGTTTATTAAGGACAGATAAGAATTTTTAATGTGTCATTCTGGATGTTTTAAAGCAAACCTGATTATTAGTTTTCTTTTTTTCTGCAAGAAAGTTTTGGTGAAAATAATTACTAGTGCAGTTTGCTACCACAGTCTCCATTGCTGCTGGTGCTACTAAGTTGCTTCAGTCATATCCGACTCTGTGCAACCCCATAGATGGCAGCCCACCAGGCTCTGCTGTCCCTGGGATTCTCCAGGCAAGAACACTGGAGTGGACTGCCATTTCCTTCTCCAATGCATGAAAGTGAAAAGTGAAAGTGAAAAGTAAAAGTGAAATCGCTCAGCCACGTCGGACCCTTAGCGACCCCATGGACTGCATCCTACCAGGCTCCTCCATCCATGGGATTTTCCAGGCGAGAGTACTGGAGTGGGGTGCCATTGCCTTCTCTGTAGTCTCCATTATTGCTAAGTTATACATCAAAGCAAATGTCAACATATGAGAAGTCAAATAATATCTGAGTGATGCTAAGAAAGTAGCTTTCACCTCAGGGATCTCATGAAAGGGTCTCAGTGATGTCAAGGGTTCCACAGACCACACTCTGAGAACTGCTGCTCTGAATAAACCAGGGCATCTCCCATCTGATCCCTGCCTTTGCCTCCTCCCTCATTTTGGAAAATGGTTTTTCCTGAGCTGGACTCCCTGCCTCCCCAAACTTAACTGAAGGCCCTGCCCCTGGGCTCCTCTAGGAGAGAACTCACCGCCTAGAAGGTGATGCCAGAGAGTGTCCTCAGTCTGGGAAGGGAGGTCAGGGGACAGGTGTTTTCCCTTTGGAACTGGGAACAATTTGTACCTGAAGGCACTAGACCCACTCATAACCTAGTTTGACCTTGTTACAAACCAGCTTAATATGTCGGAGAAGGCAATGACACCCCACTCCAGTACTCTTGCCTGGAAAATCCCATGGACAGAGGAGCCTGGCAGGCTGCAGTCCACGGGGTCACAAAGAGTTGGACATGACTGAGCGATTCACTTTCACTTTTCACTTCCATGCATTGGAGAAGGAAATGGCAACCCACTCCAGTGTTCTTGCCTGGAGAATCCCAGGGATGAGGGTGCCTGGTGGGCTGCTGTCTATGGGGTCGCACAGAGTTGGACATGACTGAAGCGACTTAGCAGCAGCAGCAGCAGCAGCAGCTTAATATGTATTCATATCCAAACCAGAAATCTGATAGTGTCTAAGTAAAATATTATTGGCCCTTTCATCTCACCTGTCTAATGCACCTGAATTGAGGCCAACAAATCATGAAGAGCAGTCCATTCCAACAGAACATTCTGTGGTGAAAGAATTTTCTATGTCTGTGCTGTCCAGTTAAGTAGCCAGTAGCTACATGAGGCTATTTAACACCTTAAAGTGACTGTTGTGCTGAGCACTTATGTAAATAACAATATGTGGCTACTAGCTAGCATATCTCAGAAGGCAATGGCACCCCACTCCAGTACTCTTGCCTGGAGAATCCCAGGGAGAGAGGAGCCTAGTGGGCTGCCATCTATGGGGTCGCACAGAGTCAGAAATGAGTGAAACAACTTAGCAGCAGCAGTGGCAGCTAGCGTACTGGTCAATGCATATCTAGAATGTTGTTAATTAACGTCCTCTTTCCCTTAAAAGATTCTGTGTGACTCATAGGTTGATGCACATTAAAATAATCTTAATACTGAAGTCATGGATTTGTCTGTGCAGGTCTTAGATATAGCTTTAAAATACAGCATGCTCTGAAAGTTTCTTTAATGTGTATTTTAACAGATAGAGTGTTCAGACATTAGCCAAACCATGGTTTATCACCTTGAGGTTGTAACCCCTCAAGTGTTCAAAACTGCCCATCACTAGATTTAATCCTTGAGCTCTTGGTGTTTTCCTTAACTTGGTAAACATAAGGACACACAGAAGTCTTCATTTAGCCCAAGAGAAAGTGTTTATTGAACACAACATATATCAGTACTTTGTAGGACTTGTACGTACTTTTAAAGTTGTGAAGCAGAAGATGCAACATTAGAATCCAGCACCTTATTACTTTTTACTTACTGCTCCTGATATGCTTTCTTCCCAAATTCAATCAGTTCTGTTTCCCTTCACCCTTGAACCCCTCTCTCCTAAACAAAAATGTACATGAATCTTTTACACTTGTGGAATGAAGAGTTTTATGACCCAAAGATTAAAAGCCATCAAAACAGATAAATCTTTCCTATGTCAATCCGGCACTCCCAGAATACAAACATATGCCCCTATTCCAATGGAGACAAAAATTTTTGGCAAGCAGGTAACATGTCTCAATGTTTTTCAGCCAAAGATCACCAGAAGCAAATCTGTGGGCAATCAAGTTGGATTTATACTGGATACAGCGAGGGAGATTACACAGCAGGAGGGACCATAGTGTCCTTGGAGGGTGTTAGAACATATGCAGCCAGGAGTCCCCAAACTCTGAGCTTGGCCCGGTACCTCCTGTCAGATCAGTGCCAACATTAGGCTAGAAATAAAGTGTACAATAAAAATACTGAGCTTGAATCATCCTGAAACCATTCCTCCCATCCCTGATCCATGAAAAAAATTGCCTTCCATGAACTCAGTTCCTGGTGCCAAAACGTTGAGAACTGCTGATATACAGGATGTGGGCTGTGATTTTGAGAAGTGTCTATGCAAGACTGGCTCACTCTAGACTGGGTGTGGTCAGGAACTACGGGCAACTTCAGGACTGGTCATCTCAGTGAGCCTCTGCTATAGGGAGGGCAGACTAGAGCGAGAAGACAGCCGTGACTGGGAGGAAGCAGTGGTCTCTGGGTCAGCACAGGGAGAGGTCTGGTCCACGGTGAGGGGCACAGTGCTCCCTGGTTGCTCTGTGCTTGGACAGAATGCTGTCCTGGTCTTTTTTTGTCTCTCTGTGTCATGCACTCAGGTGTCCTTGTCTGATGCTGATCTTCTGTGAGATGACTTATGTCCAACAGGAGAACAACACAGACACGTGGTGAGCTCCAACCCAGCTAGAGGATCAGAATGTACATCCTAGTGTATGAGCTGAAGGTGATCTGTCAAGTGTTTACAAATGTAAGGGATTTTCATGTAATTTTTGAAAGCATTATTTACCAGCGCACAAGAGAATTGAAAAGATATTCAAGCATATACAAAAATAAGTAATTCGTGTTCTTCCCCTTATTCCCCATTCACTCAAGTCCTCTACTCAGAACCAAGTGCAGTTAGAAATTTCTCATTTTTCTTTCCAGAAAAATATACTCTTCAGTAATGAATACTGTTAGATCAGTAGAAGAGCTCAGGCCACAGCCTGGGAGAAATTATTATAAATTCACATATCTGATAAAGTGAAAGAAAGAAAGTGAAGTCACTCAGTCATGTCTGACTCTTTTGACCCTGTAGACTGTAGCCTACCAGGCTCTTCTGTCCATGGGATTTTCCAGGCAAGAGTATGGGAGTAGGTTGCCATTTCCTTCTCCAGGGGATCTTTCCAACCCAGGGATTGAACCAGGGTCTTCTGCATTGTAGACAGATTCTTTACCTTCTGAGCCAACAGGGAAGCCCATCAGGGAAATCTGATAAAGGACTTTGTTTTAGAATATATATCAGTTCAGTTCAGTTCAGTTCAGTCACTCAGTCATGTCCGACTCTTTGCGACCCCATGAATCGCAGCACGCCAGGCCTCCCTGTCCATCACCAACTCCTGGAGTTCACTCAGACTCACGTCCATCAAGTCAGTGAAGCCATCCAGCCATCTCATCCTCTGTCATCCCCTTTTCCTCCTGTCCCCAATCTCTCCCAGCATCAGAGTCTTTTCCAATGAGTCAACTCTTCTCATGAGGTGCCCAAAGTACTGGAGTTTCAGCTTTAGCATCATTCCTTCCAAAGAACACCCAGGGCTGATCTCCTTCCGAATGGACTGGTTGCATCTCCTTGCAGTCCAAGGGACTCTCAAGAGTCTTTTCCAACACCACAATTCAAAAGCATATATATAGAACTCTTCAACTCAACAAAATGAAAATAACAATTTAAAAATAAAGTCTGAACAGTCACCTCTTCTAGAAGATCTAACAGTGGAAATATATATGAACAGATGCCAAACATCTTATGTTGTTAAGAAGTGTAAATTGCAAAGACAGTAACGTGCATCACACCTTTGGCACATCTACAGTCCAAGAACTGGTGATGTCAAGGCTGGAGCAGCAGAAGGACATGGAACAGCAGAAACCCTCACTCACCAGGGCAGGAATAGGAAGTGGCGCAGCCACCAGAAATGAGAGTCAGCAGTTTCTAATGAAGCCACACAGAAACTCTCCATCTTGTCCACTGATAAATCTAGTATTTCTTTAACTCATCTGAAAACTTATATTTTCACAAACCTCTGCTCACCAATGTGTATATCAGAGCACCCGGTAAGTGTGGGCTGCACACAGTGACTTTCTTCTAAAGACCACAGGGTGAAAAGTGGGGAGGTAAAAACAGAAGTTCACAATGAAACCTAGGAAATGTACCTCAGACAGGTAATGAATGAACTTATTAGTGATATTCGAGTGGACAGTGTATCCCCTTGATGACTCTAGACTGTCACTCACCTCTGTGGTCCTCTTCCCCAAAACCCTCTGCCCAGTCAAATCACAAGATGTTCTACTGTGTCTCTGAGCAGTACTCCCTGAAACATCAAAGTCATCACGAACAAGAGAAGTCTGTGTGACTGTCACAGCCAGAGGAGCCTGAAGGAGACACGATTCCCAGACTTAATAAGTGTCTTTCATCGGATCTTAGATTAGGTTAAAGGAGAAATAATAAGTCCAAATAAATTCTGGAGTTTAGTAACACTGTATCAATATTGGTCATCAGCTGTGAGGAATGTATGATGGTGGTATAAAATGTGCTCACAGAGTGTGGGCTATATAGTAACTCTACTAACTTTGCTGTTGCTGCTGCTGCTGCTAAGTCACTTCAGTCATGTCCGACTCTATGTGACCCCGTAGATGGCAGCCCACCAGGCTCCCCCATCCCTGGGATTCTCCAGGCAAGAGTACCGGAGTGGGTTGCCATTTCCTTCTCCAATGCATGAAAGTGAAAAGTAACAGTGAAGTCGCTCAGTCGTGTCTGACCTTCAGTGACCCCATGGACTGCAGCCTTCCAGGCTCCTCCGACCATGGGATTTTCCAGGCAAGAGTACTGGAGTGGGGTGCCATTGCCACTAACTTTGCTACTTTTTGGTAAATGTCAAACTATACTAAAATGGAAACATTTTAATATCAACTAGAAACGAAGTGGAAGAAGCAATTATCAACTTTCCAGAATGTTTTCATCAAGGAGCTGCAGAGAGGAGACATGGAGAGAAAAGACAGAAACCCAAGATACTGGGCAGGGCTCCAGGGTCTCCTCTCCTGTAATCCTTGCTGTACCCTCGAGCATGATCCCAGAGCTGCTCAGAAAGCACCTTCACCCCCTTCCCTGGCCAGCACAGCCATCTCTGTCTGATTCAGACGCAAGGCATCCTCTGCCTTCCCTCTGCAGAACTGGAGAGGAAAGAGTGGTTGTGCCCCAGTGTGGCCACAGGGCTGATGACTGCACACCTGAGCTCCCTTTTGACCTCCTTGCCAGAGACCTGCCCAGGCTGTCCTTAGGCTCCCAGCAGTGGGTCAGTGCTGTGCACACAAGCTGGTGTCCATCCAGTGTCAAAATCAAAGTCGGAATTGTCACCCAAAATACACGCTGACATGGACATTTCTCTCCCCATTAAATAACCAAGGACTTTGGCCTCAGATAGGATCAGATATCAAAGCTTTGTAATGCCAGGTCCAGGGTGGAGCCCACAAACATACAAGGTGTCCTCATTATCAAGGGATGGGGCCTTGAAGCTACTGTCACTTCTTCTGGCTACTGCCACACTTACAGACTCTCCCTCTGGGGAATCAGCCCTGGAACCTCCATTCCTAGGATGCGGTAGGATAGTGGAGAAAGAGGAGGGAGAGGAGATCCCAAAGTACCTGTAAAGGTGGGGAGGCTCCTGGAGAAGTGCAGAGAGGCAGGAAACACTGACATTGTGGGATGGAGGCCACGAGGGTTGGGGGGAGGAACCCTAGAGGAGGGGGTTGGGGAGGGTCACTGAGTGGAGATGAGCACAGGGAGGTGGGGTCTGTGTGGGGAGAGACAGAGGAGCTTCTAGCCTGGGTACTGGTAGAGGCTCTATTTTCCACTGGATGATAAACACACAGGTGTCAGCTCTGTATTTTGGTGGTAAACTGTACTTATGTTTTCAGTGTTTTACTGAAATTACATTTATCAGGTCAGTTCAATTCGGTTCAGTCATTCAGTCATGTCCTGCTCTTTGCAACCCCACGGACTGCACCAAGCCAGGCCTCCCTGTCCATCACCAACTCGCGGCGTTTACTCAAACTCATGTCCATCCAACCATCTCATCCTCTGTCGTCCCCATCTCCTCCTGCCTACAATCTTCCCCAGCATCAGGGTCTTTTCAAATGAGTCAGCTCTTTACATCAGGTGGCCAAAGTATTGAAATTTCAGCTTTAGCATAGTCCTTCCAATGAATATTCAGGACTGATTTCCTTTAGGATTGGCTGGTTGGATCTCCTTGCAGTCCAAGGGACTTTCCAGAGTCTTCTCCAAATCCACAGTGCAAAAACATCAGTTCTTAAGCTCTTAGCTTTCTTTATACTCCAGTTCTCACATCCATACAGGTATGGTGTGACTCAAGTACAGGTGGAAGAAGGGAAAAGAGAAAAGGAGAGAGTGCAGGGGATTAAAAGAATTCCTTTCTTCCAGAGAAATACCCCCACCTCAGTCCCCACTCCACACACCTTCCATACACGATGCTGGGGGTAGGGTGTGGGGCAGGGAGACTCAAGGACAGGAGAGCCCATCCTCAACTCACAGGGGCAGATCTGCTTCTGTTTTTAATCTTTTGACTGAGTATATTACAAAATCCAGCCTCACACAAATAGGTAATGGAAGTATCTTGAATAACGTTTTCGGATAATTGTGGTTCCCACTTTGATACAACACTAAACAAGTGGTAGCGGCTTAAAGGTAGCGTCTTATTTGCAGTGATAACCTGTAACTGTCACTGAGTATTTCCAAATCTGTTGTATACGTATATAAGGTCTGTCCTGAACACTGAATGAATATTGTACTAATGCGTGATTTTTTAAAAGCGGTGTATTGTTTCACCAAGTCGTATAGATTTTAAAGTGTTAGCATTTAAGATTATCAAACAATCACATTTGTTAATATCACCACAGTTGACACTAGAAAAGTTTGTTGGTACTGGGAAGCTGTCAAGATTAATTTTCTCATGAGAGCTTGCATTTTCTCATGGGCAAAAAATACTATCAGTTGATATTCTAGAAGGGAGAAGCTCCCATTCATTATGCCAAAATAACTAAATGTAAACAATCATAGTTTTCCTGTTCTTCATTCTCAAAGTGAAAATGACATTCCATAAAAAAAGAAGCTAATCAACTCAGAATAATGACTTTCCTTGGGACGTGGTACTTTAGAATATAGCAGAAGGACTGTATGTGTACTTCCCATTTCATCCTCAAATATTCCAAAATGTGGACTTAAGATTGGTGACTGTAGCAACTTAATAATTTTTAATACTAGATATTTTTCAGTGAAACTTGCTTTTCTATTCTGCAACTGAATGGTGATGAAGAATACAATAACTGCTGTTGCTGTTTGGTGAAATAACCCTTATTTCTGCTAAGTTTTACCTCAGAGCAAATGTCAGCACAGTGAAAAAGGTAAGGGCTTCCAAAATCACTGCAGATGGTTACTGCAGCCATGAAATTAAAAGACGCTTACTCCTTGGAAGCTTACTCCTTTGGCCACCTCATGAGAAGAGTTGACTCATTGGAAAAGACTCTGATGCTGGGAGAGATTGGGGGCAGGAGGAGAAGGGGACGACAGAGGATGAGATGGCTGGATGGCATCACTGACTCGATGGACGTGAGTCTGAGTGAACTCCGGGAGTTGGTGATGGACACAGAGGCCTGGCGTGCTGCAATTCATGGAGTCAGACACGACTGAGTGACTGAACTGAACTGAACTCCCTGGTAGAGCGGTGGTTACTAATCTACCTTCCAGTGACAGGGGACGTGAGTTCAGTCTCTGTCGGGGAACTAGGATCCCACCTGCCACAGGGCACCTAATGAGCCCATACACTCTAGAGCCCAGGCTCTGCAACTAGAGGGAGCCCCAGTGCCTCAGTGAAGACCCTGTACAGCCAAAATAAAAGTAAATAAACTAAAAAAAAAAACTTGAATAAATTTTTGGAAATGTTGTGAAAGTAGTTTTGACCCATAATTGGATCTCAGAGACTTCAAGGTTTCCATAGACCAGACTTTGAGAATTTCTGTTCTGAGTAAAGCAGGGAGACTACAAGCTGGCGGCTTCCCTTGTAGCTCAGTGGGTAAAGAATCTGCCTGCCATGCAGGAGACCCAGGTTCAATTCCTGGGTCCAGGAGATCCCCTGGAGAAGGAAATGGCAGCCTACTTCAGTATTCTTGCCTGGAAAATTCCATGGACACAGGAACCTGGAAGGCTTACCAATTAAGCTGCCACCCACCTCTTTGCCTCCTCTTCACTTCTGAGAATACCTCTTCCAGAACTGGACTCCCTGTCTCCCAAACCTTTACTTATTAGGGCTCTGCCTCTCGGCTCTTCTAAAAGAGAACTTATCCCTAGAAATTTGATGCCAGAGTGTCTCCATATAGATAGGCAGTTGGATGACAGGCATTTCCCTTTGGAATGGGAAGTTTGTGCCTGAAGACAGAGAGAGAAAATTCATTCATGACCCATTTTGAATTTGTTCATTTCCATTCAGTTCAATCACTCAGTTGTGTCCGACTCTTTGCGACCTCATGGACTGCAACAGTACATCAGGCCTCCCTGTCCATCACCAATTCCCAGAGTTTACTCAAACTCATGTCCATTGAGTCAGTGATGCCATCCAACCATTTCATCCTCTGTCATCCCCTTCTCCTCCCACCTTCAGTCTTTCCCAGCATCAGGGTCTTTTCAGATGAGTCAGTTCTTTGCATCACATGGCCAAAATATTGGAGTTTCAGCTTCAGAATCAGTCCTTCTAATGAATATTCAGGACTGACTTCTTTTAGGATGGACTGGTTGGATCTCCTTGCAGTCCAAGGGACTCTCAAGAGTCTTCTCCAACACCACAGTTCAAAAGCATCTATTCTTTGGGGCTCAGCTTTCTTTATAGTCCAACTCTTACATCCATACATGATCACTGGAAAAACAATAGTCTTGACTAGATGGACCTTTCTTGGCAAAGTAATGTCTCTTCTTTTTAATATGATACGCTGTCTAGGTTGGTCATAAGTTTTTTTTCCCAAAGAGCAAGCATCTTTTAATTTCATGGCTGCAATTACCACCTGCAGTGATTTTGGAGCACCAAAAATAAAGTCTGACACTGTTTCCACTGTTTCCCCATCTATTTCCCATGAAGTGATGGGACCAGAGGCCATGATCTTTGTTTTCTGAATGTTGAGCTTTAAGCCAACTTTTTCACTGTCCTCTTTCACTTTCATCAAGAGGCTCTTTAGTTTTCTTCACTTTCTGCCATAAGCTTGGTGTCATCTGCATACCTGAGATTATTGATATTTCTCCCTCACATCTTGATTCCAGCTTGTGCTTCTTCCAGCCCAGTGTTTCTCATGATGTACTCAGCATATAAGTTAAGTAATGAATTTGTTGATGCCAGCTGAATATTGATCCATATCCCAGACAGAAATGTGATCTGTGTGAGAAATAACATTGGCCCTTTGGTTTAAATGGTCTAATGCACCTTATTTGAAGCCCAATAATAGCAAAAGTAATAGTGCTACTCAGAGTTCTAGGTCTGCCCTTTCCATGCGGTAGGTGCTCGCTGCTGAGCTGCTGAGCACTTTAAATGTGGCTAATGTCATTGAGCAGTTGAATTTTTACTTAATTTCATTTCAATTTAAATAGCCACATGTGGCTAGTGGGCTTCCCTGGTGGCTCAGACGGTAAATAATCCTCTTGCAGTGCAGCAGACCAGGGTTCCACCCCTGGGTTGGGAAGATCCCCTGGAGAAGGGAATAGCTACTCACTTGAGTAATTTTGCCTGGAAAATTCCAAAGACAGAGGAGCCTGGTGGGCTACAGTACATGGGGTCACAAAGAGTTGGACATGCCTGAGAGACTTACACACACACAAACGTGCCTAGTAGCTACCATATTTGACAGAACATATCTAAGTGTTTTAGTTTTCATTTTCCCAAGATACTGTATGATTCATAGATTGAAGTACACTGAAATTATCTTTATGCATTTATTTTTGTGGGTCTTAGACATCACCTTGAAGTACAGAAGTACAGAAAATTTAATCTGCCTACAATGCAGGAGACCTGGGTTCCATTTCTAGGTTGGGAAGATCCCCTGGAGAAAGGAATGGCTACTCACTCCAGTAATCTTG
The DNA here is from genome assembly GCA_917880005.1 of Nanger dama. Lineage (NCBI taxonomy): Eukaryota > Metazoa > Chordata > Mammalia > Artiodactyla > Bovidae > Nanger > Nanger dama. The sequence goes on from CAKJTW010000032.1 coordinate 1,988,962, forward strand.
ACTGGAGAATTCCAAGGACAGAGGAGCCTGGCAGGCTACAGTCCAGAGGGTTGCAAAGAGTCGGATATGATAGAGCAACTAATGCTTTCATTTTCTTTAACATCTAGAGTGCACAGACATTAACCAAAATATAATCTATAACTTCATCGGTTTTCAAAAACACCCATCATTGGAGCCAATTTTGGTCTATATTACATGAGACTCTTGATGTCGTTTTTGCTAACCTGGTAAACATAAGCAAGCACTTATGTCTTCACTTAGCCACAAGAAAGTACTTATTGAATACCACATTATAAAATACCCTGTAGGTCCTACATATTTATGAAATATAAAGCAGAAGATGTAAACCCTAGAATTCCACCACCTCAGAATTCTTTACCTGTTATTCCTCCCCACAGTGTGTGTAAAGTGGTACCTGGCCCCAGTTTCAGCTTTTTGTTTCCTTTCACCCTTGGACACCATCTTCCTCATCATCTCTACTTAGATGAAAATATACACAGAATTTTCACAATTGTAGAATGAAGAATTTTCTAGGCCTGACCCAAAGATTAAAAAAAAAAAAACCACCAAGAAAAAAAAAAACTTTCTATGGCAAATACAAACTTACAACCATGCAAACACATGTCCATAATCAAATTCAAAGACACATAAAAATCCAACAGACAAAAGATTAGCATGTGTCGACATTTTTCAGCCAGAGACTGCCTGGTACACACCTAGTTGAACACACCGTGTTTACTACTTATACAGCAGAGGACGGCCCACATCGTGGGAAATCATAGGGCATTTTAGAATGAAAGTATAAGAAAGAATGTGTTATTGTGGAATTTGGGCTTTGGTTGGATAAAAGAAAGGTTTACTCGAAATTGAGTATTGCCAGGAAGCGTGGTCAGTACAGGACTGGGTTCCGAGTCAGTCTTATCTATAAGGCGGGCAGACTAGAGCAAGGGAAAAGCAGCAATTGGTAAAGAGCAGCCGTCACTCCTGTTACCCGGGACGGGATGTTCAGTACTTTCTGAGTTGCACTGTACCCTGTGTTCTCTGCTCTTAAACAAAATGATGTATAGTCTTGTCTTATTTTGTGTCACTTTATTATGGTTTCAATGTATCCTTGTTTGAGATTGGTATTTTATAAAATAGTTTATTCCAAAGAGAATTACATGGCCTAGCTGTGAGCACCAGGCTAGCTTCAAATAACACTGAGGTCTAGCTGCGAATGTCACACCTGTTCCCTAGGGTCACGAGGCTGATTTTTCTTCTTCCTTATATTCAATATTTTAAAATTCTTACATTGCAAGTGAAAAATAAAATTATAAGCAAACAATTTGGAAAAGAAGAAATGCAAATACCAAATAATTTATTATTAATAAATGGGAAAAATGAGACTATGAAAGGAAAAGTGGAAAGAAAAATTAAAATCTGTCAGCTTGGCAAAGATGAAAGGAAGATAAAGGCTAGGACCTTTAGTGGGTCTCCTTGGGAAAGTCAAGGGAGGGCAGGGTAAACAGATTAGGATTGGCTGGTGTGAATAATTTCAGCAGGCTTTGGGTTAGAGGTGGTCTTTAGGTGTCTGGTACCTGGTAGGGGAAAGTGATCTCTCCTCAGTGAGAAAAGTCTTAAAAAAAATTTAATTAATTTTCCCTTTCTGCTGGGTCTTCACTGCTGCACATGGGCTTTCTCTGCTTTCAGAGAGTGAGAGGACTACTGTCTAGAGGCAGTGCCCTGGCCTCTCACTGCCAGGGCTTCTCCTGTTGGGGAGCACAGGCTCTGGGCCCAGGCGCTGCAGTAGCTGCTGCACATGGGGTCAGGGGCTCTGTGGCATGTGGAATCTTTCCAGATCAAGGATCATAACCCCTATCCTCTGTATTGGCAGGGAGATTCTTACCCACTGTACCACCAAGGAAGTCCCTCAACAAAACATTCTTAAACAACCGAGCTATCAGAGCGAATTTCCCCACATCTTGAGTCCAGGAGATTATGGAAAGTTCTTTGCCACCTAGCCTCTGCTCCCATGCTTTGAGAATGCTGGATTACATGAGTCTTGATGAGACCATGTCTTATTACAGAAGCTGAAAGCTTACTTCCCTAACCTTTTGTTGTTGTTGCTGGGGCACAGGCAGGCATCCTATACTCTGGCAATCTGGTGCACTTATGCCACATTTTGATTTAGGAGTTAGTTCCATGAAGAACTGGGGCATGATCCATCCACTAATTTCCAGAGCCCATTCCCTCCTCAACTCTTCATTCTCATTTCTCTATCCAGGAGAACTATACTCATCAGTTGGGTCTGTGAATCCACAGTGATAGCTATGGCCAAACACACCTCTGGCTCCACTCCCATCTATAATAATCACTTCTTCATCCTCTGCTCCCTATCAGATCATATCCACTCTCCATTGGCTTGGACTTATGCATGTCTTCTATTTATATGCTGTCAATCCTTATGATCCTCTCAAGTCCTGCTGACTCTTCCACCTCCTCCACCTCTCACTGCAGCTCCCAGCTCTCTGGGGGTCATGTGGACCCACCTCCAGAATTTGCAAGCAGGCAGGCACAAGTATCCCCTCTCTTTGCACTCCACATGCCCCAGTGATGTTTGACAAATTTCCTGTGTTCTAAAATTAGCCAAATTTGTTTTCTGCAGCTTATAGGTAAGACTGATAATTTAATATTAAGGTAAGTATGTATCTGTACCGTCTCAAAACACAGCTGACACAAAATTTATTTCAGAACCAAATGATTTCCAAAAGCTCACATACACCTGAACCTCACATGGCTTCCCCTCGCTCCTTCCTATTGCAAAAATTATCAGAACATGGCAGATAAAGGAATTCTCACACCAGACATCTCAAATCTCATAGCACATCAAATGTGGAACAGATATGACTTGCCAAATACTTACTGTTTCCTCAGCTGCTTGGAAGGATGACAGGAGAAATTATGGGGCAGAAAAGGTGCTTTAGAAAGATGGATATGGATGTTGTCATCAGTTACTATTCCTGTCAGGGGCTGAAATTTCTATGTAAAGTCACTCATTCTCATATGTTTGTCTCAACAACAGATGAAAAACCAAATCAAAGGCAACAAAAGTAATTAATTATTAGTTAACACACATTTTATTAAGTACTCTAAAGACACTCCAGCCGTTCCCCTTAGAGAAAGAAGATCAGCTATTACCGTCTTCATTATAGAGACAAAGCATTGAGGACAGGGACTCCTAACTCTGCCGGAAGGTTCTAGTCATCTGAGAGCTTTCAGAAACCTAGCGGGATGATCCAGCTGAGGCAGAGAGCTGGGAACGATGAAAAGGAACAAAGGCTAAATGAAAAAAAACCTGGGGCTGTTCCAGGAGGTCTTCCCCAGGGTCTCAGCATAAGTTTAGACCTCCTGAGTTAAGCCACAGGAAAGGGAAAATTCTCCCAGTGAAGGCAGATGAGAATTCATAGATGAACTCTTGAGTTCTGGCGTTGGTAAAGGTTACCTTCCCACCATCATGATCCAGAGCAACTCCAATCTGCTGGTGGCAGCGGGACAGGATCTAGAAGGGCCCTGGGCTGCTGCATATAGACACCCCAGCTGAGGACAGCTGCAGAGTCCAGACCCCTCCTTGGAGGTGAAGTTGAGAAATCCCCTTCTCACCACTGACTCTCTTGCCACCCCCTCCACCCCCACCACCACCCCATAGGCAGAATTTTGGCCATATTCCATTTTCCTGAAACCATTCCTCCTCCAATTCCTCATTCTCCTCTCTATATCCAGGAGAATGATACCCATCAGTTCAGTTCAGTTCAGTCGCTCACTCGTGTCCAACTCTTTGCGACCCCATGAAACGCAGCATGCCAGGCCTCCCTGTCCATCACCAAGTCCCGGAGTTCACTCAGACTCACCCGCATTGAGTCAGTGATGCCATCCAGCCAACTCATCCTCTGTCGTCCCCTTCTCCTCCTGCCCCCAATCCTTCCCAGCATCACAGTGTTTTCCAATGAGTCAACTCTTCACATGAGGTGGCCAAAGTACTGGAGTTTCAGCTTTAGCATCATTCCTTCCAAAGAAATCCCAGGGCTGATCTCCTTCAGAATGGACTGGTTGGATCTCCTTGCAGTCCAAGGGACTCTCAGGAGTCTTCTCCAACACCACAGTTCAAAAGCATCAATTCTTCGGTGCTCAGCTTTCTTCACAGTCCAACTCTCGCATCCATACAGGACCACAGGAAAAACCATAGCCTTGACTAGACAGACCTTAGTTGGCAAAGTAATGTCTCTGCTTTTGAATATGCTATCTAGGTTGGTCATAACTTTTCTTCCAAGGAGTAAGCATCTTTTAATTTCATGCCTGCAATCACCATCTGCAGTGATTTTGGAGCCCAGAAAAATAAAGTCTGACACTGTTTCCCCATCTATTTGCCATGAAGTGATGGGACCGGATGCCATGATCTTTGTTTTCTGAATGTTGAGCTTTAAGCCAACTTTTTCACTCTCCTCTTTTACTTTCATCAGGAGGCTTTTAGGTCGTCTTCACTTTCTGCCATAAGGGTGGTGTCATCTGCATATCTGAGGTTATTGATATTTCTTCTGGCAATCTTGATTCCAGCTTGTGCTTCTTCCAGTCCAGCGTTTCTCATGATGTACTCTGCATAGAAGTTAAATAAGCAAGGTGACAATATACAGCCTTGACGTACTCCTTTTCCTATTTGGAACCACTCTGTTGTTCCATGTCCAGTTCTAACTGTTGCTTCCTGACCTGCATACAGAGTTCTCAAGAGGCAGGTCAAGTGATACCCATCAGTGATGCCTATAAACCAGGATCGTTACTGCCAAACACGCTTCTGCTTCCAGCCCTGTATCTCCTGCGTCTTCTTCCTCCTCTGCTTCCCACCAGAATCTGTCTCCTTTCACTTCCTTGTACACTCTGCTCCATGTGAAGCCCTTACTGCCCAGCACCCCGGGCTCCGGATCAAATCGCTGGCCACGCTGGCATTTGTTCATCCACAAGCCAGTGAACACCATACTCTTCCCATCTGGAGACACTGAGAGGCAGCCATTGGCTGGCTGGGAATTCAGGATGATCCTCACTGAGGACAAGGAGACAAAGGTGTGGCCTCAAAAAAGATACAAACGAGGTTTGTCCTGTAGCCTCTGGGGCCTTCATGACAATGGTGGGAGACTCCTCAGGGGCCAGGACAAAGATGTTTCTGACCTTGTGTTCAGACTGTTAGCAACCGTATCTAGAAAGTGTAAACACAGAAAATTCAAGGCCTCAGGCAGTGCGATGAGACTGAAGAGCAAAAAAACATAAGAACCGGGATCACTACAGCTGAGTGAATCTGGGGAAAGGTTTATGGTTTTGAAATCACGATAAAGAATTTGGATACTTTAGTCACACTAAGACCTTCCTCTTTAAAACAGAAGTGCTGACCTATGAGTAATGGACCTTGACAGGAAAGCTGCAAACTTCAGCCACGATCCCCTCCAGATACTCACTTGTCTTATATTCCAGATACCTCATCAATTGTCCTAGAGTAAAAGAATAAAAGGACAGTGAGCAATTCTTTCTTGGTTTTTTTTTAGCCACTCTGCTTGGCTTGTGGGAAGTCCAGCGTTGAACCCGGGCCGATGTCAGTGAAAGCATGAAGTCCTACTAACTGGCCCACCAGGGAATTCCCAACAAGAAGCAGTTTTAACCCCACAGCCTCTAGGTCAGGTTCTCTTACATTGGCTCACGTAACTTTAGATGATGACAGGGCACCATGAAAGTTCAAGTGAATCAGAGAAAGCAATTCAGGAGACACCCAGAGCTGTGCAGTCTAAATTGGTTCCTGTAAGCATATATACCAACAAGAGCTGAACCCACCTGGTGCTTCCTTAAAGAGTACTTTGGGCATGCCACCTGTTGGTAAGCTAAGTCCGAAACTTCTAGTCCAAACCCACTGTTTCTCTCCACTCTCACAGATACCTCTTTGAGATTCATTCCCCAGTATTCTTTAAATTGTTAAAAAAATTTCATTATGGTAAAAAACACATGACATTTACCGTCTTTACTATTTTTAAATGTATAGTTCGTTAATGTTCAGTTCAGTCACTCAGTTGTGTCTGACTCCTTGCAACCCTATGGACTGCAGCACGTCAGGCCTCCCTGTCCATCACCAACTCGTGGAGCTTGCTCAAACTCATGGCCATCAAGTCAGTGATGCCATCCAACCACCTCATCCTCTCTCATCCCCTTCTCCTCCTGCCTTCGATCTTCCCCAGCATCAGGGTCTTTTCCAATGAGTCAGTTAATCATTAATGTTAAGTATATTTAAATAACTATGCAATCGATTTCCAGAACTTTTCTATTTTTAAAAACTGAAACTGTATACCCATTAAACAGCAGCTCCTCATTTCCCCCTCCTCTCAAACCATGGCAACCACTATTCCACTTTCTGTTCCTATGGATTTGACTACTTGAGAGACCTTATATGCGTGGAATCATGTATCACTTGTCTCTTTGTGACTGGCTCCTTTCACTTACCCTACTGTCCTCGAGGTTCATCCATGATAGAGGACAGGGCACAGTTTCCTTCCTTTTTCAGGTTGGGTAGTATTCCAGTGTCTGTGTGTGCCGCATTCTGTTTCTCCATCATCCATCGGTGGGCTGTTCCTGCATCCCATCTGCGGTGAATAATGCTGCTATGGATGTGAGAGTGTGAAGATCTCTTTGAGATTCTGCTTTTAATTCTTTGGAGAGTGGGAATACTGGACCATATGATAATTATATTTTTAATTTTTGAGGAAATGCCTCGCTCATACTCTCAGTGTTTTGAGATACTCTCCCAATGTTCTTTTTACCTCACTGTTAGAAATGAAATATCTTTTCACCATCTGGAGACCTCTGGCTGTGGCTCTATTTTGGTCTAGGTTCCATTCTTAGAAAAACTGTCATGTGGTTTGGACTTAGATTCCCTCCCCAGCGTCCCTGCCTGGTGTGAATGACACACACAAGAGCAAGGGACTCTGAGAAGTCACAGCCACGGTCAAAACCTAAGGACACATTATAGAGAAAGAACGAAGGTTTCTAGGTTCAGAACCCCCTCCTTTATGACTGACTTCTCTGAGTCCTTTCTCTGAAGGAAGAGGTAGATCTGAAAATTCTTCTGCCCGATTTTTGATTGCAGGACTGATTGGCTTTTCAACCTGGAACCTCTTCCAGGATATCTAGAGTAATGACGTCACAGTGAGAACTCCTGAGAGAAAGGTGTGATTTCCCACCATCCCCACCTGCACATGCACACGAGCACTAACAGTAGCCCCAAGATGGAGAGAGGACAAGAGGGTTTCCAGGTGGTCGGTTTCAAGGTCAGAGTCAAAGAGTAGGATATAGAGTTCTGAAGAAAGGGGCATGATCCAAGGATTCTCTCCCCACCAATATGTCATTTATAGAGAATATTCAAAAAGAAAGAAAGCCTTTGAAAGCCTTTGAAGCATGCTACTGATACTACAGGCTCTAAAGAAATTACCTGAGGATATGGACTAGAAGAATTAAAATTAAGCTTTAAATATACATGTTTAAAAGCATTAAATTTAAAATTAAGATATAGCTGGGAAGATATATAAACTAAATCTAAAATGAAAAAGTCTGAGATTTTGATCTTATTATCAAACATGATTAGATTCAAAGCAAAAAATTATTAATGAAGCAAAGGTATTTTATGGTACTGAAGATTATAATCATCAATTAAGATGTAACCCACCTTAAGGATCATACAGGGAAAAAACATAAAAATATAAAAAGCAGTGTGCGTGCATGCAAAGTTGCTTCAGTCGTGTTGCTCCTTACCACCCTATCAGCGGTAGCCTGCCAGGCTCTTCTGTCCGTGGGCTTCTCCAAGCAAGAATACTGGAGTGGGTTCACACGCCCTCCCTCCAGGGACTCTTCCTGACCCGGGGATCCACCCTGAATGTCTATGTCTTCTACATTGCCAGGTGGGTTCTTTACCACTAGTGCCACCTGGAAAGACCTAATATATATATATTAGGTTTATATAGTTTCCTTTTAGCAATGAGTTTTTTCCCATTTCTCTTGTCTTCTCATAGTTAGAAAACACTATGGGCAAAAACTCATTGCTAAAAGGAAACTTTGGGTAACTTTTTTCTAGTCTATGACATATCAAAAAGTAAAAAAAAATAGCATCAATACAAAATACCTATATAACGTCACTGATAAGGAAAACTTCTCGGACATATATCAAGTTCTATTCCAAAGAGAAAATGTAGCTTCTTTTTGAATGTTTGGAACTGTCCAAAAGTTCACAACATACAATACAGAAAGCCTCAGTAAAGTCCAAAATAGTGAATTGGCAGCAAACTCATCTAATCGCAAGTTTAAAAACTGTGAAGCATGAGAGTGTTAGAAACTGGCGCCTTGCCCCCACCAGCACCACTGACAGAAGAAGGATAAATGAGGAGAGTCTCTGAAGAGGCTTCTCCTTGGAGAGAAGGTTTCACAGTCTCACGTCCTTGTCCTGGTCCTGGCATACTTGTGCTGGATCCCGTCACCTGCTGCCTACAGGACCGTCCTGGCGTCGGGCTGGTTACAAGCAAACCGTCAGTTCTGGCATCTTGGTCTTTGGAGTTGATGCTGCTCAGCAAGGTCTTGCCTCAGCCCTTCCTGCTTTGTCACCACCAACCCTCCAGAGCCCACCCAGCCCACACACACCAGCCCTGAGGGGGTGGGGGGTCACAGTAAGTTTTGGACCACGTGGGCCAAGGTCTTCTCTCCAACCCTCTGCGCACTTCCTACACAAGGACAACACAGATTAGCAGGGGTCCAGGGAAGTCATGGGCTGGCACTGACCCTCATCAGGGTGAGAGGTTTAGGTCAGCAGAGCATGGACCTCAGTTTTCTTCCTGTCGCCAGCAGGGGGCGCCACTCCTGGCATACGGTAGGTTCTCCATCAGCTAGCTCCCTGCCTCCTGGAAGCTGTTTCCAAACAACTAATTATTGACTATGTTGCATTTACATCTCATTCCACCCCTGCTGTGAATCCCTTGGTGTGTCACTCACTGAGACCCAGTAACGAGCCTGACATCTAGTAACCACATAACAAATGATGAGCAAGTCAGTGTGGGGTTTTCTTCAACTAACACATGCATAAAGTCTAAACAGTTCATATGACATAAAGAGTTACATGAAAAGTAAATTTCCTCCTCCATCCCATCCAAAATCTTTCCACATTTCCTCCCTAGACAAGGTAAGTGTTACAGTTTAGATAGTATTGTAGAAAGAATCCATTACGTAAGATGGTATTTCCATACATTCTATCTACAACTTTGTTATCAATTAGCAATATATTCTGAGACTATTCTATTTTTAAAATACAAATCTAATTCAGTTTAAGATATTGATAATAATGATTCTCCACTGCTGATTTTACACACTTAAGTATAGGAATAACCCTCCATCTTCCATAATAAGAGAATTTTTTTCTCAGACAAAGTCATCCAGATTTAACATATACTCATTCTCCAATCTCTCTGAGGCTGCTTGTCCTCATGGTTAAATTCTCACCAATAAGATGAAGCAGATGTAAATTTTTGAATTTTGATCTTCAAGGGAAAAACTTTTCCTCCTTCCCTGCTTTCCTTGGTTGCTCCCAAACCATGAACGTGGTCTTAGGTTCCTCGGGTCATGCCAACAAGAGCAACATCTGAGGGAGAGCAGAGAGGAAAGGTCACGGGGCCCTGGATGCCTGGACAGCCTCGTGCTGCAGGCCCGCCCTAACGTTAAGGTGTTACACGCTCAGTCGTGCCTGACTCTTTACGATCCCGTGAACTGTAGCCTTTCAGTGTCCTCTGTCCATGGGATTCTCCAGACAAGACTACGGGAGTGGGTTGCCATGTCCTTCTCCAGGGGATCTTCCCAACCCAGTGATGGAACCCTGCATTGGGAGGTGGGCGGAGTCTCTACCATCTGACACCAGGGAAGCCCGCGCAGCCCTGCAGGGCCCCTCGCAGCCCTGGAGCTCCCTGCCTCACTGTCCTGGGAGACACACACCACCTTCCTTTCTGTGAGACCAGTGGTACTTGGGTTCGGCTGCACACAGTGAATTAATACATGTCAGGAGAACAGGATTCCCAGGAGTGTGTGTTCCCGATGGTGTGTTGTAAGATGAGCAGAGATGTATTTACAGTGTCACCCTTGGCTCCCGGGACATTCCTGTGAGCTGGAGGAAGGGAGAGCTGGGCTGGGGCTGGGGGGCAGCACAGGGAGCCTGGAGATGTTACCCTCCTCACCTTCCCAGCCGTGGGGGCTAACGAGAGGGTTTGTCACCAGGTGTCCGTTTGGGGGCGTTTGTCTCTTCACTTTCCTTCCTGTCCTCTTTTACAGACAGTTTCCTTCACATTCCAGACAGGATGAGAATCTCTGCTGGTGCTCTCTTCCTCCTCGTCCTCCTGTCTGAGGGCAGGGCCTGCGGAGGCTGAGATCTAGAGGAGGAACTTCTCAGGTAGGAAGGGATGCAGGTCACTCATCCTCCTTCTGGAATCTCTGCTTCCCCAGCCTGGCCTGCACAGCCAGTTCTGACACAGCTAATCACAGATCCCTTATATCTTTTTTCCCTGTGATCCCAAAACGTACATTTATTAATCTCCTAACTTACCAGAGATTCACTAGTCCAGCTTATGTTCCAAAAGTGAGTATTACACAGAGGTATTGCTACCAGAGGAGGGAACACTGGGAGCACCTTAGATCTGCCAAGCACAGGATGATTTTGGGATCATCTGACCACATGCCTTCTCACAGAACTAAGGCTAGGAAAGCAGAGACCAAAATAAATAGAGTTCAAGTCCAAGGTTTTGGGTCTCACCCACAGGTATCCAGATCAAAATTATGTTCCAAAAATACTAGTGCATTCTTCCAGGTTATTTGGAATTAAAAGAGAGAACTTTGTAGGCAGAAACATAAAGGTAGGAAATGAAAAGAAAGTAGCCACGCTGAGAGTTAGAGTTGTCTCATTATCACTGGCAACTATCGTGCCAGTTTCTGCAAGAACCACAGTGGAGAATTAACTGGATATGATGTGACCACCACGCTTGCATCCTGTAAGACTTTGAGGATGACATTAACATCTTTCATTATCCCCAGGACACAATATTGCTTTTAATACTCTGTCTTGGCTGAGCTTCAAAGGCTTTTCAGGGTCTTCCACTAAACCTTTCTTAATAAAAGTTTATTTTACTCCACACACACACACACACACACACACACACACACACACGTCAACATGTGGGTTCTTGCCAACACCGAATACCTCTATACCAGTGACTCTAGGTGGAGAAATTGGCACCAAGAGGATGTATAGATTCATAGAAGCCGTGAGATACATGTAGCCCTAAGACAGGATGCTCATTATTCTCTGTTTCCCCATATGCCTCACTTATACTGGGGATTCATGATTGCAGCCAGGTATGAGGGTCAAATCTGACTTGCATCCATAGACCTAGAAGGATCTAGATATTCCCTTTCATCAGCCAGTGAAATAAGAACAATGGCCATTGGCACCCCATGGAATGATGTGGGGAATTACTGTTGAACACAACCACTCCGCATTGCAGAATATGTCCTCAGGGTGCTTAGGTTCTCTTCAGCAAGTGAGTTCTGGGTGTGAGAATTGGCTCAGGTCTGGAAACTAGATAAGGGATTTGAACTTTCTACTAGGCAGCTGACCTCAGCCTTCAACTCATTAAGTTCAGTTCAGTTCAGTCACTCAGTCCTGTCCGACTCTGCGACCCCATGAATCGCAGCATGCCAGGCCTCCCTGTCCATCACCAACTCCCAGAGTTCACTCAGACTCATGTCCATCGAGTCCGTGAAGACATCTCATCCTCTGTCGTCCCCTTCTCCTCCTGCCCCCAGTCCCTCCCAGATTCAGAGTCTTTTCCAATGAGTCAACTCTTCGCATGAGGTGGCCAAAGTACTGGAGTTTTAGCTTTAGCATCATTCCTTCCAAAGAAATCCCAGGGCTGATCTTCAGAATGGACTGGTTGGATCTCCTTGCAGTCCAAGGGACACTCGAGAGTCTTCTCCAATACCACAGTTCAAAAGCATCAATTCAACTCATTAATTTTCATCTATTAATATGATACTAAGCAACACTCTTGTTGCCTGTCCATCTGCCTTGCCTCTAGAAACATCACCATCTATTAACCATTTCCATAGAATATCCTGCTTCTATCCTGACATTGTTGGTTAATTCAAAAATTTGGTCCTTGTTTCTGCCTTGCTCTCACCTCTTCTCCTGCCCTCTGGGATCCTATTATCCCCGCTCCTGCTGTAGTGTTATCTCCTAGATCAGCTCTGCCTACACAGGACAGCAAGGTTAATACTGCTCACTTGTTCATTCCCTATTGCCAGATAAACACTTTTTTTTTTTGGAAATATTTACCTGTTTTTTTTTTTTTCCAGTTTTGTTTTTATACCAGCATGCCCACTTCTCTGAATTTTTTCATGACTTTCTGTATGATTACCGTGGTGGCTCAGGCATAAATGCTTCATTTATCGTGAGCCATAGCACTTGCTGTGGCAGAGGGGCTTGAGGTGAAGCCATGAGCCGTGCTGTGTAGGGCCACCCAAGATGGATGGGTCACTGTGGAGAGCTCTGATAAACATGATCCACTGGAGGAGGGAACGGCAAGCCACCCAGTGTACTTGCCATGAGAAGCTCATGAACTGTATTAAAAGCCAAAAGGTATGACAACCAAAGATGAATCCCCCATGTTGCAAGGTGTCCAATATACTACAGGGGAGGAGCGGAGACCTACTAATAGCCCCAGAAAGAATGAAGCGGCTGGGCTAAAGCTGAAGTGATACTCAGTTGTGGACGTGTCAGGGGATGAAAATAAAATCTGATGCTGCAAAGAACAGTATTGCATAGGAACCTGTAATATCAGGTCTATGAATCAAGGTAAATTGGACATGGTCAAACAGGAGATGGTAAGAATAACTGTCAACATCTTAGGAATCAGTGAACTTAAATGGACGGGAACGGGCAAATATAATTCAAATGACCATTATATCTACTACTGTGGACAAGAATCCCATAGAAGTAATGAAGTAGTTCTCATTATCAACAAAAGAGTCTGAAATGCAGTAATTGGGAGCAACCTCAAAAATGACAGATAAATCTCAGTTCGTTTCCAAGGCAAGCCATTTAACATCATGGTAATCCAAGTCTATGCCCCTAGTGTTGATGCTGAAGAAGCTGACATTGATCAGTTCTATAAAGACTTAGAAGACATCCTTAGAACTAATTTTAAAAAAATGTATTCATCATTGGGCATTGGAATGCAAAAGTAGGAAGTCAAGGGTAACCTGGAGTAATAGGCAGGTTTGGCCTTGGAGCTCAAAATGAACCAGGGCAAAGGCTAAGTGAATTCTATCAAGAGAATTCACTGGTCATAGCAAACACCTTTCCTTCAACAACACAAGAGATAACTTTATACATGGACATTACCAAATGGTCAAACTGAAATCAGATTATATTCCATGAGGTTGCAGATGGAGAAGCTGTATACAGTCAGCAGAAACAAGACCTGGAGCTGACTGTAGCTCAGATAATCAGCTTCTTATAGCAAAATTCAGGCTTAAGCCACAGAAAGCGGGGAAAACCACTAGGACAGTCACATATGACTTAAATCAAATCCCCTATAAATATGCAGTGGAGGTGATGAATAGATTCAAGGGATTAGATCTCATAAACAGTGTGCCTGAAGAACTATGGACAGAGGTCTGTAATACTGTACAGGAGCAATGAACAAAACCATCCCAAGGAAAAAGAAAATCAAGAAGGCAAATGGTTATCTGAGGATTCTTTATAAATAGTTGAAGAAAGAAATAAAAACCAGGGGAGAAAGGGAAAGAAAGATACACCGAACTAATTGCAGAGTCCCAAAGAATAACAAGGAGAGATAAGCAGGCCTTCTTGAAAGAAAAATGCTTAAAAATAGAGGAAAACAGCAGAAGGGGAAAGACTAGAGATCTCAAAAAAATTGGAAATATCAAGGGGACATTTTCCCCAAAGATGGACACAGTAAAAGAGAAATGGCTGAGACCTAGTAGAAGCAGAAGAGATAAAAAAGAGATGGAAAGAATACATGGAAGAACTGTTGAAAAAGAACTGAATATCCATGATGATGTGGTCAGTTACCCAGAGCCAGACATTCTGGAGTGTGAAGCCAAGCAGGCCTTAGGAAGCACTGCTGTCAACAAAGCTAGTGGATGGAATGCAATTCCAGTAGAGCTATTTAAGACCCTAAAAGATGATGCTCTCAAAGTGTCACACTCAGTATGTCAGCAAATCTGGAAGACCCAGCCATGGCCACAGGACTGGAAGAGGTCAATTCTCATCCCACTTCCCAAGAAGGGCAGTACTAAAGAATGTTCAAACTGTCAGACAGTTGCATTCATCTCCCATACAGATGTTCAGGTTGGATTTAGAAAAGGCAGAGGAACCAGAGGTCAACGTGCCAACATCCACTGGATCATAGACAAAGCAAGAGAATTTCAGATAAACATCTACTTTTGCTTCACTGACAATGCTAAAGCCTTTGACTGTGTGGACCACAACAAACTGTGGAAATTTCTCAACGAGATGGGAATACCAGACCACCTGACTTGCCTCCTGCTAAACCTGTATGGAGGCCAAAAAGTAACAGTTAGAACTGGACATGGAAGAACAGACTGATTCCAAATCAGGAAAGGAGTACATCAAGGCTGTATATTGTCACCCTGCTTATTTAACTTATATGCAGAGTACATCATGTCCAGGCTGGATAAAGCACAAGCTGTAATGAAGATTGCAGGGAGAAATATCAATAACCTTGCATATGCAGATGACACCACCCTTATGGCAGAAAGCGAAAAGGAACTAAAAAGCCTCATGGTGAAGGTGAAAGAAGAGTTAAAAAGCTGATTTAAAACTCAACTTTCAAAAAACTAAGATTATGGCATCTGGTCCCATCACTTCATGGCAAACAGATGGGGAAACAATAGACACAGTGACAGACTTTATTTTCTTGGGCTCCAAAATCACTACAGATTGTGACTGCAGCCATGAAATTAGAAGATGCTTGCTCTTTGAAGAAAAGCTATGACCAACCTAGATAGCATATTCAAAAGCAGAGACATTACTTTGCCAACAAAGGTCTGTCTAGTCAAAGCTATGGTTTTTCCAGTAATCATGTAGGGATGTGAAAGTTGGACCATAAAGAAGGCTGAGTGCTAAAGAATTGATGCTTTTGAACTGTGGTGTTGGAGAAGACTTGAGAGTCCGTTGGACTGCAAGGAGATCCAACCAGTCAACCCTAAAGGAAATGAACCCTGAATATTTATTGGAAGGACTGTTGCTGAAGCTGAACTCTAATACTTTGGCCACCTGATACAAAGAGCCAACTCATTAGACAAGACCCTGACTCTAGGCAAGATTGAAGGCAGGAGGAAAAGGGGACGACAGAGGATGAGATGGTTGAATGGCATCACTGACTCAATGGACATGAGTTTGAGCAAGCTCCAGGAGATGGTGAAGGACAGGGAGGAACAGCACTAGCGTGCTGCAGTCCATGGGGTTGCAAAGCATCAGACATGACTGAGCAACTGAACAACAACCCACGCTAGTAAGGTCATGTTTAAAATCTTGCATGCTAGGCCTCAGAATAATGCGAACCAAGAACTTCCAGATGTCCAAGCTGGGTTTAGAAAAGGCAGAGGAACCAGACATCAAATTGCCAACATTTGCTGGATCACAGAGAAAACAAGGGAATTTCAGGAAAACATCTACCTCTGTTTCATCAACTACACTGAAGCCTTTAACTGTGTGGATCATGGCAAACTGTGGGAAGCTCTGTTGTCACCTTGTCACACTCTCTCAATCCTGAGCCCTTCTGTTGTTCTACACGGCACTCTAACCATTGCTTCTTGACCCGCAGACAGGTTTCTCAGGAGACAGATAAGGTGGTCTGGAACTCACATCTCTTTAAGAGCTTTCCACAGAAAGATTTCCTCTTTTGGGCTCAAGAATCACTGTAGATCATGACTGCATCCATAAAATCAGAATACGATCACTTCTTGGCAGGAAAGCTATGGCAATCCTAGACAGTGTGTTGAAAAGCAGAGACATCAGTCTGCCAACAAAGGTCTGTATAGTCAAGATTATGGTCTTCCCAGTGGTCAGGTATGGTTGTGAGAGCTGGACCATGAAGAAGGTAGAGCGCCAGAGGATTGATGCTTTCAAACTGTGGTCCTGCAGAGGACTCCCGAGAGTCCCATGGACAGCAAAGAGATCAAACAGTCAACCTTAGAGGAAGTCTACTCTAAATACTCATTGGAAGGACAGATGCTGAAGCTGACGCTCCAGTATTTTGGTCACCTTATGTGAACAACTGACTCACTGGAAAATTCCCTGATGTTGGGAAAGATTGAGGGCAGAAGGAGAAGAGGGCCTCAGAGGATGAGATGGCAGAATGGAATCACTGATGCAATCGACACGAAGTTGGGCAGACTCCAGGAGATGGTGAGGGCCAGGGAGGCCTGGCATGCTGTGGGCCATGGGGTCACAAAGAGTCAGACACGACTGAGTAACAACAACATAGCATTTGTTAGAACAACTTTAAGTGAGTGTTGCTCAGTCATGTCCAACTCTCTGCAACCCCATGGACTATACACTCCATGGGGTTCTCTAGGCCAGAATACTGGAGTGTGTAGCCATTCCTTTCTCCAGGGGATCTTCCCAACAATATTAAAATATAATCCACCCACTGAAAAGAATCAACTATGGCGTATTCACAGGGAGGTCTGACCATTGCCACAATCAATTTTGAAAAGTTTTCATCATCCAGAAGTGTTTTTAGAATATTGCTATCCAGGTACCAACTACCCAGGCAGCTCAGTGGTAAAGAATCTGTCTGCAAAGTAGGAGAATCAGGAGACATGGGTTCGATCTCTGTGTTGGGAAGATCCTTTAAGGAAATGGCAACTCCCTCCAGTATACTTGCCTGGAAAATTCCATGGAGAGAAGAGCCTCGCAGGCTACAGTCCAAGAGGTCCCAGATTTGGACATGAATGAGCAACTGAGCGTGCACTGATGTACCACTTTATTCCTGGGCAGTCAGCCCCTACTTCCCTTCAACATTTTCCTCATCTCTAGACAAACACTAAGCTACTTTCTGTCTAAGGGATATGCTTATAAATCCTATAAATAAAATCCAACAATTAATATCATCTTTTATTCTTGTTTTCTTTTGCAGAGCATAATGTATTCAGGGTTCACCATGCTAGGCATCCATGTACTAGGCAACTGTACTTCCTTCTCATTTTCAAGTCATTTTCCAGTGCAGCTTTGTGTAGCTTTTACTAATTTATTCATGAAGGGATGGAGATTTGAGTTATTTCTGCTGTTTGGCTATCATGATTAATGCTGCTGTGAATTTTAGCTATAAACATGATAGTGTAGACTGCCATTCTCCCAGGTAAATACCTAGGAATGGAATTTGTGAGTCCTAGAGTAACAGTAGGTTCAAACTTGGAGTAAATTACAGACTGTTTTCCAACACCATTTTATATTCCCACTAGCAGGTTCCATGGTTCCAGACTCTCCACATCCTCTCCGAGGATATGAATCTTGGTTTCTGGATTTTCAAGGAGGAGATGTCACCTATGCTTCCCACGTAAACAAGTTCTGGGTTACGTTTCCTATCACAGCTCATAAGCCTGAGAAAACCAAAGGG
Source organism: Nanger dama (assembly GCA_917880005.1). Classification (NCBI taxonomy): domain Eukaryota; kingdom Metazoa; phylum Chordata; class Mammalia; order Artiodactyla; family Bovidae; genus Nanger; species Nanger dama. The sequence goes on from CAKJTW010000032.1 coordinate 2,006,718, forward strand.
AAGGTTTTTTCCAGATTTGGCTAATGCCCTAAGGGTAAAAAAGCTTCTCCCTCTGAAATATTGCCCACATTTATATTTTTGCCTAAACACTTATTCTCTTGGTACTGTACTTATGGAAGCTTTTTATACTTTACCTATTATTTTTATTTGCTTTCACTGGACAAGTAAGCCTTAAAACCAGGCCAACTATTTTACTAAACATGGAACCTCCAAGGCCTATTTTTTCAATCCTGCTATTTTTCTGGCACCAAGGTAGTTGTCAGAATGCAAGTCTACCTAAACCAATGATACTTTATCTTTTCTGTGAGCCAGTGCTTTTTGTGAAATACTTGTTATCAGCTCACAATAAGAAACATACAGACATTGAAAGTGAGTATAAGAAAGTAAACTACCTTATCTTGACCCAGACTGGTAATTGCCAAAAACAAGATGAGCATTTTTATCATGTCATTGGATCTGCTAAGACTGTTGGTTTATTAGTCCTCATGGACTAGAGATTATAGCGTGGTGTCTAAACTAGTACTTTTAAAATACATTTGTGTGGGTCACATGTAAATTGATCAATTTTATAGATACTTTCCCCAGGAAAATGCATATATACAAAGAAATAAAAAGTTCAGTTCAGCCGCTCAGTTGTATCTGACTCTTTGCAACTCCATGGACTGCAGCATGCTACTGCTGTTCTTCCCTGTCCATCACCAACTCCCCGGAGCTTGCTCAAACTCATGTCCATTGTGTCAGTGATGCCATCCAACCATCTCATCCTCTGTCATCCCCTTCTCCTCCTGCCCAGCATCAGGGTTTTCTCCAATGAGTCAGTTTTTTGCATCAGGTGGCCAGAGTATTGGAGTTTCAATTTCAGCATCAATCCTTCCAATGAATATTCAGGACTGATTTCCTTTAGGATTGACTGGTTGGATCTCCTTGCACTCCCAGGGACTCCCAAGAGTCTTCTGCAATACCACAGGTCCAGAGCATCAATTCTCTGGTGCCCAGCCTTTTTATGGTGCAACTCTCACATCCCTATATGACTACTGGAAAAACCATAGCTTTGACCAGACGAATCTTTGTTGGCAAAGTATGTCTCTGCTTTTGAATATACTGTCTAGGTTGGTCATAGCTTTCTTCCAAGCAGCAAGCATCTTTCAATTTCCTGGATGCACTCACTATCTGCAGTGATTTGGGAGCCCGCAAAATAAAGTCTGTCACTGTCAATTGTTTCCTCATTATTTTCCATGAAATGATGGGACTGGATGGGATCTTAGTTTTGTGAATGTTGAGTTTTATCTAACTTTTTCACTCTTCTCTTTCACTCTCATCAGGAAGTTCCTCAGTTCCTCTTTGCTTTCTGCCATAAGGGTGGTACATATTTGTGGTTATTGATATTTCCTCCAGCGATCTTGAATACAGCTTGTGCTTCATCCAGCCCAGCATTTTGCATCCTGCATATAGGGTTTCCCTAAAAGCACAGTTGGTAAAAAAATCCACCTGCAATGCAGGAGACCCCAGTTCAATTCCTGGGTCAGGAAAATCCACTGGAGAAGGGATAGGCTACCATTCCAGTATTCTTGAGCTTCCCTTGTGGCTCAGCTGGTAAAGAATCTGCCCACAATGCAGGAGACCTGGGTTTCATTCCTGGGTTGGGAAGATCCCCTGGAGAAGGCAAAGGCTACCCACTCCAGTATTCAGGCCTAGAGAATTCCATGGACAGTCCATGGGGTCGCAAAGAGTCAGACACGACTGAACCACTTTCACTGTTCACTCTGCATATAAATTAAATGAGCAGGGTGACAGTATATAGCCTTGATGTTCTCCTTTCCCAATTTGGAACCAGTCTGTTGTTCCATATCCAGTTCTAACTGTTGCCTCTTGACGTGCATACAGGTTTCTCAGGAGGCAGGTAAGGTGTTCTGGTATCCCCATCTCTTGAAGAATTTTTCACAGTTCGTGATCCACACAGTCAAAGGCTTTGGTGTAGTCAATAAAGCCGAAGTAGATGTTTTTCTGGAATTCTCTTGCTTTTTCTGTGATCCAACAGATGTTGGCACTTTGATTTCTGGTTCCTCTGCCTTTTCTAAATCCAGCTTGTACATCTGGAAGTTCTAGGTTTGCATACTGTTGAAACCTAGCTTGGAGAATATTGAGCATTACTTTGCTAGCATGTGAGAGGAGGGCTACTGTGCAGTAGATTGAACGTTCTTTGTCATTGCCTTTCTTTGGCATTGCCTAACTTACAAAATTAATATGCAATAAAATGTCAGTATATATGTATGGGTCCCATGAAGACATATAGATCTCCTTTTTAAGCCTGGAAAAAGACAATGGCAGCTGGAAGACATTTTGAGTAATCATTTCATCATTCAGAAGTGCCCTCTGCTTATCTGAGAGTATAAACTAGAGTAGAGAGAAACTGGCCCTCATAACGCCATGCCACAGAAGTTGAAAGACACTGTTGGTTCATTCATCCAACCTGACTGGTTACAGTGTAGCAGACCAAGTTCTGATCTAGATCACTGCTCAAAAAGATTGAAATTTGTCATTCTTTCCCCTCCCTTACTGTCCTTCTCCAACCCCAGAATCTGTACCCTCTTCCCAAATGAGGGGAATTTCACACTCAATGACATTAACAGAGGCAGACAGCTTTCTCCATTAGACAGAAAACCTTGCTTCCCAAATATTCCTGCAGGTAGAAAGAGGCTGAGGCTCCACCAGGCAGGTTACCACGTGCTGGACTCTTCCTTAGGACGTGGTGCCACAGAGAGACTGGAACTGCACTGAATGCCTTAGGCGCACGTGGCACACAGGGCAGAGGCGGCAGGGTGCCCTCCAGCTGTCAGGAGCAGCAGAGAGCAGGTTATACCACAGGGTCCACTGCCCAGCATCAGGCTGACAGTGCTGTGAGCAGTGGAGTCTGTGCTCAGCTGCAGGGGAAGGGGTTCCTGTGTGGGACCCGACCCGGGTGGGATTGAGGATTCTGTTCCCGGCTGTGGCCTCAGGGCTGTTCAGTGGTTTGCCCTGAAATAAACCCTAAACCACAAGTGTGCCTCTCTCTGTTTCATTTAGAACAATTTGAAATCTTTTTTCCCACCCAGAACTACCTAAGAATTCCATGCAGGGAAGACTCAGAGAGCAAGGATTCAGAGACTTTTCCTTCTGCTTTATTATGATTGATCTACAATATTGAGTCAGTTTATGGTGTACCATTGTTGATTTGATACACTTCTGTACTATAAAATAATCGCCACCATAGCTTTGTCTGACAACTGAATCATGTCCCATAATTCCCTCTTCTGCATGTGTGGAGAAAATTTAGATTTACTCTCTTCAACTCAGAGACTTTCTTTATTGTGAGGTGATCATCACTTCCTAAATTTTCAGCCTGGTAATAGCACATGGCAGAAACAACATGTAACTCATACCAAATGTTTTGTCTTTTTCCCCTCAGGAAAAAATACATTTAAATGTGTGTTTAAGACCCATCCCTGCCTTAATCATTCTCTGATCTTTAATGTCAGCGGATCCCAGACTGCTCAGGACTGCTTGTAGAGCTTGTTACAAAATACTCAGTAGTCTTCCCAGATCCACCATCTAGAGTGTAGGGCTCAGAGTCCGGGAGTCTATTATGAACGAGCTGTACAGGGAGGCTGGTGCACAGCCAGGTGGGAATCCAGATCTGTGTTCCTGCTATGAAATGTGTGATCTGGAAGATCAGCACCAACCATGCTATAAGTCTATTCCAGACCTTCTGTCTCTAAGAGGAGTGCAGGTGAAGGACATTCCTTCAGGTCCTTCAGGACCCCTTTCCATGTGCCATCTAGATGTCAGAATGGTGCTGTCTGCTCAGGTGTGTGGTCTGATCAGTTCCCATAGCACAGGGGATTCAGGATTCAGTCCTCATCCCTCTGCTTCTATAGCCAATTCTTCCCTCATCTGTGACCTCATCTGTTCTCAAGGCTTTGAACATCATTTACATGGTGTCACCTCTTCCATCTATTTATTCAGTCAAGTCATCTCAACTAAACCCTAGACTAGTAAACCCAACTCAGTTGCCACTCCCTAAACCAAATGCTGATGGCGATGCCTCTTCAAATGTGCTCCTTCCAGAGTCCCCTTATTTTTACAGTAGGCACCCCACATGGTTACTTGCAAATCTCAAATTTTGCAGTCCTCCTTCACTCTTTCTCATAACTCAGATTTAATCCACTAGGAAATGCTGTAAATGCATTTTCAGAATAGATATGAAATCCATTCACTCACCACTATCTTCCCTGCTCACACCCCAGACAAGCAGCAGCCTCCCCAGCCTGGACCGTGCGCTGTTTCCCTCAGGCTCCTCTGCGCCTCCCTCGCCCTTCACCTCCTGACTCTGCACAGCAGTCTGGCTGACGCTTCCAGAGAGCAGTCACACCAGGTCCTGCTCTGTTCCTATCATTCTATGACTCCACAGCTTACTGAGATAAAACTAATGCCCTCTAACATCCTGGAGGCCCACAGGGTCTGGCCGGACAAGGGCTCTCAGCGCAGTTCCTTTTCCTTCAGCTCCAGTTGATTCCTGGCTCTCCCTTGAACACAGACACTCTCCTGCAGTCGTGCATTTGCCCTGGAGGCTCCTCTGCCTGGAGACAACCTCCTCTTGACCTCCTTGTGGACATTCCTTCATGTCCTTCACATCTTCACTCAAAGGTCACCTTTTCGGTGAGGCCCACTGTCCACCCTAGTAACACAGCCACTCTCCCTGTCCCCACACACTCATACCTGGGTCACCTTCCTCAGAGCACTCACCAACCTGTACGGGAAACACTCCCTCACTTACTAGGCTCATAGTCATGCTCTGCCCCTTCCCACTAGAACACACTGCACATGGCAGACAGGGTTTGTCTGTTGTTCGCTGAGATCTCCCAGATGCTAAAATAGTGTGTCAGGTCTCCATCACACAACAAATATCAGTTGAATGAGTGGTCAGTAAAGCGCGTCCCTATTTCAGAGAGAGTGTCTTTATTGATGTGACCTTAGGCCACTTGCTGTCTCGTGGCAGTTACAGCACAACGTCCATTCGCACTGACCTCAATGCTCCTTGTATTTTACTCACAAAGGCTGATCTCCCTTCCCTCCACCACCAATCAGCCTGCACACCACACACAAGGCTCTTTGTCTCTTCAGAAAGAAAGATCCTTCGCTTCCAGCTCCTATATTCAACCTGCTGTTATTTTTTTAGACTCTGCTTTCTAAATCCATGAGTTGAGATGGGAGCCAACAGTAGCATTAGAAGATGTAAGGGCAGAAGAGGGGGCAGACTGCAGAGAAGAGAGAAGTCCAGCAAGAATCAAGTCAAGATAATGAAACTATTGGGTCCCTCCTGTTTTCAAGTTCCAGCATGTGGTTCCTTTAAAAAGATGGAGAAAAGTTGGAAAGAAGAAACCAGCAAAACCTCTAGGAGGGCAAGAGCTGGATGGCTCTGAAATTTCTCTCTTGGAACCACTGAGAATCCTGTGTGCATGGTCCCCTTGGACTTGTGGGAACAATGACAGGCAAAGTGAATGCTGCTGCTGTCAGAGATGGGGTCACCCAGAAAAGAATGAGACCAGGACTCTACACAAACAGTCATTACACCAACAACAATAATAGCAATAACTAAATAAGCAAAATATAAACACATTAAAAAATGACAGGAGGTAAGGATAGGTCCAAGCCCTGATCCTAGGCTAATCATTTAAGAAACACACCAGGCCCATGGTACTGGAAATACAAGGCCCAGGTGATTCCTGAGTCCATGATCACAGGTCCTTGGTGGGACAAGGATTTACTCGGGGGACAAGGGCAATGGAACGGAGACAAGGACACAGCCCAGGAGTGACCATGGGCAGTGCATGCATGCCCACCAGGCATGGATCACTGACTGGGCACAGCCCTGTCCACACTCAGCTCCTCACAGCCTCCTTCTGTTCTCGTGCAGCTGACTCAGCACAGCAAACAAGTGGATGGATCTGGAAGGTTCTCAGTGTTTCCGTTTATTTCCTCTTTCAAACTTTAGGAATCCTCACTTTTATTATCCAATCTGCCTTCATGGCACCAATTAGAAAAAACAGATTCATATATACAGATTTTATTCTCAAAGAGGAAATAAGACTTCATTACTCAGTGCATATGAAGCGAAGACAGCGATGAAGACGGCCCAGCCCTGTCTTGGCTGGAACAGGACAGTGGATTAGGGAGAACACAGGTCAGGGTGGGGACGGCGTGCGGTGGGCAGGGGTGACCAGTTTCCCCAACTTCTCACGTTACATTAATAGGAGCACAGACACATTCAAATGCAGCTGCAGATAGAGGGGTCCCATGATCTGACGTCACATAGCGGATGCAGCATCACTCAGTCCTCACAAGGCAGCTGTCTCACACTGTGAGAGAACAGAATCGGAACCAGTCAGGTCAGTCATGTAAGCACTCATATTCTCCACAGCCCCCCACACGCTCACATGTCCCACTCAGAGACCTCCGCCACCCAGTGTGTCCCCTCTGCCCTAATCCCCCTTCCAGTCTAGACGCCCCAGGGTCTCACCTTTAGGAACCGTGAGAGACACATCAGAGCCCTGGGCACTGTCACTGCCTGGAGGAGAACAAGACCAGGATGTGGTCAGAACCCACAGGAGAGAAACTGGAGAAGGCACTTTGAGGAGGGTGAGTCCCCCATGGCCTCCTGTCTGGATCCTCACAAGGGTCTCAGGAATTACCCCCTCCATACTTACTTGCAGTTGGGGTGTAGCCCCTTCCTTTTTCACCTGTGAGAAGAAAGTATCACGTGAGAGGCCAGGGAGAAGGCTGAGTCATGAGATCCTAGAGCAACCCCTCGTCCCAGACCCCACAGAACTTTCTGGAACTATAGTCAAAACTCATGATAGGATCAGGAACACAGAAAAGGGAGATGTGTAAGGACTGGGCCATCTGCCCTCCTGGAGGTCTGTCCTCAGCAAGGACCTCCCTCTGACCTTCAAGTGCTGGAAACCTGGTCCCCAACTGGAATTAGGAACGTGAAAAATTTGTCTTTCATTTTCACACATGCTTTAGAAAAGAAAAATGTTAGCATCAGCTCCAGACTCCACATGTGTGTGGAGGGTACTTTCCAGTAACCAGGCAGGTAAACTACTTGGCCTTGAAACCCCCACTGAGACAAGAAAACTCAGGGCCCTCCCTCCCTTCCCTACCTGAGCACTTCTTCCTCCAAATCACAGCTCCAGCCACCACAGCCACCACAGCCACCACGATGAGGAGAACCAGGCCAACAATGATGCCCACGGTGAGGACGGAGGGCTGAGGACGTTCTGTGGAGGCAAAGGAAGGGGCCCTGACCTCAGTTTGAGTCCTAACCTTGCTGAACTGAGTCCTGACCTTGCTGAACTGAGTCCTGATCTTGCTGAGCTGAGTCCTGAAGGGCTCCTGTTTTATCTGAGTGGAAGCTCCATCCCATCCCCCTCCTTACCCCATCTCAGGGTGAGGGGCTCCTGAAGCCCCTCATGCTGCACACGGCACGTGTATCTCTCCTCCTCTCCAGAAGGTACTAGCAGGGCCGCCCACTTCTGGAAGGTCCTGTCCCCAGAAGGCCTGGTCTCCACAAGCTCCATTTCCTGTGTCTGGTCCTCCCCCTCGCGCTGCCAGGTCAGTGAGATCTCCTCAGGGTAGAAGCCCAGGGCCCAGCACCTCAGGGTGACCTCACGCTCAGAGATGGGGTGATGGGTCACATGTGCCTTTGGAGGGTCTGAGGAAGAATCAGAAAATTCACAGTTTGTGTTACCTCCATGGGTCAGTGAAGCAGCATCATGTCACCATCCTGAGAACGAACAGAACAGTGATTTTTTTACCCAGCTTTACCGACATATACTTAACAAAAATTGTACACATTTAGAGCATAGAACATGTTGCTTTGATATATATGGACACTGTTAAGCTAATTAATGTATTCATCAACTTATCTTATGTGTGCATCTATTTGACAGGGATGATGGGAATGATTAAGATCAATTTTAAAGTATATAATACAGGGCTAACTATAGTCACCAAGGTGTACATCAGATCCCCAGATGTATTACCAACTTTTTTACCCTCTGAGTTACAGAACATTCAGGACCATGGTTTTGAAAAAAGCAGCACAACAGCTAGATAACAGCCTCATTTCGGAGATCAGGGATGATCTATATTAGTCCTTTGAAATTTCTAGAATGAGAGACTAGGATAGGATCTCTAAAAATGAGAGCGGGAGAATACAGACTAAAGGTCCTGACTCTGGTGGAGGCTGAACGACTCAGAAAAGCTGGAGTCAGGCCTCCTGAGATGCTCTCAGGGTGAGAACAGGCCTTGGGAGAGAAAGTCACGGATCACAAGATGGCGGCCAGGGTCAAAGGGCACCGCTGACCAGCTGTTTCAGGGATGGTTTGTTTCCTGCTTCTTCCTCAAAGACACTGGATTCCTTGATTGTCCTTCAGAGAAGTGGGGCCACTGGTGACTGGTACAGAATCTGAAAACCCGGGCGGGTTTCCTCCCTCTCCTGACAAGAACCCGCGGCGCTGTGCCCACAGGGACCCCGCTTTCCTCTCCTCGTGGAAGCCAGCTCCAGCCCAGGGAGACCAGGGCGGCCCGCGCCCCTCGTACCTGCGCGCAGCAGCGTGTCCTTCCCGCTCTCCAGGTGTCTGAGGAGCCACTCCACGCACGTGCCCTCCAGGTAGTTCCTCCAGCTCTCCGCCTCACCTTCCTTCTCCCTCTTGCGCTGGGTGATCTGAGCCGCCGTGTCCGCCGCGGTCCAGGAGCGCAGGTCCTCGTTCAGGGCGATGTAGTCTCTGCCGTCGTAGGCGTCCTGCATGAACCCGCGGAGGAGGCGCCCGTCCGGCCCCACGTCGCAGCCGTACATCCGCTGGAGGGTGTGAGACCCTGACCCGCCCCGACCACCCGCGGTGATTAAACCCAAACTGAAATGAAACCGGGTCAAGTCCCCCCGTCTCCTCCCGGGTGGGGGGCCGGGCGGGTCCCGCAGTGTTGGGGTGACCCTCGGACCCGCAGCCTCGGGCGACCCCGCCGGTCCCTGGGGGGGCCGTGACCCGGACCCGGGGCCCGCGTCGCTCACCGGCCTCGCTCTGGTTGTAGTAGCCGCGCAGGGTGTTCAGGCCCACTCGGAAAGCCTGTGCGGTGTCCTTGAGATTCGCGTCTCCCGATCCCAATACTCCGGCCCCTCCTTCTCTATCCACGGCGCCCGCGGTTCTTCCCTCGGATCCGGGGCGTCGCTGTCGAACCGCACGAACTGCGTGTCGTCCACGTAGCCGACGATGATGAAGCGGGGCTCCCCGCGGCCGGGCCGGGACACGGCGGTGTAGAAATATCTCAGGGAGTGGGAGCCTGGGGGCGGGAGGGGGTGAGACCAGGCCCGACCTCCTCCCGGCGCGGGTCCCGGGTCGGAGGTGACGGAACAGGGAGGGAGGAGAGACGTAGGGCCAGTGAGATGGAAGAGGTCTAAAACCGGCCCGAACTCCGGAGGGAGAAGAGAAGAGGGGTCGGGAAGCAAGGGAGGGACAGGCCGGGACCGGGGGAGGGGGCGGGTCTGGGCAGGGGCGTCGGGGTCGCTCGTTCCCTGGGGTCCTGCCCCCAGACTTTCGGGGGATCCCCTCGCCCCTCCCCGCAGAGGCCGTTCCCTCCCGACCCCGCGCTCACCCGCCCGGGTCTCGGTCACAACCAGGGCCCCAAAGAGCAGCATGAAGAGGGTCGCCACCCCATGACTCGCATCCTCTGGGTCTCCGGAGAAGCAGAGTCCGGGCGGGTCGGGGGAGACTTTATAACCCGGATCCGCGGACAAGCTGATTGGTTTTTCTAGAAACCGGGCACCCAGTGGCAGTGAGAACTGGGGCCGCATCATGAGTGTCCAGGCAGCAGGGCTAAACACAGGTTGTGAGAGAGAAAGTGAAACTGAAGGAGACGGGGAATCCCCCACCTGGAGCGCCAACCCCAGACACCGCCCTAGACCCTGAGATCCTGAACCGCTGGCCCTCCAGGAACCTGGGACTTTGCCCTAATCCCTCCCCTCCTGCTAGGTAGAATGTTCAAATTACCGAATAATTGCACTCATCTCACACGCTAGTAAAGTAATGCTCAAAATTCTCCAAACCAGGCTTCAACAGAACCTGAACCCTGAACTTTCCAATGTTGAAGTTGAATTTAGAAAAGTCAGAGGAGCCAAGACATCCAAGTGGATCATGGAAAAAGCAAGAGAGAAAACATCTACTCTGCTTTATTGACTGCCAAAGCCTTTGGCTGTGTGGATCCAAAAAACAAAAAACAAAAACAAACAAAAAAAAGCCCAGTGGAAAAATCTTCAAGAGATGGGAATACCAGACCATCTGACCTGCCTGCTGAGAAATCTGTATGCAGGTCAAGAAGCTACAGTTATAACCGGATATGGAACAACAGACTAGTTCCAAATTGGGAACGAGTATGTCAAGCTGTCAGACACAACTGAGCGACTGAACTGAAATGAACTGAACTGATGTCAAGCTGTATATTGTCACCCTGCTTATTTAACTTACATGCAGAGTACATCATGTGAAATGCTGAGCTGGATGAAGGATGAAGCACAAGCTGGAATCAAGATTGCCAGGAGAAATATCAATAACCTCAGATATGCAGATGATAACCACCCTTATGGCAGAGAGTGAAGAAGAAATAAAGAGCCTCTTGATGAAAGAGAAAGAGGAGAGTGAAAAAGTTGGCTTAAAACTCAACATTCAGAAAACTAAGATATGGCAATTTGTACCATCACTTCCTGGAAAATAAATGGGGAAACAATGGAAACAGTAGCAGATTTTTTTTTTTTTGGCTGTAAAATCACTGCAGATGGTGAGTGCAGCCATGAAAGTAAAAGACGCTTGCTGCTTGGAAGAAAACCTATGACCAACCTAGACAGCATATTAAAAATCTGAGACATTACTTATTCAACAAAGGTCTGTCTATTCAAGGCTATTGTTTTTTCCAGCAGTCATGTATGGATGTGAGAGTTGAACTACAAAGAAAGCTGGGCACCAAAGAATTAATGCTTTTGAACTGTGGTGTTGGAGAAGAGCCTTGGAAGTCCCTTGGACTGCAAGGAGATTCATCCAGGAAATTGGAAAGGAAATCAGTCCTGAATATTCATTGGAAGGACTGATGCTGAAGCTGAAGTTCAATCAATACTTTGGCCACTTGATGGGACAAAGTGACTCATTGGAGAAGTCCCTGACGCTGGGCAAGATTGAAGGCAGGAGGAGATGGGTATGACAGAGGTTAAGATGGTTGGATGGCATCACTGACTTGATGGACATAAGTCTGAGCAAACTCCAGGAGACAGTGATGAACAGGCAGGCCTGGCGTCCTGCAGTTCATGGGGTCACAAAGAGTTTGACATGACTGAGTGACTGAACTGAACTCCCCTCCTGCACCAAGAACTCTTTGTCCCACTGTCTCCCCGAGTTCTAGCTCTGGGGCTGTTTGCCATTTTGACTAAAATATCTACACAATCTTACAAATTAGTGAGGACCCTAAGGATAGTATTATGTGACCACTTCTATGCATATTTTCCTTACTATGAGTAATACACTAAATATTTTTGTTCGTTTATTTAGAATAATATGAATAACCCATGCATTTAATATGAATTACTATTTCCCAAAATAAACAGGATAGTGAGAAGTATAGAGCTTTTATTTTTTCCAAGTATCTTTCCTGTCTCTTTCACTGGAAGACCACTGGATGTTCAGGTTTGTATCTGCATTCAATCTGTTATTTTGATTGTCGTCTGTGAAAGTGAAAAAGCCCTCACATACGTAGTAGTATTTTTAATAATCTTTTCAGATAATTGTGGATGTTCATCTTGGATACAAAACTGCTGCTGCTGCTAAGACGGTAGCCCACCAGGCTCCCCCATCCCTGGGATTCTCCAGGCAAGAACACTGGAATGGGTTGCCATTTCCTTCTCCAATGCATGAAGGTGAAAAGAAAACGTGAAGTCGCTCAGTCATGTCTGACTCTTAGCGACCCCATGGACAGTAACCCACCAGGCTCCTCTGTCCATGGGATTTTCCAGGCAAGAGTACTGGAGTGGGGTGCCATTGCCTAAAACTATACAAATTGTAGTTTCTCAAAGGTTTTCCCCCACTTCCCTCCTCAGTGGACCTGAAACAATATCATTGACTATTTTCTATTCTGTTACATTAAAATCCATAAGCCTATTTTGCTCATTGAACATCTCTTGTACTAATACAAGATTTTTACAAAGTAATACATTGTTTCACTAAATTATACAGACCTCTCTGCTCATTCATTCTTTCAATAACAGTTGTTTTCCATGAAAAAGAGGTTAGTGCAACTCACAGTTTTTCCTTGGGCCATAGAACTTTGAAATGTAGTAGAAGTGCTTGATGTGTACATAGAAGATACTTTTAAAATGTGTATTTAAGAATGATGATTAGGAAACAAGCATTTTTATTTATTTTATTTTTAAAAGTTTATTTTATTGAAGGATATTTGACTTATAATGTTAATTTCTGCTGTACAGCAAAGTGATTCATTTATACATGTGTATATATATTCTTTTTCATGGTTTTTTTTTTTTTGGTTTATTAAGAACAGATAGAATTTTTAATGTGTCATTCTGGATGTTTTAAAGCAAACCGGATTATTATTTTTCTTTTTTTCTGCAAGAAAGTTTTGGTGAAAATAATTACTAGTGCAGTTTGCTAACATAGTCTCCATTACTGCTAAGTTATACATCAAAGCAAATGTCAACATAGTGAGAAGTCAAATAATATCTGAGTGATGTTATGAAAGTAGCTTTCACCTCAGAGATCTCATGAAAGGGTCTCAGTGACATCAGGGGTTCCACCGACCACACTCTGAGAACTGCTGTTCTGAATGAACCAGGGCATCTCCCATCTGATTCCTGCCTTTGCCTCCTCTTCATTTTGGAAAATGCTTTTACCTGAGCTGGACTCCCTGCCTCCCCAAACTTAACTGAGGGCCCTGCCGCTGGGCTCCCCTAGGAGAGAACTCACCCCTAGAAAGTGATGCCAGAGAGTGTCCTCAGTCTGGGAAGGGAGGTGGGGGGAACAGGTGTTTTCCCTTGGGAACTGGGAACAGTTTGTACCTGAAGGTGCCAGACCCACTCATAATCTAGTTTGATTTTGTTATACACCGGCTTAATATGTATTCATATCCCAGACAGAAATCTGACGTAGTGTCTAAGAAAAATATTATTGGCCCTTTCATCTCACGTGATCTAATGCACGTGGCCCACAAACCATGAACAGCAGTCCACGCCAAGAGAACATTCTGTGCTGAAAGAATTTTCTGTGTCTGTGCTGTCCACTCAGGTAGCCAGTTGCTACATGAGGCTATTTAGCACCTTAAAGTGTCTGTTGTGCTGAGCACATTTATTTATTTTAATTTGAATAGCAATATGTGGCTACTAGCTAGCATACTGGTCAATGCATATCTGGAATGTTGTTAATTAATCTCCTCTTTCCCCTAAAAAATCCTGTGTGACTCATAGGTTGATGCACATTAAAATAATCTTAATACTGAAGTCATAGATTTGTTTGTGCAGGTTTTAGACATAGCTTTAAAATACAGCATGCTCTGAAAGTTTCTTTAATGTGTATTTTAACAGATAGAGTGTTTAGACATTAGCCAAACCATGGTTTATCACCTTAAGGTCGTTAAGTGTTCAAAACTGCCCATCACTGCTAGTTGTCCAATAATGATAAATGGGTACAATCCTTGATCTCTTGGTGTTTTCCTTAACCTGGTAAACATAAGGACACACAAAAGTTATCAGTTGAACAAAACAGATATCAATACTTCGTAGGACTTGTAAACTTATGAAGCAGAAGATGTAACATTATAGTCCATCACCTTATAAATTTTTACTTACTACTCCTGCTATCCTTTCTCTTCAAATTCCATCAGTTCTGTTTCCCTTCACCCTTGGACTCCTCTCTCCTAGACAAAAATATACATGAATTTTTTACTCTTGTGGAATGAAGCATTTTATGACCTGTAGATGAACAGCCATCAAAACACATAAATCTTCCCTATGTCAAGCAGACATTCACAAGATACAAACATGTGCCCCTATTCTGATGGAAAGATACATAAAAATTTTGGCAAACAGGTAACATGTCTCAATGTTCTTCAGTCAAAGACCACCAGGAGCAAATCTGTGGGCAATCAAGTTGGATTTATATTGGATACAGCAAGGGAGATCACACAGCATCAGGGACGATGGCGTCTCTTGTGATTTGTTAGAACATATACAGCCAGGAGTCCCCAATCTCTGGGCTTGGGCCGGTATCTCCTGTCAGTGCCAACATTAGATTAGAAATAAAGTGTACAATAAATGCAATGTGCTTGAATCATCCTGAAACTACTCCCCTGCTCCCCTGGTCCATGAAAATATTATCTTCATGCAATCAATTCCTGGTGTCAAAAATGCTGAGGACCGCTGACATACAGGGTGTGGACTTTGGCTAGGTGATTTTGAGGGGCATCTATGCAAGACTGCTTCCCTGAGAGCTCAGTTGGTAAAGAATTCGCCTGCACTGCAGGAGAACCCAGTTCAATTCCTGGGTTGGGAAGATCCGCTGGAGAAGAGACAGGCCACCCATTCCATTCTTGGGTTTCCCTTGTGGCTCAGCTGGTAAAGAATCCACCCTCAATATGGGAGACCTGGGTTTGATCCCTGGATTAGGAAGTTCCCCTGGAGAAGGGAAAGGCTACCCAAACCAGTATTCTGGCCTGGAGAATTCCATGGACCGTATAGTCCATTGGGTCGCAAAGAGATGCACTCCACTGAGTGCCTTTCACTTTCACACGCAAGACTGGCTCACTTTGATTGGGTGTTGTTAGGAAGTGGGGGCATTTCTATGATTGGGCATCTCAGTGAGTCATCCCTGCAGGGAGGGCAGATGAGAGTGAGGATACAGACGTGATTAGAAAGAAGTAGCGGTCACTGGTATTAGCACCGGGAGAGGTTTGGTACATGATGAGGGGCACAGGGCCACTTCTTTGTGCTTAGAATGAGGTCATGGTCTTGTTTTGTCTCCCTGTGTCATGCACTCAGATGTCCTTGTCTGATGCTGGTCTTCTGTGGGATGACTTATGTCCAACAGAGAGTAACACAGCCGTGTGATGAGCACCAGCCCAGACAGAGGATCTGAATGTACATCCTAGTGTATGAGCTGAGGGTGATTGTCAAGTGTTTACAAATGTAAGGGATTTTTAATCCCCTGTAATTTTGAAGACATTATTTACCAGCACACAAGAGAATTGAAAAGATACTTAAGAATGTATAAAAATAAATAATTCATGTTCTTCCCCTCATTCCCCATTCACTCACATCTTCTATTCAGAAATGATTGCAGTTAGAAATTTCTCACTTTTTCTTCCCAGAAAAATCTATCTGTTCATTAATGAATATTGTTATATCAGTAAAAGAGTTCAGGCCATAGCCTGGGAAAAATTATTGCAAATTCACATATCTGATAAAGGACTTGTTTTAAATGCACACAGAACTCTTAATCTCAACAAACAATAACCAGTAACTTTTAAAAATAAAGTCTGAACAGACACCTCTTCAGAAAGACATAACAATGGAAATACACATGAAAAGATGCTAAACATCTTATGTTGTTAGAAAATGTAAATTTAAAAATGACAGTAATGTATCATCACACCTAACAGAATATCTAGAATCTAAGAACAGGTGATGCCAAGCTCTGGCCAGGATGTGGTGCTGCAGAAACCCTTGCTCACTGGGGCAGGAATAGGAAGCAGGGCAGCCACTAGAAACCAGTCAGCAGTTTCTTATGAAGCTACTCAGAGCTCTACATCCACTCTGTTCATCAATCTAGTACTTGTTCAACTCATTTGAAAAC
Organism: Nanger dama; assembly: GCA_917880005.1. Classification (NCBI taxonomy): domain Eukaryota; kingdom Metazoa; phylum Chordata; class Mammalia; order Artiodactyla; family Bovidae; genus Nanger; species Nanger dama. Next base: position 2,022,656 of record CAKJTW010000032.1, read on the forward strand.
TTATTTTTGCACAACCCCCTGAAAAACTTGCTGATAGAAGAGCACCCCTAAAGTGTGGGCTGTGTATGGTGACTTCCTTCTAAAGACTATAGTGTGGAAAGTGGGGAAGTAAAAATAGAAGTTCACAAGGAGAAACCTGGGAAATGCTACCTTAACTAGGTGATGAGGTGAACTTATTAGTGATATTCGAGTGGACAGTGTATACCCTTGGTGAACTGGAGAATGTCAGTCATCCCTGTGGTCCTCTTCCCCAAAACCCTGTGCCCCAGTCAAATCGAAAGATGTTCTACTGTGTCTCCGAGCAGTACTCCCCAAAACATCAAAGTCATCAAAAACAAGAGAAGTCTGTGTGACAGCCAGAGGAGCCTGAAGGAGACACAATTCCCACACTTAATATGTGTTTTTGATGGGATCCTGGATTAGGTTAAAGGAAAACTAATGAAGTTCAAATAAATTCTGGAGTTTACTAACACTGTATCAATATTGGTCATTAGCTGTGACAAATGTATGATGGTGGTATAAAATGTTCCCCTAGAGACACTGAGTGTGGGATATATAGTAACTCTCTACTAACTTTGCTACTTTTTTGTAAATTGCAAACTATACTAAAAATTAAACCACATTTTAATATCAACCAGAAACAAACAGGGAGTGAAGAATCAATTACTGACTCTGAGATATCCAGGGTCTTTCATCAGTGAGCTGCAGAGAGGAGACAGAGAGAGAAAAGATGGAAACCTGAGATACAAGGAGGGCTCCAGGGTCTCCTCTCCTCCCATCCCTGCCTAAACCCTGAGCCTGACTCCAGGGCTGCTCAGAAAGCACCTTCACCCCCTCACTGGACCAGGGCAGCCATCTCTGTGTGACTCAGACCACAATGCATCCTCTGCCTTCCCTGTGCAGAAATGGAGAGAGAAGAGTGGTCGTGCCCCCATGTGGCCACAGGGCTGATGACTGGACACCTGAGCTCCCCTTTGACCTCCTTACCAGAGATCTGCCCAGGCTCTCTTTAGGCTCCCAGCAGTGGGTCAGTGCTGTGCACAGAAGCTGGTGTTCATCCAGTGTCAAGTTCAAAGTGTGAGTAGTTTTCCAAAATACACGCTGACATGGATATTTCTCTCTCCGCTAAACAACCAAAGACTTTGGCCTCAGAGGGGATCAGATATCAAGGCTGTAAAACCTGGTTTCCAGGTCCAGGGTGGAGCTCACAAACATTCAGGGTGTTCTAGTTATCAAGGGATGAGACCTTGAACCCCAAGTTCTTGTCACTTCTTCCGGCCACTGACAAAGTTATAGACTCTTCCTCCAGGGAATCAACTCTGGAAACTCCCTAGGATGGGGTGTAAGAGTTGGGGGGCAAGAAGGAGGAGGAAGTGGGGAGAAGGAAGAGGAGATCCCCTATAAATATGAGGAGCCTCCTGGAGAAGGAGGGAAGAGTGACATTATGGGATGGAGGCCACAGGAGTGGAGGGGAGGAACCAGAGAGGGAGAGGTATGAGGGAGGGTCCTTAGTGGACACGTGTGCAGGGAGGTAGGGTGTGTGTGGGAGAGACACAGGGGCTTCTGGCCTGGGTGCTGGTAGAGGCTCTATTTTCCACCTGGATGATAATCACACAGTGTCAGCTCCATATTTTGCTGGGAAACTGTACTTATGTTTTTGGTATTTTTCTGTAATTACAGATATGACATGACTCAAATACATGTGGAAGAAGGGAAAAGAGAAAAGAGAGAGCAGAGGTGATTAAAGAAGTCCTCTCTTCCAGAAAAATACCCCCACCCCAGTCCCCACTATACACCCCACAGACATGATGCTGGGGGGAGGGGGAGGGACAGGGAGACTGAAGGAAGGCAGAGCCCATCCTCAGCCCACAGGCAGGGGCTACTTAGACATCCTCTCTTTATGAGCTGAGACGGCAGGGAGCACTGGCCCAAGAGCCTGGGGAAAGACCTGTCCAGCTGCCGGCCATGAAGGTGCTTCCTGGTGATCAAAGGACAGGATGTGAACTGGAGCCTGGAGCCCACAAGGGTGACAAGGAGATCAGTCATGAGTCTGGGCTGTGGGTCCCCTCAACATTTTCCTGAGACATGGAAAAGACATTCCTCCTCCCCAGACCTACAACACCATACCAAAGACACCAAGGGTGGACCCTCCAGTCCAAGCATCCCCCTCTCCACCCTATGAAGCCTTCAGGGTGCCTTCTTCTCCTCCCAGGCCTAAGAGCCCAGGAACCTTGCCTCCTGTCTCTTCATCCCCTTCATGGACCTAACAGAGAGAGACCTGCTGTCTGGATCCGTCAGGCCTGATCCCTCCACCTCCAAACCATTAAATTAAAAATTCTGAGCTCCTGTGCCCAAATCTAAATTCTGGCCCCGAGGATGACCCAAGGTTTGGGGTCACGGGTCCCAGAGGGGAGGCTTCCCAGGGCCCCACAGGCTACAGCTGAGCCAGGCCTCCAGCTGCGCAGATTCAGCTGGTTCTGCATCAAAACCTGAAAAAAAAAAAAAAAAGAACAAATCGCTGCAGGCTTTTCCTAGCCCAAGTAAGTGTGGAGTCTAGGCCGCGTGAGGAGAATTTGCCTTGCTTGGAGGTCCTGCCCCGCAGCAAGCAGCCCCCTGCTCCTCCCCTGCAGAATCCCCCTCTCCCAGAACTTGGTCAGACCCCGGGACCCTAACAGCAGCGGAGTGCTTGAGTTCCTAAAGCCCCTACCATCCGAGCCCCAGGAAATCAGGCCGGGTTGGTCGTTAGGGACCCTGAAGCCAGGAATGGACACTGATTGGCTTCTAGAAACCGAATACTCAATGGGAGTGAAAACTGGGATCTCGTCATGAGTATCCAAGCAGAAAGGCCAGACACAGTTTGAGAGGGGAGATAACAGACCCTAAAACCAGGAACGATGGTGACGTTGATTGGCTTCTAGAAACCGGATACGCAATGGGAGTGAGAACTGTTATCTCGTCATGAGTATCCAAGCAGAAAGACCCGACACAGTTTGAGCGGAGAGAAAGTGAAACCCCAGGGAGGTGAGGAATCCTGAGGAATCCCATGAGGTTTGACTCCCCCACCCAGACATCACCTTCTGCCTAAGACCCTGAGAGCCTTACCCGGGGACCTGGGACTTTGCCCTGACCCCTCTCCACTGCCTGGAGGACTCTGTAAGTCAGAAGTTTACAAACTTTCGGTTTCAGAATCAGTGTATGACTATACGACTTGGGACCTCAAAGATAGTATCACTTATGTGTGTTATATCTGTGAACATTGGCCATGTTAGAAATTGAAATAGAAATCGATTGATTCAATTGTAATATTATTAACCCATTACATTAAAATATTTTTATGAAAAATCTCTATTTTCCAAATGAAATAGTATAGTGAGAAGTGAGCCTTCTAGATTTTACATTCTTTCAGTTTACATTCTTTTCTTGTATGCCTCATTTGAAGACTGAAGTATTTGGATATCTGCTTCTGTATTTAATTTTTTTAATTAAAGTAAATGAAAACAACCCAGCCTCACACAAGTATAGGTAAGGGAAGTATTTTGAATAACATTTTCAGATAATTATGCCTACTCATCTTTGATACAACACTAAAACTACACAAGTGTTAGGTTTCATGTGGAACTTGAAACTATAACTGAATATTTCCAAATCTGTTGCCTAAGAGTCCATAGGTCCGTTTTGTACATTGAATGAATATTTTATCAATGCATTTTTTTAAAGTAATGTATTGCTGTACCAAGTTGTATAGATTTTAGAATGTTGTCGTTTAAGATGAGCAAACAATCACATTTCTTAATGTCACCACAGCTTACACTAGAAAAGTCTGTCAGTACTGGGAAGCTGTTAAGCTTAGTTTTCTAATGAGAGCTTCCATTTTATCATTGGCAATAAATACTGTAAGTTAATTTCCTGGAAGGGAGAAACTCATGTTCATTATGCCAAATAACTAACTCTAAAAAAATGATAGTTTTCCTGTTATTCATTCTTAAAGTGAAAATAGTATTTCATAAAAAAAAAAAAGAAGCTAAGTCAGCTCAGAAAAATTATTTTCCTTGGGACACAGTACTTTAAAGTGGAGCAGAAGTATTTTATGTACACTTCCCATTTCATCCTATCAGATAGTCTAAAATGTGGGACTCAAGAATGATGACTGTAGAAACAATAATTTTTAATACTATGACCTGAGTATTTTTCAGTGAAACTTGCTTTTTTATTCTGCAATTAAATTGTGGTGACGAATTCAAAACTGCTATTGCTGTTTGTTGAAATAGGCTCATTTCTGCTAACTTTTACATCAGTGTAAATGTCAACACAGTGAAAAAGGTAGGGGCTTCCCTGGTGGAACAGTGGTTATGAAATGGCCCTCCAGTGCAGGGGACAAGAGTTTGATCCCTGCAGGGGAACTGAGAGCCCATGTGTCAAAGGACAACTAAGCCTTCAAGTTGTAACTGTTGAGCCTAAAGCCCATGCTCTGCAACTAGAGAAATCCCTCATGCCTCAGTGAAGATCCAGTGCAGCCAAAATAAAAAATACATATTTAAAAGAAAAAGGTAAAGACATTTTTGGTAATGTCATGAAAATAGTTTTGACCTCATGGATCCCATAGTAGGGTCTCAGAGACTTCAAGAGTTCCACAGACCACAGTTTGAGAACTACTGTTCTGAGTAAAGCAGGGAGACTACAAGCTAGCGCCCACCTCTCTGCCCCCTCTTCACTTGTAGACTCCCTCTTCCTGAACTGGACTCTGTGCTTCCCAACCTTTACTTTTTGAGGCTCTGCCTCTTGGCTCTTCTAAGAGAACTTACCCCTAGAAGCTTGACGCCAGAGTGTCTCCACCTGGGAAGGGAGTTGGGAGACAGGTGTTTCCCCTTTGGAACTGGGAATAGCTTGTGCTGAAGGCACAAGAGAAATTTATTCCTGACCCATTTTGGATTTGTTGGTACCAGCTTAATATTTATCCATATCCCAGAAATAAATCTGATGTAATCTGTGTGAGAAATAATATTGGCCATTTGGTTTTGAATGGGTCTAATGTACCTTACTTGAGGCCCACTAATATCATCAATAATAGTGTTACTCAGAGTTCTAGGTCTGCACTTTTCATGTGGTAGGTGCTAGTTCTATGTGGCTACTGAGCACTTGAAATGTGGCTAACATCACTGAGCAGTTGAATTTTTATTTAATTAAATTTAAATTTAAATAGCCGTATGTGGCTAGTAGCTACTGTATTTGTTTAGTTTTCATTCTCCCAAGATACTGTATGACTCATAGATTGAAGTACATTGAAATTATCTTCATATATTTGGTTATGTGGGTCTTAGACATTACTGTAAAATACGGCAGGCCCAAGAAAATTTAATCTGCCTCTAGTGCAGGAGACCCAGGTTTGATCCCTAGATCCCCAGGAGAAAGGAATGCCTATCCACTCACTCCAGTAATCTTGCCTGGAAAATTCCATGGACGGAGGAGTCTTGCGGGCTATAGTCCATGGGGTTGCAAAGAGTCAGACCCACTTTCACTTTCTTTAATATCATTAACCTAAACATAATTTATCACCTCAAGGTCATTAGTTTTCAAAACACTCATCTTTGGAGCTATTTCTTATCTGTATTACATTGAGACTCTTGATGTCATTTCTGTTAATCTTATAAACACAAGCAAGCACTTATATCCTCACTTAGCCACAAGAAAGTATTTATTGACTACCCCATTATAAAGTACCTTGTTGGTCCTACATAATTATAAAAATACAAAACAGAAGATAGAAACCTTAGAATTCCCACCACGTTTGAATTCTTTACCTATTATTCCTCCCCATAGTGTGTGTAAAGTGATACTTTCCCCCAGTTTCAGTTTTTTGTTTCCTTTTACCCTTGGACCCCATTCTCCTCCTCCTCATCTACCTAAATGAAAATATACATAAAATTTTCACAATTATCAAATGAAGAATTTTCTAAGCATGACCCAAAGATTTAAGAAAAAAACGTAAAGAAGAAATAGAACTTTTCTATGGCAACCACAAGCTTACAAGCACGCAAACACGTGTCCATAATCAAACTTAAAGACACCTAAAAAATCTGAGTACATCATGAAAACGCTGGGCTGGAAGAAGCACAAGCTGGAGTCAAGATTGCTGAGAGAAATATCAATAACCTCAGATATGCAGATGACACCACCCTTATGGCAGTGAAGAGGAACTAAAAAAGCCTCTTGATGAAAGTGAAAGAGGAGAGTGAAAATGTTGGCTTAAAGCGCAACGTTCAGAAAACTAAGATCATGGCATTTGGTCCCATCACCTCATGGGAAATAGATGGGGAAACAGTGGAAACAGTGTCAGACTTTATTTTTCTGGGCTCCAAAATCACTGCAGATGGTGATTGCAGCCATGAAATTAAAAGATGCTTACTCCTTGGAAGGAAAGTTATGACCAACCTAGATGGCATATTCAAAAGCAGAGACATTACTTTGCCAACAAAGGTCCGTCTAGTCAAGGCTATGGTTTTTCCAGCGGTCATGTATGGATGTGAGAGTTGGACTGTGAAGAAAGCTCAGCACCAAAGAATTGATGCTTTTGAACTGTGGTGTTGGAGAAGACTCTTGAGAGTCTCTTGGACTGCAAGGAGATCTAACCAGTTCATCCTAAAAGAGATCAGTCCTGGGTGTGCATTGGAAGAACTGATGCTGAAGCTGAAACTCCAATACTTTGGCCACCTCATGTGAAAAGTAGACTCATTGGAAAAGACCCTGATGCTGGGAGGGATTGGGGGCAGGAAGAGAAGGGGATGGCAGAGGATGAGATGGCTGGATGGCATCACTGACTCAATGGACATGAGTTTGGGTGAACTCCGGGAGTTGGTGATGGACAAGGAGGCCTGGCGTGCTGTGATTCATGAGGTCGCAAAGGGTCGGACACATTTGAGCGACTGAACTGAACTGAAAAAAATCTGATAGACAAAATATTAGCATGTGTCGATATTTTTCACCTAAAGACCATCAGGAACACACCTAGTTGAACACATTGTGTTTACTACTTGATTCAGCAAGGAGAATGTATACTGTGGGGAACCACAGGGCATCTTAGAGTGAGGGGATAAGAAAGAATGTGTTATTGTGGGATTAGGGCTTTGGTTGGAGAAAAGAGGGGTTTACTCCAAACTGAGTATTGCCAGGAAGCATGGTCAATTACATGATTGGGTGTCCCAATCAGTCACATCTTAAGGAGGGCAGACTAGAGCAAGGGTAAAGGAGCGTTTGCAGCCATCAGTCGTGTTACCCAGGATAGGGAGATGTTCAGTACTTTCTGAATTGCACAGAGCCCTGTTTCTTTGTGCTTAAATGAAATTATGCAGTCTTGTCTTGTTTTGTTTCACTTTATTATGATTTCAGTGTATCCTTCTTTGATGTTTCTATTTTATAAGTGGTTTATTCCAAAGAGAACAACATGGCCTAGCTGGGAGCACCGGGCCAGCTTCAAGTAACTCTGAGGTCTAGCTGTGAGTGTCACACCTGTTCCCTGGGGTCAGGAGGCTGATTTTTTTTTCCTTAAATTCAATATTTTAAAATTGCTACATTGAGATTAGAAAATAAAGACTATAGAAAACAATTTGGTGGAGAAGGCAATGGCACCCACTCCAGTACTCTTGCCTGGAAAATCCCATGGATGGAGGAGCCTGGTGGGCTGCCACATGGGGTCATACAGAGTCGGACATGACTGAAGCAACTTAGCAGCAGCAGAAAACAATTTGGAAAAGAAGCAATGTAAATACCAAATAAATTCATTATTAATAAATGGGAAAAATGGGAATGTGAAAGGGAAAATAGAAAGAAAAATTAAAATCTCTCTGCTCGGCAAAGATGAAAGGAAAATAAAGGCTAGACCTTTCATAGGTCTCCTTGGGAAAGTCAAGGTGTAGGGCAGGGAAAACAGATTAGGATTGGCTGGTATGAACAAGTGTCACCAGGCTTTGGGTTATAGTAGTGGTCTTTGGTTGTCTGGTACCTGGCCCGAGGATTATTAAGGCAGAGGAATATTACCTCTTAGGGTACAAAGGCCAGATGGGGGAGAGGGGAGAGGGAGGGGTGGGGGGAGGGGGTAAGTGGGTGGGGAGGGGGTGGGGGCAGGAGTGGGTGGGTAGGGAGGGTGTACGCGGTAGGGGTCTGGGTTGGTTAGTTTGATATCAGAGGCTTGCTTCTGTCTGGGCTGTAGTTTGGGAAAGCTGTCTCTCCTCAGTGAGAAAGATTTTGTCATTGTGTTTTAATTATTACTTTTTATCTTTGATTGCACTGGGTCTTCGCTGCTGCGCCTGGCCTTTCTCTGCTTGCAGGGACGGGTGGGGTGGGGGGGTGGGGAGGGGGTGGCTCCTTTCTAGCTGCAGCGCACTGGCTTCTCACTGCCGTGGCCTCCCTTGTTGCAGAGCACAGGCTCTGGGCCCAGGGGCTTCAGTAGTTATAGTACCTGGGACCAGCTGCCTGAGGTACTTGGAATCTTCCCCAACCAGGGTTGAACATGTGTCCCTTGGTTGAACCTGAATACAAGGGGATTCTTATCCACTGTACCACTAGAGAAGTCCTTCAGCAAAATATATTTTTTTTAATCTTAAGAAATATTTAATGATGTGGGCAGACGGTCAGATATGACGTTAAAAGTATACACTATGAGAGTACATATAATGCAATTTCAGTTTTGTAAAATAAGAAATATGCAAATTTTTACACTAGAAAAAGTTAGTAATATACCAAAATGTTAATAGAGAAAATGTTTTGTTGACAAAAAGACTATGGGATTAAAAAAAAATCTCTTCATTTTTATAGTGAACTTATATTCAGTTTCCAATCAGAAAAAAACTGCTTTTTTTCTTTTCTTTCTTTAATTAGAGGCTACTTTACAATATTGTGGTGGTTTTTGCCATACATTGACATGAATCAGCCATGGGTGGACATGTGTTCCCTATCCAGACCCTCCCTCCCACCTCCCTCCCCATCCCATCTCTCAGGGTCATCCCAGTGCACCAGCCCTGAGCACCCTGCCTCGTGCATCAAACCTGGACAGGTGATCTATTTCACATATGATAATATACATGTTTCAATGCTATTCTCTCAAATTATCCCACCCTCACCTTCTCCCACAGAGTCCAAAAGTCTGTTCTTTACATCTGTGTCTCTTTTGCTGTCTAGCGAAACATTTTTAAACAACTGAGCTCTCAGAGCAAGCTTCCCCACAGTTTGAACCCAGGAGCTTAAGTATGGGAAGTTCTTTGGCAACGAGCACGTGCTCCCATGTCTTAAGAATGCTGAGCTACACGAGTCTTGATGAGACCGTGTCTTATTACAGAAGCCGGAAACACACTTTCCTTTTTGTTGCTGGGCACAGGCAGGCATCCTATTCTGTTGTGCTTAGGGCAGATCTTGATTTAGGGGTTAGTTACATGAAGAACAAGAACTAGGGCCTGTTCTATCCACTAATTTCCTGAGCCCATTCCTTCCTCAACTCTTCATTCTCACCTCTGTATCCAGGAAAACTTGACCCATCAGTTAAGTCGATGAATCCACCAAGATAGCTACTGCCAAACACATCTCTGGCTCCATAAGTAAGTGTTCTTACTTCTTCCTCTTCTGTTCCCCCAGATTATATCCACTCTCCAATAGCTTGGACTCAGCATGATGTCTTCTCTTTATATCCTGACAATTCAACACTCCTCTCAAGCCCTGCTGACTCCTCCACCTCCTCCCTCTCTCACTGCAGCTCCCACCTCTCTGGGGGTCACGTGGACGTGCCTCTAGAATTTGCATGCAGGCAGGCACACCCCTCCCTCTTTGCATTCCACATGCTCATGATGTTTAATTAATTTCCCTTTTTTGAAAGTTAATATTCCTTTTTCTAAAATTAGGCAATTTGTTTTCTGCTGCTTATATGTAAGATTACTAATTTAACATTAAGCTACATATCTATTTCTACCATTTCAAAACACAACTGACATTAGACATGACTTCAGAAGCAAGTGACTTCCAAAACTCATATACACCTGACCCGTAACATGGCTTCCCCTCTTGCCTTCCCACTGCAAAAATTATCAGAACGTGGCAGATAAATAAAGGCATTCTTACACCAGATATCTCAGATCTCATAGTGTATCAAAGGTTAAACAGATATGAACTGCCAAATATTTACCGTTTTCTCAGCTGCTTAGAAGATTTGGAAAAGACCCTGATGCTGTGAAAGATTGAGGGCTGAAGGAGAAAGGGGTGACAGAGGAGGAGATGGTTGGATGGCATCATTGACTCAATGGATATGAGTTTGAGCAAACTCCAGGACATGGTGAAGGACAGGGGAGGCCTGGCGTGCTGCAGTCCATGGAGTTGCAAAGTGTCGGACATGACTCAGTGACAGAACAACAACTGCTTAGAAGGATGGCAGGAAAAATTATGGGACAGAAAAGGTGCTTCAGAAACCAATATGGATGTTGTTATCAATTACTATTTGTTGCAGGAGCCGAGATTCTGTAATACAGTCACTCATTCTCATACATTTGTCTCAGTGAAGATCCAAGTAAAAGGCAACAGGAGAGAGAAATTAGTTAACACACATTTTAATAAGTACATTAAAGATATTCCAACCATTCCCCTTAGAGAAAAAAGATCAACTATTACCATCCCCATTTTAGAGAGAAAGCAGCGAGGACAAGAGACTCATGACTGCCATAAGGCTCCAGTCATCAGAGTGCAATCAGAAACCCGGCAGGACCATCCAGCTGAGGCAGAGCTGGGAATGATGAAGAGGAACAAAGGGTAAATGATAAAACCTGGGGCTGTGCCAGGATGTCTTCTCTCAGGGTCTCAGCGTAAGTCTGGATCTCATGCAGTTAAGCCACAGGAAAGGGAAAATTCTCCTGGTGAAGGCAGATGAGAATTCATGGATGAACTCTTGAGTTCTGGCATTGGTAAAGGTTACCTTCCCACCATCATGATCCAGAGCAACTCCAGTCTGCCGGGGGCAGTAGGACAGGATCTGGAAGGGCCCCAGGCTGCTGCATATAGACACCCCAGCTGAGGACAGCTGCAGAGTCCAGACCCCTCCTCGGAGGTGAACTTGAGAAATCTCATTCTCACCACTGACTCTCTTGCCACCCCCCCCACCCCACCCCTCACCCCACAGGCAGAATTTGGGCCATATTCCATTTTCCTCAGACCATTCCTCCTCCAACTCCTCTCTGTATCCAGGAGAATGATACCCATTAGTGATGCCTATAAATCTACCAATATTGTTACTGCCAAACACACCTCTGCTTCCAGCCCTGTATCTCATTGTTTCTTCTTCCTCCTCTGCTTCCCACCAGAATCTGTCCACTTTTACTTCCCAGTACACTCTGCTCCATGTGAAGCCCTTACTGCCCAGCACCCCGGACTCTGGATCAAATCGCTGACCACGCTGGCATTTGTTCATCCACAAGCCAGTGAACATTATACTCTTCCCATTTGGAGACACTGCGAGGCAGCCATTGGCTGGCCAGGAATTCAGGATGATCCTCACTGTGGGGACAAGGAGACGAAGGTGTGGCCTCACAGAAGATACAAATGAGATTTGTCCTGTAGGTTCTGGGGCCTTTATGACAACGGTAGGGAGGCTCCTCAGGGGCCAGGACAAAGGCTGCTTTTGACCTTGTGTTCAGACTGTTAGCAACTACAAAGTTTCTAGCAATCTAGAAATTATAAACACAGAAAATCCAAGGCCTCAGGCAGTGCGATGAGACTGGAGAGGAAAAAAATATAAGAACTGGGATCACTACAGCTGAGCGAATCTGGGGAAAGGTTCATGGTTCTGAACTCAGGATAAAGAATTTGGATACATTAGTCACATGAAGACCTTCCTCTTCAAAACAAATGAGCTGACCCATAAGTAATAAAAGCTTCACAGGAAAATGGTAATTTGCAAACTTCAGCCACTATCCATCCTCTCCAGATACTCACTTGTCTTATATTCCAGATCCCTCATCAGTTTTCCTACAGTAAAAGAACAAAAGGACAGTGAGCAATTCTTTTTTTTTTTTCTTTAGCCACACTGCTCAGCTTTCGGGAAGACCAGGGATTGAACCCAGATCGACGGCAGTGAAAGCACGGAGTCCTACCCACTGGACCACCTGGGAATTCTTGCCAGGAAGCAGCTCTGGCACCACAGCTTCTCAGTCAGACTCTCTTATGGTATCTCATATAACTTCAGCAATTAATAGGGGATCATGACAGTTCAAGTGAAACAGGAATTAATTCAGGAGACACCCACAGCTGTCCAGTCTAAACAGGTTCATGTGAATATCCATGGCAACACGTGCTAAACCCTGTTTTAAACTAAATCCTAAACTTTTAGTCCTATACCACACTATTTCTCTCTACTCTCAAAGAAACCTCTTTAGAGTCATTCTCTCACTATTTAATTTTATTTCAATTGTGGTTAAAACACATAACATTTACTGTCTTTACCATTTTTAAGTGTATAGTTCATTAATGTCAAGTATATCTAAATTGTTGTGCAACCAGTTTCCAGAACTTTTGCATTTTTTAAAACTTAAACTCTATACTCGTTAAACAGCAGCTCCTCATTTCCCCCTCCTCTCTAACCTGGCAACCGCTAATCCACTTTCTGTTCCTATGGATTTGACTACCTTCAGTTCAGTTCAGTCGCTCAATGCAGCTCCTCATTTCCACCTCCTCTCTAACCTGGCAACCGCTAATCCACTTTCTGTTCCTATGGATCTGACTACCTTCAATTCAGTTCAGTCGCTCAGTCCTCTTTGCGACCCCAGGAATCGCTGCACGCCAGGCCTCCCTGTTCATCACCATCTCCCGGAGTTCACTCAGACTCGCGTCCATCGAGTCAGTGATGCCATCCAGCCATCTCATCCTCGGTCATCCCTTTCTCCTCTTGCCCCCAATCCCTCCCAGCATCAAAGTCTTTCCCAATGAGTCAAATCTTCGCATGAGGTGGCCAAAGTACTGGAGTTTCAGCTTTAGCATCATTCCTTCCAAAGAAATCCCAGGGCTGATCTCCTTCAGAATGGACTGGTTGGATCTCCTTGCAGTCCAAGGGACTCTCAAGAGTCTTCTCCAACACCACAGTTCAAAAGCATCAATTCTTTGGCGCTCAGCCTTCTTCACAGTCCAACTCTCACATCCATACATGACCACTGGAAAAACCATAGCCTTGAGTAGGTGGACCTTAGTCGGCAAAGTAATGTCTCTGCTTTTGAATATACTATCTAGGTTGGTCATAACTTTTCTTCCAAGGAGTAAGCGTCTTTTAATTTCATGGCTGCAATCACCATCTGCAGTGATTTTGGAGCCCCCAAAAGTAAAGTCTGACACTGTTTCCCCATCTATTTCCCATGAAGTGATGGGACCAGATTCCATGATCTTCGTTTTCTGAATGTTGAGCTTTAAGCCAACTTTTTCACTCTCCTCTTTTTGGAGATCTCATATACATGGAATCACACAGTACTTGTCTCTTTGTGACTGGCTCATTTAGCATTTTGTCCTCAAGGTTCATTCATGTTAGAGTATGTGTCATGGTTTCCTTCCTTTTTAGGCTGCTGCTAAGTCACTTCAGTCATGTCTGGCTCTGTGCGACCCCATAGATGGCAGCCCACTAGGCTCCTCTGTCTCTGGGATTCTCCAGGCAAGAATCCTGGAGTGGGTTGCCATTTTTAGGCTGGATAGTATTCAGTTGTCTGCATATGCCACATTCCATTTCTGCATTCATCCAGTGATGAACACTTGGGTTGCTTCTGCTTCCTGTCCATTGTGAATAATGTTGCTATGAACATGAGAGTGCAGATATCTCTTTGAGTGCCTGCTTTTAATTCTTTGGGAAGTGGGAATGCTAGAGCCTATGGTAATTATGTGTTTAAAATTTTGTGGAAATGCCATACTGTTTTCCATAGCCTCCCAATCTTCTTTTACCTCATTGTTTGATCTGAAATATATTTCTACCAACTCTGAGAACTATTAACTATGATTCTATATTATGGAACAGTCTTAGACTATCACATGGAAGCCTCCATGGTTTGGACTTAGATTTACTCCCCAGTGTCCTTGCTTGGTGTGAATGACATGCACGAACTCTGAGAGGGTGCAGCCACGATCAAAATTAAAGAAACATTACAGAGAAAGAAAGAAGATTTTCTAGGCTCAGAACTCCCTCCTTTACCATAGAATCCTCTGAGTCCTTTCTCTAAACAAAGAAAATTATCTGAAAATTCTTCCATCCATTTACTGATTGCAGGACTGATAGGCTTTTCAATCCAGAACTTCTTCCGGGGGTATCTAGAGATAATGAAGTCACAGTAAGTACTCCTGAGAGAAAGGCAGGTTTCCCACCATCCAGAGTATACATATGCAAACAAATACCAATAATGGACCAAAGAGGCAGATAGTAAAAGCTGCTTTTCCAAGTGGCTGGTTTTGACATCAGAGTGAGAGAGAAGAATATAGAGATCTGAAGAAAGGGTCATGATCCAAGGATTCTCTTTCCACCAACATGTCATTTATGGTGGTTTAGTTGCTAAGTTGTGTCTGACTATTGAGACCCCATGGACTGCAACCTGCCAGGCTCCTCTGTCCATGGGATTCTCCAGGCAAGAATACTGGAGTGGGCTGTCATTCCCTTTTCCAGGGCATCTTCCTGACCCAGGGATCAACCTGCAGATTTTTTGTTTTTACCACTGAGCCACCGAGGAAGCCTAAAATCCTAGAGCTACACCTGAACAGGGACTTAAACAGATTAAAAGTCTGATGTTTGACCTACTGACTGAGCTATCTGGGCCCTCTTAAGTATCAAAACAAAATACTTAAATAACAAAATCACTAAGGAAAACCTCATGGAGATATATCAATCCTATTCCAAGAACACAAAGAATGTACCTTATTTTCAAGTGCATAGAACTGTCCAAAAATTTAAAACACACAATACAGAAAGCCTCGATAAAGTCCAAAATAGTAGAAATGGCAACACACTTGTCTGATCACAAAATGTAAAAAACTATGAAACATAAAGCTGTTAGAAAAAGAAAAACACAGCACCATTGACAGATGTCCTCTTTTTAAATTATTATTACTACTGTATTTTATTTTTTTACTTTACAATACTATATTGGCTTTGCATACATCAACATGAATCCACCACGGGTATACATAAGTTCCCACTCCTGAACCCCCCCTCCCACCTCCCTCCCCATACCATCCCAGATGTCCTCTTTTCAAAACAAATCTTATATTAAATAGCAAATGAAATTTAAAATTTTAAAATATCTAGAAAACAATAAAAATACTATGGACTAGAAATTATAGCATATGACAAAAACAAGGCTCATGAATATATACACGAGAAAGGCAAGTAGAGAGGGCAAAAATAGATATAAACAAAACATATTCAGATATAAACAATAAAATGTAAGGATATTATTTGTCAAATACTACAAATACTTTTAAAATTATAAATGAAAATGGTGGTTTTCCAGGAGCTATAAATACTAAATATTCCAATTAAAAAGTGTCAGATGAATTTATTTTAAAAGAAAACAAAATTTTATGTTGCTTATAAGAGATATATAAAAATAACAGCCCAGATAGGTTGAGAGTTAAAGAATGAAAAGTTTAATAGTATGAAAACACTAATCAAAAGAAAACTAGAATAACTACTGATATCAGACAAAATACTCCAGGGCAAGAAGTCTTACACATTCTGTAACACCCTCATTTCTTATATAATCACTCATCTCTGACAGTCTTTGTCTGGTCTCCCCAGCCAGAATCTGGCAGCCTATCTCCTTTCCCTACCTGGTAACTGGTCCATGGTAAATGCTCAGATTATGCCAACAGTCCTGGTGTCTCTGGGATGAACTGTGTATTCCCAAAATACTTGGCTTTTATCTCTGTTCAAAGCTTTTGCCTATCATTATGGGTATGGTTTTTGAAAATTGTCAGTATTTAATGCCTAACACACTGGCTGAGAACCACTGCCAAAGAAACCATTATCCCTGTGACTCATATAAGTGTCTTCTTCTTATGACCCAGCAGAGAGCAGGAAACCATCACTAACAAGCAGAGAGGGCAATCTGATGAAGAAATGTGCTCTACAAAATGTGAGGGAGTGCAGCCAGGAGAGGCGGCTGGGAACCAAATGGGAACAAACAGAACGAAAGGACACTGGGTCTTAGAAACAAGTGTGTCTTTTAAACTTTTTCAAATACTCTGCCACAATCTCCTCCATTTCAATTCTCCCTATCCTCTTACCATCCTAAGTTCTAAGACAATAATTCTTCTAGGACATCCTATGGAATACCTTTCATATTACACTTTCTAGAAGAACCTCTCTTCTTCAAATAACCCCTTTCAGCCCTTGCCAAATTTCAATAAGTTACGGTGATAAAAAGAAAAGACAAAGGAACACCTAAGTGGTTAAAAATATAAAGCAAGCAGCGCTTACCTGCTTGTTCTGTCACTTGGGTCCTAGAAAGGAAGCGAAGACAGACTGTCATGGAAATAAGGTTCCCAGGAGCTGACGCCGTTCCTTATGATGAGCTCGCTGGGAATGGGTACACAATAGGACTGAACAGAGAATTTTCTGGTGGGCTTGGACCTGTGCTATTCTCCACTGTGGTATCAGTTTATGGGGACACATGTTTCCCCTTCCTTTCCTCCATTTGAGTCTAGAATATCCTCTCCAGGAAAACTTGCTTGATCTGTTGACTTCTATTGTCTATCAGATTAAGACTGAAATCTCAGAATGCCTTTGAAGGCCTCTACTCAGCTGGCTCCATCTTACCTAGCCCATCTTCCCTTTAACTTCTTCCTCACTTAAGCTGACTCCTCCAGAAAGGGCACCCCTTTCACTCTATGTACCTTCCTATCTTCCAAACGCTCCTCAGCACCTGCGGGGCTTCCCAGGCAGCTCAGTGGTAAAGAATCCTCATGTCCGTGCAAGAGCCACAGGAGACTCAGGTTCAATCCCTGAGTCAGAAAGATCCGCTGGAGGAGGAAATAGCTAACCCACTGAAATATTCTTGCCTGGAAAATCCCATGGACAGAGGGGCCTGTGGGCTATAGTCCATGGGGTCGCAAAGAGACAGGACTGAAATGCATGCTGCACCTACACCCACCTTTTTATTATCACACTCATTAAGTCTATCATCACATTCATGTGTTTCATTTTAACCAATGCACCTCCACAAATGGAGTGTTCAACTCCCTCTTTACTGCTAACACAAATCTTTACATTTTCCTCAAGGCTACCATTACGAGCTGCTTTGTCCACGAAGCTTTCCCTGTCTAGCCTTTTCCAGAATTCCTGTGGCTTCCAGTCTGATCATAAGATTTAACACTCAATTATATCTTATAAATGTACATTATGGATGTGAGAGTTGGACCATAAAGAAAGCAGAGCATCGAAGAATTGATGCTTTGAACTGTGATGTTAGAGAAGACTCTTGAGAGTCCCTTGGACTGCAAGGAGATCAAACCAGTTAATCCTAAAGGAAATCAGTCCTGAATATTCACTGGAAGGACTGATGCTGAAGCTGAAGCTCTAATACTCTAGTTACTTGATGCAAAGAACCAACTCATTGGAAAAGACCCTGAAGCTGGGAAAGAATAAAGGCAGGAGAAGAAGGGGATGACAGAGGAGGAGATGATTGGATGGCATGACCAACTCAATGGATATGAGTTTGAACAAGCTCCAGGAGTTGGTGATGGACAGGGAAGCCTGATGTGCTGCAGTCCATGGGGTTGCAAAGAGTCGGACACAACTAAGAGACTGAACTGAACTGACTGACAGATCTTTCTATCTCAGTGTAACATCTGTGCATATTGCAGTCTCCCACCCACTGTGATTTGGGACTTACAACCTATTGGTTTGCTAATTAACCTGTCAAGAACTCAACAAATGAGAACAAAACCTTGTGTCTCCTGACTCCTGGTCCAAATCTCATGCTAATGGAGGGGCCAGACTGCAGCCTGGAGCAACAAGTACAATTTAACTGGTCCCTCACCTTCACAAGTTCAAGTGCTGGCTGCCGAGCCTTCTTCTCTAACTCATAAATCAGGGTCTCCAGCCGGATGACCTCCTCAGAGCCCTTGCCGACACGGCTGTTCCTCCCTTCAGCGAGCTGTTGCTCTATTCCCTCCAGCCACTCCAACAGGTACTGCTCCCTTTCTCTCAGGAACTGATGGCCCTGCTCAAACACTGATGCTATGTCGTGGCTCTGGAATTTTGCCTACAGTAAAGGTAGAAAGACAAAGAGGATTTCTCCTGAGAAGCTGGAAAACACCAGAACATTTGTGAGATCTGGGGATAAGTTCAGAACAAGAATCCCTTCTATCACACTCTCCTCCTCATCCCTCATTATCCCCCTCCCCCTCAACATACATACACACACACTCTGTCTCCCAACGTACACAGGTACACAGAACATTCACCCGAAACATCTTGTACCAGCAGGGCCTGAATCTCATCTTCTCCTGTAGACTGAAAATTCTGAATCCTGTCCCTGTCTCCCTTCAGAATCTTCAGATGGTTTAGAATTTTACCCTATGAGGGTGGGGAAACATGAATAATCTCAAGATGAAGATGAAAATGCCCTCAATAAGAAAAGACACCTGCAAAATGATTTCAGAGTGAAATCAGATCGCCTTTGATCTTATGTAGTAGTATAAAATAACTAGGTTGGAATAGTTTTCATTCTAGTTAATGAAGAAGAAACAAAGTGAGTGCTATGTTAGCTTAGAGTAGCTTCTCAGAAGTGAGATAAAATGCATGTTAAACTTGTACTGTATGTCAATTACATCTCAATAAAACTGGGAGAATAAGTGAGATAAAATAAAATTTATTATCATTACAACTACTAAAGCTTATAGTGTAGTTTTTATATTTAAAGTCTTTCCACCACAAGTATAGATAATTTATATCAAAATTAATTGATATCATAGAAATAAAAAGAAAACCAACACAAAATAATGAAGGAAAATATATATACTAACTCCAAATCACTGAGTGAATGACTAAATTGATTTTAAGAGTCCTGTTAACCAAGGATAAAAGGAAATAGCGATTCATGTAATCCTTTAGCAGACAGGAGGAAAAATACTGGTACGTTAGAAAAAAATAATATTTTCCCTGAGATTAAATTCTGAAAGGAAATTCATACAAGATGCAATATTCTCAAAAATATTTTTATAATAGAGATAAAGCACACACTTTGAAGCTAAGTATCAAGACAGCTATCAAGAGCACTGGTATTCCATACTGCTGGTTAAGGCTTGATCAGATGTTTCAGAAACTAAAACATCAAGGTAGTGGGTCAGACTTGCTATTATAAAAGATATGAAAACAAACCAGTTTATTATTCAAATTAGAAGAATACATGTTGCCAAGAACTTACCATGCTACAGAATTTGAACCTTCCCCTTACAATTGTTAGAATGGCTATTATTTTAAAAAATGAAAGATAACAAGTATTGGTGAAGATGTGAAGAAAAGGAAACCCTGGTACACTACTAACGAGAATGGAAACTGGCACAGTCATGGAAAACACAATAGCTGCTTCTCAAAAAATTAAAAACAGAACTACCATATAATCCAGCAATCCTATTTCTAGGTATTTATCTAAAGAAATTAAGATCAGGGTCTTGAAGAGACAGCTGCACCCATGTTTACTGCAGCATTATCCTCAGCAGCCAAGCTATGGAAACAACCTAATGTCCAATGGACGAATGGATAAAGACAGTATGGTATACACATACAATGGAATCTTACTCAGCCTTAAAAAAAGAAGAAAATCCTGCAATTTGCAATGACACAGATGGACCTGGAGGACATTATGTAAAGTGAAATAAGGCAGGCATAAAGACAAACACCACATCATCTCACTTGTATGAGGAATCTGAAACTCGCAGAAGCAGAGTAGAATGGTGGTAGCCAGCAGCTGGAGGGAGCGTTACCGGGAGGTGATGGTCAAACAGTACAAGTTTCAGTTATGCAAGATAAGTAAGTTCTGAAGATCTACTCTATATCACAGTGCTTACAGATAACAATAGTGTGTGTACAGTTAAAATTTGCTAACAGGATAGATCTTACGCTAAGTGTTCTCTCTCACACACACAGTAAGACAATAATAATAATAAACTGAGTGGGAGGAAACTTTGGGAGGTGATGAATATGTCTCTGGCCTTGATGGTAGTGACATACTTCTCCCCAAACTTAAGCTGCATACAGTAAATATATGGACAGCTTTTTATGTGTCAATTATACCTCAAATAAGTATTTATTAAAAAAATTTTGGACCTTATTCTGAAGGAACAATAGAACTTTTGGCTCCAAGAACAGAGCTGGGGTCCAGCAAGCGTCTTACCCGATAAGGCTGCGCAGCCTTCTCCAGCAGAACCGCAGCGTGGTGCCGGTGCTCCCGGGACTCCCGACACGGGACACACAGTATCCGCTGGTCGTCCTTGCAGTAGTAACGCAGCTTCTCCAAATGCCGCCCGCACAGCTGCTCCGCTCTCTGCGCGAGTGGTCGCTCCTCTCTGGGTTGCCTCTCCTCATCTGCTTTCATCCTCCAGATGTTCTCCACTGTGCTGGCCATCTGCCATACATGGCGGATATTCTCTTTCTTAAAGGCTGTCTTGCAGAGAGAACAATATAACGGCTGCTGAGCAGATTCACAGACCTTAATGATGCGGTGATAGCAGAAGACGTGACCACAGTCGATGGTAACGGGCTCTTTCAAGCAGTCAAGACAGACAGAGCACAGCACCGCGTCCTCCAGTTTCCTCGGAGGGAGGCAGCGGCCGAGACAGCAGCGCTGAAACCCCGCAGAGCGCTCCTTCTCCAAACGAAGAATGACTTTCTAAGGGGATACGAAGGAAAAACAGGAACTGTGAATTTATTCAACATTAAAATGGAAATCATGAGAAAATAGTTTTTATGTTCAAACTGTTCCCATTTCCCTCCAAATCCAAAGTTCCTTCCAGACTGCTATTCAGAACAGATTCCAGCCTGCAAAGCTAACCTGATATTGGTTTCAGGCAGTCAGCTTTTCTGTAAACATTTTAAAGGGTACTAATACGTGTAATTAAATGGTGAGTATTCTAGAAGATTATAGTATTGAGAAAGTAAATACCTAATAAAGTCTAAGGAATTTCCCTCTAAGTAGATCAGCTTTAGTGAAAATATTTGTTGTAAATGATTCAATAGTAAAGAATAGGAATTAGAAAAATTTAGGGCTTAGGTCCAGTGGTTAAGAATTTGCAGTCCTACTGCAGAAGGCATGGGTTCATTCCCTGATTGGGGAAAGCTCCCACATGCCACACAGTGTGGCCAAAAAAATTATAATTATAAAAACTGTAGGGCTGTATTTTAAAACTCATCTGAGAACATGAGACTTAGATTATTAGAAACCATTGGGTTTAACCATAGGTCTTTTATTCATATGCTGCCTTGCAAACCTCATTATGATTTATGTTTATGTTTTCAAACATCTCTGGAAACATCAGTTAGAAACGCATTCACATCCCAGTCTAATAAATTAACACATGCATATGCACACACATACTAAAACACAAGTTTTGTTCTATATCATTTACTGACTTTTAAAACTGCAGTCCATTTTTAAAATGCTGGTTATAACCCACAAAGTTGATGCTATGATATAAGCTATTGCAATCAATAATTTGAAAATCCCTGATTTAAACCACACCAACTTTATCACTAACCCTGACCTCTACCCAGAAATGCAAACTCTAGGGAGCCACGAAAGCCTACTGTGTCACCACTTGCAGCTTAAATTCACATCTCCAATTGCATTATTTTCCTCGTTGTTCTTATTCCTTGGTAAGAGCTACCAACAGCTACCCCATTACCCAAGCTAAAAACAAGGTATGATTTTAGACACCTCATTACCACTTCCCATATCTGATCACTGAATTAAATAATAGAATATCTGAAATAAAAATATCACTTCATGGCCTTAAAAGCAGCATGCAGATCACAGGGAAAAAAAAAGTGAACTTGAAGAAGGTGCAATAAAAATTATCAAATCTTAATGATAAAAGCAGAAACTCAGTAACTTCTGAAATATCAAAAGGTCTAATATTCATGTCATTAGTGTACCAGAGAAGGAAAAGAAATTGGTAAAGGAAAAAACAGAGAAAAAATTAGCTGAAAACTCCTCAAGTATATATGGTAAAAGACACAGATTTACAGATTCAAGAAGCTCAGCAAATGCCAAAGAGAATAACTTAAAGAAAAACCACCCCAAATACACCATCACCAAACTTCTATAAAGCAAAGATGAAGAAAAAAATCTTGAAAGCAATCAGATAAAAATAACATCACAATGAGGGGAAGGATGATTCAGATGCTGGCACATTTCTTGTTAGAAGCCATAAAGGTCAACAGACAGTGGGAGAAACATCTGGAAAGTGCTGTGAAAAGTCCTGTCAATCCAGGCTTCTACAACAGTAAAATATCTTTCAGAAATGAAAGCAAAATATAAATATTTTCAGATGAAAGAAAACTGAGAAAATGTTATCACCAGTAAACCTGCCCTAAAAGAACTGCTAATGGAAGTTCTTCAGGCTGATGTGAAATTCCACAGGGCCATTTGGAACTTCAGGAATAACAAGAGAACAGAAGAAAGGGCAACAGAAATGGTAAACATTTGGATAAATACAGTAGCTTATTTTACACCTCACAAGTTCTCTAAGATATGTAGGACAGTTGGAAGCAAAAATTGTAACATTGTTAGAGAGATTATGTAGATGTAATACATAAGACAATTACAGGAACAGTGATCTATATGGTTGTAAGGCTTCTACATTTTACTTGAAGTTAGAAACTTTTAACTCTGCTTAGCTTTTTAACTCTAAGGTCTGTATATTGTAACCCAGAGACCAACACCCAAAACTACTATGAAGAGATATAGTCAAAAGCTAACAGGTAATTAACTTGGAATATTTAAAAATATTAGAAATAAGAGAAGGCAAGAAAAGTGAAATAGAGTAAAAAAAAATAGGGTACAAATAGAAATAATAAAATAGTGGACCCAAGTTCAACAATGTTAATAATTACATTAAATGTGAATAGTCTAGATACACTTACTAAAAGATTTGTCAAATTGCTTTATAAGAAAGACAAAATTATGTTCTATCTCCAAACAGAATGTTAAATGTAATAATATAGATCTCTAAATATCTATAGTATTGTTAGATAGATATTAAATATAATAATATAGATCTCTAAAAGAATTGAAAAAAGTGTACCATCTAGCAAACTCTAATCAAAATAAAGCTGGAGCAGCTATGTTAATATTAGATAAAGTAGACTTCAGAACAAGCTATGTTACAAGGGATAAATAGGGCTATTACATAATGATAAAGGGGTTATTTTTCCAAGAAAATATGCTAATCACAACAGAGCACCATCAAAAGAAACAAAATCAGAATCATTGGAGTTCCAGAAGGAGAAGAGAGGGAGACAGAGACAGAAAAACTATTTGAAGAAACAATGGCTAAAACTTTCCTAAACCTGGGAGAAATTTATGCATTCAAGTTCACAAAGCTATTCAGTTCAGTTCAGTCGCTCAGTCGTGTCCGACTCTTCACCACCCCATGAACTGCAGCACGCCAGGCCTCCCCTGTCCATCACCATCTCCCAGAGTTCACTCAGACTCATATTCATCGAGTCCGTGATGCCATCCAGCCATCTCATCCTCTGTCGTCCCCTTCTCCTCCTGCCCTCAATCCTTCCCAGCATCACAGTCTTTTCCAATGAGTCAACTTTTCGCATGAGGTGGCCAAAGTACTGGAGTTTCAGCTTTAGCATCATTCCTTCCAAAGAAATCCCAGGGCTGACCTCCTTCAGAATGGACTGGTTGGATCTCCTTGCAGTCCAAGAGACTCTCAAGAGTCTTCTCCGGCACCACAGTTCAAAAGCATCAATTCTTCGGCGCTCAGCCTTCTTCACAGTCCAACCCTCACATCCATACATGACCACAGGAAAAACCATAGCCTTGACTAGACGGACCTTAGTCGGCAAAGTAATGTCTCTGCTTTTGAATATGCTATCTAGGTTGGTCATAACTTTTCTTCCCAAAAGTAAGCGTCTTTTAATTTCATGGCTGCAATCACCATCTGCAGTGATTTTGGAGCCCAGAAAAATAAAGTCTGACACTGTTTCCACTGTTTCCCCATCTATTTCCCGTGAAGTGATGGGACCAGATGCCATGATCTTTGTTTTCTGAACGTTGAGCTTTAAACCAACTTTTCGCTTTCCTCTTTCACTTTCATCAAGAGACTTTTTAGCTCCTCTTCACTTTCTGCCATAAGGGTGGTGTCATCTGCATATCTGAGGTTATTGATATTTCTCCCGGTAATCTTGATTCCAGCTTGTGTTTCTTCTAGTCCAGCATTTCTCATGATGTACTCTGCATATAAGTTAAATAAACAGGGTGACAATATACAGCCTTGATGTACTCCTTTTCCTATTTGGAACCAGTCTGTTGTTCCATGTCCAGTTCTAACGGTTGCTTCCTGACCTGCATACAGATTTCTCAAAGGCAGGTTAGGTGGTCTGGTACTCCCATCTCTTTCAGAATTTTCCACTGTTTATTGTGATCCACACAGTCAAAGGCTTTGGCATAGTCAATAAAGCAGAAGTAGATGTTTTTCTGGAACTCTCTTGCTTTTCCATGATCAAGCGGATGTTAGCAATTTGATCTCTGGTTCCTCTGCCTTTTCTAAAACCAGCTTGAACATCAGGGAGTTCACGGTTCATGTATTGCTGAAGCCTGGCTTGGAGAATTTTGAGCATTACTTTATTAGCATGTGAGATGAGTGCAATTGTGCGGTAGTTTGAGCATTCTTTGGCATTGCCTTTCTTTGGAATTGGAGTGAAAACTGACCTTTTCCAGTCCTGTGGCCACTGCTGAGTTTTCCAAATTTGCTGGCATATTGAATGCAACACTTTCACAGCATCATCTTTCAGGATTTGAAACAGCTCCACTGGAATTCCATCACCTCCACTAGCTTTGTTCGTAGTGATGCTTTCTAAGGCCCACTTGACTTCACATTCCAAGATGTCTGGCTCTAGATTAGCGATCACATCATCATGATTATCTGGGTCGTGAAGATCTTTTTTGTACAGTTATTCCATGTATTCTTGCCACCTCTTCTTAATATCTTCTGCTTCTGTTAGGCCCAGACAATTTCTGTCCTTTATCGAGCCCATCTTTGCATGAAATGTTCCCTTGGTATCTTTAGTCTTTCCCACTCTGTTCTTTTCCTCTATTTCTTTGCATTGATCACTGAAGAAGGTTTTCTTATCTCTTCTTGCTATTCTTTGGAACTCTGCATTCAGATGCTTATATCTTTCCTTTTCTCCTTTGCTTTTCGCCTCTCTTCTTTTCACAAAGCTATTAGATCACCTTATTACGTCAGTCTGAAATGATCTTTCCAAGACACATTATAATAAAACTGCCAAAAATATAAGCCAAGGACAGAATCCTAAAATCAGCAAGAAAAAAGAAGAATGTAAACAACAAATGCTCCTATTAGGCTAGCAATGGATTTCTTAGCAGAAACACTATAGGTCAGGAAAGAGTTGGACGATATATTCAAGAATTAGATGTCAATTACATATTGAGAATTCTCTATCTGATGAAGTTGTCCTTTATTAAGGAGAAACAAAAACTTTGGGCTTCCCTGTAGTGCAGCGGTAAAGAATCTGTCTGCAATGCAGGAGATGTGCGTTTGATCCCTGGGTCAGAAAGATCCTCTGGAGAAGAAAATGGCACTCCATTCCAGTATTCTTGCTCAGAAAATCCCATGGACAGAGGAGCCTGGCAGGCTACAGCCCACAGGGCTGCAAAGAGTTGGACATAACTTAGCAAGTGAAAAATAACAAAAACTTTACCAGATGGTTTGACAGAAAACAACAAAATTCTGCAAAGCAATTATCCTTCAATTAAAAATAAATAAATAAATAAAAACATACTTTACAACAAAAAGAAAAAAAAAAGACTTTACCAGATGGCATTTCTCTGGTGGTCTAGTGGTTAAGAATCCACCTGCCAATGCAGGGGACATAGGTTTAATCCCTGGTCCAGGAAGATCCCTCATGCTGTGGAGCAACTAAGCCCGTGGGCCACAACTCCTGAGCCCGAGTGCCACAGCAAGAGAGACCACTGCAGTGAGAAGCCTGCACACTTCAACCAAGAGTAGCTCCTGCTGGCTGCAGCTAGAGAAGGCCCACGCACAGCATCGAAGACCCAGTGCAGCCCAGCAAATAAATAATATAATCACACAAAATGTTTACAAAACACCATTTAAAAAGGAAAGACTTCACCAGACAAACAAACTGAGGGAGTTCACCACCGCTAGACCTTCCTTACGAGAAATGCTAGAAGGAATTCTTCACGTTGAAATGAAAAGATGCTAATTAGTAATATGAAACATACAAATACATAGAACACATAGGTAGAGAGTGAATGAACAGTCAAATTCAGAAAACTCTCATACTGTAATATGCTAGTGTGTTGGCCACTTAACTATAGCATAAAGGTTAAATGGCAAGAACCTTAAAAATAACTACACAGTTACTATAATTTCTTAATAAATACACAATACCAAAAGAGGTAAAATTTAACATTAAAAGTGTAAATATGTGAGAAGTAAAAGGGTAGAGTTTTTGCATGTTAGTGAAATTAAGTTGCTCTCAGTATAAAATAGACTGATAACATCTACAAGAGGTTTTATGAAAGCCTTGAGGTAACCATAAAGCACAAAAACTTACAGTAGATTCACAAAAGATAAAGAGAAGAAAATCAGAGCATACCACCACAGAAAATAACCAATTCCCAAAGGGAGGCAGCAAGGAAAAAGGAACTGCAAAACATCCAGAAAGCAATCAATAAGATGGTATCAGTAAGTCCTTACATACCAATAATTACCCTAAAGGTAAACATATAGAATTTTTCAGTCAAAGCATACTGGATGGATTTTAAAAATTCAACTATAAGCTGCCTGCAAGATACTCACTTTCAGCTGTAAGTTCATTCATAGGCTTAAAGTAAAGGGGTGGAGAAAAAAATAGTCCATGCAAGTAGAAAACAAAACAGAGTGAAGGCAGCTTTACTTGTATCAGAGAAAATAGACTTTAAGCTGAAAACAATAATAGATAAAGAAGGTCATTATATAATAATAAAGGGGTCAGTTCATCAAGTGAGTGAAAGTTGCTCAGTTGTGTCTGAATCTTTGCGACCCCATGTATTACATAGTCCATGGAATTCTCTAGGCCAGAATACTGGAGTGGGTAGCCTTTCCCTTCTCCAGGGGATTGTCCCAACCCAGGTCTCCCATATTACAGGCAGATTCTTTACCAGCTGAGCCACAAGGGAAGCCCAAGAATACTGGAGTGGGTGGCCTATCCCTTCTCAGAAGATCTTCCCAATGCAGGAATTGAACCAGGGTCTCCTGCATTGCAGGTGGGTTCTTTACCAACTGAGCTATCAGGGAAGGCCAATTCATCAAGAGAATACAGCAATTATAAATATATAAGCACCCAGCATCAAAGCACCTAAATGTGTTACGCTAACAGGTCTGAAGGGAGAAATAGACAACAATAAAATAGTAGCAAGTAAAGTCACTCAGTCGTGTCTGACTCTTTGCGATCCCATGGACTGTAGCCTACCAGGCTCCTCCCTCCATGGGATTCTCCAGGCAAAGTAATGGAGTGGGTTGCCATTTCCTTCTCCAGGGGATCTTCCCAACCCAGGGATCAAACCCTGGGTCTCCTGCATTCAGGCAGATGCTTTAACCTCTGAACCACCAGGGAAGCCCAAATAGTAGCAGGGACTTCAGTATTCAAGCAATGAACAGATCATCCATCTAGACAGAAAATCAGAAACATTGGACCTCAACCATACTTTAGTCTAAATGGGCCTAATAGATGTGCAGTAGGAGCAGAATATACTTTTTTTGGTTGCTATGCTGTATAATAATACATCCCAAGAACTTACATATCTTATAACTGGAAGTTTGCACCTTTTGACTACGTTCATGCATTTTGCCCACCCTACTCCCACCTCTGACAACCACCAATCTGTTCTCAGTATCTATGAGCTTCGTATATTAGATTTCTCAAGCAAGCAAAAATAGAACTACCAACAGATCCAGCAATACTGGAGCTGGGTACATATTCAAAGGAAATAAAAACAGGATATCAAAGAGCTATCTGCACTCCCATGTTTTTGCAGTATTCTTCACGATAGGCAAGAGATGGAAACAACCTAAGTGTCCATCTATGAATGAACGGATAGAGGAGGTGTGATATATATATTAATGGGCATGTGTGCTCAGTTGCTCAGTCATGTCTGACTTTTGGTGACCCATGGACTGTAGCCCGCCAGGCTTCTCTGTCCATGGAATTTCCTAGGCAAAAATACTGGAGTGGGTTTGTCATTTCCTCCTTTAGGGGATCTTCCCAACCCAGGGATCAAACTTACTTCTGTATCTCCTGCATGGGCAGGCAGATTCTTTACCACTGAGCCACCTGAGAAGCCCTCCATGTATTAATACAAAATTTTGTTGTTCTTTAGTAGCTAAGTCATGTCTGATACTATTGTGACCCCCATGGACTATAGCCCACCAGGCTTCTCTGTCCATGGGATTTTCCCAGGCAAGAATACTGCAGTGGGTTTTGACTCCCT
The DNA here is from genome assembly GCA_917880005.1 of Nanger dama. Taxonomy (NCBI): domain Eukaryota; kingdom Metazoa; phylum Chordata; class Mammalia; order Artiodactyla; family Bovidae; genus Nanger; species Nanger dama. The sequence goes on from CAKJTW010000032.1 coordinate 2,051,395, forward strand.
TTTCCATGGAATCTTTCCAACCCAGGAATCAAACCTGCATCCCTTGCATTACAGGTGAGTTCTTTACCACTGAGTCACCAGGGAAGGCCTAGTATACAGTATAATATATCGAATGGGATATTATTCAGCCATAAGAAAGCAGGAAATCCTGCTATATGTGACAACTTGGATGGACCTTGAGGGCACTATGTTCAGTAAAATAATTCAGACAGAGAATGGCAAATACTATGTCACTTATGTGGAATCTAAAAAAAAAACACAACTCACAGAAATAAGAGTGTAGAATTGAGATTACCAGGGGCTAGGAGAGTGGGGGAATCAGGAAGATGTTGGTCAAAGGGAACAAACTTCCAGTTAGAAGATGAACAAGTTCTGGGAGCCTAATGCACTGCATTGTGATCACAGGTAACAGTACTGTACTGTAAAATTGAAAACTGCTAAGAGAGTAGATCTTAAACCTCACCACAAAAAATAAACAGTAATTGTGCGATGCAGGGGCAGTGCTAGCTAACACAGTGACGGTAATCATGTGTTTGTTTCAAATCCGCACACAGCACACTTTAAACTTGTGCTCAGTCCCTCAGTTGTGTGCAACTCTTTGTGACCCCATGGACTGTAGCCCACCAGGCTCCTCCGTCTATAGAATTATCCAGGCAATGATACTGGAGTGGGTTGCCTTTTCCTACTCAGGGGATCTTCCCAACCCAGGGATCTAACCTGTGTCTCTTGTATTGGCAGGCAGATTCTTTACTACTGTGCTGCCCTGGAAACCATTTTAAATCTATATATCAATTATAGCTCAATAAAGTCGGTAGGGGGAAGAAAATGCCAAAGATCCTACAAAAATGAAGCAGAATAAATGAGTTTCACAAAGTCACAGGATACTGGGTCAATATTTTAAAAATTGTTAATATACACAAATAAATGAACTAGTGAAGATTGACATTTTTTAAAAAGTACCATTACAACAATACCATAAAACAAGAAATACTTAAATACAAATCTTACAAAATATGTAGAAGATCTGTATGCTGTAAGCTAATAAATTACAAAAAACATGAAAGAAATCAAAGAGGATATAAGTAAACGGTGAAATACACTATATTAATAGGATAGAAAGGCTCAGTATTCTTAAGATGCCATGTTAAACCATGGAAAAGCCCAGGGGGCACCACTGTAAAGCTCTTCTTAGGGCATCAGTTGGCCTTAACCCAGCCATGAAGCTCTCCATCATTCCCATACAAGGGGGATAATAATAATAACCCGTACATCCCAGAGGACTGCAGAAAGGATTCAGTGCTGCTGCTGCTGCTGCTAAGTCGCTTCAGTCGTGTCTGACTCTGTGTGACCCCATAGACGGCAGCCCACCAGGCGCCCGGCTGTCCCTGGGATTCTCCAGGCAAGAACACTGGAGTGGGTTGCCATTTCCTTCTCCAGTGCATGAAAGTGAAAAGTGAAAGTGAAGTCGTTCGGTCGTGTCCGACTGTTAGTGAGCCCATGGACTGCAGCTTATCAGGCTCCTCCACTCATGGGATTTTCCAGGCAAGAGCACTGGAGTGGGGGTGCCATTGCCTTCTCCAAGGATTCAATGAGGTTAGGTAAATAAATGAAAATCACTCTGGAGCGCAAAATACCCTCCAGAATGCTGGTTCCCTCTCCTCTGCAGTGCCCCCCACCAGCACAGCACCTGGCCCACCCCACCCCACCCCCGGCTCGGCCCCTCCAACCCAGACTCACTTGGGCCACCTGCCACTAGGCAATCACGGACAAGACCTCAGTAACTGGGGGACCCCAGTGTTCGCGGACTTGCCCCTTGTGCCCAGGTCAGCTGGGGCAAGGAAAACCCAGAGATACCAGGGGGATTCACTGGCTACGAATACTTTTAAAATAAGTTGTTTGTACCGTGTTGTAATCCTCAACAATCCTGTGAGGCAGGGCTCAAAGACACTGGTAGGCCTATTTTACAAATCAGTCAGAAGAACGAAGATAATGCAGTGGAGACCAACTGGCCAAGATGGTGGCCCTCACGTCTACCAAGTCCCTGTGAGCTACCTCGGGTGAGCGCTATGGTCGCCTGGCAACATGGGACCCTCTAGCTCCCAGGCAGGCCTCTGGTTTCCTGGACCTAAAAGTGAAGCTCTTAGCTTTTGTACTGGGGTTGAGGGAGGCGGGCTTCATCCATCCAGAGTCAGGTGCTTCTTCCATTTTCACCATTCATTTGCTTTTGCCCTTTTTAAAATCCCGAGTGCTCCACCCTGCCTCAAAACCCCAGGTTTTGGAGAGCTTGTGCACCACTGGAGTCCCACCATTTGGACAGCCATATCCATTGATATCCCAGAATTCTTTTATATTTTTCCCTGAAGTCTTAGTTACTCTTCATATGATGCCAGGAACCCTCCCCTTTTTTTAACCTCAGATTAGGCATGCACAGTTGGCAAAGTGCAGTGTCACATATAACCAACTAATCCTGTCTTGTCACATATAACCTCCCTAATCGAATTCAGATTTGTGAGGACAAATCTGAATCTCAAAACCAAATCAGTTCAGTTCAGTTCAGTCGCTCAGTCGTGTCTTCGCCAAACTAAATAGGGGCACAAAAGATGAGAAAGAGCATAGTAGTCATGAAAAAACATTTTTGCATGAAACTTACACCTCTTCTGCTTCTAGGCCAGACAGCCTAATAAGGCTCTGTGAAGCCAGCATTACCCTGCCACCAAAGCCAGATAAAGACTTGACTACTCAGATTCCTCTGCATTTTCTTGTCCTAGAGAAGTGGCCCACTCCTTCCTGTTAGGGACAGTCCTCCCCAGTGGTGGGTTGAATGGTGGCCACACCCCCTCCCCCAACCCCCCACCCCCACCCCCTCCACCCCCCGGCAAAAAAAAAGATATGTCTACGTTTGAATCCCCAGAATCCGTGAAGTTTAACTTATTTGGAAAAAACATCTTGAGATGAGACCATCCCGGACTAACAGGGTGGACCCTAAATTCAATCCAAATGTTCTTTTAAGAGACACACAGAGAAAAGGAAGAGGCAATACGAAGACAGAGGCAGAGCTTAAAGTGACACAGTCACTATTCAAGAAAGCGCCTAGAATCAATAGAAGCTGGAATCGACAAGGAACAAACTCTCTCCTAGAGCCTCTGGTTAAGGCTGGGTGGGCCTTGAGTGAAGATAAAACCTGGGGTTCTGTGTCTTCCTTAGGAGCCATTTAAACAGAGCCCAAAGAGACATTCCACAACCCAGAAAGGATAAACTGTTAGCCCTATAGCCTCCAACTAAAAAAGTACCCTCATCCTCCTGCCGGTATCTGATTAACCTGTTTGGATATCCGGGGCAGCACATTTCTACCAAATTCCCAGATGAACAACAAAGTTTGAAGGGGACTCTGGTATTAATAACAAGAAGTAGCAAAAGCAACAGTAAAGGAGTGCTGGAACTTCCCTGGAGGTCCAGTGGCTATGACTCTGTATTCCCAGTGCAGAGGACCCAGGTTTGATCCCTGGTCTGGGAACTATAGTTCCCTTATGCTCTTACTAAAGATCCTGTATGCCACAATGAAGACTGAGGATCCTGCGTTCCACTTCTAAGACCTGGGATAGCCAAAAAATAAGGTCCTGCCATTGGTCTCCCTGCCCTGTTCAGGCCTCACAGAACGTTGGGCATCTGTAACAAACCTCCCCAGAGTCTCTGGCAGTGAGATTCTTCTAGCACCTGCCAGTGCCCAGCCTTTGGACCTCATGAACTTTCTCCTTGTAGAGCAGGACAGGCCTTTGCACAGCAGCTGCCAGCTGTTCGTGGGCCACAAGGAAGGCTGATCCGCTGGTCAAAGGGAAAGTTGTCCTTCTCCAACTTGGCTTTCTCATCCTGCTATATGTTGGTTCTACTGTGGTGGGAGTATAGACTTTTAATTTTTAAATCTTCCTATGCTGCTGCTGCTAAGTAGCTTTCGTCGTGTCTGACTCTGTGCGACCCCATATACGGCAGCCCACCAGGCTCTGCTGTCCCTGGGATTCTCAGGCAAGAACACTGAAGTGGGTTGCCATTTCCTTCTCCAATGCATGAAAGTGAAAAGTGAAAGTGAAGTCACTGAGTCATGTCCAACTCTCAGCGACCCCATGGACTGCAGACTACCAGGCTCCTCCATCCATGGGATTTTCCAGGCAAGAGTACTGGAGTGGAGTGCCATTGCCTTCTCCAAATCTTCTTATAGTTTATTCATTTTCTTTGCTTAAAAATTTTGAATAGCAAGGGACTCACATGAGTCTAAAATCAGATGGTATACATATAAAACCAAAGAAATAACAGGGTTTATGAGGAAAATAAGGGTTTTGGCAAACAGCTCAGCATCTCCACATTTTGGTAACCATAACAGTAACAAAACAATCCATAACAATCCAAATAAAAACACTAACATCATTTAAAAAATACTTGTTAAACAGCTACTGGATAAAGGTTATGAGGTAAAGGACTTTACCATTATTGAGAGAAAAAAAGGAGTAAAGCTACTTTGACTAGGTGAGGAAAGATGGAAGCTGGTGGTTTATGGAAACGAAGCAGAGGGTCATCACCAACAGAAGCTGCAGGATAAGCAGCTGAGACGCAGCTGAGACTTTGCATAAAAGTAGGTGCTGATGCTGGTGGCTTTGGCTCATTGTTTGTGGTTGTTTCTTTTGCACTAGCATTTCTGGGCTGTCTTACTACCTTATTTCATTTAGAATCAGCTTGAAAGTCTGAAAGTGAAGTCGCTCAGTCATGTCTGACTCTGCGACCCCATGGATCGTAGCCTACCAGGCTCCTCGATCCATGGGATTTTCAGGCAAGAATACTGGAGTGGGCTGCCATTTCATTCTCCAGGGGATCTTCCCAACCCAGGGATCGAACCCCAGTCTCCTGGGTTGCAGACAGACGCCTTACCGCCTGAGCCACTAGGGAAACCCATCAGCTTACAGAGTTCCAAATACAATCTTCTCTCACAAAGCACAGACTACCCCACAATCATCTTTTTCTATCACTGCAAATGCATTTCAGCAGAAGACACCTAGGAAAGCTCTTGTAAGGCAGCCTGATGACATCTTTCTCCCATGCTTTTGAGGAGCGCATCAGCAAAAAAGTTGTTGCCACTTCTGTGTAGAATCAGACTGCAGCAGCTCCTTACTAGTCTTGTCCTCAAAAAATTCAAGAAGATCAGAAAAATTATTTCATAAGCACTTCAAGACAGAGAATGTGTTCAACTGAGTGGAGAGGAAGGAGGCGGGATGAATGGCACCATCTAAGCACCATATTCCCTCAGCTTGTTCGGCTCTATTGCATTTGGAACTTTGTATTCAGCTGCTGCTACTCAGCGCAAAACATTCACATACTTGGACAGATACATGCGACACAATGCAGATTCCACATTATGCTGACACCATTCCCTTGTTTATTTGCCGGAAGAAGCACTCTGCCACTGTAGAGACACTGAAGGGTCTTGCTTACAATCCTGCCCGCCATCTGTCCAGTTCAAGCCTCAGTCCCAAACAGGGAACCACCTTCTTTAGTTTCTTGTGTACTTTCCAGCTATGCAAATATCAAGATTCTTGGTTCCCATCTCTCTGTTTTTGTTTTGTTTTTTAAACCCAAAGGTAACCTATTCTATACAGTTTTCACCTTACTCTTTCCATTTGCAGGTATATCTTTGAGATCTTACCAAAAGTACAGAGAACTCCTGCATCGTGATTAGTTTTTCATTGTGTAGTATTCCTGTGTGTGTGTGTGTGTGCATAAAATTTTAGCCAGTCTAAAACTGATGGATGCATGGATTATTCACAATCTTTTGTTAAACTGCAATGAACAAAATTATGTTTTGCATGTATACAAGCATATCTGTAGAATGAATTCTAAGAAATGGAACTGTGGAATTGCAGGATTTAAAGGGTATATACATCTACAATTTTGACATGCATTGCCAATTGTTTTTCTAAATGTTGGTCCTAAGTTGGATTCTACAAGCAATAAATGAAAGGAGGGCTTGTTTCTTCACAGCCTTGCCAATCAAGTACATGCCAGACTTTTCAAATTTTGCCATTCTGACAGGAGCAAAAAAAAAAATTTCCTTGTATAGTTATTTTATTTGCTTCTTCTTTATTATGAGTTAGGTTGAGCATTTTTTTTTCATCTTTCAGGCTATTTTGTTTACCCTTGATGTGTGAACTGTCCATAAGGCTCCTTTATCAACATGTAACATGACAAATATTTAATTTATATTTCGTCCATTGTTTGTCTTCCCCCAGTTGAATGCTAGCTCCCCTGAAATTTTTGTCTGTCTTGTTCTGCTGGAGCCCCAGCATCTATGAAAGGACTTAGCACAAAGTAGGTGCTCAATAAGTACTGGAGAATAACTAAATGGATAAATAGCATATGATTAGAGCTGGCAGCGGGGGGCAAGGAAGAGCTATGCAATAGATGGTCCTGGGATAATCAGATAACCATCAGGGAAAGAGAGAAACAAATCCATATCTTGGTCCAAACAAAAATGAATTAATCCAGATATACTAAAGGCTTAAATTTGAAAGACAAAACTTTTAAATTTTATAAAATAATTTTTGTGATCTCAGGATAGGAAGTAATTTATTAAACTAGACACAGAATCCACAACATAAAGGCCGATAAATTTGGCTACTTTAGAATGAAGAACTTCTCTTCATCCAAAAAAAAAAAAAAAATCAAGACAAGCCAGAAACTCTTGAGAAGGTACCTGTAACACAGGAAGCCAAAATCGGTTTTCCTGCAGTGACTCTCTACTGCCCTCTAGTGCCAAAGCTCTCTGCCTGCTGGCAAAGGAAAAATATTTAAAGGGCTCAGGTGCATTTTTGGAGCTGAGAAACAATAAATTCATAACAAATCCCATGGGGAAGGAGTGATGAGTATGACAATACCTGAACCTTTCATCAAACTTGCCATCATCCAAAGTGCAGTGGAGGTCATATACATCTTTGCGTGCGGCGGTAGGTACAGGAGCACTTATGAAATGTTTCTTGCCTTAATAAATGGGACCCAAATCTGACAGAGCCTCTAGATCTAAGAATGAGCTACAAGAAATACAAAAGACAGAGATACAAGTTAATGGACATTATGAGGCATCCAGATAAATCCAGACTGGAACATTTTACAGAATAAATGAACTGGTTTCTTCAGCAAATTAATAATATGAAGCTAAAGGGAGGGTGGATTGCTATAAATAAGAGGAGGATTAAAAGACATAATAATAAAACACAATGTATTGTCAAAGTATAATTTTTAGAAACTTAAAAATAATGGTCCTATACACATATCAAGAGAAGGTAATGACACCCCACTCTAGTACTCTTGCCTGGAAAATTCCATGGACGGAGGAGCCCCGTGAGCTGCAATCCATGGGGTCGTTAAGAGTTGGACATGACTGAGCAACTTCACTTTCACTTTTTACTTTCATGAGAAGGAAATGGCAGCCCACTCCAGTGTTCTTGCCTGGAGAATTCCAGGGACAGGAGAGCCGGTGGGCTGCCATTTCTGGGGTTGCACAGAGTCGGACACGACTGACTTAGTAGCAGTAGCATACACATATCAAGTGAGCATTTATCAAGGAAGGATAAAGGGAATCAGTAAAAAGAATTATTGCAAAAAGAATTCAAAAAGACTAACATATGTGGGCACTGGACATACATCTTTTACATCTTTACTGACCAATATTCATTTACATTGCTATTGACCAAGAAGCATTTGCATCTGTGTCATTTTTCTATAAATTCACATCTATCCTTAAAGAGTGCACTAAATATTCTAACAAGTCACAGTAAAACTACACTAGAGAATGAGATAATTCTTCCATGGGCCTACTGGAAAACACTCCAGTGTTACACAGAAAGGCCACACAGTCATCAGTCTGCCTATGTCCAAGTTTGGGATTTTTTTTTTCCTTAATAGTATGGACTTTGTTTGCATGTAGATTCCTACAACTCAACTGCCAAAAACACCTTTGAGAAAATCAAGGTGTTTAAATATAGTCAAGTAAAGTAAAACATGTCTATAATTTGCTTTAAAATATTTGAGTTGGAGGGGGGAAAAGATGGCGGAGGAATAGGATGGGGAGAACACTTTCTCCCTCACTACTTCATCATAAGAACATTTCAACGCTGAGTAAATTCCACAAAACAACTTCTGATTGCTGGCAGAGGACATCAGGCATCCAGCAAAGCAGATCATTGGCTTCAAAACCAGTGGTCATGTGTGGATGTGAGAGTTGGACTGTGAAGAAAGCTGAGCGCCGAAGAATTGATGCTTTTGAACTGTGGTGTTGGAGAAGACTCTTGAGAGTCCTTTGGACTGCAAAGAGATCCAGCCTTGCATTCTGAAGGAGATCAGCCCTGGGATTTCTTTGGAGGGAATGATGCTGAAGCTGAAACTCCAGTATTTTGGCCACCTCATGCGAAGAGTTGACTCACTGGAAAAGACTCTGATGCTGGGAGCAATTATGGGCAGGAGGAGAAGGGGATGACAGAGGATGAGATGGCTGGATGGCATCACTGACTCAATGGATGTGACTCTGAGTGAACTCCGGGAGTTGGTGATGGACAGGGAGGCCCGGTGTGCTGCGATTCATGGGATCTCAAAGAGTCGGACACAACTGAGCGACTGAACTGAATTGAACTGAGTCCAGTTAATTTCCGCCCTCCTTAATATTAATCCATTTTTCTTACAAAGTAATCAGAATGTGCCTAATTTGTACATCTTTGACAAAGTATCTCAAATCCCACAAAAATTCTGTTTTGAAAAATTAAAAAAATATATTTGAGTTAAAAAGAAAGTAGGTGGAAGGAACAGATAAAATAAACGAGCATGTTGATAATTGTTGAAGCCAAGTGGTTCATGATATTTCCTGTATTTTTATGTAGGTTTGAAAAATTCCATAATACTTTCAAAAAATATGTCATGATAGTATTCTACTTCACACTGTGAGGTAACTGCATCCTCACCACATAAGGTTTAGAATTCTAAAGTTAAAAGTTGAATTTCTCATTGTTTACTAAACAGCATATTTTTACTAACTTTTGAACAAAAAGATGTTTATATAAACATACCTAAAATATAAATAGAATATAAAGTATTTTAAAGAAATACTCAAGTCAAATAAGAGATTGGCTCCGTCTACACCTTCTTTCTGTTCAAAATCCAGCAGTTAATGCTGTTAGCATTCAAAATGCCTTTTTTTCTTTGAAAAGGGACAGTGATGCCTGTGGTTTTTAGCCTGTAGCCAGGTCTTAGTACAAAAGCAGTCAGTTATTAGCACATATTTATTTCTTTATTTGTTAAACCTTTGCTAGAAAACAGACATCTAGGCTTAAAGCCCTGTTTAGTTGACATAACTTTTAGCTTTTCCTTTAGATACGTCATTGATTCATGATATGTCATGGCCCTGACAACAAGGTAGCCTTCATACAAAAGGTTCAAATTCTTTGCCTCTTAACCCATGGGAGCTTCATATTTTTAAGTATTCTGGTTTAGAGGCCTCTTTCCAAGCACTCTAATATTCTTAAGACCTTGAGATTTCTGAAAGCCATATTTTAACTCAATAAATACTATAAATAGTAGGAACATATCTACTAAATTATCTTGTTTGATTTAAGACTCTCATTTCAAATGCAAATAGTGATATCCTTTGCACTAGTCAATACTTATTGTTTCACAGGCTTTATATATTATCTCATTTAACCCTCACAATGATTCTATGAAGTGGATATAATTATTATATCTATTTTTCAGAGAAAGAATCTATTGCACATAGAGGCTGAGCAACTTCAAGAGTCATGAAAAAGTGGTAGAGAGGAGGATTTCTGCTCATGCAGAGACTTGACTCGAAAGCCAAACTCCTAACTAGCCCCATATGATGATTTGGTCTCAGGTGGTATGGCTGGAGAGCTGGAGGAAGGAATTTTGGCTCTGCCTTCAGACACTCGAGGGGCAGTGATTTTTGAGCAGCCAGCAGCTACAGGGGCAGTTATCTCTGTGTGCTGCTTCAAAGCTGCCATTGACTGTAAAGCAAGCTTTGGAGGGACTTCCCCGGTGATGCAGTGTCTAAGACTCCACATTTCCAATGTAGAGGGCCCAGGTTCCATCCCTGGCCAGGGAACAAGATCCCACATGCTGCAACTAAGAGTTTGCCTCTCAAAACTAAGGATGTCGTGCAAATAAACAAATTAATTAATAAAAGCAAGTCTTGGAGTCACCATTGCCCTTACTTGATCTTGAGTAGCTGCATCAACCAAGGTGTAGTGTGGTGGGAGAGGGGAATGTGTAGCGACACTGCAGCCAAGCAGAGCCACAGGGCTTTAGGAAGCTTCCAGAAATGCCCAAGCAGAGCTCATTCATTCACCATGTGTAGGGAACACAGATGATGTCTCCACCTTCATGGCTCACATCGGTGGGTCGGGGGTGAGTGATAAATGAACAAGATGCTTTCCAGTGATGACAAATGTACAAAGAAAGTGAAACAGAATGCTGTGTCATGAACTGATTTAGACTGGGTGATGGAGAAAAGCCTTATAATGCCAGCTGAGCAGAGACATGACTGACAAGAAGCTGGCAGCCATGCCAGGGGCTATGGCAGAGAGTTTCAAGACTAGAGAGGTTGCAGCACAGGGACTTAGGGAGAAATGACAAAGGGGAAGTCAGAGAGAGAAGCAGGCCGGTTGTGTCAGCGCGCCCCCCTCCCTCCCCCCGCCAGCCCCCAGGCCCTGCAGAGGCCTTCCTGTCTCTCTAGGTTGGCTGGGAAGACGCGGAGAATTTTAAGCAGGAGAAAGGACCTCGGTGGCTGGAGGATGCACAGAATGGCCTGTGGGTGGGGCAAGTACCTCCTTGAGACAGAAAGTGAAAGTCAAGTCGCTCAGTCCTGTCCGACTCTTTGCGATCCCATGGGATTTTCCAGGCAAGAATACTGGGGTGGGTTGCCATTTCCTTCTCCAGGGGATCTTCCCAACCCAGGGACCGAACCCAGGCCTCCCGCACTGTAGGCAGACGCTTTACCGTCTGAGCCGCCAGGAAATCCTAGAGACAGGGAGAGGACAAATTAGTAGCATGAAATCATTTAAGGAACATTTTAAACATGTCTTCCAAAACAGTAACCAAAAGATAGGTAGTTGGAGGGCCTATGTGCTGACCGCGATGACTGTCCCGCCAGCCCAGGGGAGATTGTGCCTGGGACACAGTAACGACTGCGTAGGAGTCGCTGCACAGCAGTGGAGCGATTGGCCTGGACGCTGGGGCTGGTCAGCTTCCCTGCCTGGCGGCGGGTGGACTTGCATGAGCTTCTAGGAAATCTCCCCACCAAGGATCCTGGGACCCTGAATGCCGGTTTTTCAGGCTCTGTGGTTTCTGAATCCAGCCCCAAAGAGGGAAACAGCTCAGGCCCCTAAGCTCTTGGAATCTCAGTTTTCCCTTCTGTCAAATGGGGACAAAAATGCCTGCCTGATTTAAAGATAGTTTATGTAAAAGCATCTTACTCCTCATAGACACCTGGGACTATCCGTTTGCTAAGATCCTGCCTGGTGCAGGAGGCAAATGTAGGCCAGGCAGTTGCTCAGTCGTGTACAACTCTTTCTGATCCCATTGATTGTAGTCTATCAGGGGATCGAACCCAGATCTCCCATTGCGGGCAGACGCTTACCCTCTGAGCCACCCGGGAAGCTTTAGGGTCAGGAGTCCTGTTTAATGTTGAGCACCTGGCAAACGCCACTTGTATGCCAAACGCCCTCCCGGTGGGGCGGGAATCGGGAGGCGAGGAGGGTTTCATCCACTGCAGAGTCCTACAAAGGGGTCTCATGAGGCCTTAAGTTTCTCCTCCTTCCACCCTGCAGCGCAGGTGGCGCACCACGCGCCAAACTCAATACAGCAGCCGCTAAACCTAGGCTCCGCACCATTTCAGTTTCGGTTTCTCTGCCCTGCTGCCCCACCCCCGCGACGGCCCGGGGATTTGCCCAGTGATCAGTGACGTAAGGGAAATAAGGCTCCCATTGGGAGGCGGCGTTCAGCAGCGACCAATCCGGGTGCTGGTCCGGGGTTGAGGGGCGAAATCTCGGTGGAGGGCTCCGGAAAGCCGGGAGATTACCGGGCGGGGACGCGCGGTCGCCCAGGGTGCAGGCGGACGAGCCCGACCCGGAACTGACCGCTGTGGGAAAGATAGACCCCAGCTCGGGATTCGCGGCCCGGAGCTGGGGACCGGTGAGTAGGGGGACCGGTGAGAAATGCTGCAAAGCAGCAGTCACACACGCGCCCCGGGGTCCGAGCGGCCGGATGCAGCCGCGCGGGCAGAATGGGGCCGGGCCGCCTGGCGCGCTCGAGAGAAGGGTGAAGTTCGCGCCGTCCTCCCTGCCGGCCTAATCCTCCTGCTTGGCTTGGGCCTCCATTCGCTCGCTCCTCGTGGGTCTTCCTCGCTTTCGCGTGTCCAGCTCGGGCACCCGTTCATTCTTGTCTACAGAGCCAGAAGTAATGGGGGCCAGATGACAGTCTCGTTGCTTGGAGCCGTGTAAACTGCCAGTCTGGCCCCAGGACCAAAGTCATGGTGTTTTTTGTTTTGTTTTGTTTTTAATTGGTCAGAATAAACCGGTTTAGCCACGTATACCTGGAGCTTTGCATTCACTCTTTCCTCTGGACCATTAGTAATTAAGCATTTTCCCTGCTGCTTTTCACCCTTAGAAAGTGTGTAAATTTATCTTTGTGGAGCAAATGAGAAGCAAACACCTCCAAATTCTCAGTACATTCCAGAGTTTGGCACAACGACGGTGTGCCCTTCCTGAGAATGATATTGTTTCATTCAACAACAAATATCAGTGTCAGGGACCCTGAACTAAAAATCATGATTCTTAGAGTTACCCCTGCCCCGAGTTTAAAAGCATCAACTTTTTAAAACATTGACTTTATTTTGTACCTCAAATTGCAATTCGGTTTTTTAAAAATAGAGTTTATTTTTTAGAACAGTTTTAGATTTATAGAAAAATGGGAAGCTAATATAGAGTTCCGGTACCCCCAAACCTTCCCCCTTCATTTATTAACATCTTATATTAATATGGAACATTTCTTAACGATTAGTGAACCTGTACTGATACATTATTATTGACCGACATACATACTGAATTCACATTTTCATAATTTTTACCTAAGCACTCTTTTTGTCTCATGATTCTACCCAAGTTACCATATTCCAGTTAGTTCTCATTATGCTCCCCTTGGCTGTGGTATTTTCTCAAAGTTTTTTTTTATAATCTTGAGAGTTTGGAGGAATACTCCTCACATATATTATATTATGTTACATTATAGGCTGCCCCTAAGACTGGTTTACAGGTTATTGGGAGGAAGACCACAGAGATAGATTGCCATTTTCCTCACTTGACATCAAGGGAACATGCTTTATGACTTGATGCTGGTCTTGATTACCTGTCTGAGGTAGTGCTTGTCAGGCTTCTCCACTGTAAACTTTCTCCTCCCCGCTCCCCTACTCCTCCCTGCCATACTGTACTCTGGAAAGTAGTCAGACCCTGTGCAGAGGAGTGGGGACTGTGCTCCATACTCCTTAAGGGCGACTCTCTACCTGTGTTATTTGCAATTCTTCTGCATGAGAGATTTGTCTCTTTTGCCTTATTTATTAAGTTATTCATTTATTCGTATCAGTGTGGACTCAGGGATATTTATTTTGTACTCAGGGTTATAATTCAATACTACTTCGTTTTGTTGCAACTTTAGCCACTGGGAGCTCTTTTTGGTTGGCTTCTCTGCTCCTTTCTAGGATGTATTTTTGTAGTGTATTTTGCTGTTGAGAACACTTTTCACTTGTGTGACCTCGCTTGAAGTCAGCTTGGCAAACTTGACATTATTCTTTCTTGTTAAGCGGTAAGGAAACTGAAGAGCAGAAAGTGGCTTCTTAGATGTCATTTCCCCAAAGAGGGGAGGGAGTGACAGGCTGGGCTCAGAACTCTGCAGAAGACCCTGCAACTGCAGTGGAGAGCCCATAGTTGGAATCGAGGCTTCTTGGGGTGACTTCAGACTAGGCTCTGAGTAGAAAAAGACATGGAGAATGGGAAGAAATTAATTTTGGAAAACAAAGGCTTATTGGCTGGCATCCAGGATGAAGGACTCTGCCTGCAATGCGGGAGACCCAGGTTCGATCCCTGGGTCAGGAAGATCCCTTGGAAAAGAAAATGACAACCCACTCCAGTATTCTTGCCTAGATAATTCCATGGACAGAGGACCCTGATGGGCCACAGTCCATGGGGTAGCAAAGTATTGGACACTCCTGAGCAACTAACACTCACTCACTCAGAGAGAGTTCAGATTTGCCAGGTTGGTAGAAGTGCAGTGACCCTCCCCCACCCCACCTCCTCCCAAACTGTATGCGTGAAGAGAGGCAATCTGGGCAATGTTGGTGGCCAGGAGTGTCTAATCGGAGGGGAGCCCTTGGAGCCTCCTGCTGAAATAAGATTGCAAAGTGGGAAGGGAAGTGTGTTAACAGGAGAATGAAGAAGATACAGGACTCTGGAATCATAGGATAACATTTAGCCTCACAAACATTTACAGACTTTGTGTCTGATATTGAAGATATGAAAAGATCAGTGAGACGTGACCCTTGGGTTCACATCCTGGTTGGGAGAAAGATGGGTAAAAATATCCATTAGGAAGCAGTGTGACTGTAGCTGTAGTAACAGCGTCTGTAGGAGCTTCCTGAGGGAGGGAATTCATTCAGCTCAGAGGTGGGATGGTCGCCAGAAAGACCACAGATACTGGGGCATATCTAATTCAGGCTTTCAAGGATGAGCTGGCGCTGACAAACTCATGTACAGGAGCATGGGGTGGGAGTGGGGGTGGTGAAGAAGGGGCTGTCTTTCTGGCTCACTGTCTCTAACATTAGGCTGAAGCAGGATTCAGGGCTGGTTGTAAGTGGGGCCCAGATTCTAGGGGGCCTGCGTGTCCTGCAGTACAGCTTTGACCTCAGGAGTTTTGAAGCAGGAGGGTGACAGGATGAATTGCACATGTTGGATGACGCTGGCAGCACTTTATACGAGATATGCTACGTTTCATCAAATCTAAGATGTCATCCATTATTTTATGTTTCACATAGAAAAAAATCTTTGCCAGTTATATTATGGCATGTCACTGACCGCATTTGAAACATGCAAACATGTGATGACATAGGTGTCTCAACTTTGATGTAAAGTAGTAACTCCCTAGCTGGTGGCTTAGGGCCCTCCTGCCTCTGGAGGTTGAATGATAAAACTGTCTCCATCTCACTAACCCATAGTTGTTGATTTCACTGACTCCATTTATGATCTTGAAAAAACTAAATTTGTTAAACTGGCTTTTTCCTGCCTAATAGCCAGTTGTCAAAACAAAAGAAACCAATTTGGTGACTCTTGATCTCAGCAGTGACTATGTTGCACAGTAAAAACGCTGGTGTCTCCAGTCCTACCTGGTTCGGTGGAATCACAGCCAGCTTATGGTTTATTGAAGAGACAGAGGACCTGTCCACCCTGAGTGGAGGTGAATGGCCTCTGGTAGAAGGTAGGTCATGAAATGACTTCCTCAGGTTTCAGAATCCTCATTTGGGTAAATGGAGTAGGGTGGACCATGTCATTGCGAAGACTTTTTCTGGCTCTTATTGCTATGGTTCTGCCCTTCCGAGATCCAGGAATGGCAAGGAGAGAGATAGTTTTACCCCTTACTGGAAACCTGTTGAGATCATCAGGCTATGTTGAAGGCACAAGTGATAGAAGGGACAGAATCAAAGGGAAGCGTGATAAGCTAGGGAGGGGTTTGCGAGAGGGTCAGTTTTGCATTGGCTTGCAAGGGCTGGCTGTGAGGTGTGAGTAGGTGTTCAGGTCCACCCGCATCTCATACAGGAACTGCACTGCCTGTCGAGTGTGAGGAGAAGGCGCTTTCAATCAGCATCAGCAGCAACACGTGCCCCTTGACTTCCGTCCACACACTCCTATTTACAAAGCCCTTCCACTGAGATGACCTCATCGGGGCCTCCTGACAAAGGAGCTGGTATTAGGGCCAATTTTGCAGTTTGCCTGGGCGAACAATAGAGTGTAGTGGACTGGGCCGAGGCATCAGCACCAGACACTGCATCCTTGCCACGTGCTGTTAGGGAGGTTGCTTCCCTCCATGAACCTCAGTTTCCTGAGAAGAGTATCCTGAGCATTAAATAACATGAGGTGTGTAAATGGCCAGTTAGATGCGTCCTGCAGAAATACTGTCACCAAGACATTTTCAGTCACCAGGCTGTTGAACCCAAACCCCAACCTGGATTCAACCCAAGATTTACACCTTGGATGTTACATGTGTTCAGCAATGCCAGAGTAAGCTGTCTTCAATATTTGTTATGCATTTGCGATGGAGCCTATATAATGAAGCAATGGGATTGAACATGGAAATGTTCCGTGTTTCTTTTATTAGTTTCATCAGACTGTCAGACAAATGCATGTGCGATTAGCATTGCCTTCCGGTCCTCTGAATTTGATCATTTGTTCAGCACCAGTGTCTTGAGCTATGATTTTCAGGGTGTTTGGTAGTTACAGACCCTTGTACAGATTATTTTAAGAAGGATGGAAAATTCTAGCCTCTCACCTCAGAATTTTTCTGCCTTTTGTTTTTTCTTGTTGAACTATTTAAAAGCAGGGTGTATTGGTGTTATATTATGTGTATGCATGAGTGCTCACTCGCCCAGTCATGTCCAATTCTTTGTGAGACCCCATGGATTGATTGTAGGCTGCTAGGCTCCTCTGTCCATGGAATTTTTCAGGCATGAATACTGAAGTGGGTTGCCATTTCCTACTCCAGGGGATCTTCCTGACCCAGGTATCGAACCTGTATCTCTTATCTCTCCTGTATTGGCAAAGTTCTTGGCGGGTTCTTTACCACTAGCAACACCTGGAAAGCCCCTGTGCAGTCCTAAATCCTGCAGCATGCATAGCCTAAAAATACAGACATTCTCATACATAACTTTAATAAATGCCATTAAAAATCAATAATAATTTCTCAATATGATCCGATACCCAGTCTTTAGTCAAGTTTCTCCTAATTGTCCCCAAATTGTTTTATAACTTTTTAAAAAGCCCAGATCCAATCAAAGTATTTGCATTTGGTTGTTATTTCCCTTTAGTCTATTTGTATCGAGAACAATCTTGCTTTATTTTTCATAGCTTGACTTTTAGGGAGACCATAACAGGTGTCTTGGGGAACGTCTCATGTTCTTGATTTATCTGATTATTTCCTGATGATGTGGTTTATAGCTTATCTCTGTCCCTTGTATTCTTGGTAAACTGAAAGTTAGGTCCAAAGAGTTGATTCATTCTCGTCAAACGTTTTTGGCAGGACAACTGCAAAGGTAACATTGTACAATTCTTGTGCACCACATTGAGAAACATATGCCAGTCTGTCCCTTTATTGGCGATGCTGGATTTGATCACTGGCTGAAGCCATCACTGGATCTCCTTATCAAGGTACATTAGGGAATAACCCATTGGGCGGTACCTTGGCACCATGGAACCATCCTGTCCCCTAGTACCTTTCATCTCATGGTTTTAGCGTCAGATGATGATCCTTGTCTTATATAGTGAGGGTAGCAAGATGATGTTTTTCTAATTCTATTACCCCTCCTACACTTTTTCATTGGTGTTTTTCCATAATCCCTGAACAGGTTTGTTCGTCTAGTACATATGCAATCATTCATACAATGTTGGGGGTTTAAAGATCATCAAAGTCCAGCATGGAGCCTGGGTTAAGAACCCCTGCTCCAAGTGATGAGGGTATCAGGTTTTGTGTGGACTGGGAGCCATAGCTAAGCTCTTCTTAGTCATTTGCAACAGAATTAATTTCCCAGCCCTGAAGATAAACACATGCCATCTCCCATTACAACAAAAGAAACAAATAACCTCAACCTTTGAACTTTCAGGCCCCTAGCAAAGTGATTGGTGAAGGGCTCCAGTGCCCACAGGAATCTCCAACACTGCTGCCCACCAGTCCCAACCTTGTGTTGGGACGACAGAGAATGAGATGGCTGGATGGCATCACCAATTTGATGGATGTGAGTTTGAGCAAGCCCCAGGAGTTGGTGATGGACAGGGAAGCCTGGCGTGCTGCAGTCCATGAGGTCGCAGATGGTCAGACATGACTGAGCAACTGAACTGAACCTTGTGTTACATTTCCGAGTGCCAGGTTAGGCTCACTTCCTCAGCAGACAAACCAGGGAGTTGCACCAGGCAGTTTCTAGACTTTTTACCATCCTTATTAACAGTCTAAAAACTTTATTACCTACATTTACCAGTTAAATTCTTTATAATTAATTTCATTTGAGCTTTGTAGGTACAGGTCTTTTCCACACCCGTTACATCTCTTAAAGTCACGCATCTCTAAATCTGTTGGAGCTTCTGGTTGGAGTTCATTGTCAGTAGTAAAATAATTCCTTACATTTGCACAGTACTTTCACTGTATAAAACACTTTTAATGTATTGCTGCATTAGATCCTCAAGAAGTAGACTTTGTGTTCCTGTGTTGTTTTCTCTTTGGGGCTTTATTTCTAGCCCATTCATGTCAGTATGTGAAAGAAATGGAAGGCCACTGAACTCTGTTGTAATGGACTTCCACGTACATAATAAGTAATCAGATTGATTTGCCTGTGGTTCCAAGGGCTTCATTCCAGCCTGGCAGTTACCTGTGTGCCCTGTCTGCTGGCTGTCTTCCCAGAGACTGCTCCGGTGGCCTACCATGGGTCTCTCCATGAGACTCTAACTTGGAGCCCATGTGTCACCGTGGCGTTTCATCCTTACTTCCTCTCTTGCTGCCACTTTAAATTTCCACTCTTGCTTTACTTGTGCTTTGAGTACTCACTGGATTTGGGAGCCAAGGGTTCTGGATTCTCTTCTAGATTCCCCCTCAATACCACGCTTATGCCCAATATTTCTAGCATAATTCTTTTACTCAGTCCATGTAGAAACCCATGCTTGAAGGTAAGTATGACTCTCCCCATTTTATGGATGGATAAACTGAGGCTCAGAGTACTTAAATGAGTTTTCTCTTGTCACACAGTGTAAGGGCAGGAGGCAGCTGTTGGTTTAGGTGTGCTGAGGTTCCTAACCTCAGACAGGAGGTGCGCCAAGGCTGCGGAGGTAAACAGAACTAAAGTCCTCTGTACTCAACTTCTGTGCTCCCTCTGAGGACCACGATCTCATCCGCACATCCCTGTCAGAGCCACCTGAAGGTTCCTCCCACGTTGGTTTCAGTCACCCGGGTTAGCAGTAGGGCTGCCAGGCCACCGTGTGGAGGGGCACAGCTGAGAACGAGTCCATTGTGGCCCTGCAGTTCTCTGCCAGCAGACTGAGTCTAGGTAGGGACCACCTCTCTGGGGCAAGTGAACCCGGTCAAAACTCACACAGCCCAAGGAAACATCTATAAAGGAGGACACTGGAACTCAACCTCCTGATGCTCCTTGAGTCTTAGTAAAGAACCTCAGTGCACTTAGTCTTTGCAGCCTGAAGTCTGCAGGGCAAGCAGAAGAGTCTCTTGACTCTGTCAAGGCCCCTCATGAGCAGTTGTGCAGCCCATGCACAGCCCAAGTCAGGGAGCACTGTGCACATAGTAGGTGTTGTGGATTTGTATATTATGACAGTTCAGCAGGTAGTTAACCTGGTGTCTTGTTCTCATAATCGGTACATTAGAGCAATTTTCCAACAGATGGAAGGACAGGGTCTGGAGGTAGGAGTGTGTTCCCAAGAGTATGGCATGGGCTGGTACCTGAGTGCTGTTCTCCCTTCTTCCAAGCTACACACTCTGGGCCTCAGTTTCCTCATCTGTAAAATGAGGGCGTTGGACTTGAGGATCAGTGAGGTCCTTTTCCCTCTGATTCTGGGGGAGCCTCACAGGAGCTGCGATTGACTGGTCGGTTGCTTGGGCACGCAGCCCCATGTGAGGCTGCCACTCCTGCCCCCTCTGCTGGGCCTGCTGTTGACTCCGTGTCTGGTCCCCAAGGAGGAGAAGTCCCAGCCGGTGAACAGGGGCCCCTCTGAGCTCGGGATACCATGGCCGCGTCGGCACCGCTGCGGAGTCTAGAAGAGGAGGTGACCTGCTCCATCTGCCTCGATTACCTGCGGGACCCAGTGACCATTGACTGTGGCCACGTCTTCTGCCGCAGCTGCACCACTGACATCCGCCCCGTCTCAGGGGGCCGCCCGCCTGCCCCCTGTGCAAGAAGCCTTTTAAGAAGGAGAATATCCGGCCGGTGTGGCAGCTGGCCAGCCTGGTGGAGAACATTGAGCGGCTGAAGGTGGACAGGGGCCGGCAGCCGGGGGAGGCGGCCCAGGAGCAGGCGGACGCGAGGCTGTGCGAGCGGCACCGGGAGAAGCTGCACTACTTCTGCGAGGACGACGGCAAGCTGCTGTGCGTCATGTGCCGGGAGTCCCGTGAGCACCGGCCGCACTCGGCCGTCCTGGTGGAGAAGGCGGCCCAGCCCCACAGGGTAAGCCCTCCGCTCCCCCGCAGGGAGGGATGCTCTGCTCGGCGCCCACCCGGAGGCGAGGCCTGCCGCAGGCCCCTCGGAAGGCTTCTCACTGGCCAGGGACTCGGCCTGAGCCCACCCTCCTGCCTCAGCACAGAGCATCCCCACTGCTTGTCTTTCTGCAGGAAAAAATCCTGAACCACCTGAGTATCCTAAGGAGAGACAGAGACAAAATTCAGGGCTTTCAGGCCAAGGGCGAAGCTGATATCCTGGCTGCACTGGTAAGTGAGGCTGTCGAGGGAGAAAGAGCCCTGAGGCAGGCGATGGGCCGTGCAGAGCAGGAGCTCTTGAGCTTGTAGAGACACAGCTGGGTGGCCGCTGGCTCCCTGGGAGAGGAGCCCCGACCGGACTAGCAGTGGGAGCCCTGGGTTTTGGCCCACGCCCTGCCAGTCTGAGGCCTGCGGGCTTGGCCTGCTTCCTCAGCTCACAAGTGAGGGGGGTTGCCTGGATGTCGACTGAGGTCCTTCTTCTGTGATTCACCTCAGCTGCAGCGCCTGTTTGTTCAGCAGAGTCAGGGTGTGAGGAATGAGGAAGGCCTGGCTTCGTCCTTCCTTTCAAAGAGTGGGAGAGAGACATGATTCCTGCGAGTGAGGGGAGCCAGAGGGTTTGGAAGGAGGGAACTGGCTCCAAGAGGAGAACGAACTGAGAGGGGTGGGCTTGGCCAGGCCTGACCAGCTGTGAGGACGCTGTGTGTAGTGAGTCTGTGGTTGCCAGTAGTTAGGAAACAGGCAGTGCATCGAGTGCTTGGTTAGAGAGGCGATCAGGAAGGAGAAAACTGATAAAGATTCCATTTTTCTGGGGCAAAGTGTGATGGGGATGTGTGTGGGCACCGGAGGGTGGAGGGATGTTGGGGCCAGTCCATGCGGTGAGCAGGTGGGCCCCAGGAGAGGACGGTGAGGCAGGACACGGCCCAACCCGAGCAGTGCCTCCAGGCTCCCCGTGTGCGAGGATGCTAACCAGGTCCCAACCTGGACCCAGCAGGGAGACAAGAAAGGACATGGTCCCGGTCATAGACCTTTCAGAGTTTCACTGAGGAAAGAGGAGATAGTTCTGTGTGGCAAGGATAGTATGCACGTATTTTATACAGACTGGGGAGGATGCTGAAGAGAGGGTTAGTCAGGCTTGAATAAAATTAATCAAGGCAGATGTCCTGGAAGAGGCAGCACACGCCGGTTGGAAACTGTTGGCTCATAGTGTCCCCAGAGGCCCCAGAGCATACTGGTTTACCTGGAACAGCTAGTGGCAGGCACTCAGGCTTCCAGCCCCGTGAGGGGACTGACCTGGCTGACTTAGCTTGTTTTCCCTGAGGAAAGAGGTTGCCCCAGGAAGGCGCCAAGCCCCTTTCAGCCCGGACACTGTAGAACTCATGAATGGGGTCAGCAAGGGCGAAGAGCCAGCGTGTGCACCCCATGCCAGATCCCAGAGGGGCCTTCACCTCCCGGGGTAGAGGTGTCACCCCCTTCTCCCCCCTTCCCACCCTGCAGAAGAAGCTCCAGGACCAGAGGCAGTGCATCGTGGCTGAGTTTGAGCAGGGCCACCAGTTCCTGAGGGAGCGGGAGCAGCACCTGCTGGGCCAGCTGGCGAAGCTGGAGCAGGAGCTCACAGAGGGCAGGGAGAAGTTCAAGACCAGGGGCGTCGGGGAGCTTGCCCGGCTGGCGCAGGTCATCTCCGAGCTGGAGGGCAAGGTGCAGCAGCCGGCTGCGGAGCTCATGCAGGTGAGCAACCTCCCCAGGGCAGGGAGCCGGGAGACCAGGACGACGGGCACGGCCTGCCTCTCCCTCAGGGGACCTTGGAGAGTCTCTTCTTCCCGGGGCCTCCGTTTTCTCATCTGAAGCATGGAGATGATGCTCCTTATCCCCACCACTCACTGCAGCAATTGCATGAGCGTAAAATGAGACAGTTGGCATGATGTCACTTCAAAAGTAAACTTTCTACGAGCAAGAGTTTACAGTCTTGAGAAGTGCTGTAGAAATGGAAGAGAAGCTTATTGGTATTTTCATTACTCTCTGCCATGCTCATTACTGCTGGCACGAGCCTGTCTTCCAAAGACACTGGCAGATGCTGATCTAGGGGAGGCTTTTTATGGGTCTAGAGATGAAGAAGCCTGTGGGGTCAGGGGTGGCTGAGGGATGGCTGAAGGGCGGCTTTGCTTAAGAACCCAGAGGATCTGGAGGAGATGGGCAGCTGGGGAAGAGAGTCAGAAGACAGAGGTTTTCCCTGAGCCTGTGGCATCAGCCTCAGAATCGGGTGGCAAGCAGGCAGGGTGCCTCTGGGGCATCTGCTAGAGGAGGCAACTTTGATGCTGAAAAAGGGGGTCATGGATTGGAATCATAGATGGTTGCTGAGTTGAAATGACACCACAGCCCCTTCTACCGGGGAGCCTCCCAAAGGAGTCACACTGCCTTCAACAGGGCTTTGAACTGCCTTTGGGTGGAGCATGTGTGATCCCTCTGCCCCCAACCCCACAGGCCAGGAGAAGGCCTGTATAATGAGCTCCTCCACTTGCATGATGGGGGGTGGCTGGCCTGTCTGTTGGCAGCGGGACCACCCAGGACGTCTAGGGAAATGTTGGCCCTGGCCCGTAGCGGGACCTCAGGGCAGATGGTGAGGCCCCCAGGTATGTGTGCCGCACAGGTGGCCTCTGCCTGCCTCTCTGTCATCGTGGATTCTGACTCAAGCATTGGGAACTCTTCCGCTCCAACCCTCAGTGATGAAGTCTCAGAGCACCAGAGGGTGGAAGAGTTCTTCCCAGGCCGTGGGGCAGACCAGGAAGTGAGTCAGAGCTCCAGCCCGGGTGTCCTGACTCCCAGGCCTCCGGCCTCTTGCTCTTCTTTTCTCTCACTTTGTCCAGAATGTCTGTCTGGCTCCTTCCTTTCCTCCTCTGTCATTCGGTTCCCTCAGGTTTGTCTGTCTGACTAGATCACTTGCTGTCTCCCCTCTCCTTCTCTCCCTCCCCTTCAGGGGTACACATCCTTACTCTTCCCACAGCCGCCAGACACTGCCACCGTGTGGGTGGGCACTGTTGTGGAACAGAGAGGGGCACAGCTGGGGTGCTGGGGGCCGGGGGATCCGGTCGCGTCTGCCCAGAGGGGAGTTTCTCCCCAGTCCACCTGGAAGAGCTTTGTGGACCGACAGAGGCCCAGCCTTCAGAGCCTCTGAGACCACTCAGATAGAGGGCACCCCTGGGGCTGGGTGGGAGGAGGGAGGGAGAGAAAGTGGATGTCTGCTGGAGGTCAGCACGGGAGTGTGGCGCTGGTGGGTTTTGTCGGTGTCTGTTTGGGTCTGCCTTTGCTGAAGGGAATTGGATAGCTATCTCCTGCTCTGGCGTTAGTATTTCTCCAGAGACTGACTGTCAGTGGACAGTAAGGATGAGGCCCTACTAAGATGGGGGTCCTGATCCGAAATCTGATAGAGAAATACAAGTGAGGTACAAGCAGCAGGACAGGAGATAAATACAGAGGCCTTTTGACAGAGGTGATAGAACAGGAAAGAGCGGCACTGTTAGGAGGAGGTTTAAGGGAGCTAGGGGAGTGGGGAGCACCTCGAGGGTACTAGGAACCAGCTCCTTGGTTCAGCCCAGGGTGAGCCTTGCTGGGTCGAGTGGCAATTGGTGACTCTGCCTTCCACTGTTGGGCACCATCCACACCTGTGAAGAACCTTCGGATTCTTACTACCCAGCATTGCTGTGATTCCTGCCCCAGGCTTGCTGCTCTGACTGCCTCTTTCACCACAGCCCCAGGAGCTGGAGGTGGTGGGGGAGGCCTCCAGGAGCCATGGGCGGGTGGCTTCCCTGTGGAGCCCCTGGGTGTGAGGCTGCAGGTCATCTCAGGACTCCCAGGGCTCCCCCTTGTGCAGCCTTTGGGAGAAGGGCTCCTGCACTGGTGCTCTGGGTCCCATCCTCTCTGGGCGGCTCACAGCCTGCCCTTAGATGAGCCTCAGTCTCTCTCTGTGAGACTGCAGCAGTAACTCCTGTGTCCCACCATCCACCCTCTTAGCTCCCTAATCTTGCCTCCCTCCTGCCCATTTATTTGCCTCTTTATGCCACATATCCCTTGTGGCTCAGCTGATAAAGAATCTTCCTGTAATGCGGGAGGCCTGGGTTTGATCCCTGGGTTAGAAAGATCCCCTGGAGAAGGGGAAAGACTGCCCACTCCAGTATTCTGGTCTGGAGAATTCCACGGGCTGTATAGTTCATAGGGTCGCAAAGAGTCAGACACGACTGAGCGACTTTTACTTTCCTGGCAGAGTTGCTGGCATATACTGTCTCAGATTTATCACCACTCTGGAACTGGCTTGGACTTGTTTTGAGGGGCCGAGTAGAAGGGCAACAAGTCTCTGGGCAGTTGCTTCATGGTGGTACACCAATGTAGCTCTCACCCGTTTGATGGCCTCTTGGGAGCAAGACCCCAAGTTCTTCCTGAGAATTTGCTGAAACAGTCCGCTGTAGGCACAATTCAGTGATTTCCTTTGTTTCCCAAATTTCACTCTGAGAGGTCACTCTGCCCCCACCCGTCCCCAGTCCCCCCCCAGGCTCCTCTCTTCCTATAGCACTCACCACTTAATGGCATCATCTAATGGATTTGTTAGGTTGATTCTTTGCTCTCTGCTTCCCCCTGTTAAGAGATTTGTGTCTCTTTTTTTTCTTGCTCTATCCCCACTTCTGTAGTGGCACCTGATACACAGGAAGCACTTAATATTTGTGGACTATGTGAAGGGAAAGCAAAAATTAATATAAAGTGTTATGGAGGCTTTAGACTCACAAAAGGAAATGACCAGCCTCTCACAAGAACCCCTTCCCCATTCTACCATGTCCCGTCACTCAGGTAGCACCATTCTCCATCCTGCACAGACTGTGGCCTGTCCTTAGTTGTCCTTTACCAGTATGCCCAGTCTGTCCCACACCTGGCGTGTGCTGCCTCCCTGGCCACACTGTACTGCCCTAGTCAGGGCATCATTAACTCTTGCTGGTCCACAAAACAGTCTCCAGACTGCCCCCCCCCCCCACCCCATGTTGGCATTGCTTCTCTTAATCCATTCTGTACAGGATGGCCAAGAGCTTGATCACTGAGGATTTTTGCTAGCTACTATACCAAACAAGTTATTTCTCTCCCAGTGACAGTCCAGACACGAGGGGTCTAGAGCAGTCAGGGCAGCTGTCCATGTGCTCAGCCAGGGAGCTGGTTACTTTCACCTGGTGGCTTCACTAACCTCAAGGGATGTTGTCTTTAGCTGTGTAGCCAAAGTTGGGCTCAGCCTTTTTTCCAAAACTGAACCAAGCAAAAAGGGGAAGAAGAATGGATTTTTTTTTTTTAAGGACACAACCCCAAAATTATAGCCTTTGCTTCCTTTTACATCCCATTGGCTAGAACTTAGTCACATGACCATACCTGGTTGCAAAGGGACCTGGGAAATGTAGTCTTTGGTAATGCTCTGCACAGCTGTTATTTCACAGATTCTATTACTACAAGGAAGAAGGGGAGAATGGATTGTAGAGGGTTCTTAGCAGTCTCAGCCACGGTGAAGCAGATCACATACAATCACTGCCCTATTTGAGGCTCTGGTGGCTTTCTTCTGAATGTGGCACAGAGTTTGAACTCCTTACTGCCTGCCCAGCCCTGCATGATTCGGCCCCTGCCACCTTTTCCGAGCCCGTTCTCACCCTGCTTTCCTCCCACTCTTCACCTAGCCAGTACCTTCTCCTTCACATCTGAGCACAGTGTCATCCTCTCAGAGAAATTGGCTCAGTCATCCCCTGGCCCCCCTCCATTCACTCTGTCATTGCGATTATTTTGTTTTCTTTTTGTTTTATCCTTTGCTGCCGCTGGAATGTCAGCCTCATAAGGAAAAAACTGTATGTGTTCACTGATGCAGCCTGGTCTCTAATAGTGTTGATACACATGAACGAAGTGTTTAATTCACACTGATGCTTGTGTTTTCTTCCCTTCCAGGACACCAGAGACTTCTTAAACAGGTAACAGAGTTTCGTTTTCACAGTGCACCTCATTCCCTTATGCCCGTGTCCCTTCCCTTGTTCTTGGCCGTGATTCGAATTAGTAGCATGTGATATGGGGTCAGGTACCCACATCCCAGGGTTCATCACAATGACCTTGTCTCCTGAAGCGAGTACACATCCTTGAGAACTGGTGAAGACTTGGTCTGTACTAGGACAAGTTCTCTGTATAATCTCCACTCCTGGGACCACTAGCCGCGTCTGTGATGGGATGGGATGGTGTGAGTACACACCTTGGTAGAAAAAAAGGGCTCTGGATGTTGAGTCTGCTGGTGGTCGTGAGTCCTGGCTCAGCCTTGGACCGAGTACCTTTGAGGGCCTGTTTCTCTGCTATCTGGGATAATCATACCTTTCCCTCCTCCTTCATAAATTGTCACGAAGATTGAGAAAAATGTAAGAGGGGCTGAGTAACAGGTTTGTCTGTCATCTTCTCAGGTATCCACGGAAGAAGTTCTGGATTGGGAAACCCATTGCTCGAGTAGTTAAAAAAAAGACAGGAGAGTTCTCAGATAAACTTCAGTCTCTGCAGCGAGGCCTGCGAGAATTCCAGGGTAAGGGTTGGGGAGGGTTTTGGGATAGGATCAGGACTGGGTGCTGCTTTGAGAAGAGGGTGCCTGGCTCCTTATTGTGTGTCTCTGACCTCATTCCTCTGAGATCTCCTGGGGTTTTCTTTCTCCGTCTTCTTCACAGATGGACCCTTGGCACAAAATTAGTACTGACAATTATTGTGAGAAATAGGCTGCTAAGTTTGCTGAGCTCAAGGGTCATTGCTGTCCATTTTTCCTCTCCAGGGAAGCTGCTGAGAGACTTAGAATATAAGACTGGTGAGTATCCAAAGGGTTGTTCTCAGACAAAGAGTGCTCTCCCCACCGCGTCCTGCTGCCCCGCCCCGCCGCCTACCCTCCCCGTCCAGCAGGGCAGTTCCCAGCCGCACATCTGCAGCCCCGCCTTATATTTTTCTGACCCATCTGCTGCTCTTTAGGCCGGAGGGAGGCCTCCGCTTAATAGTCTGGCCACTCCTGCCCCAAGGTTGGTTGTTTTGTCCTCGGAGGTCCTGCCACCAGGCCTTTGACTGAGTCGCTGTGACTGACTTCCTTCTCATCAGCCTAATCATGTGGCTCCTGTATTCGGAGCAGGCTGCCCTGGCTTCGTAAGACCAGAGACCTCTCTGCCCCAGGCCCCACCGTGTGCTCCCTCTGGCCCTGCCTTCACTGCAGATGCACGAGGGGCCTGCTCACACTGCCGCAGGTGTGGCACATACCCCTTGGACCATGCAGCGTGGCAGCCCTGCTGTGGAGACTGGAGTCCCCTCCCAGCCTGCTGGTGACTCTGCTGCTTCTTCCTCTGTCCCCACAGTGAGCGTCACCCTTGACCCACAGTCGGCCAGCGGGTACCTGCAGCTGTCGGAGGATTGGAAGTGCGTGACCTACAGTGGCCTGTACCAGGGCGCGTACCTGTACCCCCAGCAGTTTGACTGTGAGCCGGGAGTGCTGGGCAGCAAGGGCTTCACCTGGGGCAAGGTCTACTGGGAGGTGGAGGTGGAGAGGGAGGGCTGGTCCGAGGATGAAGATGAGGGGGGACGAGGCGGAAGAAGGGGGAGGAGGAGGAGGAGGAGGAAGAGGAGGCTGGCTACCGGGACGGATACGACGACTGGGAGACGGACGAGGATGAGGAGTCGCTGGGGGATGAAGAGGAAGAAGCGGAGGAGGAGGAGGAGGAGGAAGTTCTGGAAAGCTGCTTGGTGGGGGTGGCCAGAGACTCGGTGAAGAGGAAGGGAGACCTCTCCCTGCGGCCGGAGGACGGAGTGTGGGCGCTGCGCCTCTCCTCCGCCGGCATCTGGGCCAACACCAGCCCCGAGGCTGAGCTCTTCCCGGCGCTGCGGCCCCGGAGAGTGGGCATCGCCCTGGATTACGAAGGGGGCACCGTGACTTTTCACCAACGCGGAGTCACAAGAACTCATCTACACCTTCACTGCCACCTTCACCCGGCGCCTGCTCCCCTTCCTGTGGCTCAAGTGGCCGGGAACACGCCTCCTGCTGAGACCCTGAGCCCCAGCTCCCGGCCCCACACCCACCGACGCTTCTCTTCTCTGGAATCCTGGGCTCTGTGACAGGAGGCGGTGTCTGACCGGAGCACCTGGAGTAGGCGCGGGGAAGGGGCCACGTGTCCGCTGAGGTTCCCTCCCCGTGGCTGTGGCCCCTTCGGGCCCCTCTTTCAGTGCTCCTCCATCCATCCTGCCCTGGGGCTCTTCTCCCTGCCCCTGGGGTTCCTGTGCTGACTTCTGTCCCTGAAGTCCACACGGGCTCCTCCCTCCTCCTCCCCACTGCCTTTGACCCAGCTCTGCCCTCCCTCGCCGAACATGGCTCCCGTACCAGCTGTTCTTGGGAAAGACCAGTGGACTATTATCCCCAGGCCATTTTACGGCCCTCCAATCTCATGGCTTCCCCTTTGCCCAAATCCCCTTCTGCTGCCTGCCTCCGTAGCTCTTTGAGCATGCCTACCGCCATCCCAACTCAGAGTTAAATGTACATGAAAATGTCCCAGGTCAGTTAAGCCGCCTGGAGTGCAAGTAGAAAGTCCATGCTTCTCTGAGACTAGGGCTGAGGTTTCCATCACTAGGAGGCAGGGCTCCTGAACCCATCTGTGGTCTCGGGAATGAATCTAGATACATCTTTAGGGTAACAGTTGTGGTCGGTGGTCAGTAAATTATCACTGTGAGTTGGTCCTTGTGAGGAGAGTCTCTAAAAAGAATCCAAAATATCCTGCTCTTGGTTGGTTCATATGGAAGCACCAAGGCAAATATTCAGTCAAACAAAACCTCCCCTGCCTTGGAAGCCCTGGTGGGTGCTACAGCAGGATATTAAGCTTCTGTCACTAGCTTTCCTCAACGTCCAGATTTTCCTAGGAGCGAGGCTGTGAGAAGGGCAGCAAGGGTCCCCAGCAACCCCCAGGTCTGCCTGTCAAGAGAGGGATCAGAGCATATCCTCGTTGCCCACGGGCCCAGCCCCCAGTCCCAGCCTCTGTCCAGGCTCTGCTCAGGCCCACAGTTTAGCACAAGCTCGTGCTCCAGCCAGATTACCTCGCAGCCTTTATTCTTATCCATTCCAGGCATTCTGCCAATCTCCCGCTGACTAATTTTAACCCCTCCCCTGCTCTAGGAGACTGTTCCCAGCTGCTGTGGATCTCGGGGTCTCTTAGCTGCCTCATTGTCTGAAGTTGCGCTCTTTGTATCTTTCACATGCTGCCTGAGTCACGTGTACATTCTGGTTCTGCCTCTAGTTTTGTAAGCTCATCGAGGATGGATGCCATGTCTTCTGCTTCTCTTGTATTCTCCATGACACCTAGTTCAGTGCTGCGCACAGAGTAGGTGCTCAATAAAAACTTGTTGAATGAACAGCCTGGATTCATATATATTTAACTGTGACTCAGATATCACCAGACCTTCACAGTCCTGGCCACACAAAGGTTGCATTGATGGCCAGGGTTTTTCTCTGGTGCCCCTTCCCAGGTCCTTTAAAACTCTCCAGCTTTGCTCACTGCCCTCAGCCTGCACACACATGCTGTCATTGCTGGAAGTCCCCAGAGAAGACCAGCCAATGCCAAGGTTCCAGCTTGTTCTTCCTCTCCTGCCGCGGTGACCCAGTGCTGAGATCCAGCTTCTGTAGGGTAGGGGCTCCCGTGAGAAGGGTAACGTCCAGTACAGCACCCCACAATCCTTCCCTGGAAAATAAGAGCGCCCCAATGGAGATATAACCTACAGAGCCAGTTCACCCTCCTGACATTCAGTTGTTTCACCATTTCTTGTCTGTTCTTTTTGATTTTTTTAAATTGTCATCTTAAA
This sequence comes from Nanger dama, assembly GCA_917880005.1. Lineage (NCBI taxonomy): Eukaryota > Metazoa > Chordata > Mammalia > Artiodactyla > Bovidae > Nanger > Nanger dama. The sequence goes on from CAKJTW010000032.1 coordinate 2,081,803, forward strand.
GGTAGGAAAGAGAGGATTACAGAAAGTACCTCTAAGATTATACTAAATGACAAAGACCATATTTCCTCCTTGAACTCATGTGGACCCATTAATGTTTTTCCTTTTTAAAAGAATTTATTTTTTCTTTCTAAATACATACATGCAAAACGTGTTGATTACTAGAAATGTTATGCATTAATTATAGTAAAGTCTTAATTCACATTTGAATCTTGAGAGAATGTTAGTTTCAGGTGTGCAGTGAAGTGATTCATTTTGGTTCAGTTTAGTTGCTCAGTCGTGTCCAACTGTGACCCCATGGACCGCAGAGCTCCAGGCCTCCCTGTCCATCACCAACTCCCAGAGTTTACCCAAACTCATGTCCATTGAGTCGGTGATGCCATCCAACCACCTCATCCTCTGATGTCCCCTTCTCCTGCCCTCAATCTTTCCCAGCATCAGAGTCTTTTCAGGGTCAGTCAGCTCTGCATCAGCTGGCCAAAGTATTGGTTTCAGCTTCAACATCAATCCTTCCAATGAACACCCAGGACTGGTCTTTAGGATTGACTGGTTGGATCTTGCAGTCCAAGGGACTCTCAAGAGTCTTCTCCAACACCACAGTTCCAAAGCAGTTCTTTGGTGCTCAGCTTTCTTTATAGTCCAACTCTCACATCCATACGTGACTACTGGAAAAACCATAGCCTTGACTAGATGGACCTTTGTTCGCAAAGTAGTATCTCTGCTTTTTAATGTGCTGTCTAGGTTGGTCATAACTTTGCTTCCAAGGAGTAAGCGTCTCTTAATTTCATGGCTGCAGTCACCATTCTGCAGTGATTTTGGAGCCCCCAAAATAAAGTTAGCCACTGTTTCCCCATCTATTTCCCATGAAGTGATGGTACCAGATGCTATGATCTTTGTTTTCTGAATGTTGAGCTTTAAGCCAACTTTTTCACTCTCCTCTTTCACTTTCCTCAAGAGACTCTTTAGTTCTTCTTCACTTTCTGCCATAAGGGTGGTGTCATCTGCATATCTGAGGTTATTGATATTTCTCCCAGCAATCTTGATTCCAGCTTGTGCTTCTTCCAGCCCAGCGTTTCTCATGAAAGTGATTCAGTTATACATAAATCTGTTTTTCAGATTGTTTTCCCATATTATTACAAAATATTGAGTAGAGCTTTCTGTGCTATACAGTAAGTCCTTGTTGATTATCTAATTTTTTTAATTAAAAAAATTGTTTTGGCCACACCATGAGGCATGGGGATCCTAGTTCCCCAACCAGAGATCAAGCCTGCAGCCCCTACATTGGAAGCACAGAGTCTTAACTACTGGAACTCCAGGGAAATTCCAGTTATCTATTTTATATATAGTAGTGCTGCTGCTGCTGCTAAGTCGCTTCAGTCATGTCTGACTCTGCGACCCCATAGATGGAAGCCCACCAGGCTCCCTGGTCCCTGGGATTCTCCAGGCAAGAATACTGGAGTGGGCTGCCATTTCCTTTTCCAGTACGTGAAAGTGAAAAGTGAAAGGGAAGTTGTTCAGTCATATCTGACTCTTTGTGACCCCATGGACTGCAGCCTACCAGGCTCCTCCGTCCATGGGATTTTCCAAGCAAGAGTACTGGAGTTGGGTGCCATCGCCTTCTCCAATATATAGTAGTGTGTATATGTTAATCCCAAACTTCCTAATTTATCCGTCCCCATCCCTTCTTTAATAACCATAAGGTTGTTTTCAAAGACTGAGTCTGTTCATTTGTATCATCTTATATGCAGGTCAGGAAGCAACAGTTAGAACTGGACATGGAACAACAGACTGGTTCCAAATAGGAAAAGGAATACGTCAAGGCTGTATATTGTCACCCTGCTTATTTAACTTATATGCAGAGTACATCATGAGAAACGCTGGGCTGGAAGAAGAACAAGCTGGAATCAAGATTGCTGGGAGAAATATCAATAACCTCAGATATGCAGATGACACCACCCTTATGGCAGAAAATGAAGAGGAACTAAAGAGCCTCTTGATGAAAGTGAAAGAGGAGAGTGAAAAAGTTGGCTTAAAGCGCAACATTCAGAAAACTAAGATCATGGCGTCCGGTCCCATCACTCCATGGGAAGTAGATGGGGAAACAGTGGAAATACTGTCAGACTATTTTGGGGGCTCCAAAATCACTGCAGATTGTGATTGCAGCCATGAAATTAAAAGATACTTATTCCTTGGAAGGAAAGTTATGACCAACCTAGATAGCACATTAAAAAGCAGAGACATTACTTTGTGAACAAAGGTCCATCTAGTCAAGGCTATGGTTTTTCCAGTAGTCATGTATGGGTGTGAGAGTTGGACTATAAAGAAAGCTGAGCACCGAAGAACTGATGCTTTGGAACTGTGGTGTTGGAGAAGACTCTTGAGAATCCCTTGGACTGCAAGGAGATCCAACCAGTCCATTCTAAAGATCAGTCCTGGGTGTTCATTGGAAGGACAGATGCTAAAGCTGAAAGTCCAATACTTTGGCCACCTGATGCGAAGAGCTGACTCATCTGAAAAGACCCTGATGCTTGAAGGGATTGGAGACAGGAGGAGAAGGGGACGACAGGATGAGATGGCTGGATGGCATCTCCTACTCAATGGACATGAGTTTGAGTAAACTGTGGGAGTTGGTGATTGACAGGGAGGCCTAGTGCGTTGCTGTTCGTGGGGTTGCAAAGAGTCGGACACAACTGAGCAACTGAACTGAATTGAACTGGAGTCACATATAAATGATATGATATTTGTCTTCTCTGATTAGTAGCATATCCTTGAAAATTTAAATTTATTTTTTTGGTTAATATGAACTGTCCCCTAAAATATACTACTAATCCTTTATTTATAAAATAATTTCATCATTCTCAAAATGCCTTTTATCGTTTTTTAAAAAGAGCTTTTATACAGTGAGAGGCTTTTGAAACTTTCTAAAGTGATTACTATATAAAAGCTAATACTTATTGAATAGGGAATATTTCCGTTTGAGCAAAATATTAATGCCTTCAGGTCATTGTTGTTGTTATGAGTTATGAGTGTCATACATCTAAAATAAACTATAGAAGATAAATTGTCAGCATATAAGACCCTTGCAAAAAAATAAAAATGTGTGATAATAAAAATGTATGATGCCATCTTAGTACAGAAAATTGCCAGCAAGATCTACTCAACAGATTGTTTTTGAATTTTTAATTTTTTTTAATTCTTAGTTGTTTTTATGAAACAGTGCCTGCCCTATTCCTCTCCCCAGTCACGCAGTTCATCCTTTTGGCAGACTACTTCACTGTTCACCTTCATTTTTTGTAAACAGCATGGATTTGGGGCTCTGTCTAGCTTTCCACTGTGGAGAAGGAAGATTTAGCTCTGTTCTCCTGGTTCGTCATCAGTCACAAACACACAAACTCACCACTTATTCCCATCCCTTCAGAGTAGGCCTAACATCAGTTAGATAAGTACTAAATATGGTCTTTATCACGTTATGTCCAAGTGATTCTATACCTGAGTCATAAGGTAAACCATGAATACTTTCGCTTCCCATATAGGTTTTCTTTAATATTTTGATGTCTGAAATTAAACTTTGATGTCTGAAGACAATCTTGTACACACTTTGTTGTAATATACCCCCAATTAGTCACCATGTCATTCTTCTACTATAGAGTTAATGCTTCCTTCTGCTTCTGTCTCTGCTTGTGGCTGCCTCTTGCATCACCTCCCTCTTCCTCCTGGGTTTAACTTTGCTCTCCCTGAGAGAAAAATGTTAGGAGATCTCTCAACAAAGGTTTGTGGTAAACTACAGTTTCTTTTCTTACTCTGGAGCTAGAGTTTAACTGAGTGGTCGTTTAGTTTAATGGCATTTCTTTCAGAAGTTCAGGGACTCTTCTGCAGACTCCCTTGTTGGTGTTGAGAAGTCTGCTGACATTTGACCTGCTTGCTCCTTGGGATATGTTCTCCCTTCTCGCTGCTTTTCAGATTTCCCTGTCTGTCTTTTGTTCGCGTTCTGCTCTAGGGGTAGGTTTGTCTTTATCCTGTTTAGCACCTATGTTTCTTGAACCTATGCTTGGTAGCTTTTATCAGTTCTGAAAAACTCACACTTAATGTCTCTTAAAATATTACTTCTCTCAATTTCTCTCTTATCTCCTCCCAGAGATGAAGACATCTATGTCGACAACTTACAAGAGTTCCAGGAGGAGAGAAGAGAGAAATTGAGAGAAGTAATATTTTAAGAGACATTAATGTGAGTTTTCCAGAACCTAAATTTGACAGTTACATTTTATTCTATGGGAATTTTTAGGACTCCAAGCCCGGGACACCGGATCTCAGGTAACCCTGAGGGGACTGCTCCAGAGAGGCGAGGGGAGGAGCCAGGTTATATAGATAAGTTTTATAACAAAGGGCAAGTAGTCTGAACATCAAGATTATTGTGAATTAAAGGAAACCGATGTCCCAAGTTAAGGGAATTTAGCACTTTTCTGAAGTAAGGGAAGATGCAAAAGTCTAGACTCACTGAAATCATTCCTTTGATAGACACCTCAGCTCTCTGCGGCCATTGTCCCGTTTTCACATCCTAAGCTTCCTTTCCTCAGGGCTCAGAGCAGGGAGCCACTGTAGTCTGATGGCTGCTAGACAGCAGGTATTCTCCTTCCTGAGTTCCTTTAGGGTTCACCAGCTCACATCTGAGGGCTGTAGTCACTAGTGACTGTGACATTCTTGTCTACCGATGTGGCAGGGAATATTCCATTTCTCACAGCCACCAAGGATTTAAAGAGCAAAATGAAAATTCTTTGAGCATGTCAGTGTACTCATCTATTTTCTTGTGAAACTGAAAGAACAGTTCTAACCGACTACTTAACCCCCAGTGCAACTGGAAGAAATGTTATTTTTGTTTTTTAACACAATGGTTAGCTTACAATATGGTGAAGCTCAGGATGAGTTCTGCTCATCAGCTGTAAATTTAAGATGAAAATTTCAAAAACTCCGTAGCAATTCCAAGTGCCTCTCCAGGGGGAAGAGAATGGGACCTTTGAGAAACACAGCCCCGATAGCTCTTGACTTCCTTAGGGGGGGAAAAGGTCTTTTTCCAACAGGTCTCATTTATTGGAGGAAATACCCATTTTCTCAGTACTTAAATTTTCTTTATTTCAATTGCCTTATCTGTAAAATGGACATCAGATTCTGGCTGAAGATAGAAGCCCTGCTTTGATCATCCCTTGAGGCTCTTCCCAGCTCCAAGATTTTAAGTCATTGTTAGCAGCTGCAGGACTTCCCAGGCCAATGCAGGAGATGCCCTGGGGTTGGGGAGATCCCTTGGAGTAGGAAATAGCAACCCACTCCAGTATTCCTGCCTGGAAAATCCCACGGACAGAGGAGACTGGTGGGCTACAGTCCGTGGGGTTGCAGAATTGGACATGACCGAGCACACACAGCGGCGTTGTTGACACACTGCGCCAGGCAATGTGGCCAGCACCTTTACATGTATTGATTTCTGATGATAATCCTAAAGTGGACTTGAGGTAGGAGATAGATGGGCTCTAAGCTAGGTATTTACAACTGGCCGCCTGTTCACACCTGGGTGAGAAGATGAGTCCCAGGCTGTCCATTCATCAGCAGCCCCTTGTTTACAAATCCTGAAGCACTTCTGCTTCAAATGAGCCCTAGGACTGTATGTTTGTAACTGAGCTCCTGTCTATATTTTGAGATCTATGTTGTGGTCTGTGTGGGGGTTGGAAAAGAATTTCCAGATGTGAGACACAATGAGAGGAGAATAAAGTTCACTAGAGTAGGAGAGGCTGTTAGAACAGCTGCTCCTGCTAAGTCGCTTCAGTCGTGTCCGACTCTGTGTGACCCCATAGACGGCAGCCCACCAGGCTCCCCCGTCCCTGGGATTCTCCAGGCAAGAACACTGGAGTGGGTCGCCATTTCCTTCTCCAATGCATGAAAGTGAAAAGTGAAAGTGAAGTCGCTCAGTCGTTCCTGACTCTTAGCGACCCCATGGACTGCAGCCTACCAGGCTCCTCCATCCATGGGATTTTCCAGGCAAGAGTACTGGAGTGGGGTGCCATTGCAGCAGGCGGGCTCAAAGGAGAGCTAACACTTTCAAAGACTTGCTGTCAATTTTTATAGCCTCAAGACAGAAAATTTCAGGTGTTTGGTTAGGGTGCTATAGGGTGGATAGTAGCATGGGTATTTTACATAATATGGGGTCAGGGAACTGGCTGGTTTTGATCTGGAGGCTCATGGCAACTATTGCTTTGGGGCTTGGTCAGTTCCAGAGATCTTTATCCTGTGACCTTAGTGCAGGGCTCCACAAGCTCCACCTCAATATACAAACCAGCAACAGGGCCTTCCCTGGTGGCTGTGGTAAGGGATCCACCTGTCAAGGCAGGAGACGTGGGTTCAATCCTCGGTCTGCAAAGACCCCACATCCCAGGGGGCAACTAAGCACGTGCACCACAACTATTGAGCCTGTGCTCTGGAGCCCAGAAGCCACAACTACTGAAGCCCACACTCCCTGGAGCCTGTGCTCCACAAGAAGAGAAGCCACCGCAATAAGCCTGTGTATTGTAACTAAAGAGTAGCCCCCACTGGCCCAACCAGCGGATCCATCTTAACTGAAGGATGCATGAGTATCCAGGGGAGGGTCCAGAGGCAAATTAACCATGGGGTCAAAAACAGTTGGCCGAAAGAAGACAAATACGTGGAAGGCTGCCTCCTAATAGATTTAAACTTGCCAAAGGTGTGTCTCTCTCTCTGAGTTCACCTGTCTTTCTGCAATATAATTTTTTTTTTGATAAACTTTCTACTTAACTCTTTACCTTCTGCCTCCTCACCTGCATTTGTTTTTGACAAAGCAGGCAAGAACTAGAGACTCAGACCATAACTGCTGACCCCTGCGGTCCAGTGGTAAGGATTCCCGGTCCAGGGAACAAAGGTCTTGCTTCCAGCTACTACTCCCTGATGCTTGCTGTTGCCTACATCTGAAATCAGGTTCTTGTTCCCAGTTTTCAGACCAGGAGTCTACAAGCTCAAGGAGATAAAGTAAACCTCCCTGAGGTCACACAACTAAAACCTGAGTCAGGATCTGAATTGGGGTGTCCCCATTTCTAGAACCCATGGTTTTCACTGAGCACAAAGGTATGAGGTCATTGCTTTCCCCAAGAGACCTAGAAGGAAGAATCTGAAATCTGTCCCCATTTCTATGAGAAACAAGGGGTAGAATCAGCACTCACTCTTCACTCCCTCAGATTGGCAGCTCCCTGGGGATAGGTGGTAAGTCACGAGGTCTTGGAAGGGGTCCCATTGCTCTTTAGGCCCTGGGCAATTAGGTTGATTTTCCAAGGTCAAAGTCATTGGCTGAACCAAGACCAGGAGAAGAAACATTCACATTCCTTGGGTGGGTACCTTGACTTGTTTGCATTCACTGCTTCTCTTCTTGGGGCCGTTCACCCAGTCTCAGAATCCCTTTACAAAGAGACTGCTATGAGGGGATGATGCTGGTGGCAATGGCTTTATTGTCATCATAAGGATAATTAGCTCTTGTGTCTTCTTTCTAATGAAGGGTTGGAGGGAGAGAATTTACAAAAATAATATTCACTGGTGATGTTACTGAGTCCAAACTTGCTCTGCTTGCCACGACAGGCCATTGAGTCTGAGAGACGAGGTGTTGAGGCAAGAAAGAGACTTTAATCCGGGAGTTGGCAGACCAAGAAGAGGACAGGCTAGTACCTCAAAATAGCCATCTTATTGGAGTCTGGATGCCACGTGCTTTTATAGATCAGAGAGGAACTGAAGAGGCAGAATAGAGAGGGAGATGCAGCGGGGAAGTAAAGTGAAACGGTCTTCAGTCTTACAATGTTGTAGCCATGTGTTCCAGGAAACAAACTCACTCAAAAGGACAATGCAGATAGTGGAGTGCAGTTTATTACACTGGGGGCCCAAGGCAGAGTCCTCTTAGGCAAGCACCCCGACCAGTTTTTGTGAAAACCTTATATGCCCTAAGTGTATGTGCTCAAACCCACCTCCCCAAAGTCTCTGAAACTAGTCTGAACAAAGGAAAAGAAAGATACAATCAAAGTTAACCCATGATTCGTACGCTTTAAGCCTAGGTAGTTAACAGTGGACAATTATCAATAGACCTGTGGTCATACCCCAATAAGCAAAATAGGATTTATGATTCTATTCAATTACATAGATAATTAGGATATTCTTTTAGGCAATGGAGAGTCTAGGTACAAGCCCTGGGGCTCTTCCAACCTGGGGGTCTGATTTTCCAGTTGGTATGTCATTTCCATAGATAATGGGCATATAGCTCAAAGTCCACAGTCTGGCCCAAGATGGAGTCCTGCTTTCAAGATGGAGCCTGTTCTGTCTGTTTCCTCCTTCAATGCTATTTCCAGGTAGATAGTGTCAGAACTGAGCCAACTTGTAGGACACCCAGCTGGTGTCCAGAGAATTGTTGATGTGTTGAAACCCCTGCTGCTACTTCACATTGGAATAAGGTTCCAGAACCATATTATATTGTTAATCCATTTTTAAATAAAATCTTTTTCACTTAAGGAGACTAAGATTCAGAGGCCTTAAGTAACTTGCCTCTGGCAGAATGAGAGTTTGGACTCTCTTAATAATGAAGCCAAAGGGCTTTGAGCTGTACCAGGGACCTGGCTACAGTGATTGGCCCTGAGATGGCTATCTTATTGTTGTAGGAAGGCGGGGGTGGGGTGGGGCCCTCCAGGGCCCCAAGAGCGGGCTCTTGTCTAACACTAGGAAAAAAATTGTCCGAGGAGACGTGCTGACAAAGCAAGAGACTTTACTGGAAGAAGGCACCCGGGCAGAGAGTACTAGGGTAAGGGAACCCAGAACTACTCTGCCATGTGGCTCGCAGTCTTGGGTTTTATGGTGATGGGATTAGTTTCCAGGTTGTCTTTGGCCAATCATTCTGACTCAGAGTCCTTCCTGCTGACGCACACATCGCTCAGTCAAGATGGATGCTAGCGAGAGGGATTCTGGGAAGTGGACAGACATGCGGTGTCTCCTTTTGATCTTTCCGGAACTCTTCCAGTTGGAGGTGGCTTATTAGTTCTGTATTCCTTACCAGGACCTCCTGTTGTAAAATAGCTCATGTGAATGGTTACTGGAGAGTCTGGCCAGGGTGGGCGTTTTCCATCAGTGTGCTTCCCCCTAACATTATCAAGGGTCATCCAGACACACTCTCCAGTGACCTGCAATCTGGCACAAAAATCAGCACTGAGCCAATCAAAAAGTCTTTCTCTGGAATTTGGAGTTTGAATAGCTCAGGTAGGACCTGAAGAGTAAGAGTTGTGATCTTGTGGTGATGAAAAAGACCTTAAAAACATAAAAAGCAAAGTAAAAATTTATGAAATGTATTACCAAAACTCAAGATTTTAACCTAATGAATAACACCAGTATCAAAGTAATGAGTCAGTTTCAAGTCTAAAATGAGCAGGAGATGAATGTCTCAAATATGCAAGGAATTCCTGGAAATCAACAGAAGAAAGATGGAAAACTGAAAAATGAGTAGAAGACCTGAGAGAAAATTCCAGAAGAGATAGGCACCCTCGCATGTAGTCAGAAAATGAGAAAAATAAAACAATAGTGAGAGATCACTTTACAGTCAGGAGATTTTCAGAAATTAGCAAGTTTGACAGCACCTGTTGTTGGGGTGGGGATGAGGGAGCAAGAATCTCAGAGCTCCTCTGGTGGAAGTGTAAACGGGTATGTTACCAAATCAAAGCTTGGTCTGCTTGCTGCAAGACAGGCCAGTAATCGGGTGATGATGTGTTGAGGCAAGGAATATCAACTTTATTGGAAAGCTGGGTGTCCCAGAAGGTTAATGTCCTAGAGTACCATCTCATCAGGGTCTGGACACCAGTCTGTTTTATAGAACAGAGCTGGAAGAGGTGAGGAAATATAGTATAAAGGCCGTAAATCTTATAAAATATCTCCTGGCCAGACCAGCATCAAAGAGGGAATGTGTTGATTTCTTCTTTTCTGCGACCATTCACAGGTGGGCAGGGTCTGACTGTCTCCCTGAGAGCTGAAGAAAGGCACTTTAGCTTAATGTTCAGGCAGAAGGGCTGGGTTTCCCAAAACAGGCCATTATGTATGTTTACAGCTATAGACAGCATTCTTTTAGTGGTTATAATAACAAAAGCAATGGAGAACAAAGGTTAAAGTGAAAAGAAGCAGATCCAACATGGAGTCAGATTCTGTTCTTCCCTGACAGATATAGTTCTAGGGAGCAATTTGGTGGTGCTTAAGAAATTAAGTGTGCATATAGTGGCCATCCTTTTCTGGGCTGTATCTGAGGCCTCTTACGCAGGGAGGAGTATTAGGCTATTCACCCCAGTATTGCTTCCCCACCCTCCTCCACACTGTGGCATGTGGGATCTTGGTTCCCTGACCAATGATCTATGGAAACATGGAGACTGAACCTCTGGACCACCAGGGAAGTTCATCACACGTTGCTTATTGTCAAAGGCAGATGGAGGTAACCCAGAAACCCTTTGCCAAAATAAAATATGATAAAATATGGTACTGTGTATTGTAGAATACTATTCTGCAATTAGAACCTATAAACTAGATGTATAAACAACAACATGATTAAACTTTAAAAATAATAGTGCTGGGTTTTGAAAAGTAAGAAACAGATCTAGTACAGTACTATTAATATATTCAAAGATTCTTCTGTATCCAAGGATACATGGAAAACATTAAAGAGTAACTGCCTGCAGGGGTGAGGACAATGTGAGAATGGACATACAGGAGAAAATATAAATAAAACAAGAAGACCTTGCATGGGCTGATGATTATGTTCCTAGAATGAAGGAATATGATTGCGTTAACTCTGCACTGAAAGCCAGAAAAAGGAAAGGACTGAAATGAGCAGGAAAATAAAGGACACGAGTAAGGACAGCAAGCCCCACTGGTAGGCTCAAAAATGGGCCCCTCACACAGAGCAAGGCAAGAATCAGAGACAATGCGTTGCCATGGCTCCTGTTCCCATCACAGCCAGCCCAGCCCCTCTAGTTCACTAAGGCACCTTGAGTGTACATAATCCAGCAGCCTGGCAACTCTTTTGTGGGATATCTTTGTCTCTCTCTCTTTTTTTCTTTAGCCCAATCTCTCAGTTATCCCATGCCACCCTCTGCTCCCTTGGTATCCATACATTTGTTCTCTAGGTCTGTGTCTCTATTTCTGCTTTGCAAATTAGATAATCTCTACCCCTTTTCTAGATTCCACATATAAGTGTAGATATATGGTTTTTCTGATCTATTTCACTCTGTATGACAGTCCATTCATGTTTCTGCAAACTACACAATTTTGTTCCTTCTTATGGTCAAGTAATACTCCATTGAATATATGTACCACATCTTCAGAATGACCATCATCAAAAAAAAAAAATCTACAGACAATGAATGCTGGAGAAGGAGTGGAGAAAGGGAATGCTTGTACACTGTTGGTGGGAATGTAAATTGATACAGCCATTATGGAGAACAGTATGGAGTTTCCTTTAAGAACTAAAAATAGAACTATCATATGATCCAGCAATCCTATTCCTGGGCATATTCCCAGGGGAAAAAAAATCACAGTTCAAAAAGATACATGCACCCCAATGTTCATTGCAGCACTATTTACAATAGCCGGAACATGGAGGCAACTTAAACATCCATCAACAGAGGAATAGGTAAGGAAGTTGTGAGATCTCTTTTTGCCTCCTGCCCAGTAGGAGACGGGCTTCCCAGGTGGTGCTAGTGGTAAAGAATCCACCTGCCAATGCAGGAGATGCGAGATGCTGATTCAATCCCTGGGTTAGGAAGATGCCCTGGAGAAGGAAATGGCAACCTGCTCCAATAATTTTGCCTGGAAAATTCCATGGACAGAGAAGCCTGGTGGGCTACAGTCCACGGACTCACAATGAGTTGAACATGACAGAGCAACTGAGCACACTCTCAGCAGTGGACAGACCTCAGCACTCTCTTGTTCCCAGAAAACTGCAGTGCTAACAGAAATATCGAGATCAATGGAGAATGTGCCAAAGATCCCACAGAGGAGATAAAGCATGGCTTTACAGCTCAAACACTGCATCACAGATACTCTCCAACTTTCCAGTGGGGCCACCAAATGGATTCTTTTCCTCTGCCTTTCCTCCAGACAGCTCCCAGTCCTCATCCTTGGGTCTCATGTACACCTAAGCCTTCTCTTCAGGCTTCTGAATCTTTCTTCAGGGTAATTTTAAAAATAAAATTACACATGTGGCACAGAGCCTCCACATGTGCATATCTACACTCTTTGTCTGCTCACTTCAGTTCAGTTCAGTTGCTCAGTCGTGTCCGACTCTGCAAACCCATGAGTCGCAGCACGCCAGGCCTCCCCTGTCCATCACCAACTCCCGCAGTTCACTCACACTCGCATCCATTGAGTCAGTGATGCCATCCAGCCATCTCATCCTCTGTCATCCCCTTCTCCTCCTGCCCCCAATCCCTCCCAGCATCACAGTCTTTTCCAATGAGTCACCTCTTCTCATGAGGTGGCCAAAGTACTGGAGTTTCAGCTTTAGCATCATTCCTTCCAAAGAACAGCCAGGACTGATCTCCTTCAGAATGGACTGGTTGGATCTCCTTGCAGTCCAAGGGACTCTCAAGAGTCTTCTCCAACACCACACTTCAAAGCATCAATTCTTTGGTGCTCAGCTTTCTTCATAGTCCAACTCTCACATCCATACATGACCACTGGAAAAACCATAGCCTTGACTAAACAGACCTTTGTTGGCAAAGTAATGTCTCTGCTTTTGAATATGCTATCTAGGTTGGTCATAACTTTCCTTCCCAGGAGTAAACGTCTTTTAATTTCATGGCTGCAATCATCATCTGCAGTGATTTTGGAGACCCCCAAAATGAAGTCTGACACTGTTTCCACTGTTTCCCCATCTATTTCCCATGAAGTGATGGGACCAGATGCCATGATCTTTGTTTTCTGAATGTTGAGCTTTAAGCCAACTTTTTCACTCTCCTCTTTCATCAGGAGGCTCTTTAGTTCCTCTTCACTTTCTGCCATAAGGGTGGTGTCATCTGCATATCTGAGGTTATTGATATTTCTCCCAGCAATCTTGATTCCAGCTTGTGCTTCTTCCAGCCCAGCATTTCTCATGATGTACTCTGCATGTAAGTTAAATAAAGAGGGTGACAATATACAGCCTTGACGTACTCCTTTTCCTATTTGGAACCAGTCTGTTGTTCCATGTCCAGTTCTAACTGTTGCTTCCTGACCTGCATACAGGTTTCTCAAGAGGCAGGTCAGGTGGTCTTGTATTCCCATCTCTTTCAGGTTTTCCACAGTTTTTTGTGATCCAGACAATCAAAGCCTTTAGGCATAGTCAATAAGACAGAAATAGATGTTTTTCTGGAACTCTCTTGCTTTTTCGATGATCCAGCGGATGTTGGCAATTTGATCTCTGGTTCCTCTGCCTTTCCTAAAACCAGCTTGAACATCTGGAAGTTCTGGTCCACCCTAAAATGGGAAGTACTAGAGGCCTGGAAATACAGTGTAAGTCACTCATTTGTTTTTTTCTATTTCATACTCAACCAAATATAGTCTTATCCATCTAAAACAGTAGTTCAGGACAGAAGAAAAGAAACAAAGCCCCATCAACCTGTCTGGAAAGCCTGAGCTTCTTCGTCAGGTCACCAGCCTGAGGCACCGAGGACCAGGAACCGAGGATTCCACCTCCCGCAGGTTACAAGAACCAACTGAGAAGCCTGTCAGACAGTTCCTTTAACTTGTGCCAGTTTTCTCAGCCATGGAGTGAGAAAAACAAAGTAAGTCCTCTGTATTTCACAGGTTTGTCAAAATGTTCAAAGGAAGATATGTATTTTTGAAAAATAACTTTTGATTTGGGTAATATTTGACAAATGTTACAACGAGGCATGTGTTGCATATCATTTTTCTTTGAGAGGGGGATTGCAAAGCGTATTTATGGGATAATCTCATAAGTTCGTTAAAAAAAAAGTTAAATACACTTGTGTACAAAACTGGCAGTATACACAAAATGTTTAACCAGGGTTTTATGAGATGTGATAAGAGAAAGTGAGGAGAGTGGGACTTTTCACTCTCTGAAAATGTTTGAATCTTTTAAAAACCAGGAGTATATATTGATACTGCTTTTATAATAAACATTAGGTAATACGACTGAGGCAGAAATTGCTAAATAGTATAAGGCTTTGAGACCTCAATTCATTTTTATTAAATTCAATTTTTCTCTTCTTAAGTAAACATCTCACTCAATTTCCAGGCATTCAGAGGAATGCTTCCCTGATCTGGAGGGTCATAGAACATTCAGACCCAGGACAAGACAATCATTAACTGCTGTCCAGCTTATCAAAGAGAAAAACTCCAGGTAGACAATTAGCTACAATTAGCTCCTAAACAGACATCTACCCCTAACTAATGATCTGGGGGTTTTGAGAAAAGGTCAAGGGATGGCGTCGCAATGTCTGGAGAAACTGAGAAACTGGGGGATCCAAGAAAACCATAAACTGACAAACTGGACATTGAGACATTTAAACTAGTTGGTCAAAAATGACATATTTTAAAGTCATGAGCCAACCAAAAATGTACAGATAAATACTAGTAAAGATACAAAACTACTGTAATCCCTGCCTTTTGGGGGCTCTTCACTCCCTCTCAGTGTCTATACTGAGGGCTTTGTATCTCTGTCTTCTAAAATAAACTTTGCCTGTGTGAGTGTTCGCGAGTAAGCAGAATTCATTCTTCGGCTCCGTGAACAGAACTCAGCTTTCACATTTCACTACTACTAGTACTAGGTTGGACTATCAAATAATTTGATTTTTTTCTGGGTTAGACACAGAGTGGTTCTGCCTGTGATGACTGAAGAGCCTCGGATTCGCTTCTTTTGTATCAAGGACTTATATTAATCTACTGAAATTGGTGGTAATTATTCACATCGCAATGATTCATATTCCAGTTTTGTAATGCAGTTCACATAGGGTACAAGCAACTGGAGTATCTTGAAAACATCTGACCCCATAGTTCAGGAACAGGGCTCATAGGATGCAAAAGGTAATCTTGTACAAAGATTTCTACTAGAGAGACCCTGATAGGGGAAGAAGGTAGATTTTTTTCCCAGGGTTGGGGTGGGAGGATGGGAATATAAGTGTTAAACTTGAAAGGAAAGAGAGCTAGAATCAGAAAGCATAGTGGAGGTGGTGGTGGTGGTGGTGTGTGAATCATCGTCATTTTTACAGAGATTCATACTTTGTGAACTTACTTGAATGTGTAGTCAGATTCAGTGTCCAATAACAACAGTAACAATAATAAATGTTTAAGAGGTGAGTTGGAACTGAACACGAGCCTCCTCTTATTGAACAGTGGGGTCTGGCTAGCCTACCCTCAGGCAAGTTCAGAGTGAAAGGGACAGGATATGTACTGGTCACAGAGATTCCACAGCCTTTCCGCCCACCCCATTAGCACCGATTAGACACACTGGACGCAGGAGTCTGGGTGGGTTGCACACTTTATTAGGACATACTCTACAAGAGAAAGGACCAGAAGTAAAAGGGACCTGGTCCACTTGCGGCTGGATGAAGAGACTCTAAGATCAGAAAGACAGAAGAATCTCCATGTGTACGTCCAAATAAAAACAGTCAACCGGATACATTAGTGCAAGTTCCACACAGTTTTGGCTTTTCCCGTGACGGTTATTTTGAAACTTAAAAAAATTTTATTTTAGTTTTTTTTCCACCCCCAAAACCCACTGACTGCTCAACTTGGTTGCCCTGGTAGCAACCTGCCTGTCTCTGGTTCTCCCCTCGGGGTGCACAGAAGTCAGGAGCGTCAGCGGGGTGACCAGGGACTTCTGGGACTTGAAAGACATACGATAAATAAAATGAAAAAAGTTACAAAACTATAGGGACTTGGAGATCCCGTGTCCTAACGAATCGTCTAGGGGTCAGCGCTGGATCCCCAGGCGCCGCACTGCCCATCGGACGGCCTGCTTCAGCTTTTCAAGGTAAGGCAGGAACCCTTTTTCCAGACAGCGAAGAAGGGAAAGACTTTGCCGGAGAAGGAGGCGGTGAAGGTGAAGATGGGCGCCTGGGTGTCGGCGTCCAGCAGGGCCACGCGCCCGGCCTCGTAGTCCAGGGCGACGCCCACGTGGCGCGGGATGTCGCTCAGCGGCAGGTCGGTCCCCGGGAGGTGCTGGCCCAACACTGCTGGTGGGATAGGACCACCGCCCAGACGCCCTCCCTCGGCGCTCAGGCCCTGCTCCCCCTTCCTTCTCACCTCCTCCCCGACCACCCCCCACCGTGCATCCGCCGCCGTCCCCCAGCTGCACCTCCACCTGCCAGCGATGGCGCCCGAGGAGAAGCCGGGGGACCCCAGCACCACCGGGAGACCTTCGAAGCGCAGGGGGCTGTCGGGCAGGTTCTGCTTCTGCCGGGTGTACCTCACAGACTTCCTGTCCTCGGAGAGGACCAGGCTCCGGCTGGCGGTCTGAGGGTCCAGAGTGACGACCTCTATTGGGAGAAAGGCGTGCACATCAGAACTGGCGGCTCCAAAAAATGCCCATAGAGCGAGTGCTGTGAGTGGGAGGCACAAAGAACATCCGCCTTGGGCAGCCTGTCATTGTCCCGCTTCTCAGAACCTCAGTTTTGTTCCAGGAGGCAGAGGATGACATCTGTACCTGACCAGCAAGGGGTGCTGCAAGGCTTGCTTCTCAAAGTGGGGTCCATGAATCAGGACCATCACTTGCCTGGGAGCTTGTTAGAAATGCAGAATCTTGGGCCCTAATCCAGACCTACTGCATCAGAATCTGCATGTTAGTAAGACCACCCAGTTGAGTTTTCTGCAAGTTAAATTTGAGAAGTAGAATAAGGTGATGCTTTTGGAAATAGTTTCTAAATTAAACACCAATTTAAAAGTCGTGTCTGACTCTTCCTGACCCCGTGGATTGTAGCCCACCAGGCTCCTCTGTCCATGGAATTCTCCCGGCAAGAATACTGGAGTGGGTTGCCATTCCTTTCTCCAGATCTTCACATCTGAGGGATGGAACCCGGGTCTCCTGCATTGCAGGCGAATTCTTTGCCATCTGAATCACCAGGGAAGCTTAAAAGTAAATGCTATTTAAAGAACTGCTACAATATTTGTCCAGGTCAATAAAGAGTCTAGTACAAGTTTTGGCAAAAAGACCAAGCATTTGATAAGTATTTTAAATAAATAATATGTATGTGTCATCTAACATTCATTGAGCAATTACTATGTGCCAGGTATTATACTAAGTTTTTTCATACATGAATTCATTTACCCTCAACTACTTATGGGATGGATACTATTATATTTTCTATTTTACAGATAAAACTGTGGGACAAAGAGGCTTAATGACTTGCCAGTGTCTCATAACTAGCAAAAGCTAGAACAGAGAAGCCAAACAACCAGGCTCTAGAGTTCAATTGCTCTGTCCTTCTGTCTTGGAGTGAATGGATGAATGCATGAAGGGATAAATGAAAGAATGGCTCCCAAAGCCCCCAAGTGTTTACCTGATTCAGTTTCCAGATGATGCACCAGATTTTCTGAGGGAAGCAAAAATAGAAAGATCTGTGACTTATTACTTCTTATAGGCCTTATTATTATTAGATTTGTAAGACTTATTAGTTCTTATTTCAAATAAATAAGGGCAGTGTGTCCTGGGGACAATGTGAGGACAGGGACAGAAGAAAGGGGGCTTCTGCTGTGAAAGAGATGATGGCCTCACCTTCCTGACTCTGCTGTGCCCATCCTTGGGGAGAGGAGATGCTCAAAGGAATGGTCTCTCTGGGCAGAGCAGGATCACTAAGGGAAGGCTTAAGGGATGGGAGACACCTTGAGCCAGGTTGGGAAGGTGAAGATGGAGCTTCATGGAAGGCAGATGGGAAACTGATGGGAATGGGGAAGTAGCTGTCCCCTTTCACTTACCAGAGAAGGCCCTCATCATCTCTGGGAGGGTGAGTATTTTCCTGTGGAGATCGCGGATCTTTTGACAAGGTCAGGAGAAATGGCCTCTGGACTCACAAAAGTCTTCATCTCACACCTGCAGACAAGTTGGTAACCAGTTAGGTTCTAATTCAAAAAATAAGGTTGGGCATCCAGACCCAATGAGGCTATAATCAGCCTCAAGAATCTTGGCATCTGTGGTGTATTAGACTGAGTGACATCTCTTATCTTTGCTGGAAATGTGGAGTTACTAAAGCAAGAAGTGTTTCAGCTAGACCTAAGAGGAACTAATGGTAACCACTCCTCAGGAATGAGATACAGGTGCTTTAAGAAGAATGTATCCCTGGGGACCAAACGAGAAAAGATCACCACCCCTATTAGCCTCTAGAGGGCGGTACAGTGCCATTTGAAACACAGCCTTAACCTAATTTGCGTGATGTTTGGTACAAAGGGAAAGGGGCTGAAGAGGGAGGAAAAAAGGAGATGAAAGAAATCCTATACTGCAGCCAGCGAGAAAGCTCTCAGTGCTGCTTCTGGCTCAGTCTTTGCTTGTCAGTCACTTCTCCTCTAGGTCTTAGCTTCTTCATGAGACATTAAGACCTCAGAAAAACTCTTCTAGATCTAAATCTCTGACACTCTTTAGAAGTATGTTTAGAGAACTTCCTGATTCATGGGCACCCGAGTTCAGCCCCCCTACACACACATGGGCAACAATATATGAGAACTCTCCCCTAGTCACTGTGTCTAAGCTGAGTGGGAAAAATGATCGAAAGAATAGACTGGTCTTCCTAAGTTTTGTGCTTCTCATATTCTGTATTAAATATTTCCCCTTTGACTGACATTTTACATGGTGTTAAATACTCACTCAAACACTAATAATTTCAGGAATTAAATAAGATGTTCCTGGATCAGTTCAACATAATTATTATTTAATTTTTAAAATTATTACTATTTTGGCAGTGCCACATGGCTTGTAGGGTTTTAGTTTCCCTATTAGCCATTGAACCCAGGCCCTAGACAGTGAAAGCATGGAGTTCTATGCCGGGGAATTCCCCATGATTATTATTTATAACTTCACTTCTAAGGGGGAAGAAAATGTGTCCCAATACCAGTTTAAAAAGGAGCCTTAGCATATAGACCTGGGTAAACCGGGGCTGTTTATGTGTGAGAGGATGACAGAGTGTATCTATCAAAGTGCTTTTGCTTCTCTGTGTAACCACGTGTGGGTGCGAAGTGTAGGATCCTGCACCTTCAGTCCCACAGTGCGTGCCTCTCCCACTTCAGTCTCACTGTCAAGTGCAGAGCAGGGAGAGTGGGGCCTACCTGCTCTGGTTGACTCTGACATCCTACAAAAGAAAAAAAATAAAAGCACTTAGTTTCCATACATCCTTCCCATCAGGGCTTCTTTGTACATCCTTTCTTCCTTTTCATATCAGCTCAAAACTCTCCCCTCCAGAGAGCTGATCTGTTTAATCACCTACTCATAGACTGTTCATTTACATCATGCTTCCTTACTCATGTGGGACTGTGTCTTCAGTTCATTAGCTGGTTCCTCTGTCTCAGCCTCATCCTAGGAGTGTGTTCTGCTTCTAACCATTAGGAGATGGTGGAGAGCAGGGACCAGGCCTTGAGTTACCAGCCAGAAGATATGAAACAGGATAATGTAGTGATAATTACAACTGTTCACACTGTTTTCCGAGTCCTTTCAGTGAGCCAGGGACTATGGCAAGCGTTTTGCATGAAACTTTTTTTTATGGTCTTTGCAACAACCCCATGAGGGAGGTACTATTATCTCCCCATGTTTAGAGAGGTTATGAGACTTGCCAGTGTCACACAGCTGGCAGAGCTGACACTGCAGCCCAAGACCATCAGACTCCAAAGCCTCTGGCATGACCACCGTATGTGACATGGGAAAGTCATCCAGCCCTTCTGGGACCTCATCTCTGTAACCTCCCTGGGCCAAAGGAACCCAATAACCATCAGTCCCTCTCATTACACACCATCTCCACTTCCCTTTCCTGTCTCTCTCCAGCATCTTCCAGCCCCCCAGCATGGTGTCCCCTTCCTGTGGGCTCCCTCTCCTATCCCATGAGCTGGTGGGGTGTCTCTCACTTGCAGAAGCTCACTTGCTGGCTGCTGACACTTCTCCTCCAGCTCCTTGACCTGGGCTCCCAGCCGGGCCACTTCCCCAGAGAGTTTGGAGAGATACTCATCCCTCTCCTTCCATATCTGCCGCTCCAGCTCCGTCAGCCTGGCCAGCAGGAGGCGCTGCTGTTTCCCGAGCTCCTGCTGCAGCCTCTCAAAAGCCGCTTCCACCTGCTGCTTCTTGCTTTCAATCTGAGTCTGCAAGGGGTAGAAAGACAGGCATGGTTAGGGGAGAAACTCACAGAGCTGGGTTCCTGGAGCCTCATCTATATCCTTACTGTTGATTAAAAGGGACAGGGAGTAAGTGGTTCCAAGATTCATCCTCCCAAATAATATTATGGTATTAATACAAGTAAGTAGGTGTTAGGATAAACTTACCAAGGATGAGAGTCATGGTCGCATCTCACCTAGAGATTCTAATAATAACACACATCATGCTCTAAGAGCCAGGATTTTCAAACATACTTCCACATCTGCAGTACCATCCTAACCCTCCCATACCATCTCTAGAGTCAGGTGGAGAGGATCTCTTAGAGAGGAACTGAAGCTAGAGGAGGCTGTGATTAGAGCACAGCTTATGAGAAGAGAGGGCTTCCCTACTGGCTCAAGTGGTAGAGAATCCACCTGCAATGCAGGAGACACAGGAGACACAGGTTCGATCTTTGTGTCGGGAAGATCCCTTGGAGAAGGAAATGGCAACCCACTCCAGTATTCTTGCTTTGAAAATCCCACGGACAGAGAAGCCTGGTGGGCACGGTTCATGGGGTCATGTCCATGACGAACATGCATGCACTGTATGAGAGAAGAACCATGTGGCGTTGGTCTTAGACACCAAGGTCGCCATCTACAGGGCATGTTTTGATGGGAGTTCAGGGATGCTGGAGATCTTCCTGTCCCCACCTCTCTCTCCTTGGTCAGAGATTCCCCAGTGTGGATATCCTCCTGGAGAACTTTGTAGCACAAGAAAATAGATGGGAGGGAACCAGATACTGCCACACTATCAACTCACTGTCCTCGGGGTCAGCCTTGTGATCAGTCCTAGCATGCAGGCACTGGTATACATTTTCTGGCCCCAAGGTTCCTATATGAAGGCAGTGCTTTCAGGTAGACAGACTGTAATGGGAAGAGCAATGGATTAAGGGTTAAGAGAACCAGGTTTTAGTCATTTCATCATGAACTTGGACTTTGCCATGTGGCCTTGGGAGCATCATTTTTCTGGACATGAAATTTCTGCTCTGAAAAATAATGGCTGGCAAGGTGGATCTTGGATTAGAAGATGCCAAGAACCACTTCCAGCTCTGATTTTCTGGGATTCCTCAACCTTGACCTCAAATGCCCTTGTGCAGAGGCAGAGGCAAGTCAGGGAGGTAAATCTGCCCATTCTTCCCAGCCAGGCAGCAGACACCAGACAACAAGCTGCCCCAGAGTCTGCTAAGAAAACCCCTAAATGGGGATTTCCCAAGTGGGAGAAATGGGTGAACTTTTTGTTTAAATAAACTGAGTTTTAGAAACAAATAAACACGTGTTAAATAACTTTATTCTAAAGTTCAACTAGTCAGGTAGACTTATAAAAGCATTTTTGAGCACTTATCAGAATATGGACATAATTTTCAAATACTACAGAGTATTATTTTAATATTGCAAAGTTTTAGGCCTAAAAATGTATCATTAACTTTATGAAATCCTACAGCAGAAATCCTATAGGTCATATTTTCTCAGCACTGAGAATGACAATAAAAATATCAGTTAATACATACATAACTAGTAAGTACTATATAGCTGCAAGAAAATTGAATTTAGGATCATTTTAAATAGCTACTGGATTAAATAGTAAATCCAAACTGATATTACTTTTGCAGAGTCAGAGGAGTGCTAAGGAAGAAGCATTGAGACTAGAGATAAAAGACTGCTGCTGCTAAGTTGCTTCAGTCATGTCTGACTCTGTGCAACCCCATAGGCGGCAGCCTACCAGGCTCCGCTGTTCCTGGGATTCTCCAGGCAAGAACACTGGAGTGGGTTTCCATTTCCTTCTCCAATGCATGAAAGAGAAAAGTGAAAGTGAAGTCGCTCAGTCCAAAACTACCTTAATGTTACAGGAAACAATGTATACATTGGTCAAAACATCATGTTGCATAGCTTAAGCATATGCATTTTTATTGCTCAAGTATACCTTAATAGAAGCTGAGATGGAAGGAGAAAATGCACCCGTAAAAGAAAGAAAAGCAAAATCGTAATTCTGGCTATGTACATGCCTATTCATTAAAGTGGAGGATTATCACATCAGAAATTTGTGCAAACCATAAAAACACTTTCAAGTTTTAAGAAAATAATTACAGGGCCTCCCTGTTGGTCCAGTGGTTGGAAGTCTGCCTGCCAATGCAGGGGACGTGGGTTCAGTCCCTGGTCGGGGAGGATCCTACATACCACAGTGCGACTAAGCCCACGCTCCACAACAAGGGAAGCCACGCAAAGAGAAGTCCACACACTGAACTAGAGAGCAGCCCCGACCACCACAGCTAGAGAAAGCCCGCACACAGCAGCGAAGACCCAGTGCAGCCAAAACTAAATGTGTAGAACATAATTAAACTCCGTTACATAGGGTGGGGTGTCTAAATGAAGAAAATCAGGATTTCTTATGAGACGCTGTTCTGCCACAAATGTCTCTGTGAGATATTTTATTCGTGGATGCTAGGTGGTTATTTGATGATTTAGAACAAAATTATACTTATTTTAAAAGCTATCTAATGCAGACAACCAAAAATTCTCAAAGGTTACAAGAATCCTTAAAATGTCCAACGGAGTTGATGGGAAACTTGGGGAATGTCTCAGGACCAGAAGTTATTAAGAGCAGGATCCAGAAGAGTGATCAAACTGAGAGGCCAGGGCTCCATCCAGATGCTGACTGATCACATGGCCCTCACTCCCGTGTGGATCGTCCCCCCACCCTGCCCCCTCGGAATAAACAAAGGAAGGTGCTGAATGGAGCCACCCCAGATGTGGGACCCCGAATGTGAGAACCACAGGAAAGCGCACAAGAAAATAAGTTACCGAGATGAAGGGTTAAAAGAAATTAAACATCACGTAACCTTCAGATACTAACAATAAGGTTTAAAGACATGGGAAAAACAGGAAAAAACTTAATTTGAAGGAGGAAAAAAAAAAAAGAACTGCAAAACTGTATTGGGAAAACAACCAAATAGAAATCTGTGTAAAAACTGAGATGAAAATTAACAGAGTTGAAAATAAACAAAAAATAAGAAAAGAAAATCCCTAAAGGAGAAGATGGGCTATGGGGATGTGGCCTTTACCAGGAGCACTTGGAGCTTCTGGTCTTCCCGGCTCTTCATGTTGTCAATCTCATCTCTCTCTGTGCTCAGAGCTTCCAGCCTACTCCTGAGACGGTCCTGCGGAGAGAAGAATGGGCAGAAAGAGGTGGCTTAGTTCATGATTCGACTCAATTGTCTACCATGTTCCCAGCACATCGTCATGTGCTGAAGTCAAAGGTTAAAAAAAAAAAAAAAAAAGACCCAGTTCTTGCCTGTAAAAGACCACTATCAGGACTTTCCTGGTGGTCTAGTGGGTGGGACTTGGCACTCTCACTGCCTGCGCCCTGAGTTTGATCCCCAGTCGGGCAACTAAGATCGCACAAGCCATGCTGCTCAGCTCAAAATGAAAAAATGAAAAAAAAAAAAAGACCACCATGTAGAGATGGAGTCTGTGAAAAGTGAATGAAATAGACACAAATGCAACAATCGAGGTGTGTACACAGTGAGATGGGTGCACAGCAGAGGGGACAATTCTGCCTTCAGGGACAAGGAAAGGTTGTAGAAAGCAGCTACCAGTTACAATGGGCCATGAAAGACAAATTTCTAGTTGGGTAAGAGAAGGAGAGGAAGGTATTTAATGCCTCTGAACTGTACACTTGAAATTTGGTAAAATGGTTTAAAAAAAAAAAAAGAGTGAAGCAGACTTAGAGAGTGAACTTACAGTTGCTGGCAGGGGGAAGGGTGGGGTGAAGGGATGGTTAGGGATTTGGGGATCAACACTGCTATATTTAAATATATATAGTATATATATTTTTATATATATAAATATTTAAATATATATAGTACACTGCTACATTTAAAATGGGTAACCAACAGGGCCTGCTATATAGCACGTAGAACTCTGCTCAATGTTATGTGGCAGTCCAGATGGGAGGGGAGTTTGGGGAAGAATGGGTACATGTATATGTATGGCTGAGTCCCTTCACTGTTCACCTGAAACTATCACAACATTTTTAGTTGGCTACACCCCAATACACACACAAGAACAAACCCCACTAAGAAGGGAGGGGGGAAGAGTGAGGGGGAGTGGAAAGCTTTCCATGAAGAAGAAACCACTGAAAAGTATTAGAAGCAGGAAAGAGTGTTAATTCAGCAAGCAGCAGGTACATAACGGTCAGTCTGTCTGGACACATTGTGCCTGGAGAAGGTGGCTGACAGATAAAGGCAGGATCCTGAATGCAAATGGCCTTGAATGCTAAAGTCACGGGCTTTCTTCAGACACAGAGCCAGGATCCACAGGATGGTTGTGAGCAGGGGAGCGACTTGATGGGCTTTGTGATTTGGGAGGCTCTGCCTCGCAGCAGACTGGAGGGTGACTGGAGAGGTGAGAGTGCAGACAGGGCCCTTGATAGAGACTGTGGGTGACAGAGGGGGACAGCCTGGATTCCGAGGTGGTTGTGGGGATAATGCCGAGGGAAAGATGAGAGATGCTTCCAGGGAGGCCACTTCCAGACCTGGTGGCTGGGTGACAAGAGGGACCTGAAGGGCAGAGAGGAGTGGGTACTGTCTCCAGGACCAGAGGGACCACTGTAACTGCCACACCCCGCTTCTCAAAAAGAAGAGCAGCGCTGCAGGATGACCAGCCCATCCTGCCTCCCCTCTGAGCCTCAGCCGTCGGGGCCTTGCTGGGTCCCATACCCAGTCTGGATCCGGGGAGACCAAGGCCACCCTGCCCGTGACCTGCAGGAGAACAGCTGCTCTCTCTCCTTCCCAGTGGAGTCGTGGCTACAATGCTCCGTGCTCCGTCACTGTGGGGTCCCCTCAGGGCTGGAGCTGAAGTTCTCCAAGACTGAACGGCCACCTCCAAGTGGAAAGAACTACGTCCCACTCATCCAGCAGCCTGGGGTTGGTCTCCTGATAGGGACCATGGCCATATCCAGCCATGGCTCTTCCTGGAGCTCTCCGCTCCGTCCCCTTCACCACCTCGGGACACTGTCCTGCCCCAGATGGCCCGAGCTGATCCCACGCCTCTTACCCGGTAAGGCTGGATGGCCTCGTCCAGGAAGCCCACCACGTGGGCCTGGTGGGAGGGACCCTCCCGGCAGAACACACAGAGGAACTCGGCATCATTCTCGCAGAAGAAGTAGATCTTCTCACCGTGCTCCTCGCAGTAAGTCTCCCCGAGAGGACCCAGGGGCATGGGGACCAGGAGGGTCTCGCTCGGCTCCTTCTCCTCACAGAGGGCACAGAGAAGGACCCTGCCGGAGGGCTGGGCCCCCATCTGGGAGGGCGGAGGAAGGCACAGCCGGCAGAAGGTGTGTCCGCAGGCGGCGGTCACTGCATCCTCCAGGGGCCCTTTGCACTTGGAACAGGCGGCCCCTCTGTGGGAGGGGGTCGCGGGCATCACAGTGTCTTCCCCAGCCTGTCCTCTCAGGCCTCTGCCTCAGTCCACATGAACCCACTTTCCCTGAAATTGAATCACTTTACATGAGTCACAGAGGAAAGGAATGGGAGGCTGAGAGAAGGGAAGGCAGGGGTGTCCGGACAGAAAAGCCACCTCCTCTTTTGGCTCCTCCTCTTGTGCTTCCCAGAGTCCCGGCCACCACTTATCAGCTGAGGGTTCAAACTCCAGGGCATCTCGAATTACCCAGCGTTTCCCCAACTGCAGCCCAGCAGCCCAGTCTCCCCCTCGTCCTAGTCCTTCCGGCCCCTGGGGTGGGGACAGAGCACACCGTGAGGTCACAGGGAGATGGGGTTTCCTGGAATCCTTCCCTTGACCGCTGTGGGGTGGGGAGACTTGGGGAGGAGGCCTTGCTTCCTGTCCGGCTGAGCAGGTGGGAGCCATAAACTGGCTCTGAGGTGTGCACACAGCGGCAAAGTCCAGCTGGAGTGGGAGGGCTCACTTCCGGGAGATTGTTCCGGGGGCTCTGCTCAAGGCTGCAGGTGTGATGATCACTCACCAGGTCCCCTAATCCGCCCCCCTTTCCTTGTCTCACCTCCTTGACTCTGGCTGGTCTTTCCTAAACTCTGCCCCCACCACCTCCTAGAGTCAGCATCCCCACCGGAGGTAACAGTGTACTTCCATTTAAGCTTTTAACTGCAGCAAGGAGAAGGCAAGAAAGCATAATACAAGTGATCTGTGCTGATACAATTTGGAAAACTCAATAATTAAAAAAAAAGATGAACAGGTTCAACCACGTTTATCTAAGGCTTAGTATTTTCGTATTATTACATCCAATCTGATAACAGCCCTTGAAGGCAGGTGATGATTATAGGAAATGTAAAGTGAAAGGTAAAGCAACTTTTCATGAGTCACAGAGCTAGAAAGCTGCAAGGCTACAGTCAACTCAAGTCTCCTGGCTTCTAGCCACGAGCCCTTCCTGAACTCCCAGCCCGGACAAGGGGATCAGACAGTCATGGGTCTTCATCCACTCACATGCATCTGTGTATAAAACCGAGGAAAACACATAACCCCACTGGAGATCAGCCTTCCACTCTGTCTGAATCCCTTTCCACCTCAGCTACTTTGTGTATCAACTTCCCTTCCCCCTCTTACACCCCCTGCCTCCAAGAGTGCAGTCCCTGGAGCTGCGCTGTCCAGCACAAGAGCCTCCAAATGCCCAAGGCTGCTGGGCATTGAATGTGGCCGGTCCCAGCTGAAGAGTGCCGTATGCGTAAAATACGCCCTGATTCCAGACTTTGTTGTTGTTTACTTGCTCAGTCGTGTCCAACTATTTGCAGTCCCACGGACTGTAGGCTGCCAGGCTCCTCTGTCCATGGAATTCTCCAGGCAAGAACACTAGAGTGGGTTGCCATGCCCTTCTCCAGGGGATCTTCATGACCCACGGATGGAACCCACGCATTGGCAGGTGGATGGATTCTTTACCACTGAGCCATCAGCGAAGCCCCTTCAAAGACTTTAGCACCAAATAAGATTGTAAAATGTCTCATGACTAATTTTTTCTACTGATTACACACATTGGTACTATTTGGGTCTAAGTATTAGTTTCCTGTCACCCTGCTTGTTTAATCTATATGCTGAGCACATCATGAGAACCACTAGACTGGATGAGTTACAAGCAATGGAATCAAGATAGGCAGGAGAAACATCAACAACCTCAGATACGCGGATGACAACACTCTAATGGCAGAAAGTAAAAGGGAACTAAAGAGTCCCT
The DNA here is from genome assembly GCA_917880005.1 of Nanger dama. Lineage (NCBI taxonomy): Eukaryota > Metazoa > Chordata > Mammalia > Artiodactyla > Bovidae > Nanger > Nanger dama. The sequence goes on from CAKJTW010000032.1 coordinate 2,109,380, forward strand.
TGATGAGGATGAAGGAGAAGAGTGGAAAAGCTGGCTTAAGACTAAATATTTTAAAAAGATCATGGCATCCGGCACCATTACTGCATGGCAGATGGAAAGGGAAAAGGTGGAAGTAGTGAGTGACAGATTTCCTCTCGGGCTCCAAAATCACTGTGGATGATGACTGCAGCCTTGAAATCAGAAGATGACTGCTTCTTGGCAGGAACATGGTGGCAAACCTAGTCAGTGTGTTGAAAAACAGAGGCGTTACTCTGCCGACAAAGGTCCGTATAGTCAAAGCTATGGTCTTTCCAGTGGTCACGTACAGTTGTGAGAGTTGGACAGTAATAAAGGCAGAACACCAAAGAATTGATGCCTTTGAACTGTGGTGCTGGAGAAGACTCCTTTAAGTCCCCTGGACAGCAAGGAGATCAAACCAGTCAATCTTAACGGAGATCAACCCTGAATATTCACTGAAAGAACTGATACTGAAGCTGAAACTCTAGTATTTTGGTCATCTGATGTGAACAGGCGAGTCATTAGAAAAGTCCCTAGTGCTGGGAAAGATCGAGGGCAGAAGGAAAAGAAGGCATCAGAGGATGAGATGGCTGGACGGCATCACTGATGCAATGAACATGAACTTGGGCAAACTCCAGGAGACGGTGAGGGACAGGAGGCCTGGCGTGCTGCAGTCTAAGAGTCGGACACAACTGAGTGACAGAACAACAACAACAATTAGTTTCACTTATAAAAAATATGGCTTCTGGAACTAAAAATTGCATGTGTGGCTCACATGGTATTTCTGTTGGAGAGCATGGCTCTGAGACTCACAAATCTGAGTGCAAATTGCAGCCTCTCACCTTCCTTTCTGTGTGTTTTGAGCAAGCTAAGTAACCTGGCTGAGCTCAGCTAATATCGTAACAGTACTGACGTCACAGAGCAGACTGGAGGGATAAATAAGATGGCGTGTTTAAACTGCTTATGTCAGTATGAGGAATATGGTTATCGTAAATAAACTCTGGTGTTATTTTCTTTCTCCTCCCTCATACAGAGTACATTCCAGCCTCTTGGGCAGCTGACAGCAGGCCGGTTGGAGCATCACTGGTGAAGTTGCTTGTGCCCTGATCCACCGCCCCGCCCCGGGCACAACACCCTTATCTGGGTCCCCACACTCCCCTGGGTTGGCTGATACCTTCAATCTCCCTGGAGACAGCTGGTCATACTGCAGAGAGGCCGGGTGGCATCACTGCTCTGTGACCCAGTCTCCCTCCTGCTCCCAAAAGAAGAACAGTCTCTTCCACCTGTGGGTCGTTAAGATACTTTCCTTCTACGGCGAGCGTCTCTGGATGGACGGGCCGAAGCAGCAACCTGCTGGTCATGGGCACCAGCCCAGACAGTAGCTGAGGTCATCTCTGGGAGGCTGTCACCCCTTCTTCTCCCGCTCCTCTGCTGTTTCTGTCTTTGCCACTGGAGGTGTGTGTCTGTTCCTCTGGGAGGGGAAAGCAGAACCCTGGCTGCAGGCATGCCGGTGGGCGCCTTGCTCTTGCGTGCAAGTGTAGGTGTGTATGTGTGTGACCATGAGGCTGTCACTGGGTATGTAGGGTGCCCCTGTGTCTGGCCGTGTGTGCATGTGGGTGTGTGAGTGTGCGCTGTGCGTCCTCATTGTTCTCCCAGCCCTGCCCCCGAGCCGAGCAGAGAAGGTCACAAGCAGCAGCAGCACCATGGCCTCGGCGGCTTCCGTGACCAGCCTGGCAGATGAGGTGAACTGCCCCGTCTGCCAAGGGACCCTCAGAGAACCGGTCACCATCGACTGTGGCCACAACTTCTGCCGCGTCTGCCTCACCCGCTACCTGGAGATCACCAGCCCAGACCCCGAGGAGCCCCCGACCTGCCCACTCTGCAAGGAGCCTTTCCGCCCAGGGAACTTTCGGCCCAACTGGCAGCTGGCCAACGTGGTGGAGAACATCGAGCGTCTCAAGCTCGTGTCCCAGAGGGACTTAGACGAGGAGGACGTCTGCCCAGAGCACGGGGAGAAGGTCTACTTCTTCTGCGAGGACGATGAGATGCAGCTGTGCGTGGTGTGCCGGGAGGCCTGGGAGCACCGCGCCCACATCGTGCGCTTTCTGGAGGATGCGGCGGGGCCGTACCGGGTACGAAGGGGAAACTGAGAGCTTTCCGGGGGTGGGTCTCGGATGGGACTAGACTGAAAGAAGCAGAGTGGAGGGGTGGATGATTTGGGCCACTGTCTATTTTATCATCAGCCAGGCAGTAGACCCAGGAGTGCAAGATCCTGTGTTTGTGTTTTAAGTACGTCCTATATTGTTTCCTTATGGCCAACACATAATAGTAGCTCAACAAACACGTGGTGAGTGAATGAGTCACCGAAACACGAGCATGTGTGTCTGGCCCTGGATCAGTCCGGTGTGTCTGAGGATGTCTGGGTTTGCACTTGAGGAAGTGACTGCAAAGTGTGTATTAATATTAGTGTTTGCACGTTTCCCAGTGGATGCAGTATGTTTGGGGGGATCTGACAATTTGAGTGCGTATGTGTAACTGAGTGCTCTTGTTTGTGAGTAAATTAGTGTTTACATATATGCAGGTTGGGTAGATACATATAGTGTGTGATTTTCTCTGTCATTAAATGAGTGTATGCTGGTTTTAGTTGTTTATGCATCTTGTTTTATTACAAGTAGGTGTCTATGTGTGTATATGTGTCAGCTAGTTAATTAGCATGTATTGGTAAGAGTTCTAAATATATTTTTGCAGTGTACCTTTATGACCATTAATATGTGTATAACTGTGTGTAACTCTTCTCCAGAACAAGAAATTTTTGTATGTTTGTTTTGGGAGGGTGTTTTGGCCACGTTGTGTGGCCTGTGGGATCTTATTAATAGTTCACCAACCAGGGATCGAACCTGTGCCCCCTGCAGTGGAAGCACAAAGTCTTAACCACTGGACCACCAGGGAAGACCCCAAGAGCAAGCAGTTTTTAAAACAAGTCATTGATTTTTTTTTTTGGCATTATCCATGTTTCTTGTTCCCTCCAGATCATACTCAGAAAGTTGATTCCATTCATAACAGGTTGTTTGGAGGTGTTCCTTTTGGGAGATGTGAGAAAGTTAGGATAATTTCAAAGAAGGGCATATCAAATTCAGGGCAGACCCTAGATACCATTTCTAAAGGCAAGAGAAATTAGAGTGTGTTTAGCCTGATGACAGGGCTTCCCTGGTGGCTGAGCAGTAAACAATCTGCCTGAATGCAGGAAACACAGGAGACGAGGGTGTGATCCCAGAGTTGGGAAGATCGCATGGCAACCTACTCCAGTATTCTTGCCTGGAGAATCCCATGCACTGAGGACCCTGGAGGGCTACAGTCCATTAATTTGCAGAGTCAGACAGGACTGAAGCAACTGAGCACGCTCGCACAGCCTGATAACAGGAAGGCTCAGGTGGGAACACAGGAGACAAGAGTGCGATCCCAGAGTTGGGAAGATCCCCCGGAGGAGGGCATGGCAACCTACTCCAGTATTCTTGCCTGGAGAATCCCTTGTACTGAGGACCCTGGAGGGCTACAGTCCATTAATTTGCAGAGTCATACAGGACTGAAGCAACTGAGCACACTCACACAGCCTGATAACAGGAAGGCTCAGGTGGGAACATGAAATCATAGCCTATAATGGTGCAGGTTAAAGGGGGAAAGCCCTGATCAAAATTCTTGGCAGGCCAAACAAGAGGAAAAAGACCCAAAGAGAGTCAGCTGTTAAGGACAATAACAGCCCAGGCTTTGTCAGCTGAGACCCAACTCCTTCTGTCGGGTCACTCTATTCCAGGAGACAGAGATGACACTTCTTAACAAACCATTGTCTCCATCTTAAATATTAAAGATTAATTGAAGTATAGTTGATTCACAGCTTTGTATTAGTTTCTAGTGTACAGCAAAGTGATTCATATTTTTGTCAAACTCTTTTCCATTATAATTTATTTCAAGGTATTGAATTTAGTTCCCTCTGCTGTATGGTAGGTCCTTGTTGTTTATCTGTTTTAAATATGGTAGCTTGTATCTGCTAATCCCAAACTTCTAATTTATCCCTCCCCCACCTCCATCTTAGATATTTTATGCCCCTTCTTTCCAGGAACAAATACAGAAGTGTCTTGAGTGTCTAAGAAAAGAGAGAGAGGAGATTCAAGAAATTCAGTCAAGGGAAAATCGAAGGATACAAGTCCTCCTGGTAGGTCATCATCCCTTCCTTAGCCCTCTTGCCTTCCTCTGGCTCCAGTGCCTATCTGAAATCAAGGAAACATTGCATATAGGGGCTTTGAAGTCCTTCTGAGTTTGAATCCTAAAACAAATTAGCGCTATGACCTCAAACAGCTCTCTATGCTCAGTTTATTTTTCTGTGAAGATTAAAAATCATCACTATCTCACTGAATTGCTATAACGACCGTCCCTTAGTGACACACACATTGTGTGCACTTGGTAAATGGCAGGAAGTAGGGTGTCCTCACCCCTTCCTTACATCTCCTTCCGGAAGTGGCAGGGCAGGTGGAAAGGAAACCATTCCGGGGTTCCAAGTCTGTCCGGGGACCTGGCGACTAGGGCCTCTGACTTTACCACCAAACCTTGGAAGATGTGGATCTGAGCCAGGAGGGAGATGGGAGTGAATCAAGGAAAAAGAAGGAAAAGGAAGGGGGAAGAAGAGGAGGAATAACTTACTGGCCTCTTTCTTCTCCTGCCCTCTCAGACTCAGGTGGCCACCAAGAAACAAAAGGTGATTTCTGAGTTTGCACATCTGAGCCAGTTCCTGGAAGAGCAGCAGAACATCCTATTAGCCCAGCTGGAGGAGCTGGACGAGGACATCCTGAAGCATCGGGATGAGTTTGACGTCCTGGTCACTGGGGAGATCGGCCGGTTCAACACCCTCATTGAGGAACTGGAGGAGAAGAAGGAGAGGCCGGCGAGGGAGCTCCTGACGGTGAGAGCTGAGCCCCGCCCCCACCCACCGTGCTCGCCTAGGCTTTGTGGCATCTTTACCATCTCAGCCATCTCTTCTTCACTCACAGATCTTTGTAGCCCAAGTGATGGGTCACAGGACCACAAGTTCTGAATTCTAAGAGTCCTTGCTTCCCCCAGAGCTCCCGGGCCACTTTGCGCCAATTGTGGTCTCTTCATCCTACCATCCATTCAGATAGGGAAGATGCTTTATTTATCTCACAAATACTTTTTTATTTGTGAGGACGCCATAGTAAAATGCAAGGGAAAGTAGCACTTTGAAAAGCATCAAGCACTATGCAAACAAATGTCAGGTGCTGTTTTCCAGGCAAACCATTTTCTGTGTCACCACCTACCAGTCAGGAAGTTCTTTCTAGTCTATTTCACTTTGTCTTGCTGGAGGAAAGACACTGGGGTCCCAATACGGCATCACAAAGGCAGCATGACTTAGGGGGACACACTTGGGACTGAGAAGCAGGTGGCCTTGGGATGGGACTTGTCTTTGCCTCTGAGGGCCAGGTCACTTCACTGTCTGCATCTTATAAAATAAAGGAGTTGGGCTCCAAGATCCCTGAAGCTTCATAAACCCTAAAATGCTGTGACTCCATGGACCTGGTGTCCTTTTCTATCTAGGGCTGAGATTACAGTATTTTTGTCTTTTCTTGTGGGAAGGAGAAGTGGAAACCAAATTTCTGCTTTCTCTCTTTCTCCTAGGATATCAGAAGCACTCTAATAAGGTAAGTTTGTCTCTTCTTTCCCCACATACATAAACAGACAGGCACCACATGCCTGGTTATTGCCAAACAAATATATGTTCTCACATTACAGATAAAACCCACATGTAAACTTTCACATCCTCAATTGCATTTCCACGTATAACCATAGCATGTATAGTGTGTATATAACCATATATATACCCAGCATGGCATTACTGGAGAGTGGGCAGTGAGGAGAGGAAGGGGGTCCAACCTAGAGGAATGATGTCTGCCCATGGGACTGGTACCTCCAAGCTCAGTTAGAAGAAGATGACCAATTGAGTCTGGGGGCAGTGCTAAGGAGGATAAATCCCAGACCCCAGCATTTCTGTGCCCCTAGATGTGAAACCAGAAGGTGCCGGAAACCAGTGGCTATATCTCCGGAGCTGGGCCAGAGGATTCGGGACTTCCCCCAGCAAGCCTTCCCGCTGCAGAGGGAGATGAAGATGTTTCTGGGTAAGAGGACCCCATGGAGCACAGGTGGCCATGAAGCCTGGGCTTACGAGTGGCCTCCGTGCCCTGCTTCCCTATGCCTGGCATTGTGGCCTTTGACAAGGCTCAAGCCTTTCCAGTGCCTTTTTCCCTTATTTGCTGATTTTATAAAATCTGCTTTCAGAATACGGAGAAGGCAATGGCACCCCACTCCAGTACTCTTGCCTGGAAAATCCCATGGATGGAGGAGCCTGGTGGGCTGCACTCCATGGGGTTGCAAAGAGTCAGACGCAACTGAGCGACTTCACTTTCACTTTTCACTTTCATGCATTGGGGAAGGAAATGGCAACCCATACCAGTGTTCTTGCCTGGAGAATCCCAGGGACGGGGGAGCCTAGTGGGCTGCCGTCTATGGGGTCGCACAGAGTCGGACATGACTGAAGCGACTTAGCAGCAGCAGCAGCAGCTTTCAGAATAATGTGACAATGAACTGAGATAATAAAGCTGAAGCTTTCCAGAAAATTTTAACTATTTTGAAAAATAATGAAACCGATCTAATCACTTGTCATGAAGTGATATGTAAGATAATGATGAACAAAATTGGTCACTGTCAATAATTTTAAAAGCCACAGGGGCATTTGTAATATATGATGAGTTTTTTTATGATTGTTAATTAATAGCCACTGAGAATATTTTTCTGTGCCTTGTGGTAGCTGACTTCCCTTCCTCCTTTCCCTGGCTTTCCCCCATCCTCTACTCCATTATCCTGGTTCTCAGAGTTGAACTGGTCGTGTGGGGACTATGACCCCTTTTCCGGAACAGGGAGTGGTGATAGGTGAGGGACTGGAGGGTTTGAAATGAGAGTCAGAAATGTGGCTTGCTGCTAACACCTCCCCCTTGTCCCACATGACATCATGAATGATGCCATCTAGTTCTAAAAGACCTGCCCACAAAAAAGTCACTTTAGAAGAGTTTTCCCTAAGTCCACTTCCTGCCAGTAAGTGGCCTAGCAGGGAAGGAAATTTTACTCTTGTCAAAGGCTGACCTTTGACTCTCCCCTAAATTATTTCCAAGCAGAATGACAAACAAAGTAACCCACTTATCTGTTCATGAAGTAGATGTTTTTTGAGCAGTTACTATGTCCTGGGCTCTGTGTGAGGCATTGAAGGTAAACATGGTCTCTGCCTGCTCAGAGCGGGACAGAGAGGCTCAAAATGAAGTCCCAGCCTGCATCAGCATGCCCTGGGAACTTGCCAGAAATGCAAATCTCGGCCCCACCCTGGGCCACTTGAATCAAAAATAAGTGCTCCGGGGGCTCTGATGCAAGTTCAAGTTCAGAACCACTGGTCTAGAGGGTTCCACCTGCCATTCTTCTCTTTGTCCCTTCCCTTTCTGGGGCCTCAGTTTCCTCATCAGTGAATGTTCTGTGGTTTTGTAAGACTAATGAAATCGCATCTTGTTTTACTTCCTCTTTACAGAAAAACTCAGCTTTGAGTTGGATTATGAGCCAGGTAAGTTGCCTCTGTCAGTATGGGTGGGAGTGAGGAAACTAAAATTGAAAAGGATGGATAATTTTGCCAGGTTCCACACTGGAAAAAGTACTAGTCAAATACACACACACACACACACACACACACACACACACACACACACACACATATATATACACACACACATATATATAAACAAATGTACATACACACATAATGTCACACACGGCAGTGATACATGTCACTGCCTTTATAAGGACTGCAGGAGAACCATGAAGAAGGAAGACTCACACACTCACACCACGCACCTGACAGGAAGTTCAGGTTTTGATCTGCTCTTGATGAGACAGAAAGATTAAATCAGCCTGGGCCAAGGTCTATCGGGGAAGGGCTTCCTGGGTGAGGGGGATTTTGATCTGGATTTAGAAAAACATTCTTAGAATTGTCAGGACCCCCCACTCTCTCTCAGGTGTTGTTTCATGGATGAGAGGAGTGCAACCTGTGGGCAGGAAAGGAATAAAGACTGGACCCCTCTCAAGGCCATTGTTCCTAGTCTATCAGCCAAAGACAGTGGGATGTTATGGGGTTCTTGGAAGTGACTCTAATTCATGGACATATCAGAATTCACGTATTTGTCTCACCTTATACATACTGAAAGTAACACTATGCAGAGATCTGCAGAAGTTTTGATATCAAATGTGGCCCTCAGACGGCCTGATTGTAGATTCCTGAAGCAGAATGAATACCCCCGTGTGTGAGTCAGGGAGCCTGACAGGAGCGAAGAAGACTGGGTATATGAGTCACATGCACCCAGGGAGTGATCATGAAGTTTGGACTGGGGGTGGGGGATGTCCCCGCCCTCTGAGATACAGGAGGGATAGGACGTGATGTGTCAGCAGAGGAAATGAGAGCAGGCACACACAGCTCTGGGCGTCAGTCAGTTTGTAGGCGGCAGAAGTGCTTTTCAGGGAACTGCAGAGAACCAGATGAGAGCCCGCGTGTCCAAACTAACACACTAACCAACTAACTAATGCTGTGACCAACACAGACAGCCTATTAAAAAGCAGAGACATTACTTTACCAACAAAGGTCTGTCTAGTCAAAGCTGTGGTTTTTCCAGTAGTCATGGATGGGTGTGAGAGTTCGACTACAAAGAAAACTGAGCACCGAAGAATTGATGCTTTTGAACTGTGGTGTTGGAGAAGACTCTTGAGAGTCCCTTGGACTGCAAGGAGATCCAACCAGTCGATCCTAAAGGAAATCAGTCCTGAATATTCATTGGAAGAACTGATGCTGAAGCTAAAACTCCAATAATTTGGCCATGTGATACAAAGAACTGACTCATTGGAAAAGTCAGCATCAGCACCACCCTGATGCTGGGCAAGATTGAGGGCAGGAGGAGAAGGGGACGACAGAGGATGAGATGGTTGGATGGCATCACTGACGCGATGGACATGAATTTGAGTTGGCTCCGGAAGTTGGTGATGGACAGGGAAGCCTGGCACGCTGCACTCCATGGGGTCGCAGAAAAGAGTCGGACACGACTGAGCGACTGAACTGGACATCCTCTGAAGCAGGCGTTAACAGGTTCAAGAATCATTTACGGATGGTGCTAAAATGCAGATTCTGTCTCAGGTGGTCTGGGGTGGAGCTTGAGAGTGTCACTAACAAGTTCCCAGGAGATTCCCATGCTTCCTGTGTTTGTAGGCATTCTACACATTATTGGGAGTAATGCTAACGTGAATGCCAAGGGGAGTGTTTAGGCCTTTCTTGAAGGTGGTAGCGTGTCTGCTGACATCTGCACCCCTTTTGCTTTCCCCACAGCGCACATCTCTCTAGACCCCCGGACTTCCCACCCCAAGCTCCTGCTGTCCGAGGACTACCAGCAGGCTCGTTTCTCCTACAAGTGGCAGAAGTCGCCGGACAACCCCCAGCGTTTTGACCGGGCCACCTGTGTGCTGGCCCATGGTGGCTTCACAGGGGGAGACACACGTGGGTGGTGAGTGTGGACTTGGCTCACGGGGGCAGCTGCACCCTGGGCGTGGTCAGTAAGGACATCTGCCGGAAAGGGGAGCTTCGGCTGCGGCCAGAGGAGGGGGTGTGGGCGGTGAGGCTGGCTTGGGGCTTCGTCTCAGCCCTGAGCTCCTTCCCCACCCGACTGACCCTGGAGGAGCAGCCCCAGCAGGTGCGGGTGTCCATCGACTACGAGGTGGGCTGGGTGACTTTTGCCAACGCCGTCACCCAGGAACCCATTTACACCTTCACTGCCTCCTTCACCCAGAAGGTCTTTCCCTTCTTTGGGCTTTGGGGCCGAGGGTCCAAGTTCTCCCTGAGCTCCCAAGAGGGTGCGGCTACCCTGTCCTAAGCACAGGGCTCCAAGAGAGGACCTAAGGACTCGACCCTGGCTGGGTCACCTGCGATTTAAAACAGTAATGACTGCTTTCGATGATGTGATAGAGTCGGGACTTTGGAGAGGGACAAGGTGAGATGAACTTCAGTCTGCTGATCAAGCCCTTTCCTCAATGCCGGGTGGATGGGACTCAGACTACTGCCAGCCCTCCTCACCACCATCCCCACCAGGCACAGAAGTACTGTGTAAGAGGAATACTGGATTTGAGCGAGGAAGACTTGGGTTCTAGACTCAGCCTTGTAATGAACTAATTATATGATCTTAAACTAGGCATCTCACCTCTCTTCATCTTGTTTTCTCCCCTAAAATATTAGAGCTCATCTACTCATATCTTTAGGAAATATTTGTTGTGTGCTAATTATGAGCCAAGCAGTATGGTAGCCACTGGTGACATGAAAAGGAAAAGAAAAAAAATGAACAAACAATAAACCCCCACAAAACCTGTCCTGTATCTGAAGGAGGTCATGAGAAGAGACAGAGACGCAGGAGGGAACGAGAGCACAGTGTTGTGATGGAGTCTGATCTGGGCACTAGAACAGCCTAGAGGAGGGGTATAGCCCATTGGGAGGCAGGAGGTGAGTCAGGGTTGCTTTCAAGAAAGGGAGTCTAAAAGATGGGTATAGTGGTCCAGTGGTTAAGACTCCATGCTTCCAATGCAGGGGGTGTGGGCTCGATCCCTGGTCAGCAAACTAAGATCCCACATGCTTCAGAGTGTGGACAAAAATAAAACCAAAAGATGATTATAGTGAATGAGGAAAAGGGGGCGGAAGCATCTTAGGGAGACAGTGTGGCAGAGAAGTGGATGGATGATCTGAGACTCATGGGACACTGGGTCATTTGCACTGTCTTCATGAGCTGATTGCTCATGACACCCACCCCTGACACCATTCAGTGCCTTCTTCTGGCTGCGATGAAAATGCAGGGCCTTGGTGGGAAGGGGTCAGGGAAATTGTGGACATAAGCCACCTGAGGTCCACATTCATCCCCCTGGAAAATCAGGAAAATCCTCTTCCTGATCTGTTGATCACCATCTGACATTGAGAAATGAGACAAAAGGAATAAGATGGTGAACAGGAATGAGTCCCAAACAGCTCAGCTGTGGGAGCAGAGATAGCACCATAATAAGCTTTGTACTGGGGAAGGAATCTCAGACAGAGGTAGGGGTGAATTGCCCAAATGGAGTTACAGAGGGGACCTGTGACTTGTAGCCCAAAGCACTGGGACTGCTCCAGGGCTGGATAAGAAGTGTCATCTGAGGGACTGGGCAGAAGAAGGGAGAGAATCAGGACTTTGTGGAGATGTGTGGATGTGGGTAGAGACCTTGTAGGGGAGCAGGTTGTATTGGCAGAAGCTGTGGCTGCACGTGGTGTGAAGAAGCTGAGTGTTCATGACTCCAGAAGCCACCCTGCCTGCTGCTGGTTCAGGGACAAGAGCTAACATGTGGCTGCCTTGAGTTTGTAAGATAATTTCTGTCATTCCAAGGAAGTTTAATCCTATGTACAATAAAAGCATTGCCTTATATTTTATTTTTAGTTCTTGGTGGTGGTGTCATTTATTCTGTTTAAATATACCCTTCACTTGAATACTGTCTCTGTTGAATCTGGTCAACATAAAGTAAAACATTCTGTCATCTCCCCATTGCAGCCTCTGGGAGGAGCAAACCATCCAGGTGCAAACTCTAAGGGGAGATGGGCACAGTGTATTGAGGCCCAGGCTTAGAGGTCACCCCAAAAGTTCTGTTATTTACCCTCTTCTTTTTCCCCTCTTTTGGCAAAAGGCTTATAGGATCTTGGTTCTCCAACCGGGGATTGAACCCAGGCCCACGGCAGTGAAGCTGGCATCCTAACCACAGGACTGCTGGGGAATTCCCTGTTGTTTATCTTCAGTTGAGTGGTGGTTTAGTCGCTAAGTTATATTCTACTCTTGCAACCCCCTGGGCTGTAGCCTGCCAGGCTCTTCTGTCCCTGGGGTTCTCCAGGCAAGATTACTGGAGTGGGTTGCCATTCCTTCTCCAGGGAATCTTCCAAACCCAGGAATTGAATCCAGGTCTCCTGCATTGCAGGCAGATTCTTTATGGGCTGAGCTATGAGGGAAGCCCTCAGTTTAGCAAGTAGAAAACATAGGGAGATCAGGAGCCAGGAATTGGAAAATGAAGGCACAATTGCTTTTTCTGGGAGTGTTCAGTATTTCATGTAAAATGTGTAGTCAAAAAAAAAAAAAAGAAAAAGAAAGAAAAGAAAAAAGGCAAACGCAAGTCCTTATATAATGGTAAAAGATAGCCCAAGTCCCCAGACCTGAGATTCCACCAAAAAGTGGATTGTCTTTCTCTGTTTATATTTCACTGGCTTTAGTTGAGTTTTTAAAAATGACTATTAGCCTCTAGGGTAAATGTGTATGAAGATCCCAGCCTAAACAAGATAGCATTGTAAAGCAATTATCCTCCAATTAAATATATATATATTTAAAGAATACATTAGAACTTAAAGAGAGATCTTGGCCTGTTGAAGGATTTTACATGTATTATGTCACTTAATCTTAGTGACCCTGCCAGGTAGCTCTTATTATTATCTACATTTTAAAGTTAAAAATGCTAAGGCCTGGTGAATTTTGGGTACTTGCTTGGCAAAAATCATGCACCCAGGATTTTGATCTATGTCAGACCCAAGAACTCTTAGCCACCAGGCTACCTTGGTCAGAAATGAGTCTCCTGGTAGGTGTGAATACTTTATTATTGGGCATGCTCCCAACAAGGGACTTGGATTCAGAAAGACAATTTCTATTTCTTACACTGAGAAATAAAACTGCTAGTGAGTGAAAATACTCGTGTTGGTCTATCAGCACTTGCAGGGTAATTGAAGTTCATTTGTTTGGAGTGTGGACTCAGTGCAGAGGAAGTGGATCGATCCTAAAACACGGTGACTTCAAGATAAGGTAGCTCCGTGAGCCTCCACGCTCTGCTTGTCACAGTCTGGTCCCAAGGTTCCCTCCTCTGGGAATTGCTGGAGTCCAGAGCCTCAAGCTCCCCATCACCCTCTCCAACACCCCCAAAGGACTGTGCACACTTGGTGGGACATCCACGTGTTTATATGATTTTTTCACAGCTTACACTGTAGCAGCTCTATTAAAAGGAATGGCAACTCATTCAAGTTAGTTCAAATAATAGAAAAGTTTAGTATAAGATCAGACATGGAAATAAGGAAAATGGGACTTTTCCACCACTAACCAAGCTTCATGGGAAGCTATGGTGAGGGTGCTGGAGGGAACACAAGTAGTTCCCAAAGAAAGAACTAAAGATTTTAAAAATGTTAGTAATAATAACGAACACAGAGAGCTCACTCTGACCAGTCACTGTAAATAAATATTTTTTTAATATATTACTCATGTAATGATCACAACAACCCTATGAGGTAGGTATTATTAATAGTCCCATTTTAAAAAACAGTCCCATTTTATACATCAGACAGGTGAGATGAATGTGGGTTGGGTCACTGTTATTACTCACCCAAAGAAGTGATGCACAAATACTATACAAAGGTACTATTCATTGATCTGTATTCATTATATCATAGTTTCTATGACATCTTTTATCTTACAGTTTCTGTGGATGAGAAGTTTGGGTTCTGTGCTTAGGGTCTCATGAGGTTGCAATCAAGGTGTCAACTGGGCTGGGTTCTCCTCTGGAGACTCAATTGGAGAAAAATCCACTTCCAAGTTCATTTAGGCAGTTGGCAGAATTAATTTTCTGGCAGCTGCAAGACTGAGGGCCTCTGCTTCCTGTTGGCTGGAGGCCGGAGGCTGCTCTCAGCTCCTGGAGGCTGCCTGCTGGGCCAGAGTCACTCACATCATCAGTCCAGCAAGGAGAATCTCAAGAGTGAGCATGTTAATTAACGCAGTCCCTGAAGTGCCAGCCCATGCCCTTTGCCATATTCCATTGATTAGAAGCAAGTCACAGGTTCTGCTCACACTGAGGGAGAGGGGATCACACAAGGGTATGAACACCACGAAGGGAGAATCATGAGAGGTCACTGTAGAGTCTGACCATCACAAAAATAATAAAAGTGCCAGGCGAGTGGTACAGGTACCAGGTGCTACAGGAGCTCAGAAGGAATGCTCCTTCCAACAGATGCGTGGGCTCCACATGCAGAGGTGGGTGTGTACCATTCAAATGTCTGGATGCTCCCATTTCAGTATGAGGTGGTGAGAGATGGGTGCTACCATCAGTTCACAGGAAAATGGAGGGCTTGGATCCTGACGTCTGCAGTGGGAGCCAGAGTACAAGCCTGGTTCAGGAGAGAGGCTATGACTATTGTCCAGGGGTCTGAGGGTCAGGCATCAGGTCACAGCTCTGGCGACAAGGAATGGAGGTCATTTTCAGGAGATGGCAGGTCTGAGGGGCCACCAGGCAGACCTAATGGGAGGCTGGACAGGTTGGGGGAAGGAGAGCCAGGAGGGTGAGGTGAGTTTGAGACGAGGTGGCCCAGGGATGAACAGGTCAGAGCCGCTGAGGATGGCTGGACAAGTGACTTGTTGATTCTTTTCTCTAAGTTGGGATGGGATAGTTCAGTTCAGTTCAGTGGCTTAGTTGTGTCTGACTCTTTGCGACCCCATGAATCGCAGCACGCCAGGCCTCCCTGTCCATCACCATCTCCTGGAGTTCACTCAGACTCACATTCATCAAGTCTGTGATGCCATCCAGCCATCTCATCCTCTGTTGTCCCCCTTCTCCTCCTGCTCCCAATCCCTCCCAGCATCAGAGTCTTTTCCAATGAGTCAACTCTTCGCATGAGGTGGCCAAAGTACTGGAGTTTCAGCTTCAGCATCAGTCCTTCCAAAGAAATCCCAGGGCTGATCTCCTTTAGAATGGACTGGCTGGATCTCCTTGCAGTCCAAGGGACTCTCAAGAGTCTTCTCCAACACCACAGTTCAAAAGCATCAATTCTTCGGCGCTCAGCCTTCTTCACAGTCCAACTCTCACACCCATACATGACTACTGGAAAAACCATAGCCTTGACTAGACGGACCTTAGTCGGCAAAGTAATTTCTCTGCTTTTGAATATACTGTCTATGTTGGTCATAACTTTTCTTCCAAAGAGTAAGCATCTTTTAATTTCATGGCTACAGTCACCATCTGCAGTGATTTTGGAGCCCCCAAAAATAAAGTCTGCCACTGTTTCCACTGTTTCCCCATCTATTTCCCATGAAGTGATGGGACCGGATGCCATGATCTTCATTTTCTAAATGTTGAGTTTTAAGCCAACTTTTTCACTCTCCTCTTTCACTTTCATCAAGAGGCTTTTTAGCACCTCTTCACTTTCTGCCATAAGGGTGGTGTCATCTGCATATCTGAGGTTATCGATATTTCTCCCAGCAATCTTGATTCCAGCTTGTGTTTCTTCCAGTCCAGTGTTTCTCATGATGTACTATGCATATAAGTTAAATAAACAGGGTGACAATATACAGCCTTGACGTACTCCTTTTTCCTATTTGGAACCAGTCTGTTGTTCCATGTCCAGTTCTAACTGTTGCTTCCTGATCTGCATGCAGATTTCTCAAGAGGCAGGTTAGGATAAATAGCCTCTAATTGCTCTGGAGCACTCCTAGAAACAAAAAATCCTTCAATATATTCTGTTGACTCTTCCACTGCCTATGTAGGATGAAGATGCAAGTTAAAGGAACAGTGGAACTCCTTGACCTTGAGAAAGCCCCCCCACACATCCAGGTTGGTGTGGGTTTGTGTGTGGAAGCACATGTAGGAAGGGAGATGGGACAGCTCATACCTGTTCAGTAGGTCACTGGCATCCTAGGAGAGAGAAAGAGTGAGAGTCACCATCGGTTCTCAGGTTCCTGTTCCCTCCAAGTCCCCTCCCCACCCCACTAGTGGATGGCACCCGGGACTGCCACCTTGAGGACTGGAGGGGTGCACCCCTTTTGTGTACCCCCCCACGCTGCAGCAGCATTGGGCTGCCTGGACAAGTCACCACCACGTGTCACAGAGAAGTCTCTTCTTAAACCTCCCAGAGGGACACTACAGGTAGGCTGCCCACTATTTGGGGAGAATTTGGGGCTTTGGAAGGCACCCCAGGATATGCACCTTCAGCAGGCTGGTGTCCAGTTTCTTGGCCATCCCCTCCAGATCAGTGACCAGGCTGCTGAGCTGACATATTGCCCCAGAGATGCCAGGGATTCTGGACAGCTCTGCTGACACATCCTGCTGCTGGGCTGGCCACCGCTGAGCGGGGGCATCTGGCTGTCTTCTGGTTTGGGGTTGCTGCTCCAGCTCAGCCTCCAGCCCGTGGGTCCCATGGTCTGCCTGAAACTCCAGAAAAGGAATTCTGTAAGATCTGGTGTCAGAAGGCTCCGCCTAGCCCTCCGCCTCTGAGCACTGAGTGAGAACGCTGATTTCTCAGTCCTCCTCCGTTCATGACATTGACTCTGCCTGTCACGGGTGTTAAAGAGGCAGCCATGTTCTTCAAAAATCCTGGGACACCTTCTCCCCATCTAACACCCTTGTGAACATCCACAAGTGCATGTTACACATCCACATCCACACACACACACAGACTCTGCTATATCCTCCCACTGCCTTTTAACCCTCTCGGGTCTTAAGGTGAGGGACAGAGAGACAGAAAGGTAGACGGTCAGACAGAGAGAGAGCCCTACGGTTTGCGGAGTAATTTTCAATTGATAGTCTGCTTGTCTCTGACTCTTACCTTGAACCAGGTGGAGCAGGACTGGCTTTCACTGAACATATAAACCACATGAAGTTCAGAGGGTTTGACTTGCCCCAGGCCACTCAGCCAACAAACCCCAACACGGAGCCCAGCACCCATGTTTCCAGCCTCCAGGCGCCCCCCCTTGCAGCAGGCTGCTCCAGACAGACAGATGGCCAGACTGGAGTCCTTCCTGAGACTCTAAGAAACCCACCTTCATCTCCTGCAGTCTCTCCTCCTGAGCTCTGAGCCTCTGGAGTTCACAGATGTCCTTTCTGAGCTTCCTGACCCTGCGGTGGAGTCGTTCCTAGGGAGACAGACATGCTTGATGATCAGACCATGGGTAAGGGTGATGCCCATCGGGGGTCAGGGGTGTGGGGGGAGGTGGTTGGGGAGGGGAGCGGGGAGTGTCCTGATCCCAGGATGAGGCTAAAGGAAAATTCCGCCTAAAAAGAGGCAGCTTTCTATGTGTTAACCTTGGGGGAAGAAATACAAGAGCGTATTTAATGGATGATGATGGTGAAAAGAGATAGTTTGTTTGTTTTTTTTTAAGCCTTAACTACACAGTAATAACAGATAGTAACAGAACCTTTTCTACTGTGACTTCAGGGTGTTTTTCTCCCAACATCGAAAAGTTTTGCTGATCACTGGCAACTTTTACTACTTCTCATCAACTGCTGCTGCTGCTGCTAAGTCACTTCAGTTGTGTCCGACTCTGTGCGACCCCATAGATGGCAGCCCACACAAGTGAGGCCAGTCTAGCGAGAACTGACTTAGAGAAGAGATGCAAAGCCTCTGGGACCACTCCCCCAACCCTGGCTGGGGTGGACAAGAATCCTCTATTAGAGGTAAACCTGTATCCCAGGAAGGCATGGGACCTGTCTCTAAATCTTAAATCAGTGTCTAGATGGGTCACTGTGTCCGGGAAACTAAGGATATAATGAATGATTTCAGTTTCTAAAAAATTTACTTTCAGGTTTTTGAAAAACTATGTAGGAAGCAAAAATAAACAAAGCTGATACTGATATCAACACAGGCCTTTAATGACTCAAAATGGAAGAAAGGGTAGAGGTGACAGCGAAAGATTCTGGAAACAGTCTCCTTGCCATCCCTTTTAGACTGGTGACAAAATGTACTTGCCCTGCTAGATAAAAGGGCGTACAAAGCGTTAGTAATAAAACAGTATGGCGCCGGGGCAAGAACACTTAGAAAATGAAAGAAGAGAGAGCTCAGGGAAAGACCCATGTTTACAAAAGACGTTAAAAAGAAAAAAATACAAAGAAATGATTCACAGGTATGAAATGTACAGTGTGGAGGATATAGTCAGTAACTGTGTCATATCTTTGTATAGTGATATACTGTAACTAAACTTGTCCTGGCAATCATTTTGAAATGTATGGAAATGTTGACTCACTATGTTGTGTAAGAGGAACTAAAATAGTGTTGCAGGTCAATTGTATTTTCAAAACGAACAAACAGAAGAAAGAAATCAGATTTGTGGTTACCAGAGGTAGAGAATAGGAAGAGGGTGAATTGGATAAAGGCAGTCAAAGGTACAAGCTTCCACTTATAAGATAAATAAGTGCTAGAGATGGGTGTGCAACATGATAAATATAATCAACACAGCTGTATGTTATATATGAAAGTGGTTAAGAGTAAATCCTAAGAGTTCTGATCACAAGAAAGTTTTTTAAAAATTTCTTTGATTTCATATCTATAGGAGATAATGGATGTTCACCAAACTTACTATAATAATCATTTTGTTATAAATATACATCAAATCATTACACTGTACATCTTAAACTTTTATACTACTGTTTGTCAATCACATATCAATAAAACTGAAAGAAAATAAAATAAAAAGTAGTATATAGATCAGTAAGAGAGGAGACAAAATCTGTAGGAGATGGTGTTGAGAAACTGGCTTACAACAACAGAGAAAAATAAAGCCAAATGCTTATCCAGAATTCTAGATGGATTAAAGACAGCATGAAAGGAAAACTATAAAGTTAATGGAACATAATATTAAAAAATAAATTTGTGGCCTGGGGGTAGGGAAAAATTGTCTTAAATAAAACCCCCGAACCATGAGACAATTATGTAATTTGATGACCTTACAAATTAAATATTTCTGTCCAATAACAACACTATGGACAAGACTAACAGAGAAATGACAGACTAGGAGATAATATCTGCAATGTCTAAAACCAACAAGAGACTTATTATATACAGGACATCAAAGGAAAGCCTAGGGAGTTCCCTGGCAGTCCAGTGGTTGAGATTCAATGCTTTCACTGCTGTGGGTCTGGATTCAGTCCCTGGTTGGTGAACTAAGATCCCACAAGTCACACAGTGCAGCCATAAATACATAAATAAATAAAAAGGAAAGCCTAGAAATAAATAAGAAGACAGGAAACCAAAAGAAAAATTTGGAAAGAATCTGAACAGTTAATTTACAGTAGAAGGGATGCCCAAACTCATCAGTGATTAGAGAAATGGAAATTAATACAAAGAGATATTACTTGACCCTCATCAGATTAATAAAAAATTAGACAACCAGATAACACCTGGGGAAGGTGGGATGTGTGCGGGTGTAAGGACCACACTGCGGGCTGGTGAGAGGTGCACTGCCATAGCATTCTGTTGAGGGTCTTGGCCACCTAGGTGTGCTTTCCTCTATGATCCGGTGGTCCTGTTTCTGGATAAAAATCCCAGAGAAGACCTCACTCAGGTTCTAAGATAATGTGTCCGCTACAGCACTGTTTATGGTAACAGAGTTGGAATCACGTAGAGTCCATTCCTGGGAAACGGATGGGTAAAATGAGGAAGGTGTCTGCTGTGGAACACTGTGCAGCCATCAGAAACAATGGACCATGTGACCCACAGAACGTGAACTGATCTCAAATTCATGGTAGAACGGAAACCAAGAAGCAGAGACTTCCCTGGTGGTCCAGTGGTTAAGACTCCATGCTTCCACCACAGAGGGCATAGGTTCAATACCTGCTCAGGAATTAAGATCCCACAAGGGACCCAGTCAAGAGGGAAAAAGAAATAGAAAGAGTCCCATCATGTAATTTCGTTAATTCAATATATAAACACACAGTGCAGCAATGTGTGTTTTGCAAACTGTCTACAAATAAAAATATAACAAACACGAAGTAGTTACCCATAGAAGAGAGAGGAACAGTGATCACATTAAATGGAACAAACAAAACAAAAACAGGATTAGTGGACTAAAGATAGAAAGTGAAAGTCGCTCAGTTGTGTCTGACTCTTTGTGATCCCATGGACTATACAGTCCATGGAATTCTCCAGGCCAGAATACTGTACAGACCATGGGATTCTCCAGGCCATAATACTGGAGTGGGTAGATATTCCCTTCTCCAGGAGATCTTCCCAACCCAGGCATCGAACCCACTGGGGGGTGGATCCTTTACCAACTGAGCCACAAGGGAAGCCTGGACTAAAGATAAGAGTGTGCAATTAACTGAAGAGTGTGTGTTTCACAAAGTCAATCCGTCTCAACTTAGGTCAAAAAAAAAAATGGGGAGAGAGGATTTTGTTGTTGTTGGCTGTTCGTGGGGGATATTTCTTTCTTTTTTCCCTGTTATTTTGCTTCACTTCCTCTTTGGAAAAGAAGTGTCCTGCATCACTGGAGATGTACAGGTAGAGGCTGGGGTTGGACAAGATGACTTTGAAAGTTCTTTCTGGCCCTGAGATTCAGAAGATAGAACCAAAGTCAAAGGGCTATGGGTGAGACATCAGCAAGGACATTCAAGCAAACAAAGAGTAAGCAGAAGAGACAGCGATGTCACTAGGAATTTATTAAAAATCTGTCACGTCAATGGGTGTTACCTGCATGCATTTCCCAACAGAGGAGGAATAAAACAGAAGGAAGGGCATGTGAATTTCACTCAGGGGCCTCGCTGGTGAGGGTGGAGGCTCAGGTGGGGTGGGGAATTGTGTAAGCATGAAAGTTCAGGTCTCACAAAGTTGAAACAAGCAAATAACCTTCACCTTGTTACCCCTTCCATGTACTCTCTCTGGTGTCACAACTACATTTCTTGAAGGAGTAGGCGGTTCTCACTGTCTCCACATCCTCGTGCCCTTTTGCTCCCCAGCATCTGCCTTTGCTTCTCATCACTCTTTGGAAGCTGCTCTCTCCAAGGTCAGCAGTGAGCTCCAGGAAAGAAGCTTCGAGGTGCCTTCTTCTCAGGCTCCTCTTCTTTGCTGTGATTCTCCCCACCCCACTCTACCCACCTCCCACACCCTGTCCTTCCTTGACCTTTGCGAGGTTGTTTCTTTAACCCGGTTCTTTTGCTGAACTACGTCCTTAATTTCAGGCTTCAGATTTTATCATAATTTCCTGAAAAATGTTTGTCCTAACAGTCAATCCTATTTCTAGCTGAGACCTAAGTATCTCCCACTGCCCTGTTGGCAGTTCAGACTCAGTCTGGAGTAATCAAACTCAGTCTGGTGTAATCAAATGTATCTTCTTCTTCCCCACCCTCTTTCACAATCCACTACTCTTGACTGCCATATTTCTGTCCTTGGAGCCACGATTCTGCCTGTCATCCAACCTGAAATCTCAGTCATGTTTTGTCTTTACCTGTTTTACTCCTGTCTTCAAAGAGTTTCTTATTGTCAAATATAAGCCCCAAATCCTTAACCCAATATCCAAGACCCCACCATAACCCAATTATATTTTCTGTGTTCCTTCTCCCTGCTTTCTCCATGTTCTTCACAGGAGCCAGATGGAGTTGCTTGTGGTTTCCCGAGCACACCTCATACAGCCACACCTCTCTTTTACTTCCCTCTGCCAGGAATGCTATCTGTTTCTGCCTGTCAAAGTCAGGCCTGTTCCTAAGACCTGGTTCAAAACATCACAGTCCTGTTTTCTGGGTAGCTTAAAATTTAATGAAGAGTTTATAGTCAGCTATGAACATTGTGTAAATAAAAAGGAAACAAAGATAACAGCAATAAAGATAAATGCATGAAATAATAGAAGATAATTCAGATCTATCATTTACAGTATTCAAAATGAATAAAGTCTTTTTAAAAAAATATTTATTCATCCAGTTTTGCATTAAGATAATATTTAGTGTGTGCATATTTTGTGAATAAGGTACTCATTAGAATTAAAAAGCAAAATTTCACAAACTTTTGTCTTACTAAAATATTCCTCAGGGAGTCTGAGGAAAAAAGACAAACTGAAAGATAAGCAATGGTTCAAGATCTGTTTTGAATTCATAAATGCTTTTTAAAGTCTGTGACCCTAAAATGTGATTTCACAATAAAAGATTTTGACCAAAAAGAGAAATAAGTAGTGATGAAACATGAGAACCTAGCAACACTGAAAATCCTCTCAAATGACTTACTAACAATATGCATCAAACAAAAAGTGGTTAGAAGGCAAAAAGTTACCTTTCCCTATATAGTCACCAAGAAAACAAAAAGACCAATTTGCAAAAACATGCTCCTTACAGAACAAGTTCCAGAATATAGATTAGAAAGGTATAACCTATTATGTTTTATGAGGAAAAAATGGTGTTGATGACTAAACCCGACAATGTCCACATGATCATACATATAGAAAATGTCAGGAAATTAAGTTAAAGGATATAGGAATTCAGCAAAGACTCTCATTTGGATCTATAATGTACCAATTGCCCTCAAAAATTACTCTTATAAAATATATAGCTACCCTCAATATGAGATCTAAATTAAGAAATGTAACATCTGATTCAGTGACATAAAGGAAAACACTTAGTGATATTAATATATCCCCTATTGGCCAAGACCGTGTAGGCCCATAAAAGTAATAATTCTTAATGTAGGCAACAAATTTAGTGTGATACCAATTAAAATTTCACGGAATTCTCCATCATGCTTAGAAACTTTGCATAAGAAAATCCTTCTGAAAAGACAGTCAGCAAGAACATCAGGCACAAAAATTACTATTTGGTGAAGATGCTACTACATTTAAAAATAAACCAAAAAGCAGTAAGTATCAAAACTGCATAATAACTTTTGAACAGGAAACACTAAATCCCTAGTTTCAAAAATCAAGTTAGTGCTCCATGCTGCATTCTAGTCCCACTCGGTTTCACTCACAGATGGGTTCACTTTTCCAAACTCGACCTACCACAGCTTCACTCTTTGCAAACTTTCCACATCCCCCCTCTAACTACACAGCTGGTGTTCTTTCTCACATGTTCAGTTCAGTTCAGTTCAGTGGCTCAAATCGCAACACCTGAGTCACCTCCCAAATTGCAAGACTCCCTCCCCTTGCAGATGCCTTCTTTCATTCCCCACGGTCTCAGTGGAAAGAGTGTGCCTCCTCCCAGCCCAGCATCCACTTCTTTGCCCTCGCCCATCTAACTAGATGGCTCAGCATCATTCCATGTACTCTGCAGTCACTTCTTTCTTAGCATCTGGAACACCACTTCCCCTAGCTTTTCTCAAGCCTTGCTAGTGGCTCAGTCCAAGCCTGCCTTACTGGGTCTCCCTCCATCTTACATCTAAGTGATGGCCTTTCTCAAGACCTTGCCCTGGAAACTCTTTTCTCCCTAGATTCTCTCCTGGGGATATTGCAGCAATTCCCTTAGTTTTAAATATTATCTTTTAAAATTTATTTTATTTACTTTCATTTACTTTTTTGACTGCTCTGCGTGACTTGTGGGATTTTAGTTCCCTGACCAGGGAGGGCCACTGCACCGCCAGGGAATTCCCTTAAATATTGTCTTTATTTTGATGGAACCCTGTCCTATGTTCTGGGAATACTACCCCAGACTCTCTCTGGAGATTCCGATTTCTTAGCCAGCTGCATATCTAAGATCCTGCTTTGATGTGTCTCAACTTGGACTCGACTTGTCTTAAATGAAACTTGCTGGTTCGTTCAAACCTGTTCTCCTTAGTCCTTATCTTTCCATCATCCATCTAGTTTCTCACACTAGAAACTCATGAAGTCATCTTTTGATTCCCTTCATTCCCTTTCCCCACGTCTAATCTGTCAGTAGATGCTGTCAATTCACACTCTAATTATAAACTCTTCAAGTACAACAAGACATTTCCAGAATTGGGGCTCCCAAATCTGTATTTCCTTCTGCCCAGTCTTTCCACTGGCCGCCTTCTCTTTTCCTGGTCTCAGGACCATTGCCACCTCCTCCGTGAGGCCCTCACTGACCACATGGGTCACCCATTACTCTCCATCTTTGATTCCTGTTTGTTTTCTTCCTAGATCATACAAGGCTTGTCATTTGATTTCTTGCCTGTCTTTCTTTGGAAAATTCCTGGCAGGAGGGATGGCATCTGACTTGTTCAGCATTGTATTCCTAGCATGCATGGTCATTACTGATGGAACTTACTCAAGTCTTTCTTAAACAAATATTGTTCTTTATTTACTTCAGGCTCCTTGTCATAATGTAAAGGTAGACTTGAGGACAGAGATTATGAATCATCTTTATAGTTCCAACAATACCTGGCATGACATCATACGCAAAGCACAGACCTGAGTAAATCACTGAGTGAGTGAATAGATTTTCCCGTATATTCACTGGCCCATCAGCAGGTGGGAGACTGCTCTCTGCCCTCCTGTGACCCCCCACACTTAGAGGGAGTGATGTTAGAACTAGAGAACTTGGCCTCTTTGGTTTTCTGAGTTATTTCTCTCCCTTCCCATAAGTCACCCTTGATCTGGACTCCTCACTTTCTCATTCTGTTTCAAAATGTGTTCAAAAAGTCAAGAATCTAAAAGAAACCTTTGGAAATTCATCCTTCATTATTGGATAGAAAGACACCATGGTGAAAATATGTCAATTTTCCATCCAATCAAATGGAAACTAAATTGGGGGGTGGGAGAGAGGGAAGATTGGTTTGAAAAATGCTAAAGCTAATTGGCAAAATCAGTTCAGTTCAGTTCAGTCGCTCAGTCATGTCCGACTCTTCGAGACCCCATGAATTGCAGCATGCCAGACCTCCCTGTCCATCACCATCTCCCAGAGTTCACTCAGACTCACGTCCATCAAGTCTGTGATGTCATCCAGCCATCTCATCTTCTGTCTTCCCCTTCTCCTCCTGCCCCCAATCCCTCCCAGCATCAGAATCTTTTCCAATGAGTCAACTCTTCACATGAGGTTTTAGGCATATATAAATATCCACAAAATTCTGAAAAATAAGAATAGTCTGACAGTTCTAAGACCTACCTGACACTAAAATACATTGGAAAAGAACAATTTTTAAAATGGTTTTACACCCAGGCAGAATAGAACAGAATAGAGTCAAGAAAATATGCACGTCTATATGACCCATGGCATACTATAAAGTTGGGATTCAAATCAGTGGGGGACTATGGGTTATTCAGTAGTAAATGATGACAGGAAAACTGATCATAATTTGGAACCTATCTTATTCTTTCATCAAAATATATCTTGGCTATTCTAAGTCCTTTAAAATAAATGTTGAAGGATACTCATTGCAACATTTCTTGTGATCTCAAAACAGTAACCTATAGATAATACCAGCCAATCTATGGTACATTCATAGAACTGAACACCATGCAGTTGTTGAATTCATAAGATCTAAAGGTACTGATGGGAAAATGAAATATAATGTCCAAGACGTATTTTTAGATGATAAAAATGAGTTACAGAAAGATATGTAGAGAATCCTTGTATATCTGTGTTTTAGACAGTGTGTTCATACACACAATTTTTTGAAAGAATTATGCACAAAATCTAACAATGGTTACTTCTAGGGGCTGAGAATGGGGGAAAACAGGAAGAAAGATTTTTAGTTATGACTTTATACATTACAGTGTTGTCTGAATGTACCACTTTGATGATAAAAGTTTTTTTAATAGAATAAAAATAGTTACTATAGGAAGGAAGAAAAAGACAAACGAAGAAGGAAAAAGAGAGAATCATGTACTAATTTCCAAGTTTCAATATATTTACAGGATAATTGTTAACATATGTAAATGTGGCGCAGTGGTGAAGAATTCCCGTGCCAAGCAGGAGATGTAAGTTTGATCCTTGGGTTGGGAAGATCTCCTGGAAAAGGAAATGGCAACCCACTCCAGTGTTCTTGCCTGGGTAATCCCATGGACAGAGGAGCCTGGCGGGCTACAGTTCATGGGGTTGCAAAAAGTCAGACCATGACTTAGCGAATAAACATCAACAAAACCTGATTACGTTTCTGACCAACATCCTAGTACTGTCAATCAAGGGAACCATATAGTCTTAATATTAAAAGGGTTTTGCCTTATTTAGTCCAGCTCCTTCATACTACGGATGAAAAGTGTGAGGAGTTCATGCTTCCTGGGAATTTGATGTCACGTGACAGTGTCTCCTCTCAGACTCCTATTAGTACATTGAAACTTTAACATCAGTAGCAAGATATACACAGGGAAATGAAGACAAAGGTCTAAAATAGGATAAAGCAGAAGAAACGGAGACACGTGTCAGTTATTGAACCCCTGTGACATGCCCGGGATCAAGGACAGGGAGTAGAAAGGAGTAACTCAGGGAGGTGGTGGCAGGGGATAGCGACAATGACCTCGCGTTACCTTGTAGTGGCTGATGGCATTTCCAATGGTCAGTTCAGTGTGAGACTCGTGTTCAGGGGTCACCAGGCATTCCATGCACAGAAGGCTTCTGCTCTCCTCACAGAACCAGCACACCTTCTTCTGGTGGCTGTCGCAGGTATAGCCGGCCCCCAGGACCCCCCTCGGAACAGGGCTTCCTGCAGAGGGGGCAGCTGCGGACTCCGGAGGCCGAGGCCTTCTCCAGGTGCTGGGCCAGGCAGGCCCGGCAGAAGAGGTGGCCGCAGTCGGTGCGCACTGCCTCCTTCAGGCACTCCTGGCAGATGGGGCAGACGCCCTCTTCCCGGTGGTCCTGCCGCAGGGGCCCATGGCCTCCACCCCACACTGCCAGCGTCCTGTCTACGAGGGCCTCCTTCCCCACGGGAACTTTGGACGGCCTGCCACCCTTGACAGTCCAGCTAAGGAGGAGGCAGCCCCGGGAGAGGCTCAGAGGACACAACTCAGCCCTCCGATTTCAAGCAACCACCTGCTCTTCATCAACAGAGCCTAGCATGGACCACGGAACTCACCATTCTGCAACAAGTTCCAGAAATACGTCATCTTTCACATTCCCCTCTGGTTTTCTAGTCTTTACTAGACATAAAATCACTCTTTTTCATACACCTGGAGGAACTAGATGATTCCAAAGACCATGTTTCCTCCTCAGAATTTTCTGTGAATATTTTTACAGCTCAAAGTTAAGAGGCCGGAGTGTCCCCTGTCAGAAGCCAGAGCTTCATAAACTTCAAAGTTGAAAGTCTCTGATTTGCCCTCAGTTGAGAGAAGCTGCAGGAGCTGGTCAGTACCACACTGCAATACCTGAAGACTTGTCACACTCTAAGAGTTTAGCTACTGCTGTCAATCATGACTTGACATTTGCATCAGCACCTCTGTCAACCAGCATCTCTTTCAGGGGTGACAGAAATTCCACAATCAAAGGGACAGAGAAGAAGAAAAGGACAGAGAAAAGTCCAGAGACTTTTTCCCTTCCTTTCAAACCACCTCCAAAGACCCAAGGAAGAAAGTACTCTCCCGTCCCTATGTCCCTTGAAACACTGCATTCAACTCTCATCCCCTCATCCCCAAGCCTCATCTAGTCCTCCTTCAGAAAAGCTCCTCTGGTATCCTACCTCAGTTTCTCCCGTGGCGATTTCAGCTCGTGTCTCACTGTCCAGGTCTGGAGTTGATGGCCAGCAGGTGACTGGCTCTTTTAAACCGTGAGAATTATATATGCCCACGTGTCAACTAAAAGTGGGGGAGAGGTGATGAGGCCCATCCTCCCACAGCTGCGTGACTGACCAAGGGGGTGAGATGAACTTTGATCAGTGAAAGGTGTGGCTTGTTTGCACACAGGGAAGGAGGAAAGTCTTGGTGCCTCGGACGTGAATATGACACGAAGTCAGTCAGGACACAGAATGATCCCAGAGCCCAGCTTAGATACCTCGGGATGCAGGTATGGTTGGTGTCGGTGACACAGAACCATGGCATCTGCTAATGATACCAGAATGCCAGGTGCCCACCCACTGTCTTCCAGTCAGGCTGGTCTCAGCACTCGCCCTGGGGGAGCCCATGGGGAATAACACTAAGAGTTGCCGGTTGAGGCTTTTTTTTTTTTTGCCACCCTGTGAGACTTGTGGGATCTTGGTTCCCCAACCAAGCACTGAACCCAGTCCTTGGCAGTGAAGCGTGCAGTCCTAACCACTAGACCTCCAGGGAATTCCTGAGGCTTTGTTAAAGGTCCAACATTCTTGTTCAAATCTCACTCCATACTATCCTTCCTCAATCCCACTTGGCCACTGTCTGCTGTGGGGTTCCTATTAAAAAGTCACTTTCCCAGGCTTCCTAGGTGGCTCAGTGTTAAA
The DNA here is from genome assembly GCA_917880005.1 of Nanger dama. NCBI lineage: Eukaryota > Metazoa > Chordata > Mammalia > Artiodactyla > Bovidae > Nanger > Nanger dama. The sequence goes on from CAKJTW010000032.1 coordinate 2,137,587, forward strand.
GATCCGCCTGCCGATGCAGGAGACATGGGTTCAATCCCCAGTCCAGGAAGATCCCACACGCCATGGAGCAGCTAAGCCCGGCTGCCCCATCTATGAGGCCAGTGCTGCAGAGCATGGAGAGCTGCAACCAGAAAGCCCATGTGCTACAGCTACCGAAGTCTGTGTCTAGAGCCCGCGCTGCACAGGGCAGCCACCACGGTGATAAGCCCTGGCACGGCAGCCGGAAGTGGCCCCCACTCCCAGCAACTCGAGTAGAGCTCGCAGAGCAATGAAGACCCAGCACAGCCAAAAATAAATAAATAATACATTTAAAAACTACTTTCACCATAGTCACAGTTACTTGGCCTTTTATCAAAGGCGATGGCTCCCTCAGATCTTAGGGTGACAGATGGAGTGACCATCTTACACACTCCATACCACCACCTCCTGAGCGTGATGCCCCAGAGCCAGACGAAAATACCTGTGTGTGGAGCTCTGGCTGTCCCCTTGCTCCCTCTGCCTTGCTGTCCTCCACAGAGCCAATTCCCCCGATTTGTTACAGATGAGCCACCGAGTCTTGTGAATGAAGCTCATGGGCGCTTGCTTCCCCCACCCTACCTTGCAATCCTGCTGTCGTCCTGGGTGATTTCAAGGACGATGTAGTTGACCATCAGGCCTGAGGCCCTTAAGCTCCTTGACTGGCTCACATCCAGTGACTTTTCCTTTTGGGGACCACCCTGGTAATCATTCTCTGGTCCTTGTCAGAACAGACTTCACCCAAAGTCACAAATCCAGGCATCAGACTTGTCTTACATCTCTCTCCCAAGCTTCTTACTACCTCATCTGGTCATCAATTTCTAATCCTTGACCCCTCGCATTCCTAATTTGTCACATCTCATGAGATAATATGAGAAAGGAAAATGAGGAGAGATTAAGTTACCTGCTGAGGCCACAGACAGGTAAACAGGGAATTGGGATTTAGATCTGAATGTCTATCATTTTAGCCCATGGGCTTCTTCACCACAAAATGTCATCTTTTCACACTTTTCCTTCCCCTTACAAAAAATCAATAAAGTCTTAATAAATGGAAACATGAATTGTCAGATAGATTGATAATTATCTGACTTGAGAGGTTAGTGGTTGGGAGGATCCCTTGGAGAAGGGAATGGCAACCCATTTCAGTATCCTTGCCTGGAGAATTCCATGGACAGAAGAGCCTGGAAGACTACAGTCCATAGGGTTGTAAAGAGTCAGACATGAGTTAGTGACTAAATGACAACGACAAGGATATCATCTATTTAAACAATTACATTTAAAGAAGAAGAAAAGTCTGTGGCTAGAATGAAAGAAATTTTAACTACTCCAAAGATCTGGATTATGGTCCTAATTCCTGAGATCTGGAGCTTCATGTGCCAAGACAGCCGCAATCTCAGCCTCCTTCCAAGGAAAGTGGATCAAATGTCACAGCTGGGAATGGAGATGCTTCAGAAATTACAAACCAGTGCACACCGGTTAGGGGTGATTATTATTTCCTGCCTCAAAGTCTGTTCAGCATAGCTCCTTGCATACTGAGAGACATTTGAATGAGTGATCTTATTTAATTTTACCTGCTTTAAAATACTAGAGCCAGGGGCCCAGTGATTTGCATCTTTTCTCTCTCCTTCACTCTAGCTCTGCTCTGACACTTTCCAGCAGAGAAGCCCCTTACCTCTTCTTGTAGCTGCTTTAAATTCTTAGAATCAGTTTAAGCTCAGTTCATGTCCCAGTTTCCTGCATGAAACCTTCCTGACTACTCAATCTTCATCCTGCCAGGGCCTCCACTTACAGTTGGGCAGGGTGTGCACTGTACAAGAACACCTGGGAGATGGAATGAGGCAGCAAGGAGACTCAGCCCACCGTCTACTTACAGAGCCACGAACCTCGGCAGCCCACAGCAGCATTGCCCCCGACGAAGGGGAGGGGTCCATTCTAACTTGCACAAAGGTGTCAGAGGGGCTGGCAGATCTATATGCATCACTCTTTTTCCTGAACTACCTCTTAATTTCTTTAAAAAAAAATTATCTTTTGGCCACTGACCAGGGATCTAACCTGTGCTCCCTGCGTTGACAGCATGAAGTCTTAACACCGGACCACTGGAGAAGTCCTTGCTGTTGTTTAGTAACTAAGTCTCTTTGAGACCCCATGGACTGTAGCCCACTAGGCTCCTCTGTCCATAGGATTTCCCAGGCAAGAGTACTGGAGTGGGTTGCTATTTCCTTCTCTAGGGAATCTTTCCTACCCAGGGACTGAACCCATGTCTCTGGCACTGGCAGGTGGATTCTTTGCTGCTGAGGCACCAGGGAAGCCTAGAGAAGTCCCTGACCCATCTCCTAGTTTATCATTGTTAAATTTTTTCCAACTTCTCTGACTTTGGCTCATGCTTAGCTCCATGAGGAAAAGGACTATGTCTTCCCTCGCGGAAGACATACCTTCTGATGCCTAGCCCGCTGATGGGTATCTTAAGCCAGTCTTTCAAGGCTCCAACTAAATCCTAAGGATGTTTTCTCAGTCCATATCCAAACTGATGACTCTGAGACATGAGAGCATCAGCAGTCCCGTCCTTGAAATTCTCACCTCTGCTGTCTCCTGGGTTTCCTTTTACCTCTCTGACCATGCATTACAGGGGATCAGCTGTATCCTAGCACAGTGAGGTGAAGCTGCATGGACTTTGAAGGCAAATGGGCCGGATTCCCATCTCTGCTCCACCACTTTGCAGCTGCGAACCTTAAGAAGGTCCAGTAAGCTCCCTGAGCTCCACTGCCATCCAGATCTTTATCTATGGTCTTGATGTACTTACCGAGTTAAAATTCCTATGCATCCTTGTATGTCTCATCACCATCTCAACTTCAATTCTAAATTATTCTTACCTGGATTATTTGCCACCTTACCCAGAACAGGGCTCCCCCGTGTGGCTCAGACAGTTAAAAACAAACAAACAAACAAAAAACCTGCCTGCACTGTAGGAAACCTGGGTTAGATCCCTGGGTGGGGAAAGATCCCCTGGAGAAGGAAATGGCAACCCATTCCAGTGTTCTTGCCTGGAGAATTCCATGGACAGACGACCTGGTGGGCTACAATCCATGGGGTCGCAAAGAGTCAGACAGGACTGAGCAACTAACTTTACCCCCAAACAGGCAATAAACAGCAGTCTCTCATTGGGCAGTAGGTGGCGCTGTCTCCCAAGACACGATACACCTTATTTTCGCCTCTGGGAGGCAGGATGACTCAGGGCCCTGGGACATTTCATTTTAAAATGAGTTTCAAATCTGGCCTTGTAATTCCTCAGAGCAAGACATACCTGGCTGTGGAAAGTTAGCTCTGATATATGCACATTCAGGAAGAGGGAGGGAAGAAGGAGAAGGGGGCATAAAACTATATAAGAGGAGGAGGAGAGACAGCCTGCAGAGCAGCAAAAGGCAGGGACCAAGGAAGAAAGTGCCAGTGAAAGATATCCGATGGCAGAAATAGCCAAGAATTTTAAAATGTAGAAAGTCTAATGCTGAACCTTAATCTATCTGCTCCACGATTATGAAAAAGGAAGGGAGGGGAATAGGAGCTCAAGACTGGAGACTCAGGAAAAAGGAGAATTCAGCAGAGGCCGTAGGAGCTGCTAGTGAAAGTAACATGTTCTAGGTGGGACCTCTTGGATTCTACCCCGTGGCATGGAGGAAACAGCCTGAAATGTACTGAGGCTATTAATTAGTCCATTTACCAGGTTGATAGAGTCCTTATTTTGAGTCCTATAGAAAGACTTCTCCTGAGAAGCACAGCCAGATGGAACTGTATGAATGCTTTGGTTGTTAAGGTAGCAGAAGGGGCTGAATCCACCCTGTGTGGAAGGTGTACAAGCAACTGACTGACCGTCGGTACTTGGTTGGACACACCTGTTTTCAACAAAAGGATGAAACTATGTGATAAACAAAATACGGGAATTTATGAACTTCCAAACTTACTGAGGCTTGAAGAATAAAGAAAAGGAACCAGCAAGAGCAGAGATTGACATTAGGTGAGATGGAAAGTCAGGGGCAGATGGATGTGAGACCCCAGTAGAGAGACTTCAGAGATGGTCTTGCTGCAGTAGCAGGGTGCACAGAGGAGGATCCTGAAGCTCTTACCTGCTCTGGCCCTTTCCAGTGCTCTGGGATAGGCCCTAGCTACGTGTTTAACAGGGCCATGCTCTTCTGTAAAATTTGCAAAAGTAATATGTTTTTAACCATAGGTAAGATTGCTGTCTCTTTCCTGGTATCGGGTGACTTTGGGGTTGCAATCTAGCTAAGGACGAGTTAAGTTGGGCTTCCATTGTTCAGGTTTGTTAAGATTCATCAGTTATTGCTTAATAAGTTCATGAGTTATTGCTGGGTGTCCTCCATGTAGAAATGGTTTCCAGGAACACCTTTAACACCCACTGAGACAGCTCACCTGACATCAGAGACTAAAGTGCAGGGTCAGAGAATATGTCTTGACACAAGTCCTGTGACATGTGGTAGCAGACATCTGTGGACAGGGAGTCAGTAAATCCCTTCCACATCCCTAGATGTGGAAAATTTTAAGTGTAGGATTTGGTTTCACTGAGGTCTAGTCAAAATGGAAGTGCTTTTCTTCAGGAATATATTTAGCAATGTAACATATATGAATATGTATACATGACAAAACAAAATTATTTTTAACATATTTCTACATGAAATCAATTCAAGTTATTCTGACATCAAAAAGCAATTTGGAAGAAAAACAGTTCAGATCAAGCCAAAATCAACAAGTGATGGAAAGAGATGAATTTTAAATAGAAGAATAGAGTCCTAGGTTTTTGACACTCAGTTGGCAAAGAATAAACCTATAAACATATTACATTTTTAAAACTTTATTTTATTTTTTAGTTGTCATTTCGTATTGATTTCGTATGAATTATTGGCACCTGGAATCTTAGAATTCACAATACCTTTTTAGATCAAGGAATTAGCAATAAACAGGTCAGTGACCTTTAGCAATTTAAAGAGCTATTTAAGATTAGTCACTGGAGTGTTCTGAAATCTTAGAGCTCATAGAAGAAACTCTTAACAGAAGTTTCCCCAAAGTTAATGAACTAAAAATTGGCACATTATTGTCAATAATGATTGTGAAACTGAAATAAATTTTTCTTAACTTTCAATTTAAAAAATTATTAACCAAGCTAGAGGAGACGCCAAATTGAAACCACTGGGTGTTGTTTCACTGGGGACTCAAAAGAGTTCCGATAGCACAGCTCTTTATATCTCAGTGCAGAAAGGAATTCAGAGACAGGCAAAGTGATAGATAAGAAGTGACTATTAGGATAGGAAGCTTGTGAGGTTTACAAGCAGACAGGTGAGAACGGATGAGAAATGCAATGCTCTAAGAAATTCCTGGGCTACAGTTTTATAATCAAAAGAAAAGTGGGGAAGGGGAAAACTTCCTTGTCTTTCTTGAATAGGCATCATGCTTCCATCATCAGCTCCTCCTCCAGGCTGAGCAGGGGCGTTTTCTTGTCCCTACGTGGTCAAGCTGGTCCACAGATTATTGTTTTTCTGTGTGCAGAGAACATGTCTTAGGGATCTTTAACTTCCTGAGCTCACTGGGCAGAATGTGGGGCTCATGCCACCATTTTAGGGGCCTGTCTCCAGTGCTTCTGTTGCATGGTTTTGCTGCTAAACAAGCCTGCTTGGTTCTGTGGCTAAGCAAACCTTCTTTCTTGAGTAATCACTAACTTGCAGAGGTCTCATATTTTTCCCCCTAGTAAGATTAACTATTTAATCACCTTCTTTGTCCCTTTACTCTGTCTCTGTCAAAATGACTAATTATCACCACAGAAAATGTATTACAAAGTTGTCAGATGAAAGGGACAAAAGTATAGAAGAAGGAGCGAGGCTTCCTGAGGGACTGTCTCTCTTCATCTGGCACTGGCCTCTGGGGGCTTTGTGGCAGCTACGCAGGCCCCAGCCCGACCCCCTCCAGAGAGGTGGGTCGTGCAGGAGACCAAGGTGGCCAGCGTGGCCAGGTGTGGGCACAGGCAGCGGTGCTGCCCCTCCTGGGTGAGGGCGAGGCCGAGAACCCGCCCCTGAGCCAGAGGACCTGGGGTCCACACACGAGTCCACCTTGAGAGCGCCTGTTCCTGGCTTCCCGGAGGCAGAGATCACCCGCCAGTCCCTGGCTCCTCATGAGGAGCCTCACCTGAAAGGCCACTCAGAAGAAACCGTGGGTGAACGGCAGCTTCCCAGTTGTGAGATGGACTACGGAAGATGCCTGGCTTTTTCTGAATTTCCTTCACTTCCTTTCTTGGCCACGTTTTCCTGGTAGTGGGGACCATTCATTGCTTCGGGCCCCTGTTTGCCCCTGAAGTCTCTACCAGGAAAAGGGGCTGAGGCCCAGCCTTCTGTTCCATGTCAGGCAACGCCTCCTTTCCCTAAGGCCCTGCTTCCCGGCAGTAGATGCCACTTCATTCTTGAAGCCTACAGTTTTCTTGCCTATACCAGCTCTTGGGTGCTTGGGGCCCACCTATTTCCTTGTTGCTGGAGGAGGGAGATGATTAAATGATTGTGACTGCAAATAAAACTGAGCAAAGAAAAAATAAAGTATAAAAATATAGGGGAAATATAGTGGTGACCAGTTATTTTAAAGTATTTGAATTTTTGATGTTTATGATAGGTCAGCTTTTTAAACCTTGCAATTTGTTGCCATTGCTTTTGCTCATTCTAAGCAAATATTCACTTTGATTCCTAATGTAATATCTCTAATTTTGTGTCCTTTTTCCTTGAAGAGGCCCCAACAATGTATGAGCTTCCAGGCTCCACAAACCTAACGCCCCACCCCCCCTCACTTCCCCCACCCTCCACCACCCGAATCCCCCAACCCTCCCCCATCCTTGCTATGAGGGTTGTTTTCGGGAGTGGGGGCCAGTGATGGTGTGGTGTAGGTGGGCGCAGGTTTCCATCAGGAAGCCGTAAAGGAGATCTGAACAGTAAAGAAGTTGCCCAGGAGCACTGGCTGCGAGGCTCCCAGGACGGGTGACGGGAGCGATGGCGAGTACCCGCCCTGGCGAGAGTGCCCGAGGGCCAGTCCACTCAGAAGTCCCTGCGGCAAGTTCAGAACAGTCCCCGGGGCGGGGCCGAGGGCTCCACGTGCTCAGGTGGGTTGGGTTCCTCTCTTTGCAGCGATTCCAGAATTCCAGAAGCGAGGCTTGGACCTCGGGATTTGCAGAAAACTTCACCAACAGGAGAAGGAAATGGCAACCCACACCAGTATTCTTGCCCGGAGAATCCCATGGACGGAGGAGCCTGGTGGGCTACAGTCCACGGGGTGCAAAGAGTCGGTCACGACTGAGCGACTTCACTTTCACTTTCACCAACAGGCAACTGAGCCCTCACGTGTTTCCAACCATCTCTCAGGGTTGTTTTTTTTTTTTTTGTTTTTTGGCGGGGGTGGCTTTCCTGGTCAAACATGTGCTTTGGAATTAAAAAAAAAAAATCCACCTCAACTGAGACAATATTATCAGGATTAACCACCAAATCGGTTGCTTTTTGAAAACGCTGTCGCTCCTTCCCAGGTGGGGGCGGGAGCGCGCTCACCCGCGGTCCTCGGCCCAGTCACCCGACCGGTGCCCGACGGCCCCCGAGCCGCCCCGCTGGGCCCAGCGCTCCTCCGCTCCTCCGCGCACTCCGCCGCGGCCAGCACCCAGCTACCCCTTTCACATCACCCCGGGTGGTCTGAGTCCCCGCGCGCCTGCTCCTGGCTCTTCCTGACCCTGCGGATTTCAGGGCGCCGGCGTGGGTGCCCCACTTCGGTCCTCCGCTCCTCCTACCTCTTGCCGAGGAGTCATCTCCATTCTGCCCGTGCAGAAACCGAAGGCTCAGAAAGGCGGACCCCGAAGACCCCTGAGAGTGGTGACCAAAAGCATGTACTGTAAGTGACTGACCGTGGGAGGATTAACACTTGATTTCTTGCAACAGAGGCAGCCTTAGAAAACCGGCCTCGGAACTTTCTCCCCTACAGGACCCTCAGTCCTTCCGGATGGCCCTATGTCGACCCATTTAGCAAGCGCTCTGGGCACACAGCTCACCCCAAACCAATGGAATGAAGAAACGTTGTTTAGAAGTGAGGCCTGCAGAAACCTTAGGCTACAGACTTTAAATGCATCATTCTCTGAGAGTTTTCTGTTTGGCTCCTCTTCTGCCGCTAAAACTGGCTGCAGCTCCAATCTTCTTGTCACATCCTGGTCTGCAAACTGAGACGTATCAGGAGCCCTTATGCTGTATGCGGTGCAACTCCTTATGTTGCACGGAAGCTAGAATCCTCACAGCCACCATGAAAGCTCCTGCTTTCCAGGCACCAGCCTGGCAAGATGCAGGAACAGGCTTTTTGTTTCTGAGCCTAGTAAGGAGGCCTCCTCTGACTCCAGCTCTTTTTGGAATATTAGATGTGTACGATGCAAGATTCTATTTCAGCTCTGTCTGGGGGTAAAAGGGCACAATGTGTGTGTGCACCAGCAAGAAAAGCCCATATAGACTTTATTACTAAAGGGAAAAGGAAAAAAAAGAGGAAAATACATTTTCTGAAAGCTAAGGTTCAGAGAAGAGCAAACCCCTGCAAAAACTAAGGCCTGAATCAGGAAGTTTTCTGCTCTTATTAGTGGACTGAATAATTCAGACTTCTTCCAGGTGAAGATAACTGAAAAAGCTGGATAAAATATTTTTCAAGTATCTTAAAAATTCAAAGGGCCAGTAAAGAATGGCTGGGCCAAAGTTTGGGAAAGGAATCTGTGGATCTGAGCCCAGAACTTGAAAGCTGCTTCTGTCTGGGAGCATTTGCTGATCCTGCATGTTGCTGAGATCCCAGACTGCATTTCTGACAGCCTTTAAAGGCTTACGGAACTAGAAATAGAGTCCCCAAGCCCCCAAAATATCAAGTGTTCAACTTGTTTAAGGTGACTCTAGGCTGCAGCGTCAAAAAAAAAAAAAAAAAAAAGAATCTTTCTGGGAAGAAGCTCACATAATCCTAGGCTTTGAATTATTTCTACAAATACATCTTCAAATGTATCTAGCACACAGGCAAAAATAACCAGGCACCAGTGGGACAAGAAGCCCCACCAGTAAGGAGAGCAGGGAAGACAGAATTAGACTTACAGGGATTTCAGACACTGCCATTATAGGCAGAGACTAACGACTTTGTGTGTGCTGTGTTCAAGGAGATACAAGCCAGACTTGAAAGATCTGGCAGAGATGCAGGAATTTTAATAAGTGGCATAGCAGATGTTAAAAAAAAACCAAAACTTTAACCTGAGAGAGTCACAGGTACTGAAGTTATGAAGTCATGGAAACTCAAGTGTCGTACTCTTGTTGGTCTATCTGAAGATCATACAGATATAGAGACAATAGTTCCTGTTTCCAGTTCAGCTTTTGATATCACAGAATGACATAAACAAAAAAATAAAGCATGTAATTTGAACTATATAATTTGTAAGGGTTGAACATTCATCTGGTTCAAAAGTAGTATATAAGAACTATGTACAAGATTTGCAACCATCCACCCCTATTCTTCTCATCTGCCACTACCCACCTCTACCCCTGCCCACAAGTAAACACTTTTACTAGTTTCTTGTGTATCCTTTTGATAGGGATAGAATAGGATAGTTATACGAGTAGCTGTAGAAGTCCCCAAAGGGGCCTATAGGAAACCTAGGAAACTTGGGAGGCCTTTGTAAGTCAGTGATGGCTCAAAAAAACCTATTGGAACATTATTCAATGAAGCAGTCTTGCTTAATTATAAAACCATAAACAAAACCACAAGATATGCCGGAGGCCACTAGATGGAAGACCACCACCCTTCTACTAATACAGTAATCCTAGTTTGACCTCAGAGGGTCAGACAGTTTCCTACCTAATATGAAGGAGAAGTTAATGCCTTAACGTCTGCATTATGTCTATCTGAAGAAAGTGGTCTTTTCTCCTATCCCTTTTTCCACTATAAATTGTAGCCCACTCAATTCAGGGCAGAGCTACTTCGCCTGCCTGCTTGCATCTCTTGCAAGCGTCCTATGTTAGTAAATCTAATTCTTGCCTATCACCTTGCCTCTCGCCGAATTCCTTCTGCGCTGAGACACAAAGAACCTGAACCTCAGTAAGTCCAGATATCGGGTGAGTGATTCTAATTAAAAGATTGTGGGTTCAAGTCCCAAGCAGGGTTTTGGCTGGGTTTGCGTCTCAGCCATGTAGGTTCGATCCCAAACTGGGTTTTGGCTGGGTTCGAGTCCCAGCAAGTGGGTTCAAGTCCCAGTCTGAGGTAAACGGTTTCAATGTTTTTGTAGGTAGAAGTAAATACAAGTGTATTTATACTATATATATATATAAACATATATATATTTGTATTTTTCCCCTTTTAAAGCAAAATTTTGCCTGCCAAATAATATTCTTTTTCACTTTTATAGCCTAGCTATCTTTGTCATGTCAGTACATAGAGTCCTTAGAAATTGGTTCAGTTTAATAATGGCAACAAGATTATCTTGCACCAGGTTAAGTGCTGAGGTGATCAAGATGGAAAAACATTGCCATGAGTAAGGACTTTTAGTTCCCACTGTCTTAAGGGGAAATTTTTTTCTACCATGTGGATTTGGGAGGGGTTTTCTAGAATTTGTCCTGGGTGTTCATCCAGCTGCTTCTCCATCTGTCTTGTGATTCGGACTCACTGGAGCAGCCGGCCAGCGTTAGATTTGTTGCGAACTGGAGATGCTGGAGATTAGCCCAGGGGTTTCTGGCAGCCTGGGTGACGCAGCTCTTCTGTGTCAGGTCTGGGCCAGAGTAACTTGCTGTCTCCTAGGAGAGAGGAGTATCAGCTTTCCCCCTGCAGACTTAGCAGAATCTCTGAGTCAACTGAATAATCTGACTCAGATCAACTTTAAGGTGCTCTCAGGTCCCCGTGGTGCTAATGAACGGGACACGCGACAATGGGTGGGTCAGACAAATAGAAATGTATTCTTATTTGGAACAAAAGCTGTCCATTTTAAAAGCCTCAAGTTATTCAACATCTAAAAAAAAGGCATTGCAATTGTAGCTTTTTTAAAACACTGTTAGGTTAAAAAAAGTTACTAAAGATATTTTACCCAAATTAAAATAGCAAAGATTGGAACAAATGTCCTTTAAACTGAAATAGTTTCTTTTGGGGAGAGAATTTGAGAGCCTTGGCACTTTCATCTCTTTATCTGATTCCAGGGTCAGGGCCCTCCGATCAAAGGTGCATTCTTTATCTACTGGAGAGTCACCAGTCCAAGTAAAGGGGAGCCCCTCACTTGGCCCACACTCACCCCTCCGACTACGTTATATAAGAGCTGACTAAGCTTATATAGGCACGCTTTTCTGTTCCACCCACCTCTTCTTCCTCTTCCCCACCCTTGGGCTTAATTGGAAAGGTTTGGGAAGATGGAAAAAGATCATTTCAGCAGATGAGGAAAGAACATATGTAGTATTGCCAGCTAGAAATCAGGTGTCTCAGTTAAACTTGAATTTCAGATGATTTCATAATGTCTTAAGAAAGAAAGAAAGAAAGAAAGAAAGTGAAGTCGCTCAGTCGAGTCTGACTCTTTTAGACTCCTTGAACTCCAGCCTACCAGGCTCCTCTGTCCGTGGGATTCTGCAGGCAAGACTACTGGAGTGGGTTACCACTGTAGTATTCATTGTTTATCTGAAATTGCAGATTTAACTGGCTGGCCTGTACTTTTTATTTGCTCAATCTGGCAATCCTACTGGCACATATGGGTCACAGAGTATCGGCCTTACTGGAAAAGACAGTTTATCTTGAGGAGAAGCTAAAGATAAGCTTAAATGGAAGGGAGGAGGCCTTTAAACATCAGCAGTTTAGACTTTGTCCTGTAGAAAACAGGACTGACTGAAGATGGCTTTATAAAAATATTTATTTGGGGTTTTTCCCCTACCTTGTAGAAATACATTAATTGTAATATATTTGGCAAGTACAGAAAAGTAAAAAAGAAAATAAGTAGCCATAATTCCACCAGCCAGCAATAGCAACTGTTTACATTTTGCTGTTAATTGCCTTCAAATTGTTGCCTGATTATCATTGCATTAGTTCAGCCCATTTTGCACCTCCAGGGTGGTGCAGTGGTAAAGAATCCACTTGCCAGTGCAGAATATGCAAAGGACAGAAGAGTTCGATCCCCGGGTGGGGAAGATCCTCTGGAGGAGGAAATGGCAACCTGCTCCAGGGGTTTGCAGAGAGTTGGACCCCGCTGAAGATGCAGGTAGGCCCATTTTGACCATCTATTGAAAACCCCCCTTCCTGCCTTTTCTCCATAATATGTAATTGCCCCCTTAATGTATAATTCATTTGGTTAGCTAATTTGTTGGGCTCTTCTCAGTGAGTGGGGCTTTTGTCTGCTTTGTCACTATCGCTAGTCTTAGAACTGTGCCTGGCACATATAGAAATACTCAGTATCTGTAGGACAAATTTTTGCACATGGAATTGCTGAGACAAAAGATCTTATGTGCATTTTTAAAGAATTTTATCTAGTATATGTTGTCAACATGCAGTTCAGAGAGGTTGAGCCAGCTCATGTCCCACCTAGAGCTTGGAATGGAAGAACAGCCCCGAGTGCTGCTGTGTCCCGTGGGAGGGGTAGGGAGACCCCTTGTACAGAGTTGGCAGCTCAGAGCTAGGGGTGAGGTGTACGGTGGGCTTTACAGCGACATGGGCATTAATCTGCATATCAGTGTATTAATTTGCTAGGGCTGCCATAACAAAATACCACCACCTGCGTGGCTTCAGGCAGAAGAAATTCATTTTCTCCCAGTTCTGGAGGCTAGCAGTCCACCATGCAGGCTGTTTTCTTTGAGGCTTCTCTCCTTGGCTTGCCACCGGCCAGGTTCACAGCCTTTCCTCTTCATGAGAGCATCTCTGATGGCTCTGTGTGTCCTAATCTCTCTTCACAAGGACACCTGTCAGCTTAGGCCCCCCTCAGTGGTCTTATTTTAACTTGGTCACTCTTTAAAGGTCCTGTCTCAAAATGATAGTCCCCTCCTGAGGTACTAAGGGTTGGGGCTTCAACATACAAATTGGGGTGGATGTAATCTGGCTCATTACAATCTGCTTGGAAGACAGGAGGGGGTGGACATTCACTTCAATTTTCCTAACGTTCAGAAAGCAGCTTTCCTGTCCTCCTGAGGCTCCTCGGGCCAATGCCACATCCTCACCCCCATCTACTGCGATTGGATTTCGAAGCTGTTCACCATCCTCCTGAAAGAAAGTCCAGTCTGTGGTGTCTCAGAGTGAAGAATTATGAAGAACTCTGTGCTGGGCTCTGAGCACAGTGCTTCTATGGTACAAAATATGACAAAGTCTGATGTCTTCTGCTAGGGGTATGTTTAGATCCTCAGCTGCAACCATATTTTTACTTTTTCTTGCCAGTTTTCTTTTGATGTCATTAACTGCCCAGGTAGCCTAATTATGGAGGGTATGAGTTGAGGGTAGACTGTATGAGAATTCTCCAGAGAAACAGAACCAATTGCTGTGTAGAGAGAGAGAGATATAAGAAATTGACTCGGGAGTTGCCTGGTGGTCCAATGGTTAGGACTTGGTGCTTTCACTGTTGTGGCCTGGGTTCAGTCCCTGGTTGGAGAGCTAAGTTCCCTCAAGAAATTGGCTCATGTGACTGTGAGTGCTGGCAAGTTCCAATTCTACAGGGAAGTCCACCCAAGTTGGAGACCCAGAGAAGAGTTGATGTTGCAGCTAGAAGCAATCTGGAGTCAGAATTCTCTCCTTCTCAAGGGAAATTTTTCTCTTTTAAGGCCTTAAACTAATTGATGAAGCCCACTCACACTAGAGAAGGTAATTTTCTTTACTCAAAAAGTCTACTTAAATGTAAATGTTAAATATTAATTGTTAATCCCATCTGAAAAATACCTTCATAGCAGCATCTAGACTGATGTTGCCAAATGTCTGGGTACCATAGCCTAGCCATATTGACACATAGTATTAGCCACTCTACAGGTCAATCCAATACTTTACAATCGCTTTAGGTAAATGAGTCAACTGAAGACCAGGTCTTTTGATTTCTTCGCTTGTCCTTGTTCATACTTCATCTGGAGTTGAGTTGTTTAGGAAGCCTGCAGTTTCTCTTGAAAGAGGGAGACAGATAAGCCTGCCATTGGGATTTTTCTATTTACGTTAGCATAGCAGCCTTTAAATATCTCTGCATTTGTGTTATATCTTTTAATATTTATTTATTTATTTGGCTGTACTGGGTCTTAGTTGTGGCATGTGGGATTTAGTTACCTGACCAGGGATCAAACCTGGGCACCCCTTGCATTGAGATGGTGGAGTCTTAGTCACTGGACCACTAGGGAAATGCTATATCTTTCATGTATTTTTTATGCTATTTTTTTAAATGAGTGTAAGGAAGAAAAGGAACATTGCATTTTGTTGTGTTTTTTTTTTTTAATCCAACTCTTTTTTGAGTGACTCAGTCCCATGTTATACTGAATGCTGTAACTATTACTTATAAATTGACTTCTGTCAACCCATGCATTTATTTTTATGGTTATTTTTCTTTGCTGTCTGTGTGATATGATTTCTATAGAGGACTTTAAACTCTTTACTCCTTTTAAGTGGGGTCATAGGTTAACCTCATTTAATTTGCCAACTCAGCAAACATTTTATTTTATTATTTAAAATATTTACTAAAAAAAAAATTATTCAGTTGTACCGGGTCTTTGCTGTGGCATGTGGGATCTTTAGTTGTGGCTTGCGAACTCTTGGTTGCTTGCATGTGGGATGTAGTTCCCTGATCAGAGACTGAACCCCAGCCCCCTGCATTGGGAGCTTGGAGTTTTAGCCACTGGACCACCAGGAAAATCTCTCAGCAAATATTTTAAAGATATTAAAGGTATTTTAAACAGAATTGTTTTTGTTACTTTCAATTTCTATTTTTAACTAAGCAAAATGTGTCTCCTAGGGAGAGCATTCACAGGGTACCTCTGTGTTGGCTATCCCTTTATTAATTTTTTTTAAATGTTTATTTTTGGCTGTCTATGATCTTAGTTGCAGTGCACAGAGCTTAGTTGCCCTGCAGCATGTGGGATCTTCGTTCCCTGACCAGGGAGGGAATGTGCATCCCCTGCATTGCAAGGCACATCATGTACCTCTGGACTACAAGGGAGTTCCTGGCTGTGCCTTTAATTCTTTCTCACTCCACAGTCCTTAACTTATCTTAAGGTCTGAAAACCTTTTAGAAATCCTGTTTACATATTACTTTTCTTATAGTGTGCTTTTTAGTCACAAGCTGATTGCATTTTGTATCATTTGCCTGATTTTTTTCCTATAAGTGACCTTACCAGCAACATATGAAGGGCTCATCTTCCCACATTCTCATGAGAGCTGAACATTAAAAAAACATTTTTTTGCCAATCTGATGAGTACAAAGTTTTATCTAATTGTTGTATTTGTATTTTCTTGAGTAGTAGAGAGGTTGAATTTTTTTAATTTTAGAATTTAAGAATTACTTTGAATATCTATATCTACTGTGCATTTCTTATAGTTTTCCTTTTTCAACTAAATCATTTTGAAAAAGTTAACACAGGAAAAAAACACTCGTGTAACAATAACCTAGAATTAACAAAGGTAACTGTTTTGCCACAGAATTTACAAAAATAAATTTTAAAAAATAAAATTAAATGTTATAGATTTGAAGTTCCTTTTGTTCATTTAATTTTCTTAGTTGTTTTCCTCAAATATTGTCATAAATTTAGTGTTAATCCTTCCAGGCCATCCATGTGTTTCTACTTCTATCATGTATATAGAGAGAGCCATGAATTATCTGGAGCACTGTTTCGTGTGTTTTTTAATGTATATGAATGGCCTCACTATTGAGACTTAGCCATATGAATACTTTCAGATCCATGGTTCTCAGCTGGCGGTTTTGTCCCTCAGGGACATTTGGTAATGTCTGGAAACACTTTTGTTTGTCACACTGGGACAGAGGTGTGAGGGGGAATACTACTGGAATTAAGTAGATAGAAAGATGTTGCTAAATATCCTACAATGCACAGGACAGTCCACACAACAAAGAATTATTCAGCCTAAAATGTCAGTAATAATGTGGTTGGGAAGCCCTGATATAGATTTTATTTGATATTTTGATTTTATAAACAATACTACACTTAACATACTTATACACATCTCTGAATGCACACACGCACGATTTTTAGGCAGAATCTTAGGCTGTGGAGTCTAGTTGGGTTCAAGTTTATATTCCACCATTTTAACCAAATAACCTTGGAATAATTGCTTTATCTCCCTTAACTTCGGATGACTTGTCCTCAAAGTGGCATTAATACTTCCCTATATAAATAATTATTTCACTAATAAATATAAAATGCTTGAAACTGTGCCTAGTACATGGTAAGTATTCAATACGTGTTAGTTTTTATTTATTTATTATTATTAGTAGTAATGTTTCCATTATCATATTATGTAGTGTTATCCTGAAACTGCACATTTTAAACTCTAACTGCACATTTTGAACTATTAACAAATTGCTATAATTTATACTTTCACTAGTAAAGTATAGGTGTCTCCATTTCCCCATGTCTCTAGTCACGTTTGATATTCCCAGACTTCTTAATCTAAGGTATGAAATGATATCTTGTTTTAACTTTGCATTTTCAAGATTACTATTTCACATGCTTACTGATGATTAATTTTATTGTTCTGTGAATTTACAATTCAGTCTCAGCCCATTTATCATCACGCAATTTTGTGAAAACTTAAAAGCATTTACAAAGTTAAACCTTCACAAAATAAAAAAATTTATATATTGTAAAAAGTCTCTACCACCCCATCCTTCAGCCAGCCATCCACTTCCTTAGAGGCAACCAATGTTAGCAGCTCATTATTGTTCCAGAGAGTTTATATTCATGTTCAAGAAAATAAGAACTTTTATCCAAATGAGTCATAATACATGCATTATTCTGTGTTACTGTTTTTTCCCCCACTTAATGGCATAACTTGGTGATATTTTCCTATCTATAAATACAGAACTTCCTCATTCTTAATTTCTATTCAGGTATAGTGCTGGATTGTAATTTATTTAAATATTTTCCTATTGATGGGCAATTAGGTTGTTTCCAATCTTTTGTTACTACAAACATTGCCACAAATCCACACTATTTTAAGTGTGTGAGTAAATCTATAGGATAAATAAATTCCTGAGGTACAGTGGTAAAGGGAATTACAAGGTAAAGTGAAAAGAAAGTGAAAGTTACTCACACAGTCCTCTCCGACTCTGAGATTCCATGTACCGCAGCCTATCCCGCTCCTCTGTCCATGGAATTCTCCAGGCAAGAGTACTGGAGTGGGTTGCCATTTCCTTCTCCAGGGGATCTTCCCGACCCAGGTATCAAACCCAGGTATCCCACATTGCAAACGGATTCTTTACCAACTGAGCCACAAAGGAAGCCACCTACAAGGCAAAAGCACTTGTAATTTTGAAGCATATTGCAGTATTGCCTTCCATAGAAATTGCACCAATTTACATTAGCCCAGCAATGAGAATCTTTTCCCCTGACGTTGGCCATCACAGTGTCATCAGACTCCTGGATTTTTATCAAGTAAAAAATTGTATTTGAGTGTCATTTTAATATGCATTTCTTTCAATGTAAGTGAGGCTGAAAATTTTTCACGTTTTAAACATGTTTTCACATATTTTAAACATGTTTTCACATATTTTAAACATGTTTTAAATGTGAATTGTATTCTCTTTCCTGTGAACTGTCTGTTCATAGCCTTGTCTCGTTTTCTGGTGAGATTGTTGATCTTACTGGTTTGTAGCAGCATTTTGTTTTAAATGTTTATCTTTGGCTGCACGGGGTCTTCATTACGTCTGCGCAGGCGTTTTCTAGCTGTGGCTAGCGGGGCGCTCCTCATTGCAGTGTGCAGGCGGTGCGGTGCGGCGGCTTCTCCTGCGGAGCGCAGGCTCACGGTGCTCCGGTTTCAGTAGTTATGGCAGACAGGCCTGGATGCTCTGCAGCATGTGGTTATCTTCCAGACCAGGGATCGAACTCATTTTTCCTGCTTTGGTAGCAGATTCTTATCCGCTGCACAGCCAGGGAAGTCCCTGTAGCAGCTTTTTTGTTTCAAAGAAATTGATTCCTAATCTTTGATTAATCTATGGATCAAATTAATAGTTCTCCCAGTTTTCATTTGTCATTTGAATTTATTTTTATAAATTTTGTCATGTAGAAACACTTTTATTAAACATTTTTATTTTTAAAATTTATCATTTAAATTTATCAATATTTTCTATTTTGTGTCCTATTTATAAAGACCTTCCCACTCTGAAACTATAAAATAATTCTCCTCTGGTTTCTTCTAGTGCTTTTATATTTCCCTTTTTTTTAAAACTTTAAAATGTTTGGAATTTAGCCCAGTTTAAGGTATAGGGAGTGCATTCAATCCATTAATTTTTTTCTAAATCGCTTTCTTCTTGTTCCAATTATCATTTCTTCAGTGGAGATGGGATCTTTGTTAAATACTAAATGCCTGTATGTATTTTGGCTATTTCTGAACTTTCTGCTCTGCTCTATTCCTGACTTTGTGTTCATGCCATACTATTGAGACTCTGTAATATGTATCAATAATACAATGAGGTCATTTTCCCCAACATGTACTTTTTTTTACATTCTTTTCCATAATTCCTCTTTTTCGTAGCTACTCTTATTTTTTCTTATGACCTTTTTTTAAAAAAATAATATTTATTTAATTGGCTGCGCAGGGTCTTGGTTGCCACACAGGGGACTTTTGATCTTTATTGTTGCACTTGAGATCTTTAGTTGTAGCATGTGGGATGTAGTTCCCCGACCAGGGATCAAACCCAAGGCCACCTGCCTTGAGAACACAAAGTCTTAGCCACTGGACCACCAGGGAAGTCCCCACACTTCTTATTTACAGCCCCTTTCAACTCTCTTGCCTCCTGTTTTGTTTTTGATTTTTTTATTTAATTTGGCTGCACTGGGTCTTAGTTGCGACATGTGAGATCTAGCTCCCTGACCCGCTGCCCTGGGAGCACAGACTCTTAACCACTGGACCACCAGGGAAGTCCCTTGCCTCCTATTTTATTGGCTAAATTTTCTTTATTAATATTTTTCCCTTTGCTGCTTTGAAAGTTATAATTTCTATTCCTTTAGTACTTATCCTTGAATTTTTATCTTATGTCATTAACTTCATATTTTTATAACAAAGTCTAAAAGTTTTAAGTATCTTTAGACTCCTAAATTCTTAGCTCTCTTAGGTAGGTCTTTAGCTATCCTCCAAACTTCCCCCTGCTTCTAATTCCTGTACTATAGTTGTCTAAAATTTTAGCTCTACTTTTCTGAAGGCAAAACTTTTGTTTCTAATGTTTTTACAGTCAATGGTATACAATATTTACCAATACTGTTGAATTATGTTTTCTTTGCTTTGTGCATCACACTCCCATCATGGAGCCTTCTCTTTTAAAGAGGGAGACCTCTCTCTTTTGAAAAGATAACTTTCAGGTTTTTCAGCAAGATTCCAAGGATCTCCTGGGACTTCCTTGGCAGTCCAGTAGGTAAGACTCCACACTCTGAATGCAGGGCAGGAGGGTTTGATACCTGGTGGAGGAACTAAGATCCCACTAAGTAAGATTCCACAAAGGGAAAAACAGAATTCAAAAGGAAAAAGAAAAGAGTTCAAGGATCTCCTGGTGGAAAATTAGTTTTTTAATGTCCAAAAATATCTTTATTTTGCCCTCCTTTATGAATAATAGATTAACTGAATATAGACACCTTGGTTTGGTAATTTCTCCCACTTTCCAGAAATATTAGTATCAGTTCTAAAGATTTACTTGCATGTTGATGTATGGGAGAAACCAACACAATATTGTAAAGCAATTATCCTCCAATTAAAAATAAAAAGATTTACTTGTTCTTTGATAGATTCTCTCCTATTTCATTCTGGCAGCTTTTGCAATTTTCTCTTTCATTCTCTTCAGTTGCATTACAAAGTGTTTTTAGTGTGAAATTATTTTTCTCTTGTTGTGCTTGATATTTGGTGCATTTTCAGAGGACCCTTACATTCTGAAAAAAACAAAAAACCTGAAGGCTTTTTCTCTTCATATTTTGCTCCTCCATTTCCTCTCTTCCCTTCTTCTGAACTTCCGACTGGATACATGTTGGAGCATTTTGATTTATCCTCTGTATCTCTGACCTTACTTGGTTTCTGCTGCTTAGTGATTCTCTGTGCTGTGTGTTAGTAAACTTCTCAAAGGGTGCTGACAGAGCACTATCTTACATTCATGAATTCTCTCATTGACTGGTTTTAGTCTTTTACCTTTAAAAAATATATTGTCTATTATTAGTATGTCTTGGAAAGAGGAGGGAGTAGTGGTGGCCACATGAATTTACATCCTCATCTTGAAGCCAAATCATTTTTCTCTATTACTGCTATTAACCCTTGACATGTCATATTAATGCTAGTAAATCCTCTTTTGCTATTATTCGTCCTTTGATTTTTATGGCATTATTTTCCATGTTGAAATTTTTGTTTTGTTTTTGGTAATCTATCAATATTTTAATTTTATGTCTTCTTTTTTATGTCATTCAGAAAAATGACAGCTCTCTCACATTAAGGGTAAATATTCTAAATTTTAATATTTTCATACTTGATCTTTAAACCACCTAGAATTTTTGTTTATGGTATACAGTGCAAGTCTAATTTTGTTTCCTTCTAGATAGTCAATTATGGCAACAAGTGGGACTATATCAAGCTAAAAGCTTCTGCATAGCAAAAGAAACAATGAACAAAATGGAAAAACAACCTATGGGATGAGAGAAAATATTTGCAATTCATATACCAAATAAGAGGTTAATATCCAATGTGTTTAAGAAACTTCTACAACTCAATAGTAAAATCCCACAAATAATCCAGTTAAATAGTCTATTGAAGAGACTGGGATTTCCCTGGTGGCTCAGGCAGTAAAGTATCCACTTGCAATGCTGGTGACCCAGGTTCAACCCCTGGGTTGGGAAGATCTCTGGAAAAGGGAATGGCAACCTACCCTAGTGGAGAATGGAATGGCAACCCACGCCTAATCTTGCCTGGAGAATCCCATGGACAGAGGACCCCAGCAAGCTGCAGTCTATGGGATTGCAAAGAGTCAAACACAACTGAGTGACTAACACTATAAGAGAGTGACTAGCCATTTTTCCAAAGGAGACATACACATGGCCAAAAGGTATATGAAAAGGTGCTCAACATCACTAGTCATCAGGGAAACACAAATCAAATCACAATGACATATCACCTCACACCTGTCAGAATGGCTATCACTGAAAAGACAACAAATGCTGCCAAGGATGTGGAGAAAAGGGGACCTTGGTGCACTATTGGTGAATGGAAATTGGTGCAGCTACCATGGAAAACAGTATGGAAGATCCTCAAAAAATTTAAAGCTAGAACTACCATAGGATCCAGCAATCCCACTTCTGGGGGTATGTCTGAAGGAAATAAAATCCAGAATTCAAAGAGATATCTGCATTCCCATCTTCACTGCACTTTGTTCCCCAAAGCCATGACTTGGAAACAACCTTAAGTATTCATCAACAGACGAATGGAGAAAGCAAATACTATTGTGTGTGTGTGTTTTATTTATTTCAAATATTCATTTATTTGGCTGTGTCAGGTCTTAGTTGTGGATAAAGCAAATACTGTATACAGCCAGGTCTTAGTTGTGGCATGCAGAATCTTCATCGTGTCACATGGAATCTTTCCTTGTTACACAGGCTCCTGAGCACACACGCTTTTGTAGCTGTGGCACGTGGCCTTAGTTCCTCTGTGGCCTGTGGGATCTTAGCTCGCCGGTGGATTCTTAACTACTGGATCTCAAATATATTTAAAGTCAGCCATAAAAAGATGGAAATCCTGACATTTGTGACAATAAGAATGGACATGGGGGCATTAGGCTAAGTAAAATGTCTGACAGTGAAAGTCATGTCTGACTCTTTGCTATAGTCCATGGAATTCTCCAGGCCAGAATACTGGAGTGGGTAGCCTTTCCCTTCTCCAGGGGATCTTCCCCAACCCAGGGATTGAACCCAGGTCTCCTGATCTTCCCAACCCAGGGATTGAACCCAGGTCTCCTGCATTGTGGGCAGACTCTTTACCAGCTGAACCACAAGGGAAGCCCAAGAATTCTGGAGTGGGTAGCCTATCCCTTCTCCAGGGAATCTTCCCAACCCAGGAACTGAACCAGAGTCTCCTGCACTACAGGGGAATTCTTTACCAACTGAGCTACCAGGGAAGCCTGATATGGCAGACAAATGGCAGACAAGAGAAAGACAAATACTGTAGGATTTCACTTGTATATGGAAACTAAAAGCATCGCACTCATAGACACAGATAGAATGCTGGTTGTCAGGGTCTGAGGGGTGAGAGACATTTGAAGATGTGGATCAAGGGGTATAATACAAAATTTCAGTTATAAGATAAGTTTTGGGGATGTCATGTACACTGTGACAATAGTTTATTATATAATCAAAAGTTGCTACAAAAATAGATCTTTAATGCTCTCACCACAGCAATGACAACAAAAAGTTATTTATGGGAGGTGAAGGATGTGTTAATTAACCTTATTGTGGCAAACATCTCACATATGTACATGTGCCAGATCATCACATCACATCACATTAAGCCTTCACAATGCTTTATGTCAATTATATCTATAAAGCTGGGGGTGGGTGAAGGTGAGATGTCTTCAGGAGCCAGGTAGACAGAGGCAGTAAGAAGTGGTTCAGTTCGGTTCGGTTCAGTCGCTCAGTCGTGTCCGACTCTTTGCGATCCCATGAATCACAGCACTCCAGGCCTCCCTGTTCATCACCAACTCCCGGAGTTCACTCAGACTCGCGTCCATCGAGTCAGTGATGCCATCCAGCCATCTCATCCTTGGTCGTCCCCTTCTCCTTCTGCCCCCAATCCCTCCCAGCATCAGAGTCTTTTCCAATGAGTCAACTCTTCCCATGAGGTGGCCAAAGTACTGAAGTTCCAGCTTTAGCATCATTCCTTCCAAAGAAATCTCAGGGTTGATCTCCTTCAGAATGGACTGGTTGTATCTCCTTGCAGTCCGAGGGACTCTCAAGAGTCTTCTCCAACACCACAGTTCAAAAGC
Source organism: Nanger dama (assembly GCA_917880005.1). Classification (NCBI taxonomy): domain Eukaryota; kingdom Metazoa; phylum Chordata; class Mammalia; order Artiodactyla; family Bovidae; genus Nanger; species Nanger dama. Next base: position 2,160,793 of record CAKJTW010000032.1, read on the forward strand.
ATCAATTCTTCGGTGCTCAGCCTTCTTCACAGTCCAACTCTTACATCCATACATGACCACAGGAAAAACCATAGCCTTGACTAGACGGACCTTAGTTGGCAAAGTAATGCCTCTGCTTTTGAATATGCTATCTAGGTTGGTCATAACTTTTCTTCCAAGGAGCAAGTGTCTTTTGATTTCATGGCTGCAGTCACCATCTGCAGTGATTTTGGAGCCCAAAAAATAAAGTCTGACACTGTTTCCACTGTTTCCCCTTCTATTTCCCATGAAGTGATGGGACCGGATGCCATGATCTTCATTTTCTGAATGTTGAGCTTTAAGCCAACTTTTTCACTCTCGTCTTTCACCTTCATCAAGAGGCCCTTTAGCACCTCTTCACTTTCTGCCATAAGGGTGGTGTCATCTGCATATCTGAGGTTATTGATATTTCTCCTGGCAATCTTGATTCCAGCTTGTGTTTCTTCCAGCCCAGCATTTCTCATGATGTACTCTGCATATAAGTTAAATAAACAGGGTGACAATATACAGCCTTGACATACTCCTTTTCCTATTTGGAATCAGTCTGTTGTTCCATGACCAGTTCTGTTGCTTCCTGACCTGCATACAGATTTCTCAAGAGGCAGGTCAGGTGGTCTGCTATTCCCATCTCTTTCAGAATTTTCCAAAGTTTATTGTGATCCACACAGTCAAAAGCTCTGGCATAGTCAATAAAGCAGAAATAGATGTTTTTCTGTAACTCTCTTGCTTTTTCCATGATCCAGCAGATGTTGGCAATTTGATTTGTGGTTCCTCTGCCTTTTCTAAAACCAGCTTGAACATCAGGAAGTTCACGGTTCATGTATTGCTGAAGCCTGGCTTGGAGAATTTTGAGCATTACTTCACTAGCATGTGAGGTGAGTGCAATTGTGAGGTAGTTTGAGCATTCTTTGGCATTGCCTTTCTTTGGAACTGGAGTGAAAACTGACCTTTTCCAGTCCTGTGGCCACTGCTGAGTTTTCCAAATTTGCTGGCATATTGAGTTCAGCACTTTCACAGCATCACCTTTCAGGATTTTAAACAGCTCCACTGGAATTCCATCACCCTCACTAGCTTTGTTCATAGTGATGCTTTCTAAGGCCCACTTGACTTCACATTCCAAGATGTCTGGCTCTAGATTACTGATCACATCATCATGATTATCTGGGTCTTGAAGATCTTTTTGTACACTTCTTCCATGTATTCTTGCCACTTCTTCTTAATATTTTCAGCTTCTGTTAGGTCCATACCATTTCTGTCCTTTATAGAGCCCATCTTTGCATGAAATGTTCCCTTGGTATCTCTAATTTTCTTGAAGAGATCTCTAGTCTTTCCCATTCTGTTCTTTTCCTCTATTTCTTTGCATTGATCACTGAAGAAGGCTTTCTTATCTCTTCTTGGAAAATAAAACATCCATCCTCTCTAAAGTCATACAAATTATTATGTCTAAAATCACTATGTCAAATGAAACCTACCTATAAGTTAAATTCTGCCTCCAGGGGACAGCAGTTTAGGATGAGGATAAACTATAAAATATTATAGAAATGTTAAGATGCTTTAATTTCACCTCAAAGCAAACAAAGAGGAAGGCCTTTTCATAACATTTATGAAATGAAGGTATAACACTTCTGAAAGCCTTGGCTTCCAACAGTTTCTATAATTAAGGTAACCATATAATTCATCATCCAACCTGGATACTTTTGAGAATGAAGGATGATCTATTCATTACATCAGGTCAAAGGTGAAACCCAGCACTGTCCCAACGTAAACCAAAATATACAATCACTCTGATTATAATCCAAAAATTACTCACAACACCTGTCTGACCTAAATGTTAAGATCAGATAAAGATGAAAGATGTGTTTCTTGAGGGAGACCGATGGCAGATGCTGGAGAGAGAGGAGGTAAGGGTGGCAGCTGGGATCCAGATGAAATGGGAAGAGAGGTTGGACCCTTCCCTTATATAAGAGGGAAGGAGCAAAGGTTGTGATGCAAATGTGTGGAGCTACAGAAGGGAGTGGCGGTGGTGGTGGTTGGGGGAAGGCAGTCCAGGGATCAAGTAAGTACCAAGAAGCAGGAAGAAACACAGAAAAAACAAAGGATGAGCATGTTACACACCAGAGTGTTGAAGATGTTGGGGGAAAAAAAAAACCAGAAGAGGACAGACTGATCCAGGTGCTGCGGGAAAGTGAAACACCAACTAGGAGGGAGAACAGAGAATGACCTTTTAGCAAGGAAGTTCCTTGCTGGTTCCACTGTACTAGGAATCTCCCCAGGGGAGGAATGGTTGCCTCTCCTTTTAACTGGAAACTCCCTGAGCGGGTGATTATATTGTTGTAGGCACACATTCCGGGAAACAAACCCACTCAGAAGGACAATGCAGATAGTGGAGTGCAGTTTATTACACCGGCGGGCCAAGGCAGTCTCCTCTTAGCCAAGAACCCCGACCAGTTTTTGTGAAAACCTTATATACCCTAAGTGTACTTGCTCAAACCCACCTCCCCAAATTCCTTGAAATTAGTCTGGACAAGGTAAAAGAGAGATACGATCAAAGTTAGCCCATGATTCATGTGTCACAAAACTAGATAAACAGTGGACATTTATCAATAGGACTGTGGTCATATCTCGATAAACTTAATGGAATTTACGACTTTGTTCTGTTACAGAGTTAATTAGCATATTCTTTTAGGCAACAGAGAGTCCGAGTACAAGTCCCGAGGGTCTTTTATCCGGGGGTCTGGTTTTCCATTGGTATGCCATTTCTACAGATGCTGGGCACAAAGTTCAGAGTCCCTGGGAGGGTCACCATGCGTGTAGCCTAATGTTTGCAGCCTGGCCTCAGATGGGGTCCAGCTCTGTCTGTTTCCTCCTTCAGTGTTTCCCACATTTGCACAAAATACTTAAAAGTGTGGAACCAAATTATAGGAGGTAGAGAATTACCCCCTTCCTTTGCATATGTTCTCCTAAAGTCTGAGCTCTGCATGAAAGAGATGCTCAAATCATTACTGGTGAACTGGCTGTGACCTTTCGGGAAGCATTTTCCAGTCCCTCCACTCCTTCCCTGAACCTCTGAGAATGGACTTTGGTGCCCTGGTCCTTCTAATGTCAGTTAACTGCCTCATAAACACCCTTAATTAGTCCAAGGTTCAAGAATACTTACCCCATTTTATAAGTAGTGTATATTCATTTACTACATCCACTCATTCTCAAGAGGCAGTGAGGTAACATTGCCCATCTGTTTCCCTCTTTATAATATTTCCTACCTTCTAATTTTGACTCTTTTCTACTATTGTTTTTTTCATCTCTCTCTGATTCTCTAATTAATAGACTCTGACCTCCATCGCCTCTGTTATCTTCTCTTTTCCTAGAACCAGTGCCCACAGCTGACTTCTAGACTTCCTACAGACTTGAAGAAGCCTTTGGCCCCATCATGGCCCATCAACAGTTTACCAGTAAGCTTCAAGAAGAAGTGATTTGCCCCATATGCATGGATATTCTGCAGCACCCTGCTACAATCGACTGCGGGCACAACTTCTGCGTCAGTTGCATCACTCAGAGTGGAGAAGCAGAAGACAGTGTTCTTAAATGTCCCCTCTGCAACAAAATTGTGAGGAGGGACACGATCACGCCCAACTGGCTCTTGGCAAATCTGGTGGAGAAAATCCAAGCTATGGATCCCTCGGAGATGCAGCCAGAAACGGAAGAGCTGAGATGTCTAAAGCATGGAGAGAAATGTCATTACTTCTGTGAGGTTGATGGCAAGTTCCTCTGCATGGTGTGTTGTGGATCCAAGGACCACAAAACCCACAACACAACTCTGATAGAAGAAGCTGCCCAGAGTTATCAGGTAGGCATTTGGGGGTCCCTTCCTGTTCCCCCATTAGGCCAGGAGCTCAGTGGGGACCTGGAAACTGTCATCTCCTCCCTCTGGGTTTGTACCCATTGCCCCTATCTTTGCACCTGAGTAGAAAATTTGCAGTCAAGCCCAGTAAGTTCAAGAGTCTAAGACCGGAGAACTGATGCCTGTTGTGACCAGGGTATAATGGGGAATGGAAGGAACATGGAATTTTGAGTCAGAGGTGTAGGTTCAGGTTCAGACTCCTGAACTTTCTATAGATCTTTCAAGGAGTCACTTTACCTCTCTGAGCTCCAGGTGCCTCCTCTTTAAATGGGGCAAACAAATGGTACTTCTTAAGAGTCGTAGGTATAACAAATGAGAGAAGGTTTGTGGAAGTCCTTTGATAACCCCAAAGCACATCCAAATATTAGTCATAATTTATTAGTTATAATTTATTACCACATTCCTTTCTCGTAGGTCACTTAGGATGCCTTTCCATAGTTCTTCCTGCCCCACTCACACCCCAGCCCCCCAGCTTGAACAGGAAAGGGGGATCTATTATTAATGACACAAGGACTCGTCCTCCATCCCAAAAGATAGGAGGGCATCATGAGGCCAAGAGGTCTCCAGGCACAACTTGCCAAGACAACTCTCTCCCCACAGGGGCGGATCCAATCACAAATCGAGGTCTTGCAGCAAAAGGAGAGGGAGATAATTCAGATGAAGGCACAAGGTGAACACAAGATCAATGTCTCCATGGTAAGAAAAAACCCAGGTGTGGGTCTCTCTGTCCATGAGCTCGAAAGCAGAAACGGTATCTCTGCAAAACTCCTAGAATTCTTTATTACATTGACCACTCAAAAAGACCTCATTGACAAAGGAACAGATACAGAATGGGATGGAGTGTAGGAGGGACAGAAAGGACTGTGGCACCAGCGATAAGGGTGTGCTCCAGCCTTCTCCTCCTCTACAGCATTTGGTTTGCCAGTGCTAGCATCTTCCACGTCCAGCCTCGTGTTGTTGGAGTAGGTTGGCCACTTTGGTCTCCTCCACCTGGGGACAGGTAGTGTAAGGAAAACTGGTGCTGGTCTTAGAATTGGAAATATCATTTTTAAGATCCATCTCTGCCCCTCACAGTCCCTTACTTACCTAGAAACTGACTTCTCAAATTAGAAAATGAAGACACTATGAACCCACTCAAATATCTGTACCTATTTTGTGGGTGGGTGTGTGTAAAAAGGAAAAAAAAATCTATGTGAAAGCAGACTATAAACTGAAAAGACTTCTGGAAATATGAGTACTTAATACTTAGTTATTAAGTATTGGCTACCTGTCCTTGAAAGCAAAATATATAAATAAATAACCTAATATGAAAACAAGGCACATAGTAAGGGCTTTCAAAAGCTTGTTCTCCTCCCATTTCCTTTCCTCCATGTCTGCCACTGCATGTTGCTCAGAGTAAACTTAATAAAATGATAACATTGAATAAAATGGGATAGAAGGAACTTTGAGGCCATCCTATCATCTTCTGAATGTCCACTTTCTTGCCCCCAGGCCCAGTTGGAATTAGAGAAGCAGAAGGTCATCACAGCCTTCAGACAGCTGCGTCAGGTGCTAAAGGAGGAGAAGAGCTTCCTCTTGTCCCGGATCAACTGGCTGGGTCAGGAAATATCCAAGGGGGAGAAATTCTATGTCCTTTCCACTGAGACGCAGCTGAACTACCTCAAGAAGCTGACGGATTCCCTGAAGTCTAGACAGTGTTTGCCGCCAGGCCAGCTGCTCCAGGTGAGTGTATCTTGGGGACCAAGTTGTAAAAATACAGAAACCCCTCCCTGGTTACAGATCAGAGCACTGACCATGTGGCAGGATACCAGAGTTGCCTCTATCTTCCTTCCCCCAGCTCAGTGCTGTCCAATAGAAATACTGTGTGAACCATAATTTACAAATATATTTCACACAATGTATATAACTTAGTACAATGTGAGCTATGTGTAATTTAGAATTATTTTGCAAGTCACAAATATGACTTAAACTTTTTTCTTGTAGCCACATTAAAAGGATAAAAAGACACAGGTAAAATTAAGTGAAATATTTTATTTTATCCAATATATCCAAAGTAGGACTTGCCTGGTGGCTCAGACGGTAAAAGCATCTGCCTACAATGCAGGAGACCTGGGTTCAATCTCTAGGGCAGGGAAGATCCCCTGGAGAAGGAAATGGCAACCCACTCCAGTGTTCTTGCCTGGAGAATCTGATGGATGGAGGAGCCTGGTAGGCTACAATCCATGGGGTCACAAAGAGTCGGACATGACTGAGCAACTTCACTTTCACTTTATCCAAAGTATTATAATTTCAATCGTTAACCAATATTTTTGAACCTCTTCCTTTTAAAAAATTGAGTCTTCAAAATCTAGTATATGTTTGGCAGATCTTAGGTCAGACATCATATTTTGAATGGTTGAATTAAATGTACTCTGACCAAATCGATATACTTGTGGTTAATGGAAAAAGTATTTTACACTATTTCCGTTTTTTTTTAAATTTAAATTTGGATTGGTGACTCTCATAAAATTTAAAAATGTGGTTCCTTGTCATACTAGCCATGTTTCAAAGTGTTCAACAGCCATGTGTGACAGGTGGCTGCCATACTGGACAGTGCAGGTCTAGGTGACGCACAGCTTGAGCTGAGCTCCCTCCTGAATCCATCTCCCACTCCCACTAGTTCAGAAATCCATTTCTTTTCTTTTTTTTTTTAAGAAAGACCACACAAAGCCATTCCAGCCCTTTTCCTGTCTCTCTTCTCCCTTCTCTGGTTTAGTCTCAGAGACAAAACTTATTTTCAAACAACTCAGTTAGTTCCTCTCGAGGTCTGATCATTTTCCTGCCTACTGGCGTATTGGACACTTCCTGGAGGAATCCTTTGTGGAGATGTTCATATAGGAAGAGAGATGTTCTCCATTCCACCTGTTCTACCCCATGCCCTGCATGGTTGGCACTTCCTCCTTGGCTCCCATGAATCAGCCAAGAGCTAAGACTGTGCTGTTTCTCTTTCTCTTCTAGGACATCAAAATTGCCTTGTGCAGGTATGATGGGCCACCCCAAGAGCATTTTGCCCACTGATTCATTCATCTTACAATGCTCAACATACATTCAAATACTCAACATTCTTCCCTCCCAAGTTCCTGTCTACTCTGTCTAACTGCAGTCAGGTACTTAGGCTGCGGCTTAAGCTGAGTTGGTTACTAAAGAGAAGAGCTGTTTTCTTTATATTCCTCTTTCTTCATCACAGATTTTCCTATTTCCTTGCACTTCCTGCATGACCCCTTGCTCAACTAGATGGCTCCTGGGTCCCCTACCCCATCTCTCCGCCCCCTTCCTCTCTGCTTCTTTATGGCTTATCTCCCATCTGCATTTCCATATCACACTATGCCCCAACTCACCCTGGCCCCATATCCCTAGCCCTGGCCGCCTGACTCTCAGCTCACTGTCCTCTGATTTCCTTCCCTACCCCCAAAGCTCCATCACCTCATCCCCACTTCTTTGTCACAGCTCTTCCTCCCCTGCACCCCATCCCTTGATCTCACCATCCAGTTCAGCCATATCTTCCTAGAAGTGAAGGATTTCATTTTCTCAACCCAACCCCTGTTTCAATGGACCTGGAGAAAAAACTCAGTGACATCAAATCACGGCATGATTCCCTCATAGAGAGCCTGAAGAGATTCAAAGGTAAGGAAGAAGCTGTCACCAACTCAGTTCACCTTCCCTTGGGGGATTCTTCCTCCATCACCCCAAGGAAATAGAACTGTAACTCATCCGTGTCAATAGTAATTATATAGGACATTTCCAATGCCGGGCTCTCTGCTGGGCACTTTCCAGGCATCTGTATCTTTCTTTTCAGGCATTTCTTGCACTCTGCCTTCATCATGTTTCACCTGTTTGCCTCCCTGATTCTTCTTGTGAAAGCTGCAAGAGGTTCCCATGCCTGGCACAGTGACTGGCAGGAAGGTGGTAGACCAGTTGTCTGGTGGGCCAGAATTGGAATTCAATCTATTTCTGACTACAGAATACAAAAAAATAGATTCAAGGTCAATGACATTTTAGAGAAATCCTTCTTGCAGCCTTGCAGGGAAACAGAAGTCAGACAGGCTTTAGATATTTGGTCAGATATTTTTCAAAAACATGTCTGGGTTTACAACTAGGAAGACAGCTGGGTATTTGTAAGGACTCCCTTCACAGCAAAGGTTGTGCTTGTCTAAACCAGGAGTAGAGAGAGTTGAATGTAGTTTTCTCCCAGGAAATATCACAAGAGTATCCCACCCCAAGACCCTTCCCATACGCCTCTGGAAAAAGAGGACCAGGACAATGCCCCCAAGAATACCACTTGTTTAGCTAAGAATCTCCACTCCCCAGACACAGAGTTTTTGTTCTTAATTTTGTTGTTTTGAACTTTTCTTTCCCTAGTAACTGCTTTGCTTTGTCCAGTTCTCCCATCCCACGTCGGGTAATCTCATGTAATCCAACAATTTCATAGCCATTTCAGGTTTTCATAGTCATTCCAGTTTGGTTCTGAAGGTTCCTGGTGGCCTAGTGGTTAGGATGCTGGCCTTTCACTGCCATGGCCTGGGTTCAATCTCACATAAAAGAACTACAATCTAAAAAATAAAATTAAATAGTTTGGCTTCAGTTTAGAATTTCAATAAAGGGGTTTATTACCTTTTCACTTTGGCACAGGCTGGGATTGGGCATGGAGAAGGGGCTACAAATACACTCTCTACCTTTTGGCACAGATGAATGTGGTCTGCTGTATTTTCTACCCCCACCCCCCCACCCCCCACACAGTCCCCTAACTCCCACCTGGCCCTCTTAAAGTCCACTGGATGGAGGGGGTTCTGGGAGCCTACTTAGAACACTGGTCTAATCTCCATAGCTGCCTAGTCTGAGGATGGTTGCCTCTTGTTGAGGAATGACTGGGTCTGGGAAACCAGAGGTGGAGGGGTTGGTGGCTGGAGCCTGAAGGCCCTGGAAGCATAGCACTCCTGGCCAGTGTTTGCTCTGGCTCCAGGTGTGCAGACCCCTCATAAGAAGGTCGCTGAGCATTCCCTATGGCTGGGCTGGTGGCCCTCAGAGGAGATCCCCTGTGTCTCCCTCCACCTGTACCCAGGGCTGGCTCTCTCCTGTCCTGGAGCTACAGGGCACTAGAAGGTTGCAGAGGCCCAGAGGAAGCCCCTTATCTAGGGGTCCCACTCTATAGCTCTTCCCTTAGTCCAGCACCCCTACAGCAAAAGCAGGCCAGACACAGGCCATCATCCCCAAGTTATGGGCTCGTTCTCCAACCACACAAAGGCTTTTGTCCTCTGCCCCTGTTTCCATGAGGGTACACAGACGTTGACAGCCCTCCATGTCTGGGAGACGGGGGCACAGAACTCCGTCTTTGGGGAGAACTGGGGCAGCAGGGCACCAAGCGCCTTGGTCTGGAGCTCCCTTGCCTTTCTTGTCTTGAGTCCTGTCTTATTGGGAGAAGAGGGATTGCCACCCAGGCTTTAAATAGGTGGGACCATCCTTTACCACACCCTGTGCCTGACCTTCTTCTGAAGTCAAAGTGTGAGGCCAAACAGCACCTTTGTCCCTCAGCCCTTTCTCCTCAGTTCTTCTCACGGAAGGGACTAGATTTGTGCTGCCCAATATGTTAGCTACTAGCCACACATGCACTTGGGCATTTGAAATGTGGCTTGCCCGAAGTCAGGTGTGCTGCTAGTGAAGGAAACATGTCAGATTTCACAAGACTTAGTGCGAAAATAGAATGTAAAATATAGTAATAACTTTTTATAGGTTGAAAGGCAATATTTTAAAATAATTATTTAAATAGAAAATATAATTTTATCAGTTTCTTTTTGTAATGTGACTACTAAGTAAGTAAGTAAATGTTAGTCACTCAGTTGTGCCTGACTGTTTGCGAACCCGTAGACTGAAGCCCACCAGGCTCCTGTGTCCATGAGATTTTCAGGCAAGGATACTGGAGTGGGTTGCCATTTCCTTCTCCAGGGGATCTTCCCAACCCAGGGATTGAACCCTGGTCTCCTCTGCTGCAGGCAGATTCTTTACCGACTGAACTACAAGGGAAGCCCTTGTAGTTGGGCTAGAGAGCCACTCCAGGGTAACAGAAAGGGCATCTCTCAGAGTTTTACACCTTGGTCCACTAAGACTATGAGAGTCAAGTTCAAGGCATTTGAAATTTGATGCCCGCTGTGAGATAGTGGGTTCCTTGTTCAAACTCTGAATTTACTCCGTCTTACTCTGTTCTCTCTCCACAGACAATCTCCAGGCTGACAGCAAGAAAGATAAAAGCAAATTCCTCAGAAGCATGACTGAGGAAGACAGAAAGAGCTGTAAGTGATGACTGCTCATGCCGTTTGGGGAAAGTGAAAAAAGCAAAGGGGAAGAATTCTGTCTCTCTGATTACACAGAGGCCAAATATAGGTGAATCCCCATTCCTCATCAAGGGAGAAGCACAGGCATATGGATATGTTTTATTATTTTAAACTCAGGTAACTCACAAAACAGAGGCTAATCCCAAAATTTAGAAACATTTAAAAGTAACAGAAAATTCTGGGACTTCCCTGGTGGTCCAGTGGGTAAGACTCCATGCTCATAATTCAGGGGGCATGGGTTTGATCCTTGGTTGGGGAACTAAGATCCAAGATCCCACGTGCTGCACGGCATGACCCCCACCTCAAAAAAAAAAGTAACAGAAAGTTTCAAATTTATTTCTCCATTCATCAGAGAAAAGAAAGAAAAGATAAGACAAGGAGAAGACAAAAGCAGCTCAGTCTCTGTAGTAGTAGCTGCCATCAGCCATAGGCTGGGTTTCTGGTTGTAAGTCAGGTCATGACAGCCCAGGGAGGGAGACCCCCTGTAATGCAGCCTATGCCCAAGCCATCAGAGATGGCCCTGCTATCTGAGATGGTAACACTGGAAGTACCATTTCTTTAAGAGCCACCATGTGCTAAGCAGTCCACTTCTAAAAGTTCAAAATCTCACTACCATCCTCCTAGACAGGTGTTATTATTGGCAATTTACAATAAATAGGGCCCCTGCAACTTCAGAGAGGTGAAGTAAATTACCCAAGTCACGTGACTATTAAGTGGAAAAGACAGCATTAGAAATCATTTTGCCAAAGCCAGAAACTACACAATGCCTTCCAAAGCCAAGAGCAGAACTTAAGATTCTGTTCCACCAGTGTTTTTCCACCAGAGGAGCTATCAGTGTTTGTACACGGTTAAGTCTCCACTGTGCTCTCTGCCTTGCAGTCTGCTGAATCACATCCCAGGCCTCAGGAAACATTCTAGGCCAGTAGGGTATCCCCCAACTTTGCAAGCACTGGGACAACCTGAAAGGCTTCTATACTTCCTCATGACCTGGGGGCAGTCCTTACTGAGAATCACCAATTCTTCTTCTTATTGATGGTGGCAGGCTGTTTGGTTTTTAATTTGCAGCTTCCGGTTATCAAGACCAACATTGGTTTTCTCTCACCAATTCCTAGGGCACCTGTTAGAGAAAAATGATCCTAAGATGAACAAAACCTCGGAGCCTGAGTCAACCCCTCCAGGTAAGAGTCCTACCCCTGAATGCTGGTGGCTTCTAATGGTGGAGTCAAGGAACCTCCAAGTCTACAGGGGGTCAAATGCTGTCCCCACCCAAGCACCTGGAGGGTATGCAATTAATGGTAAAGAATCCGCCTGCAATGCAGGAGATCCAGGGGTTCTATCCGTGAGCCGAGAAGATCCTCTAAAGAAGGGAATGGCTGCCTACTCCAGTATTCTTGCATGGAGTTGCAAAGAGTCTGATACCACTGAGTGACTAGCCCACACATACATGCAATTAAAAGGAAAAATTACAATTAGATGGAAAAATAGCTAAAGTAAGCTTAACCAGTGAAGACAGCTTATAAGTAGAGGGGTTTTAATAAACTGTTCCTTTATCTATCATTCAGTAAGGCAAGCCCAAGAATTTCTGTTGATCCCCAGCTACTGGAACCATGTGGGCAGTTCCACTTCCCTGAGTCTGCCTCTGATTCCTCCTGCTGTGTCTCGAGCTCGGTGGCACTTTCTGACGTTGCTGCCTTGCCCCCATTGACTCTCTCTCCTCTCCTCTTCTTCTCCCTCAAAGCTGACAGGACAACCAAAACAGCGCTGCCAAACGCCGTCCTCTCAATTTCACTCGGCCCGCTCTTCCGGAGCCGAAACAGGGCCTCTTTTTGTTTCTTATTCACGAAACCGGGACAGCTCTGAGAACCTGGGGAGCCCTGAAGCTACGAATGTTGAAGAGCTCAAGAGGGTGATAGGTGAGTGGCTGAGAACACTGAAAGGTCCCTGAGGGAGTGGAGACGGGGATGGAGGCGAGGACTTGGAGAACGGAGCAGGTGTTCTCAAGCAAAGGAGGACGAGGACCCAGCGCTTGGCTTCTGTTTACTGCTTTGGCTGTGGTGCCCCCTGGTGGATAAAGAAAGTCACTCTAGTTGACTGCTCCGGTCCACTTTTTTTTTTTTTTTTTCAACTACCAAGGCATCAGTTTAGCCAGGGTGGAATCTCGAGAGCAGTAAAAACTACCTGGGCCCCAATCCACCTAACTCATCCTCATGATTCTGACCACTCTTTTTCCTCTTCCCCACATTCCCACATCCTCCATCTCTCCTAAACACCCCATCCAGCAAGGAAACATTAAGTCGTATTAGAGTAAGAGGAGGACTTCCCTGTAGCTCAAACGGTAAAGGATCTGCCTGCAACGCAGGAGACCAGGGTTCGATCCCTGGGTCGGGAAGATCTTCTGGAGAAAGGAATGGCAAGCTACTCCAGTATTCTTGCCTGGAGAACCCCATGGACAGAGGAGCCTGTCGGGCTACAGTCTGTAGGGCTGCAAAGAGTCGGACACGACTGAGCGACTCACACACACACACACACACACACACACACACACACACACACACACACAGGGACACAAGGAGGATGAAGCCCCGATTCCTAAGTCTTTGGCAAGGACTGGAACCACAGCTTCTTAAGCCGTTGTAGAGGGAGGATGGGGTCTTTTACCTTTGACAAACTATAACTTAATATCCAGATCCAATGAAAAGCGTGTGCGGGGCAGACTTCCCCAGTGGTTAAGACTCCATGCTTCCACTTCAGGGGCGATGGGTTCCATCCCTGGTGGGGGAACTCAGATACTGCCCGCTGAGCGCCCACCGCCCCGCCCCGCCTCAAAGTGTGCGCAAGTGGTGAGAAGGGGGCTGACAGTTCCTCCTTCTGCACTCCACTCCTCCACTGAACCCTGTTTTTGAGGGGCTGTACTTCAGAAAATTACTCGAGCTCAGACAGTCTGAACCTCGACATCTCTTATACAAGCCTCAAATCTTGTTCTAGATATGAGGACCACAGGAAACGGGGAAGGAAGAGGAGATAGTCTCAGTTCTGAGTGTTAGAATGACACCTCCCCACCACTGTCTCTGAGGGAGACCACCCTCAGAGCTGCATGTGGTGAAAGTTAGGATTAACGTCAAGGAGGGGCGGGTGGCTAGGACGTCTCTGGGGGCAAAGGTGACCTTGACTTCTAGAGAAGGCCATCCTAAAGGGGGCCGGATGTCTTGACCGGGGCTTGCCCTTCTTTCTCATCTTCCCGCAGACCCACTGATCCTGGATCCGGCTTCGGCTCACCCAGATCTCATCATTTCCCAGGATCTGAAGACAGTGACGCTGAACTCGGTTCTTCAAAGAGCTTGCGCTGAGCACACCGACCCCGAACGCTTCTATCCGTTCCGCTGTGTTCTGGGCTTGCCAGGCCTCAGCTCCGGCTGCCAGACCTGGGAGGCAGAGCTCCAAGGGCCCGGGGGCGGGGGGCTGCGTGGTGGGCGTGGCCTCGGAGCTAGTACCTAGGAAGGGCATGCTGCAGATAGAGCCCTTGAGTGGCTTTTGGGCGCTGCGCATCGCAGGCTCCGAGTGCCAGGCGCTCACCGAGCACGGCACCCGCGAGGAGCTCTCGGTCTGTCCCAGGAAAGTGGGCGTCTGCGTGAATCACGAGTGCGGCAAGGTCGTGTTCTACGACGCCACCACGAGCAAGCACCTCTACACCTTCCACGCCTCGTTTCCAGGGCAGATCTTCCCCTTTTTCCGGCTCCTGTTTCCCGGGACCCAGATCACCCTGAGTCCCTAGAGTTGTTCCTTTGCTTTCCTCTGCGTCTCCTCCCCGTTACCCCCTCGTTTTGGGATGTGTGCGGTAGGGTTGAAGCTAGACTTCCAGGAACCCTTTAGGAAGGTTACCTTCTTTGGCTTCTTGATCGAGGCCTGGTATCTCTGATATTCCCCCACGGCCCCCACCCCACCCTTTACATTTACCTTGTTACTTTCAGTCCCCCTTTCTCCCCAGTATACCTAGGTTGAAAAGGAAGCTTCACAGACTATTTATTGTCGCATTATAAATCAATAGGTGATAGTTGAAGATTCTGCAATGAGAATGTTGGTTGAGATGCAGATTTCAGGAGACCACACACTGATTTGAGGCTGTAGCTTTTCTCCTCGATGTCCTTGAGAGTGTGTGCAGGCTTGGCCCGTTCCTTTTGAGGAAACTGAAAAACATGACACCGGATCGCTGATTGTTGTCTCCCCAGACGACTCAGTCAGGTCTAGACCTTTTGCAAGTGAGGACTGTCTGTCTATTATTTTAGGATGACCTCCAGGATATATTAAGTGGGGGGAAAAAAAAAAAAAAACAAGATGGAGAATAGTGCACACAGCATGCTATACTTTACCTAAGAAAAGGGGAAATGTAAATATACTTTTTTTTTTTGCTTATATTTAAAGTGGAAGGATAAACCAAAACCTAACAAAAACACTTACCTTTGGGAGGAGGGGAAACCAAGTGGAAGACATGGAAATTAGGCTTTGGAATTATGTAAATGTTTTACATCATTATAAAACAAAATTAAATTAAAACAAGAGGAACCTAACTGTGTAAGTAGTTGGTAGCTTAAATTCTCTGTAATTGGTAACTTCTAAGGAGTTAGTTTAGGTGACTTTAAAACACAGTAATTTAGCTGTATCTCCTTTGTGGAATATAGCCTAATGACAAAAAGAATTGAAAATAAAATTTAAAATCTTCAGTTATCATCTTGGTAATAATATTTGTGTTGTTATTCTGAATTTATTATGTATTATGTTGTTTAGTCCCTAAGTCATATGTGACTCTTTTGTGACTCTATGGCTTCTCTGTCCATGAGATTTTCCAGGCCAGAATACTGGAGTGGGTTGCCATTTCCTTCTCCAGGAGATATTCCTGATCCAGGGATCCAACCTATGTCTCCTGCATTAGCAGGCAGATTCTTTACCTCTGAGCCACCTGGGCAGCCCATGTATTATATACATGTACATATATACCCAAATATAATAAGATAAAGAAAATAAGCAATTGCCATTTCCTTCTCCAGGAGATATTCCTGATCCAGGGATCCAACCTATGTCTCCTGCATTAGCAGGCAGATTCTTTACCTCTGAGCCACCTGGGCAGCCCATGTATTATATACATGTACATATATACCCAAATATAATAAGATAAAGAAAATAAGCAATTATGTTAACAGGAACCAAGATTTTCCACCTGAAAAATTAGTTTTCTCTTATGACTATGATATAAAAGAAGAGAAATAAAAACATAGTGATCCCAAATTTGAATTGGAAAATCCTAATGTAATAAACTCATGATACATTTTCTTAAAAAAAAAAATGCATTCCTTAGCTTCCTTCACAAAGAAGCCCTATTATTAATAATAATAGCTTAACTGGATGCACTGAGCAAGCCCTGCTTACACCCAGATGAAAATCTTATTTCCCGCTCAAAAGAAAATGGCTCCTTGAAGAACTGGTCTAGGTCTGGGAGAAGAAATACACAAGGTGACCCTGGAGCATTTTGTTACATCAGATTGTGAGAAAGTTACTGGGGCCATGTCTGGTTAAAGACGGGACACTTTTAAGCATGAAGGAGGATAATATCTGCAATTGATTAATATATGTCAACTATGCAAAAAAATTTTTTTCCACCAGTTCATCATGACAACTAAAAACTCACTGGTCACTTTTGGAAGATGCTAGAAACCGAGCTGTGATGGCTAAGTGGTTAAGGCATTGGACTAGAAATCCAATGGGGTTTGCCTGGGCAGGTTCAAATCCTGCTCACAGCATTCTGCTTTAGGGTCCCCTTGTGGCTCAGCTGGTAAAGAATCCACCTGCAATGTGGGAGACCTGGGTTCAATCTCTGGGCTGGGAAAATCCTCTGGATGAATGGAAAGGCTTACCCACTCCAGTAGTCTGGCCTGGGGTTACCAAGAGTCAGACACAACTGTGCAACTTTCACTTTTCTTTCAGAAACCTTTACTTCTTCCTGAACGCTGGTAAATAAAGATACAGTTTTTATGCCACCATTCTTGTACAAATATATCTAAGATCACCAAATGGTTGAGGGACAGGTCTTTATTACATATTCCAGCTAATAAATGAAGACAAGGTGGAAGAATATCATTCTTTTAAACACCTAATGAAATAAAGGACCAATACAATAATCAACAGCTGCTAGAAACATATGTGAAAAGCTTATGGGAATCTTACAATGATGAATCATTCCGACAATACTTGGACCCACTGATCAACCCTAGCATCATAAAAAGAAAGACAACCCAGCATTATGTACTGTCCAATGTAATACAATAGGAAGTAATGACTTGATGTATACTTGCCAAAAATGATGAACCTAAAACCCATCTATCAGAATCATTTTAACAATGCTAACAGAAATGCAGTCAGCAATCCAAGTTTGGGAAAATTCACAGGACAAAGAATCACTTAGGTTCATCAGATAAATTTCCAGAAGAAAAGGGGTTGGGGTGCAGGTGGGGGAGATAAGAAAAAGGGAACTTAAAGATTGAAAGAGATATCAAGCAAACGCTATGGTGGACTTGTTTGCATCCTGGTTTGAACGAATTAATTGTAATTAATTTTAAAACGAGACAAAATTTAACAGACTGTACATTTATATTAAGAAATTGTGCACTTGTAAGGTGTGATAATTGTACTCTTAAAAGTGAGGTTTTCATATATTGAAGTTTTATTAATAAAATATGCCTGGAATTTGCTTAAAAATGACACACTGGGGAAAGGGAGAGGATGAGAGGGAGGCAACTGATGAAACAAAATTGGTCATGAGCTGATCATTGTCCAAGGGGGTGATAAGTTGCACAAGAGCTCATCATATTAATTTCTCCACTTCGTGTGTGTTTTAATCTTTCCATAATAAAAAGTTGATGCACACAAAAAATTTAAGACATCCTGTAAGTGTGGCCTCCCATGGTCAATATTTGGGAGTGGATCTAACGCAGAACCCCAAAATCTTTTCAAAGATGTGAAAAGGTTTTAGTTTTTAGAAAGACTGGCTTAACCTGAAGTATGAGAGGATGTCGTTTCCTTTCAAAGGCAAATCGTCAGTCTTTTTTCTTCCTTAATTTCCTCAAAATTAATGTCTGGACCAGGTGTATCCTCCTAACTACTCACCTCCCCACACCACCACCACCATCAGCATCACGCGCAGCAAAGACTTTGTATAGTGTTGCCTCTTGAGGGATGGAAGTTAAACTCAAAGAAGGACTGCCCCTGTTTCCACGATGATCCCGTAAAAATAAGAGGCGAGAGGCTTGGAAACCGAAGCCAAGAAGACGACAAGATGACGGAGAGCAAGACTCAGGATTTGCGCCAGAGTTCCAGATTATTACAGGTTTCTTCCTCTTCGACTCCCTTCAGCCGGGTGGAGAGCGGGGTAGGCGGATGGGGCGGGCTTCCCGGGCATTTACAGCCAACCGGTTCCAGTTGGGAAACGGCTGGATTACAAAGGCGTGGGGAGCCGCCCGCGGATCTCCGTGTGGCCGCGCGCGTCTCCGCAGGGGCAGGGCGCATCTAGGAGTCCGGCCCGAGAGGCAACTCCCGCAGCGCAGATTCCAGGAGCGCGCAGTCAGCCCCAGCCCGCCCCCGCCTCCGCCCCCCATCCTGTTTCCCGCATCGCCCTCAAGGCACCGTCGATTACAGAAGCAGCCTTCATCTGCCTGTTAGGCGACGACGGGGTACAAGGTGACCAGGACCCACATCCCCGCCCCAGCCCTCCCGTCGCCCCCTGCATTCCTGCAGAAATCTTCCCGGGGCAAAGTTCACAGTCACTATATCCGGTATTCAAAGTCCGAGTGGTTGACATCACTCTCTATCTCCTAGTTTCCTTTTCTTGTCTGCAGATTTAGCTTCCTTACCAGAACAGGAGAGCTTCTCCAAGGGCTGAATGCAGATTTCATACTTTCTCCCTCCCCTGACTCGTAGCACAGATCCTGGAATAAGGTGGTTGATCGCATTCACTAAGTGAAAACCATCCCCTAACTCCTCTTTCTCCGGAAGGACTGGTATCTTGGCAACCCCACTCAACTGCTGTGGAGCAGCTTCACCTTACCTCCTCCAGGACACCTCCCCCAGTCGGGGTTCCTGGCTCTTCCTGTAGGAAGGTCCCCACTCCCAAGCCATCGCACTCACCTCGGTAGACTGTGAAGTCCTCGAGGGCAGAAGCTGCCTCTTACGCATCTTGGCTTCCCTCTCCTCCCCTCTTGCACAGTTCTTAGTGAATGAAGGGACATACTGTGACATGGTTTAAATCTGGGAAGGTCTTCCCCTCTGGTCCCGTTAGGGACCTGTGACCTGTCCCTCTTCTGCGCCGTCCAGAGAGAAGCACTTTTGAATCTTTCAGAAGCTGACAAACTAAGCAGTCACTGAGGCCAAGGCCTAGCTTTCTGTTCTCTCGTTGAAGGTGTTTTCGGCTCCTCCACACGCTGATAACAGTACTAATACCTTCTTTACAGAGTTTAACAGTTTATCAAATGGTTTTATACACCGTATTCTATTTGTTCCTCACAGCCTCTTGAATTAGGTATTGGCATCGATGCTCAAACTCAGGTCTTTCAACTGAAAGCAAACAGAAAAGCCATATTGAAAAGGCAAAATATGGTAAAAATATGTGATAGTATGGTATAGCAAATAATAATCTTTCCGTGGTACTGCCTTCTACCTTGACATCCTCAACACCTGTATTCATTTCCTAAGTCTGCTCTAACAAATTGCCTCAAACTGGGTGGATTAAAACAAGAGAAACTATTCTCTCACTGTTCTGGACGCTAAATGTCTGAAATCAAGGTGTCAACAGGGCCATACTTTCTCAGAAGTATCTAGGGAAGAACCTTCCTTGCCCCTTCAAATTCCTGTGTTTGCTGGCAATCTTTATCCTTTGTCCTTCCTTGGCTTGGAGATACATCAGTCAAGTCTCCCTGCCTCTAGACTTCACCCTGCTCAATCCATCCTCCAGGACAGAGGCCAACATAACCCCCTCTCCAAAGTTTATTACCAACATTTTCAAACAGAAGACTTAGAATATTTTATAGGGACCACTCAAATATCCACCACTTAGATTCTATCGTTAGCACTTTACTACAATTGCTTTATCAAGTGCTTTTTCCATCTATCCTCCCCTTTATCCATCCATCAGTCCATCTTATAATTTTATGCTTTTTAAAGTAAGTTGCTTAGGAGCTGCAGGTTCAATCCCTGGTTGAGGAACTAAGATCCCATATGCCACTCAGTCAGAAAAAAACAAACCAAAACAAACAAAACCCCACAAAACCAGACAAAATCAAGTAAGTTGCAGACTTTCAAATGATGTTCAAAAACATAATCTCATCAGGTCAGGGCTTACGGAACATTCAATGGACATTCCATGATGCCTTCATTGGGGCAAGCATAAAGCCCAAACCCGTTTGTAAGTGCCTCCAGCCTAATCCCTCCCGACACTGCTTCTTACTTTCCATTCTAGTGAGATCAATTGCAAGTAAAATTCTCCACTCATCATGCTATTTGTCACCTCCCTGACCTGCTCGACTTGTCCCTTCTCATGAGATGGTCCTCGACCTCCAGGGCCTCAAGGATCCCCTTCCCCAGAAAGCCTTTCTTGTACCTGCCTCACCCATGAGGGTCGATGCACCTCTTCTTGAGCTGGCAGCAGCTCCCAGGGCATTCTTCCCTCAGTCACTGCACTCAGCTCTATAGATCACTAGAGTGATCTGTCTTTCCCCACCTTATATGTGCTCAGTTGCTCAACTGAGTCTTACTCTTTTCAACCCCATGGACTGTAGCCCATCAGGCTCCGCTGTCTGTGAGATTATCCTGGCAAGAATACTAGAGTGGGTTGCCATTTCCTTTTCCAGGGGAGCTTCCCAACCCAGAGATCGAAGCTGTGTCTCCTGTGGCTCCCGCATTGGCAGGCGGATTCTCTACCACTGGGCCAGCTGGGAAGCCTCTTTCCCACCTCTCAAGCCCCCAGATGAGAGCTTCCTGAAAAATCGTGGATCCTGCTTTATTTGTCTATTGTCCTTCGCACCTAGATCCCTGTGTGGCCTGTGTGGGTGCCCAGTAAATATCTGTCGAGTGAATGCATGTCTTGTTTTGTCCCTTCTGACAGCACCTCCTGCCTTTGTACCATCTTCTCTCCACACAGCCTGGCTCTGAATCCCTAAGGTAGAGCTCAGAGGCTAAGAATGAAGGAAAGAAACACTGAATATTATCAATATCCTCCAACCATCGACCCCCAGAAACACACCTGTAGTTGAACACGTTGGGCTTATTACTCTTTGCATCAAAAGAGTAGGGAGCTGTGGGACATCTCAGAAAGAGAGTGTTAGAACAAAAACTTGTGACAGTATGTGGGCTTTGGTTAGGCGATTTGGGGGCAGGCCTAAGAAAAAGGGGCTTCGCTCAGTGGAATCAGCCTGCCAGTGCAGAAGGCCTGAGTTCAATCCCTGAGTCGGGAAGATTCCATGGAGAAGGAAATGACAACCCACTCCAGTATTCCTGCCTGGGAAATCCCATGGACAGAGGAGCCTGGCGGATTATAGTCCATGAGGTCACAAAGAGTCAGACACGACTGAGCACACATGGATGCTCTCACTAAGGAAGCAGGGATTTTTCTCTAGATAGTATGCTGTCAGAAAACAGGATACATTTTGTAACTATCTCAATCAGTTCTTTCTACAGAGACGTCCTTGGTGGTCCAGTGGTTAAGAATCTGCCTTCCAATTCAGGAGATGTGGGTTCACATACTGCAACTAAGACCCCATACAGCCAAAAATAAATAAATATTTTAAAAAATGAAAGAGGAGATTAGAATGAGGGTAAAGAAATAATAGCATTTTTGGAGGGGGGCATGGGAAGGAGTGCTTGATATTTTGTGGGTGGCACAGTGACTTTTTTGTTTGTGCTCAAATAGAATTATGAGCTGGCCTTGCTTTGTCTCGTGATTTCAGAGTGAACTCGTCTGAGGTCTTTGTTTTGTAAGACAGTTTATGCTTAATAGGAGAATAACGTGGTTTGCCTGTGAGTGTCAAGCCAGCTTCTGAAAGTCAGAGCCTGCTGTTTTGTCAGAGGCTTCTCCGTGTTTAAGTGGGGAACTGGCTGAAGGATGAATTAGTGGGGTTGGGGCACATGTGTTTACCCGTGTAGGATCCAGTTCAATGCCAGAAACTTTCAAAGAGAGTAAGTCTCGAGTTTTTCTCCAGTGTCCAACTGCCAGCTCAGCCATGTAATTCAGGTCACCGGCAGACACATTCTCCCTCGTGGTCATCACCCGCACGGCCGCAGGAGGGGACTGGTGACCTCGGGCACTGGTGAAGCTGAGAGACCAGCTGCCTTCGATAGCCTTGGCTGCGACCTCTCCCAGACTCCTGCTCCCCAGACATCCTGCATCCTCACAGGACAGAGACTCTGCAGCTTGACTCCTTGGTCTGGCTGTTTTTGTTTGTCATCCTGCCCGGTATCACAGCCTCACAGTGACTCCCTTACCGACTCATGTGAGCCCTAAGGAAAACCTATTAGATATGAATTCTTTGTTGGTTTGTGACTGTGGCCTCTAACCAGACTGGTTGAGCTCCCTGGACCCCAAGGGCCTTGTTGTCTCTGCTCCTTGCCTTTTGATGATCTCACTCTTACCATCAGTTTCTGGATTCCAGTGACTCACTGCAGATGCCTGGCTTCTGAGTTCTCCAGGGATGCTCTTTAAGAACAGGCAAGAGAGAGGCCATGACCTTGCCTCCTTCAGTCCAAGGTGTCTGTCTAAGGATCTAGTAAGTCCCCTTCTCCCATAGAGCCCTGAACATCTCCTCCCAGACCACAGCTCTCACATGACTGCCTCCTGCCTGCTGCCTCCTGCCTTCATGATCCTTTTCTGCCAAAGATGGCACCTCTCCTGTTAGAGTTCCTGGCTTTCATCTTCATGTCCTGTCCTGACCCAGCACTGGTCTCTTCTCTTCCTTCGGGCGCAAGTTTGTTTTTTTACCAGTTCCACTTGCTTGCTGTAAGACTTTGAACAAATTAATTAAGTCTCTGGGCTTCAGTTTTTGCATCTGTAAACTGTGGATAATGATAATTACCTTTTACTATTGCTGTGTGGATTAGTTTTTTTTTTTTTTTTACTACACACATAATAATTAATGTATGGCTCCCCAGGTGACTCAGTGGTAAAGAATCCACCTGCTAACGAAGGAGCTGCTGGAGATGTGGGTTGATCCGTGGGTTGGGAGGATCCCCTGGAGGAGGAAATGGCAACCCACTCTAGTATCCTAGCCTGGAGAAACCCATGGAGAAAGGAGGCTGACGGGCTGCAGTTCATGGGTTGCAAAAAGTAGGACACGACTGAGCCACTAAACAACAAAATGAGCCCCACATCCGGCCCAGTGAGCTCAGGAAGCTAATGATTCCTGAGACATGCTCTCTGCACACATAAAAGCAATAATTTGTGGACCAGCTGGACCATGTAGGGACAAGAAAACTCCTCTGCCTAACCTGGAGGAGGAGCTGATGATGGAAGTATGACATCTACTCAAGAAAGACAAAGAAGTTCTCCCCTCCCCACTTTTCTCTGGTTTATAAAACCCTAGTCCAGTAAGTGCTCAGCATGGCATTTCTCACCTGCCTGCTTGTAAGCCTCATAAGCATCCTATCTAATAAGTCACTTCTTATCTATAGATATATAAAAATTTTTTAAACCAGACAGGTACAGTGAAAGTCTCCTTTAGTCAGTGTCCCCTGGATCCTAGTTTGATGTGGTCCTTCAGGACATTTTTCTGTGCATTTATATACATATTTATGTACACATGGATATATATATGTGAATTGTGTGTACATAGCTTAAAAACATCTATAAAGTGAGGATAGTGGGGATGATGAAGCTATCTGTTTGTGGACCAAGTAGGTTGGTGGTTTTTTTTTTTTTAAGCTGTTTCTTTTATGAAAGCAAACCAATAGATAATACCTAAATTGAAAAAGCATGCAGTAATAATATAATCGTGTTTACAGCTATGGAGACACATACCAAAAAGTAAATCAGCTGAAAGAGTTGAAAGTGGTGGAGGTGGGTGGGGCTGCTGGTTTTTCTCATTAACTCATTATTTGCCTTTTCATGTGCAGTTATAACTCTGGTCACACTCCCCAAAATAATCTGTGCCTTGTGTTCCTTTTTCCCCCTCATCAGCAATGTGGAGATCTGCTGCCCACTCATGCCCTCGGACCAGTTTCACATACTTCCTTCCCCCTCCTCCTCCCCATTCCCACGGTCCGGCCTGTGCAGCCCTCTGAGTCCACTCTCCACCTGCAGCCAGAACCCTGCTTCCTCAGAGTGTGTCTGATGCAACATGCTTCATCAGAGTATGTTTCTCCCCACTTAAAAACTGTCTGAGGGGACTTCCCTGTTGGTCCAGTGGTTAAGAATCCATCTTCCAAATCAGGGGGCACGGGTTCAGTCCCTGGTAGGGGAACTAAGACCCTACATGCCAAGGGGCAACTAGAACCACGTGCTGTAAATAGAGAGGCCAACTAGAGAAGCCTGCGCATCGCAAGGAAGACCCAGCACAGCCAAAAAACAAAACAAAACTCTCTGAGAACAAACTAGTAGTTACTAGTGGGGAGACAATATAGGGGTAGGGAGTTAAGAAGTATAAACTATTATGTATAAAATAAACTACAAGGATATACTGTACAGGGACTATAGCCAATATTTTATAATAACTATGTGCTGTGTGCTGGGCCAGGTTGCTTTGGTCCTGTCAACTCTTTGCAATGCTATAGACTTTAGCCTGCCAGGCTCCTCTGTCCATGGGATTCTCCAGGCAAGAATACTGGAGGCTTGCCATGCCTTCCACCAGGGAATCTTCCCAACCCAGGGATTGAACCCAGATCTCCCACATTGCAGGTGGCTCCTTTACCAGCTTAAGGGGTAAAAAAAAAAAAAAAGCCTCTGCGACTCACCTAGGAGAACAGGGTTAATATTAAGCTTTTTGCATAGTGAGCCCCACCTCCCTCTCAGCTCCAGCCCCAGGCACAAGCATCCTTACCATACACATCATCTTCACCAAGGTCAACTGCCTGCCATTCTCCAGACACACCTTATTCCCCTGGCTCTGTACTCCCTGTTCCCTCTAACGAAACCTTCCCTGTGTGTCTTTAATATGGATCACAACTCACAGGGTAAAATATCTTGCTCTTTTAAACCATGAGTATTAGAGGTCTTCACAAATCGACCCAAAGAAGTCGTCCTCATCCTTCCTAATGGCTCCATGAATTAAATGAGATAATGTATGAGAAAGTGCTCTGCCTGCTCTTTGGCACCTAGAAATTGTCAACGAATGTTTCTTTACTTCATTTAAGTTCCTATTACTCCAACATAATGGAGAAGCACTCTCACTATCCCTTAACAGTATATTTGTAAGATCCCTCCTCAACCCTGTAATGGTTTTAAATCCATCATGAATTAAATGTCACTGAACTCCATCCAATTCCCTTCACATCCCTTGTTTATTCTCTTTGAACTCACTCAACTCTTGGGAGCTCTCCCAGACTGTGTTTGCTTGCTTATGCCTCAAAGGCCCTCTCCCACCACCACCCCCACCATCCACTAGGGAAATACTTTCCTTCTTCCAAGATCAGACTGCGTCACTTCCCCCTGAAAGCTGCCCTCGCCCAGAGAAGAGCCCCAGTCACCTGGGCTGCCATGCTGTCCTGTGCTTACTGCTCACGTCACTCCTCAATTAGCTGAACCTTCTCAAGGCAGACTGCCTGAGCATCTTCAGGGCTTAGCACATTGCCTGACACATAACAGTGGCCCCATAGATGTTTGCTGGATGAAAATCTCCAAGTACCTTAAAGTCTAATCTCCCTTTTCTATATAATATGACATATACAGAAGCCTCTGCACTTGTAGTATAAAGGATAAAAGAGAGTGTTTAGATTCTTACTAGCTGTGTGATTTGGGGCAAGTCACTTGACCTCTCTGAGCCTTGACCTACCTCAGGAGGATGACGTAAATTAAAATATGCAAAAGAGCTCTAGAAAGCAACCATTGTCATTACTGCCTCTTCTCCAAACTTATTTGCAACTTAGTTTTGACAAATCGCCCTAAATCTAGTCACTTCTGTGAAACTGTCTCTCTCCTCTCCACCTGTTCCCCATTCATTCCCAGTGCTCTGGTTTCACCCTCCGGCCCCCTTCATCTGATTTGGTGGGCCCTGTTCTCCCGCTAATTCCCCCTGTGACGGCTCTGCAGCCTTTGCCTTTCTCCTCTTACGTGTAGAAGAATCTTCACAGCTTCCGCGGAGCCATCCCAGGAGCCTTGGTGCGGGGCCTTTTCCTCCACTTCCTTGAATCCCCTCCCTGTCCTCCCGGCCACACACACCACCCCTGGGGCGGGGGGCGCCGGGCGTGGCCGGTTGATGCCCCCGCCGAGCACTGGTTTCGAGACGCTCGCAAAGGTGCACAGAGGTGGCAGATAAAAGGATGCGCGATGCCACGCTCTGCGCCAGGAGGAGCTTGACCCCTGTGGGGAGCCGCAGAGACCGCAGGTCCCTCCAAGCCAGTTTGCCTTCCAAAGATGCAGGGCAGGGCAGGTCTGGGCTGGAGGGGAGTGTTGGGGGTAGGGGAGGAAGTGGGCGCACATCTGAAGCTCCGGAGGAAGTCGAAGGGAGAGGCTCCTGAGCTAATTGGCAGGCCGGATGCCAGCAACATGCCAGTGATGTTTTGGCGATCTGTCACCTGGGAAGAAGGAAGGGAGGGAGGGAGAGTCTGTCATGTGGGCCAAGACCTGAGTGGCACGTGGGGCTCCTCTCAACTGCTCTCCAGCTCATTAGGCTTTTCTAGGTCATTCTCTGTATTACTGTCTCCCTCGAGGGTGCCCCTGCTCTGCCTCACGCTTGCTTTCATGTTTCTGCCTTGGTCTCTCTGACTCATTGTCCGTGTCTCTGACTCTCATTGTGTCTCCTTTTGTGTCTCTGCCCCTGGGAGTCAGGAGTCAGGTTGAGAGAAGAGGCACTTGAACCCAGTCCTCCCTGACTCTGCTTTCTGCAGCCTTTGACCTTGGGCAAACAAGCTTGGGCCTTGGTTTCTTCCCCTGTGGCTGAATGTTATGAATGCCCCTGGAGTGGTTAGTGAAATTTTAAAAATAAAAATAATAAGAAGCTTTGAAGATTATAAATTTCTATATAGCCATGAACTATTCCTTTTGGCGCTGTCACTGCTCATAATGCATACGCTTACCTGGGCCTTGGTGAGGTATGGGGAAGTCAATCTGGCTTATGCATGATTTTGCTTGAGCTCATGTTAACTAGAACACCCTGTCTTACAACCTGTAGAGCATGCATCTGCTTTAACCATTAAAGAAAAGAATGTCTCTAAAACACAACATGGAGTAATTGTGGTTCAAGCATTCAAAAATAGAACCAGGTGGCCAATATGGCTGTTGTTTCAAAGAGGTTCCTGCATTACTGAGAACTCGAATTGTCTGAACTGTATCAAAGTCAAGGACACCAGCCATTTTCAAAACAGTATCTGCTAGCAGCTGTTAGGTATAACCTTGTGGTCTGAAGCTCCCCCCTTGCAACTATGTAACCATTTTGGACCCCAACCAATCCTTGCCAGCTTTAATCCTAGTTCTTGACAAACATCTTATGTGACCTTGGAGGTTTTTTTCCTTTATAAGCCTCTGCCATTTGTCATTGACGCTTTTGAGTCTGTATTTCCATGCTGTAGTCCTCAATCTGGCTCAAATAAAATCTCTCTTCTATTTTTATTATAGATTGATTATTGATTATTTCTACAGACATCGCACAGTTCACAAAGCAATTGGGGACTTCCCTGGTGGTCAAGTGGTTGAGAGTTTGCCTGCCAATGCAGGGGACATGGGTTTGTGCTGGGAGCAACCACGGGAGATCCCACCCATGACAGGGTCATGTGGAAGAGAACTGTTAACCAAGGCTTCAGGACTCAAGGGGCTCCTAGGCTTTCTCAAACATCTACCACAAAACCAGACTCTGTCTGTTTTACTATTTCATGACTTTCACCAACTCCTCTGACATTAACAGGGGGCTATCCCTGACCACCTTTCTCTGGAGAAAATCAACTTAGTGCTATAGCTAATAAGTCTCCTGGACATGAGAGAAATATTTCAAATCAAACCCCCTATGTTAGCATTCTAGCTTGCTTGGCAGGTTTATCCAGACTCTTGCAGCTACATATATGATTATTTACAGCCCCTAACTGTTTTAGGCACGGGAAGCCTAAAACATAGAGCCTTTCAAAGAGTTAAAAATTATTAGAGTAGTGCTGGTGTAGGATTTCATTATTGGGCCAATGCTTGTTGCTAAGTTCCCATAGCTCTTATCCACTGTGCACCTGGGAGTATATTATTTAACGTAGTTGGAATGTAAGAAAAACAAGTGTAGCTTTGAATTTAACCACATCAGAATTTTGGGCTAATTGGTTCTTTCTTGTAACTCACTGCACCTTTATTCTGTGAAAAATGTTACTCTGTTTGGCATTTTCTGAGGCTGACATAGATTAGAACTATAAAGAAAAAAACACTTTGAGGGAAAATAAGTTTTCTGATTGAGCAACCTTTATCAAAAGAGGGTCATAAAATGTTCACAGGCCTCCAAGGCCAGAAGATACTGTACACAACATCATTTGTGGGAAAGGTATGCAAAAAAAATCCTGGTTTCAATAAGGACAAAACTGCTGGAATGTTTGGGCTGACTCTGTATGACTTTACATCTTTCATTTCCCTCTATGTACAAAAAAGTATATAAGTATCTTTTGAAAATAAAGTAATTGGGCCTCACTCACCAAAGCAGCCTGGTCTCCCCATGTCAATCATTCTCTCTCTCCCTCTTCTTTTCAGGCTGATCCCTTGGAGCATAGAGGCTCCCTACGTTCACTTATCTGCCCGGGTTTCTAAGACCTGAAAGAGAAGACGTTCTGTGTCTTCACTTCCTTGGGAGACTGGGAGGGCACCTGTGGCCTCTGTAAACAGGATAAACTTCTTGTCTCGGAGTTTTATTGGCTTTCTATGTAAACCAAGGAATATCAGCTTCTTCCTCTAATCTATTTTCTTATCTTCAACATTCTCTCCTTATCTCTCTCTAAATCAGTCGCCGACGCCCGTTTCTCCTTCGGGTTTCCCTGGATCCTGTGGGGACTGGACCCTGGCAGGTTCAGTCCCTGTTTTGGGAAGATTCCACATGCCAGGGGGCAACTGGGCCCATGTGACCCAGTTACTGAAGGCCGCTCGCCTAGAGCCTGTGCTCTGCAATGAGAGAAGCCACTGCAATGAGAAGCCCGTGCACCACAACAAAGAGTAGCCCCCTCCCCACGCCCCCTTCCCACTGCTCACTACAAGTAGAGAAAGCCCACGCAGCAACGAAGACCCAGTGCAGCCATAAACAAAAAATTAAAACAAAAAAACACCCTGAAGCAACTGAATATCTGACAGGCAGCTCAGCTTCACATGCCCACCATTTAACTCCTGACTTTGCACCCAAACTGGCCCCTCACGGTCTTCCCTATCTCTGTCCCGGGCAGTTCCATCCTTCCAAGGTGCTTGAGCCAAATCTCTTGGAGATTCCTGACTCCTGTTTTGCTCTCATACCCCAAATGCAACTCAGCAGCAACCTTATCAGCTCTCCATCAGCTCACATCCAGAAGTCAGTCCTTTCTCATCACCTTCATTCCTTACCAGGCTCACCTCACTCAGTACCAAAGAAAGTCCTAACAGTGGCCTCAAGACCACACAGTCAGCCCATCACCTCTCTATCTGCCTACCACTCTCCCCACTCCTCTGTCTGCCCCAGCCACATGGCCTTCATGCTAAGTCTCACATATCATAGGCTTTTGCCCCTGATTTTCCCTCAGTCTGGACCATGCTCCCTCCAGATAAGCAATTGGCTCATTCTTTCATCCATTTCAAACCCTTGCTTGAGTATTATTTAGTACAGTTATAACCCTACTCCCTCTATCTAACACCTCTGTCTTCCTTACAAGCTTTATGTTGTTTTAAAATACCTATCATACTTTTCACTTATTTGTTTGGTATGTATCTGTTTTCCCCATTAGAACGTAATTCCCATAGGGGCAGATTCCTGTCTACTTTATTCTCTGCTGAGTCCCCACCTCCCACCAGTACCTGGCACATAGTAGGTGCTTAATAGCCTTTTGTTGAATACATGAATATAAATTATTTCCTTTGATCCTTAAAACAATTTTTGAGATAAGTACGTTGTTCCTGCTTTATAGTCACAAAAGGAACAAGACTTGAATCAAATCTTGAGTACCCCACTGTTTCCATGGGATGTGTGTGTTCCTTCTGTCTCTGCAGGTTCTTACCTAGTTTAGTCAGAAGGAGCAGAGGTCTCAGATTTCTCAGTTCAAAATGAGAGATTAAGACTTCCCTAGCGGTCTAGTGGTTAGGAATCCATCTTCCAAGCAGGGGACACCAGTTCGATCCCTGGTCAGGGAACTAAGATCCCATATGCCACACAGCACGGTTTCCCTCCCCCTCAAACATGTACAAAATGAGAGGTTTAGACCAGTTAGTTTTCCATCTTCTAGAGAATGATGCCTCCTTAGCTGCTTCAGTCCAAGTTCTCTCTCCCCCCTTCCCAGCCTCATCCCTTTCTGGGTCCAGGGAAGTGAGGCTAAATGGTTTGCCAGGTCCACTGGGAAACTGTGGCCCACAGATTCATGAGAAACCTTTTCATTTCTTGCTTCCTACACTCCACACGTCTCACTGGTTGAGTCTCTGATTCTGTCCAGGAAATAGGATGACTACAAAGAAAAAGAGAGAGAGGAAGAGTAAGAAAGAGAAAATGATGGAGGAGAAGGCAGGGAGTGAAGGAGATGGAGTAGGTGGGTAAGTGGATGTCAGGAAACACTCTACAGAGAGAGGCAGTGGCTGTGAACTGTCGTCCCACTGAAACAAGGTATTTCATCACTTGGGCATTCCTTCCTCTCCTGTGATCCCATCGCAACTCCCACAGCTCCTTAAGAGCTTTTCCCGTTTCCCTAAATAGTTCTTGCATCAACCCAGTTGCCCATTGCAGGAACTAGGAGTTCACCCCTGATTTTCCTCTCCCTTACCCTCCAATGACCACTCCAACACTTTTTCAGTTCTGTCTACAAAATATATTTCAAATTAGCCCTCTCATCTCCCAGTCCACTGGCTACCATCTAACTGAAGCAATCATCACCTCTCACCTAAAGTACTGGAATAGTTTTCACTCTTCAAATGACCATCTTGCACAGCTCCAGGGGATGTCAAAAGCATGTAGTGGCCTTGGGTCTCTCCCATTCCACTCTTGCCTTAATCTACTGCTTACAACTTAAGACTCTGCACAGCTGGTCTTTGCCTAAGTTTTTATTTACCTTGTAACATCTTCACTCCTCTGCTCCCCATGCACCAGGTTTGTTTTGTTTGTTTCTTTAGGATTTATTATTTATTTTTGGCTGAGCTGTGCAGCTTGCCGGATCTTAACTCTTGGACCAGAGATCAAACCCACATCCTTGACAGTAAAAGTGCTGAGCTCTAACCACTGGTCAGCTTTGTTTAAATTAGCCTCAATTGCTCTTGCCTTAGAGTCTTTGCCAAGTTGTTCCCTCTGGCTGGAAAATCCTTCCCTCTATTCTGTGCTTAATGAACTCTTATTCATCTCTCAGTTACCCTCTTAAATGTCACCTCCTCAGAGAGCACTTCCTCAGCCTCTCATCTAAACTAGAGCCACCTGCTATCAGTCTCTGTGCTGGATATTTAAAGAGTTGCCAGATTTAGCAAGTACAAATACAAGACACCTATTGAAATCTGAATTTCAGATAAATAATGAATCAATTTTTTTTAGTATAAGTATGCCCCCAAACATATTTGGAAGATACTTATATACTTTTAAAAGTTCATCATTCATCTGAAATTCAAATTTGCTTGTATTTTACCTGGCAACTCTAGATATGTGGATTGACTTTATTTCCATTCTATTTGGTTGGGAAGTAAAAACTATTTTTCAGAAATTTCTGCAGCTGGGTTCTGAACCAGAATTAAGGTTGGCCAATTAGATGTATTTGTATGATATTTGAAAGGCAGAAGTGAGGGGGAAGCCATTTTCCTGTAACAGATGGTCAGGTGGACAAGCTCCAATAAACATGAGAGGTTCGTGGCAGTAGACCAGTTGCGGGAGTGACTGCAGCATTTCTGATCTCTGGAGATTGACCTTGAAGTCAATTGCCCAGTTAGGACCTCTTGACTCTTAATTCTCCAGGTTTTTCAACGATTTTATCAACTGGTTCCCTGAATTAAATCCCTTGCTTAAAATACCCAGAGAGGTTTCCTCTGTCTGCCCAGAGGACTTCCTGCTACAGTTCTCATCACCCAGTTCTTTCCCTTCATATCACAGTTTGTGTGCATTGTGTGACTGGACAGTATTCCTCTCACCCACAGACTCTAAGCTGCCTGAAGACAGGCCCCTTTTAACTCTGCTGCTGCTGCTAAGTTACGTCAGTTGTGTCCGACTCTGTGTGACCCCATAGATGGCAGCCCACCAGGTTCCCCCGTCCCTGGAATTCTCCAGGCAAGAACACTGGAGTGGGTTGCCATTTCCTTCTCCAATGCATGAAAGTGAAAAGTGAAAGTGAAATCGCTCAGTCGTGTCCAACTCTTAGTGACCCCATGGACTGCAGCCTACCAGGCTCCTCCGTCCATGGGATTTGCCAGGCAAGAGTACTGGAGTGGGGTGCCATTGCCTTCTCTACCTTTCAGCTCTAAGGTTCTACACATCTCTGTAGTAGAGGAAGCAATCAGAATCGAGTTAGCTACATTTGGTGCACTGCACAGGTTAATGCATTATTAGTTTGGAAGACTCATTCTTCAACGAGATGCTCAATTTTTTTTTTTGGTTGTGCCAGGCAGCAGGTGGCATCTTGTTTCCCTTACCAGGGATCAAACCC
The DNA here is from genome assembly GCA_917880005.1 of Nanger dama. Taxonomy (NCBI): domain Eukaryota; kingdom Metazoa; phylum Chordata; class Mammalia; order Artiodactyla; family Bovidae; genus Nanger; species Nanger dama. The sequence goes on from CAKJTW010000032.1 coordinate 2,193,061, forward strand.
ACGCCCACTGCCGTGAAAGCACGGAGTCCTAACCACTTCAGTGTATTCAAGATGCTGATCTTGAATACATTGAAGGAGGACAAGAGTTAAAAAGGAAATGAAAAGAAGACTAGGCCAAAGGAAATGTCTAAATACATAAATTGGACCCTATAAACCCCCCTGCTTAAAGCCCTTCAGTGGCGTTGCACTTTGTGGAACCAAACCCAACTTCTAACCTGGTCCTTAAGGCCCTGCACAGCTTGGTTCTTAGTATCTCTCCAGTGTCTCCTTATACCATTCTTGTCACACCTCATAGTGTGCCATCTTCATCATCTTTCCTTCTGCAGGGTCTTTCACCTTCTGTGCCCGCTGCCTAGAAAGCTCTCCCCACAACTTTTACTTCTGGCTCCCTTTCATCAGTCAGAGCTCAGCTTAAATGTCACCTCCTCAGAGAAGCTTTTTCTAACAGCCCATTAAAAGCAGTGCACATCTCCTCCAGTTAATTCCTCTTATATTATCCACTATATATTCTCCAAAGAACTTATGACATCTATAATTATCTTGTTAATTTATTTGTTTACTTGCTTATTGTTGGTCTTTCCCAATAAGATCTAAATTGCCAGAGGATAAGTGACCATGGCTGGCTTGTTCACCAGTGTATCCTCACTCCTAGAACAGTGTTTGACATATAGAACGTTGTGTTAGTCACTCAGTCATGTACAATTGTTTGTGACCCCATGGACTGTAGCCCATCGGGCTCCTCTGTCCATGAGATTCTCTAGGCAAGAATACTCGAGTGGGTAGCCATTCCCTTCTGCAGGGGATTTTCCCAGCTGCTTCATAAATAGTTGTTTAATGATTAAATGAATGGATGAATGAATGCTCAGCTCTTAAAGCTCATATGCTTAATGAAAACAGCTCTTAAAGCCTAGGGGACACTAAGAGAAAAATGATTAGTGAATGTCTAAGGGGGAATTTAAAGGACAGATAAAGAAATGTCAGTGATATTAATGGAGGGTTATCAGAAGGAAAGAGAATAAAAGGGCATCCTGAATGAACTTGAAGGAGAGGCAACATCTGGGAGAAACTGTTAGCCTTAAGCATGGATTTAAAGGATAAAGGAGGCTTCCGGTAGGGAAAATAAAATCTCAGAAGAGAGGAAGTAATGCTTAAGGAAAGAGCATAGAATTCGGAGGTGGGACATCTGAATTTCACTCCCACTTCAGCCTCTCACCCGTTGTTTGAGGCCAGGCAAATTCCTTACCATGCTGGAATCCAAGTTGTCACTGTGAAATGTCTGGATTCTCAACCCCACAGCTGATAAATGGCTGAACAAGAGATCAGGCAATATGGATGACAGTCCTATATAACCCTGGTCACATTTTTGAGCATCAAGATTCTCATTTAATCTGACCTGCGTGCTGCTGTTCATGGGGTCGCAAAGAGTCAGACACGACTGAGTGACTGAACTGAACTGAACTGAATTTTGTCCTCGATGTCAGTCTTAAATTCATACTTCCTGAGGCTGCCCTAAGCCTCACAAGATGTTTTACCCAGAGTTCTTGGAGCCGTTGACTAGGAAAGCCGCCGTGCTCTATTAGGATCAGTCATGTTAAAGCACATTGTAAACAACAGTCCTTTTTTTTTTCTGAAAAAGAGTATTTCTAGATGCAATCTAGGTTGAAGAAACTCTTTAGAAAGGAGTATAGTGAGTGGGAATTGAGAAAGAATAATGGTTTCCTTCATCAATGCTCCTTACCCCTGGGCCTCTTTTCTCACTTTCAGTTTTTCCCTCAAGATGCTTCACATGCTTTGTTCAGGCTTTTTCATTTCTCTCCAACTCAACCCAACCCATTCTTCATTTACAAGCCACCTCCTCCAGGAAGCCTTCCTGAAATAGTTTCCACTCATTCTCTGACCTGTAAACAAAACTCTCCGCTCACTCTTCTCCCTTCAGCACACCTTTACAATTTGGTAATGACAGATCCTGGTCGATGTTGGAGATACCTTATTTGTTTCATCACACTCCCTGATTCAGTAATGGCAGACTTCGGATGATGATGGATATACTTTACCCGCCTTATCATACTTCCTAAGGGCAGGGGCCATGGCTGGCTTGTCATCAGTCTCCGGAACACCTTTTCATACCTGGCTGTTCCCCTCCAAGGCTCCTAAAGACTTGTAGGCTCTTTAATAACATGGGGATGTTGGAGATACATAATTTTTCAAGGCAGAAGTTGGTGTGTCTCCCTTTGCCTGACAAAAAAAAAAAAAGTTGGGATTTACTGACATGGGGAAGAGATAGACTGAAAAATAAACAAAAGGAGGGAAAAAAGGAAGAGATGGAAAAGAAATGAGAGAATTATACAAGGCCTTCTCACCTCTAGCATCTCCATTGCCACGCACAGGTGTCTAACTACAGCATTCGGCAGCATCACAAGCAGATATCCTGGGTGGAGTTGGAAAGGGGTAGGAAGAGTTATGTAGGAGACACCTGTATTGAGAAGATGTGGTGCTAACCAAGAGGCAGGATGCAGTCATGGTCAACTGGAGCAAGCCAAGCCAACACACCAAAAATCAGCTCTGCCCATCTGCTTCTCTGAAAATAGAATAAACCAAGGGAGAATCAAGTGTTGGGGGATTCTAGAAAGGAAGGGAGAAAGTCTCGAAAAGTGAGACATTTCCTGGCAGAGAAACTACTGAACCACTGAAGCTCATGTGCTCTACAATAAGAGAGTAACCGCTGCTCACCAGCAACTAGAGGAAGCTGGCACGCAGCCACGAAGACTGAGTGCAACCAAAAGTAAATTAATTTAGTTAAATTTAAAAGACAAATTATCATGTGAAACAACACACATTTGTTATCTTATAGTTCTGTAGTTCAGAAGCCTAAAATGGGTCTTACAGGGTGTCAGAGTGCTGGACTCCGTCTGGAATCCATCTCCTTGTCTTCTCCAGCTTCTAGTGGCCACCTTCTTCCTTTGTTCATGGCTCCTCATCCTCAGCCTTCAAAGCCAGCAGTGTCAGGCTGAGTACTCTCATGACTCTCTAATCCAGAGAAGAAGATTGTCTTCTTCTGCTTCTGTCCTCCACCTTTTTGGCCACATGACAATGCATACCAATTCTTAGTTCCCTGACCAGGTATCCCACCCGCATTCCCAGCAGTGCAAGTGGAGTCTTAATCACCAGACTGCTAGGGAAGGCCCTGTCTTCCACTTTTAAGGACCCTTGGATAATCAAGAATAATCTTATTACTTAAAACTCAACTGATTAGCAACCTTCATTCCATCTGCAAGCTTAATTCCCCTCTGCCATGTAAGGTAACATGTTCACAGGTTCCATGCCACAGGTAACATATTCATAGGAATTAGAACATGGGCGTCTCTGGGGGATCATTATTCTTCCTATCATAACATGGAAGTCCATTTCACAGCGTAGATTTTGGTCATATCTGTAGCCATTTGCTTGGGTAGCTGTGCATTTTATGAGCAGGGAGCTGGGAGATTTGTTTCAAGATGAGTGTATGTGTGTTCATTTGTGTACTTTGTTTATCAGAGTGTCATGTTTGAGTGTCTCCCTGATAAGTAAAGGGGGAGAAGGATGCCTGGAGGGGTTGCCTAATAACCTGCTTCTGCTCCATAAAGACTTACTGTTGTTGTATTGTTGTTCTTGTTGACAATAAAACTAATGACAGAGTGTCTTTGCATGTTTTCTTCCAGTATGTCTATCTGTTCCTAAATACTCCGGGTGTCCATCCCAGTGATACAGTGCATATGAGTCCATTTGTGGCATATGTGTGGTTTTGCATTGTATGAGGGCATCTGCCTATTAGGGCTGTGCATTTGGGGCATTTAGACATTGCTGGATGCGCACGCATGTTTGTGCAACAGTGTGTGATTGCAGTTGTAGACATCTGAATGTTTACTTATTCACAGCCCCCCAGGAGTACCCAGACAGAAAGGCCTAGCAGGAAAGAAGCAGAGGAACTAAGATGAGGAGGAGAGAAGAGGAGGACGGAGGAGGAGAGAGACAGAGATAGAGGTAATGGAACATAGCATGAGGAAAAATAAAATAAAAAAAAAGAAAAAATCAGAAAGTAGAAGAGAAGACTTTATCTGTCAATGCAGGAGACATAGGTTCGATCCCTGGTCTGGGAAGATTCCACATGCCATGGGACAACTAAGCCTCCTGTGCCACAACTACTGAGACTGTGCTCTAGAGCCCAGAGGCCACAGCTACTGAGGCCCGTGCGCCTAGAGCCTGGGCCCCACAGCAAAAGAAGACACTGCAATGAGAAGCCTGCTCGCTGAAGCTAGAGATGGGCTGTGTGCAGTAATGAAGACCCAGCGCAGTCAAGATAAATAAATAAATAAATAAATAAATACATTTTTAAAAAATATAGAAGGGAGTTCCATGCGAAGAGTTGACTCATTGGAAAAGAATCTGATGCTGGGAGGGATTGGGGGCAGGAGGGAAAGGGGACAACAGAGGATGAGATGGCCAGATGGCATCACTGACTCTATGAACGTGAGTCTGAGTGAACTCTGGGAGTTGGTGATGGACAGAGAGGCCTGGTGGGCTGCAATTCATGGGGTCGCAAAGAATTGGACACGACTGAGCGACTGGACTGAACTGACTCTAGGGATCTGAAATCAAAGAGGGGCAGGGTGGAGTCACAGCAAGGCCAAAAATCAGAAGATCTGGGTTTGGCTTCACTTCAGGTCATCACCTGTGTGACCTTGACAATGCCAGCTGTCTGGGCCTCAGTTGACCAAAAGAGTGAAAATAGATAACCTTTGGGTACACACAGAAGAAGGAGAGGAGAGAAAAGTGGAAACAAAAACATACACAGGGAAAAGAGACAGAAACAGATAGAAAGAGAAATATAGAAAGAAACAAGAGAGGCCTGGGAGCCAGCCAGAGGCAGAGGGGAGAGAACCCGACTCGGACTCATTGAGGCGGGAGTGTGGGCGCCTGCTTCCCACCCCCTTACACCAAAGCTTCGGTGTCCTTAAGCCCTTAATAGGTAAGGCAGGCAGATGGAGAGAGGCGCCTGGAATGACAGCCACCCGCCAGTGCTCAGAGGCCTGCCAAAGCCACACAAACCAGATCTGTCTTCAGTCCCCCAGCCCCCCAGATGTAGGTGTGCCAGCCACCTGGTATGATTCATACCCTGGCGATGTGGGCACACATACCAAAAGCGAGCCTGGGCACCCTGCCCACCTGCACACTGCAGGCCAAGGGGAAGGCGAGATCCCAGCTCTTGAGGGAGGTTGGGGTGGTGGTGGCACGGGCTACGCACCCCACACCTTGCTACTTTGCTACCTTGCCCCCAGAGCGCCTCCTAGCGACCACCTGCTCGGCTCGAGGCCTAGGTGTCCCTTCCACCCTCCTCCCCCAAACCTTACCGGGAAGCGGGAGAACCAGATGGGGTGTTACGCAAGGCCTGATGTTTACCTCCCTCAGGGGCCTCCTCCCTCCCTATAAAGCCTGATGTGGTGGGGAGATTGGCGGAGACAGACTGGTTGCAGACGGAGGCGATCCCAGGAAAGCGTCACAAAGTTAATGCAGGAGGCGGAAAGCGGGGCAGAGACGCAGCCAGCAGCCGAGGCGCACCGCCGTCTGCGCACTCGAAGGCGGTCGCAGTGGTCGCGGAGGGGACGGCGCCCGGGCGCTGGCTCCCCATGGAGGCGTCCGAGCTTCTGGGACCGGGGCTGGTGGAGCGTCTGGAGCAGCTGGCGACGTGCCCGCTGTGCGGGGGCCCCTTCGAGGACCCGGTGCTCCTGGCGTGTGAGCACAGCTTCTGCCGCGCGTGTCTGGCCCGCCGCTGGGGACCCCGCCGGCGACCGGCCCCGAGACGCCCCCCACCGCCTGTCCGTGCTGCGGCCTGCCGTGCCCCCGCCGCAGCCTGAGGTCTAACGTGCGGCTGGCGGTGGAGGTGCGCATCAGCCGCGGGCTGCGGGAGAAGCTGGCCGAGCTCGGGGCCCGCGCGGGGAAACGCCGAGGCGGACGCATCCCTACCATGGGCTGCCTGGACCCGCAGGGAGAGGTGAGGCAGCGTGCGCTTCGCGAGTCCGCAGCTGTCCGGGGAAGGGGCGATCGGCTGGGGAGAACAGCAACTCGCGGTCCGGGGCCCTTTTGAAAGTTTAGGCAAAAGAAGGAGTTGGGAAGAGACCAGCTGAGGACGAGGGGGCGGCGGCTGTCAACTGAGAGGTGCTAGGACGCACGGCGGGAAGGAGTTGACGCTGTGCCCAGAGCCAAGGGGGCTGGACGGATGCCCGGCTCTTGTTAGAGGGGCTGGAGGGAAGGGGTTAGGGAGGCAGAGAAGGGGCTGGGGCACTAGACAGAACGTGGGGAGACCCCCGAGGCCCTGCGAAGAGCGCGCGAACTGGGAAGCTGGGAAAGACGCCACTGGGCGCCCGTGAGGAGGAGGCCCGGCGGGGAGGAAGGGGAGGAAGCAGACGGGGGCGGGAGCGATCTGGGGGCCTGGGAGGTTGGTGAGGGAGATCGGAACTCGCCCAGGGGGGAGGAGGAGCAGGAGGGAGGGCGGAGAAAAAGCGGGAGTGGAAGAGAGAAGGAGGGGGGGCTGTCAAAAGGAGGGAAGAAGAGAGGCAGGTCCAAACTTTCCTGCAGCGTCCTGGGGTAGGTCCCCGTGCTCCGGTCTAGACCTTGCTGTGTTGTTTTTGTTGTTCTCAGCTCCTCCCAGGGCCCCAGGCAGAGGCGGACACGGGTGGAGGCAAGGTCCGGGAGAAAACCTGGGGACCCCTGGCTCTTCTCCACTTCCCACCCTGATCGCGCACCCTCCCACTCTCCTGCATCCCTCCTGGGCCTCTGACTCCTTGGTGGTCAACCATCCTCGTTCCTTTGCTCGACCCCCAGGCGCCCCGGATTCCCTACTGGCTTCTCGCCAGCCGCCGAGCCGGTCTAGAGTCTTGTTTCCACTCTTTGAAGTCTACATATACCTAATTAGTCTGTGTATAATTGGCATAACTAGACAAGTTGTCTTTCCTCTCTCCCCTTCACCATCCCTCTGGTCTGCCCCAGTCTTCCCCACTGGACAGAGAAATCGAAACTGGGAATCCTAGAATTTGGAGAGGGAGCATCCCACGCCCTCTCCTGGCTCCCAGGGTGCCCTGCAGGTCGGCGGGGCCTGCTGGGACACATCCAAGTCCAGCTGCCTCCATGGTCAGGGTAGAGAGACACAGAACAAAAGGCCCAATAAACGCCACTGGGCTTTTACGGCAAGAGGGGAAGCGGTTTTATTATAAGACTTCAGTAAACGAACTCTTAGCCTAAGGACTCTAGGTATGTGTTTGGTCTCTGTGATGGATAGAGCTGGCTGTTTACCTGGGATACACCCTCAGGAAAGTGGATAAGGATAGAGGCTATTGACACAGAGAAGGGAGGTGGGGAGGACGCAGGCAAAGGTGAGGACTCTGGGGGCAGAAAAAGGCCGGGATGATGGGGGATGAGAAAGTGGTGATGGACAGGAAGGAAAGGTCATGCAAGGAGAAGGGGAGAGTGAGAGGAATAAGGAGCACATGAGGCTAAAGATGGGAGATCACTCTGAGATGTGGAGAGGGCCCTCCCCAGAACAGACCCAGCCACCTGAGGGTGGAGAGCTCCCCCTCAGGATGAAGCACAGAGCTCATACCCATGTTTTTTCTGTCCACTCCAGGATATGAAGATGACATGGAGAAGGTGAGTTCCATTTTTACTGTTTCTTCCTTTCCACTACCAGCGGCCACATCCATCACCTTGTCACGGGAACCACATCTTTGTCCCCACTCCCAGACAGGTTTCCTGGGTTGGCCTCACCCTTTTCTGCCCCAGAGATGTGAGTGGGGGAGGGGTGCAGGCATCAGAGGCAGAGGGTGTCTACCAGTTTCTTGACCCTTCTCCCTCATCCCTCCAGGTTTGATGCCCCAACACCCAAGGCATCTAACTCAGAAGATGAGCTCCCTGAAGATTACCCAGTGGTCAAAAACATGCTTCACAGACTGACGGGTAAGGAGGGCAGAAGAGAGGGAACTAAATGAGAGACTTTTCAGTTTGTTCCCTTTTCTCAAATATGATCCACTCCTTTTTGATGTCTCTTAATTTCCTAGGGCTGCCATAACCAAGCATCTCACACTAAGTGGCTTAACAGAAATTTAGTGTCTCATGATTCTAGAAATAGAAGTCAGGTGTCAACAGCATTGGTTCTTTCTGATCACTGAAAGGGAGAATCTGTTCCAAGACTTCTCTGTTAGCTTCTGGTAGCCTCAGGTGTTCCTTGGCCTGTGGATGGCATTCTCCCTGTGTCTTTCCTCTAGACACACTTCCCTCTACACACACTTTTTGGGTCCAAACTTTCCCTTTTATAAGGACATGGGTTATATTGGATTAGGGTCCACCTTAATGTCCTCATTTTAACTTGATTACCTTTATAAAGATTCTCTTTCCAAATACAGTCAAATTCTGAGGTCTTGGGGGACTTCATATCTTTTGGGAGGGAGAACACGATTTAATCCATAACAAGGTCAAGCCTTAAGCCTCATGTTCCAGCCAGTCTCCCCTTTCCTGTTCATACACTCACACAACAGACCCCTGGAGGTCAGGTGCTTCTGAAGAATCTCTGCTGGCACCACTTCTCATCACTCCCTTCTAGAAGTGTTCCAGAACTCCTGTGTCTCCTTGTCCCTGGGGCTCTGGGCCTTTTCTCCAGCTTCTGGGGATTTCCTTCCATCAGTCCCACGGCTGTCCTCTGCCCTTCTTTAAACTGCCTAGAGAAGGTGCTCCACCCTGTTGGACACCCACCATCCCACCAACCCAGATGGTTTCTAGTACCCCTAGTCCAGAAATCTTTCTTCAAAGCACCCCATACACACAAGGTCAAGGACTAATTCTTTCTGGTCCCTTGCTGTCAGCGCCTTCTCTCTCCTCTGCCCCACCCTCCCTATAGAACTAGGCCTGTCTGCTCCCACCTATTCCCGTGGGTGGTGGGCGGGTTTCTCAGGATATTTCGGATTCCTCCCTCTGCCCACCCCCTCACTTGGGGTGCTGGTTTCTGGTATCAGTCCACCTCTTTAGCTCCACCTTTCCCATCCTGTGGACCCAGCTCCCACACCCTGCCCCAGATGCTGCAGATTGACATATCGGTCTTCTGGCTCCCAAGATGTCAGTCCAGCTTCACTCTCCCCAAGTCTACAACCCAGGCAACCCCTCCTTGAACCTCTGCGCTATGCCCCTGCCCTGGGCCGGCAGGGTCCTTCTCCAGGCCCAACTCTCCAGAAGGAAGTGACCCATCAGCGCTAGCAGGGACTCTCCCAGGCCTACTCTTCATTCGCCTTCACCCTCGGTGGTCCTACAGCCGCCTTTGTAGAACGAGGTTGTGAGCCTCTTGTGTCCGACCCCGCCTCCGCCTGGGAAAGCCATCTCACACGGTCTTCCTCGTACCTTCCTCTCTCCAGCCGACCTGACCTTGGATCCTGGCACCGCACACCGCCGCCTGCTCGTCTCTGAGGACCGCCGCAGCGTCCGACTGGCCCCACCGGGGACACCTGCGCCCCCCGACGGCCCGGCGCGCTTCGATCAGCTTCCAGCGGTGCTGGGCGCACAAGGCTTCGGGGCTGGCCGCCACTGCTGGGAGGTGGAGACCGCAGACGCCGCACCCTGCGGAGACTCTTCTGGAGAGGATGAGGACAACGGGGAGAGCCTCTACGCCCTGGGCGCGGCTGGGGAGTCGGTGCGACGCAAAGGCCGAGTAGGGCTGTGCCCCGCGGGCGCTGTGTGGGCCGTGGAGGGCCGCGGCGGCCGGCTGTGGGCGCTCACTGCCCCGGAGCCCACCCTGCTGGGCGGCGCCAGGCCCCCGCCGCGGCGCATCCGTGTGGACTTGGACTGGGAGCGGGGCCGCGTGGCCTTCTACGACGGCCGCTCCCTCGATTGCTTTTCGCCTTCCAGGCGCCCGGTCCTCTCGGGGAGCGCGTCTTCCCGCTGCTGTGCACCCGGGACGCCCGCGCCCAGCTCCGCATCGTGCCCGCGGAAGGCTGAGAAGCTAGCCCACAACCCCCGTTCTCGCCTGGCCCAAATGAGCACGGACATCCGTACTCATTCCAGGGATCCTGCCCGCGCCCACTGGGCAAGTGTATTGAGAAGCAGCCTGGCCCTCCTTCCATATTCTCCAAATAGGACCTCAACTGGCCTCGTTTCCACATCCATGCCCAAAGCTGAACTCCTGAACCTCCTTCCCCCATCTTGGGATGCTCCTCCCCCTCGGTTATCTCAGTATTTCCCCCAGGGATGTCTCCCCTTCTATATTTCCCAGGCTTGATTGGCGAACAGGTCCTGCCCCACCAGTACTGGTAAATGGCCCATTTTTAATACACAGAGGGCCAGCTGGTCAAATATTTAACTCCCACCCCTGCCCCTCCTCCTGGCAAAGAACAGCACGGTGCCCTCTCCACAGCTCTGAGGTTTGGGCTTCCCTGCCTCCTCCACTCTAAGATTTCTCTTCAAGACAAGGGAGACTTTCCTCCCCTAAAACAAGAGGCTTAACTCTGGCCTGGGCCTTAGGGTTCTCTTTTTGGGAGATGAGGGGTGGGTGTGGGGTGTGGACAGGACAGTTCTATTCCACCCTGACAACCTTCCATGCTTACAGCCATTTCCTGTTAAGAATCTTCTTAACCAACAACCTGCTCCCCCACCAGCCCCACAGCCAGCTCCATATGAGCATGGCACATACTCATAACACAGAACCAATGGTGCTACCTCTCCTTTTCTCAACCTGGGAATGGCCCAGACACCCCAAATTTGCCCTTGTATATATTGCCTCACTTCTTTCCCCCATATGTATAAATGGGTCCATATTTAACACATTTTGTGATGTCGGGTTATTTATTTTGTGCATCTGTGGCAATAAATGAGATCTCAGTGGTGGTATGGATTTGACTGATCTCTGCAACCGTGCACAGCAAAAGGCCTGGAAAATGATATCCAGATCCCAGTAAGGGGTGGGGAGGGCTGGGAGGGCTGGACATCTGGGCTGGGAGAGACATCAAGGCCTTGGAAGGAAGGGGTGAGATTGCATCTCTTGGCTCCCTCCCTTTTCCATCCTCTCCCAGGGACCCAGGCCCGGGGGGCCGGGTTGGATCTGTCTCGGAAGACCAAAGGCTGAGGAGATAGTGGGCTCTAAGTGACTAGTCTTGGAGCCAGTTTTGTCAGAAACCCTAGTCACATGAGAACAGTGAGGAGAGAGGGCATGCGCATTTCTTTGTTCCATTTCTCATTAAAGGTGAGAATGACAAAGACCTCCCTCTCTGCTAACTCCTCTTAAGGGCTTGGGGGAAGTGGGCAGGGGAGGAGGGAAAGGGCTAGGAGCCCTGAGGTCTCACAGAAGACCTCACATCCCACAGGCAATGACTAAGAGTTAGGATGACATAAATACATTAGTGGAAGAGCTCTAAGCCAGGATTAACAAGCATAGCTGGAGCAAGATTACCTGGAATCTGACTAGGACCCTGGCAGTGAAAGCTGGGGCTGCTGGAAACCCAATTTAGCTGTTTGGAACTCAAGTAGAGAGTGCAAGGGGCCAAGATAACTGGATCCCAGGACAGGCAGTTTGGCAGTGAGAACAAAGGAAAAAGATTGGGATCAAGATGCCTGGATCCCTGGAGAGAGGAGGCTGGGTATTGTAAGGAGAAATGAGGGCTGGGGGAACCCAGAAGCCTGGGTTTTGGAATAGCAGCAAGTCAGAATTCCAGGATCTCTGTCCACCTTCCTCTCCTTCTTCCCTCTGTCAGGCAGAGGAGAGGGGAGGAGGGGGCTGGAGAAGGGATCAAATTGTGGGTTTAGTCCCCCGAGTAGCCACATGAATACATTCAGGGCCAGTCAGACAGAGGAATGGTGGGGGAGCGAGGAATTTAGTGCTGCATTGGCCCTGGAGGGGGCTGGGAGGGGTCAGGAGGCTGGGGAGGGGGTGGTGGGGCTTGGTCCCGGGGTTGCATGACGCCGTCCTTTGCGGTGGCCCCGCACACAGTGTGTATGACCACAGCCCTCCTCTTCCTCGTCATCACTCTCCGTGGAGCTCTCGCCAAAGGCCCGAGGTTTCTCATAAATACAGCAGCCTGGATTTGGATGGAGGAGCCCAGTGAAAAAGGAGGAAGAGTTCAGATGTAGTGTCAGTTCCATTCCCACTGGATCTCAGTCAAAATTCCTATTTCCCACCATCTTCCTCTTCTGCCTTCCAGATCCAGCTTCCCCAGGCCTATGCTCTGGGACTCTGTCACCCACCCACCTTGCCTTTCCAGCCAGGAATCCAAAGCTCCTCTTCTCCCACCTCAGATACCTCTTGACTTTAGGCCTTGGCAAATCGAAATTCAAGTCTCTCCCTACCTCTTTCCCTCTAACTTTAACCTCCTTGATAACAGAGAACCACCAAGGCAGCCACAGGATCGTGAGCATCTGGGGGCTTTGGGAAGGCCAGTGAATGCCAGAAGACAAAAGATATGCTGAGGGGAGCCAGGACTCCAGTGTTACTGCAGGGCAACAATTACTCACATTTTGATGAGCGGCGGCCCATGTGTTCATTGTCCACAGTGTCACTCGTCCATTCCACCTTTTTCTCTGGCTTCCGTTTCCGAAGTTTGATGGTTAGGCTCCGGTTTTCCTGGAAGGTTAAGAAGGATAGGCATACTTAGCTAGTCCCCTCCTACTAACTCTTCCCGCTTCTTCCCTGGGGCCTCCTTTCTTCCCTTCCCCAGTTCAATCAGGGTCACAAACACAGCAACAGAGGAGCTGAGGCTTGGAGAAGATAAAACAGAACAAGTTTTTGACCTCAAGGAGTCCCTTGAGGAATTCTGTTCTTAGTAATCACTAGTGTACAGAGAAGATACAATTCCTAACCTAGGGAAAGTCCCAGCAAATCTTCAAAGGAACATATAACCCTCGCTGTTCCTCTGTCTTCCTCCCCAAATTATCCTTGGTGGTGTTAATACATAGAAATTATTTTCTCAATCACCAAGGCCTAAACTTTGATCTCCCTTTCTTTTCCCAGAACCCCTGTTCTTTTTCCCTTTAAAGAAATGACTCTGTTCTCACATCTCTCATCCTCAAGCCCAGCCCTCCCAACCTGTTATCCACCTATTCTCCAGCATCCTGGCATCTCTAGTAACTTATTACTCTAAACTCTCTTAATCAAAGGGTTATTAAGCCCAACAGGAACATCTCCCTTTGAAAGCAATGTTTTTCGCAAAAATGTTTTTCTCTACATCTCTGAGTTTTCAAAATACTCCCATAATCTCCATTTTCTTGTTCCCTCATTCCCTCTGCTTCCGTTTGCAATAATCCCTTCAAGAAATATTTATTGATAAGCATGCTTAGTGTCAAGATTCCCTACAGCGAGTTTCCAACCATGCTTTCTCACACAACCCTTCATTTCCCCCAGCACATCCCTTGCTCATTAATCGCCAAGTTCCCGGTCTTTCAGTACTCACAGACACCACCATCCCAAGCAGTATCACCTACATCTTAACTCTATTGCATGTCACTTGACCAGCCTTCTGCACCAACTCTGACACACCAAAAATCCCTAATACTCTGCGATTCCCCCAAACCCACTTCCTCCCATATCCCCAGGCCCAGACCATCCAGCAGCTCTCCAAAGCATTATCCCTTCCCTCCCGGTGTCTCCCAGACCCCTGAACAGCACCGCCCCCAGCCTTTCTCACGGGCTCGGTTGTCACGGTAACCGTTGTCTCAGTGACGGTCTCACTCAGCCCGGCCCCTGCCTCCGCCATGGCTAAGGCTGAGGAGAGAGAGAAGCGGAGGAAAGGGGGATGAGACACCCTTCTGTCTTTTCTGTGTCTCTGAGGTCTAACAGAATCGGTATCGATTCAGATTAGCAGCCAGGATCCTCCACCTTCTTTTTCCCCCTCCTCCTGGGCCTCCGCTGCCCCACCCCTGGGGAATAACCTGTCCAACCCCACTTCCGGCTCCCTACTTCCGGGTGTGACGCGTTCTGTGGTCCCCCCTTTTCCCTTCCTGGCACTAAATGCGTCAAAGCGCCGGGTCGCCGGATTAGTTCCGCCGTAATGTGACAGTGCGCAGGCGCCGCAAGGAGGCGACACAACTTTGGCGGAAGAGGCGTCACTTCGGTACGTGAGCAGCAGGCGAGGCGAGCAATGACTGCTTGGTCTTGCAACGCAGAGGCTGAACAGGAATCCGCGGTGGAGGTTAGGGCTGGGCTGGGCCTGTTCCTGAAGGCTGGGTACTGCACCCGGTTCAGACGTCCCGTAGCTGAGTCCATTCCATTGCCATCCCGTGTGTGTGTGTGTGTGTGTGTGTGTGTGTGTGTGTGTGTGTGTTGGGGGAGGCGGAAAAAAGAGGCAATAGTGCCATCATGCCATCCCGGTGTGTGTGTGTGTGTGTGTGTGTGTGTGTGTGTGTGTGTGTGTGTGTGTTGGGGGAGGCGGAAAAAGAGGCAATAGTGCCATCATGCCATCCTGTGTGTGTGTGTGTGTGTGTGTGTGTGTGTGTGTGTGTTGGGGGAGGCGGAAAAAAGAGGCAGTAGTGCCATCCCGTGTGTGTGTGTGTGTGTGTGTTGGGGGAGGCGGAAAAAAGAGGCAGTAGTGCCATCCCGTGTGTGTGTGTGTGTGTATGTGTGTGTGTGTGTGTGTGTGTGTGTGTTGGGGGTGAGGCGGAAAAAAAGAGGCAATAGTGCCATCCCGTGTGTGTGGGGGGAGGGGGGAGGCGGAAAAAAAGAGGCAATAGTAATGATCCTACCACAGCCTAACTTCGTTTCCTTATTGTTTTGTCTGGGATTTAGGCAATCGGGACCTGAGCGGCTGGAAACACACTTGATTAAGACTTTTAATCCTCCCTCTGTGCCCGTAGGGGTTGGAGAAGGGCACTTAATACACCTTCAATATGGATTCTTTCCTGTCACTGGCGCATGAAACACTCTAGAGTCTGCTTTTAGCTCCAAGTCTACAACAACTAATGGGGAAGACTGGAAAAAAAAAAAAAAAAAAAAAACAAAAAAACCCAAGACATTAGAATATTAACATAGATGTAAGACTCATCTTACATCTATGAAATTAAAAGACGCTTACTCCTTGGAAGAAAAGTTATGACCAACCTAGATAGTATATTCAAAAGCAGAGCCATTACTTTGCTAACTAAGGTCCGTCTAGTCAAGGCTATGGTTTTTCCTGTGGTCATGTATGGATGCTTTTGAAGAGTGGTGTTGGAGAAGACTCTTGAGAGTCCCTTGGACTGCAAGGAGATGCAACCAGTCCATTCTGAAGGAGATCAGCCCTGGGGTTTCTTTGGAAGGAATGATGCTAAAGCTGAAACTCCAGTACTTTGGCCAGCTCGTGCGAAGTGTTGACTCATTGGAAAAGACTCTGATGCTGGGAGGGATTGAGGGCAGGAGGAGAAGGGGACGCAGAGGATGAGATGGCTGGATGGCATCACTAACTCGATGGACATGAGTCTGAGTGAGCTCCAGGAGTTCGTGATGCACAGGGAGGCCTGGTGTGCTGCGATTCATGAGGTCGAAAAGAGTCGGACACAACTGAGCGACTGAACTGAACTGAAGACTCATCTGTGAAACTGAGTTTAGTCACATACTGCCTACAGTACGTGACTTGCTCAGGGGTGGAGATGAGAAAGATTAAACACAGAAATGGTCATCAGTTCAGTTCAGTTGACTCACTCAGTTGAGTCCAACTCTTTGTGATCCCATGAATTGCAGCACACCAGGCTTCTCTGTCCACACCAACTCCCGAAGCTTATTTAGACTCATGTCCATCGAGGTGGTGATGCCATCCAACCATCTCATCCTCTGTCATCCCCTTCTCTTGCCTTCCATCTTTCCCAGCATCAGGGTCTTTTTAAATGAGTCAGTTCTTCACATGAGGTAGCCAAAGCATTGGAGTTTCAGCTTCAGCATCAGTCCTTCCAATGAATATTCAGGACTGATTTCATTTAGGATGGACTGGTTGGATCTCCTTGCTGTCCAAGGGACTCTCAAGAGTCTTCTCCAACATCACAGTTCAAAAGCATCAATTCTTTGGCGCTCAGCTTTCTTCACAGTCCAACTCTCACATCCATACATGACTACTAGAAAAGCCATAACTTTGACTAAATGGACCTTTGTTGACAAAGTAATGTCTCTGCTTTTGATAAGCTGTCGAGTTTGGTCATAACTTTTCTTCCAAGGAGCAAGCGTCTTTTAATTTCATGGCTGCAGTCACCATCTTCAGTGATTTGGAGCCCCCGAAATAGTCTGTCACTGTTTCCCTATCCATTTGCCATGAAGTGATGGGACCAGATGCCATGATCTTAGTTTCCTGAATGTTGAGTTTTAAGCCAACTTTTCCACTTTCCTCTTCCATTTTCTTCACTTTCTGCCATAGGGTGGTGTCATCTGCATATCTGAGGTTATTTATATTTCTGCTAACAATCTTGATCCTAGCTTGTACTCCATCCAGCCCAGTATTTCGCATGATGTACTCTGCATAAAAGTTTTAAACAGAGTGACAGTATACAGCCTTGACATACTCCTTTCTTGATTTTGAACCATGTGTTGTTCCATGTCCAGTTCTAACTGTTGCTTCTTAACTTGCATACAGATTTCTCAGGAGGCAGGTCAGGTGGTCTGGTATTCCCATCTCTTTAAGAATTTTCCAGTTTGTTGTGATCCACACAGTCAAAGGCTTTGGCATAGCCAATAAAGCAGATGTTTTTTTCTGTAGCTATATTGCTTTTTCAATGATCCAGTGGATGTTGGCTCTTTGATCTCTGGTTTCTCTGCCTTTTCTAAATCCAGCTTGAACATCTGGAAGATCATAAATTACAATATAAGCCAGTTTGTAAGATAAAAATATAAGAGTATGTTTCTCAAGGAGCGAAGGAGTGGTAAAGAACAGGCAAGCAGACGAATGAGTTTTCTAGGTAAAGAAAGCAGTGTATAAAGTACTTGTGTGTACTGAAGAAAATGCATTCCTGTATTTGCAGAGTACATAATGAAAAACGCTGGGCTGGAAGAAGCACAAGCTGGAATCAAGATTGCCAGGAGAAATATCAATAACCTCAGATATGCAGATGACACCACCCTTATGGCAGAAAGTGAAGAGGAGCTAAAAAGCCTCTTGATGAAAGTGAAAGAGGAAAGTGAAAAAGTTGGCTTAAAGCTCAACATTCAGAAAACTAAGATCATGGCATCTAGTCCCATCATTTCATGGAAAATAGATGAGGAAACAGTGGAAACAGTGTCAGACTATTTTGGGGGCTCCAAAATCACTGCAGATGGTGATTGCAGCCATGAAATTAAAAGATGCTTATTCCTTGAAAGGAAAGTTATGACCAACCTAGATAGCATATGCAAAAACAGAGACATTACTTTGCCAACAAAGGTCTGTTTAGTCAAGGCTATGGTTTTTCCAGTGGTCATGTATGGATGTGAGTTGGACTCTGAAGAAAGCTGAGTGCCAAAGAATTGATGCTTTTGAACTGTGATGTTGGAGAAGACTCTTGAGAGTTCCTTGGACTACAAGGAGATCCAACCAGTCCATTCTAAAGAACAGTCCTGGGTGTTCATTGGAAGGACTGTTGCTAAAGCTGGCCAATACTTTGGCCACCTCATGGGAAGAGTTGACTCATTGGAAAAGACTCTGATGCTGGGAGGGATTGGGGGCAGGAGGAGAAGGGGAAGACAGAGGATGAGATGGCTGGATGATATCACTGACTCGATGGATGTGAGTCTGAGTGAACTCCGGGAGTTGGTGATGGACAGGGAGGCCTGGCGTGCTGCAATTCATGGGGTTGCAAAGAGTCGGACACAACTGAGCTACTGAACTGATCTGAAGGAGAGTTCCAGATGATAACTGGCAGGTAGGTATGGTTATGAGGCCCTGTAAAGTTTGTAAGAAACTTGGAGATTATCCAGTCAGTGAAAGGCTTAAAGTAGGACAGAGACATGAACAGATTTTTCCAGATTTCAGGAGTGGGGCACTAAAATCAGTTACCAGAAATGTTCAAACACAGTGGAGGAAACTAACTTGCCCATATATCTAAGTTGCCATGGATAGTATATCAGTTCAGTTCAGTTCCATTCAGTCACTCAGTTGTGTCCAACTCTTTGTGACCCATTGGACTGCAGCAAGCCAGCCTTCCATGTCCATCAACTCCTGGAGCTTGCTCAAACTCATGAGAGCTCCCAAAATATAAAGGGCCACACAACTGTAAGATAATCATGACTGTCATCATCTAGTCACTACTTAAACCAAAGAATGCAGGAATACTAATTCCCAGGCTGAAATTTGAATATGCTGATTGTGCCTGGACTAAATATTTGTTTGCCTTTAAAGTTTTTGGCTCAAACTGAAAAAAATAAGCTATGACTCAGCATGTAAAGCCCATTAAAATAAAAAATCATTGTGGATTGGGATTCCTGTTGATTTTTTTTTCTACTTTTCTATATATGAATCTGTTAGTGTTAAAAATATGTGTGTATGTGTGTGTGTATATATATATATATATCAGTTCAGTTCAGTTGCTCAGTCATGTCGGACTCTGCAACCCCATGAATCACAGCACGCCAGGCCTCCCTGTCCATCACCAACTCCCGGAGCTCACTCAGACTCACGTCCATCGAGTCAGTGATGCCATCCAGCCATCTCATCCTCTGTCACCCCCTTCTCCTGCCCCCAATCCCTCCCAGCATCAGAGTCTTTTCCAGTGAGTCAACTCTTCCCATGAGGTGGCCAAAGTACTGGAGTTTCAACTTTAGCATCATTCCTTCCAAAGAAATCCCAGGGCTGATCTTCAGAATGGACTGGTTGGATTTCCTTGTAGTCCAAGGGACTCTCAAGAGTCTTCTCCAACATCACAGTTCAAAAGCATCAATTCTTTGGTGCTCAGCTTTCTTCACAGTCCAGCTCTCACATCCATACATGACTACTGGAAAAGCCATAGCCTTGGCTAGACAGACCTTTGTTGGCAAAGTACTGTCTCTGCTTTTGAATATGCTATCTAGGTTGGTCATAACTTTCCTTCCAAGGAGTAAGTGTGTGTGTGTGTGTGTGTGTGTGTGTGTGTGTGTGTATATGTATATATGTATATAACATTATCTCAAGAGCAATAAAAATTTCCCAGAGTGTCCACCTATGTGTTTTTTTTTTTTTTTTTTTCACCTGTGTCTTTGAGTGTAGATTTTATTGTCCAAACTTACATATCAAATGAATCTGATTCAGAGTTTTCTGTTGAAGCTCACTATCCAAACTCCCACCTTTTGTTTCCCTAAACTCAGGAACCAAATAAGATTTAGATAATGAAAGAATACTTATAATTGCCTTTTATGTTATTAGCCTCATTCCTGGCTCCATGTTTTTATCCTTGATTTTTATCGCCCCCCCGGCTTTTTCTTTCTCCTGTACCATTTTACATTCCCTTTTTGTCACTGATATATTTGTTGAGAGTACAAATATATCTCTCTAAGCTAATATAAGTTTCTTTTGGAACAAGATAGATTATAAATAACATACATATGTCTGGCTCTTATAGAAAAATATAACTTTTTAATAAGGAAGCTCAATGAGGGTAGGAGTACTCTGGGGACAATGGTAATCCACACACGACGATCTGCTTTTCCTCCTCGAGCAGAGCACTGTAATTGGGAGATGGACAAAGGACCTAAGAACCCAATATCCTCCAGCTTCCAAGTAAGAAAAGGATTGTTGAGTCGCTCAGAAAAAAAATCAAGAATCTTCCTTTTCTTGGAACCTATAGAGAAAGAAAAGACTTGTTATATTGGACCAAAGGAAGAGGTACTAGCAGTGTAAGATGAAAGAAATAATCAAGGAAGGACTTTCATCTATGACCATAGAGGACTAGCTCCCCTAAACAACCCTACACAAATTCAAGGCAATTAAAAACACTGGGATTGAAACTGTTTCTTGAAATTATGAATTACGTCAAGATTTCTTAGGAAAACAAAGAGCACTAGCCATAAAGAAAAAGGATAAACTAGACCTCATAAAAATGAAAAACTTCTGGTCATTAAAAAAAAGTTAAGAAAAATTTTAATTTCCTTAATTAGTTGTTTAAATTAAAAAATTTCTCAGCCTGACTGAGAAATACTCCCCCTCAAAGGCATTTCTAACTATAAATATTTTTAATCCATTGATGAGAAGGCAAGAAAGTAATCTTCACAGTGAGTGAAAGTATACAAAATCTATACAGGTACATTAAAACTGAAGCCCCTGCTACACTGGTGCCCTTGATGTTTTGAGAGCCATGTGAGTGAACCAGAGACAAGCCTACAATGTCTGAGAGGAGATACTCTGAGTAAGTTTGAAACCTCCAAAGGGCTACACCTGTGTATAAAAGTGAACAAGAAAAAAATCCAACTCTGCAGAAGAGGAATTTGACTGTCTCACTAGGTAAAGAGAGAAAAAAAAATTTCCCTCTAGAATTTCTAACCAAAAGCTGGCCTTACATTGGATTCACAGCCCAAATCCATACTACCTATTTGCTACAAAACACATGAAGCTGCGAATTTATTTAAAGTCATTCCAGCTTGGTAGTGCTTCAAGGCACCTGAAGAGGAAACACACATGCTAAGAATATAGTTTTCACTCCAGGCCTCAGAGAATTCCATAGTCCAAATTCTAAAAAATCTGAGCTTATATTAAAAAAATTATACAACAAAAAAGCACCATGAGAAAGTCTGCAGGAATAATGGCAGCATCAGATCCACAAAAACTGTAGGTATGAGAATTAGGAGACACAATATAAATATCATGCTTAATATATTTAAATATATGTAACAATTAAAAATAATTTTGGATTAAAGAATCATGAATTATTAAAAATGATTGAGGAGACTTGAAAAATAAGCAGAACTCAAAAAAAATTTTTTTAAGTAACAATAACTGACATAAACTGAAGACAGAATTAGTGAAGTGGAAGAAAGACCAGAAGAATCTACCCAGAAGCAATATAAAGAGAAAATAGATGGAAAATTATGAAAGGGTGAGAGAAATGGAGTAGTGGGTAAAGTCTAATAAGCAACTAATTAATTAGAACTCCAGAATGTGAGAAAATAGGTAAAGACAATATTCAGTGAGTTATGGCAGATAATTTTCCAAGGTTGATGGAAAAGAAAAAAAAAATCAATCTTTACTTTCAGAAAGCCCAGCAGATCCTAAACATGATAAACAAAAGAAAGCCACATCCAGATATACTGTAGTGAAACCACAGAACACCAAAGACAAAGGGGAGTTCTCAAAATTATTCAGAGAATCATGTTCTTGAAATCACCCATGACTAAATCTCACCGAAGTAAAACCACCTTGAGTCCAGTGGAAGATGCAACAGTAACACCCAGATCATCAAGCAACATTTGCCTTCTGTATTTTTTTCTTTCCTTTTAAATATCTTAAAGGTTTAATTCACCGAGTATAAAAAGATAAGAAAAGTGTAATTTTCTGAAATAAAAAACGACCACAAGTTTCCCTATTACTTCAACTGTACAGAAGAGAGGGATGGGACCAAAGAACACAACTGTTTATTCAGTACAGAAAGTAAGTCACTGGATTTGTTTAGGTCGCAAACAGACTGAAAAGGGGCAGAGAGAAGGAAAAGGATACGCACTTGCAGTTGGTACAGGTGTAGAAGACAGTCTGCCCTTCATCGGCTGATCGCATCTGCCTGGTGTAGTATGCCATTCCCTCGTGCCCACATCGAGAGCAGCGCCTGTCAACCTGGGAAGAAATTGGTGGGATTAATAATTTCCCTTTCCGCTCACAGACATCAGGCTGTCACACTCCCCAGACTCTGATGTTTTAAAGACCCCTCTTCCCTCTTAAAGGACTTCCCACGTGGCGCAGTGGTAAAGAATCCGCCTGCCAGTGCTGGAGACGCGGGTTCCATCCCTGGCTCGGGAAGATCCCCTGGAGGAGGAAATGGCAATCCACTCCAGTATTCTTGCCTGGAAAATTCCACGGACAGAGGAGCCTGGCAGGCTACAGTCCACGGGGTCACAAAGAGTCAGACACGACTCAGCACAACACACATCCTTCCCTCTTGGAATTAGGTACAAAAGTCCAGATCTGTGCAATCGCCCCTCCATTTCTTTCCCACCCTCCTTTGATGGGGCCAGTTCTCGATGTCATTCACTCACCACGGGTCCTTGGAACTCAGGTCCTTCCTCCATCGACAAAGGCATGGCTGTCCCCAGTTTGTTAAACACAACTGAGGTCTTCACAACCTTCCCCTCAAAGTCTGTGCAAGCGGTAAGAACTGGTTGTGGAGACAGTTAGGAGGGCTGACACCCATAACTCCCTCTCGGTTAGGACAGGAGGCCTTATATTCTTCCCTTCAGGTTTCGACCCAAGGCCAAAAGTGCCTGATTCCCTGCTTCAGGGTCCCCCTCTTCAATCCAACCGACATTAAGGTCCTCAAGCCACTGACCCTTTCACGCTGGGCCCTCCGCCGGGGCCGCGGCGTACAAGCCCCCTTACCTCGCACATTGATGGAGAAGCCACAGCGGGTACAGGCGACCGCATCCTGAGCCCCGGGCAGAGGCAGGACCGAGCCGCAATCTGGACAGAAATCCAGGTCCGACTGAAAGCTGGAGCAGATGCCGGCGAGGTCCATGACGGAGGGTGGTCGAGGGCTGGGAAGGAGAGGAGACTGCTAACAAACGAGAGCAGCTCCCTCCCCACTGAAGGGTCATTCCTATTCTGTCCCTGGACCTAAGCATACAGAACCCGAGTCCTTCTCCCATGTACGCCTGTGCCTCTAAGACCAAGGAGCCCACATATCCAGAATTCCAAGCCGAGGTCCGGTACTTCGACTTGGGGGTTTGCTTACCTGGGACAGGCGAGAAGAGGAAGCCAACTCCGCGAGCTAGAACGCAGGCTCTACGCGGCAGCGGAGTAGCGAGAGCAGGGCGGGCTAGAGCGCCCCGTCGTCCGGCCTGTCGATTGGCTGTTACGTCATAATTAATCGCAAACTTAATCCGCGGAGGGAGGGGAACCTTTGAAGGAAGGTTGTAGCGCTACCTTCAGGCTTGTTTTGTGACGTTGGATTAGAAAACAGGTGATTGAAGCTGAGCCTCCGGTTGTTTTCCCCTCAGTACCCAGTTCTCGGAACTTCCTCTGTTCCTGAGTTGGTTCTTTAAAAACACACACACACACACACACACACACACAAAGCGAAGCTTTCTGGGAGTTACAGTCCTAGCGCTCCTCGGACCTCGCGATGCAAGCATGGGCGCTCTGTAGAGCACCGCCTGGCTCGAGTGCTGGGCCCTTGGAGACGAAGAATTGATGCTTTTGAACCGCGGTATTGGAGAAGACTCTTGAGAGTCCCTTGGGCAGCACGGAGATCAGTCAAGCCTAAAGGAAATCAGTCCTGAATATTCACTGGAAGGACTGATGCTGAAGCTGAAACTCTAATACTCTGGCCACCTGATGCGAAGAACTGACTCATTTAAAAGACCTTGATGCTGGGAAAGATTGAAGGCAAGAGGAGAAGGGGAGGACAGAGGATGAGATGGTTAGATGGCATCACCCACTCGATGGACCTGAGTTTGAGCAAACTCCGGGAGTTGGTGATGGACGGGGAGGCCTGGCATGCTGCAGTACGTGGGGTCGCAAAGAGTCGGACACGACTGAGCGACTGAACTGAACTGGGCCTTTGGAAGGGGTGAGTCGACCTCTTAGGGGCATTAAGTGGAAACGGTGAAGGCGTAGGAGGAATGCCTAGTCACTAGGAACAAAAGGAAGCAGGGATGAAGTAGGACACTTTAGGAAGGGGCCTAAGACTTTGGAGGTAGTGTAACAGAAGAGATTGGGACTTCTTCCTCTTTAGATGCCTGTCAGATGAGGGAGGTCAGCATTAGTCAGGGGAGCAGCCTTGTGACGAAGACTGTCGAGGTTTGCTTTCAGTTGCAGACCCCGTTCCACCTTGTCCCCGGCCTCCCCATCCGACCAGCTCTACATCATCATTGCATCCATTAGATGGAGAGTTGACATATCCCTGATCTTTCGTAAAACATGAGGACAAGTGTCTTAAAAGTCTTGCTGTTGCTGTTTTAATTCATCTGGAACCTACAATCTAAAGTGTAGAATCTTGTCCTGAAGGGACAGCTTCTAGACGGGTTTCCTAGTTCTCTCCCAGTCCATCCACCCTCTCTCAACCTCATAGCTGTGCTAAGCTGCTTATGTATGAAAGTTCCAGAGCCATCACTATTTTCTCCTGTTTGAAAGAGAACAAGCTGTGGTCTCTCCTAGAGAGGTTTTGATCCGCTACTCTCTGAAATAATGGAAACACACAAACTAGTTGAGAGGGTTAAAACTCTGAGCAAGCTACTGGAAAGTGACAAGCCCTATAATAATTTGTCTTATAAGGAGAGGTCTGCTGAGCCCATGATGGTAGGCAAGTTTTTATTCTCTCTTCTCTGTGTGTCTGTCTCCTTTGAAAATAGAAATTGAGATTAGTCCAACTTGCCCTTTAAGTATCAGTTCAGTCTCTCAGTCCTGTCCAACTCTCTGCGACCCCATGAACCGCAGCACACCAGGCCTCCCTGTCCATCGCCAACTCCCAGAGTCCACCCAAACTCATGTCCGTTGAGTCGGTGATGCCATCCAACCATCTCATCCTCTGTCATCCCCTTCTCCTCCTGCCCTCAATCTTTCCCAACATCAGGGTCTTTTCCAGTGAGTCAGCTCTTCGCATGAGGTGGCCAAAATATTGGAGTCTCAGCTTCAACATCAATCCTTCCAATGAACACGCAGGACTGATTTCCTTTAGGATGGACTGGTTGGATCTCCTTGCAGTCCAAGGGACTCTCAAGAGTCTTCCTCAACACCACAGTTTAAAAGCATCAATTCTTCGGCCCTCAGCTTTCTTCACAGTCCAACTCTCACATCCATACATGACTACTGGAAAAACCATAGCCTTGACTAGAGGGACCTTTGTTGACAAAGTAATGTTTCTGCTTTTGAATATGCTTATCTAGGTTGGTCATAACTTTCCTTCCAAGGAGCAAGCCTCTTAATTTCATGGCTGCATTGACAAAACTCAGTGAATATCCACAATGAGTTGAATACTATCCTAATGCAGTAAAGTAACTAAGCATTATAAGGGATGTCTCTTTTCCAACAAAAGCTCAACAGTCTGTTCCCGTTCATATTTATTAAGCACATATGCCAGTCTTTGAGCTGAACTTGTGGCTGTCGAGCTAAAAACTGTGTTTCTAACCTTAAGGAATACAAATGAATAATTAGAATGCAATGGAAGTACACTTACAGGACAAAATGTGAGAGCCCAGGAAAGGCATATACAACAGATATGCCTGTATACTTCAAGGAGGACTATTTATTAAAAAGTCCTACTTATTAAATAGGACTTTAACTATTTATTAAACAGTTTATAAAAAATATTTATAAAAAGTTTCAATAAAAAGATTCAGTATTAAGGAGAATGTAAGAGAGGACAATGCTCATATTCTGTGGTGAGGATAATCACCAGTCAACAAATCATTAATTTTGAGAACTAGGGATTACAGACTCTAATGTTAGGTACTGTGCTAGGTACTGTGTACACAGAAATAAAAGTAAGGTGGTCGTATTTTAAAAAATCTCAAAATAAGTATATGTAGTCAGGCAAGTAAGAATATGCTCAAGAGGTTAGTGAGATCCAATATTTGATATCAGATCCTTTCTAATATGATAGATAGATTTCTGTATTTGTAGATAAAAATGTTATAGCTCCTACTTTATGAGTCTGAATTTCAGCATCAAAATGTTAAAAGTAATATATGGATACAGATATCACAGTGGAAACCAAGATTGATTTTCAGATGAGTTGTAAAAGTAAAAAATATTATGTTCATGAGGTGAAGTCACTCAGTCGTGTCCAACGCTTTGTGACCTCGTGGACTGTAACCTACTAGGCTTTTCTGTCCATGGGATTCTCCAGGCAAGAACACTGGAGTGGATTGCCATTTCCTTCTCCAGGGGATCTTCCCAACCCAGGGATCGAACCCTGGTCTCCTGCATTAGAGGCAGACGCTTTAACCTCTGAGCCACCAATAATTGCTGTTGCATAGAGAAGACTGGGAAGACTTTATGGTTAAGCCTTGACCTGAGGAGGATGGACAATTGCTGTTTATTGAGAACTTACTATATATAAAGCAGTGTGCCAGGATCTTTAATTCTCATTTGTTCTTTATAACTCCAAGAGGCAAAATTTTGTCTTATAGTTCATTTTACGGATGAGGAAACTGATTTAGAGAGAGACTGAGTTACCTGCCCTGAGTCACACACCTGGGAAATGGTGGAATTAGGATTCAGGCATAGTCCTATGAGGCTTCAAAGCCCATGCTGTGTAAACTATAAATGGTACAAATAAAGGCACAGAGATGAGATGCCAGGCATCCTTAGTGGCTTAAATATGACCTCACAGTAAACTCAGATTAGACCAGAGATGACACACAAAAGTTGGTAGTCTTCACTTGTGTTGCCATCAGCCTGTCCTATAAATAAACTCAGAGTGACCCCAGATTCTCATCCCTAGTGGATCAACAGGGAATAGTCTCAATAGATTTAGGTTGAAGAATGACTGGCAGAATAAGGAAGGCAAGCAGACAGCTAACAAATAAGAATAGAATTTCAGAACAAAAGATTATAGGGCAGAGATGCTGTATGTGTTGATAGAGGCAGAGAGGGCCCGGCTCAAGAAACTGTACAAAGAGAATGAACTGATAACACCGAAGTCTAGACTCATCCCAGAAGACAAAGGAGGAAGCCAGACTGAGCAGTATGGTGTAAATGTGCTTGGGCAACGCTTCACCAAGGAGCCCGTTTCTTTCCACGCCCAGTCCCTGGTGCAAGATTCAGAATGGTTCATGTTGAGTCCACAGGAGAAGTATGCTTTTAAGTTTATATGAGAGGATTACAGTTGGCCCTCT
Organism: Nanger dama; assembly: GCA_917880005.1. Taxonomy (NCBI): domain Eukaryota; kingdom Metazoa; phylum Chordata; class Mammalia; order Artiodactyla; family Bovidae; genus Nanger; species Nanger dama. The sequence goes on from CAKJTW010000032.1 coordinate 2,220,002, forward strand.
ATATCGGAGGTTTCCCTATCCATAGATTCAATTGTGGATGGAAAATACTCAGGGAAAACAAAATTATGGAAAGTGTCCAAAAGCCAAACTTGAACTTGCCACTTAGTGACAACTGTTAAGTAGTATTTACATTTTATTAACAGCTATTTACATTGTAGTAGATAATATAAGCAATTGAGAGATAATTTAAGGTATATGGGAAGATGTGCCAAGGTTATATGCAGATATGATATAATTTTATATAAGGGATTAGCACATGGATTTTGGTATCTGGAGGAAGCAGGTCCTGGAACCAAGGGACATTGGTGGGGAGGGTGATCCACAAATACTGAGAGATGACTGTATGCTCTTATTTATATGTCTTTATTTTTAAAAGAGTATTCATTATTTGTCACCATAGGAATGTCATGATTTCTCATCAGAAAATGGCCCTGCTATAGTCCTAACCTATTCCTAGGTGTTTTCTTTCTGAGGGAAATACCTTTGGCCTTAGCCAAAACAATTGGGTTCTTTTGATTCAGTTGATATGAGAGCAGATTTGTTCTGACATCTCCCACCTTCTATTTTACCTTTGCTTTTTTATCTTACAGATTGGCCTGGGCTAAAGTATCAAAAGATCCTAGGATTGCTGCAGGTCAACAGTCTCCACTGGAGAAAAAAAATATTGGTAAATAAATCATCCTAACATCATACTGTTTGAAAAGACTAGAAGAAGGAAAGTTAGGTTTAAAATCCTACTGCCACCCAAGTGACACTTTGCCGTAATGTATCCACACTGACAAATATTTTCCAGCTGAATCTTTACTTGCAAAACAAAGTATTATTTTCAAAACTACCAACACTATTTAAAAAAAAAACAAACCAACTAGTTATTGATTTTGGTGGTAAGAACACCAACTTTGAGAGCTTGCAGGCTCACGTAGGAGTGATGGAAGTAAAATCCCTGTTACTCCAAAGTTAATGAAAGAACATGGTCCTTTTTCCCCCACCCCCACCTCCACCATGGTCCTGTGTTGGTGTCAATAGTGAGAATAGGCTCTGTTTAAATATGTTCAAAGTAAAAAGATGGTCATATTACAAAATTCTGCACCTCACCTTGACAGAATCTAGGTGGCGTACATACATCAGAAGCAAAACAACTGATAATTCAGAAATATCAAGAGGAGTATGAAATACTCTGTAGGGAGCAAGGGCTTTCCCTTGACTACTGGCTTGCCAAAGCAGAGTCTTATTATAATAAAAGAATAATGGAAATGGTGAAAGAACAAGAGAAAGGCAGCGAAATCAAGAAGAGACTGGAGGGAAAAGCAACCCAAAGCATAGAAAGACAAAAACGGTATTTTTGCTCCCTGAGAGAGAAATGAAACACATAGAAAGGCACATACATCGAGGTGGACAGGTCAGAGAATGTAAGAGTAAAACATTGAAACAATTACCACCACATTCTACTGAAAAATTACCACCACACTCTACTGAAATAAAATTTCCCAGAATTGTGCCGGGAGAGAGTGGCATCCAGAACACACAGAGAAGAAAGCAGGTAAATGAGAGAGAACAGATGCAGATTAAAGATCACCGGGAACGCATGATTCGAGGGAGAGAACTTATGGAGCAAAAACTCAAGGAAGGAATCTTGAGAAAAGACTGGAGCCAGCCTCCTCTTCGTGAGAGGTGTGAGAACATAAAGAGCACAAAGAAAGAGATAAAAGAGTATGAACGTGTTATTGCATATCCACTTTTCCAGACATGCAGTAGCAGTCGGATTAAAGTGAATGTTCTGATGGAAAAGTCTCAGAATAGAGAAGAAAACAACACAATTATCAAGCCTCTTCAAAGAAGATTCTTAACTATGCCACCCTTTTTGAGAAGTCAAGTAGGAAAAATAAAAGATTTAGTGCTTTCGTGATTAGATCATGTCTGTTAAATGAACCTTTATTTTTTAAACAGGAGAAAATCAAACAAAAGTTTAATAACATATATACATGGGAGAGACCCAGGAAAACTGAGTAACTCCCCGCCTCCCCAACACACACACTTTTTTTTAATGCTAGTTCTCTTTCGCAGGGTTCAGTGTCGTTTCTCATTTACACAGAAGTGTCAGATAGTTCTGGAGTTTAAAACTAGCTTTGCTATTTTTCATTGCCTTGTGTTTGTTCAAGTTGCTCATCCTTTTTGATGTTCATTCCTAATCTGTAAAGTTGGAAAATAATAGTTCCTAGCATTTATAAGAGAATTTCATTTTTGTGAAACATTAGCATGTATCAGATATTTCATAAATATTGGGTTTTCCATTTGGAAAGACCTGGGTTGGGCAAAGATGGTGAATAAGGAATTGTTCTAATCTGCCTCTTCCATTCCTCCTACCCTCAACCTCAAAGGTTATCTTGAGATTGCTGTATGTCACCATGCAGTTTTTTTGTTTTCTGTTCATATCTTTATCAGGGAACTGCTAACCAGACCGTAAAAGCCTAACTTATACCATGTAATTTATTTGTGTGAGAGACTTAATTTTGAGAACCTCCTATGTGCCAGGCATTGTTAGTTACTGAGATGAATTAAGAGAAATCCTTGCTCTTGGCCGGTTTACAGCTAATGGCATAGATCACTCTACGAACAGATAATCAAATAGGGTTATGACAGAGGTATGTCTAGATGTGTACAGAGGACGGATATCTAACCTAGGTGAGCAGAGTGAGGAAGAAGGTCAGAGTATAAAGTGTAGTAATATCTCATATTTTTGCCAGCTCCATATTTTGTCAGTTTCTATCACCCACTTAAACAAGACCTTCCCAATATTTGAATTCACTCAGAGGTAACCCAACTCAACTTCTCTCAAACAGATATCCTTCCAAAAGTTGGAAAATCTGGAGTTCAGAATTGGTGAGTAGAGAAGCCGAAAAAGGGAAACTGGATGGCTTAAGGAATATTACACTTTAGTTATGATTGTCCTGATGCCCACTCTTTTGTATCAGCAGGACACCCTTTACTGCAGATATTGCTCGATCAGCACTGTCCAATAGACCTTTCTGTGGTGATGTAACTCTTCTATAGCTTTGCTCTTCAGTACAGTAGCAGTTTCCCACATGTGGCTACTGAGCATTTGAAATGTGGCGAGTGCAACTGAGGGACTGAATTTTTCATTTTATTTCACTTGCATTGATTTAAAATTGCTACAAAGCTAGAGGAGGTGATGGAATTCCAGTTGAGCTATTTCAGATCCTGAAAGATGATGCTGTGAAAGGGCTGCTCTCAGTATGCTAGCAAATTTGGAAAACTCAGCAGTGGTCACAGCACTGGAAAAGGTCAGTTTTCATTCCAATTCCAAAGAAAGGCAATGCCAAAGAATGGGCAAACTACCGCACAGTTGCACTCATCTCACATGCTAGTAAAGTAATGCTCAAAATTCTCCAAGCCAGCCTTCAGCAGTACGTGAACTGTGAACTCCCTGATGCTCAAGCTGGTTTTAGAAAAGGCAGAGGAACCAGAGAGCAAATTGCCAACATCCACTGGATCATGGAAAAAGCAAGAGAGTTCCAGAAAAACATCTATTTCTGCTTTATTGACTATGCCAAAGCCTTTGACTATGTGGATCACAATAAACTGTGGAAAATTCTGAAAGAGATGGGAATTCCAGACCACCTGACCTGCCTCTTAAGAAATCTGTGTGCAGGTCAGGAAGCAACAGTTAGAACTGGGCATGGAACAACAGACTGGTTCCAAATAGGAAAAAGGAGTACGTCAAGGCTGTATATTGTCACCCTGCTTATTTAATTTATATGCAGAGTACATCATGAGAAACGCTAGACTGGAAGAAACACAAACTGGAATCAAGATTGCTGGGAGAAATAGCAATAACCTCAGATATGCAGATGACACCACCCTTATGGCATAAAGTGAAGAACTAAAAAGCCTCTTGATGAAAGTGAAAGAGGAGAGCGAACAAGTTGGCTTAAAGCTCAACATTCAGAAAATGAAGATCATGGCATCCAGTCCCATCATTACATGGGAAATAGATGGGGAAACAGTGTCAGACTTTATTTTTGGGGCTCCAAAGTCACTGCAGATGGTGACTGCAGCCATGAAATTAAAAGATGCTTACTCCTTGGAAGGAAAGTTATGACTGACCTAGATAGTATATTCAAAAGCAGAGCCATTACTTTGCCAAATAAGGTCCGTCTAGTCAAGGCTGTGGTTTTTCCTGTGGTCATGTATGGATGTGAGAGTTGGACTGTGAAAAAGGCTGAGCACCGAAGAATTGATGCTTTTGAAGTGTGGTGTCGGGGAAGACTCTTGAGAGTCCCTTGGACTTCAAGGAGATCCAACCAATCCATTCTGAAGGAGATCAACCCTGGGATTTCTTTGGAAGGAATGATGCTAAAGCTGAAACTCCAGTACTCTGGCCACCTGATGCGAAGAGTTGACTCACTGGAAAAGACTCTGATGCTGGGAAGGATTGGGGGCAGGAGGAGAAGGGGACGACAGAGGATGAAATGGCTGGATGGCATCGCTGACTCAATGGACGCGAGTCTGAGTGAACTCCGGGAGATGGTGATGAACAGGGAGGCCTGGTGTGCTGCGATTCATGGGGTTGCGAAGAGTCGGACACGACTGAGTGACTGAACTGAACTGAAAATTGCTACATGTGGCAAGTGACCACCATGTTGTACAGCGTGGTGCTAGATAAATATAACTCCTGTGTTAGACCTCAATTCCACAGTCCATTTTTTGTCTTTAGCAATATTTGCAGGTATAATAGATCACTTACATTAGTATCAGTTTAGTTTCCTTTATATTTGAGATGCTCCTTAATCCCACAGAGATTAAAAAATTACTGTTGGCAACTTCTGTGTGGAAATGAGTTGACTGAAGTTGCTTCAGTTGGGTTCAGGAACTAGCCACACACCCCCCCGTTCCTTTTGGAATGTGACCAGGTCACCTACCAACATCTTATTCCTACCCACCTGATTTGCCTCATACAGACTTTTTGCCCTGTTGTTCTCTAGTCGCCCATCCTCATGTCACAGTTTTAGATTATATACCTTCATAGTGAAGACTCTTAGAAAGTCTATACCGGCTCCCTGCGTTCTGGCTTCAGTGCCCATCTGTCCACCAAATCCCTTTCTGCTGAGCCATCAGCAAAGTGCTCCATGTAGTTATATCCAATGAACAGTTAAGGGTGGAATGAAGAGAAGAAGGTGCCAACAAATAGCAGAAGACCCTATAGGCATTTGGCAGCAAGAGGGGTCAAGAATTCAAAGGTAGGAATGCAGTACATGGAAAACGAGAGACCAGAGAAGAGCAGTTGTCCTGAGAAGCTGGAGATCAGGCAGGGCACAGTGGAACCTGTTTCAGAAACTGGAGTAAAGTACCAAAGGAAAAGATAAGTAAGCAGTCATAAGACTCAGGATAAAACACTGGAATAGGAAGAGAAGCACTGACAGATCCAGGCTGTAAAACTATTGACTTGGTCTCCATTTAGGATCGAACAAGTTTGAGTCTTAGGCTAAGCTGAGCCAACAGTTGGGGTTTAAGAAAGTCCAAACTAGGTACTTTCCTGGTGAAAAGTGCAGGGGGAGTTCCAGTGCAGCGGGAGTTCAATTTGTGGTCTGGGAACTAGATTCCACATGTTGCATCTAAAAGATCAAAGATCCTATATGCCACAACTAAGACCTGATGCAGCTAAATATATATATATATATATATATATATATATATTTTAGGACACAGAGCAGGAGACAAAGCAGATAATTACTATAACCCTCATACTGTCACTTAACATGAGATAGGATTTTAACTCATTAAAGCATGCCTGATATTATCTCTAACATGAAAGCCATAGTGGCTTGAAAACTGAGCCTCAGGATGTAAGATGTACAAGGTTGGTGTATTTTAAATAGAGCTAAAGTTTTACAAATTAGAATAAGTCTGAATCTGTGGCATTTTTAAACACTAATGTGGTAGGAAACATGAAAAATTGATTGATACCTTGACTATCATCCCACTGTCAAGTGGCTTTGCAATAAAGGGTACATCATGTTGTGTGAGGCCTTCCCAGGTGGCACAGTGGTAAAGAATCCACCTGCCAATGCAAGAGACACAAGAGTTGTGAGTTCAGTCCCTGGGTCAGAAAGATACCCAGGAGTAGGAAATAGCAACCTGCTCCAGTATTCTTGTCTGGAAAATTCCATGGATGGAGGAACCTGGTAGGCTACAGTTCAAGGAGTCCCAAAGAATCGGACACAACTGATCGTGTGCACACGCGCACACACACACACACACACACACACACACGTCTATCTACTTACATGTATGAGAGAAATCAGAATTATACAGATCAAAGTTGTGTTTTCTGGAAAGTCAAAAACATAACACATTAGTTTCAGTGGTATGGATGGAGGAGGCTCAACTAAAATAACAGCACTATACCCTAAAGTGTGGGCTTCCCCAGTGTCTCAGTGGGTTAAAAAAACCTGTTTACAATGCTGAGCCATAGATGATGCAGGTTTAATTCTTAGGTTTGGAAGATCCCCTGGATGAGGACACGGCAACTCTCTCCAGTATTCTTGCTTCTTGAATCCCATAGATAAAGGAGCCTGGTGGGCTGCAGTCCCTAGGGTCACACTGAATCAAACACTACTGAAGCAACTTAGCACACATGCACCCTAAAGTGTCAACACTCGGGAGACACCACTAATAGCCCTTGAGGGGCTCAAGAGCCAATGGAGCCCATCTGCCAGGAGCAGGTGTGGACAGTGCTCCATGCTGTGTGGCCTCACTCATGGTAAGACAAGTCAACCTTTGACAGTAGTCACAAGTCCAAATCAGAAACTGGGTCCTGAGATTTCCCTGGTGGGTGAGTGGCTAAGACTCCAAGCTTCCGATTCGGGGGTCCTGGGTTCGATCCCTGGTCAAAGAACTAGAACCCACATGGAGCAGCTAAGAGTTCACATGTTGCAACTAAAGATCCCACGTGTCATGAAGCAACAAAGATCGAAGATCCCTTGTGCCACAACTAAGACCCAGGGCATTCAATTTAAGGTAAGGTAAATAAATGTTGAAAAAAAATCTGAGTCCTTTACTAGTTGATGATGGTGTCTTGCCATGTCTGGTGTGATGATGGACTCAGGCAGCAGGGGAGACAGTTCACAAAACAAGTTTCCATCTGCAGCTTGATTATGACCAACCCCATCAGAGACTAGACTCATTCTGTGTGCAGTCACCTGAGTGACCCAGATGGTGATAGATTACAATGGATGATGTCGGAGTCGTGATCTCTGAAGATTTAGCTTTGGGATCAGGGACTAGGCTTGATCACTCAAGAACTTTTGTGTTTTGAGTTTTATTAAAATATAAAAAGGGACAGAGAAAGCTTCTAACATAGACATCAGAAGGGGGATGGGAGAGTGTCCCCGCTCACCAGTCTTTGCAAGGGAGCTACATACCTTACTACAGTAAAGGGTCTTACCAGACACACTCCCAAAACAATCCTTAAGATAAGATTAATCAGAACGTTCTTGTTAAGAAGAAACATGTCCTAGAGCAAGATGCATTGTTATATTGACTAAGACAAAGCTATGTAGGAAAAAAGTTTGTCCTCCTTGAGAGCCTCAGACCCCTTTCTCTTTCTCGAGGGCCCTGGATTTCCTCCTCCTCAAGGGCCCTGGACTCCTTATCAACCTACCTAAGGATGAACTTTCTCAGTGGTTAGATAAGCATTTATGATTTATTTCCACAGTTTCCAGCTCCAAAGAGAGATGCCTAACCAGTCTAGTTTTCAAGCGGCAGACCAAATAGGTTGGCAACAGCCCAAGAGGCAGTAAAACTGCAGGAAGGTTGATCAAAGGGGTTATTGGTGAGAGCTATGAAATGGCCTTGAGTTCTGCCCGCCAAGAGGACCGACAGCAGCCATTTTTGGCTCTGCATCACTGGCAATGAGACTGAATGGCTGAATCAGCCAGGGAGAGAGTTGAATTTAGCTTAACCACAGTGAACCAGGGCCAGACATTTAGGGAAATCTCTGTGAGCTGAGAGCTGCATAGAATCAGCAGCTCTGCTTCAGTTGGCAGTGTAGGGGGAAAAATTTTCCCCAGAGGGAAATCTGCCACTTTTTCATGTAAAGTAGAGATGCTGAGGCCAGGCCAGCCACATCCTTAAATATACCATTTCCAAGTGAGGATTATTAAATCCTTCCCACTTTGTCAGAAGTTGAGTCCAAGCTGTAGCATGTCTGACTCTTTGCAACCCCAGGGACGGTAGCCCACCAGGCTGCTCTGACCATGGGATTCTTCAGGCAAGAATACTGGAGTGGGTTGCCATATCCTACTCCAGGAGGTCTTGAGTCCAAGTTGACCTACCCTCAAATGTGAATATTAAGCAAGAATGTCTGAAGGCCTCCATGTGTTAGGTGTTTAGTTTCAATAGGAGCCCAATAGCAAGCTGATGTGGCTTTTCAAAAAAAGAAAAGTGTACCCAGTAACCATGTTAGGAAGGTGGCATGCCCAAAACCCTAAGGGGTGCCACTGAACACAGACTGCCTCCACCACCATCTCCACCTGCCTACTATTTCCACCTGACTCTGTGGGCGCCGCCTCAGCCTGCCAACATGCATCATCTGTCTGCAAAGGCAGATCACTGGTTCAGGTACCTTGGGGAACACTCAGATTTAAAACCTGTATCTAGGGACTTCCCTGGTGGTCCAGTGGCTAAGACTGTGCATTCTCAAAGCAGGGGGACTGGGTTTGACCCCTGACCTGGGAACTAGATCCCACATGCTGCAACTATTAATAATAAAGATGATGAGTGCTACAACTAAAAGACCTGGTGCAGCCAAAACATAAATCAGTTCAGTTTAGTTCAGTCGCTCAGTCATGTCCAACTCTTTGTGACCCCATTAACTGCCGCATGCCAGGCCTCCACCAACTTCCGGAGTCCAACCAAACCCACGTCCATTGAGTTGGTGATGCCATCCAACCATCTCATCCTCTGTCATCCTTTTCTCCTCCTGCCCTCAATCTTTCCTAGCATCAGCATCTTTTCCAATGAGTCAGCTTCACATAGGTGGCCAAAGTATTGGAGTTTCAGCTTCAACATCAGTCCTTCCAATGAACACCCAGGACTGATCTCCTTCAGAATGGACTGGTTTGATCTCCTTGCAGTCCAAGGGACTCTCAAGAGTCTTCTCCAACACCACACTTCAAAAGCATCAATTCTTTGGCCCTCAGCTTTCTTTATAGTCCAACTCTCACATCCATACATGACCACAGGAAAAACCATAGCCTTGACTAGACGGACCTTATTTGGCAAAGTAATGTCTCTGCTTTTGAATATACTATCTAGGTTGGTCATAACTTTCCTGCCAAGGAGTAAGTGTCTTTTAATTTCATGGCTGCAGTCACCATCTGCAGTGATTTTGGAGTCCAGAAAAATAAAGTCAGCCACCATTTCCACTGTTTCCCCCCTCTATTTGCCATGAAGTGATGGGACCGGATGTCACGATCTTTGTTTTCTGAATATTGAGCTTTAAGCCAACTTGTTCACTCTCCACTTTCACTTTCATCAAGAGGCTCTTTAGTTCTTCACTTTATGCCATAAGGGTGGTGTCATCTGCATATCTGAGGTTATTGATATTTCTCCCGGCAATCTGGATTCCAGCTTGTGCTTCCTCCAGCCCAGAGTTTCTTATGATGTACTCTGCATAGAAGTTAAATAAGCAGGGTGACAATATACAGCCTTGACATACTCCTTTTTCCTATTTGGAACCAGTCTGTTGTTCCATGCCCAGTTCTAACTGTTGCTTCCTGACCTGCATACAGATTTCTCAAGAGGCAGGTCAGGTGGTCTGGTATTCCCATCTTTTTCAGAATTTTCCACAGTTTATTGTGATCCACACAGTCAAAGGCTTTGGCATAGTCAATAAAGCAGAAATAGATGTTTTTCTGGAACTCTCTTGCTTTTTCCATGATCCAGTGGATGTTGGCAATTTGCTCTCTGGTTCCTCTGCCTTTTCTAAAACCAGCTTGAACATCTGGAAGTTCATGGTTCATGTATTGCTGAAAGCTGGCTTGGAGAATTTTGAGCATTACTTTACTAGCATGTGAGATGAGTGCAATTGTGTGGTAGTTTGCACATTCTTTGGCACTGCTTTCTTTGGGACTGGAATGAAAACTGAACTTTTCCAGTCTTGTGGCCACTGCTGAGTTTTCCAAATTTGCTGGCATATTGAGTGTAGCCCTTTCACATCATCATCTTTCAGGATTTGAAATAGCTCAACTGGAATTCCATCACCTCCACTAGCTTTGTTCATAGTGATGCTTAAGGCCCATTTGACTTCACATTCCAGGATGTCTGGCTCTAGGTGAGTGATCATACCACTGTGGTTATCTGGGTCATGAAGATCTTTTTGTACAGTTCTTCTGTGTATTCTTGCCACCTCTTCTTAATATCTTCTGGTCCATACCATTTTTGTCCTTTATTGAGCCCATCTTTTCATGAAATGTCCCCTTGGTATCTCTAATTCTTGAAGAGATCTCTAGTCTTTCCCATTCTCTTGTTTTCCTCTATTTCTTTGCACTGATTTCTGAGGAAGGCTTTCTTATCTCTCCTTGTTATTCTTTGGAACTCTGCATTCAAATGGGTATGTCTTCCCTTTTCTCCTTTGCTTTTCACTTCTCTTCTTTTCACAGCTATTTGTAAGGCCTCCTCAGACAGTCTTTTTCCTTTTTTGCATTTCTTTTTCTTGGGGATGGTCTTGATTCCTGTCACCTGTACAATGTCATGAACCTCCGCCCATAGTTCATCAGGGGACACTGTCTATCAGATTTAGTCCCTTAAATCTATTTCTCACTACCACTGTATAGTCATAAGGGATCTGATTTAGGTCATACCTGAATGGTTTAGTGGTTTTTTCTACTTTCTTCAATTTCAGTCTGAATTTGGCAATAAGGAGTTCATGATCTGAGCCACAGTCAGCTCCTGGTCTTGTTTTTGCTAATTGTGTAGAGCTTCTCTATCTTTGGCTGCAAAGAATATAATCAGTCTAATTTTGGTGTCAACCATCTGGAGATGTCCACGTGTAGAGTCTTCTCTTGTGTTGTTGGAAGAGGGTGTTTGCTATGACCAGTGCATTCTCGTGGCAGAACTCTATTAGCTTGTCCTTTTCCAAGGCAAACCATAATTCCAAGACAAACTTGGATTCACGGTAATCCAAGTCTATGTCCCGACCAGTAACTGTGAAGAAGCTGAAGCTGAAGAGTTCTATGAAGACCTACAAGACCTTCTAGAACTAAAAGATATCCTTTTCATTGTAGGGGACTGGAATGCAAAAGTAGGAAGGCAAGAAAAACCATAAATAAATATTAAAAAAATAAAATAAGCAAGCCCCCTCCCCCCACCCCACATTTGCTAACCATCCAGTACTAACCAAGGAGTCAAGACTCCAACATGCAGACTTCGAAGCAGAGTCTGGTTTCCTTCGAAGCAGAGTCTGGTTTCCTGTCCCGTGAAGCCAGATGTGGGCTTTGGCAAGACTCAATATCTCTGAGCCTGTTTACCAGTAAAGACAGAGTAACAATTCCAACCTCTCACAAGATGTTTATGAGGATTTAATGGAGGCTGTTTTCAAGTTGGTTTTTTTTTTTTTTTGGAAAATTGTAAAACCCCATGCCAGTGTGACATGTCAAACATGATCATGATACAAAATGGTTTATGATAAGTGCTAATTAAGTGGAAAGAATAAATGTAATTTCTTTTGAGCGGATTAAAAAAAAAAGACATTGCTGAGAAACCAGATAAGTAGCTAAGGTTAAGTAGAACTTTACCTGGGCATGGTCCTCTCTGCGCCACATGCATGCTGTTATCATCTAAGTCACAGTGTGTGTTCTCCCCCTTTGTCTTTGCTTTTCTAAGGTGCTATGTGCCTCCAGGTCTCCTTCTGGGGGCCCATGAAGGTCTCATTTTTCCCCTTTGGGCTCTAGGTGATGGTGGTTGGTGATTGTGTGTTTTTGTTGTTGTTTGGTTGCTAAGTCCTGTTAGACTCTGTAGTGACCCCATGGACTGTAGCCAGGCTCCTCCATCCACGAGATTTTCCAGGTAAGAATACTGTAGTCGGTTGCCATTTCCTTGTCTAGGGGATCTTTGAAACCCAGGGATCAAATCCAGGTTTTTCTGCGTTGCAGGCAGATTCTTTACCATCTCAGCTACAGTGGTGAAGAACCTGCCTGCCAGTTCAGGAGAGGTAGGTTTGATTCTTGGGTCAGGAAGATCCTCTGGAGAAAGGAAAGGTAACCATTCTTTCCATTCTGCAGTATTCTTGCCTGGAGAGTTCCATGGACAGAGAAGCCTGGTGGGCTAGGGTCCAAGGGGTCACAAAGAGTCAGACACGACTCGAGCTACGAACATATTCTTTACCACTGAGCCACTTGGGTAGCCCAATTGTGTGTTTTTATCAGAAATAATTCAACCCCTTTTCTCCCAAGAAAAAGGAGGAGATCCTAGACTGGGAATGAGATCCTAGCCCTGGGTGGGACCAGCAGCTACAATTGGTAGGAGGGATGGGCTAGTGGGATGGGCGGTTCCTTTTTTCTTTTAAGCTTCCTAGATTGTTTTGAACTCTTGATTTGGGCGGTCCCACAAGCAAAGCCTGACAGGGTACGCGGTGGGTCTGCGGAAACCCGCGAGGAGAGCGGGGCCTGGCCGGGGCCCTGGCAGGGCCGGGCCGGGGTCGCGGGCGCCCGGGCTCCCGGGCTCCCGGGCTCCCGGTACACTTGGCGCTGGGTTGGAGCGGCTAGCCGCTGGCCCACCGGAAGTCCTACGTGCTGGAGCCCGGGTCCTCGGCAGCGGCGGGTGAGTAAGGGCAGCGAGGAGTTGAGCTCGCGGTGGTGGAGGCTAGAGAAAGGTTTGTCCCGCGATCTTCCGCCCCCGACCTCGGCAGGCGAGGGGAGCGTCGCGCCCCTAGTCCTGGAGGAGTTTCCAAGCCCTGGGGGCCCCAGGGGAAACCTGGACTGGTCAGGGTGTGGTCCGGTGCGGCGACCACCCTCTCCCTGGGGATTCGGCCAAAAGCATGGGCTGCTAGCACGTGTTGAAGAAGTCGGGGTCCCAGCAACGAGGTTTCGGGGCAGTGCAGTTCCCGTCAGCGGGACTGGCTCAGTGGGTATTGAGGAGCGGGCCGCGCAATCGTGAGCGAAACTCTCCGTCCCTGCCCGCGGGAGCCTCCGAGGCTGGGGTCCGAGGCCCGGCGCGCAGTGGCCAGAGGTGAGCACCGCGGACCCGCGATCTGACCGGGCAGAGCTAGGACCAAGCACCCCGAAGACCAGATGAGAAAGGCGAAGGCCCGAGGGTCGTTCTGCTTGGCCGGAGGGTAGAAAACTCCAGTGGCTGAAGCCGCGGCGAGCGGGGCGGGGAGGGCGGACCCCCGAAGCCTGGAGGGTGTGTTGAGGATTTCAGTGGTTCTCAGAATCGTTACAGGAAACACTAGACGGGTTTGGGATTAGAGATCGGGTGGACGCAGAGCACTGGAAAATGGCGACACATTCCCTCGAGGGGTTTACGTTCTTGGAAGGGCGAGGACAGGCCCTGAACTGATAAACAGGTCTTCGCCTAGAGTCGTAAGTTATCCCAGCCGCCTTGCACTAGCCGGCCAACCGGTTTGAGCTCTGGGGCGAGTGAATGTAGAAAGTACTCTCGAGGTCAACGTGCCAGGGGCAGGTGGCAGCGGCCAGAAGTTCAGACTCCATAGTCATGCTCTTTCTCCAAACCAGACAACCAGCCTAGTATCTGGACCGAGCGCCCCGGGCCACCACCCCCAGCGAATGCTTTTGAGAAAGACATACAAGGGTGGGTCTTTCCTGAGGGAAAACAAGAGAGCCAGAACTTTGAGGATACGATTATAGAGACTTTTGAAGTGTTACTTTTGCTGTGTTCTACTAGCTAGTAGGAGAATAATCCAGACCTGCACCATCTCACCGTTTGATGTGGATGGGCTTGAAGCGAAGGGAGGGAGGGACCAACTTTACCTCCTAGGAAATGCACCTTTCCTGTGAGCTTTCATTTTAGCACTTCCCTGGTGGCTCAGACGGTAAAGCGTCTGTCTACAATGCGGGAGACCCTGGTTCGAGCCCTGGGTTGGGAAGATCCCTTGGAGAAGGAAATGGCAACCCACTCCAGTACTATTGCCTGGAAAATTCCATGTACGGAGGAGCCTGGTAAGCTACAGTCTATGAGGTCGCAAAGAATCGGACACAATTGAGCGACTTCACTTTCCTTTTCTTTTTAGCAATCCTATTAACTTCATTGTTGAACGCCCCTTTCCTTTCTGGCATTTTCAATTCTACCACCTTTCAAAAAGTGAAAGGAAGAACATCAACAGGCTTTTAAGTCTTCATTCTTTTCATTCCATTCATTCCATCTGGAGGGAGGCCTAGCGCGGGTGAGTGGCAGTCCGCAGGAGGAGGTGGGAGTTCCGCCATGTTTGGGCAGAGCCGCGCTGGCTCCCTGGGAGCCCTGTGTAAGTGTTGGTTGTTGGGCTGTTACCCCCCCTTTTTTATTTTAATGGTCATTAAACTAACTCTGCTGTGGGGCATGCAGGATCCCCATAAGGGAGCAAGCCTGGACTTTTAACCACTGGGCCAACAGGGAAAGTCCCTTCCTTATCATTCTTTACAAGGATCTGTATGCATTAAAAATTCACAGAATCATCTTAGATGGGATCTTAGAGAGTCCCCTTTAATCTTATTTTCCAGTAAAACCACATCAGAATGAAGATACTTGCACAAGGCTGTTTGTGACAGAACCTGGGCTGGTTACCTCAGGCATATGCTTTCTTTCCAGAATACCATACTGCCACCCTAGAGGGGGCTTTGGTACAGCGGGGATCTTGTCCTCGATGATAGAGTCCAGGCTTTGAACACTAACTCTGCTATGGACTGGGAGCATCCTTGAGCACATTACCTAGCATCTCTGTACTTTAGATTACTTAAAATGAGGTTATTAATCATTACCTCATGAGGCAGTACTGAGAGGTTTTAGGTACAAATCAGAGGTTCAATAACTCTTGGTGTTTCCTGACCAGTTAGGAAGCTGTTGTTCCTCACTCCCCTCTTACTGATAAGTTTTGTTTCTCTCTGACCTCAGGTTCCTGGAGGTGGGCAGCAGCTACAAGCAGGGTGAAGGAGAAGGCAGACGACACCTGCAGAGCTACAACCTGGCATTACTGAATAGTGACTGCTGAGCCGAGGGGAACCAGGTCCTTGAACTCTGTGGCTGAGGCTTGGAAGGGAGTCAAAGGTGTTCTCAGTTGTGAAAGGAGAGTTTGGACAGCAGAACAAAAAGGAAGATAGCCCCCTGGAGCAGATATCTTTGACACAGGAGGCCAATTCAAACCCTTTGCAAAGGCCTTTGCCAGGTCTCTCCATCTCCTCAGTCGCTGGAAGGTAGATAGCCCCAGGATGGAGCCTAGTCAGCCTTGGGGGCCAGGCCAGGCATGGATAAAGCTTAAAAGAGATAGCATGGAAGAGAAGGTGTCTGACCAGCCAAAGCCAGTGGAACCTGTACAGAAGCTGCTCCCTCAGGTGGATGAGGAGGGTCTGCCGAAAGCCCGGAAGGGAGAGTGCTGGTGGAAGGCGTGGGTGAAGGTGAGGAGACCAAGCGAGAGGAAGGGAGGGAGGGCCCGGGTCCTGGACTCCAGGAGCTCCTTCATCCATTATCCTGTCTGCACACCAAATGGAATCTCAGAGGGTTCCGAGCTGAAAAGCATCCAGGAAAAGGGGCTTCGAGTCCTTTTTTCAGATTCCACACCAGTCTGGAATCCTTCGAGAACTACTTGCTGAAATTCATCAGAGTGGCAGCCTTTCATCCTTCCTGCTTGCATTCAGTGCATAGCCCTCCCTTCTCCCCTGCATTGTTCTCCCTTCCTCTCCACCCTCCTTTCCTGTCTGTACATTAAAGTTGCTGACTTTGTACTTGTCTTTTCCTATTCCTATTTCTTCCCTCCTTCTGTGGCTTTCCTTTTCTCTTAGTGTTCTGAACATTTAGACTGGATGTCTATCTGTCTGTATACAAACTCCCCGAATCTCTCCTGTTCTTCCAGAAGCCAGTCACCTTTGAGGATGTGGCAGTGAACTTCACCCAGGAAGAGTGGAAATGTCTAGATGCCAGTCAGAGGGTCCTCTACCAGGATGTTATATCAGAGACTGTCAGAAACCTGATGTCTGTGGGTAAGAGGCTGGGGTTCCTCACAAGCTTTCTGTCCCAGGCCTTTGGAACATCTGGTTTCCCTGGATAGGTAGATCAGCTCACAAATTATCTTCACTGATCCTTGGTTTTGGTTTTTCATGTTTGTGGGAAAGATCCGGGTTACTAGGCTCAGGGTGAAAGAAGGAATGAAAGCTTGCATGAAGGCAAAGATAACACTTGTAACATGATAACAGTGTTTTCAAAGAATGCAAATCTGCCTATTCATCCAGCTAGTATTTACTGAGTCATTTGTCTTATGTGGCTTCCCTGGTGGCTTAGAGGTTAAAGCATCCGCCTGGAATGCGGAAGACTGGGGTTCGGTCCCTGGGTCGGAAAGATCCCCTGGAGAAGGAAAATGGCACCCCACTCCAGTACTCTTGCCTGGAGAATCCCATGGAGGGAGGAGCCTGGTAAGCTACAGTCCATGGGTTCTCAAAGAGTCGGACACGACTGAGTGACTTCCCTGTTGTCTTGTGTACCTGGCACTTTGTTGGAATCTAGCCTTTTGTGTGTCTCCTCCCAGCACTTAAGTGTCCCAGATTATGGCTCTTAAACCACAGATATACAAGAAGGGAGCCTGTTGTCCCCATGAGGTGTGAAGGGGCTGAGCCTGGGACCTCAGCTCTTCTTCTCCTTCCCATTCCCCAGACGGAATCTTTCTGTCTAATCTAGATCTGATTGCCAAGCTTGAGCAAGAAGAGAAACAGTGGGAACCAGATCTCTGTTCCCCGAATGGAGAAGGCTTTCATTCAGGTGAGAATTGCAAAGGAGAGAGGAGGGTGAAAAGGGCCCAGGACATGCCTCCGGAGCATGGAAATGCCTAAGAGGAACAGGGCTCTGTATACCTGGTCCTAGCTTGCATCCTTCCTGCCTGGACATCACCTGCTCAAGTCCCCTGGCATCAAGAAGATGAGTATCTGAGCCATTCGGGACAAGTGAATATCTTCAGTTTCCAGAGACTGAGAGATTCCATGTCAGTTGCTTATGGCAGTGATAGCCTCTTGATTAAAAAGTCCTTCCCAAGAGAAAAGAGAAAAAGAAAGGGATAGGAGATAAGCTTGATGCTGAGATGGACTAAGGATGACTTGTTCCTGAGAGTAGAATAAGGACTTAAGAGAAATTTAAGTCTGAGCTGACCCCACTCCTGGTTTGCCGGGACAGTTCTGGTTTATGCTTAGCTTGATTCTTAATAGCACCTCTGGTCATCCAAGTGTCCCAATCCTCCTGATACATTATGAGGTCACCTGTGGGTATCTGGGGTATCTGGGAGTATGATCAATATTGCAAATGAGAGGAATTAACACACGCATTGTAAATAAAGTATACTTAAGAAGTTGAAAAAGAAAATAAAAAGAAATGGATTTCCAGAAATGTGGTTAAACTTTTGATCTCCGATATTGTTGGAAGATTCCAGTTAAATTTTTAATGCTTTTAATTTGAAAACCCAAAAGTTTGTTCTTATCTCTGGTCTCTGGGGTGTAAGAGTGAGGGTGAATGTCAGGTGGGAGAGGAAGCAGTGTGGGCTGAACAGAGCTGTGTCAGGGCTGTCATGATGAATCCCATCATTCTTCCTCATTCCCTCCAGGAGGCGAGAAGGAGGAACGCCAAGAACAGAGTCAGAGTTTGGGAGATGAGGGGACTGTTGATGACAAGGCCTCCCTTGCTCACAGAAGCTTGGGCCCAACCTCTCCTCCAACTGGGATTCCGGACAAGACACCAGCGTTGCCAGAATCCTGGGCTCGGCCAGCCTTTACCTGTCACACCTGTGGCAAGTGCTTCAGCAAGCGCTCCAGCCTGTATAACCACCAGCTTGTTCACAACAGCGCCCAGTGTGGGAAGTCCTTCCAGAACCCCAAGGACCTCAGCTCCAGCCGGGCGCAAGCAACTCAGGGAGAGGCCCTTCTGCTGCTCGCTCTGTGGCAAGACCTACTGCGATGCTTCTGGACTGAGCCGTCACCGCCGTGTCCATCTGGGCTACCGGCCCCATGCGTGCCCCCTTCTGTGGGAAGTGCTTCCGGGACCAGTCTGAGCTCAAACGCCACCAGAAGACGCACCAAGGCCAGAAGCTGGGGGCTGGAAACCAGAAGCATATTGTGAGGACTCTGGATACCAGAGCTGGATTACAGGGGCTGGCAACAGGGAACCAGGCACCAGTGGCTGAGACCCAAGGACCCACACTTAAAACCAAGGGTCCCAAGACTCAGCCCCAGCCGTCAGTAGACAGGAACCAGGCACCTGCCACCAAGAACCTGGTAATCTCTATGAGAGCTCAGGCCCCAGTTATTACAGCCCCAGAGCCTGTGACCAGCACCCTGGCAGCCAACATGCGAGCCACATGCCTGAACACCAAGTCTACCTCTCACCCAGAGAAGCCTTCGAGACTCAAGGTCTTCTCTTGCCCTCACTGTCCCTTGACTTTTAGCAAGAAAACCCGTCTCTCCAGTCATCAGAAGGTCCACTTCACAGAGCAGTCCAACCGCTGCTTCCACTGTGGCAAGTCCTTCACTTTATTCTCGGGCTGATCCGGCACCAGCAGACTCACTGGAAGCAGAGGGTCTACTGTTGCCCTATCTGCGACGTCTGCTTTGGGGAGAAAGAGGACCTTCTGGGTCACTGGGGAGGCTACAGAAGCAAGGGGCTGTTCCTGGGCAGTCCCCACAAGTGCTGGGCCATCCTGGGTCAGTGGCTTGGCTTCTTTCCCAATGCCTCTGCTGTGGCAGGGAAGGAAATGAATCATTCTCCTGTATCCAGACCCTCAGGAAAGGGGAGGAAGGGAGAGGAAAAGGCACGCAGAAGAGGGAAAGCAGACAAGGCAGTGAAGGTCTTGGAAGGGAAATGAATGGCCTGTCCGCCCGAGGTCTTTCTCTGTTTGGTTTTCCAGAGGAAGGACCTCCAGGGTAAGGAGACTGGGATAAAGGAAGAGAGGTGAAGGGATAGTGGAGGACATACAGAAAGGAAAGGGGACAGAAGTGGCACTTGGAAACTTGTATTGTTATTAATTAGCACCTAGCTTGTTTCTTTGTGTCTGATAGACCATCAAGTAGTAATTGTTCAAAAAGACAGTGGATCTCCATTAGGTATGAAGATGAGAGGGAAAGGATGAGAGAAGGGAAAGTCTGAGGGGCCCATTTGGACGGGGTGTGGAAGTAGAAAGGCGGTGTTCAACAACAGGCATGTTGCTCCATTATCATCCCTAGCTTCCCTGGCTCCTCGCTGAGCTGCCCAGGCAAGATGGAGCTCTGGCCAGCACTCGATGGGTTTCTCCCCAGGTCCTTACTCTGCAGGTCACTTGGCTCTCTCTGGGATACTGTGGACTTTTCCTGCACCTTCTCTTCAACCCTTCACACCCCTCAGCTCTGCCTACCAGCGCTGAGATTTTGGAAAAAAATGACCACCATTTGCAAAGCTGATGTGTTGTAATTTGCAACAGGGAGGTTCCTGGTCTCCATTTCATGGCAGAGACCCACTTGTCTGTGTTACTCTGCAGCACAGGTGTCCTCTGACAGAGGGAAGAACACCTGCCTGGCTGTAGCCCGAGAGGACTTCAGGTGGAAGACAGACCAAGGAGCAGAACGATGTAGGCAGCAAAAAGGGGGAGAGGAAGGAAGGAGCTAGGGAAAGGGACAGACAAGGTAACGACAAGAGAAGTCGATCCTATTTGGAATTCAGAGCATTCCTGGAAATGCAGATTGCAATGTCCCCGCAGCAGGAGGGAGGCCAGTGAATGTGCAACTCAATGGATGTGACATCCCCAAGGGCTGACCCTCGGACCAGCTAGGCTCTTCTCCATCCCAGCCAAGACACGGTATCCTTCAGAAGGGGTTTCCTAGAAGGAGGAGAAAATAACTTGAAAAAACTGTCAACAGTTCCTGTCATGAAACTGTTAAACCAGAGAGAAGAAAGACCCTGAGGAGCCACCCAGCATCAGAGGTGAGGCCCAGGGCAGCTGCTGTAGGGAATGGATGAACCAATGGGAAAGGAGGCAGTTGGAGTGGGATTCCTGACAGTGGGCTCCTAGCTGGGGCAGATCAGGCAGCAGATTAGAGCGCCTTCAGCTCCTATCATCCCCCAGGAGGAGACATCCCTCCACCCAGGCCAGCCCCTTCTTTTCCTCTTGGATTTTGATCCCTCAGTAGCTCCCTCTTTTCCCTTGCTGCTGCTCTCTTTCTCTTTTGCTCTCAGTTTATAAGAAATTGAAGAAAACTTACTTAGCTCTTCAAGAAATTGTCCTGAAAACAAAGAGAAATAGGCGATGAGCGCAGGATGACTGGCTCCTCCCACGCCCTCTCTGTAGGCTTTGTGGTCATGCCACTCCCCCTTTCCACTAAGAGACCCCTCAGATCCCAAAAAGTGGGTCGCTTCTTGGATTCTCTGAGGAGTCTGGGGTTGGCCCTGGGACAGAGCAGGAAGGACATTCCGGCTCTGAATCTGGAACCCTGCTCCCACCCACCCTCTTTATGTTTCCCATTAGGGCTGGCTTGATCCCTCCAGCTCAGTGGTCCCGTATGCTGGCCCAACACTGCACCTGCTAGTCTGCGGTGTAGCCAGTTATAGCAGATGATCAAGGCCACCAGGGGTCCAAGAACCGGCACGATGACAAATAGGGTTATCTTCCAGCAGGGCACCATCAGGAAGTGGGGATCTGAATTATTTGCCACAAAACAAACAAGATGACCACGTGTTCCCCCTTGTGCCCCACCCACCCCCTCCATTTATTATTGCATTTCTTTGGGACTGGGGTTGCTTAACCTGGGTCCCAAAATAGTTTGGATAGAATCCAGGGAGTTCATGAATTTGTATGAGAAAAGCACTACATTTTTAATTTTCATTAACTTCGAACTGAATTTAGCTTTTTCTTCCTGAAAAAGGACTGTAGGTAACAAATCAGTTATCAGTGGTACCTGTGACTTTATCATCAATGGAAACAGCATTCCCATCAGAGTTGTTTCTGAAGTCTCAAAATACTGTTTATCAATATTTTGAAATATCAGATTGTTAGACTTGCCACTACATTTTATTATTTAATCTATAATTTTGTTATTTAAAGAAACATTGGTTATTTTAATCACAAATTTGTTTATATTTCGATAACTTTCAAAACAATGGTTTTCTTTCTAATCGTGTTGTATTTTATGTGTACATTTCAAAACATTCTGGGAAGGCAGGGGTTCGTGAGGCTTCACCAGACTGTTGAAGAGTACAGAGTTAAGACCTTTGTTATTTGAATCCTGTAAAACAAAGATCTTGGTCCTCCCTTTGAGTTGGAGACTGTGTTTTTTTTCTACACAATGATTAAATGCCAAGGTGGAGCCAGGGGCACCTCCAGCCTTCAGAAGCAAACGCTGTTCGGGAAGGCTGCTCAGGGCAGGGACCATATTAAAATTTTTGCAACATCCACTCAATAAGTATTCAGGTGCCCTTCTTTAGTAGGCATTGTCCTTAGGTGCTAGATGATCTGCAGTGACAAAAAGACAGAAACCATATCCTTGGGCCAACTCTTTTTTTTTTTTTCCTTTGCTCAGTGGCATGCAGGAGCTGTTTCCCACCAGGGATCAAACCCGTATCCCCTACAGTGGAAGTGCAGAGTCTTCTGCAGTGGACTGCCAGGGACTGCCAGGCCAACATTCTAGGGGGGATGTCTTCACTTCCCCAACTAAGTCTTCCCTGAGGAGTCAGTTACTTATTCTGTACTCATGAAAACTCATTTTCCCTTGTGATTTGTCAATGATGTATATGTACTTTCATTCACCAGTTAATTTATGTGTATGTGTCACTTCTGCAACTAGACATCAAATTGATGTGTAGAGGCTCTGTTTACCTCTCCTTTGTAATTCCTGAAAAAATAAAATCATGTACATAAAGTATTTGTAATTCCTAGAATGAGTTAACATTGGGAAGCTGTTAGTTATAGTACCACACATGAAAGTGTGTGCTTGTGTGCTCAATCATGTCCAACTCTTTCCGACCCATGGACTGTAGCCCGCCAGGTCTACAGTGGGGTTTTCCAGGCAAGAATACTGAAGCGAGTTATTTCCTCCTCTAGCGATCTTCCCTACCTAAGGATCAAACCCACTATTATCTAACCAATCCTAGATGCAGACGATGACATTCAAAGAAAGAACAAGAGAGGGAGAAAACCATCCAGGAGCCGGGGGTCGTTATGTCCCCAGGTGACAGGAGTGGAGTGAAACACCAAGCTGCCCTGGGGGGCTGGGTATCCCAGAACTTACCAAAAGTCCGGTGGAGATTCTCTGAAAGAAGAAAATGCAAATGAACTTAGTAGTGCAATGATCCTTTCTCCTCTGAGCCTTTGTTATTTAATCACTTTCAATTGTTTGTAGTTGTAAGCGGTGCACATTGATGGAGGAAGGGAAGCTGTAGGATTTTACTTCTCTCCCTCAAGGCAGGAGGAATGAAACTTTGTACGACTGGTTTTAGGAGTTTTAAATAGTGAAGTTCTTGCTCCAAGGGTGTTGGGAAAGAGGCAGAGATGGTCAGAGAAAATGACCATTTCAGTTATGAGGAAGGTCTGGGGAGGGAAGGTGCCTGGAACTCACCTATCTCTGCCCAGAGTTTTCCTAGAATAGAAAAAAAGCAACGTTAATTCCACCTCAGGCAGTAGATGGAGCCCCTCCACACCCACTGCCCTGCGCCTTTGTGCAGGCTCTTTTCTCAGCAGCCTGGGAGCATCCTTAGAGTGAGAACCAAATTTGAATCCCGGCCTCAGGCTCATTCTCTGGCTATTTATTGCCTGGGTTAAAGAAATGGAGAACCTTGGTAGACAGCAATGTCCACCAACACCCCAAACCAACCATGACCTCCCTCACTGCTCTCTGCTCCTTTTCCTGCTGGTTCTGAGGTCACATGGGCACTCCACCCTGCTGGGTTGTCAATTTGTTAATCTAAAGCTATTTCCCATCTGAAGGAGGAAAGAAGGAGCTAAACATTTAGTTGAGCAGCTGCTTTGTGACTGGCTCTGTATTAGGCACTTTACATAACACTGTCCCCTACCTTCTAGGAGGGAGGGTGTTATCTCTGCTGGGCACAGACAAGGCAACTGAGACTTCTAGGGGTCTGGTCATTGAGCTGGACCCAAACCCAGGCTGCCCAATTCCACTGCTGCTGCTAAGTTGCTTCAGCCGTGTCCGACTCTATGCGACCCCATAGATGGCAGCCCACCAGGCTCCCCCATCCCTGGGATTCTCCAGGCAAGAACACTGGAGTGGGTTGCCATTTCCTTCTCCAGTGCCTGAAAGTGAAAAGAGTGAAATCGCTCAGTCGTGTCTGACTCTTAGCGACCCCATGGACTGCAGCCCACCAGGCTCCTCTGTCCGTGGGATTTTCCAGGCAAGAGTGCTGGAGTGGGGTGCCACTAGTCCTTTCTCCTAGGTCCTTTCTCCTCAGCCATGTGGGTGAGGAGGTTACTGAATATCTGGGATGAGGTCATGGCGATAGAAGACCCCACCAATATCACCCCTTTATATACTCTAAACCGTCCTTGCTGCTTTAGCCTCTTAGGAATGGGAAGGGGCAAAAGGCCCTATAGGCTTTGGCTTTGGGAGCACTTGGTGGAGGGGAGAAGTCTTGTCATGAGTGTTCTTGGGCACAAGAGGCAGCTTCAGACAGCTGGACCCTCTTTCTTGGTGTTGGATGGAGAAGGAGAAACGCCTACTATGTGGTAGGGACTTTTGAAACAAAGATACACAGACCTGCCAAATTCTGAAGCTCACACTCTCCCAGAAGGATGAGCTGCTGTGTATGCTACAGGGACCAGAAAATAGGGGTTTCAGTTTGAGCTCTGCCACTTACAAGCTGTACCAGCTTGAGTAAATCTCTGAACCGCTCCAAGCCTCAGTTGCCTCCTCTGTAAAATGGGGTTATTGCATGTCAGCCCTACCTCTTATGGAAGCTAAAGGTCCTGTTGCCCAAATGATACTTACATTTAGCAAGATATAAAACTTGTCATCAGGGGGTTCTGAACCCAGAAGTCCCTCAAAAATAGATATCAGCTGACTAAACTCCAAAAGGCCAGGCACTCCAGGGACAGTGCCCCGCCAGCCGCCCTCCAGCCTGTACCTCGGAGTCTGCGCTGCAAGCACAGGAAGACGAGGCCCACGGTGATCTGTAGGAGGAGCACTGGCAGGACAGCGATGAGCACCAGCATGCCGGGGTTGATCCAGTAGAAGGGATCTGAAAGGCAGAACCAGGGGAGGCCCAGTGCTCAACCTCAACGCCCAGCACAGCGCCCAAAGATGACTCCAGAACTGACATCTGAGCTTAGGCTTAAAGGAAAAGTGGTTGTTTCCAGGCAGGGCCAGTAGCTGAGAATGACAGGAGTCTATATATTGGGCAAGTCTTGGACGGTTTTGAGAACCACAGAAGGGACTTAGATCTGACCCTCAAGGTCATGGGGGTACTCTGAAGGATTCCATGATGAGGAGTAACAAGATCTGACACCCTGTAGGATGGGGGAAGAGGGTGCGGAGTCAATTAAGAGGCTATGATCATAGTGAAAGTAAAAAACATGAGCCTGAACTAGGACAGTGCAGGAAATCGAGGTGAAAAACAGGAAAAAAAATGTCTTTTTAGTCACTTTTAAACTGAAATGTAGTGTTTCTTTCTATTATGTTTGTAGTAACACTCTGACACAATATGAACAGAACCCGAGACTTTGTCATCCCTAAAAAGCACAACTATTTTCATATCACAATTGGTGCAGAAATCTCAGAATATCACCTATGGTCACCGTTTTGAAATGACACTCTGATCAGGGCCACCCCATATCTTATTTAAAAGTAACCTGGAGCAACACGATTTTGATAACTATTTTAGTACACGCATGTTATTGGTTTCAAATATCCTGAGAAGGGGTCCGTCGACTTTACCAGTCCGACAAAAGGGTGCATGACACAAAGAAAAGTGCAGAACCTCTGTTCCGGAGATTTTGGGAAAGGGGAATCTGTGGATTTGGTAGATGTGGACTGGAAAGGGTAAAGAGAGGGGGTAATCTTTGCCTTTCTGTGCCATCAGTGCCAATTTTAGAGTCTGCCCTTCAGTCCCTCAAAGCTTTCCTGGTGAAGTCTCGGCGTGCAGGGACTGCGCTTTTCATTTTGTTCTCTGCTTTAGGGGCTAAGGGCTTCCCTTGTGGCTCAGTTGGTAAAGAATCTGCCTGCAGTGCGGGCGACCTGGGATCGATCCTGGGTTGAGAAAATCCCTGGAGAAGGGAAACGCTACCCACTCCAGTATTCTGGCCTGGAGAACTCCATGAACTGTATAGTCCACTGGGTCGCAGAGTCCCACATGACTGAGTGACTTTCACTTACTCAGGGGGCTAAATAAAGATACTGACATCAGGGTAGCCATTAAGTCACAGTAAAAACCTCAAATACCACCCTTCAAGCTGCAGTTTCAGGTTTTTGTCTGTTACTGTGTCCCCCAGGAGAAAACACAGTCAACTCTGCTTTCAGAGTTCTTATCAGAAGTAACCTGGAGCAACATGATTTAGCAATTACATACTTTAGTCCTTTCTTTGTGAAGTGAAGTGAAGTCGCTCAGTTGTGTCCGACTCTTTGCAGCCCCGTAGACTGTAGCCTACCAGGCTTCTCTGTCCATGGGATTCTCTAGGGAAGAATACTGGAGTGGTTACCATTTCCTTCTCCAGGGGATCTTCCCAACCCAGGGATTGAACCCGGGTCTCCCGCATCGGGAGGCAGACGCTTTAACCTCTGAGCCACCAGGGAAGCCCAAGTATACCTTTTATATTTTAGCAAAGGGTTAGAATCACAAAATGAGAGAAAAGCAAACATTGTGATAAGCAAAAGTGATAAGTGAAGTATATAGCATCACCTAAGAAATGTGCCTGACAAAACACATCAAACTTGAACCTGATGGTGGATATTCTAATTGATGAGTTCACAGGAAATAAAGGGTATGGAACACCGTGTTGAACAACATGGGAATGAAATAATGGAGCACTCTACAGGGTGAATACCTACCTGTGGATCTTGTTTGGATTGGTTTCAAGCAAACCAACTGCCAAAATGTATTTATAAAATAATCAGAAAAATGTGAACACAGACTGGGTATTAATAAGAATTTTTGTTAAAGTTTAAAGATGTAACTAATATTTTGGTTATGATTTTGTTTGATGAGTCTTTCTGTTTGAGACATACATTCTTGAGGATTTAGCAAATGACATGATAATGCTGTCTAGGATTTGCCTGAGTAATTCAACTGGGGAGAAGTTGATGGGTGTGGTTGAGTGAAACAGGTTGTCTGTCCCTGGTTCATAACTACTGCAGTCAGGTGATGGGAACTGGGAGGCTCATAAGAATCTCTTTACTCCTAGGAGTATTTTGCAGTTTCATAATGAAGAGTTTAAGGAAAGGTTTAGAGACAACTAGTAATAAAATCATAAAAATGACAAAAAAATGTAAAGTTGGAAAGTGAGATTAGAAACTCTTTAGAGAAAAAGGGAAGGTAATTACATCTGAGAATTTCATGGACAGAGGAGCCTGACGTGGGCTACAGTCCACGGGATCTCAAGTGTTGGGCACGACTTAGTGACTAAGCCACCAATTACACCTGAAACTTGGCAATCACATGCTTACTGCATTTTGGTCCTGAATTTGTCTTGGCTTCCTGGAGCCACAGGCTAGGTGAGTGGTCCCTTATAAAATACTTTTTTTTTTTTTAAGACGCTTAGGCATGCTGATTATGAGACAGGAGGAAGTGGGTTGGATTATGGAAATCCACCCAAAGGAAAACTTTCTGCCCAGGGAGGTTTTTTTTTTTTCCCCTGAGGGAGTAGGGAGGGGAAATGTATTGGGGGAGGCAGTTTTTGAGCAAGGAGGAAGTTACTGAACAGGAATGAGGAAAATCAGCCAACTGGAGAGGTCCTCACTCTTAGACTCCCTTGCAGGTAAAAATCCCCAGTAAGAACAGCTGTATGAAGAACATTCTGTGCCACACAAAGCTATTTTCACATGCCTGAAATCCCTCTGTAGAAACAGTGCTTTGTTATCCCACATACAATGCCATCTTCTGGTCCCAGTGGCCCTTGAGACCCAAAAGTGGTCGATTGTCTGATGTTTGTGCCGCAGGTGGGGAGGAGGGAAGGAAAATGACCTGAGGCTCTGGCCTCAAAATATTTTTGATCTTCAATTAAATAGCAATTAACTTTCAAATCTCCCCCTCCTTGTGCACATCTTAACTCCTCAGGGATAGATAAAACAAAGTTTCAAAGTCATCCATCACGCAAAACATACTGCAATGAAATTCTGGAGAAAGGAGGCATGGAGGTAAAATCTATGGGTAACATCTCTTTCTATGAATATATTCAGACATTTCTTCTACTTGTTTAACTTACTTGCAGCTATGTTTATCAGGAATATATTCTTCAAAAATGTACCTCATCTAATAAAACACCACAAACACATCAACTGAGGAATTCATTGTAATAGGATTTGATCAGTTTGACTCCTTAGGAATAGGGCTCTTATTCATAACAAATAAATAAAAAGACAATACAAAGCAAAACAAGAAGGGAAAAAGTCCACTTGGAGACTTTGATTAATTTTTAGACAATTCATATTCCCCTTGAGTAGCACAAAATAACACACAAATGGATTATTCTGGATTTTGCTGCCTTCTTTTACCATTTTTTTCTATTTAAAATAAAAAAGTTTCCTTAGGTATACCCACAAATGTACACATTATATACACATTTTTATATAAATGGATAAGTATGATGATATGGATAAAAAGAAATAGTTGTTTTTCTTTTGTTGGATCACACCCTATCCTCCCTTCTTTCCCCCAAAGTGAACCATATTAACTTTCTTACCGATGTCTTTTTATGTTTCTCTGATATAAAACATCAGGTTTTGTCCTGTTTCCTATATTTTGTAGCTATCTTTTATTATCCAACAATACCTTGTGAAATGCCTCCAGGCAGTCTGGTATGGCCCTAAAGCAATTTTTTTACATGGCTCCATGATAGTCACTATATGGATAACAGTGTTTCCTCAGTCACTCCCTACTCTTGGGTCTGGACTCTGATTCTGGCTTCTTTCTCATGTATAATAATAATGTAGCAGACATTGTGGGCATATGAATTCCCACGTGCTGATGTGTGTATCTCTATGAAGTTAATTCCCAGGAGTGACTGGGTTGAAGGATCTCATCTCCACTGAGAGAATGGTCAGAGGCTCGGAGGAAGATCTTGGCCATCGAACAGGCGATACCTACTGATACACACACTACTCACCTTCCACTTTCAATTCCATCGCTGCCTCCTCTTGGTAAGAGTGATCTCGGAAGAAGCAGGTAAAACCTCCTTCATCTGAGAACCTCACATTCGGATCCTGAGGGTCACCTTCCCCTCCCCAATGGTCTCTTTTAGCAGCTGCGTGCGGCCCCGGTATTCAGGTGCCTGCTCTTCGTCTTGGTCCTTGCCATTTCGGTAGAGATGAACCACCCTGGAGAAGGGGGCCGATACCATCCCACCTCCATCCCTGTAGCGTTCTTTCCTGGAGATATGCGACAGGGCAATTCCACTTCATCCCCCACCAGCGCCCGGATGGGGTGCCCTGGTCCTATTACTCTGAACTGTCCTGTCCAAGACACCAAAGAAAAGAAACTGAGCATCAGAGGGAACCTGGACAAACAAGTCTTTCATGGGAAGGAAGGGCTGCTTCAAACAGGGAAAGAAGAAGCTTGATTTTTAAGTGGAATTCTAGAGCCAGGGAGGAGCTCAATATTTCCTAAAGGTCTCTGGTTAGAGAGACTGTGAGTTCCCGCATAGACCATTCTAGCCAGTGGCCATCCCGTCCCTTAGGAATGCAGCCAAACACTGCTCAGTTTAATGGTCCCGTGGGCCTTCCTGTTCAGACTTGGCCAGACTGATTCTTCCCTCCCCTTAGCGGTTTTGCTTTGGTCCCTTCACTGCTACCACCTCTCTATCACTTCTCAGCTCTCTGTCCTTGTTCACACCCTGGTCCCAAATTCTTCTCTGAGATCACCCTAGAAGTGGCTCTATTTTCTTTTTCATTTCCTCTGTATCTTCAGCCCTCTCTGTAGCTCCTGGACCCTGCCATACATGCTCCCAGTCTGTTTTCATCTGTGGGATGTATCTCCTCCTCAGACTGGGAGCAACTGGGAGATGAGGCTACTTTCTCCATTAGACCTGCAAAGATTTCCTGAAGGCATGCATAGGCCTCCCGGTTAGGTGGCTCCTTGAGGTTGGGAATATATCTTCTGAGAGCAGGGCTCCTCTGTAAAAACTTATTAGTGTCTGATCGTGCAGAAGAGAACTCTCGGAACAGAACTCTCAAACGTGACAAGACACTTCAACAAACATTTATCGAGGTTTACCATGGGACAAGTGTGTTATAGGTTTCATCTCATTGAACCTTGACAGCAACTCCAAAAGGTTGTTATGATATTCCCTGTTTGACAGGTGAGAAATCAAAGCTGGAAAGATCGGTAAGAACCAAGTTCAGGGAGAGCCCTGAGTTAAGGTCACATGATGGAGCTGGGGTTCCTTCTGAAGGCTGTAAGGAGGCACTGAAGGTGTCTGAGGGGAATCATGTCAGCACATCTATGTTTTGGAAAGATCACTTGCATGGCAACTTGAGGATGTGTTGAAGGAGGTGAGCCCCGGGAACTAGCCTTTCTATTCTCAGAGTCTCCCCAGGACAGGAATAAAGAGAAATCTTACCTGCAGAGATGGAAGTCAACTGAAGGAGGAGGAAGAGGAGGGAGGGGAGACAGCTGGGCAGAGAGGAGCTCAATAAACTGGCCATCTCCACTGTCGGTGGGGACAGAGAGCCCCTGCAGCAGGGTCAGGCCAAGGAGAGGCCCTTGGGGTGCATGTCCCCACCCCTGAAAAATCCTAGGGGAGGATCAGGGAGGGCAGAGCTGCCCTGGCCCTGCCTCCTCCCCAGCAGAGCCACAGCTGTGCTCCGAGGCACAGCCCCACGTCATCCCTGCCAGGACTTACACAAAAGGGCTACAGAGCCAGGGGATGACCAGAGTTTGCCTTCCCCCACCCCCTCAGAGCCGGAGCAGAGGCTGCCTGGTACTGGGCCTTCCTCCCCCACTCCCTCCTGGCGGCCAGCCTTCCAGGGGGCTTCCAGGATCTGACCTGTTGGGATGAATCACTCACTGGACCTCAGGCTGAATCTTGTCCAAGTGATCTGCAAAGGTCTCTTCAACCCCTCATGTCCAGGTGCTAGCTAAGGGAGAGGGATCTGTGTTGGATTTTTTTAAAAATGAAGAAACATTTAGACTTAGTTTCCTATTTCTACCATCTTCTGTCATCACCAGGCCATTCATTCCTCTTGATGTCTGATCTCCCTCTCTCTCACTGCAAATCTAAATGCCCTTCCTTATGTTCTGGTGT
The DNA here is from genome assembly GCA_917880005.1 of Nanger dama. NCBI lineage: Eukaryota > Metazoa > Chordata > Mammalia > Artiodactyla > Bovidae > Nanger > Nanger dama. Next base: position 2,250,633 of record CAKJTW010000032.1, read on the forward strand.
GTTGCTTGGATTTCGTTAGCTTCTCCCTCCCAAAGAATATTAATACAGTTTGGAAAGTCACAAGTTGGGTGTCACGAGTTGATTGCCACCTGGGCTTGGAGAGGCAGGCGTGAAGAAAGTATTATAAGATCTGCAAAGTCAGTGACTATCAATCAACATAGGCATTGAGGACAGACCAGCAACCAGGATGCATCCTCCAGCCGGGCATCACTCTCCAGTTTCCTCCGTGTCATAAGGAAAGTGAGATCTGGGATGGAACCTGCATGGAACAGACTATGGGGTTGCAAAGAGTCGGACACTGAACAACCAAATAAACAAATAAGAATCTGTTTTCCTTGCATTGGACGCTCAGAGTCCCAACCACCAGATGGCTAAGGAAGTCGCCGAGAGCTAGGATTTGAAGTCGCTCTACCTCTGAAGAGCTCACTTCCCTTACCTCCATGCCCTCGACTGCCTCATATCTTCGTAAAGGGGGTGGATTTCTGGAACCAGAGTGAGCAGTCCCTTGGATGACATGGTCTCTGGATAACGAGAGAGAATGGAGAAACAAAGCCGGTGGTGTTGCCATTTACAGAAATCGCTATAGGAGCCTCTGGGTTTGCTGAGCATGGAGCATGGTGTGGTCATGTCTAACAACCCTGTGCTGTTGGTCAGGCTGGTCATGATGGTCAGCAGTTAATTGTTACTTTAATTCTGTGTGGCATATGTTATGTGCTCTTACCAAATATTCTTCAGTTGTTTCTTGCTCTCTTCAACAGTGTCCATTTGAGCCACAGCTCTCACCAGGTCTGATAACAGTCTATGTACACAGTCATGTATGCAAAGTGACATGCTATAAATATGTTAATGTATATGTTAATCAACACATTATCCATATGTGAGATAGTAAGCACTCAATAAATGGGAGCTTACCTAGATGTTCTCTAATAGTAGTACTGCGTAAGTTTTTCTAGAGAATGTGTAAAATATAGATCATGCGCTGTTCTGCTTCTTATGTTTACTTAGTAATGCATAATCCCACATTAGTATATAATGTAGCCCTCTTGAACTTTTGAAAATGATTCTTATTTGTTTATTTGGTTGTTCAGTGTCTGACTCTTGGTGACCCCATGGTCTGTCCAGGAAATTCTTCAGGCAAGAATACTGGAGTGGGTTAAGTTTTTTTTTTTTTTTTTTTCCTTTTTGGCCCATACCATGAGGCCTGCGGGATCTTAGTTTCCTGATTAGGGTTGAACCCGGACCTCCTGCAGTGGAAGCCTGGAGTCCATGCCACTGGAAAGCCAGGGAATTTCCAAGAAGATTCTAGCTTTCTCTATGGTTTCACTCTTGATATGTCATGGTGGCTTTGTTTTCATTTTTGCTATTTAATGTTGCATTTCTTCAGGCATCAGGGTGAATGCAGGTTTTCCCACTTGCCTAGGGTCCTGTCCCTCTACTGGGCACAACACATGTGTATGCCTGACTCCACTTCTCTCTTGTGCCCAGGCTCCTGCTGGGGGCCACTGAGGGTGGCAGTGGTTCCTGGGGGAGTTGAAGACATCTGAAAACCAGTCCTGGGGAGATTAAGAAGTGAGATCAAGCTTGAATCTAGGCCTCAAACCCTCAGCACACATTCTATTACCCTACTGGACTTCTTTTACAAAACACAAATTGAAAGAAAAGTGTTAAGAATTTCAAGATAGTGACATAGAGGGCAATTCCCTGGTGGCGCAGTGGATAAGACTCCATGCTCCAATTTAGGGGCCTGGTTTGGTGCCTGTCAGGGACCTAGATCTTGCATGCTGCAACTAAAACCCAGAGCAAGCCAAAAAAAAAAAAAAAAAAGAGTGACACAGAGCATTAAAGCCCAAACACAGTGCTCTCTCCTAATCATGGGGTCCTGTGGAGCTGCGCCAGTTGTTCACTGCCTTCTGTACAGGTGCAGTTGTTAGCTCAAACAGCATATGCAGCTGCAGTTTTAATAAATTGCCCTGCACAAAGCTGTATACTCTGTACATGTGAATATACTATAGCTCAGCTTTATCCTCTGCAAGTGGAGGAGAATGACATCTGTCCCATTAGGACTGTGAGCAGAATTACAGGAAGGAACCCACGGGAACTGTGAATGGTACACAGTAAACACTCTGTAAGTGCCCTTATTTGCTCTCACTTGCGGTGATTTTTTTCTTCTGGAGCTCCCCTAGTGGTACGAATATGAGGAGGAAATTGATATTTTCCGCTTTTGTGGCCTTATTTTCACAGTATGCTGCTGCTGCTGCTAAGTCGCTTCAGTCGTATCCGACTCTGTGCGACCACACAAACGGCAGCCAACCAGGCTCCTTCGTCCCTGGGATTCTCCAGGCAAGAATACTGGACTAGGTTGCCATTTCCTTCTCCACACTTGTGCTTAAACTGGTTTGCAAGTTCCTAGGAGACTCAATAACTGATAGACTGTAAAACGTCTAATTTCTATCCATTTAGCCCAATGTTTCATGGGTCTACAGAAGAAATGAGAACACTGATCTGAGTCAAGCTGATGCAGATATCCAGCAAGTGAGTCCTTGTAGCCAAAAGTTTACGTTTTATATATCAATATTTCTTCCATGTTTGTGTCTTCTTTGTTATTATTCTGAATTTCACCACCAATATTTTAATTTTTCAAAAGAAAAGCATTCAACTTGTTATGAATTAGGTGAGTCAAGCATTTAGGCTTGCTACCCAACCCGCCCCCCCGCCCCCGCCCCCGCCCCATAAATGGGAATGAATTTGTGCTGATTTTGAGCAAAATGCAATGAAGGGAAGGCAATCACAACCCACGCCAGTGCTCTTGCCTGGAAGGTCCCATGGGTGGGGGAGCCTGGTAGGCTGCAGTCCAAGAGGTCGCTAGGAGTCCGACAGGACTGAGCGACCTCACTTTCACTTTTCACTTTCATGCATTGGAGAAGGAAATGGCAACCCACTCCAGTGTTCTTGCCTGGAGAATCCCAGGGACAGGGGAGCCTAGTGGGCTGCCGTTTATGGGGTCGCATAGAGTCGGACAGGACTGTAGCGACTTACCAGCTAGCAGCAGCAGCAGTCCTAAGAGGCGTTAAGCTGTTCTGAGGCTCCTCTTGGGGTGAAACAGGTGCAAGTCAGAGCTAGAGTTCAGTTCAATACAAAGGAGAATCTTCTGTCCATCAGACTGAGGGAGAGAGCTGGCATCCCATTCCTGGACGTCCAGCCAACTTAGAATGGCAGGTTAGGCTAGGTAACTCTAAGATGTTTTTCGTAGCTGTACAACCTTACAAGAATATACATTTTCTTCTTTCTTCCCCCTCTCCTCCTCATTTCTTTCTTACCTCCCTGATGCCTTCACTTTTGCCCACGCCCACTAAAGATGTTGCAGGTGAAGGCCCAGGAGGCGCTCTCAGTCTGCCTCGCAACAGGTGACGTAAACGGCTTTTGGGTCGATAACTGGTTGCCAGGAGCCCTTGTGGGGCGGGGAACAACGCAAAAGCGAGGCGCCCTCGGATCTAACAGTGACATCCAGTTCCAACGGGCGAAGCTTTTCTTGCTCTTTCAGTTTAGACCCACCTCCCTTGGTTATCTAACTTCCTCCTCTGTCTCTTTCCTCTCCTTTTGTTGAGCCTGGATTAAGGAGCCCTTAAATGTTGCGGCACCAATAGCTCTGGAGAGGGAAGATCCAGTTGGCCCTTCTGGCACCTGGCCCGGTCCCTGAGAGCACCCACCTGCGAATGGCCCTTCTGTCACTACGCGGTTGCTCCTTCGAAGGAAAACGCCGTGGCCATTTTGGAGCTGAGAGACTGTCTTTTTGCCCATCATCTTAGAGTCTGGCAAAGACAGTCTTTTTTTTTTTTCACCTACCAGAGAAAACTACACGGAGAGAGAATTCTGTTCGGAATTCGTACAACTTTTTCAGGGCTCCCAGTATCCCTACTCTAGAATATGACAGTCTCTCCTCTCTCTCTCTATATATATGCATATATGCCTAGATGCTCAAGTGCAAATTCCAGCTCCATGCAGCTGATTGATAAACATGCCAGACTCCAGTTTACTACCCTGTGGGAGAATGTTACCTTGGATAGAAAAAGAAACCTCAGCTTCTTTAACTGTAAAATGGGAGTTAGGGGTTGATGTGAGGATTGAATGAGACAAGGTATGTAAGGTACTTAGGTCTGTGTCTGACTCTCAAAGGCCATAATAACACCTTTTGTGCAGGGCCTGCCTGGGCATAGAAAGTCCAGCCACGAGAGCAGGACTCTATCTTGTTTTCCCTGTATCCTCCTAGGCTGGAAGAACAAGAGATACATAGTAGAATATGGTTGTGTAAAGAATAAATGAAAAGCTGGAATTTCACCTTCAGATTGCCAGCCTGTGTAGTCTCCTCTCTTTCAGGCTGAGGGTTCTGCCTTCAGGCACCTTCTTGCATTGTAATCCCTTTAGATCGGTATTTACACTTTTACTTGGTCTATGATCATACCAACTTGTTGATTCAGAGGTTAGTATTTTTGACTTTTGATCTTGAATCCTGGATTAAAGGCTTTGTGTGATGAGGAGCTTCGGGTGTCTGCTTGCCTGGAGGGAACTATTTTGAGGGGTAGGGATGACCCATGATAAATGGCTTTGGTTGCTTTTCAGGGGCCAAATGTGGCTTACCTGGAGCCAGGATCTCCTTGCCCTTCCCCCTCACCTTTGCCATCCTTTAATATTATACCCAGGACTTCCCTGGTGGTCTAGTAGTTAAGAATCCACCTTCCAATGCAGGGGATGAGGATTTGATCTCTGGTTGGGGAAGTTTTTCCAGTGGTCATGTATGGATATGAGAGTTGGACTGTGAAGAAGGCTGAGCAGTGAAGAATTGATGCTTTTGAACTGTGGTGTTGGAGAAGACTCTTGAGAGTCCCTTGGACTGTAAGGAGATCCAACCAGTCCATTCTGAAGGAGATCAGCCCTGGGATTTCTTTGGAAGGAATGATGCTAAAGCTGAAACTCTAGTACTTTGGCCACCTCATGCGAAGAGTTGACTCACTGGAAAAGACTCTGATGATGGGAGGGATTGGGGGCAGCAGGAGAAGGGGAAGACAGAGGATGAGATGGCTGGATGGTATCACCAACTCGATGGACATGAGTTTAAGTGAACTTCGGGTGTTGGTGATGGACAGGGAGGCCTGGCATGCTGTGACTCATGGGGTCGCAAAGAGTCGGACATGACTGAACCGACTGAAATGGGAAAGTGAGATCCCATATGCTGTGGGGCAAACTAAGCCTACCCAACACAACTAGAGCTTGAGCTCAATAACAAGAGAAGCCCACTTACTACAATGAAGACCCAGTGCAGTCTATATATATATGTTAATCCCAACCTCTATTTCCACAGCTTCCAAGACTCTCACAGGCACAGGACCCAAGTCTTTCTCTTTATATCATCTTCCCTCCTGCTCTAGGAAAGGAAGACATTTTTTTCCCACCAAGGCAGTCCATCTCTGTGTTTATCCCAGGGGATGTTGACGCTCTGAACCCACAGCACCCAGCTGCTCAAGAATCCTTCAAGTACCAGATGAGAAGACTGATGTCTAGATTTGTTAATCAATCAAGTTGATTCAAATGTATTCTTTCTTGTTGAATGAATGTTATGACAGGCATTTTGACTAATCAGAACAATTTGGTTCTCATTTGCCCTTGTCAGTAGCATTCTAAGTGGTTGGTGTTGCGAAGTCATGAGATACATACTTTTACCTCAGAAAGAAACATTATGGAGAGGGAAAAATATTATATTTATATGTTTGACTGTAGGTGTTTTTAAATCCTTTAGCCATGGACTTTATTGTTTCAATATTTGCAGCTATTATTCTATACATAAATTGTAATTTTTTATAAAACTCTGTATTCCATATTGCTAGGTCACTTCACTCCCATTTTATACCAGATTTCCATCAAAAGTAGTTTCCTAAATCACACTCTACCTGATTGTGTGTTGTTGTTGTTCAGTTGCTAAGTTGGGTCCAGCTCTTTGGGATGCCATGGACTGTATAGCCTGTTTATCTGTGCATGAGATTTCCCAGGCAAGAATACTGGAGTGCATTGCTATTTCCTTCTCCATGACTGCAGGGTTTTTAAATATGCTTCTTGAAACCACTCTTTCAAGTTACTGACTTACTAACAACCACAGAAGTTCAACCAATTCTGTTAGTCTGTTGATGCTATTCCCTCAAAGAAGGACAAAGATTTTGAAAGGAGACAGTAAACTATTAAGAGGATTGGGGCCTTAAAATTAGTGAGAGTGGAGTTGAATGTGAAGACGTGTGTCTCTATGGGTGGGGTGTGATGGACATCAGGAATAGTAGTTTTGTGTTGATTATGGCTATGCTTCCAGTGTGGTCTTGAAACATTATGACTATTTCTATTTCCCCAGCACAGCTTTCTGTTTAACTGGGGTTAATCAGGGCTACATACTATTGCATTCCAATCAAGGCTAGGAAACGAGACATTTCCTTTTTATTTCATACAGCGTTTGATATAGTTTCACAGTGAACATATGGCTTTTATAATAATGATTAAAAAAACACAACCCCCCAAAAAAAAAAAAAACCTTACCAAACAAACAAGCCTAAAAGTCTCCTCAACTGGGAAAAATAGTTTCTGGAGGAACTTAAGCTTGCCTTGTAACCAGTGCCCTCTAGTGATCAAATTAAGTCATTGCTGTGAGATTGGACACTGCAAGCATGGAGGGACACTGGGTGAAGGAAGTTTAGCCGAGGTCTGCCCCTGTGAGAGTGCTTAGTGGAGGACATATTGTACCTTAGTTGGTTGACAGAGTTGTACAGAGTTTAATACTCACTGAAATATTAATGCATCAATGAACTCACATTTAAGAACCTGGCGGTGTGTAACATACCGGTGTTGAATGCTAATTGTGGAGGAAATGACTAGTTCTCGTTCTTGGGGAGTTTTTTAACCTCCTCAAAATATTTTCTATGATTGTTTTAATATTTGTTCCTCACAATAATATGTAGCATAAGAAGATTAAATAAAAGTTTTATTCCTTTGTGTTGATGATGAAATTGAGACCAGAGATGTTGTGAGGGGGCCCGAGGTCGCCAGATGCCTGTTGTCAGGGTAAGACCCAGAACCCTGAATTCTAGGTTATCAGACTGGCATTCTTTTCCAGATGTTTCTGCTCCACTTCGGGGTGGAAATATGCAGGCTTCATTTTATATTTAGGATTTTATTAAGTTCAATTAGATATTGAAGCTAGTGGTTTACTAAGTTTTCTCTACCATTTCTGTAGCTTTTAATTCCCTTTCTACACTTTATTATTTTCCTCAAACTGAACTGTTTGGAGACCTGACTTTTAGCAACAGCATGAAATTTGTATATAATTAATTTTTTCTTTTTAATCAAACCTATTTTAAATTATAACTTCCTCCAGTCTTCTAGTCATTGCTATGAGTGTATGGGTTTGAATAATTCTATCCCAGAGTAAGGAAACTTGATATTTTAATTAGTTCTCATATCAAATATATATATTATCTGTTTTTATTTTTTAAATTGAAGAAAAAAAAAACCCAGAGCCTGAAGCATGAATTTATTTTGCTATCCTTCTAGATCCCAGTTTTCAAATCACTTTTGCAGATCATAAGGACTATGAAGGCTGACACCATATCTCTCTCAGATGTGTGACACCCCAGAGTGCCTGGCATTGTGCTTTGCTCCACAAATATCTGTTGAATAAATGAAAACGAAACAAAACCTACAGCCAATGCCGTTTCCTTCATACACCTGTAATACTTTCAATAATGGTTATGCAACAATAATATTTTCTTATGAGGCTCTTAACAATAATGCCAATGACATAGATAGGAAAAACATTCTGAATCCTTTATTTTTCTGAGCAGACTTCTTGATGATATCCTCTTTTTCAGGCGAGAGTCCCCTTTTTGTCTGTGTTCTGTGCTCAGTCTCTCGCGTCTGACTCTTTGCGACGCATGCACTGTAGTCTGCCAGGCTGCTCTGTGCACGGGGTTTTCCTCCAGGCAAGCATACTGGAGCGGGTTGCCATTTCCTCCAGGGGATTTGTCCTGACCCGGGAATCAAACCAATGTCTCTTGCAGCTCCCGCATTGGCAGGCGGATTCTTTACCACTGAGCCACCTGCGAAGTCAGTACTTTGCCAGTAGTTTGGTAATATTTGGCAACCTCGCCCCTCAAATTCATACATGATTTACCCATGTCTACCCTTATGGAGTGATCCTGCCAATAAATCCTCACATATGAGAATGATGCACATACAGAATTATTCAATGCAGCTTTGTTTGTAATTGCAAAATATTATAAACATCTTAGGGTCTATTAAAAGCTGATTAAATACATTTTCAGCCATTGAATGATGATTGTATGGAGACAGCCATTCAACAGAATATTATTCAGCTATGATAAAGCAAGAGGAAGGCCTTTGTGTATTATTATAGAACAGTCTCTCCAAACACAATCACATTGTGTCAGAAAAGGGGAAATATATTTGTTTAAATAGCCATAATCTATCTCTGAAAGAATACATAAGAAATCAATTCTGTCCATCATGAAGGCATGATAGAACTTCTTTTCTATATCCATTGTGAGGTGTTTGAGCTGAGTGAGACTAGGCTGGGGGGCACTTATAGGAGTTGGGGATGGGGACTCTTTTGGGGAGCCTCTGTGGGCTAGGAACTTTCACATCCAAGACTGCCTCACTCGATCACCAGGAGACATATATTGTTACCTCATTTTGAGGATGAAGCAAGGCACAGAGGGCTAAGCAATTATTTGTGTATCTTGGAGCTGTGGCGTCTGGGTACTTTCTGGTGAATCCAGGGCCAGGTGCAGTAGCAGCATCCAGAGACGGAAAAGATCTAAGAATCTGAGTGAAGGGCTCTGAGAGGAGGCCAGTGCCCTCTCAGGGTTCCGTGAAGGGAAAGGAAGCAGCTTCCCTTCACTTGCTGCTTCAGACATCCTGGGGCTTCCCAGATGGCTACTGGTGGAAGATGGTGGGAGGGTATTCTTCTGGGATGGGGAATCAGAAGGACTCCATGTTTCTGTTTCTAAATTAATCACAAACATTCAATGAATTGTTGCTGTTGTTGTTAAGTTGCTAAGCCATGCCAGACTCTTTGTGACCCCATGGACTAGCACAACAGGCTTCCCTGTCCTTCACTATCTTCCGGAGTTTCCTCATGTCCATTGAGTTGGTGATGCCATCCAACCATCTTATCCTCTTCGTCCCCTTCTCCTCCTGCCTTCAGTCTTTCCCCAAATCAAAGTTTTTTCCAGTGAGTCAGCTTTTCACATCAGGTGGCCAAAGTATTGGAGCTTCAACTTCAGCATCAGTTCTTCCAATGAATATTCAGGGTTGATTTTCTTTAGGATAGACTGGTTTGATCTCCTTGCCGTCCAAAGGACTCTCAAGAGTCTTGTCCAACATCACAATTTGAAAACATTAATTCTTCAGCACTCAGCCTTTTTGGTCCAACTCTCACATCCGTACATGACTACTGGGAAAACCAGAGCTCTGTGCTATACAGACCTTTGTCAGCAAAGTGATATCTCTGTTTTTTAATATGCTGTCTAGGTTTGTCATAGCTTTTCTTCCAAGGAGCAAGGGTCTTTTAATTTCATGGCTGCAGTCAATGTCCGTAGTGATTTTGGAGCCCAAGAAGAAAATCTGCCTCTGTTTCCATTTTTCCCCATCTATGAGTGCCTCCTACATTTGTTATTTTATAGGCAAACATTCATTTTCTTGGTCTTCCTGTCTCTTTGAGGCCTGGATCACTTTGAGGCCTATAGTAACACTTTACGTACTTGCACTGTGTCAGGGTTTCAGTCGTATAGAGTGCTTTATGTTGTTTGAACCTCATAATTGTTTAGCAAAGCAAATGAGTGAGGGTAGAATTTTTTTCCACTTATAGTTAGAAACTAGGAATCAGCGACATCAGGTCACTTGCTCATATCGGGTGCTGTTTGCTAGGGTGCTGTTGCTGGCCGATCTGATTCTTTGATTCCAGGTTGGTTTTTCTTTTTCCACTTCTAATTCTTTTCATTTTTACTTATGTTTTTCTGCCTTTCCTTCATCCAAAATAATTCCTTAAATTATATCACTTGTGAAGCTGTCTCATAACTGAGAAAAGTACAGACGTGACATATCTTATATTTCAAGTCTTACTTCTTTCTCCTCCAAGCAAGGAAGCATAACACTTGACTCTCTTTTGTTCTCCTCCACCAAAAAATACATGTAAAAAAGATGATGTATAAATAAACAAAATACATAAGTGCACCTCACAATATGGAATAAAAATGTTCTTGTAAACTATGTTCATGTAAATTGAACAATTCATATTTTATTAGATAAATCTGAAGTCTAAATTTATCCTATTCTAAATATTTTTGCAATAAATCAGTTCTAGTTCTAACATTTTTTTGAGCTTACCTGAAGAAAGATATATCTGCTGCCCTGCCTCCCCACAAATAAAAGTAAACCAATTTCCTGAAACAAACAAACAAACAAACAAACAAAAAACACAAAACCACCACCACCAACAACAACCACATGCAACCTAAGGCTGCAGTAACTCCCAGATAGACTTAGGAGATTGCATGACCCCTCAGTGCCCACAGAAGGAAATTACTCAGGAGTTAAAGTCAAGAAATGGTCACTTCCTGGGTGGTTCAGTGGTTAAGCTACCACCCTTCCAATGCAGACAGTGCAAGTTCAATCCCTGGTGGGGGAACTAAGATCTCACATGCCAAGCGGGTGATCAAAAAAAAAAAAAAAAAAAAAAAGGTTGTAGGTGCACAGCCCATCCTAGTTGTGCTCCTCTTTTGAGCCATTTCATCCTCCTTCCCAACCAGTACATCCACATTCCTCCCTCCACATTAATCTCCTGTTCAGCTTGTGCTCTTTCCTCATAGGCCCCTAGAGTATCAGCTACATCATTACCCCCAGTCCCCTCAGTAACATGTTGGTAAGAGGGTAGGAAATTCAGGGATACTTGCTATTTAAAAATTTCCCCACAATGGCTTCAGTTGGTTTGGGTTTAGGGAGGGAGACTTCAAAGAGTGACTGTTCTCAGATTTAGGACAGTGAACACAAGAGGAGGATGAAACAAGACACCCTGTCTTGCCTGCCGGCTGCTTGACAGCAACCGGGAACAACAGGGTCACCAATCCTTTTCCCAAGGTCCACTGGGTCTCCCTCTTCTTTTCATTTGTCCCCTTCCCTGTCCTACTTGTAATTAAAGAGACAGAATAAAAATGTGCTCCAGATACAGAGAGATGATCTCCACCTTTGTCCCTATTTCACAGCAGCATGCTAGAATAAGACCAAGAAGACTGATCTTTGGAAGGGCACCTTCCTTAAGAGCAGCAGAAAGGGCAGGAGGACCAGCTTCCCAGTAGCACCTTACTGTACTAGCATAGTACATGGACGACCATGAGTGCTGCCATCTGGGTGAAAACTTATACATCACCAGAAACTATACCTAAAATGCCATTAGAGGAAATTCGAGGGTGATGGGAAATGAACAGAGATCCTGCCAGGCTTAATACTGGTGAGGAAGCTTCAGTTTACTAATCCAACTAGGATGGGCTATGCACCTACTGTACACTAAAGGAAGGGCATGGGCACCCCAGCACCATGGGACGCATAACAACAGCACCTGCAAATAAGGCAACGAAGGAGAGCTATTGCTACAAGTTGTTTAGTTGCTGAGTTGTGTGCATGGACTGTCCCACGGACAGTCCTCTGTCCCAGGCAAGAATGCTGGGAGGGGGTTGCCATTTCCTTCTCCAGGAGATCGTCCTCACCCAGGGATCGAACCTTTGTTGACTGCATTGGCAAGTGGATTCTTTACTGCTGGAGCCATCTAGGAAGCCCATAGCTAAAAGGAAACATCTCAGAAAATACTGGAGAAGCCTTCCTGAAGAGGGACCCTGCCTGTGTTCCTGCCAATCCCCTGGCTCTATCTATGCTTGGGTGAATCTACTCCTAACAGAAATCTTACTCATGTAATGTTTGCCCCAGTGGTTCCATCCACAACAGCACGGCTGATACACAGAGGACTCCCAGGGAGTCAGACCCCTGGGTGCTTTCAAAATACCTCCCACAGCTGGTCATCAGGCTGAGCAGGGTCTTTGGAGTCAGATAAACAGATGTTCTGATCTCAGCTTATTATGTGTGAGACACTGGGCAGATTATTAAATTCACTTGCTTCTCATTTTCCTAGCTTATAAAGACAGAAATTATATCTATACCAGAGAATGTTATAAGGAGCAAGTGAGACAGTCTAAGCAAATCACACAGCCTCAAACTGTTAATAATACAATAAATGCTATTATTGTGATCCTGTAACTCACAGGATGGAAAGACCCACATGTATGGAGGGTGTGTCACCATTACAGCCCATGGAAGAAAGTATCTATTTCACTAACACCTGCAAGGTCTTCGACAAACTACAGACAGCATGAAGAGGACTTCCCTGGTAGCTCAGCTGGTAAAGGATTGCCTTCAATGCAGGAGACTCTGGTTGATTTCTGGGTCGGGAGGATTCCCTGGAGAATGGATAGGCTACGACTCCAGTGTTCTTGGGCTTCCCTGGTGACTCAGACGATAAAGAATCTGCCTGCAGTGCAGCAGACCTCATTTGATCCCTGGATTGGGAAGATCCTGTGGAGGAGGACATGGCAACCACTCCAGTTTTCTTGCCTGGAGAATCCCCATGGACAGAGGAGCCTGGCGGGCTACATACAGTCCATGGGGGTCACAAAAAGTCAGACACGACTGAACGACTAAGCACACAAAAATTGCAATCAGGCCAGCATGGTTGGAGCAGGGTGAGTGAGAGAGGGAAGGACCAAAGGCCTGGGTTTGTTGCCCAGCTCTGCTATTTACTGGCTGTGTGACCTTGGGGAGTTCATTTAGACTTCCTGAGCAGCAGTTTTCTCATCTGACAAATGGAAATATCACCACACTGAAGCAGTTGAAAGGATTAAGAGAGATAAGGCGAGTTCTTTGTAAATGATACACCAATAAGGTATTATGTTTCCATGCTACTGTAAGTGTAATAAATACTGAAAGCATCTGAAGGTGTGGATGAGTCATGTTGTTTTTTAGAATTTCAGAATGATGTCTTGGAATAATAGCGAAGAGTTAAAACTCAGCAGGTGTTTGTTTACTCTAGGTTGCTAAAAGCAGAGCTTGCTTCACAGCTGTTCCAGGCTTTCTTTCTGCTAGGATTTGAGTAGTATGATATGATTCTCTGGGCCAGGGCAGGACCCATCTGCCCCACTGTGGTAGGGTCATGGTTTCCATATAGGGCCTTTATGGAAATCCTCAATGCTGTTTTTATGGTATAGTTGTTAAGTCATGTTTAGTCACTAAGTCATGTCCGACTCTTGTGACCTCATGGACTGTAGCCTGCCAAGCTCCTCTGTCCATGGGAGTTCCCAGGCAAGAATACTGGAGTGGGTTGCCATTTCCTTCTCCAGGGGATCTTCCTGACCCAGGGATCAAACTCAGGTTTCCTGCGTTGCAGGAAGATCTTTACGGACTGATCCACCAGGGAAGCCCTGTTTCTATGGTATTTCCATAAGCAGAATTTCTAGTCTGTATGTATACACACACACACATAACTGAATCACCAGAAACTAATACAACATTGTGAACAAACTATACTTCAATAAAAATTAAAAACTAATAAAAAAATTAGTTCCAGTCTGTTGCCTCAGGTGTGTTCATTTGACTCCTAAAAACATCTATTTGTAAATATTTTCTCATATAATGGGTTCCACACAACCTTTTTGTAATTCCAAAATCCACAATGCTCTGAAAACCAAAAATTTTGTTTCTAAACTCATTTGGTGGCAAAACCTGGCTTGACTTGCCTCCATTTTGTGGCAAAGCCAGAGATAAAGCTGTTTATCATCTCTACTCAACCTAGTATTAAGAGTCATGCATTTTACTGCAGAAACATAATTGTGCTTATTATGAGACCTGGATATACATATCAAATAATGGAGTTTTCAACATTCTGTGGTTTCTAATAGAAAAATCTGGCTGATGTGTCTTTTTACTCTGAATATTATTTGGTTAGTGACCCAGAGTGCTCCAGTACTTTGGCCATCTGGTGCAAAGAGCTGACTCATTTGAAAAGACCCTGCAGGGAAAGATTGAGGGCAGAGGGAGAAGGGGATGACAGAGGATGAGATGATTGAATGGCATCACCAACTCAAAGGACATGAGTTTGGGTGAACTCCGGGAGTTGGTGATGGACAGGGAGGCCTGGCATGCTGCAGTTCATGGGGTCACAAAGAGTCGGACACGACTGAACCAACTGAACTGAAGTGAACTGAGTGTCCTAGAGTGCCTAGCATTAGTGAGAATCACGATAGATATGTGAACTGGATATTTCAGAAGAGAAAAATCTGTTACAGCAAAATGAACAAGTAGAATCTCTACTAACCAATTTCATACATGCATTCTGATGTATGTGCATTTTGAAATGGTATGATTAATTATGCACACCTGGTGTATATACTTAATTATATATATTTAATTAAATATGATACTTCCTTAAAATCCTTAAAAATCCAGTCATCTCATAGTTCCATGAGTAGAAATACTTATCAGATTTGTTTGTGAGAACAATATTTTCTAGATCTGCTAATCTGACCTCATATACCTTCTATAAGAGAGATAAACTAACCACTGCCTTTTTCATTGCTTAGGTTAACCTAGCATTTCATTACATTGTGTTCATTCATTATTGTAGAAGGGCTAGAAGGGCTTATTTATAGAGAAATTATTTGCAGAGGTAACTCACCGTATCACCCTTATAATCTGGTCACTACTGGCCCAGAGCTGCTGAGAGACAGTGGCCCTCATGACCTCATAGCATCTTGTGGGTATGGGAGGTAAGTACTGGGCCAGACATTTACAATGTGGCTTTTAATTTCATTGAAGTTTTGTGAATTCCTGATTGGATTCCCCTGTATATGCCTGAGTGAAGCCCAGCATGCAAATAACTCATGTTTGAATTTTAAAGCTGTGCAGGACAGAAAACCTAGCCTGAAGGTAATGTAAGAGGGTACAAATATCCTCCCTTCACACACTGACTGCTGCTGCTTAGATGGGAAGACAGAACTGAAATGCAGTGTGATCTTTGATGAAGAATACCTTGAGGTGAGAGCTGAATGAGAGATGTGCCTTGAAACTAAGTCTGGATGCACTGGAAAGTCTTTGGAAATGAAGTAAAAGACTTGGAATTCAAATATTGGCTCTGCTGATTTTGTAGCTCAGTATCCTCTGATTTGCTTCTTAACTTCTCTAAATCACAGTTTACTCTCCTTCAAAATTAAAACTTCCCTTGTGGCTCAGCTGGTAAAGAATCTTCCTGCAATGTGGGAGACCTGAATTCGATCCCTGGGTGGGGAAGATCCCCTGGAGAAGGGAAAGGCTTCCCACTCCAGTATTCTGGCCTGGAGAATTTCATGGACTGTATAGTCCATGGGGTCGCAAAGAGTTGGACATGACTGAGCAACTTATCATTTTCACCTCACACAAAATTAAAAGATTGCCATCTATTTTGCATGGTTGTGTGATTATATTAGATGCCCCATGAAAGCATCTAGCAGATCATCAATTAACTGAGCTACTTTGGTTGATATGTTTTTAGGGCTTACGAGGTGTTAAGTTCTGGGCTTTTTCCTCTCAGGGTTGGACAGAACATGAGGCAGATGAGAGGAAAGAAACTGGAAGTATGGGAAATAGAATGAACATGGAAATTGGTCAGGTAATTGGTCATGGAATTCTCAGTTAATCTGAGTGGGAATGCCACTGTTTCTATAAAAAAATTGTCCAAAACTGAGAAAACTGCCTTTGGTGTAGCCAAAGGCATAAAGAACACAGGAGCAATGGAAGGATGGAATCAGGTCCAAGGACTTTTCTGGAGGAGAGGAATTCTAAGCTGGATGTGGAAGAAGGAAGTGGATTGACTGTGGGGAGGAGGGGTTAGGATACTCAGCTGTGACTGGGGAAGGACCTCAGTAAACCCCTGAGGAATATGGACCAGGAAGCTGGGAAGCCATATTGGAGAGTACAAAGGTGTGAAAGGAAGAGTTGCAGCTACTGGTGAAAAAGGTTAGCGGTTTATATAGTGAATATAATTGGGGCCTCTCTCCACACCTTCAGATGCCTCTGCCCATTGAATAACAAATATTGGCTAGACTCCTTCAATATGCTTTTGAAGGTTAAAAAAAAACCCCACACAATTAAAAACAAGTGTGATAAAGGTAATATTTGTAAAACATTTGAAAAAAATTAAATCAACATGACCAAAAAAACTATCTAATAATTTTATGGCCCCAGAGCTAATCATAGCTAATATGTTGATGTATTTTCTTTCAGCTTTTAAACACATGTATACCACAATTGTACACATTTTGTATTCTGCTTCCCCCTCAAATTTGCTTATTTTCCCATGTAAATGTCATTAAACACTCTTTTAAACATGTTTTTATAACTATTCCTTTGAATGAATAACATTCTAATTGATTAAATCAACATTCTATGATTTGGACATTAAAGTTATTTCCTTTCTGGGCTAGTATCAGCAGTGTGGTGATAAATATCACCAAGATAAATTTCAATTTCATAGAATCTTAGACCCTCTTTTCTGGGGGTTGGGGGATTCCGTCCTTCCACCTTTCTCAATTCAGTGTAGTAAAGGACTTAGGACTTCAGGGAAACAGAGACAAGTTTCCAGAGTGAGAGATTAGGGAATTCCCTGGTGCTCTCATTGTCTAGTTCCTGGGTTCAATCCCCAGTCAGGGGACTATGATCCCACAAGCTGTGCATTCATCAAAAAGAAAAGAAAGACTAGATGAGGACCTTTTGGGCTTCTGGGAGAGTTCCTACTCAGATGCTCCCCTACAGGAAGGCCCTGCTGGGAGTGGGGAAGGTGTTCTCTGGGCTCTCAACCTTGCCAGGACCAAGAAACAGCATGACCAGACAGCTGACTTAGCCCATAGACACAGTAGAGTCAGGAAACACTTCTTTCAAAGCAGTCTAGGAAAATTCTCATCCATATGATTTTTTTTTTTGCTGCTGCCAATAACTTGACACCCACATTTTTGATTCTGCCTTGCTGAAAACAGCACATCTTTAGAGGAGGGGTCGCTATCATTTGGAGAGGTTAGAAATCCTGCCCTTTTGTAGCTCAGCAGATCTCAACCACTCCCTAAAGGACAGTTTGAAAATTTGTGGGCTTTCTTTTGTAAGTGATGGAAGGGGCCACCGAGGGCCCTAATGAGTACAGCAGGGGAATAAGACATCCTTCAAAGTATAGCCTACAGAGTGAAGAGCTGTCCTTCCTTCAGATTTTCAAGTATCCCCTAGGACCTTCATGTAGGTGATAACTTGTATTTAATTATCTGAACCTAGAATTTAATACAGTTAAAAAGCAGCTTTAATATACAATGAACTTTCTAGGAATGCAATTACAGTTCTGTGTGAATTCAGGGAAGACTGACTTTGCTACCAAGAGCTGTTCAACATTTTATTAAGTCACTTCATTGATGGCAACACGCTGGAGGTAGTTGAGTCACCAACTCAGCACCTGTATCAACTGGTGCTTGCAAGCAGCTCCAGCCCTGTGATTCTGTGGATAAGTGCTAGCATCTGCCCACTTCGTCATGACTTCAACACTCACACGTTAAAATACTGTTTATGTTCTTTTACTACAAATTACTTATTTTTTTCTTTCTTATGCTATAGTCAGGGAAGCATTTTTTTTGTTTTCTTAAAGTTCTGTGTGTAGGTAGGTTATTTCCTTTATGAGTTTCAATTCAGCACAGTAGAGGACTCATGACAAGATGTTTGAAGGGTTGAAGGTTTGAGAACTTCAGTTCTAATCAGTCTCATAGTATTTAGTTTTTCCCATCCTTTCCCAGGACAAGCCAGAAATAAATCCTGCCCCCCACCCCACCCCACAAAAGAGCCTTCTGTCTCCTCTGGCAGCCCAAACTAATCCCCATGAACCATACACACACGTGTGCGCGCACACATGCACATGTCTTCCCTCCACCAGACAGACAATAGCTTGGAGCCTCTGGAACTGTCAAAAGGCCTGCACTTGCCCCGCTGTCTCTAGAGCGCCCAGTTCTTCCTTAGTCAAGAAATATTGATCGCTAGGCCCCGCTGGAGCGGGAGATAATGCTGGCTTCTGCCCACTTGGAGGTTCTTTATTCTCCGGTCTTTTTCTGTCTTTTCCCCCTCCTACTTCAATTTCTCTCCTTGACGTTACCCTCCCCGTCTTTGCTTCCAGTCCTCCCTCTGCATTCCCTCCCCAGGCAGGCGAGTAGCCTCGCTGCTGGACCCGCGGAGCTGCTCTGGTCTCCAGCTCCGTCTTCTCCATCCAACAACTCCTGTCGCGCTGCGGTGGCTCCCGGCCTTCATCCCCTCCCCTCCCCGCCCCTCCGCTGGCTGACCCTGGCTTCTCCTTTCTCTCCCACCCGTCTCGTCCTGCCCCTGGTAGTCGGCTTCCAGCCTCTCCCGTCTCACCCCGACCAGGGCTGCTTCTCTTTGTGCAGCCGTCTTTCTCCACCTGGATCCCAGACTCCTGTCTCAGCGCTAGCTCCTCGGCCTTTGGCTCGGGCCCCTTCGCCCCCTCCCCAGCTCCCAGTGGTCTGGCCCGCGGGTCCCCGCGCGCGTGTGCGGGTGCACTGGCGCCCCTCTCCCTTACCTCCGAGCCCCGCACGCCCGCCGCCCGCCCCCCTGCGCTGTGGGCGGTCCAGGGCGGGGCCGGGATCCGGGGCGGCTCCCGGGGTTTGGGTTGTGGGAGGTGCCCCTCTCCCCAGTCTCCCCCTCTTCCCCCGCCCTGTCTCCTCCCGCACCCTCCTTCTTCCCTCCGCCCGGGAGCTTTCCCGGTCCCCGGCGCCGCCTCCTTCCCTCCCGGCTCCCCGCTCCCGCGCCGCCGCCGCCCCAGGGAAGGAGAGACGGGGGTGGGGTTTGGGGGAGGTGAGATCGGAGGGAGAGACCCTGGCCGGACTGGAGAGCGGATTCGCGGGGAGGAGGGTCGGGAGGAGGGGAAGGTGGAGCAAGGGAGGCGGGGGAGCCGGGCGGAGCGGCCGGGCCTGGGGCCTTGAGGCCCGGGAGAGCCGGGGAGCCGGGCCGGCGCGCCGAGGTAAGAGCCAGGGCCCGGGGAGGCCGGGCTTGGAGAGGCGCGCGCGGGGAAGGAACGAGCCGGGGGCCGGTGGACCGGAGGAGAGGAGGAGCAGCGGGGAAGGGAGCCGGGAGCCGCGAGGCGGCAGATCCGGGGAGCGCGGGGCAGCCGAGCTCGGGCCAGCCGCCGGGGCCCGGGGAGAGGAGGAGTCCCGGGAGGGTGGGGGTGCCGAGGGAGGCAGGAGGAGGGGTGGGGACAGGCTCTCTCTCCTCCTCTCCCCCCACCCCGCGCCGGGCTCCGCCCCCGCCTCCTCCGCGGGGCGCTCTCCGGGTCCCCGGGCTGAGCCGGGTCGAAGCCCGCGAGGCGACCGGAGGGAGGCCAGGCCGCCTCCCGGGTCCGATCCTCACGGCCGCCTCTCACTCAGATGCTGCTGTTGCTGCTGCTGGCGCCGCTCTTTCTCCGCCCCCCGGGCGCGGGCGGGGCGCAGACCCCCAACGCCACTTCTGAAGGTGCACCCTTCTCCGGCGACCTCGGGCACCCCCGCCACCCCACTCCCCCTTTCCTTGCATCCCCCCTACTCTCCCGTCAGCCCTACACGGCATCGGGGCCTGGCAACCCCGTCTGCTCAGCCCCACTTTACTACTCCTGACCTCCTTTCCATCACCCTTCATTATTACCCAGCACCCCCTTTCTCTGCCCCCTATTACTACACCAGGCCACCTTTTGTGACCCGCATTGTTTCTTCCCCCCACCCTTTCCCGTGCCCACGTTGCTACCTTAGTTCCGCTTTTTCCTTGGTCCTACATTGCTGCCCAGGTGGCCTTGGAAGACACCCCTCTCCTCTCGTCCTCATTCAACCAGTTTCTCCTTTAGTCTTTTCTTACCAAACTCATTTGCATATCATACCCTTTCATGATTTCTTACTTTCTCCAATACCCCAACCAGCATCCTTCCCTTCCCACTTGTGGGCTCCCGATTAGCCTTAACCCTGGCCCATTCACTGTGCCCTTTAGTCCAAGGCTCCCTACTCCTCCCCTCTCCCACCCTCCAGCACCTCACCCCAGCACCTGTCCTCCGCCTGCCCCTAGACCCCGCCCCTACGCTCCCCTGCCTCCCCGCTGCTGACTGCCTTTTCCTCCCCCCCACCCCCACCATCTTTCTCTTTCCCCCTCCCTGTGGACTCACCCCCAGGTTGCCAGATCATACACCCGCCCTGGGAAGGGGGCATCAGGTACAGGGGCCTGACTCGGGACCAGGTGAAGGCCATCAACTTCCTGCCCGTGGACTATGAGATTGAGTATGTGTGCCGGGGGAGCGCGAGGTGGTGGGGCCCAAGGTGCGCAAGTGCCTGGCCAACGGCTCCTGGACAGACATGGACACGCCCAGCCGCTGTGGTGAGTAGCTTCTCAAAGCCCCTCCCCTTTTCGAGCCAATTCTTCCTGCCTCAAACTTGGCATCATTGCTGGCAGGTCAGCACTTTAAATCCAGTGTAACTAAATTCACAAGTACATTTATGGAATGACTACTATGTAAGAGGGACTTTGCTGTGTGCAATTGCAGGCAGTAAAGTTAGCAGCCTGCAGGTTTCATTTCATCCCCCGTCGTTAGGCCACTGACCATTTGAGGAATATCTTGTGAGTCAGTCTCTTTGAGGATTACCAGTTGCAGTTTATGCAAAAACGTTCTAAAATGATTTCATCCCATTTTGGAATACCTGTCTCCAGTGGAGAGACCAGTACTGCCCTCCCCCCCAATTAAAACGCAGTTTAACAGGAGTATAAGCCAACTATAATAAGGCAAATCTGATTGTGCATCTAAAGTTACATACATCTACACATCTCAAAGCCAGACAACCGCCCACTTTGAAGAGATCCCATTTTATGTGCTTATAGCTCCATCTTGGGTTCCTATGATGGAAATGCTGTTTCTTTCTTTTCTGAATGTAGATGCTTACAGGGTTAAGGGAGGACTGGAAACTAGAGAAGCTATCTTTTAAATGCCTGATTTCCAGCAGAGTAGGATGCTTGTGGACTCAAACTCAAAGCTGAGCCCCCTCCCTCTCTCTAAGGGGAAGGAGCCTTCTCCAACTCGCCTCTCTCTTTCTTTTCCTGTCTCCACAGTCCGAATCTGCTCCAAGTCTTATTTGACCCTGGAAAATGGGAAGGTTTTCCTGACGGGTGGGGACCTCCCAGCTCTGGACGGAGCCCGAGTGGATTTCCGATGTGACCCCGACTTTCATCTGGTGGGCAGCTCCCGGAGCATCTGTAGTCAGGGCCAGTGGAGCACCCCCAAGCCCCACTGCCAGGGTGAGGGGAACAGCTGCCTGCATGCAGCGGATGAGGACGCTTGTCAGAGGATGGGAGCGGGGTGGGAATGGATGGTGGGGGAAAACAGGGTGCTTTGGGGAGGCAGAGGTGAACCCTCCATTCTTTCCTCCATCTACTTGCCTCAGACTTCCTCCTCAAGTTCCCCATTTCCACTTTATGTTGAGGGCTTCCTTCCTTTACCTTTCTCTTGTTAATATCTTCCCCATGCTTTCAACCCTTGGGTCTCACATTTTCTTCTTTCCTTTATGAATCTCACCCTCCATCACCCTTAAGATTCAAATACTATAGTTTCCCCCAGCCTCAGTCCCTTTCTGTAAATTTAACATTTCCTATGCATGACCCTCTTCTAGAATTGATCTCTCTCCATTCATTATATGCCTGAATTATTGTAAAGACTCAGCAATAAACCATATGTCATATTTAGAAAAATTAATAAGATTGAAAAGAATATCCAGGGTGGAAAATTATCAGGGTAAAAGTTAAAAGACTTCAAAGTGGGGGCAGAATTGTCAGAACATTAAGAATAATCCAGGGATGGGGAAGGAAGAGGACAGTCTTTTTCTATACTTCCCAGACAACCTCCATCATTCCCCAAGGGAATCTGTCTTGTGTCCATCACTTGTTTCTCCATCTGGTTCTGCAAACTTCCCACTTTCCTAGGCTCCCAGATGCTCCCTCTGCAATATTCTCTCCTGGGATGCAGGCATACCTCACACTTCCTCTACCTTTGTAGACGCTCTGCCTTTTGAGATGCTTGGACCTCGCTTTCCTCATTTAAATTATTCTGTTTGTGGTTTACCACTCCATTCTGGGAAGTGGGAGTCCCATCCAGGGATGAATTAACTATGACGCTAACGAAATTTAAGCTCTAGGGTTCCTTACTTACGCAGGCCTCTTCTTGTGCTCGAAAAGAAAAACGTAGAGGGTTTAATAATGTTTTCACGTGGTCACAGGGTTTTGTAAAAACTGCCAAAGTAAGATATTTTAACAGCAGTAACTTCAAGTCAATCGCATTTGTAATTTTTTTTCTCTTAAAGAGAGACCCCCAAATTTTATAATTAGGCTCCACAAAACCAGGATCTGCCCATGTCTTAGCTGTTGGCACTCCTGTCTCATATTCTGTTGTCCTATGAAAAATAAAAGAAGAAAACCACAAATCCTGACCCACAGCCCCACTTGCTCTTATTCCCAGGCACCCTCCCCTCAGAAACGCAGGCTTCTGCTCCCCCTGGTCTTCTTCGGCATGGACAGGTGTGGGAGGGGGCTGGGGATCAGGCTTGGGAAGCCGGGAGCCACTGGTAACTCTTCTCTGATCCCCGTCTTTCCTGCTGCCAGTGAATCGAACGCCACACTCAGGTGAGATCAGAAACCCTCATCGCGTGCACTGCAATCCTCTTACCCCTCACTCTTCACCCTCCACCTCCAGGGATTGTGCCCCTTAGGTTGTGGGTTCTCATCTTCCCCATTCCTCCCCCCACCTTCCCCTCCTCACCCCAGTCCCCAGTACGCGGCCGGCCCTTTCTTTCCCTACCTGTTTCCAGCCTCCAGTCCCGGTTTTCTGCGAGGCTGTGGTCCCTCCCATCTCCCTGCCTGGCTGCACCCCCCCTCGGCTCCGCCTCCTCCAGACTCCGCTTCTGCCAAATGGCAGAGCCCCAGCAGGGGGCGGCAGAGTGCTGGGAGACCCGGAGCATCCACCTCGCCTGCCCCGGTGGGGTCCCTTCCGACCTTCTCTGGAACCTTTCCTGCCTGGCCCCTTCCTAGGATTTCACCTGCTGACCCCATCAGCCCGGCCCACCCATCTCACCCACTGCCAGGCCTCACCCTCCCTTGCCTTCAGCGCCTCCCCACATCCTTCCCTTCCCTAGGCCCTTTCCCTTCTTTTTCATCTCAGTTCCTTCTCCCACCACTCTTTCTCTGTCCAGACTCTGTCCACCCAGCTCCGTGTTCCCTTGCTCTGTCCCCATCATCCGCACCCTCACCTCCACGCCCTTTACCCCAGCCTTCTCCTCCCAGCTCTCCCTTTCTCTCCAAAACCGTTCCCATCGCCCTCTCGCCCACCCCGCAGCCCTTCACCTCGTCTATTCACACCCCCATTAAGACGCTCAGGCGCCAGCCCCCTTTCTCTCGCGTCCCTCTCTCGTCCTCGCGTCTCCATCCCTCGCCCCTCGGAGCTTGGGCCTCCCGCGGTTCCCTCCGCCCACCCCGCCCTCCTGGCACACCCCTTCCCCTCTTTCCTGCCGCCCGAGCGTTCCCTTAGGTTGGGACCCTCCCCCTCCCCGCCCGTCCCCGTCACGCTGGGGGTCGCGGCCGCCCCCTCCTCCCCTCCCCTCGTTCCGAGGTCCCCTCCGCCGCCCTCGCCTCCGTCCCCGCCCCCCTCCCTCGCTCCCCAGCCCGGCCCCCCGCCCCCTCCCCGCCGGCGCGCGCCGCCCGTGACGTCAGAGCCCCCTCCCAGCCCTGCCTCTCCCTCCTCCTCCCCTCGGTCGGTCAGTCAGTCCGCGAGGAGAGTCCGCGGTGGCGGCGGCGGTGGCGGGAGCCAGAGCCGTGGGGGCCGTAGGAAGCCAGCCTTCCCTGCTTTCCCGAGACCCTATCTCCCTCCTCCGCACAGAACCAGGGATGGAGGCGCCTCCCCGAGAGCCCCTCAGCAGCCCTCCCCAGGAAAAGTGTCCCCCCTGAGCTCGTCCCCCTCCGCAAGCAGCTCCCACCCCCCTGCCCGCCCCCTGCCATGGGTCCGGGGGCCCCCTCTCCCGGGGTGGGGTGGCCACTGCTGCTTCTGGTGGTGCTGGCGGCGGGGGTGACTCCGGTGCGGGCCTCCCACTCCCCTCATCTCCCGCGGCCTCACCCGCGGGTCCCCCGCACCCCTCCTCAGAACGCCGCGCTGTGTACATCGGGGCGCTGTTTCCCATGAGCGGGGGCTGGCCGGGGGCCAGGCCTGCCAGCCCGCGGTGGAGATGGCGCTGGAGGACGTGAATAGCCGCAGGGACATCCTGCCGGACTATGAGCTCAAGCTCATCCACCACGACAGCAAGGTAGCCCCGGACAGGGGAGTGGGTGGGGGGTGGGGGGTGGGGGGAGAGGCAGGGGGCCTGCTGCACGTGCCTTAGTCTGAGTCGCTTCTGCGATTGCCGGGCAGACCCCTCCCATGTGTGACTAGCTGGAGATAGGCGGGGGATGTGGGAGCTTGGGGAGAGTGGCAGAGGCTGGAGGTTCAAGATGAGGGTCTAGAGGTTCGAGGTGGTTAATCACGCTGCAAGGCAGACCCTTCTGTTCTCTGAGACCCCTGGAATTGCCCAGGTGGGGGTAGCTGAAGAAACTGGTGACGGCTTTAGGGAACAAGCCGATCTGGTTCCTCCTGGGAGTAAACTAACCCGGGGTGGGTTGGGGGATGGAGGGAATGGAGCTGGATCAGGGGTTTACATTTACCATGGTAACAAGGTAAATCTTGGCAGCAGGTTGGAGCGGAAGGAATAGGGACGCAATCATGAAAATGTTGAGGGACTTGAGTGCTCTAGTTTATTTATCACAACAAACAGCACAGAAGCTTGGGTCCCCACCTGACTCTTTCTCATCCCTTCATCTGCAACCCTGTTGTGGATTCCTGGATTGTGGAATTGTTTTGTGGTCTCCTGTAGTCGGGAAGGCTAATGGTCAAGAGGTGGGCAGAGGCGCTAGGAAAATGAAGGGAATTAGAGGTCTACACAGGAGCCCCCACAAGAGCATGGGGATGGCAAGAGGTCAGAATGCAGGGACGAGAAAGAACAGGAAAGAATGGCAGTGGAGGAGGGGGGCCAGCAAGAGGAGTGGTGACAGCGTGAGACCCTGGAGTGTCTTGTGGAACTTGGCTCTTGAATTTGTCTTCCCTGCAGCATTGTGGCCTTTTAAGATGTGAGAAGGGAAATGGAATGTAGGGTTAGGGAGAGGGGGAAGTGGGAGAGGGGGAAAGGTCCAGGGGTAGTAGGGGATAGTTCTGTAAGATTCCTTTCCCGCCCCAACCCCCCACGAATGACTAGGGAGTGTGGGGGAGGATGTGGCCCAGGCAAGCAAGGTGATTTGGGACCTCAAATCTTTCATTTCTCCCAGAAGGCCCCAGAGACTTAAGGGTTTGGGGGAGAGTGAAAGAGCACAGGGGCGGGTGAGCACCTGGTGATCTTACACCTGGGGTGGACTGGGCATTTATAGTCGTTCTTTGGAATAGCAGTGTATACCTAGAAATACCAGTGTGAGGGAGGAGGGGGCAGAGGTGGAGCTGAAGATGGGATGCTTGAGTAGGAGAGTGTACAAGGACTCTTCTGGAACTTTGAATCACTTCTGACACTTTCACAGTGATTCTCAAACTTCAGTGTACCTAAGCCTCACCAGAGAATTTTGTTAAGAATCCAGATCTTAACTCCTCGGTCAGGGATGAGTCCCAAGGGTCTGCATTTTCACCAATAAAAATCTTATGTGGCTAACCCCAGGATGCCAAGGGTAGCAGGACACAGGAAAAGAACTAGTTAGTGTAGGAAAGGTAGGACGATAAAGAGGGTCAGATCCCATGGAGGAGTCAGTTTAGAAGAGTGGTAATTGGCTATGGGAGTGGTAATATGGGGAGAGGGATAAGGAGGGATGGGTGCAGGCTTTAGGATAAGGGACCGTAGGGAGCTAGGGGAGCCCTGGGTGTGAGCTCCAACTCATCCACCATGACAGGTGATTCCCTGGAGGTGTTGGGGAGCAGATGGGGACCTGAGAGAAAGGAGATGGAGGAGAAAATAGCAGAGGCGGCGAGGGGGGGATGAAAAGGCAGACAAACTGGAATGTATCGTTTCCTGCCTGCAAATCCGGATCCTTGCTCCTTGGGAGAGAGAGGAAAGGAGAGAGAGGAAGACAGATCTGCTCTATTGGGGAGAGGGTGAGAATCATGTGGCCAAGGGAGTGTGCAGTGATGGAACAGAGTGTGGAAGGCGGAAGGAGTGCAAGAGAAGGTAGGGAAGGAAACAGGAAAGACATTAGGGTCCTGTACTTTGCCCTGTTTGTCCATATCTTATGTGTTCTTCTTATATGTCCTCATGGTTCCTAATAACCTCCCCTCAGACAAGAAAGGAAGGACCACTGAGGACCCTTGGGAGAAGCTGGGGGCAGGATCTGGAGTGATAGATGCAGGAAGCTGGGACGTGAGGATGGTAAAGATACACAAAGATGTGCAAGTGGGAGGAATGCAGAACCTTCAAAACATGAAGTTGAGCAGGCACTGAGCGCTGCCCTTAGCAGGGATAGGCCTGGGTGGGCAGCAGGGTGTTGGTTCTATGGGCCAGCCTCCCCTGACTCCCCCTTCTCCAGCTTCCCACCGTGTCCCAAATGTCAGGCCTCAGTGGGAAGTGAGCAGGCCCTAGGGGGCCTTCTTTATTTCCTTCTACTTGCCCTGCCCTCCATCACCCTCCCCAGTCCGCTGTGCCTCCTGTCTGTCCCCTCTGCCCTGGCTCCCCACTGGCTTCCATTTCTTCTCCCCTTCCTTTGGGGGCTCCAGCAGCTTCTGAAATGTCATATTTCAGCAGGAGGGGAACAGGCAGTGGGAGCCCCACGGCTGGCTGTTCCTCCCCCTACTTCCCTCTGCCCCTTGAGCTCTCTGCATTGTTTACTTTCCCAGCTCTGTCCCTCTCTTGCAGGCACCCCTGAAAGCATCTGGTTTCTCAAGCATCCCATTCTATTTATTCTCCCCGCTCTTCCCTCATCCTTGTTTCTCCCCACCCCCTTCTGCCCCTGAATGTCTTTTTTCCCAATGCACTCGCCAAATGTCAGAGCCCAGCAGGAGGGCATGAATCCACTGAGCCAGGACCCCTGGGGGTCTGTCCCTGTTCTCTCCTGTTTGTGTCTCTTGCCCTGAAAAGAGAAGAGGGAGAAAAAAAACTAGCAGGTGGGAGAGGGAGTTTGCAGAGGTGAGGGAGGACTTTTCATAATATGGCTTTCAAGAGGCTGTCTGGGGACTTGGGGAAAATTTATTCATATTCCTGCAGACTCTTTTGTACTCACAGGTGTTTGGAGCATAGAAACCTAAGGAAAAAGGGAGGGAGGGGTCATCGAGGGAGGGTGGGCTAAGGGGTGTCTGAGGATGCGCTGAGAGGAGGGAAGGCAGTGTTTGCATGCACACTGGCAGAGGGCGTGCAGGAGAGGGTGTGGGTAAGGTGCCAGGTGGGAGGCAGAGAAGGGTGTTTCACGAATGAGGGGAAAGGAGACTCAGGAAAGAGAAGAAATGGAGATAATGAGAAAAGAGATTGAGCAGGGGGATGGGTAACTAGGCAGGTGACTAGGTTGTTGGAGAAAAGAAGAGAGGAGGGAGAAGCCCTGGGAGCTTCCCATCACCCCCTCCATCCTCGCCCTCGTGCAGTGTGACCCGGGCCAAGCCACCAAGTACCTGTATGAGCTGCTCTACAACGACCCCATCAAGATCATCCTCATGCCTGGCTGCAGCTCTGTCTCCACGCTAGTGGCTGAGGCTGCCAGGATGTGGAACCTCATTGTGGTATGCGGGGCCCTGAGGGCCAGAAGGTGGGGCTGTCCCCTCTTGGGCTATTTACAAAAGAGGGGGTGTATTAAGGACCACAGTGGCCACGCTTCCAAGATCAGAGTCCTTTGGAGACCTGAGCTAGTTGGCCTGCTAGCAGCAGTGGTCTGACAGGGCTGCAGCTGACCTGCTCACCATCAGAAGGAATGGAAGGCAGATGAGTGAAAGGGTACCCTGAGGGAGGGGGGCTTTTGAGAATCACTTTCCCTTGGGCAGAAGTAGGGAGGCTTGGAGAGTGAGGGAGAGAAGCCCAGAGGCAGGGAAGGGTGGAAGGAGCTCTCTTAGTGAGGCTGCCAGGAACACACTGGGACAGAAGGCTGTCCCCACTCTTGTAGCTTTCCTATGGCTCCAGCTCACCGGCTCTGTCCAACCGACAACGCTTTCCTACCTTCTTCCGAACTCACCCATCGGCTACACTCCACAATCCCACCCGGGTGAAACTCTTCGAGAAGTGGGGCTGGAAGAAGATCGCCACCATCCAGCAGACCACTGAGGTCTTCACCTCGGTGAGGATGGGTGGGGTGATGGGGGCCTGGGCTCAAATCCCAGCCCAGAGGGATGCAACACGGGATTCCTTCTGGGGCGAAGACCTTGGTTCTTTATCAAGAGAGGACATGTTCTTAGTGGGTTAAGTGCATGTTCTTCCTGTAACCAGAGGAGTGAACCAGCTGGGTTTTCAGGACCCTCTCCAACTTTTTGATTTTAGAATCTTTAATTTTTCCCTGCTTTGATGCTCTATCCCCCAGACAGATAGACTCCAAGCAACCCAGTTCTATTAAAGTAGGTTCATTTTAAAGTTAAAGTAAGATGAGGGAGAGAATATGAAACTAGAACCTGGGGGAGGTAGTAGATTCCAGAGGCACTCCAGGGGAGGTGGTGGGCGTGTGTGATGGGGGAGAGAGGGAATAGAGAGAGAGCCGGGGGAGGGGGGAGAGAATAGAGAGGCAGACAGACACGTGCATGCACATGGCTGGTAATTGACGCAGAGGTGCAGACGTGCAAGGGGAGGTGGAGGGGGAAAGGGAGACTTGAGGGGGGTAGAAAGGAAATACCTGGCTCTTTACCCGAAGAAGACAGTCTGCTCCCTCTCTTTAGTTCTATTCTTTGGGTCCTCTATTCACTCTCGTGTTCGGTGACTCTTTAATCCTCCCCCAACCTTCTCAGTGACTCAGGACATTCTCTGATCCTTTTGTCTATCTGCCCACTTGCCTCTTGACGTTGACATCATCCTGCCTAGACCAGACCCTGCCTTGTCTTTTCCTGGTTCTTCTATTTTCCTTTCCTCAATTTTTGCTGTCAGGCAGGAGTGAGGTGATGGGGTGACTTCCCTGGACTCAGAGCCTCAGGAGGGATTCATCAAGCACCTTCCCAGTAGGAAGCCATGTCCTAAGACCCCAGAAGCTCTCCTTCAAACTCTTCCCACAGGGGACAGAGCTGTTGGCTCAGAACCGCTCTTTCTTTGTTCTGAGTATGTGGTCCCCAGGTGACACCTGCAGGATTTACTCCATTGTGCACCCTGTGCATTCTCTATTTGTTCCTCATCCCCTCCCAAGACTCTGGACGACTTGGAGGAACGGGTTAAGGAGGCAGGAATTGAGATTACCTTCCGTCAGAGTTTCTTCTCGGATCCAGCTGTGCCCGTCAAAAACCTTAAGGTGGGCTGGTGGAGGCTGGTGGGCCCAGCCTGTAAGGGTCTGGGTGGAGGGAACAGTGGTGGGTGGGAAAAGAGGCAGACAGGGATGGTTTGGATTTTTTTTTTTGGTATTAAAATATAATTGACACACAATGTTGCATAAATTTAAGAAGTGCAATGTGTTGATTTGGTACATTAATCTATTGCAGTTTGATTACCATCATAGCGTTAGCTAACACCTTCATCAAGTCACATAATTTTAATTCTTTGAGGCAGAAGCATCTCCTGGGGAAGGTTAGCTTCATCCTATAGTTGACATTTATCCACTACTCATCGAACAGAACCCTGCACTGAGTGCCTTGGGACAAGAAGTCAAAGCTGTG
The DNA here is from genome assembly GCA_917880005.1 of Nanger dama. NCBI lineage: Eukaryota > Metazoa > Chordata > Mammalia > Artiodactyla > Bovidae > Nanger > Nanger dama. The sequence goes on from CAKJTW010000032.1 coordinate 2,280,676, forward strand.
AAAGTGCTTGCCTTGGCCCCCTTCCTGTATCCCTCAGGAGCTCTGTTCTCTCTCCATTCCATAGCGCCAGGATGCCCGGATCATCGTGGGACTTTTCTACGAGACTGAAGCCCGGAAAGTTTTTTGTGAGGTGGAGTTGGAATCTGAGAAAGGAGGGGCACTGGGTGGGCTCTTTGCCTTGGGTGTCTCCTGGGCTCTCCTCTTTGCCTCTCTGAGCAAATGATCGAAGGTTAGGATTAATATGAAATTCCTGTCTGTTGGCTCTGACTCCACATCTTGGCCTGTCACACACGTGACACTCTCTCCAGATCTCATTTTCCTATCACTTTGTGTTTCCAGAGGAGCCGGAAGAATCTCATCTTTCCTGTCTGGCTGGAAATGGCCACTCAGAAATAGAGGCTGGGAGACACTTAGAAGGAGAAGTAGTTGAACCTTCCCTATTACCCCCAGACTTGTAGATTTCTCTTTTCAATGCTCTGCTTTTCTCTGAATCTGAAGAGGCTGAATAATGTCATGTCAGATAAGATAAAGAAATGAAACGAAGACCCAGCCCCACTCCTCCTCTGCACTCAGGTATACAAGGAGCGGCTCTTTGGGAAGAAGTATGTCTGGTTCCTCATCGGGTGGTATGCTGACAACTGGTTCAAGATCTATGACCCGTCCATCAACTGCACAGTTGACGAGATGACTGAGGCGGTGGAGGGCCACATCACCACTGAGATTGTCATGTTAAACCCAGCCAACACTCGCAGCATTTCCAACATGGTGAGTGTGTGAGGACTTAGAAGGTGGCCTCTGGGCAGGAGGAAGGGACTGAGGGAGTCTCTCAGGTGGGGAGCAGGTATGGGGCTTGGAGGTTTAGGAGGGTAAGGGGCCTCTGCTCACCCTCAACTTGTGCATTGTGTTTCCTATGGAGTCCATCTCTGCCGTGACTTCCTTGGACAGGAAAGAGGGACTTAAGAGAGTGGTACCTTCAGTGGTCCCCTGATGAGTTGCAGGGCTGTTACCATGGAAACAAGGAGCAGTTGGCAAGAAGTCAAATGAAGGAGAGGTATTAATGACAATATAGATGCTGCATCTGCCAGCACACCTTTATAGAAGTGCTGTTCCTGGGCAAAAATTCATTTTATTTTCTTGGTGACTTCAGAGCACTTTAGAGTTGCTTAGTATTCACTCTTGATTGATACTCAATTAGCTTGGCTTCTGATGCTTTTTAAAAATGATTTTCTTTAGAATTTTAAATGCAGAAGGGATTTTTGAAATCAGTTAGCTGCAGATAGCTGGTTATTGATGGACCTTGGACTAAAAGACACACTGGTTGATGTGGGAATCAGCCTAGAGGTGAGGGGCACAAGTGGGTAGGGTGTGGTATGGTGGGGAACCTCCTTTCTGGTTCAGGACTGCACTAAAAAGTATAAGAATCTTGGCTGAGCTTGATAGGGAAACCTATGTGTCTGCTTATTATTCAGGTATAGCCCCAGATCTGGAATACCTGCCTTGGAGAACATTCTAGGAGAGCGTGAATGACTGTAAAACCACATGAATATCTTATTTATTTTTTCGCCACACTGCGAGGCATGTAGGATCTTAACTCCTGGATGAGGAATTGAACCCTTGCATCAGAAGTGTGGAATCTTAACCCCTGGACTGCCATGGAAGTCCTGAGAATATCTTATTTTAAAATGCTGTAGTAATAATCACTTTTATATAGTAAGCCAGGAGCTTAGATACATGATTTCAGTGACGCTCATAGTGATATTCTGATGTAGATTTTTCATTTCTATCTTATAGACAAGAAATTGAGACTCGGAGAGGTTAAGTGATTTATCACAGGTCACCAGCTGCTGAGTGGTGAAGCTGGAATTGAATACTAGTTGAATCTAACTCCAAACCATCTGTTCTGTCACCTCCCATGGAAAACCTTGAAGTCTCACTAAAAAGCTTGCCTTTATATCAGCTAACACTGTTTAGCAGATGACAGTTATTGAGCAAGAGAGAGATAAGATTCAGGAAGTTTATTTTGGCAGTGGATTGTGATGGAAGGGTCAGTTGCCATGTGTACTTGAATCATGGATACTGTCCTGTGGCATATTCAAGGGATCTTCGTTGAAAAATTATGATAGAAAAATTCTGCCAGGTCGTTTCCATGTAAATCACCTGAGAGGTGAGTTGTCCTGAGATCCTAGGGAAGTAGAGGAGGTGGTAACTGAAGCCAGAAAAGCTGTTTGGTGCCCTGAGCCCGGGACCTGCCAATAGAGCCTTCTGCCCCTCTGCCCTGATAGGAAACAGGGATTTGGTTGGGGGTATGTAGGCCCCTGGGCTTTTGAGTTGGAGGATCTCTTTCTGACTCTTGGTCTCTAGAGAAAGATGGTGCCTGCCTTTGAGATCTAGGGGTATTGCTAGGCCTGCTTGGGAGCCTAAAATGCCAGATGAAGAGGCCAAGATTTTTCAGAGTGTAGAAGCCATCTTAATAATTAACTAGACATGAGGTTACAGATGGATCAGATAGGACCAAGAGAAGTGGATCAGAAGCAAGGACGGAGCCTATGACTCAGAACCAAGGAGATTTAGAAGAGAAGCAGAGTTGCCTTCTCTCTGTAAGGAAGGCCTTGCATTTAGATCAATAGTTCTCAAACTTTAGCCTGTATCAGAACCATGACTGGGCTCTTTCTTTGGAAGTTTTGATTCAGTGGGTCTGGAGTGGGACTGGAACTTAATGCATTTCAACAAGTTCCCTGGGATGTTGATGCTACTGGTCTGGGGACCACACTTTGAGGCCTGGTAGTGTGGTGTTTTTCAGTCAGAGGTTGCAATATTTAGGGGAAGTTTTGGTTGTCACAACTGGTTTCTAATGAGTTGGCCAGGAATACTTCTTTTTTAAAGTATTTGCCTGGCTGTGTTTGGTCTTAGCTGTGGCATTCGAACTCTGCTGTGGCATGTGAGGTGTAGTTCCCTGACCAGGGATCGATCCCCAGCCCCCTGTATTGGGAATGTGGAGTCTTAGCCACCAGACCACCAGGGAAGTCCTCAGGAATACTTCTAAATAACTTACAATGAAGAGGATCATCCCCACAACAAAGGATTATCCTGCTCAACATGTCAATAGTGCAGAGACTGAGAAATTCTGGTTTAGAGAAAGTTTTTAGGAGCCATACATGGGAGAGTGGATTAGAGTGGTTTTGGGAGAAAAATAGCTCCAAGCTGGAGCTGTACTAGAGCTCAAGTATGACGAGTATACCTGGGGATAAGATATGGGGACTTCTCTGGCATTCCAGCGGTTAAGATCCCATGCTTTCAGTACAGGGCGGGAGGGTTCAATACCTGGTCAGGAAAATAATATCCAACATACCTCCAGGAGCGGCCAAAAATAAAAATTAAATAAATAAATATTTTTAAAAAGAGTCTGGAAAATTAAAAAAAGATTTTCAGTAAATTCTGGTTGGGATAGAGGAGTTGGGTACAATAGAAAATAAAAATCTACCTCAGGATATACATTTTAGATCACCATTGGACATCTGTTCTCACATATAGAGACTGCCAACAGGGCTGTTAAAAATTTAGGATAATACATTTTCACTTGGGCAATTCATTAATAATTCACTAATTTCTATGGGTTTTGTGGAATTTTTATTGTTGTTGTTTTCCTTAATCTGCCTTATAACATTTCTATTTGAAAATGTATAGCCATCATTGCTGACCCAAAGGGGAGAGACTTTTTGGTAATTTTAGTCATGCCTGGGGTCAGTGGTGCTCCCTGTATCCAAGTGTGTTAGTGGTGGTGACCTGAAGCCAGAGGAGCATGAGGATCGGGGCTGGGGAGAGTGACATGCAGAGCAGATGACTCCCTTCCTGTCTGAGTGATTTTTGGATGCAGGGTTTACTTTGAACTGAAGGCTGGATGGGCTTGGAGGCTGACAGGTTGCTCAGGCTGGTTGCTATCTGCTAAGCAGGTGCTATTGGAGAGAGACATTCCAGTTTACAGGGTAGCTGGAAGCAAATGGACTTTGAATGGATTGGAATCCCAGCTCAGCTGTGTGCTAGCAGCATACCTTCAAGCAGGTAAACTGTTCTGTGTCTCAGGTTCCTTGTCACTTTCTAAAATGAGCATATATAGTATTTATCTCATTGGGTTATCTGAGAATTAAATAAGTTGATATATATGAGGACAATAATAAGAACGATATAGATATCAGCTATAATTATGATTAACATTATTCTGTATAAGAAGTGATATTAATGAAACATTTCAGCACAAAAGTATTAAGAGGACTCCGTGATTTGAAAGAGTCTAAGGCAATGGCACCCACTCCAGTACTCTTGCCTGGAAAATCCCATGGACGGAGGAGCCTGGTCGGCTGCAGTCCATGAGGTTGTGAAGAGTCGGACACGACTGAGCAATTTCACTTTCACTTTTCACTTTCATGCACTGGAGAAGGAAACGGCAACCCACTCCAGTGTTCTTGCCTGGAGAATCCCAGGGACAGGGAGCCTGGTAGGCTGCTGTCTATGGGGTCGCACAGAGTTGGACACAACTGAAGTGACTTAGCAGCAGCAGTAGCAGCAGCAGCAAGGTGATCCTAAGGTTTCAGTCCCATATACTGGGGAGTGTTGGAAAAATAAAGCTTATTCATAGATATTTTAAATTTGAGATTACTGATTATATAGTTACAAATGCCTTAGAGACAGAGACTCAGGACTTGAAATATTGAGCTGGAATTACAGATTTGAATATTGGTAACAATGATGAGGTTGAAAGAGAAAATGTAACATTATACTCAGCATTTTATAATGTAATTTCATTCTTATAACAACTTTTCAAGGTAGTTAATATCACTCCCATTTTAAAGCTGAATAACTCCATGTGCTGTGCTTTGTTGCTCAATTGTGTCCGACTCTTTTCGACCCCATGGACTGTAGCCCACCAGGCTCCTCTGTCCATGGGGATTCTCCAGGCAAGAATACTAGAGTGGGTTGCCATGCCTTCCTCTAGGGGATCTTCCCATCCCAGGGATCAAACCCAGGTCTCCTGCATTGCAGGCAAATTGTTTACCGAATGAGCCACCAGGGAAGCCTGAATAACTCTATACTGAAATCTAATAACTTGTTTGAGATTAAATAGTAGCTTGGTGGATTATTTGGAATTAGAAGGCATCTTTTCATTTATTTTCTTAAAGATGGTTTTTTGAAAAATTATTTATTTTGGCTGTGCTGGGTCTTCATTGCTGTGTGGGCTTTCTCTGGTTGTAGTGAGCAGGGGCTACTCTCTAGCTGTGATGTGTGGGCTTCTCATTGTGGTGGCTTCTCTTGTTGTGGAGATGGGCTCTAAGGCATGCAGGCTTCAGTAGATGTGGCTCCCAGGCTCTAGAGCACAGGCTCAATAGTTGTGGTACACGGGTTTTTAGTTGCTCCTCGGCATGTGGATTCTTCCTGGATCAGGGTTTGAATCCATGTCTCCAGCATTGGCAGGTAGATTCTTTACCACTGAGCCACAAGGGAAGTCCCAAAGATGGTTTTTTTTTGAAGCAGTTTTTAAGTTCATAGGAAAATTGAGAGGAAGACACAGAGCTTTCCGATATGCTCCCTGCCCCACTCATTCGTAGCTTCCCCCATTATCGGCATTCCCCACCAGAGTGTTTACAGCTGATGAACCTATACTGTTAGTCATTAACACTCAATGTCCATTGTTTACAGAGGGCTCACTCTTGGTGTTGTACATTGAGTGGGTGTTGATAGATAATCACATTTCATTGCCTTCATCTATAGACACTTGTTGTTTGTCCAGAATGGGTGGGGCACAGTGCTGGATGCTGAGGATTAAGAGCAGAAGAGACCCTGGTCCTGTCCTCAGGAGCAGCAGAGCGCCTGTCTTCAATCATGGGCTATTTCCACCTCACCACACTGCGCATCCTTTGCATTTCCCATTCCATTCCCCCGTGTCTCCAGAAAGCTGAATAGAAGGGAAAGTAGGCGGGGCATCTGGAGCAGAGATTCATATTTATCCTTCATTCATCTATTTATCCCTTCATTAGAGTATGTATGTATGTTGGTCTCCTGCATTGCAGGCGGATTCTATACTATCTGAGCCACCAGGGAAGCCCATGTATATATGTTAACACATTCCAAGTCTAAACAGAGCTGTGTGGTGCCCCTGTATATTAGCTGTGCCTTGTCAAGAGGTGGACACTGAGCCTTTTCTGGTATGGTTTATGGGAGGTAAGGAAGGGCAGACATGATTTTCCCCATTATGTGAAAGACAGTTCCAAAAAAGGAAGCAATTTACTTGCAGTCATTTAGGTAAACAGTGTTACTGCCGGGTATAGAAATTCAGCTCTCTTGATCCATTTCATGACAGAGTTAAAGGAGCTCTTATTCTTTTTAGCTTTCTTGGAAAAAAAAGATGTAAGGTTGGGAGGGGTGTGGGTAGGGATTGAATAATCGACTTCAAACGTGTGAAGGGTGTTTCTACAGCCCCAAGTCTTCTGAAAACCATCCAAGAGACAGTGAATTGAAAGCACATGAGGATGGCAGGAAGTTAGCACGCTAAAGAAAAATCTTTTTGGTTGACAGAGCGAGGAAGGCTGTGGTGTCACCTTTCTGGGCTCTTTCAGACTTGGAGGAGCTGTTAGTTCCTGCGTCAGCTCTGTTGGGAGAGGCTGAGAGAACACCAGTGCTGCAGCTCCTTACTGGCGGGGCCACATCTTTGCTTTGCTCTCTCTGCTTTCATTTCATTCTCTCTTCTGTTCATTATGCAGAGCATCTATTTATTAAACTTCTCTGCTTGCAGTTCTGAGCTTGCAGCTGTGCACACTAAGGCCATCGGAACCAGTTAACCCCTGCTCTAGTCTCGTAGCTTCTGATCTTAGATGCGCATGTATAAAGATGTTGAATGTACACAGGCTCAATTTGACGACTTGAACACAAATCATCCATTCAAGTCAAAGTGTCAGAGGCAGACTCAGAAGCCCACCCCACTCCAATCCTTTCGACCTGTTCTTCCCTTCCTAGACGTCCCAGGAGTTTGTGGAGAAACTGACCAAACGACTAAAACGACACCCCGAAGAGACGGGAGGCTTCCAGGAGGCACCCCTAGCCTATGATGCCATCTGGGCCTTGGCACTGGCCCTCAACAAGACGTCTGGAGGGGGCGGCCGTTCGGGCGTGCGCCTGGAAGACTTCAACTACAACAACCAGACCATAACTGACCAAATCTACCGGGCAATGAACTCCTCGTCCTTTGAGGGTGTTTCCGTGAGTTACAGCAACCCTTTGCTGGCCTCAGTCCTCCCATCTGGAGAGACCTCTCTGGAGACATGGCTTCTGTCTCAGTTACCTCTCTGCAATAATCTGTCTTAGACTAGGGAAGTAGGAGCCCCCAAGCCAGAAAACCCCACAGCAGTCTAGAAGAGCGATGATACATACCATTTCTTCCAGCCTCTCCCCTCACTTTTCTCAGTCCTGATATTTATGAGTCAGATGAAAATTACAGGATTTTAAAAGAGGAAGCAGCCTGAAAGTTCCTCTCCTTATTCCTCTTAAAGTGGTGAAATCAGCATCCAGAGGGACTTGGTGACTTGCTCAGGTCACACAGCCAGAGGCCAGGTCCCCTGGTGTTCCATCTGGGGATTTTTCCCATTCAAATCTCCTGGGTGAAGCTTCTTTTCCAAAGAATAATGTTTCTAAAATCTAGGGTATGGGCATCTGGGGTATGTCCTATATGCAGGCAAATGCCATAAATAGAATTCATTCAGAAGCTCAATTACTTCAAAAACATAAGGATTCAAAGAGGCCCTGATGTTCTCGTTTTGCTCTTGCTTTTATCCCCTTTGCCTTCCTCCACATGTTTCTCCCCCTCAGGGCCATGTGGTGTTTGATGCCAGCGGCTCTCGGATGGCATGGACGCTCATTGAGCAGCTGCAGGGTGAGCACAGGGATGTGGGGGGATGGGGAGGTCTGTGAGGGGGCCAGGCTGGGGCTGGGCTAGGATACCATCTGGGAAGAGAACCCTGGGAGACACGAAGACATTGTCTTGGTGCCTCCCTACCTCCTGCCTGCTCTTCCGTGTTCCCCAAGCTTTTAAATAATGATGATATTGATAATAAAAAGCTTAGCGATGGGTGAATTTCTTTGAGTTGCAGTGGTTGTGCATCCAAATTGAAAACAACCACTCTTTTCCCCTAATGGCCCCCATTTTGATTTGAGAAATTTCCCTCTGGTGGGTGACTTGAGGGGTTCATGACTTGTCAGCGGCATGTTCATGGACCCAAGGAAAGCTGAATCTAGGAAACATGCTATTTTTAAAGAGAACTTATTGCATTTCCTTGATATGTAAACAATAAGCTCTAATTTTTCTGCAGTACATCTAGTTTGGCTTTTCTAGATGGTATATGCTTATAACTTCACACAGTGAGGTATTTGCAAAACTTGTGAATTAGTTTTTCAGCTCCACTCCACTCAGACTCTTAGAGCAGGGCCAAAAGAACCCTTTCTTGGCCTCCTGTGAAAAGTTCTTTTTTTTCTTCTCCTGACCTCCTACATCCTCTCAGATCTTTGTAACCAGGACAAGAACAAATAGACTTCAGCCACGGTCCAAGGGCTGTGAGTTGGCTTTAGAAGAAAAAGTTATGGTAACTGGGGCAGGTCTAGAAATCTTAGGAGTGGCTGAATTTCACTTTGTGGCTTTTTAAGAGGCAGATGCAACTTGTGTAAGAAATTAGAAGCCAAGTCAATGGATGAGAAATTTCTAAAATTAAAATGAAAGCCTCTGGGAAAATAGATCTTGTGATTCTGTCAGGAGAGGAAGAATAAGCAGAAACATGTTTAAAGATTTTTAAGCCAGAATCACAGTGAGAGACATTTTTCTGAGGTGTGAGCCCGTGGAATGGGCGGTAGACATCCTGTGCAGTGTTCTTCACTGAAGGGCTTAAAGCATATAACATATTCTTGTTTGTTTGTGTGGGCTTCCCTGGTGGCTCAGCGGTAGAGAATGTGCCTGCCAATGCAGGAGACATGAGTTTGATCCCTGAACCGGGAAGATTCCCTGGAGAAGGAAATGGCAACCCACTCCAGTATTCTTCTGGGAAATACCATGGACAGAGGAACCTGCAGGCTGCAAGTCCATGGTCACAAAAGAGTCAGACATGACTGAGTGACTAAACAACAATTTCTTTGTGTTGCCTTGGAATCTACCCTATAGTGCTTTTCAATCAGATCACTGTTTCAAGTGGCCCCCAGATCCTTCCAAGTATCCTTTGGGGGCTCAGGTGAAGGGAGAATCAGATAATGACCACAGAGATCTACTTTAGGGAAGTAGGAGGTTGAGAATGCTTGGAATCAGCTCTTCACCTACCTGTGGTTACTCCTATCATCTGTCCAGGTGGCAGCTACAAGAAGATTGGCTATTATGACAGCACCAAGGATGACCTTTCCTGGTCCAAAACAGATAAGTGGATTGGTAAGTGGATCTTATAATTTCCTTTAACCCCTCTGAACCATTGATGAATATTATGTTTGAATGAGGGTGGGGTGGTTGGTACCATGGGGTTGAAATGTCCTAAGGAGATGAACCAGGGGCTGGGTTTCTGCAAAGGGAATAAAACCTCCAAGATACGGGTAGGAGAGACTGGTGTATTTGGAGAGGGTATAGGTGGTGGGTAGCAACGCATTCTTAAAAATAGTACATTCCTGGGACGACTGGGGATTAGGTCCAGGGGGCGGGAAATGAAAGCTCCATTTGGGTTTCCCAGATGTTCTGGTGACCTGATGTATCTGAATCAGCTACTTCAAGCCTCAAGCTGCCTCTTAGCTTTCTTAGGAAAATGGTTACTTAAATTGTAGGAGGACGTAAAACTTCATTTAATTGTCTTCTGTTAAAATGTGCTTTTAAGGAGAGAAAGGAAGCAATTATATTCCTTGTGTGCTAGTGGGCTATATAATAGAAAATGGGAAAGATACTCAAGGTGGGCAAAATGAGGACTCTATTGATCAAAAAAGGCTTGGTGTCTTCAGGAGGGGGAAGGGCACATCCATGGAAGACAGCTGCCATCTGCCCTACCCAGCTGAAATCTAGTAGTTCTCAACACTGCTGGAGTTTTGAATTTTTTTTTTAAAATAATTTGAATTTAGGACAGTGTTCCGTATTGCTATAAATGCTGCATGGCCTAAATTATGCTTTTTTTTTTTTTTTTTAAAAGCTCAGCAAATTGAAATTAGTCCCCCTGCCCCCGCCTTCTATGGATTCTGTGACAACTTTGAGCTTCCCTTTAATAATAACTGAGAAACACCTTTGGGAATATCACCTGGCCAGGGTTAAAATCACAGATCAGTTTTTTTTTTTTTTTTTAAAGAAAATTCCTCCTGAGGTTAGGAGGCCAGACTCTGTTATGAGGCACTTTAGCTTCATGACTCTTTGACTGTCTTTTGCAGCTTCTGATTTGAGTTGTAAGAGACCTCATAAAATTTATTTCTTAGTATCCCCTTCTTTCCCTTCCATTTTTCTTTTCTGAAAGAAAGAGGAAAAACACAAAGAACAAAAAGCAACAACAAAAAGACTACAACTTTGGTGATACAGCTCAGCCTCTAGCTCCATCTTCTTGTCTCATTTCTGATTGCTTCCTAAGAGCCCCAGAATCAAAAGCATTTGGGCCACAGCAAGCCCTGATTCAGGGCAGTTAGGGCCTCCTGTCCTCAGAGTTAAGACCTGGGTGCCCATCAGCAGCTTGGTCCTTTTCTCCTTTCTCCTGTCTTGCCTTCATGCCTTTGTCCTTCCTCCTTTCTCTTCCCCCTCCCCTGTGCCACGCAGGAGGGTCCCCTCCAGCTGACCAGACCTTGGTCATCAAGACGTTCCGCTTCCTGTCACAGAAACTTTTTATCTCCGTCTCCGTTCTCTCCAGCCTGGGCATTGTTCTAGCTGTTGTCTGTCTGTCCTTTAACATCTATAACTCCCATGTCCGGTAAGTTTCTCTTCTGACATTTCCCTGTCCTGTCTGCTTCTCCAAGATAAAGGTCATTTGCTTGAAGGGAGTGAGAAGGAATGTATGTAGCTCTTGAGGCCGTGTGTCTCAGAGGTTGCCACTCTGGATTAGTGTTTGCCCAGTGACCACTGGGAACGAAAAGGGGGAAGCTACGTATAACTCCCATCCCTGCTCCAAAGCAGCTAATGGAAAAATAAAAAAACTTTTGGGATCAGGTAACATAATTTAGGGCTCTAAAGAGTGTGTGTGTGGCAGGGTCCTGTGCCTGGGAAGCCGTCTGTGGGCCCCCATGACTGAACTGGCTTCGTCTCTGATGCCAGCTCCAAGGCTGCCTGCCTTTGTTTCCTGGTCCTGAGGTTGGGGTCAGGCCGTTGCGGGGTGTTTGGGGAGCTGAGCTTCCCTGGAGGGGAGGGTAATTCTGCTCTTCAATCTCTCCCACCCTTCCGCCTCTGCCCTAGTTATATCCAGAACTCACAGCCCAACCTGAATAATCTGACTGCTGTGGGCTGCTCACTAGCGTTAGCTGCCGTCTTCCCCCTCGGGCTGGATGGTTACCACATCGGGAGAAGTCAGTTCCCTTTCGTCTGCCAGGTGAGGAGGGGGTGGCAGGTCGCCTGCCACAGCATGGCTTTCCGGCCCGCCCCCTCAGGAGCGCCTTCTGTGATGCGCTACCCCCTGCCTGTCCTCCTTGTCTTTCCTCCTTGTCCCTAGTTCTTCTCCTGACATTGCCCTCTGATCTCTGTCTGGCTCTGTCCCTTCTTTCTGTGCCTCCAGACTTTCATTCTGTAGCTGGCTTGTCAGTTCCAAGGTTGCCATGGCATGCCTTGCAGAGAAGGGTGGGGGGAGGTATTGAAGGCGCAGGGAAGGGGTCTGCACAGAGAACCTTTGGACAATGGTGGCCTGTCTGTGGCGCGGGGCTGAGAACAAGAACTGGGGACTTCCCGTGGGAGCCTTAGTTGTGGTTGGGAAGGACGGAGGCGGGGATCTGAACCAACAGCAGGGAGGACTGGGGGAAGCGACCGCTCTCACACGGGGAGGAGGCCCTGTGCGACTCTTGGCACATGGAAGGTTCTGGGGCTGCAGAGTAAGCCTGGCTTCAGCGGCAGTATTTGTTTGGTTCTTTCTTATGCTGTCCCTCTCTTTCCTGCCCATTCTCACTCTTCTCCTCTGCTCTGTACCTATCCTGATCCCACATCTGTACACAGGGCATTTGCACATACATACACCTACAATTCTTCAGAGAGACCCAATAGTGTGGGAAAGCAGATAATTAGCAGTGACACACAAGAGGTATCAGAGCAGGGATCTGCTGTGGGAGCAAGGAGAAAGCAGCTGACTGTCCGAGTGGCTGCATGGACCTCACCAAAGGGTGCCTGTGAACTGTGGAGGATGCAGGGGCTTTTGTCAGCTGGCGAAATAAAAGAGGGTTACTCCAGGAACGGAGGGAATGTCCTGTGGGTAGCAGAGGCACAAAAGAGAGCAGATCAAGGGCAAGGGTAAGCAAGCAAGCAGTTGAGCAGGGCTGGAGCATGGGGCAGGTTGAGTGTCTGGGGCAGGTAAGGGTCTGGGGGAGAAGAGGCTGGAAAGGTGGGTGGGACCATGTTGTAAAGGGTCTCATACTGCATCTGGAGGTTTTCAGGCTGCAATCTGCAGGCTTTGGGGAACAGTCAGAAGTGATTGGCTATTAAAACCCATTTTTTAGCAAGATTATCCAGGTGGCAAAGTGCTGTCTGCTGCCCAGTCGCCCTCCCCACCCAGCTCCTACTGGCTGCATCCTGCCAGTCTGGTCATCCATTCCCTCCTACAGCCCTGCCCCATCCTGGCACTGCTCACCTGCTGCGCTGCCCTATTCTCTCCCTGCTCTCTCTCCTTTCCTAGGCCCGCCTCTGGCTCCTGGGTTTGGGCTTTAGCCTGGGCTACGGCTCCATGTTCACCAAGATCTGGTGGGTCCATACAGTCTTCACAAAGAAGGAGGAAAAGAAAGAGTGGAGGAAGGTGAGCTGCTCCAAATCCTTCAGCCCGTAGTGCCTAGGCTCTCAGGGATTGGGAGGCCCTGTCCCCTACCCCAACATGCCTGTACTCTATGTGTTGCCTCAGACCCTGGAGCCTTGGAAGCTGTATGCCACTGTGGGCCTGCTGGTGGGCATGGACGTCCTCACCCTCGCCATCTGGCAGATCGTGGACCCCCTGCACCGGACCATTGAGGTACCCTTTGAGGAGGCGCTTGGGTCAGGAGGCCTTGCAGGACACACTGGTGGCAGGGTCTCGGGAGCTGCAGGGGGTCTTGAGGAGAAGAGCTGCCCCTGGGAGGTGTGTTCCAGCCCCGGGTGTCTCGGCAGCTCTCCCTACTTTCTGGAGGGAGCCCTAGCAGACTCTCTGAATTCCTGTGACGAAAGGAAGTGGTGGCGAGCTGGGAGGATGGGCAGACTCTCAGACATCTTGAAAGTGAGGGAACAAGCACTTATAAGGTGTTTAGGCAAATGTTCCCAGGCTTGGAGTTGGCTGTGGCATGAGAACTGAGGATCTCTTCAGAAAGAGGAGGCAGAACTGGGAGTCGGGGACTGAGCAGAGGTGGGGAGGGGAGGGGAGGGGAGGACGGTAACCATCTTGCCTGTGGCTGTCTCTCTTCCTTAGACTTTTGCCAAGGAGGAGCCGAAGGAAGATATTGATGTGTCTATTCTGCCCCAGCTAGAGCACTGTAGCTCCAAGAAGATGAACACATGGCTTGGTGTGCAGGGTGTCGGGGAGGGGGTGGGGGAGATGCCCATAAAGGGGGCTAGTGGGAAGGGAATGTGTGTGGAGTGGGCAGTAGCTTTGAAAGGGGAAGGGTCTTTGGAAAAGAGGCAGAGAGCTCATGTCAACTCAGTTGGAATCTCCTCCTGTTTGCCACCGCATTAGTCTTCTGAGCTTGGGGAGAGTTGGTCTTTTGGCTGAGGTGCTTAGTGTCCACCGCAGAGATGAGGCAGAGCTTGTGTTCATCAGAGGGTCCAGTGATGTGGCCTCATGCTCGTCTCCATCTCTGTCTGGTTCACTCCCTGGAGTGAGACTGGGGCTGCGAGGGGTTAGGCCCCTTTGGCCCTTTAACATCACTCTGACCACAAATGGCAAACCTGCCCTCAGCGTGGAAAGCCATCTTCCCACTTGGAGGGTGAGGAGGTGAGACACTGTGTGTACTGACAGCCGCTCATGACCATCATCGTCCTGTGTGATGGGGCTCTTAGTCCCAGGAGGAAGCAATGAGGTCAGGGGCGAGTTGGGTGGGCCTGGGGGCAGTGGACAGGGAGGGGTGTACTAGGTCAGAGGGGCTGGGTTGGAGAGGAGACCCCATGTCTTTGCCATCAGAAGGAGCACAGAGAAGCGGGGAGTGAGTGGAGGATAACCCTTCCCTGCCATCCTAGGCATCTTCTATGGTTACAAGGGGCTGCTGCTGCTGCTGGGTATCTTTCTTGCTTATGAGACCAAGAGTGTGTCCACTGAGAAGATCAATGATCACCGGGCTGTGGGCATGGCCATCTACAATGTGGCGGTGAGCTCCCTGGACACCTGGCATTGACTGTGGACTGGCCACAGCAACCCAGATGGGGGTGGCCTGGGAAGAATGAGGTGCCCAACGTGGGATCAGTTGGGTGGAAGTCTTAAAACGTTTTCTAATGCCTTGGGTTTGAAAAGCACTTTATAAATGTATAAAGTGCACATCAATCTTCATATAACCACCCAGTGAAGTGGTGATTAGCATCCCCACTAGATAGATGTGGAAGCAGAAACATGTGAAATTTCTCATCTGTGGTTCCCAAGCTGGAATCTGAATGAGATTTCCTGCCAGGGGTGCTCAGGACTGGCTCGTAAGGGCTCTGATGTGTGTACAGAGATCCTGGGGGCTCTAGCTGTCCTAGAGCTGGAGCTGGTTTGGAACAGTTTATCTGGGATTCTTACCAACCTACAATTGAGGATGATCCTGACTATTGTTGTTGTTCAGTTGCTAAGTCGTGTCCTACTCTGAGACCCCATGGACTACAGCACACCAGGCTTCCCTGTCCTCCTCTGTCTCCCAGAGTCTGCTCAAAATCATGTCCACTGGGCCAGTGATGCCATCCAACCATCTCATCCTTGGCTGCCTCCTCCTCCTTTTGCTCTCAGTCTTTCCCAGCATCAGGGTTTTGCCCAATGAGTCAGCTCTTCCCATCAGGTGGCCAAAGTGTTGGAACTTCAGCTTCAGCATCAGTCCTTCCAGCGAATATTCAGGGTTGATTCCTTATAGGTTTGACTGGTTTGATCTCCTTGCTGTCCAAAAGACTCTCTAGAGTCTTCTTCAGTTCAGTTCAGTCGCTCAGTCGTGTCTGACTCTTTGCGACCCCATGAATTGCAGCACGCCAGGCCTCCCTATCTATCATCATCTCCCAGAGTTCACTCAGACTCACGGCCATCGAGTCTGTGATGCCATCCAGCCATCTCATCCTTAGTTGTCCCCTTCTCCTCCTGCCCCCAATCCCTCCCAGCATCAGTGTCTTTTCCAATGAGTCAACTCTTCTCATGAAGTGGCCAAAGTACTGGAGTTTCAGCTTTAGCATCATTCCTTCCAAAGAAACCCCAGGGTTGATCGCCTTCAGAATGCACTGGTTGGATCTCCTTGCAGTCCAAGGAACTCTCAAGAGTCTTCTCCAATACCACAGTTCAAAAGCAGCAATTCTTCGGCGCTCAGCCTTCTTCACAGTCCAACTCTCACATCCATTCGTGACCACAGGAAAAACCATAGCCTTGACTAGACAGACCTTAGGTGGCAAAGTAAAGTCTCTGCTTTTGAATATACTATCTAGGTTGGTCATAACTTTTCTCCCAAGGAGTAAGTGTCTTCTAATTTCATGACTGCATCCACCATCTACAGTGATTTTGGAGCCCCCAAAAATAAAGTCTAACACTGTTTCCACTGTTTCCCCATCTATTTCCTATGAAGCGATGGGACCAGATGTCATGATCTTTGTTTTCTGAATGTTGAGCTTTAAGCCAACTTTTTCGCTCTCCTCTTTCACTTTCATCAAGAGGCTTTTAGTTCCTCTTCACTTTCTGCCATAAGGGTGGTGTCATCTGCATATATGAGGTTATTGATATTTCTCCCAGCAGTCTTGATTCCAGCTTGTGTTTCTTCCAGTCCAGCGTTTCTCATGATGTACTCTGCATAGAAGTTAAATAAGCAGGGTGACGATATACAGCCTTGACATATTTGGAACCAGTCTGTTGTTCCATGTCCAGTTCTAACTGTTGCTTCCTGACCTGCATACAGATTTCTCAAGAGGCAGGTTAGGTGGTCTGGTATTCCCATCTCTTTCAGAATTTCCCACCATTTATTGTGATCCACACAGTCAAAGGCTTTGGCATAGTCAATAAAGCAGAAATAGATGTTTTTCTGGAACTCTCTTGCTTTTTCCATGATCCAGCGGATGTTGGCAATTTGCTCTCTGGTTCCTCTGCCTTTTCTAAAACCAGCTTGAACATCAGGGAGTTCACGGTTCATGTATTGCTGAAGGCTGGCTTGGAGAATTTTGAGCATTACTTTACTAGCATGTGAGATGAGTCTTCTTTAGCACTCCACAATTCAAAGGCATCAATTCGTCAGTGCTCAGCCTTCTTTACGGCCCAACTCTCACATCCCGACTTTGGGTCCTTTTTGAATGAGAAGTTCCCCAGGAACCTGTCCCCACAGACTTTTCTGGGGGAAAAAGTCCCTGGCTCTTGTCTAAGCCAGCACGTCTGTGACCCCACACACGCTCTGCCCCCAGGTTCTGTGCCTCATCACTGCCCCGGTCACCATGATCCTGTCCAGCCAGCAGGATGCTGCCTTCGCCTTCGCCTCTCTCGCCATAGTTTTCTCTTCCTATATCACCCTGGTGGTGCTCTTTGTGCCCAAGGTATGGCTCTGGTTGTCCTCCCAGCCTCTCTAGCCCCTGTCCCCTCTGTGTCCCTATTTCCCTTCCTCTCACTTCGTCCGTTTTGGGCCTTGTTTTCCTCCCTTCCGACTGCAACCCACCATGAGCTAATCGCTGAAGTCCCCGCTGGCCCATCCACACCCCCAACTCCTGCTCCCAGATGCGCAGGCTGATCACCCGAGGGGAGTGGCAGTCGGAGGCACAGGACACCATGAAGACAGGGTCCTCGACCAACAACAACGAGGAGGAGAAGTCCAGGCTGTTGGAGAAGGAGAACCGCGAGCTGGAGAAGATCATCGCCGAGGTGTGTGGTGAAGGCAGAGGTGGTGGCAGGTCAGGGAGGCCCACGTCTCGGGTGGGGTCAGGCTTCCAGAGGTAAAGCCTGAGATCGGGGTTCCTGTGCACGTGATTTACCAACGGAGGGTTTCAGGAGACAAGCTGTCAGGGAGTGAGTGGAGGAGGACAGGGAAGGGGAGAATGTGGAGTCAATCTCAGGTAAAAATCTGGTAAACTTTGGCCTCAGCGGGTGGAGGGGCTCTAGAGCGGGAACCACATTGTCGACTCCGCCTCCTGGAGGTGAGGGCGTGGCCCTGGGCTGGGCTTGCCTGGTTGTGGGGGTTGAGTATACCCTCCAGGGAGAGGGGTCTGGGCAGATATACAGGGTGTTTGCAGTGCCCCCAGCGGGAGTTAGGGGCCAGTTCAGTATCGGTTGGGGGTATTCAAACTGGGCTGGCATTAAGCTGTTGAGTGCGTTGTCGGAAGTGGAAGCAGAAGCTATGTGCTCGGCCCTTTCTCCCCTCTCCCACCCCCTTTCTTTCCCTGATCTCGACTGCTGCCCCACTGTGTTCAGTGTGTGCTTTGGGCTCTCCTTGTTCCTGCCGGGAAGTTCCTGTTCCTTTCTTCTGTCCGTCTTCCCCTCTCCCTTTCCCCCACATTTTTCTCTGCCTCTCCTTCCCTCCTCCTACCCTTTCCCGACTTCCTCTCTCCCACTCGCCCGATTGTGTTCTTCCTCCAGAAAGAGGAGCGCGTCTCTGAACTGCGCCATCAGCTCCAGTCTCGGCAGCAGCTCCGATCCCGGCGTCACCCTCCGACACCCCCAGACCCCTCGGGGGTCTGCCCAGGGGGCCTCCTGAGCCCCCTGACCGGCTTAGCTGTGATGGAAGTCGAGTCCACTTGCTTTACAAGTGAGGGAGGTGTGAGGGGGGGACAGGCAAGTAGGGGGAGGCAGAGGGGGAAGGGGGGAGCTCGGGACGAAGCAGGGGATCCCTACCCTGGGTGGGAAGAACACCGTTCCATCCCATCTCTTGTAAATACCTGCCCTCTTGAGTCCCAGAGTCCCAGGTTCCAGTGAGTGTGAGTCTCCAGTGCTCTGGGGAGCCAGGCCCTGTTCTCTCATTCATTCGTATCGTTGTCTATCTCTACTTCATAATCGAGTTTGTACCTGGCTTGAAGCTTCTCACTCACTGGCTCCTGGGTGCCTCAGGACACGCCCCCTCTTCTTTTCCTCTGGTTGCCACAACAACTCCGAAGACCCCTCACCTTTGTGCTCTGCTCCCACCGGCAAGGGCCTCCCCAGAGTGCTCTCCCCGTGGCAACAGGGCCTGGCCATTTCTCTCACCATCCTCATCTCCTTCCAACCCACTTGCCCCACATTTTACCCCTCTTGAATTTAGCTTTTGCAAGGCACTCACTCTTTTTTCAAGGTTCACATGCTCCTTCCCTCTTCCCAACACACATCTATCCTCCCTGTTCTCACTTTCTTGTTTGCACGTGTTTCACATGTGCTCTCTCCACCCTTCATGTGGCCACACGTGCCCTGCTGTATTCCCTTCCCTCATGGCTGCGTGTGCCCCCTCATGGTCATGGATATGCCCTTGGGAGAGCTGTGTGGGTAGGCGTGTGCCATTTGTACACATCCAAGTTACCTGTAACTTGCCCTCGTGTACCCTCTTCTTTTTGCACCTTAAAATCATTGTGTTCTTCCAGCAGAGCCATAGGCACCCACCCTGCACATTGTTACACACTTTCCCCCGATTCCCATCTGGTGGGGCCCTCCATGTCTGGGTCCACATCACACTCGGTTTCTGCTCACACTCACCCTGCTCTCCTTTGCGCTCTGGAGCATCCTGGGTCCACACTCAACAATCCTCCTCTACAAGAGTATTCCCTTCGGTTTTGTATTTTTCTGAGGGAAAGAAGGGAGAAGAAATGGGGGCAGGTTTGGGGAGCTGCTTGCAGTGGGTAGTTGCTGAGAAGCCTGACCAAAGGAGGGCACCCCTGACTGTGGAGGCAGAGGATGGTCCCGTGTGGCAGGGGATAGTGTCCTTTTTGCACTGTGGTGTCTTGGGGGAAGGAGCTCCCCAGATCTCAATAAACCAGTGAATGGAGTGACTCAGCACCTCGTCCTTTACTGTGAACCAAATGGGCTTCAGCCCAAGGAGGGAGGCTCTGGGGCCCTCCTGCACTGATGCAAAGGCACTTCAGTGGAGGGGTGGACAGAGGTGTTGATCCATCGAGGGCTTAGCAGGGCAAAGCAGGACACAGTTGGGGCTGAGATTAGTGAGGGGTGACATAACAGGTTAAAAGTGTAAGCCGGAGTCAAACTCGCAGAGCTTCAGATTCTACCACATACAAAAACATTCCTGATCTCTGTTCTCCACGTCCTCACTTGTGAAGGTAATAGTCATCATCCCCACCACCATCTTCACATCCATCCCTCTGCAGAGTGGATGCCAGGACAAGCGCTCACGATGGTTCTTGGCTCATGGAGCATGTTGGGTAAACAAGCCACTGTCACTGTTTAATGAGGTTTGACAGTGACGGGCATGTATTGGGAGCCTGGAGCATGTGGCTGAACAGATGTGAGGGCTATTCCTCCTAGGAATTGAGGATAATAGAAAAACATGACCGCTCGGAGGTAGCGGATTAGATGGTCCCTGAGTTCTTCCACCCTGAAAAGTCATTGAGAACTTGGAGCATCTTGGCAGGAACTTGCTGTCCACATGAAAGAAAGTCCTCAATAGCCAATAGAAACAAAACAAAACATGGCTTGTCAATTGTGTAATTTTTTGTGTCTCCTTGGAGAAGTGTTTTTTTGTGTTTTTCCCCCGAAGCTCAGTCTCTCTCCTTCCCCATAGCACTCACTGACTTTTTAAAAGTGATTTTCATATATTTTTTGGAAAGTGCTGTAAGGATTGGATGGGCCCTGTCATTTCACCACCCTGTTTAATAGCCAATTTTTGAAGTTTCCCAAGAGCAGGGGAGGTTAAATCTTGGACCAGTATTTGAAAACCATTCCACTTGTGAGTATCCACTTTGGATCACTAGGATTTGAATCTAGCAGCCCTTCATCCCACAATGGAGCATTCTCAAGGCAAAGGGAAGAGGCCTGTGGAGGAAGTCAGCTGGTAGTGTAGAAGGTGGACAGTTGGCTTCAGAAGCAGCAGTGGGAGCTACCTCCTAGCCCTGGGCAGAACAGAAAAGACCAGAGTTACCACCTTGAACTTTCCTTGTACTTGTTTAGTCACTATGTGGTGTCCGACTCTTTGCAGCCCTGTGAACTATACCCTGTTGGGCTCCTCTGTCCATGGGATTTTCCCAGGCAAGAATACTGGAGTGGGTTGCCATTTCCTTCTCCAGGGAAATCTTCCTGACCAGGGATTGAACCTGTGTTTCCTGCTTGGCAGGTGGGTTCTTTACTACTGAGCCACCTGTGAAGACCTCTTTGCACTTAGCAGGGCTGCAGATTACAGAAGATCAGTTCTACTGTTCCACGGTTAAGCCAGACATTCTTGGCTGGCAGGAGCACAGACAGGGGCCAGGTCAAATGGTAGGGCTAGCGGAGGCCTCTGGTGTGGGGAGGAAGTGTGTGACTACTACTCAGCAGTTCAGGGAAGAGCTCCCTTGGCCTCTCCAGCCCTGCTGGGTCAGGGGTGGGCTTCACCCTTGGGCTTTCAGATCTCCTGACTGTAGAACATCTTGAACTCTAGATGGTTTGCCAGATCTCAGTGGCTCCTGCTCTGCCTTGACTAGGTCTTTGCCTCCCTGCCCTGATCACTTATTAACAGGAAGTGTTTTGTGAACACTTTGCTGTTATGTTAGTTTTACTATTTTTTTTCAGTCAGTCAGGTTTTGATGGGGAAATTATGGTGGTAGGTGCTTGTCTAGGCCCTGGGGTAGAGCAGTTGGCAAGGCTTCCCTTGTAGCTCAGTCAAAGAATCTACCTGCAATGCAGGAGACCCAGGTTCGATTCTAGGTTGGGAAGATCCCTGGAGAAAGAAATGGCAACCCACTCCAGTATTCTTGCTGAGAAATCCCATGGACAGAGGAACTTGGCAGGCTACAGTCCATGGGGTTGCAAGAGTTGGACACGATTTAGCGACTAAACCACACCAGAGCAGTAGGCAAGATGGGCTTTTGTGTGATGTACATTCTCAAAGTGGAAATTTGAAGTAAGTAGGCAGGTAAATTAAACAGTGTAGCTTGAGAGAACAGCCAGGAGTGTGGGCACCTCACAGTCGTTAGTTCTGCTGCTTGAGACTGTGCCGAGGGAAGGGGTCATGGGCTCATGTCTGTTTTCTGGCAAGGAGACTGCAACGCCGAGAGGAAGACTCTGGTCCAGGGTCACACAGTTGATGAGAGGAGACAGCATCCAGGTTGAGTGAATTAGTGTCTGTTGCTGCATAACCTGTTTTACCCCAAAACAGTGGCTTGAGAAAATAATCATTTATTATGTCTCACGGCTTTGTGGGTCAGGAACTCAGGGGACAGTGGAGAGATTTGAAGGTTGGGGGCTGGAATCCTCAGAAGGATCTCAAGATGGGGGTTGGCCAAGACCTCAGCGGGGACTGTGGGCTGGAACCCCTATACTTGGCCTTTCCATGCAGTCTGGGATTCCTTATAACATGGTGCCTGGGTTCCGAAGCCAAGGATCTGAGCCAGCTAGGTTGAAGCCCAACTTTTTTCTGATACAGCCTTATACGTCACATAGCATCCATTGGTTGAGGCAGTCAAAAGGCCATGCCCAGATTCAAGGAGAGGAAGAACGGACCTCACTTCATGGTGGGCTGAGCATCAGTTCCACTGTGAAAAGAACACGTGGGCTGGGATAAATATGTTGCTGCAGCCTTCTTTGGAAAGAATGATCCACGGCATCTGGTCTGTCTACTCCAAAGCCGTGTTCATGGCACCTCACACACTGCCGTCTACCCACCCAGACCCATCACCCAGGCATTGCTTGCTGTTTGCTGCCTTTCAGTCCCTTTCTGGGTCTTTGGTGGCTTCTGGATGCTTCAGGGCCAGCAGGAGTCCCACACCTAGCCCTTCTGCCAACTGTAGTTTCTCCTACGGTCCATTGTAATTTTAGGCCACTCTGGATAGAGTTTATTCTCTCTGGTTTTTGAAACAGGAAATTCTCTTTGTACTTCAGTTTCCATTAACTGAACGGGAATCGGAGAGTGAGCTTCATATCAGACAGCCCTCTCCCCCTCCCCCACTAGCAGGGTTGATTTTCAAAATACTTAATCAATGAAGCATCCACTTACACAGCCCGTGGAGCAAGGAAGGGATGAAAGGGCTGCCCCAGGGATGAAAGGGCTGCCACCGTGAACTGCATAGAGGCCTCCGCGAGAGGGCACTGTGCTGGGACCGAGTGGCAGTAAAGCTAAGCAGGACAGGAGTGTTCTGGGGGTGGAGAATTAATCTTATTCTTCTAGAACCCACCTAGGTTCTTTATGTAGCTGGGGCCCTGGGAATGAGACCAACAAAAGACAGATTAACAGGAGAAAAGCAGAAGTTTATTGCCATGTGCATCGTGCATGTACATGGGAATAGTCAGTGATGAGAAACCCAGAGAGACCATTAGAACTGGGGCTTATACACCATTTTAGGCTAAACAAAGGAAAAGGGGTTTTGAGCTTCTGGGTGGTGGAGGCAAGTTTTGGGGAAAGCGATCAGGAAAAGTGTGTGCTAAGTCAGTCGCTTCCATTGTGTCTCTTTGTGACCCCCTGGACTGTAGCCCACCAGGCTCTTCTGTCCGTGGGATTCTCCAGGCAAGATTACTGGAGTGGGTTGCCATTTCCTCCTCCAGGGGATCTTCCCGACACAGGAGTTGAACTTGCATCTCTTAATCTACTGCATTGGCAGGCAGGTTTTTACCACTAGTGCCACATGGGAAGGAAAAGTGTAGTCAATAAGTATCATTACTAAGGTTTGTTATGCAGATTTAACCCAGTTTCCTCTCCTTAGAGTGTTGTTAAAACTCCTTTTCCAGGTATATGATGGGGAGACATCTTAATAAATGCAAATTTCTTTTACAAAAGAAAACCTGTGCTCTGTTTTAGAGCTTTTCCCACAGCTGCGGGTTAATGGCCTTTAGCTTAAAATAATCCATACACCAAAGAGACATGTTCTGGGGTAGCATATCCTGGAACATTTCAGGCATGAGTGATGAATTCTGGTCAGGGCAACCGGGAAGGCTGGCTTCAGCGGGTACCGGAGGGACACAACAGAAGCTGGGCTTGTGCTTCCGGACCTATTCATGGTGCAGTAAGCCCCTCATAAATGCACTGGAGGTTATACCCTGAGGTTCCTGAATAAGGTTCTTTAAGTGCTCCCAGGGCTTTCCAGGCAGCACTAGTGGTAAAGAACCTGCCTGCCAGTGCAGGAGACTTGAGACTCGAGTTCCATCCCTGGGTTGGGAAGGTTCCCTTAGGGAAGGGCGTGGCAACACACTCCAGTATTCTTGCCTGGAGAATCCTCTGGGCAGAGGAGCCTGGGGAGCTAGTCCATGGGGTCACAAAGAGTCTGACACGACTGAGGTGACTGAACGCAAGTGCTTCCCACTCGTGTGTCCTACTGGATAGGGAAGTGCCCACATTTACAGGACGTAAATCTTGTAATCTTTAATTATCTGTAAGGGTATCCCCTTTTCCACTTGTATCCAATTCAATAGCTTCTACATGTTTCCAAAATAACTTATATTTTCCTTTTTAATCATTTGGCTCCCTGGTGTAACTCCTTACCTCACATCTTTCCATCTTAACGCACAACATACATTAGTTCATTTCTACACAGTGAATCAGCAAATATTTCAAGTTAATATTGTTCCCTCTGCTGTGTTTCAAACCTCTCGGAAGAATTCTCTGATATCCACACCACCCACACATTCGCACACTTTATTCTTTCATTCTCTATGCCTTTGGCCTCATACTTGCCCCCCAGCTCAATTGTGTGCATGCTAAGCCACTTCCATCTTGTTCAGTTCTTTGTGACCCTATGGACTGTAGCCCACCAGGCTCCTCTGTCCATGGGATTCTCCAAGTGTATATTCTCTAGCGTATACTAGAGTGGGTTGCCATGCCCTTCTCCAGGGGACCGTCCCGACTCAGGGATTGAACCTGTGTCTCCTGCATTGGCAGGCGGGTTCTTTAGCACTGGTGCCACCTGGGGAGCCCCAACTCAGTTGTGTAGTGGTTACTTATGTTGGAATTGTGTCTCTGACCATCTCAACCTGCTTCAAACACTCTGAGGGTTGTGACTGAGTGAGCTTGTGCTGGATTTTCTCCTGGAGTATCCAGTAGATAACTGTCCATACAGACTGAATGCATTTGGAATGTTAGCCCTAAATCCTCTGTTAAACCATTTATTCAACAAATTAAGTTTCATGAAGACAGATTATTTACACTGTTTCATTTAATTCTCTGTTGTATTTCCCCTAGAATCTCTAGAAAGGATTTTCCTGTATGAGGACATTAGGGCTTTTTGGCATAGGTAGCTGATAAACAGACAAAAAGAGCAGAAATTTCCAGGTCCCGCTGAGAGAAAGAGGACGAAGGTGATCATGAGAAAAATGTATTACATACGTGGTTTGAAAAGTAGAACTTGGGTTGGCATCACTTGTAGGGTTGAGATTAGGAGTATTAAATTTAAAATGGGGATCTACATTGAGATTAAGGTACAATCTAATTAGGCCAAGGAGGCAAGAACACTAGTCCATGGAGGCTAAAATGAAGATTAGGATTGAAATAGAGTTAATGCTGCTGTGTTGTGCTGATTCCAGAGTAAATGGTGAATCAAAGCCTTTGTGTTGGGACTAGAATAAAACTAGGCTTTTCCTTTTTCTTATTTTGTCAGCGTGTGCCTGAGAGAATTTGGTATTGTCTTTGCCATGGAAAAGCGGGGAGATAGCACCTGTGAAATTAGGATCCCAGAACCCTTTACACATTCTTTAGAGACATTCACTCACTCACTCATTCATTTATAGAACTAATTAGGGGCCAACTCTCTGCAACATTATGGTCTACTTTGGGTGTCTGAAATCTAGTGGAGAACTGAGGAACACGCCCCATAAGCTGTCCCCAAACTTCCTTCAGGCAGGCTACTGTTTCTTGTTCCCAGTGAACAAGAAGTTCCTTGGAGTTCCTATAGGATGCTCTTAGCTCAGGGAAGCAAACCTCTTTCAGCTGGGGGATCAAATTATTTCTAGATGGGGATGTTTTCCTCAAAGTTCACTAAGAGCTTGAGACTTCTCACCTGGGCTGGGGAGACACTATTTGTATCCAACCGCAGGGCTGAGACCATGAGGACTTGAATCAGTTCTCTTGGGTCCACATATCTGACATAGTTCAACTGCTACTTAAACTCTGCATTTGGGAGGGGATAATGATATTATCTGTTTCATAGTGTTGTACTAGAGATTAAATGTGTAGGCTACTTTAATTTACCCCGAGATATCATACTCTATATAAATACCTAATAAAAACAATATGATAATTATCTTTCTGAGCAAGAGCACAGGACTGATAACCACAGTGGACCACTGCTAGGTCTTAGGTCAGGAGTCTGGGATGCCAGATGCAATATCACATTATGCCATTAGATGGCACCAAACCCACATTGTCCTAACATTGACTCCTAATCCTTATTCTCAATCACATTAATAATCGGTTCTGCCTAATGAAGATAAACCGGAGAACTATATAAATACATTGCTGTGTTAGGGGGAAGAAGGTTCTTTCCAGAACAATAAAAATAGAAGTTTATAATTTATAATTTAAGAACAGTGAATATGACTTCTAAAATGTTATCCTTATAATGATACCTGTCAGGGACCATGCAGTAGAAAGATTTCTATGTGACTTTGATCTATCACATCAACCATGATGGTTTCTGTATCATTAGGAAATTTGATCCAGCATCATACCGAGGGTTAAAAGGCTTCTGCATCCACTTTTAGTTTGTTTGAAAAATATTTATTGGGACTTCCCTGGCGGTCCAGTGGTTAAGGCCCCATGCTTCCAGTGCAGTGGTTGCAGGTTCAATCCCCAGTCAGAGAACTACGATCCCACATGCTTTGTGATGTGGTCAAAAAAATTAAATGAGAAGTATTTATTAAATTACAGCCAGGAACCTCAGAGGTCATCTAGGCTCAAAGTCTTCCTTTTACACATAAAACTATTGAGGTAGAGGGAAATAAAGTGATTTCCTCATATCAAGTCACTGGTCAAAGGCAGTTTTGCTAAGTGGAACCCAGGTCTCCTGACTAAGGAGATGACTTTACCCAGATGACTCTGGATTTAAAGGCTGCTACAGATGTGCTCTGCAAAGAGTTGGACACATGTGCTGATCTGTATTGCTCATGATCATCACATTAGATGGTAAGCAGGAGTGGCATGGACGTTGGACACAGCCTGGAAGAGAGATTCACCAGATTACAATTCAGTAGTCTGCAGTATACTGGGTTGTATTAATAGAGATAGAGCACCTGAAACAAAGAAGGTGATAGTTGTGATCTACCCAGTGTTGGTTATACCAGCCTGGGACATTGCATCTGTTTTCAGGCAGAACACACTTTCAAAAAAGTGGGTTGGGAGGCTCAAAAGAAATCTGTCTTCAAATATCTGAAGGACTATCATGTGAGAGGAAGATTAGATTTCTACTTTGGCCCGGATGAGTACAATCAGAAGCAAGGAAGCAGCAGAAGAGCACTAGTTTGGAAATCAAACAGGCTTGAGTACACAGGGCCACTCACTAGCTATGACTTTGGGATGTTTTACCCTATTGAGCCCAGGTTTGTTCATTTATAGGAGGGAGATTCTATCTTCCTCATAGAATTTTCTGGTAAATACATCAACTAGGGTATACTAATATTTGGCTGCCTTCCTAAACTAAGGGTTCAGATCTGTAAATGAGCTCCAGTGGACACCTAAGCGTGTGTGTGCGCTGCCATCCGCTCCCCCTCCCCCTCCCATGGTCTGGGTTTTCCTTTGCTTGTAAGGGATGCATCATCCCGTGTGTGTTGTCCTTCCCAGCCTTCCTCGAGTTTCCTGCTTTAGGGCAACCACAGCACAGAGAAGCACTTCCTCCTGCTGGGCTTCTCTGATTGGCCCTCCCTGCAGCCTGTCCTCGCCGCCCTCCTCCTCTGCTACCTCCTGACTGTAATTGGCAACTCGGCGCTGGTGCTGCTGGCAGTGTGCGCCCGCGTACTACTTCTTCTGCCATCTGTCCCTGGTGGATACAGGCTTCACCACGAGCATGGTGCCACCCCTGCTGGCCAACATGCACCGCCAGGCGCTGAGGCTGGAGCGTGGTGGCTGCCTGGCGCAGCTGTGCGCATCGCTGGCGCTGGGCTCGGCTGAGTGTGTCCTCCTGGCGGTGATGGTTCTGGACCGCGCGGCTGCTGGTGCAGTCTGCCGTCATCCTGGCCTACCTGGTGCCGTGGCCCGTGCTGTATAGGGCATGAGGATCAGAGGCAGCCGCAGGAAAGTCGTGGGCACCTATAGGTTTCACCTGACAGCCACCTGCCTGTTCCATTGATCTGCCATCTACCCCTACCTGCAACCCACGCACAGCTACAACTAGCGTTGGGCAAATTAATTTCTCTTTTCTACACTGTAGTCACGCCTGCCCTCAACCCACTCCTTACCACCTTCAGGAATAAGGAAGTGAAGGGAGCAGCGAAGAGGTACCTAGGGGGTGTGGGGAGAGGGCAAGATGCACAGTGAGTCAGGCGGGGGAGGGAGGGAGGGGAGTGTTACCCCAGGGCCAAAGGATGGGAATGCCCACTGGAAAGTCAGTCAGTTTAGCCTTCAGGCTGTTCATTTCTCCATGAGAATCTGTAAGGTTTGTCTTTAAGCAGCCGATGGTTAATGGGAGAGATCCCTTCCTCCCATCAGGAAAGGTTCACATGCTTCTAGGGAAGCATCTGTACACATATATCTGTGTGTACACATGCGGGTTTAGTGTTGGTGGAAATGGTCCTTGGGCTCCCTCTAAGCCAGTAAAGAGAGAATACATGATTTGAGGAAGAATTTCACCATCCTCAGGGGATGCTATAACCAACCCCCACCTCCCTGCCCCATCCAGAGATTCCATGTGCTAAAATAATGTATGACATGATCACGGCTGTTAGAAGAGAACATGGAAGACCCCGTGGCCTGCTATCAGAGTATCCCCAAATGACAAGAGGATCATGGATTTTTCCCTGCAGGAGACCTCATCCAGAAGCATAAGCCCTGATCTCTCACCTCAGGGAATCAGTCCAACCAAATGTCCACCTGCCCACTTAAATAGTGCCCACCCCAGAGCACGTGACTCATAGTTGTGATGAACAGCGCCTATGAGTGTGCCTTGTGCTGAGTGGGGTTACATTCAGAAACATTTCTGCAGGAAGTGGTTTTCGAGACAGTTATAAAGAAGGGAAGAGACTAGTAGGGGAGAGGGTGGACATATATCAAGTCAAGAGAAAAGCATATATGTGATCAGGAGGGAGACTTGAAGTGGTGACAGAGGAGGAAAGGAAGGGGATGAGATGGAGGAAGCAGAGAGGGAAAAGCTCCGCTAGCCAGAGTGTGGGCAGAGTGTTGGGGTCAACCCAGAAACTAGTCTTCACCCTCCTCACTCAACCCAGAGAAGAACTGCTAGAGCCTAAGGCAGGCAGGAAAGAGACTGCTCCTCAATACCCCACCTTTCTGAAAGTGTTCCCGCCTCCAGCATATCTATTCCCAAAGAGCTCCCACCAGAGGCATAAAATCTCTAGATCCCCAAGGTGAATATCTTGCCATGATCACCATCATCTCCAGAAATAAGGACCATTTAAGTGGGTGTGAGAATAACAGGGGTTTGGTACCAAGTTTCATTCATACCAAATAGCTTTTAAAAAGTCAGGAGGACATAGTTAATTGAATTTCTAAATTATTTAGGAATAAGCCTGCAATCATGTCAGAGTAAGTAATAACTCACTTCATAATAAACTATTTCACTCTTCTCTGTAAGTAGAAAGTGAGTTTGGCTCAATGTTTATTTACTGATATGACAGATGAAGCACTGGGCTAAACACAGATGCAAATACAAATATGAGTAAAACATGAGACTCCCACCTAAAACTTACTATATTGTTGGATGGAGAAGAAATAGACATTTTAAGATAAATCCAGAAGGAACCAAGAAAGGATTAAATTGCAAGCTTCCTTGAATGTTATCTCTAATTTGCCTTAAATTTTCATTTATTAGTTTATAGTATATTATACCTATATTATATTAATTCTGCCATTTAGTCAATTATGTTAGAATCAAAGAATCCCTGAGCTAGAAATATTCTGCAGGTTTCCTCCCTACTCTGTTCGCTCTTTGAGTTCTGTTTATCTTTCTGATTAATTTTGAGAATTTTTCAAAGGATGTGATTAGTGAGTAAGAATAAAAGGAAATACGATCTTTTACTCCTGGTATCACTGCACTCCCAGGATGGTCATCCATCAATGCAAAAAAGTGAGTTATCTTTGCTGTACCCCACAAAAAAACCACGACATTGCAAATCAAGTATACATCAACCATGACAAATGTGAAATCATCCAAATGGACTCTGCTTCCCAGGACAGAGGCCTACTTGTCCTACTTCATTTTTGATCCCAGCTCCTTGATGAAATAGTTATTCAGCATATCCACCAGCTGCTCCTGCAGGGTCTCACTGCCCATGACCAGCATGGTCAGATGCCCAACACTCGTCCAGGACAGGTTCCTAAGGATGGCAATGGTATTGTTAAAGAGCCTCTTCTGTTCGTCAGCCGGTAGCTCCATTATGATCTGAGGAACTGGCTTAAACTTTCCACTCGTCATCCATGCACCTAACAAACCCCCGACAGCTCCCCCATGGCTATTCCTGTTGGACCACCCACTAAACCACCCACAATAGCCACAGTCCCAGTAACTAGGCCACCCAACCAGGAGTACTTAAAGGCCGCCTTAATCTTCTTCTTCTTAGAGACGGAGCACAGCAGCCTCATGATGTCCTTCACTGTGACATCAGTGCTAGGCATGTGGGCCCCATCCTCTCGGGATCCTCCGGGGGTCCTCTGGTGTTTTATGGTCTTCAAACTCTGCTGAGGGACTTTATTTTTCATAGGAACCTTGGCTTCAGATTGAGAGGGATCACTGATGTTCTTCACTCTGTTCTGGAGAGGGCAGTGAAGCTCTTTAATTCCCCTTGCTCAGACTGGATACTCACCGGGACAGCGAGGGACAGGAGACAGTTACCTACAGTGCCTGCTACCATTTGCACCCTTTATTACCCCTTCTTACTGCTCCCACCCTTCAATGCCTGCCTGATTCTCCTCATCCATTACAATAAGCTGTATCCCTTCCTTCTTTGGAATTTTCCAGGTTATAAGGCAAGAAAAACTGTCCCATTCCTTTGTGATCATACCTCGTATCCATCCCAAAATATTTCAATGATTTCCCACTTTATTTTCCTATTTCCTATCCATACAAAGTTTGTCAGACGTCAAGATTCACTGCCACGTGGAAATGATGTATATACACCATTGATCCTAGGTGTAAAATAGATACCTCATGAGAACTTACTGTATAGCACAGGAACTCTACTCAGTGCTTTGTGGTGAACTAAATGGGAAGAAAATCCAAAAAACATGGGCTATATATGCACATATACCTGATTGACTTTGCTGTACAGCAGAAAGTAACACGACATTATAAAGACACTGTGTGTGTGTGTATGTGTGTGTGTGTGTGTGTGTGTGTGTGTACGGGCATGTACACATGTGCTCAGTCATGTCTGGCTCTTTGCAATCCTATGGACTGTAGTCTGCCAGGCTCTTCTGTCCATGTGATTTTCCAGACAAGAATATTGGACTGGGTTTTCATTTCCTTCTCCAGGGGATCTTCCCAACCCAGGGATGGATCCTGGATTTCTTGTGTCTCCTGCTATGACAGGCAGTTTCTTTACCACTGAAACACCTGGGAAGCCACCTGGGAAGACACTATACTCCAATAAAATTTTTAAAAAATTAAATACAATCTCAAAGTATCCAAAGATGTACACCAGATTTCCAAAAAGAGTTTCTCAGACTTGAGAACCTAATGAAATGCTCACAGGGCTTCCTTTTTGAATATGTTACAAGGAAATCCTGGTTAGAAGATGCATCCTCTGTCCTGTTAGCTTCTTTTTAATGTCCCAGTGGTTTATAGTAATAGCTCATGTATTATAGTGACAGTATGTTCAATATAGGTGGAATCAATATAAGGAGGAGAAACAGCAACAACCTCAAATATGCAGATGATACCACTATAATGGCAGAAAGCAAAGAGGAACTAAAGAGCCTCTTGATGAGGGTGAAGGAGGAGAGTGAAAGAGCTGGCTTAAAACTCATATTAAAAAAACTAACACCATGGCATCCATCCCCATTACTTTATGGCAAATAGAAGGGAAAAAGGTGGAAGTAGTGACAGATTTCCTCTTCTTGGGCTCTAAAATCACTGTGGATGGGGATGCAGCAATGAAATCAGAAGACCTCTGCCTCTTGGCAGGAAAGCTATGACAACCTAGTGTGTTGAAAGCAGAGACATTACTCACTGACAAAGGTCCATGTGGAAAAAGACCTAAACAGACATTTCTACAAAGAAGACATACAGTTGGCTAACAAACATGGAAAGATGCACAACATCACTCATTATTAGAGAAATTCAAATCAAGACCACAATGAGATATCACCTCACAGCAGTCAGAATGGCCATCATCAAAAAGTTTACGAACAATAAATGCTGGAAAGGGTGTGGAGAAAAGGGAATGCTCTTGCACTATTGGTGGGAATGTAAATTGATACAGCCACTGTTGAAGACGGTATGGAGATTCCTTAAAAACTAGGAATAAAATCACCATATGACCCAGCAATCCCACAGCTAGGCATCTACCCTGAGGAAAATAGGGTTGAAAAGACACATGTATCCCACTGTTCATTGTTGCACTATTTGCAATAGCTAGAACATGGAAGCAATCTAGATGCCTATTGACAGATGAGTGGATAAAGAAGCTGTGGTACATATACACAATGGAATATTACTCAGCCATAAAAAGAATGCATTTGAGTCAGTTCTGATGAGGTGGATGAACCTAGAACCTATTATAGAGAGTGAAGTGAGTCAGAAAGAGAAAGATAAATATCGTATTCTAACACATATATACAGAATGTAGAAAAATGGTTCTGAAGAATTTATTTACAGGGCAGCATTGGAGAAACAGACATAGAGAATAGACATATGGACATGGGAAGAGGGGAGGAGAGGGTAAGATGTATGGAAAGAGTAACATGGAAACTTACATTACCACATGTAAAATAGATAGTCAATGGGAATTTGCTGTATGGCTCAGGAAACTCAAATAGGAGCCCTGTATCAACCTAGAGGGGTGGGATGGGGAGGGAGATGGGAGGGAGTTTCAAAAGGGAGGGGATATATGTATACTTATGGCTGATTCATGTTGAGGTTTGACAGAAAACAATGAAAGTCTGTAGAGCAATTATCCTTCAATAAAAAAGTAAATTAAAAATAAAAGAATCATTCTGCCAATGCAGGAGGCTTAAGAGGCATGGCTTTGATCCCTAGGTCAGGAAGATCCCCTGAAAGAGGGCATGGAAACATGCTCCAGTATTCGTTCCTGGCATCCCATGGACAGGGGAGCCTAATGGGCTACAGTCCATGGGGTTGCAAGGAGACAGATATGACTGAAGTGACTTAGCATGCTCATGTTCAATATCACTTGCTCATCTGTATTTCCTGTGAATGGGAAAGTCTAGAGATCTCTTCAAGAAAATTAGAGATACCAAGGGAACATTTCATGCAAAGATGGGTTCGATAAAGGACAGAAATGGTATGGACCTAACAGACGCAGAAGATATTAAGAAGAGGTGGCAAGAATACATGGAAGAACTGTACAAAAAAGATCTTCACGACCCAGATAATCAGGATGATGTGATCACTAATCTAGAGCCAGACATCTTGGAATGTGAAGTCAAGTGGGCCTTAGAAAGAATCAATATGAACAAAACTAGTGGAGGTGATGGAATTCCAGTGGAGCTGTTTCAAATCCTGAAAGATGATGCTGTGAAAGTGCTGAACTCAATATGTCAGCAAATCTGGAAAACTCAGCAGTGGTCACAGGACTGGAAAAGGTCAGTTTTCATTCCAATTCCAAAGAAAGGCAATGCCAAAGAATGCTCAAACTACTGCACAATTGCACTCATCTCACATGCTAGTAAAGTAATGCTCAAAATTCTCCAAGCCAGGCTTCATCAATATGTGAACTGTGAACTCCCCGATGTTCAAGCTGGTTTTAGAAAAGGCAGAGGAACCAGAGATCAAATTGCCAACATCCGCTAGATCATCAAAAAATCAAGAGAGTTCCAGAAAAACATCTATTTCTGCTTTATTGACTGCCAAACCCTTTGACTGTGTGGATCACAATAAACGGTGGGAAATTCTGAAAGAGATGGGAATACCAGATCACCTAACCAGCCTCTTGAGAAATCTATGTGCAGGTCAGGAAACAACAGTTAGAACTGGACATGGAAAAACAGACTGGTTCCAAACAGGAAAAGGAGTACGTCAAGGCTGTATATTGTCATCCTGCTTATTCAACTTCTATGCAGAGTACATCATGAGAAACGCTGGACTGGAAGAAACACAAGCTGGAATCAAGATTGCCGGGAGAAATAGCAATAACCTCAGATATGCAGATGACACCACCCTTATGGCAGAAAGTGAAGAGGAACTAAAAAGCCTTTTGATGAAAGTGAAAGAGGAGAGCGAACAGTTGGCTTAAAGCTCAACATTCAGAAAACGAACATCATGGCATCGGGTTCCATCACTTCATGGGAAATAGATGGGGAAACAGGGGAAAAAGTGTCAGACTTTAATTTTGGGGGCTCCAAAATCACTGCAGATGGTGACTGCAGCCATGAAATTAGAAAACACTTACTTCTTGGAAGAAAAGTTATGACCAACCTAGATAGTATATTCAAAAGCAGAGACTTTACTTTGCTGACTAAGGTCCGTCTAGTCAAGGCTATGGTTTTTCCTGTGGTCATGTATGGATGTGAGAGTTGCACTGTGAAGAAGGCTGAGCGCCGAAGAATTGATGCTTTTGAACTGTGGTGTTGGAGAAGACTCTTGAGAGTCCTTTGGACTGCAAGGAGATCCAACCAGTCCATTCTGAAGGAGATCAACCCTGGGATTTCTTTGGAAGGAATGATGCTAAAGCTGAAACTCCAGTACTTTGGCCACCTCATGAGAAGACTTGACTCATTGGAAAAGACTCTGATACTGGGAGGGATTGGGGGCAGGAGGAGAAGGGGACGACGGAGGATGAGATGGCTGGATGGCATCACGGACTCGATGGACATGAGTCTGAGTGAACTCCGAGAGATGGTGATGAACAGGGAGGCCTGGAGTGTTGCGATTCATGGGGTTGCTAAGAGTCAGACACGACTGAGTGACTGAACTGAACTGAACTGTTGCAGAAAATGATCTCTTCCTTTAATCAAATCAGGGTTCCCACTTATAGAAAGTAGGAGGCATATCTTACATCAAAATTTTGAATGTGGGAACTTTAATCCCTATCTTGTCACTGGAATGCTTCAGAGGACCTCTTCCAGGCTTCATTCAAAAATATCTTCTTAATCTAGATGCAACAGACATTTCTTTCCTGAAGTCTTACCCTTTTGTGCTAAGCATGGCTCTCATGCCAAGTTCCTTCTGAGTGTTTATATTCTTACGTCAGTTAACAGCTCTGGTCATAAAGAATATAGGATAACAGAGTTATGTGAACCTCTCTCTGGGGACTAGAAGGAGGTTTAAGAGCCCTGGATCTCTAAACAGAATAAAGGAAAAGGGAATCAAAACAGTATTTCCATAGTTTGAATTTTTGCCAGCCCTGCTGAGCACAAAGGCCACTCCCGCCACAGCAAGGTCTCAATACCAGAGAACTCAGGGGCCCAACAACCACGTCCTCTTCACAGAAGCTTACTCCACATTGTGTAGGGATGTCTCCTCCACTTCCAGATGTCTTCTCAGCAAACCCATCTCCCCAGCCCTATCCCTCATGCACCACTGAGAACTCCGTCATGCCTCGGAGGTCCTCTGTCTTTCCCCTCCACAGTATCAAATCCCAACTTAGGCCAGGGGTGACAGACATCTCTGCACTCAAGAGAGTAGAAGCGGGAGAGAGATCAAAGGAGCTGGCCTCCCGTTTATAGAAGCAGCTAAAATCCTCTGCCTGTCTGCTGTGTGTGTCAGGCTTTCCTGGACACTTTGTTCTTGCAAGTGCTGGAGAATTTACTGTCACTTTCTCTCCAGTGGATTCCATAAGCAGAAATGTCATCTAATCAAGCACGGATCCATTCAGCCAATCCGTTGTCCTCCTTGTTCCTAATATGAGATCACCCTTTAGTGCTGGAAATTTTTCTGTGCTTAACCATCCACCACTCCCAATCCTGACTTCTATGTAGCCCTGGACCCTCAGTGTCTTGAAGACTTTGAACACTTGGTGGTCCTTTCCAGCTGTTATCAGCTGAAATCTTGATGAATACTTACAAACCATGTGACCTTTGGCCTATTATTTAATCTCAATTATCTTCCTTTTTACTGTATAAAATAGAAGTCAGTTCAGTTCAGTTGCTCAGTTGTGTCCAACTCTTGGTGACCCCATGAATCGCAGCACTCCAGGCCTCCCTGTTCATCACCATCTCTTGGAGTTCACTCAGACTCACGTCCATCGAGTCTGTGATGCCATCCAGCCATCTCATCCTTGTTCATCCCCTTCTCCTCCTGCCCCCAATCCCTCCCAGCATCATAGTCTTTTCCAATGAGTCAAGTCTTCTCATGAGGTGGCCAAAGTACTGGAGTTTCAGCTTTAGCATCATTCCTTCCAAAGAAATCCCAGGGTTGATCTCCTTCAGAATGGACTGGTTGGATCTCCTTGCAGTCCAAAGGACTCTCAAGAGTCTTCTCCAACACCACAGTTCAAAAGCATCAATTCTTTGGCGCTCAGCCTTCTTCACAGTGCAACTCTCACATCCATACACGACCACAGAAAAACCATAGCCTTCACTAGACGGACCTTAGTTGGCAAAGTAATGTCTCTGCTTTTGAATATACTATCTAGGTTGGTCGTAACTTTTCTTCCAAGGAGTACGCGTCTTCTAATTTCATACCTCAGTCACCATCTGCAGTGATTTTGGAGCCCCCAAAATAAAGTCTGACATTCCCATGAAGTGATGGGACCGGATGCCATGATCTTCGTTTTCTGAATGTTGAACTTTAAGCCAACTTTTTTGCTCTCCTCTTTCACTTTCATCAAGAGGCTTTTAGCTCCTCTTCACTTTCTGCCATAAGGGTGGTGTCATCTGCATATGTGAGGTCATTGCTATTTCTCCCGGCAATCTTGATTTCAGCTTGTGTTTCTTCCAGTCCAGCATTTCTCATGATGTACTCTGCATAGAAGTTAAATAATCAGGGTGACAATATACAGCCTTGACGTACTCCTTTTCCTGTTTGGAACCAGTCTGTTTTTCCATGTCCAGTTCTAACTGTTGCTTCCTGACCTGCATATAGGTTTCTCAAGAGGCTGGTTAGGTGGTCTGGTATTCCCATCTCTTTCAGAATTTCCCACCATTTATTGTGATCCACACAGTCAAAGGCTTTGGCATAGTCAATAAAGCAGAAATAGATGTTTTTCTGGAACTCTCTTGCTTTTTCCATGATCCAGCTGATGTTGGCAATTTGATCTCTGGTTCCTCTGCCTTTTCTAAAACCAGCTTGAACATCAGGGTGTTCATGGTTCACGTATTGCTGAAGCCTGGCTTGGAGAATTTTGAGCATTACTTTACTAGCATGTGAGATGAGTGCAATTGTGCCGTAGTTTGAGCATTCTTTGGCATTGCCTTTCTTTGGAATTGGAATGAAAACTGACCTTTTCCAGTCCTGTGACCACTGCTGAGTTTTCCAGATTTGCTGACATATTGAGTTCAGCACTTTCACAGCATCATCTTTCAGGATTTGAAACAGCTCCACTGGAATTCCATCACCTCCACTAGTTTTGTTCGTATTGATTCTTTCTAAGGCCCACTTGACTTCACATTCCAAGATGTCTGGCTCTAGATTAGTGATCACATCATCCTGATTATCTGGGTCGTGAAGATCTTTTTTGTACAGTTCTTCCATGTATTCTTGCCACCTCTTCTTAATATCTTCTGCGTCTGTTAGGTCCATACCATTTCTGTCCTTTATCGAACCCATCTTTGCATGAAATGTTCCTTGGTATCTCTAATTTTCTTGAAGAGATCTCTAGTTTTTCCCATTCTGTTGTTTTCCTCTATTTCTTTGCATTGATCGCTGAAGAAGGCTTTCTTATCTCTTCTTGCTATTCTTTGGAACTCTGCATTCAGATGCTTATATCTTTTCTTTTCTCCTTGGCCATTTGCCTGTCTTCTTTCACAGCTATTTGTAAGGCCTCCCCAGACAGCCATTTTGCTAATAAATTTTCAAGTGACTATGGTTTTTCCAGTAGTCATGTATGGATGTGAGAGTTGGACTGTGAAGAAGTTTGAGTGCCAAAAAATTGATGCTTTTGAACTGTGGTGTTGGAGAACATCTTTAGAGTCCCATGGACTGCAAGGAGATCCAAGCAGTCCATTCTGAAGGAGATCAACCCTGGATTTTTTTGGAAGGAATGATGCTAAAGCTGAAACTCCAGTACTTTGGCCACCTCATGCAAAGAGTTGACTCATTGGAAAAGACACTGATGCTGGGAGGGATTGGGGGCAGGAGTAGAAGGAGATGACGGAGGATGAGATGACTGGATGGCATCACAGACTCGATGGACGTGAGTCTGAGTGAACTCCAGGAGTTGGTGATGAACAGGGAGGCCTGGTGTGCTGTGATGCATGGGGTCGCAAAGAGTCGGACACGACTGAGTGACTGAGCTGAATGACTATAAAATTGTCTAGACATAAAGGTCAGTCTTTGACTTGCATGTACTTTTATCTTTCACTATCCCTAGCATATTAGATACAGCCTGGTTCAGAAAAAGAGGAAGGATCTTTCAATTAGTCAGATTTGTGTTGAAATCCTATAAGCATTTACAAACCACGTGACCTTGGGCCTATTATTATTTAATCTCAATTACCTTCTTTTTTCACTGTATAAAATAGAAGTAGTAACCAATTTTCAGATGACTAAGATTAGGATAAATATATGAAAAGCGATATAAATTTATACCCCAGTCGGTCTTTACCTTGCATAGAACCCTCCAAAAATCTGTTTTCTGATGTGAAATAAGGATAATAGCTACCATGTATGAAAAGCCTATTATGCTGTGAGGCTGCAGTGTGGGAGACCCTGGGTTCAGTCCTTGGGTCGGGAAGATCACCTGGAGAAGGGAATGGCCCCCAGTCCAGTATTCTCACCTGGAAGATTCGAGCGGGAGGGGAGACTCTTGGGTAAGGCAGGCTTCTGTCCCCCAGGATAAACGTGGCTTCTTTGTTAGTCTCAGTCTTGCTGTCTATCCATGTGTCAACGGAGAGCTCTTCAGTGGTTGTAAGATCATCCTATAATGGGCAGACATAAAAACATAAGAAATACATACGGCCAAATAATATTGAAAATAGGGTCACTATAATAAATGAATTAATATTATAAAATAAAAGTAAAAACAGTACAGAGAAGATGTTTTCTAAACAGAGTTTCTTGCTCATTCCACCTCCCAGTTGTCAGTGAATGTCTCTGTGATGGGTCAGTTCAGTCGCTCACTCTCGTGTCCGATTCTTTGCGACGCTATGAATCGCAGCACGCCAGGCTCTCTGTCCATCACCAGTGCCCAGAGTTTACCCAAACTCGTGTCCATCGAGTCAGTGATGCCATCCAGCCATCTCATCCTCTGTCATCCCCTTCTCCTCCTGCCCTCAATCCCTCCCAGCATCAGGGTCTTTTCCAGTGAGTCAACTCTTCGCATGAGGTGGCTAAAGTACTGGAGTTTCCCCCATCCCTGGGATTCTCCAGGCAAGAACACTGGAGTGGGTTGCCATTTTGGCCATATGTATTTCCCATGTTTTTATATCTACCCATTATAGAATAGGATCTCTTCCTTTCTGCCAATCAGGGCCCCACTCACAGAAAGTAGGGACTACATCTGAGTCTTACTTTAATAATCTGAACACAGAATCTCACTCCCGTGCTCTGACTGGAAAGCCTCGGAGGACTCCTTTCAGGCTCCACTCAAAACTATCTTCCCAGTCCAGGTGCCACAGAGATTTCTTCACTGAACTCTCACTCTTCTGTGTTAAATTTTGCCCCTTTGCAAGTTCTCTTCGTAGAGAATATGGTGTTACAGATGGTGATGTATCAGAGCATTAACTACTCAGAATGAATGAATTCTGTGAATTTCTCTTTTGGGAAAACAAGAAATCTTAGGTTTAAGAACCCTGGAAGCCTGAACAGGATAAGAGAGAAAGGGACCAAGACAATATTCCCATAGTTTTAAGTCTTGCCAGTGCTGCTGAGCCCAAAACCCACTCCCACTTCCTACCAAGTACCCCTGCCAGCGACCAGTGTAAGCTCTCGATGCAAGAGAACTCAGGAACCAAACGACCTGGTTCTCTTCGTGGAAACTTTCTTCACATTGAGTAGGTATCAATACCCATCTCCTCCCCTTCCAGATGCATTTCCAGCATCCCCTTCACCTCCCAGCACTGTCCTTTGTCCATTCCTGAGACTCTCTCATGTGTCAGAGGTCCTCTCACATCCCCCAACCCGGTAGCAAATCCCAGCTCACAGAGGCGAAGGCCATGTCTGCAATCAGAGGAGCAGAATCAAGAGACAGAGCAAAAGACTTGTCCTGCAGTTTAAATAAGCTGGTTGGTTCATAGAAAATGCCCTGCCCACCTGCTGTGTTTATCAAGCTTCCCTGTACTCTTGGCTCTTGCATGCTCTCCTGAACTTACTTTCACTTTTGCTATTGGAGAGTCAATAAAAATACCTCCTGACTAAGCGTTTCTTAGGTCAGCCAATCCATTGCCCTCCTGTTTCAAAACATGGGATGATTTTTTCTGTTGAGAATGTTTCTCTGATTAACAACTGAGAAAATGGTTAGCTTGCAGCCTGAACACTTAGTGGCCTGAAGACGTTTAACACTTGTGGTCTTTTCCTGCTGCTCTTAAGGGACCCGCCCACATTAGCTGGGGACCTTCATGAGAGCAAGGGGACCCAGGAAAAGACAGTGAGTTTTGCTGTGGGTGATGTGACCAGGAGCAGCCTGTTCACACTAGTCTGCAGAATATGTGACGCACCCCCGGAGGATAAATAGCCCTGCACTGAGAAGAGCCATGAGTTCCAGTCCCAGTGCTGACACTCAACGAACCTGAGCAAGCCTGTTCACCTCTCTGGATGTTGGTTTTCTGGTATAAAATGATGTCATTGGAGAGAATTCCTAGTGTCTTCCAGGCTCTGAAATCTTTGCTCATAAATGGCTTTTACAAAGAACTTTAGATTCCTGGATTTTGAGCTTTCTATCACTTCTCGTGCTGTCTGTGAATCTGCAAATCAAACCCACTACCTGAGAACAACCCCAAACCAACAATCCAACGCTGATTCCTGCCTTCCACAGGGGAAAACAATCACACATCCCTTTCACACCACAGTGCCTCCACTTCCTCACCTTTACTGCTGGACCCTCACTAGGAGCTATTTACTCCCTGGCTATTTACTCCCTGCTTCAAAAGTTTTCAAAGTGAAAGGTCCGTAAAAGTGCAAGTTGTCATCTTTGCTGTGTTTCCAGTGGTCATTTACTGTACCTTCACGCGCTGATAAGTATCAGACAATCCCATTTATTCTAGGAGTTTCCATCCTGGAGAACTTCGGTTACAGAAGTGACTACACAAAGTTATGGCATTCAAGAGCTCATTCCAGTATTTTAACAAACAACATAAATCACATATTTGAAACTCTTATTAGACAGCTAATTGAACTGATTGTTATTTCAATTATTTTGTCGTGTAGACAATCTTATATAAACACATAGGATGATTATGAAGGGAAAAGAACGTCTCATGGAATAGACTGGAAATCTTGACCTACTATTCTCCCTTCAGATAATTGTCCAGGTTCTGTGTTTAGAATACAAATGTGTGATATCTGGTTGCTGCAGAGTAGAAAAGGTTTACCTGGGCTGTTCCTGCATCCACCGTTCAATAGGATTTGGGAACTCTGAAACGTTATCAGTGGCCACGCAGAAAATGTCAGATGAGGTTGAGGGCAATAGGAAAAGTGAAACCCCTGCAGCAGGATAAGGATGAAGGAATGGGTCTGGAGCAAGAAAGGAAAGCTGTACAAAGCAGAGTTGAATAAGCTGCTGTCACCTTCAAAATGTTATTTGTATCTAATACTTTCTTAGGTCTTAATGTTATTTCTGAAAAAGAGAAGGGAGACATTAGATGGTTAAAGCTTCTTATAATTAAATCTTTCTCTTATAGGCATTCTTTCACCCTAAGGCATGCAGGATCTTAGTTCTTGGAACCAGGATTGAACCCATGCCCCTGAAGTGGGAGCAGGAGTCAACTGCCAGGAATGTCGATCATTATCGTACAAGCACCATCCTGGTGCCAATATCTGCATTTTCTGGGGGAAGCAGGGAACCTTCTCCAGAGGCTCCCGGAGGGAGAGCCCAGGCATGGCATTTCCCAGGGATGATATCTGTCTGTTGATACCCCTCAGATCTGTACCCACAGTCAGCCCTGATTTTCGGATCTGTAGGA
Organism: Nanger dama; assembly: GCA_917880005.1. Classification (NCBI taxonomy): domain Eukaryota; kingdom Metazoa; phylum Chordata; class Mammalia; order Artiodactyla; family Bovidae; genus Nanger; species Nanger dama. The sequence continues at coordinate 2,322,661 of CAKJTW010000032.1, forward strand.
CTAGCTGCTTCCATGCATGGTTCCCTGGACTCCCTGCGTGTCCTTGAACATGTCAAGCTCTCTCTGTCACCGAGTCATTGAGCACACCGTTCCGTCCCACTGTATCCCCAACACTGTGGGTGTACAAGAATGTGCAACATAAGCAGCATCTCCTCCAGGAAGGCCTCCTGACTCTCTTGCATCCTATGCCATAGTATTCAGGGTTACATGCCCATCTTCTGTCCTTTTATGCTTCCTCAACAAACCTCTCAGAGGCCATTTCTCCAGCCACAAGGTCATCAGATTTCTTGCCCTTCACCCTCAGTCAACAGTAGGAATCTTAAAGGTCATAATTGTGTCTCTTTTTTGTTTGTGGCTGCACCACGCAGCATATGGGACCACAGTTCCCTGACCAAGGATCAAACCTGGGGCCCCTGCACTGGAAGCGGGGCATTTCAATGTCTGGATCACCAGGGAAGTCCTTCATAATTGTGTCTTAATTGTCTTGCATTTTTAGCACTCCTCAGGCATGCTGTCTGGCACACTAAATAAACAAATATTTAGTAAATGCATGAATCAATTCTTAAATACATGAATAAGGAAGTGAATAAAAAGGGAGAAATAACATTTGGCTGCTGCTGCTTCTGGTAAGTCGCTTCAGTTGTTTCCGGCTCTGTGCAACCCCATAGACAGCTGTCCACCAGGCTCCCCTGTCCCTGGGATTCTCCAGGCAAGAGCCCCGGACTGAGTTGCCATTTCTGTCTCTATTGCATGAAAAGGAAAAGTGAAAGTGGAGTCGCTCAGCTGTGTCCAACTCTCAGCCATCCCATGGACTACAGCCCACCAGGCTCCTCCGTCCATGGGATTTTCCAGGCAAGAGTACTGGAGTGGGGAGCCATTGCCTTCTCTTGACATTTACCCAGTACTTACTGTATTTCTGAAGCTGCACAAGATATTATTAAATGGTAACTCATTAAAATTTGGCATTCTGATGAGGTAAGTATTAGTATTTTTGTTGATAAGCAAATGTCCTTTTAGTAGTAGCTGGTAAGCAAGTGTTCAGATGTGAGCCTGTATTTTTGCTTTCCTTGTCTTTTCCTGTTGTGCCTCAGTAGAAAGGAAAGTGAGGCGTGTGTACAGGTGCATGGTTTTTTACTAAAGCACAGGTACAATTGAAGGAAGGAATAGAGAGAAAGGGAAGTAGGGGATGCATGGAGCCTTAGGATGATGAAAGCAAGAAGCATTTGGGAGATTCTATGTGGGCAGGAGCATCCCTGGGGGTTGGGCCCTGCCTAGAACATCTATGTCTCCACTGGGTGGTGAGGAACAAAGAGTACATGAGTGCAGGACTCAGAGCCTGGAGACAGACTGCACCCTCATGCAAAGGTAGAGAAGAACTGCTCTCCCAGAACCCTGATTGATCAAAGATAACACTGTAAGTCAATTCCACAGCACAATAGAGAAACTGCCCGCTGGGGCTGGGAATCTCCAGCTTACACAGGATCTGGATTCCAAGAAATGGTGTTTCTTCAAGGAATGAGAATAACAGATCTGGACTTTGATCTCTCTTTTCCCTCCTCCATTCTTTTGTGAAATTACCTCCCAGTCCAAGTCCAGGAGAAGGGGGAGTTATAAATGCCCCAATGTGGCTTGTTGACCACAGGTTCTTCCTGGGATCTGATTCTTCTTTGTTTTTTTCCACAGCGTCCATCTGACATTTTTCCATCAGTGTCACAAGAAACTTTTTCAGAGGCAAAAGATGTCTTTTCCTTTGCCCCTCTAACAAATCCGGAAAATCAGCCAAGGTCAAAGATCATGCTGCGGAGATTTTGGCAGGTTTTAAAACAAATGCCTCGGATATCAATAGTCTCCCAGCTTGGCCCTAGCTGTCACTGTCCTCTCTGGGACTCCCGGGAACAGACGTCTCTTTCCCATCTTTCATAAATGCCCTTGAAGAGGTTGTAAAACTGCTTTGGGATCAGGAATATTGCTTCAGAAATGCCAAGCAAACTCAATCAAAAGGCACCTGGGAATTCTTATATAATGATGGTTAAGGGAAAAGTCTCCCCAGCACTGCCCCTCAGGATACCCCTGAGAGCTCTGTCATGTCTCAGAGGTCCTCTCTCTCTTCCCTCCACAGTATCCGATCCCAACTTATACCTGGGGAGGCAGCCATCTCTGTGATCAAGAGAGTAGATACGGGAGAGAGAGCAAAGGAGCTGGCCTCCCATTTATAGAAGCAGCTAAGTTGGAAATCCCCTCTCTGCCTGCCTGCTGTGTGTGTCAGGCTTTCCTGGACCCTTTGTTCTTGCAAGTGCTGGAGAATGTACTGTCACTTTCTCTACAGTGGATTCCCTGAGCAGAAATGTCATCTAATCAAGCATGTCTCCTCTCAGCCAATCCACTGATCTCCTTGTTCCTAAAATGAGATGACCCTTTTGTGTTGGAACTTGTCCTGTGCTTAACCACATCCCTAACCACTCCCAATCCTGACTTCTATGTAGCCCTGGACCCTCAGTGTCTTGAAGACTTTGAACACTTGGTGGTTCTTTCCAGGTCTTTCCATCCTGGAGAACATGTTTTTAAAAGAAGTGCCCTTGTAATGAATTGGAGCTGAGAACTCATTTAAATATTTTTAAATCCTTAATCATATGTCACATTCTCCTCTTTGAAGCTCTCCCTAGAGAGTGAATCATGTCGGAAAACCTATACTTATTTGAGTGTATTTGTTGGCAGAAGACATACATTGTGAAACACATGAGTGTGAAGGGGAAAGAATGCCTGATGGAATCGAGTGGAAATCTTGATCTGCCTTTTCTCCCTCAGACAGCTCTCCGGGGTCTCACTATCCCTGTGTTTAGAAAACACAACTATGAGCTTTGACTGAGGCACAGCAGTAAAGGGCTATCCCAAGTCCACTGCCCAGTAGGATCTGGGGATTCTGAAACCTCACCAGTGGCTAGGCAGAAAAGCTCAGATTAGGTTGAGGGTAATCTGGAAAGAGAAAGTCCTGTGGCAGGACAGGGATGGGGGAGGGGCCTGGCAAGAGTAAGGAGGACTGAACAAGGCAGCCTATTTGCAAACTTTCCTTGCACTCATTTATTCTTAAATCTCCACGCCACTTCTGGAAAGAGAAGAGGAAGTGTGGATGCTTAAAACTGCTCAAAATAAATCACGTCTTCTCAGAGGCCTTCTGTCTTGCCCTTCTGGCTCCAGGGATCTATGCTATGTTGGTGCCTATGTCTGCATTCTCAGGGGATGCAGGCAACCTTGGTCAGAATCTCCAGGATGCTGAGCCCAGAAATGTCATTTACTAGGAATGATATCTGTGTGCCAATACCTCTGAGATCTCTACCCACAGCCCCCCACCCTGAGCTGCAGAGCAGTGTATGTAGCTGCTTCCATGCATGGTTCTGTGGACTTCCCTGTGCACCCTGGAACTTGCCTGGCTCTCTGCCACCTGGGCACTGAGCACCCCTTTCCTCTGACTCCACTCTCAACACCTTGGATTTATCATAATATGCAATGTAAGCAGCATCGCTCTAGGAAGTCCTCTCTGACTCTCTTCTACCCTCTTCCAGGTTATATGCTCATCCCCTGTCCTTTTTCAGACCCTCCAGAGCTCCATCTTCTTTCCTAAACACCAGGAGTAGTTGATTCCCTGGCTTCCTCTCCAGTGAGAGGCTCATCAACACCCTTTCTCATTCTCGACAACTGCTCTGCCCTTTATAACCAGGGAGGACATGTTTGCTGCCACCACCAGCTCATCCCGATTTACCATTGCCACAAGGGTCAGGCCCTTGCCTTGCCTACACCTCATGACAGGGTTCTCCAGGAACCCACATCCTCACCTCTGCCTGGATTTCAGTGCTTCCCAGGACTTAGGGAGCTTCTTACCCCCAAGACATTCTATTCATTCTCCTGCTAAACAGCAGGAAGCATGCACGCCAGTCCTTCTCCCCTGTGGTAACTGCTCTGATCTCGAGCACCCATTTCAGAAATCAACAGTCGTGTCACTTGGCCTTTCTTCCATCCCCACCCCGGCCTCTTCAAACCTGGAGAATTTAGAGCAGGAGCAAGAGACCAACCTCTCACCTGGAAACTGAAGGTCTAAATATTCTTGCCACAGAATAAGACACAAAGGCGGGCATAGTACACGCCACACTTTACAAAAATGGTCCTAAAGATGAGGGGCACATTCTGGAATACCAAATGATTTGTAGGGACACGTTCTTGAACATTATTTCAGAGAGAGTTGTGTCCCGGATCTTGAGAGTAATTTTGGGGTTTGCTTTTGTATCTGTGTCCAAGTATGTCTGAGCTATGTGTTTAGAAATTCATGTGTACCTGCGGTAAAGATGTCTGTGCAGTTTTATCCTTCTGTGCCTGTTTTCAGAGTTTGGCATTTTTGGCTTGCCTGTCTGAACTAGTGTGTGGCTATGTAATCACAGAATTAGATGAGCTGACTTCTTATAACTCTATATCTCTAGAACCAGGGGTCTATACACCTGAATGGTATCTCTTGTATTCATTTATCTCCAGTATGACTATAAAATTATCTAGACATAAAGGTCAGTCTTTGACTTGCATGTGCCTTTATCTTTGACTATCCCTAGCATATTAGAGCCTGGTTCAGGAAAAGAGGAAGGGTCTTTCCATTAGTCAGATTTGTGTTGAAATCCTGATAAGTATTTACAAACCACGTGGCCCTGGGCCTATTATTTAATCTCAATTACCTTCATTTTTTACTGTATAACATAGAAGTAGTAACCAATTTTCAGATGACTAAGATTAGGATTAATGTATGAAAAGCGATATAAATTTATACCTCAGTCGGTCTTTACCTTGCTTAGAACCCTCCAAAAATCTGTTTTCTGATGTGAAATAAGGATAATAGTTACCATGTATGAAAAGCCTATTATGCTGTGAGGCTGCAGTGTGGGAGACCCTGGGTTCAGTCCTTGGGTCGGGAAGATCACCTGGAGAAGGGAATGGCCCCCCAGTCCAGTATTCTCACCTGGAAGATTCGAGCGGGAGGGGAGACTCTTGGGTAAGGCAGGCTTCTGTCCCCCAGGATAAACGTGGCTTCTTTGTTAGTCTCAGTCTTGCTGTCTATCCATGTGTCAACGGAGAGCTCTTCAGTGGTTGTAAGATCATCCTATAATGGGCAGACATAAAAACATAAGAAATACATACGGCCAAATAATATTGAAAATAGGGTCACTATAATAAATGAATTAATATTATAAAATAAAAGTAAAAACAGTACAGAGAAGATGTTTTCTAAACAGGGTTTCTTGCTCATTCCACCTCCCAGTTGTCAGTGAATGTCTCTGTGATGGGCCAGTTCAGTCACTCACTCGTGTCTGATTCTTTGCGACGCTATGAATCGCAGCACGCCAGGCTCTCTGTCCATCACCAGTGCCCAGAGTTTACCCAGACTCGTGTCCATCGAGTCAGTGATACCATCCAGCCATCTCATCCTCTGTCATCCCCTTCTCCTCCTGCCCTCAATCTCTCCCAGCATCAGGGTCTTTTCCAATGAGTCAACTCTTCGCATGAGGTGGTCAAAGTATTGGAGTTTCAGCTTCAGCATCAGTCCTTCCAATGAATACCCAGGACTGATCTCCTTTTAGGATGGACTGGTTGGATCTCCTTGCAGTCCAAGGGACTCTCAAGAGTCTTCTCTAACACCACAGTTCAAAACAATCAATTCTTTGGCACTCAGCTTTCTTTATAGTGCAACTCTCACATCCATACACGACTACTGGAAAAACCATAGCCTTGACTAGACTGACCTTGTTGACAAAGTAATGTCTCTGCTTTTGAACATGCTGTCTAGGTTGGTCATAACTTTCCTTCTAAGGAGTAAGTGTCTTTTAACTTCATGGTTGCAATCACCATCTGCAGCAATTTTGGAGCCCTCAAATAAAGTCTGACATTGTTTCCACTGTTATCCAATCTATTTCCCATGAAGTGGTGGGACCAGATGCAATGATCTTCGTTTTCTGAATGTTGAGCTTTAAGCCAACTTTTGCTTTCACTTTGATCAAGAGGCTTTTTAGTTCCCCTTAACTTTCTGCAATAATGGTGCTGTCATTTGCATATCTGAGGTTACTGATATTTCTCCCAGCAATCTTGATTCCAGCTTGTGCTTCTTCCAGCCCAGCATTTCTCATGATGTAGTCTGCATATAAGTTAAATAAACAGGGTGACGAACTCCTTTTCCTATTTGGAACCAGTCTTTTGTTCCATGTCCAGTTCTAACTGTTGCTTCCTGACCTGCACATAGGTTTCTCAGGAGGCAGGTCAGGTGGTCTGGTATTCCTAGCTCTTTCAGAATTTCCCACCGTTTATTGTGATCCACACAGTCAAAGGCTTTGGCATAGTCAATAAAGCAGAAATAAATGTTTTTCTGGAACTCTCTTGCTTTTCCCATGATCCAGCGGATGTTGGCAATTTGACCTGTGGTTCCTCTGCCTTTTCTAAAACCAGCTTGAACATCTGGAAGTTCACAGTTCACATATTGTTGAAGCCCGGCTTGCAGAATTTTGAGCATTACTTTACTTACTAGTGTGTGAGATGAGTGCAATTGTGCAGTAGTTTTAATATTCTTTGGCATTGCCTTTCTTTGGGATTGGAATAAAAACTGACCTTTTCCAGTCCTTGGCCACTGCTGATTTTTTTCAGATTTGCTGGCATATTGAATGCAGCACTTTCACAGCATCATATTTCAGGATTTGAAATAACTCCACTGGAATTCCATCACCTCCACTAGCTTTGTTTGTAGTGATGCTTTCTAAGGCCCATTTGACTTCATATTCCAGGATGTCTGGCTCTAGGTCAGTGATCACACCATCATGATTATCTGGGTCATGAAGATCTTTCTTGTATAGTTCTTCTGTGTATTCTTGCCCATGATATAATGAGTAGATAGCAAAACATAGGAAATACATATGGCCAAGTGATATTGAAAATAGGGTCACTATAATAAATGAATTATTATTATTAAAAAAAATTCAAACAGTACAGAGAAGATGTTTCCTAAGCAGGGTTTCCATCTAAAATAGTCATAGCCATGGAGGAAGCCCTAGGAATCTTCAATTAGACTGTCAAGTCTCGAAAGACTCTGGACTCCATTAGTTATATCATCAGTCACCTGGACAGAAAGGCCAAGGACAGTTGCCTAGAATGCCTGCCCCCTTCTACCCCTTTGTGCCCCCTCCTTCGCTGTGCCCACCCCTATCTGCCTGTCTGGTCCTCCAGATCCTTTACAACAAGCTGTGTCCCTTCCTGTTGGAAACTCATCTTTTGAAACTTTCAGGCCATAATGTAAGAAAACCAGTCTTATTCTTTGGTAACCTTAACTCTTATCCATCCCCAAAATGTTATCTATGATTTCCCACATTATTTACCTTTCTCCTATCCAGATAAAGTTTGTCAAATGTCAAAACCCAAGCATCTAAAAATGTACATCAGAGTCTATAAACACCTCTCAAAGAGAACTTCCGAGACTTGACAATCTAATGGAAGATTCCTAGGGCTTCCTCCATGACTATGACTATTTTTGATGAAAACTCCATTTAGGAAACATCTTCTCTGTACTGTTTGTACTTAAAAAATTAATGATAATTCATTTATTACAGTGTTCCTATTTTTTGGTGCTGCTGCTGCTAAGTCACTTCAGTCGTGTCTGACTCTGTGTGACCCCTAGACGGCAGCCCACCTAGCTTCCCCATCCCTGGGATTCTCCAGGCAAGAACACAGAAGTGGGTTGCCATTTTGGCCATATGTATTTCCCATGTTTTTATATCTACCCATTATAGAATAGGATCTCTTCCTTTCTGCCAATCAGGGCCCCACTCACAGAAAGTAGGGACTACATCTGAGTCTTACTTTAATAATCTGAACATAGAATCTCACTCCCGTGCTCTGACTGGAAAGCCTCGGAGGACTCCTTTCAGGCTCCACTCAAAACTATCTTCCCAGTCCAGGTGCCACAGAGATTTCTTCACTGAACTCTCACTCTTCTGTGTTAAGTTTTGCCCCCTTTGCAAGTTCTCTTCGTAGAGAATATGGTGTTACAGATGGTGATGTATCAGAGCATTAACTACTCAGAATGAATGAATTCTGTGAATTTCTCTTTGGGAAAACAAGAAATCTTAGGTTTAAGAACCCTGGAAGCCTGAACAGGATAAGAGAGAAAGGGACCAAGACAGTATTTCCATAGTTTTAAGTCTTGCCAGTGCTGCTGAGCCCAAAACCACTCCCACTTCCTACCAAGTACCCCTGCCAGCGACCAGTGTAAGCTCTCGATGCAAGAGAACTCAGGAACCAAACGACCTGGTTCTCTTCGTGGAAACTTTCTTCACATTGAGTAGGTATCAATACCCATCTCCTCCCCTTCCAGATGCATTTCCAGCATCCCCCTTCACCTCCCAGCACTGTCCTTTGTCCATTCCTGAGACTCTCTCATGTGTCAGAGGTCCTCTTACTTCTCCCAACCCGGTATCAAATCCCAACTCACAGAGGCAGTGTAGGTGGTGGCCATGTCTGCAATCAGAGGAGCAGAATCAAGAGACAGAGCAAAAGACTTGTCCTGCAGTTTAAATAAGCAGGTTAGTAGGAAATGCCCTGCCCACCTGCTGTGTTTATCAAGCTTCCTTGTACTCTTGGCTCTGGCATGCTCTCCTGAACTTACTTTCACTTTTGCTATTGGAGAGTCAATAAAAATACCTCCTGACTAAGCGTTTCTTAGGTCAGCCAATCCATTTGCCCTCCTTTTTTGAAACATGGGATGATATTTTTCTGTTGAGACTTTTTCTCTGATAAACAACTGAGAAAATGGTTAGCTTGCAGCCTGAACACTTAGTGGCCTGAAGACGTTTAACACTTGTGGTCTTTTCCTGCTGCTCTTAAGGGACCCGCCCACATTAGCTGGGGACCTTCATGAGAGCAAGGGGACCCAGGAAAAGACAGTGAGTTTTGCTGTGGGTGATGTGACCAGGAGCAGCCTGTTCACACTAGCCTGCAGAATATGTGACGCACCCCCGGAGGATAAATAGCCCTGCACTGAGAAGAGCCATGAGTTCCAGTCCCAGTGCTGACACTCAATGAACCTGAGCAAGTCTGTTCACCTCCCTGGATGTTGGTTTTCTGGTATAAAATGATGTCATTGGAGAGAATTCCTAGTGTCTTCCAGGCTCTGAAATCTTTGCTCATAAATGCCCTTTACAAAGAACTTTAGATTCCTGGATCTTAAGCTTTCTATCACTTCCCGTGCTGTCTGTGAACCTGCAGATCAAGCCCACTAATTGAGAACAACCCCAAACCAACAATCCTACGCTGACTCCCACCTTCCACAGGGAAAACAATCACACGTCCCTCTTACACCACAGTGTCTCCACTTCCTCACCTTTACTGCTGGACAGTCACTAGGAGCTATTTAATTCCTGGCTCTGCAGGTATGACTTAGGACAAAAAGAGAGTATGTAAACTGTGAGCGCTCAGGGAATTTTCCTAATCACTCTGACCTCCTAACATTCCAAATGAATTGCTCTCATTTCCCAAAGTCTCAGAACATCGCCACAGACCCACTTCAAGAAGAGCATTTATTAAAAGTGCTTCAAACGTTTTCAAAATGAAAGGTCTGTAAAAGTGCAAGTTGTCATCTTTGCTGTGTTTCCAGTGGTCATTTACTGTACGTTCATTCACTGATAAATATCAGACGATCTCATTTATTCTAGGAGTTTCTATCCTGGAGAACTTGGGTTACAGAAGTGGCTACACAGAGTTATGGGATTCAAGAGCTCATTCCAGTATTTTAACAAACAACATAAATCACGTATTTGAAACTCTTATTAGACAGCTAATTGAACTGATTGCTATTTCAATTATTTTGTGGTGCAGACATACTTATTTAAACACATAGGATGACTATGAAGGGAAAAGAACATTTGATGGAATAGACTGGAAATCTTGACCTACTATTCTCCCTTCAGATAATTCTCCAAGTTCTGTTTAGAATACAAGTTTGTGCTATCAGGTTGATGCAGAGAAGAAAAGGTTTACCTGTGCTGATCCTGTATCCACTGTTCAATAGGATTTGGGAACTCTGAAATGTCATCAGTGACCAGGCAGAAAATGCCAGATGAGGTTGAGGGCAATAGGAAAAGTGAAACCCCGGAACAACAGGATAAGGATGAAGGAACGGGTCTGGAGCAAGAAAGGAGAGCTGTGCAAAGCAGAGTTGAATAAGCTGTCATCACCTTAAAAATTTTATTTGTATCTAACACTTTCTTAGGTCTTACTGTTATTTCTGAAAAAAGAGAAGGGGGACAGTAGATGGTTAAAGCTTCTTATCATTAAATCTCTCTCTTATAGGCATTCTCTCACCCTGAGGCATGCAGGATCTTAGTTCTTGGAACCAGGGATTGAACCCGTGCCCCTGAAGTGGGAGCAGGAGTCAACTGCCAGGAAAGTCGATCATTATCGTACAAGCACCATCCTGGTGCCAATATCTGCATTTTCTGGGGGAAGCAGGGAACCTTCTCCAGAGGCTCCCGGAGGGAGAGCCCAGGCATGGCATTTCCCAGGGATGATATCTGTCTGTTGATACCCCTCAGATCTGTACCCACAGTCAGCCCTGATTTTCGGATCTGTAGGACTAGCTGCTTCCATGCATGGTTCCCTGGACTCCCTGCGTGTCCTTGAACATGTCAAGCTCTCTCTGTCACCGAGTCATTGAGCACACCGTTCCGTCCCACTGTATCCCCAACACTGTGGGTGTACAAGAATGTGCAACATAAGCAGCATCTCCTCCAGGAAGGCCTCCTGACTCTCTTGCATCCTATGCCATAGTATTCAGGGTTACATGCCCATCTTCTGTCCTTTTATGCTTCCTCTACCAACCTCTCAGAGGCCATTTCTCCAGCCACAAGGTCATCAGATTTCTTGCCCTTCACCCTCAGTCAACAGTAGGAATCTTGAAGGTCATAATTGTGTCTCTCTTTTTGTTTGTGGCTGCACCACGCAGCATATGGGACCACAGTTCCCTGACTAAGGATCAAACCTGGGGCCCCTGCACTGGAAGCGGGGCATTTCAATGTCTGGATCACCAGGGAAGTCCTTCATAATTGTGTCTTAATTGTCTTGCATTTTTAGCACTCCTCAGGCATGCTGTATGGCACACTAAATAAACAAATATTTAGTAAATGCATGAATGAATCTAAATGCATGAATAAGAAAGTGAATAAAAAGTGAGAAATAACATTTAGCTGCTGCTGCTGCTGGTAAGTCGCTTCAGTCATTTCCGGCTCTGTGCAGCCCCATAGACGGCAGCCCAATAGGCTCCCCCGTCCCTGAGATTCTCAAGGAAAGAACACTGGAGTGGGTTGCCATTTCCTTCTCCAATGCATGAAAGTGAAAAGTGAAAGTGGAGTCGCTTAGCCGTGTCTGACTCTTACTGACCCCATGGACTGCAGCCCACGAGGCTCCTCTGTCCATGGGATTTTCCAGGCAAGAGTACTGGAATGGGGAGCCATTGCCTTTTCCGAACATTTACCTAGTACTTACTATATTTCAGAAGCTGCACAAGATATTATTAAATGGTACTTCATTATAATTTTAGCATTCTAATGAAGTAGGTATTAGTATTTTTGTTGATAAGCAAATGTCCTATTAGTAGTAGCTGGTAAGCAAGTGTTCAGATGTGAACCTCTATTTCTGCATTCCTTGTCTTCCCCTGTTATGCCTCAGTGGAAAGAAAAGTGAGGTGTGTGTTCAGGTGCATGGTTTTTTTTATTACAGCACAGGTACAATTTGAAGGAAGGAATAGAGAGAAAGGAAAGTAGGGGATGCATGGAGCCTTAGGATGATGAAAGGAAGAAGCGTTTGGGAGGTCTCTATGTAGGCAGGAGCATCCCTGGGTGGTGGGCCCTGCCTGGAAAAATCTATGCCTCCTTTGGGTGGTGGGGAACAAAGAGTGCCTGAGTGCAGGACTCAGCGCCTGGAGGAAGATTGCACCTGGTGCAAAGGTAGATAAGAACTGCTCTCCTAGAACAGTGAGTGACAAAAGATAACACTGTAAGGCAATTCCACAGCGCAATAGAGAAACTGCCCGCTGGGGCTGGGAATCTCTAGCTTACACAGGATCTGGATTCCAAGAAATGGTGTCTCTTCAAGGAATGAGAATAACAGGTCTGGACTTTGATCTCTCTTTTCCCTCCTCCCTTCTTATGTGAAATTACCTCCCAGCCCAAGTCTGGGAGAAGGGGGAGTTCTAAACGTCCCAGTGTCGCTTGCTGACCACAGGTTCTTGCTGGGATCTGACTCTTCTTTGCTTTTTACCCCAGTGTCCATCTGACATTTTTCTATCAATGTCCCAAGAAACTTTTTCAGAGGCAAAAAGACGTCTTTTCCTTTGCCTCTCTAACAGATCCGGAAAATCAACCAAAGTCAAAGTTCATGCTGTGGAGATTTCGGCAGGTTTTAAAGCAAATGTCCCAAATATCAACAGCCTCCCAGCTTGGCCCTAGCTGACGGGATGGTCTAGGGTTCGTCACTCTGCCCTCTGGGACTCCCTGGAGTAGACGCCTCTTTCCCATCTCTTTCATAAATGCCCATGAAAGAGGCTGTAAAACTGCTTTGGGATCAGGAGTATTGCTTCAGAAATGCCAACCAAACTCAATCAAAATGCAGCTGGGAATTCTTATATAATGATGGTTAAGGGAAAAGTCTCCGCAGCACTGTCCCTCAGGCACCCCTGAGAGCTCTGTCATGTCTCAGTGGTCCTCTCTCTTCCCCCCTCCACAGTATCCGATCCCAACTTATACCAGGGGAGGCAGCCATCTCTGTGATCAAGAGAGTAGATACGGGAGAGAGAGCAAAGGAGCTGGCCTTCCGTTTATAGAAGCAGCTAAGTTGGAAATCCTCTACCTGCCTGCTGTGTGTGTCAGGCTTTCCCTGGACCCTTTGTTCTTGCAAGTGCTGGAGAATGTACTGTTACTTTCTCTACAGTGGATTCCGTAAGCAGAAATGTCATCTGATCAAGCATGTCTCCTTTCAGCCAATCCACAGACCTCCTTGTTCCTAACATGAGAGACCCTTTTGTGTTGGAAATTGTTCTGTGCTTAACCACCGACCACTCCCAATCCTGACTTCTATGTAGCCCTGGACCCTCAGTGTCTTGAAGACTTTGAACACTTGGTGATCCTTTCTAGGTCTTTCCATCCTGGAGAACATGGTTTTACAGAAGTGTCCATGTAAGGAAAGGAATGGGAGCCGAGAACTCATTTCAATATTTTGAAAACTTTAATCATATGTTATGTTCTCCTCTTTGAAGCTCTCACTAGAGAGTGAATCATGCTTGAAAACCGAATACTTATTTGAGTGTATTTTGTTTGAGACACATATATTCTGAAATACGTGGAATGAGTGTGACATGGGAAGAATGCTTGATGGAACTGAGTGGAGATCTTGACCTTCCTTTTCTTTCTTCACATAGCTCTCCAGGGTCTTACTGTCTCTGTGTTTAAAAAACAAGATTGTGACATTTGGTTGAAATAAAGCATCAAAATGGTGCCCCTGAGTGCACTGTCCAACAGGACTGGGGGATTCTGAAACCTCACCAGTGTCCAGGCAGAAAAGCTCAGATCAGATTGAGGGTGATCTATAAAGAGTAAACCCTGCATCAGGACAGAGATGGGAGATAGGCCTGGAAAGAGTAAGGAAGACTGAACAGGGCAGCCTGGAGTAAAGTGTTTCAATTTTCAAACTTTCAGTTCAGTTCAGTCACTCAGTCGAGTCTGACTCTGTGACCCCATGAACTGCAGCACGCCCGGCCTCCCTCTCCATCACCAACTGCTGGAGATTACCCAAACTCATGTCCATTGAGTCAGTGATGCCATCCAGCCATCTCATCCTCTGTCATCCCCTTCTCTTCCTGCCCCCAATCCCTCCCAGCATAACGGTCTTTTCCAGTGAGTCAACTCTTTGCATAATGTGGCCAAAACATTGGAGTTTCAGCTTCAGCATTAGTCCTTCCAATGAACACCCAGGACTGATCTCCTTTAGAATGGACTGGTTGAATCTCCATGCAGTCCAAGGGTTTCTCAAGACTCTTCTCCAACACCACAGTTTAAAAGCATCAGTTCTTTGGTGCTCAGCTTTCTTCACAGTCCAACTCTCACATCCATACATGACCACTGGAAAACCATAGCCTTGACTAGATGGACCTTTGTTGGCAAAGTAATGTCTCTGCTTTTGAATATGCTATCTAGGCTGGTCATAACTTTCCTTCCAAGGAGTAAGTGTCTTTTAATTTAATGGCTGTAATCACCATCTGCAGTTATTTTGAAGCCCCCAAGATAAAGTCTGACACTATTTGCACTGTTTCCCCTATATTTCAAACTTACTTGCATCCATTTAATTTCTTAACTCTTCATGACACTTCTGGAAAGAGCAGAGGCAGTGTGGATGCTTGGTGCTGCTGCTAAGTCACTTCAGTCGTGTCTGATCTGTGCGACCCCATAGACGGAAGTCAATTAGGCTCCCCAGTCCTTGGCATTCTCCAGGTAAGAACACTGGTGTGGATTGCCCTTTCCTTCTCCAGTGCATGAAGGGGTACAGTGAAAGTGAAGTCGTCACTTAGTTGATTCTGACTCTTAGCAACCTCATGGGCTGCAGCCTACCTGGCTGGAGTGGGGTGGGGTGGGTACTGGTGTGGGGTGCCATTGCTGCTTAAAATTAAATCATGTTTTCTCAGAGGCTTTCTGTCTTGCCCTTCTGGCTCCAGGGATCTATGCCATGTTGGTGCCTATGTCTGCATTCTCAGGGGATGCAGGCAACCTTGGTCAGAATCTCCAGGATGCTGAGCCCAGAAATGTCATTTGCTAGCAATCATATCTGTGTGCCCATATCCCTGAGATATCTATCCATAGCCCCACCCTGAGCTGCAGATCTGTGGATCTAGCTGCTTCCATGCATGGTTCCATGGACTTCCCTGTGTGTCCTTGAACTTTCCTGGCACTCTGCCACCTGGAAACCTAGCACATCTTTCCCAGCGACTCTACCCTCAACACCTTGGATTTATTAGAATATGAAATGTGAGCAGCATCTCCTCCTGGAAGTCCTCCCTTACTCCAGCCTCTCTTGGGTTATATCCTCATCTCCTGTCCTTTTCCAGCCCTTCTGCAATCCTCTCCAAGCCCATTCTCCAGCGATAAGTTCATCTGCTTATTTGTCCTTTACATTCAGTCAACAGTGGAAAACTTGAAGGTCATGACTGTGTCTGCATTACCCTATACCTTCAGAACTTTCTTGGCATGTTGTTGGGCCCAGGATGTATTTACTAACTAGACTAGTTACCAAATGCATGCATGCATGAATGAATGAATGAATAATTGAGTAAAAATAGGAAGCAAAATTTCTGAATACTTCAGTTCAGTTCAGTTGCTCAGTCGTGTCTGACTCTTTGCGACCCCATGGACTACAGCATGCCAGGCTTACCTGTCCATCACCAACTCCCGGAGTCTGCTCAAATTTATGTCCATCAAGTTGATGATGCCATCCAACCATCTCATCCTCTGTCATCCCCTTCTCCTGCTTTCAATCTTTCCCAGCATCAGGGTCTTTTCCAATGAGTCAGTTTTCACATCACGTGGCCAAAATATTGGAGTTTCAGCTTCAGCATCAGTACTTCCAATGAATATTCAGGGATGATTTACTTTAGGATGGACTGGTTGGATCTCCTTGCAGTCCAAGGGACTCTCAAGACTCTTCTCCAACATCACAGTTAAAAAGCATCAATTCTTCAGCACTCAGCTTTCTTCATAGTCCAACTCTCACATCCATACATGACCATTGGAAAAACCATAGCCTTGACTAGATGGACCTTTCTTGGCAAAGTAATATCTCTGCTTTTGAATATGCTATCTAGATTGGTCATAACTTTCCTTCCAAGGAGTAAGGGTCTTTTAATTTCATGGCTGCAATCTCCATCTGCAGTGATTTAAGGCGAAGTCACTCAGTCGTGTCAGACTCTTTGCGACCTCACGGACTGTGGCCTACCAGGCTCTTCCATCCATGGGATTTTCCAGGCAAGAGTACTGGAGTGGGTTGCCATTTCCCTCCTCCAGAGGATCTTCCCGATCCAAGAATTGAACCCAGGTCTCCTGCATTGGAGGCAGATGCTTTACCGTCTGCACCACCAGGGAAGTCTAGTGATTTGGGAGCCCCCAAAGTAAAGTGTGCCACTGTTTTCACTGTTTCCCCATCTATTTCCCATGAAGTGATGGGACTGGATGCCATGATCTTAGTTTTCTGAATATTGAGCTTTAAGCCAACTTTTCAGTTACCTCTTTCACTTTCATCAATATATCACACAATGAGACAAAGCTATCCTATTGAAAAAAAGTTTGGTACTTGGATGAAAAACAGACATATCGACCAGTGGACCAGAGCTGAGAGGTCAGATTTAAGCCCATGTGGCTGCTGCTGCTAAGTTGCTTCATTCGTGTCCAACTCTGTGTGACCCCATAGACGGCAGCCCATCAGGCTCCTCCATCCCTGGGATTCTCCAGGCAAGATCACTGGAGTTGGTTGCCATTTCCTTCTCCATAAGCCCATGCAAATACAGTTAACTCATATTTCCCAAGGGAGCCAAGGATACTTAATGGGGAAAGATAAAATTTTTAGTAAATCTCTTTGGGTAAACTGGGTATCCTCATGCTGAAAAACGAAAAGGATCTTTATCTCATTCCCATTCACAACAATTCACATGGAATTGAGTAAAGATTCTCTTGTAATGTGTTTATGCATAGCGCTTTTAGAATGAAACATGGGCAAAAAGTCCCTTGGTATGGGTGCAGGCATGAGTCTTGGTACTGCGCTTCAAGTTCAATCAACAAAACCCATTTCCAACAAGCCACAATCAGTTTCTTAGGCGTTACAGCTCTCCGAGTCTGAAACACCTCTCTCACCTGGTTCACTGAGCTGGACCTTCGCACCTGGAGCTCGTGCCTCTTCCCCTCATCATCAGGATCCACCAAAACCAAGGGCAGCTCCTCATCACTGGGCTTCACCACCTTCAGGGTGAGATGGATGGTTGTCTCCTTGTCGATGCCATACAATGACAGAATTCTCTGGGACTTTAGGGTCTTTGAGCCCAGCTGGAGGACCTGGTCCTGCATGGGAACCTTGGTCTTATACCACACATGTTCAGTGGTCTCCTTTGCTCTTTGTCTCGAGTTGACTTTGAAGGTTGTGCATCCCACTGTCTCACAAAGGACATTCACCCGGACAACAAAGGCCAGGAGACTGTTACTTAGAATGCCTGCCCCCTTTTACATCCTTTGTGCCCCCGCCTTAATTGCTCCCAACTTTTGCTGCCAGTCTGGTTCTCCACTTCCTTTACAACAATCTCTGTCCCTTCCATCTGTGGTGCTTCTTTTTCTGAATTTTCAATGTCATGTCAGAAAAGGGGTGATATTTCTTTATGACCATATCTCTTACCCATCTTAAAATGTTATTAATGATTTCCTACCTTATTTACCTGTTTCTTGTTTAGATAAATTTTGTCAAGCGTCAAAAATATATACAACTACCATGCATCCAACGATGTTCTTGACATTCCAAACAACTCCCAATGAGAATTTCCAGCACTTGATAGTCTAGTGTAGTACTGACAAGGCTGTCTTCCATGATTATCTGAGAAGGTGATCCTGGTTAGGACACAAATTCTCTGTGCTGTAAGTTTCCTTTTAATGTCCCAATGCTATATAGTAACAACCTACATATTCTGGTGATGGTATGTTCAGTATCTCTCGTTCACCTTTATTTCCTAAGTCTTTTTAAAATTTAAATTTATTTAATTGGAGGCTAATTACTTTACAATATTGTATTGGTTTTGCCATACATCAACATGAATCCGCCATGGGTGTACACGTCTTCCCCATCCTGAACCCCCCTCTCACCTCCCTCCCTGTACCATCCCTCTGGGTCATCCCAGTGCACCAGCCCCGATCATCCTGTATCTTGCATCGATCCTGGACTGGCGATTCATTTCTTATATGATGTTAAACATGTTTCAATGCCATTCTCCCAAATCATCCCACCCTCTCCCTCTCCCACAGAGTCCAAAAGACTGTTCTATACATCTGTGTCTCTTGCTGTCTCACATACAGGATTATCATTGCCATCTTTCTAAATTCCATATATGTGTGTTAGTATACTGTATTGGTGTTTTTCTTTCTGGCTTACTTCACTCTGTATAACAGGCTCCAGAGTCATCCATCTCATTAGAACTGATTCAAATGTATTCCTTTTAATACTTCTTATGTTTTAATATCACCTAGTATAGAATATAATCTCCTCCTAGTCAAGTAAAGGTTCCACTCACAGAAAGTAGGGAGTATGTCTAAGTCTTACTTCAATATTGTGAACCTGGGGATGCTCACTCCTGTGTTGTGTGAATGTGGACAATTATATGCCAACAAATTTATAACTTAGTAGAAATGGATAAATTGCTAGCAATATAATACAACCTACTATGTCTGAAATCATGATGAATTGGAAAAATCTGAGCAGACCTATAACAAGGAAGGCAATTGAATCAGTAATCAAAAGCCTCCCAATAAGGAAAAGCTTGGGACTACATTGTTTTGAAATGAATGCCACCAACATTTTAAAGACAAGTTAAAGCCAATTCTTCTTAAAACCTTCCCTCAAATTGAAGAGGACAGAACACTCCTAAACTCTTTTTATGAGGTAGCAGTACCTTGATGGTGGGCCTTATGAAGCATCACTATGAACAAAGCTAGAGGAGGTGATGGAATTCCAGCTGAGCTTTTTAAAATCCTAAAAGATGACGACGTGAATGTGCTGCACTCAATATGGCAACAAACTTGGAAAACGCAATAGTGGCCACAGGACTGGAAAAGGTCAATTTTCATTCCAATTCCAAAGAAAGACAATGCCAGAGAAGGTTCAAACTACCACGCAATTGCACTCATCTCACATGCTAGCAAAGTAATGTAAAATCCTCCAAGCTAGGCTTCAACAGTACATGAACTGTGAACTTCTAGATGTTCAAGCTGGATTTAGAAAAGACAGAGGAACTAGAGATCAAATTGCCAACATCCACTGGATGATCAAAAAAGCAAGTGAGTTCTAGAAAAACATCTATTTCTGCTTCATTGACTATGCCAAAGCCTTTGACTGTGTGGATCACAACAACCTGTGGAAAATTCTTCAAGAGATGGAAATACCAGACCACCTGACCTGCCTTCTGAGAAATCTGTATGCAGGTCAGGAAACAACAGTCAGAACTGGATATGGAACAACAGGCTGGTTCCAAAATAGGGAAGGAGTACATCAGGGCTGTATATTGTCACCCTGGTTATTTAACTTATAAGCAGAGTACATCATGCAAAATGCTGGGCTTGATGAAGCATAAGCTAGAATCAAGACTGCTGGAAGAAAATTTATAATCCCAATTTACACCAGGGGTGGCTGCCATCTCTGCGCTCAAGTGAGTAGAAACGGGAGAGAGAGCAAAGGAGCTGGCCTCCCGTTTGTAGAAGCAGCTAACTTGAAATCCCCTCTCTGCCTGCCTGCTGTGTGTGTGTCAGGCTTTCCTGGACCCTTTGTTCTTGCAAGTGCTGGAGAATTTTCTGTCACTTTCTCTACAGCGGATTCTGTAGGCAGAAATGTCATCCAATCAAGCATGTATCCTCTCAGCCAATCCATTGCCCTCCTTGTTCCTAATGTGAGAGACCCTTTTGTATTGGAAATTGTTCTGTGCTTAACAACCCACCACGCCCAATCCTGACTTCTATGTAGCCCTGGACTCTCAATATCTTGAAGACTTTGAACATTTGGTGGTCCTTTCCAGGTCTTTCCATCCTGGAGAACATGGTTTTACACAAGTGTCTGTGTAATGAAAGGAATGGGAGCCAAGAACTCATTTCAATGTTTTGAAAACCTTAATCATATGTCATGCTCTCCTCTTTGAACCTCTCACTAGAGAGTGAATCATGTTGGAAAACCCAATACTTACTTTAGCCTATTTTTCCAGGGGAGACATACATTCTGAAACACATAGAATGAGTCTGAAGGGTTAAGAATGCCTGATGGAATCGAGTGGAAACCTTGACCTGCCTTTTCTCCCTTCAGACAGCTCTCCAGGGTCTCACTATCCCTGTGCTTAGAAAACACGATTGTCAGCTTTGACGGAGGCACAGCAGTAAAGGACTATCCCAAGTCCACTGTCCAGTAGGATCTGGGGATTCTGAAACCTCACCAGTGGGCAGGCAGAAAAGCTCAGATTAGGTTGAGGGTGATCTTGAAAGAGAAAGTCCTGCAGCTGGACAGTGATGGGGGAGGGGCCTGGAAAGAGTAAGAAGACTGAACTAGGCAGCCTGGAGTAAAGTATTTTCAATTTTCAAACTTTACTTGCATTCATTTAATTTCTTAAACCTTCACACCACTTCTGGAAAGAGAAGAGGAAGTGTGGATGATTAAAACAGCTCAAAATTAAATCACGTCTTCTCAGAGCTTTTCTTTCTTGTCCTTCTGGCTCCAGGGACTTATGCCATGTTGGTGCCTAAGCCTACATTCTCAGGGGAAGCAGGGATCAGAATCTCCAGGATGCTGAGCCCAGAAATGTCACTTGCCAGGAATGATGTCTGTGTGCCAATACCCCTGAGATCTCTATCCATAGCCCCACCCTGAGCTGCAGATCTGTGGATCTGGCTGCTTCCAAGCATGGTTCTGTGGTTCTTTCCTGGGAATTACCAACTATAGAAGAGTCTGGAGAGCTACATACAATCCGTGGGGGTCACAAAGGGTTGGATTGGACTGAGAGACTAACACGCGCACCACACACACACACACACACACACACACACACACACACAAATGTTGTCAGGCACTATTTTAAGAGCTCTTAAAGTTTGACTAGTTAACAAATATTACTTTCAAGTCAAGAAACCGGCATGGAAGGTTAAGCAACATTGCCCAAGGATGCTCATCTAGGAATGAGCACAGCAACATTGAATCTCTGAAGGCTGACTTCCAAACATGTATTCTTAATTACGATATTAATATTTGCTCTATCTATTGGGGCTATAACTAGAGAACCATGTATACATAACATTTTAACAGGGATGAAAAGAGTTCCTTACTGAAAAATTAATTAAAAAATTGTAGGATTATTATTTCAAATGAAGAACAGTAAAAATGATGTTGAAAATAGATTATCTATAAAAGATACCCATTGGCAAAATTGCAGTAGAAAGATTCCATTAACTTTATTCATCATATCAACTATGATGGTTTCCATACCATTGATTCAGCATCACACTCAAGAGTTAAAGACTTTGAATCCACATTCATTTGTTTGAAAAATACTGATCAATCTGAGATCCAGGAAAGTAGTACAGGAATCTCAGCAGTCATCTAGATGACCATTTATACATGAAAATATTGAGATGAAGGAAAATGAGGTGACCCCCTCATATTAAATCACTGGACCAAGAGGGTTATGTTAGGTGGAATCCAGGTCTCTTGACTAATGAGTTTTCCTCTACCCAGAAGACTCTGCATTTAAAGGCTGTTACATGTGCCCGTCTGTGTTGCTCATGATCATCACACTAGATGGTAAGCAGGAGTGGCATAGACATTGGTCAGAGCCTAGAAAAGAGATTCACTACAGATTAAAATTCGGCATTCAGCAGTATATTGAATGTATTAATGGAGGTAGAGCACCTGAACAAAGAAGGTGACAGTTCTGATCTACCCAGTGTTGGTTATACTAACCTGGAATATTGCACCTATTCTCAGTTCAGTTCAGTTGCTCAGTCGTGTCTAACTCTGTGACCCCATGAACCACTTCACGCCAGGCCTCCCTGTCCATCACTAACTGCTGGAGCCTACTCAAACTCATGTCCATTGAGTCGGTGAAAACATCCAACCATCTCACCCTCTGTTGTCCCCTTCCCCTCCTGCCCTCAACCTTTCCCAGCATCAAGGTCTTTTCCAGTGAGTTAGGTCTTCACATCAGATGGCCAGAGTGTTGGAGTTTCAGCTTCAGCATCCATCCTTTCAATGAATATTCAAGGGTGATTTCCTTTAGGATGGACTGGTTGGATCTCCTTGCAGTCCAAGGGACTCTCAAGAGTCTTCTCCAACACCACAGTTCAAAACCATCAGTTCTTTGGCACTCAGCTTTCCATATAGTCCAACTCTCACATCCCTACATGACTACTGGAAAAACCATAGCCTTGACTAGACTGACCTTGTTGACAAGGTAATGTCTTTGCTTTTGAACATGCTGTCTAGGTTGGTTATAACTTTCCTTCCAAGGAGTAATTGTCTTTTAATTTCATGGCTACAGTCATCATCTGCAGTGATTTTGGAGCCCCCAAAATAAAGTCAGCCACTGTTTCCCCATCTATTTGCCATGAAGTGATGGGACCAGATGCCATGATCTTAGTTTTCTGAATGTTGAGCTTTAAGCCAACTTTCTCACTCTTCTCTTTCACTTTCATCAAGAGGCTCTTTAGTTCCTCTTCACTTTCTGCCATAAGGGTGGTGTCATCTGCATATCTGAGGTTATTGATATTTCTCCCAGCAATCTTGATTCCAGCTTGTGCTTCATCAAGCCCAGCATTTTGCATGATGTACTCTGCTTATAAGTTAAATTAGCAGGGTGACAATATACAGCCTTGACGAACTCCTTTTCCTACTTGGAACCATTCTGTTGTTCCATGTCCAGTTCTAACTGTTGCTTCCTGACCTGCATACAGGTTTCTTAAGAGGCAGATCAGGTGGTCTGGTAGCACCTATTTTTAAGCACTACGTATTTTCAAAGAAGGGGATTGGGAGGCTCAAAGAGAGATTGATCTTCAAGTATCTGAAGGGCTATCATGTGAGAAGAAGGTTAGATCTCTACTTTGACTCCTATAAGTTTAACCAGAAGCACAGAAGCCACAAAAGAGCACTTGTTTGGAAATCAAACAGGTCTGAGTACATGTGCATAGGGCCACTCACTAGCTATGATCTTGGGATGACTTACTCCATTAAGTCCAGATGCATTCATCTCTAGGACAGAGATTTCTCTTTCATAGAATTTTGTGGAAATACATCAGTAGGATATACTTGTACATGGCTGCTTTCCTAAACTAAAGGTTCGGAAGTGTAAATGAACTCCTATGGACATTAAGCATGTGTGTGCTGCCATTCGTTCCCTCACCCACCACCAACCATGGTCCCGGTTTTTCTTTGCTTGTAAGGGATACATCACCCTCTGTGGGTCGTCCTTCCCAACCTTCTGTAACTTTCCCCTTTTAGGGCAACCACAGCACAGATAAGCACTTCCTTCTGCTGGGTGTCTCCAACTGGCTTTCCCTGCAGTCAGTCTTCTTTGTCCTCGTCCTTCTATGCTATCTCTTGACTCTGATGGGCAACTTGGCACCGGCTGCTGGCAGTGCTAGCCTTCACGTGTGCCTGCACACAGCCATGTCCTGCTTCCTCTGCCATCTAACTCTGGTGGACGTGGGCTTCACCACGAGCATGGTGCCACCCCTGCTGGCCAACCTGTGCAGCTGGATACTGGAGTTGGAGCTCAGTGGCTGCTTGGCACAGCTGTGTGCGTCACTGGTGCTGGAATCTACTGAGTGGCTCCTCCCAGTGGTGATGGTGCTGGACTGCATTTTCATCCTGTTACTTCCATCTGCCATCATCCTGATCTCCTATGGCACCGTGTCCCACACTGTATTGGGCATCAGGACTGGAGGCTGTCGAAGCAAAGTGGTGGGCACCGGTGGGTCTCACCTGAGAGCCGTCTGCATGTTCCACTGATCCACCATCTACTCCTACCTGCAACCCACTCACAGCTACAACCAACACTGGGCAAGTTCATTTCTCTTTCCTACACTGTGGTCACACCCACTCTCAACCCATTCCTCTCCACCTTAAGGAATAATGAAGTGAAAGGGGCAGTGAGGAATTCCTAAGGGGTCAGGTGAGAGGGCAAGATGCATAGTGAGTCAATCAGGGAGGGAGGGAGGGGAGAGTTACCCCAGAGCCCAAGGATGGGAATGTCCTTTGGAAAGTCAGTCAGTTTAGCCTTCAGGCTGTTCATTTCTCGATGAGAATCTGCAGGATCTGTCCTTAAAGAGCCCATGGTTAATGGGGGAGGTCCTTTCCTCCCAGCAGGAAAGGGTCATGTGCTATAAGTAAAAACCCCACATCCTTTATCTGTGCAGGTTTAGTGAGGGGAAATGGCCCTCGGGCTTTCTCCTAAGCTGATGAAAAAAAAAGATTTTGGGAGGGCTTTTTGGGGGATAATGTATCCCCCAGTCAAGAGACCAAATGCTGGTAAGAGATGTATGATGATCCCAGTCTGATGAAAAACACCATGGAAGATGCCATGGTGTCTGCTATCAGAAAAATCCCAAGTGACAATAAAATCATAGACTCTGCCCTGAAGGAGACGTCATTCAAAAGAAAAAAAAATCAGTGCAACTGAATGTCTACCTTCCCAGTTAAATAGTGCCCACCCCAGAGCACGTCACTCATAATTGTAATGAGCAACACCTATGAGTGTGCCTTGTGCTGAGTGGGGTTACGTTCAGAAACGCTTCTGCAGGAAGTGGTTCTTGAGACAGTTATAAAGAAGGGAAGAAATTTATGTGGAAGAGAGTGGACAGATTTCATGCTGAGGGAAAAACATAATGTTATCAGGAGGGAGACATGAGGTGGTGACATGGAGGAGGAAAGGAAGGGAATGAGACAGAGGAGGCCGAGAGGAAAAAGCACCACTAGGCAGACTTTGGACAGAGTGTTGGGGTCAACCCAGAAACCAATCCCCACCCCCTGAACTCAACCCAGAGAAGACCTGCTGGAGCCTAAGGAAGGCAGGACAGAGATTGCTCCTCAGTACCCCACCTTTCTGAAAGTGTTCCCACCTATAGCACATCTATTCCCAAAGAGGCCCCATGAGAGGCATAAAATCTCGAGATCCCTAAGGTGAGTATCTTGCCATGACTGCCATCATCCGCAGAAATAAGAACCATTTATGTGGATGTGAGAATAACAGGGGGCTTGGTACCAAGTTTCATTCATACCAGTCCAGTTCAGTCAGTCAGTTGTGTCTGACTTTTGTGACCCCATGGACTGCAACACACCAGGCTTCCCTGCCCATTGCCACCTCCTGATGTTTACTCAAACTCATGTCCATTGAGTTGGTGATGCCATTCAACCATCTCATCCTCTATTGTCCCCTTCTCATTCATACCAAATAGCTTTAAAAAGGTCCAGGGGTCATAATGCAATTGAATTTCTAAATTATTTTTGAATAAGCCTGAAATTATGTCAAAGTAAGTAATAACTCACTTCATAATAAACTATTTCACTCTTCTCTGTAACTAGAAAGTGAGTTTGGCTCAGTCGTTATTTACTGACATGTTAGATGAAGCACTGGGCTAAACACAGATGCAAATATAGATACATGTAAAACATGAGGCCCCACCTAAAATTTACTATATTTTGGATGGAAAAGAAATAGACATTTTGAGATAAATTAGAAGGAACCAAGAAAGGATTAAATTGCAAACTTACTTGAATGTTATCTCTAATTTGCCTTAAATTTTCATTTATTATAGTATATTATACCTAAATTATATGAAAATCTGCCATTTAGTAAACATATTGGAATCAAAGAATCACTGAGCTAGAAATATTCCACAGGTTTCCCCACTACTTTATCCTCTCTTTGAGTTATATTTATCTTTCTGATTAGTTCTGAGAATTTTTCAAAGGACGTGATTAGTGAGTAAGAAGAAAAGGGATAAATGGTATTTGCTCCTGATATACCTGCATTCCCAGGATGGTCATCCAACAATGCAGTGCTACGTCAGAAAAAGTAAGTGATCTTTGCTGTACCCCATGCAAAAAAATGCGACATTGCCAATCAGCTATACATCAACTATAACAAATTTAGAATCATCCAAATGGACCATGCTTCGCAGGGTACAGGCCTGCTTGTCCTGCTTCTCTTCGGAGTCCAGCTCCTTGCTGAAATAATTGTTCAGCATATCCACCAGCTGCTTCTGCAGGGTCTCCTTGAGCACAACCAGCGTGGTCAGCTGCTGGACATGCGTCCAGTACAGGTTTCCGAGGATGGCAGTGGCTTTGTTAAAGAGCTTTTTCTGCTTGCCAGGAGGTAGCTTCATTATGATCTGAGAAACTGGCTTGAACTGACTCTTTCTCTTCCTTTTATCAGCTGACTCCCGATGATCCCTCCCAGGAGTATTCCTGGTGGACTGCCCAGCGTACCACCCAGGAAGGTGCAGGCCAGAGTGACCAGGATGACACTCCAGGTGTATTTTTGGCCTCCTTCATCTGCCTCTTGTCAGAGATGGAGCACAGCAGCTTTATGAAGTCCTCCACTGCAATGGAGCTGTGGAGCCAGGGCCTCGAGGCCTCCCCACCCTGCATGCTGGCCCTATCCTCCTGCCTCTGGGAATGTAGACTCTTCGAACTCCACTGGAGGACTTCATCTTGCACAGGAAACTTGGCTTCTGATTGGGAGTGGTCACTGATGGTCTTCACTCTGTCCTCTGAGTGGGCAGTGAAGCTCTTTAATTCCCCTTGCTCAGACTGGACATTTACTGGGACAACGAGGGATAGGAGACAATAGCCTAGAGCACTTGCTACCATTTGCACCCTTTATTCCCCCTTCTTATTGCTCCCACCCTTCAGTGCCTGCCTGATCCTCCTCATCCATTACAACAAGCTGTGTCCCTTCCTTTTTGGAATTTTCCAGGTTAGAAGGCAAGAAAAACCGTCCTATTCTTTTGTGATCATACCTCTTATCCATCCCCAAATACTGTCTATTTCCTGTCCATACAAAGTTAGTCAGACATCAAAATTCACCCCAACTTTGAATTAACATATATACACCATTGAGCCTATGTATCAAATAGATACCTAATTAGAACTTATTGTATAGCATAGGGAACTCTACTCTGTGCTTTGTGGTGAACTAAATGGGAAGAAAATCCAAAAACTAGGGGCTATATTTGCACATATATCTGATTGACTTTGCTGTACAGCAGAAAGTAACACAGAGAAGGAAATGGTAACCCACTCCAGTGTTCTTGCCTGGAGAATCCCAGGGACGGCAGAGCCTGGTGGGCTGCCGTCTACTGGGGTCGCACAGAGTCAGACACGACTGAAGCGACTTAGCAGCAGCAGCAGCAGAAAGTAACACAGCATTGTAAAGACACTATGTGTTTTGGGTGTGTGCCTGCTCAGTCATGTCTGACTCATAGTGACCTTATGTGCATGGGATTTTCTAGGCAAGAATACTGGAGTGGGTTGCCATTTCCTTCTTCAGGGATCTTCCCATCCCAGAAATGGAATCTGTATCTCTTGTGCCTCCTGTGCTGCCAGACAGATTCTTTATCACTGAACCACCTGGGAAGCCACCTGGGAAGACATTATACTCCAATGAAAATTTTAAAAATATTGAATACAATTGCAAACTATCCAAAAATTGACACCGGATTTCCAAAGAGAGTTTCTTAGACTTGACAACCTAATGAAATGCTTACAGTGAAGGAGGAAACAGACAGAACTGGACTTCATCTTAGGCCAGGCTGTGGACATTAGGCTACACGCATGGCCACCCCCAATGGACTCTGACCTTTGTGCCCAGTGTCTATAGAAGTGGCATACCAATGGGAAACCAGATCCCCTGGATAAAAGAGCCTCAGGACTTGGACTCTCCGTTACCTAAAAGAATGTGCTAATTATTTCTGTAACAGAACAAACTCGTAAATTCCATTAAGTTTATCGGGATATGACCACAGTCCTATTGATAAATGTCCACTGTTTATCTAGCCTTGTGACACAGGAATCATGGGCTAACTTTGATCATATCTCTGTTTTACCTTGTCCAGAGTAGTTTCAAGGAATTTGGGGAGATGGTTTGAGCAAGTACACTTAGAGTATATAAGGTTTTCACAAAAACTGGTCGGTGTCCTTGGCTAAGAGGAGACTCTGCCTTGGGTCCACCGGTGTAATAAACTGCACTCTACTATCTCATTGTCCTTCTGAGTGAGTTTGTTTCCCAGAACACGTGGCTACAACAGTACCACATACCCTACCAGTAGCCCCTGCAAGGTCTCAATGCAAGAGGACTCAGGAGCCCAATGACCAGGTCCTCTTCACAGAAACGTTCTTCACATTGGGTAGGTATCTATGCCCATCTCGTTCCCTTCCAGATGTCTTCCTGGCCACCCCATCTCCCCAGCACTGTCCCTCATGTACCCCTGAGAGTTTTGCCATGTCTCAGGGGTTCTCTCTCTTTCCCTTCTGAAGTTTTGAATCCTAACTTATGAAACTGGTGGCAGCCATCTCTGCCCTCAAGATAGTAGAAACAGGAGAGAGAGCAAAGCAGCTGGCTTCCCATTTATAGAAGCAGCTAAGTTGGAAATCCCCTGACTGCCTGCCTGCTGTTTGTATCAGGCTTTCCTGGACCTGTTGTTCAAATGCTTTCACTTTCTCTACAGAGGATTCTGTAAGCAGAAATGTCATCTAATAAAGCATGTCTCCTCTCAGCCAATCCATTGCCCTCCTTGTTCTTAAAGTGACATGACCCTTTTGTGTTGGAAATTGTTGTGTGCTTAACCACCCACCACTCCCAATCCTGACTTCTGTGTAGCCCTGGACTCTCAGTGGCTGGAAGAATCTGAACACTTGGTGGTCCTCTCCAATGCTTTTAAGAACCCTACCGGCCCATGACCCTTCCTCCTCCTACCAGTATTTAGGGGTCTTTCTGAGAGGAAGAGTGCCCTGGACATGACAGTGAGAGTTGCTGTGGGTGATGTGCCCAGGATTAGCCTGTTCACACCAGCCTGACAGAATGTGTGAAATACACCGGGAGAAGCAGACGTAAGACACATAACCCTGCACTGAGAAGAGACGTGATTCCAGCCCAGGGATGCCACCTGCTGAATTAACTTGGGCAAATCTGTTCATCTCCCGAGATGTTGGTTTTCTGGTCTATAAATGATGTGATTGGAGAGAACTCCTAAGGGTCTTCAGGCTCAAGAAACTTTCTTTATATACTGTCCCTTACAAAGAATTTTAGATTCCTGATTCTTGAACTTCCTAGCACTCTTCCTCTCCTGTCTGAGAATCTGAAAACCAAATCCACTACTTGAGAACTATCCAGAACTACCAGTCAAACGCTGACTCCCACCTTCTAGATGTCAAAACAATCCCACATCCACTCTCACACCATATTTTCTCTACTTTCTGGCCTTTCCTCCTGGAGACTCACTAGTGTCATCTCATATGTTCCTAAGGTGCTTCTTGCTCCATGCTTGTTTGGATTTGGATCAGGATGACAAGGGAGCATATAAACTGTGTGCTCTCCTGGAATTTTTTTCCTTACCCAGATTAATCTCTGCCCTCTTCCTAAGGCTCAGGACCCTCCTCTCCCCTTTTCTGAGAGTGATTACTAGAAGTTCCTCCTAGAGTTCAATGTAAAAGTCTGACTTCTATGTAGCCCTTCAGAAATGCCAGGTATTCATCTTTGTTTGCTGTGTCTCAGTGACCCTTTAGTGTACCTTCACTCCCTGACAGGTTTCAAAGGATCCCATTTTACTTCCTGCTCTTTCCATCCTGGAGAATATGATTTTACAGAAGTGTCCGTGTAATGAAAGTAATGGGAGCTGAGAACTCATTCCAATACTTTAAAAACCTTAAAATAAATCATGTTCTCCTCTTTGAAGCTCTCACTAGAGAGAGAATCGAGTGGGAAAACCTAATACTTATTTAAGCGTATTTTGTGCCTGTGTGGGGAAAGACATATATTCTGAAACACACAGAGTAAGTATGAAGGGGGAAGAATGCCTGACAGAATCAAGTGCAGGATTAAAATTGCAGGATATAAAATTAACACACAGAAATTCTTGCATTCTGAAACTCTAACAATGAGAAAGCAGAAAGAGAAATTAAGGAAACAATTCCATTCACCATTGCAATGAAAAGAATAAAAGACATACAAATATATCTACCAAAAGAAACAAAAGACCTATATATAGAAAACTATAGAACATTGATGAAAGAAATCAAAGAAGAAACAGATAGATGGAGAAATATACCAGTTCATGGATTGGAAGAATCAATATAGTGAAAATGAGTATACTTACCCAAAGCAATCCTTAGATTCATTGCAATCCCTATCAAGCTACCAATGGTATTTTTCAGAGAACTAGAGCAAATAATTTCACAATTTGTATGGAAATAGAAAACACCTCAAATAGCCAAAGCAATCTTGAGAAAGAAGAATGGAACTGGAGGAATCAACCTGCCTGACTTCAGGCTCTACTACAAAGCTACAGTCATCAAGACAGTATGGTACTGGCACAAAGACAGAAACATAGATCAATGGAACAAAATAGAAAGCCCAGAGATAAATCCACACACCTATGGACACCTTATTTTTGCCAAATGAAGCAAGAATATACAGTGGAGAAAAGACAATCTCTTTAACAAGTGGTGCTGGGAAAACTGGTCAACCACTTGTAAAGGAATGGGAACTAGAACACTTTCTAACACCATACATAAAAATAAACTTAAAATGGATTAAAGATCTAAATGTAAGACCAGAAACTATAAAACTCCTAGAGGAAAAATAGGCAAAACACTCTCCAACATAGATCACAGCAGGATCTTCTATGACACACCTCCCAAAGTAATGGAAATAAAATAAAAAATAAACACATGAGATCTAATTAAACTTAAAAGTTTTTACATAACGAAGGAAACCATAAGTAAGGTGAAAAGACAGCCTTCAGAATGGGAGAAAATAATAGCAAACAAAGCAACTGACAAAGAATTAATCTCAAAAATATACAAGCAATTCCTGTAGCTCAATTCCAGAAAAATAAATGACCCCATCAAAAAAATGGGCCAAAGAACTCAACAGGCATTTCTCCAAAGAAGACATACAGATGGCTAACAAACACATGAAAAGATGCTCAACACCACTCATTATCAGAGAAATGCAAATCAAAACCACAATGAGGTACCGTCTTACAGAATGGCTGCTATCCAAAAGTCTACAAACAATAAATGCTGGAGAGGGTGTGAAGAAAAGGGAACCCTCTTATACTGTTGTTGGAAATGCAAACTAGTACAGCCACTATGGAGAACAGTGTGGAGATTACTTAAAAACTGGAAATAGAACTGCCAAATGACCCAGCAATCCCACTGCTGGGCATACACACCGAGGAAAGCAGAATTCAAAGAGACTCATGTACCCCAATGTTCATCGCAGCACTGTTTATAATAGCCAGGACATGGAAGCAACCTGGATGTCCATCAGCAGACGAATAGATAAAAAGCAGTGGTACATATACACAATGGAGTATTACTCATCCATTAAAAATAATACATTTAAATCAGTTCTAATGAGGTGGATGAAACTGGAGCCTATTACACAGAGTGAAGTAAGTCAGAAAAAAAAAAAACCCAAACACCAATATAGTATATTAACACATATATATGGGATTTAGAAAGATGGTAACAATAACCCTATATGTGAGACAGCAAAGAGACACAGATGTAAAGAACAGTCTATTGGACTCAGCGGGAGAAGGTGAGGGTGGGATAATTTGACAGAATAGCATTGAAACATATATATTATCAGATGTGAAACAGATCGCCATACCAGGTTCGATGCATGAGACAGAGTGCTCAGGGCTGGTGTAATGGGATGACCCAGAGGAATGGGATGGGGAGGGAAGATGGAGGGGGGGTTCAGGATGGGGAACACATTTACACCCATGGCTGATTCATGGCAATGTATGGCAAAACCGCTACAAAACAACAACAACAACAAAGTAATGGGAGCTGAGAACTCACTCCAATACTTTAAAAACTTAACATCAATCATGTTCTCCTCTTTTAAGTTCTCACTAGAGAGAGAATCAAGTTGGAAAACCTAATACTTATTTAAGCGTATTTCATGTGTGTGGGGGAAAGACATGCATTCTGAAACACACAGAATAAGCATGAAGGGGGAAGAATGTCTGATGGAATGGAGTGGAAACCTTGACCTGCCCTTTCTCCCTTCAGATAGGTTCCTATTGTCCCTGAGTTTAGAAGACAAGATTATGACCTTGGGCTGAAGCACAGCAGCACCCTCCCTGAGCTCACTGTCCAATAGGATCGGGGTATTCTGAATCCTCACCAGTGTCCAGGCAGAAAAGCTCAGGTCAGGTTGAGGGTGATCTGGAAAGAGAAAGTCCTGCAGCAGGACAGGGATTGGGGATGGGCCTGGAGAGATTTAAAGTTTGTCTGTCTGAACTAGTGTGTGTCTATGTAATCACAAAATTAGGTGATTTGAATTTTTATAACTCTACATCTCTAGAACCATGGGTCTATAAGCCTGAATGTCATCTCTCGCATTTATTCATTTCCAGTATGACTATAAAATCACCAAATCACTGGACAAACGCGGTTCTGTTAGGTAAAATCCAGGTCTCCTGACTGATGTTTTTTTCCTGTTATACATGTGCCCATCTGTGTTGCTCATGATCGTCACACTAGATGGTAAACAGGAGTGGCGTGGACATTGGACACAGCCTGGAAGAGAGACCCACCACAGATTAAAATTCAGCACTCAGCAGTATGTTGGCTGTATTAATGGAGGTAGAGCACCTGAAACAAAAAGGTGATCTACCCCGTGTTGGTTATACTAACCTGGAGCATTCCGTCTATTTTTAGGCACTTTTTACATGCTTCCAAAGAAGGGGGTTGGGAGGCTCAAAAAGAAATTTGTCTTCAAATATCTGAAGGGCTGTCATGTGAGAGGAAGTTTAGATTTCTACTTTCTACCTTGGCCCCTAGGAATACACCAGAAACAGGGAAGCAGTGAAAGTGTACTGGTTCGGAAATCAAACAGGTCTGAGTACATGTCCAAAGCAGCACTCAGTGGCTCTGAACTTTGGATGCTTTATCTTATAGAGCCCAAGTATGTTCATCTTTAAGAGGGAGATCCTATCTTCCTTACAGAATTTTCTGGTAAATACATCAACGACCCCATAAGACGGTAGCCCACCAGGCTCCCCTGTCCTTGGGATTCTCCAGGCAAGAACACTGGAGTGGGTTGCCATTTTCCTCTCCAATGCATGAAAGTGAAAAATGAAAGTGAAGTCATTCAGTCGTATCCGACTCTTTGCGACCCCATGGACTGCAGCCTACCAGGCTCCTTCGTCCATGGGATTTTCCAGGCAAGAGTACTGGAGTGGGGTGCCATTGCTGGACACGACTCACGTGACTTAGCAGCAGCAGCAGGGTATCCTTATACATGGCTGTTTCCTAAACTAAGGATTCAGATCTGTAAATGAGCTCCCATGGACTCCTAAATATGTGTGTGCTGCCATCCATTTCCCCTCTGCACTCCCATTCCTTTGCTTGTAAGGGATACATCACCCTGTGTGTGTCGTCCTTCCAAACCTTCTGCGAGTTTGCCCTTTAGGGCAACCACAGCACAGAGAAGCGCTTCCTCCTGCTGGGCTGTTCCGATGGGCCCTCCCTGCAGCCTGTCCTCTTTGCCCTTGTCCTCCTCTGCTACCTCCTGACTCTAAGGGGCAGCTTGGCGCTGGTGCTGCTGGCGGTGCGTGACCACGTGCTGCTTCCTCTGCCATGTGGCCCTGGTGGATGTGGGCTTCACCACGAGCTGGTGCCTCCCCCTGCTGGCCATCCTGCGTGGTCAGGTGCTGAGGCTGGAGCCGGCAGGGTGCCTGGTGCAGCTCTGCGCATCACTGGCTCTGGGCTTGGCTGAGTGTGTCCCCCAGGCGGTGATGGCTCTGAATCATGTGGCTGCTCGTGCCCTCTGCCGTGATCCTGGCCTACCTGGCAGCAGGGCCCATGCTGTTGTGGCATGAGGGCCAGAGGCAGCCACAGGAAAGCAGTGGGCACCTGTGGGTCCCCCGAGAGCCATCTGACAGTTCTGTGGATCCCTCCTCTACAGCTACCTGCAACTCACGCACAGCTACAACCAGTGGCAGGCAAGTTCATTTCTCTTTTCTACACTGTCACGCACCCGCCCTCAACCCATTCCTCTCCACCCTCAGGAATAAGGAAGTGAAGGAGGCAGTGAGGAGGTTCTTGAGGGATTTTGGGAGAGGGCAAGAGCACAGTGAGTCAGTCAGGGAGGGAAGGAGGGGAATGTTACCCAGGGCCCAAGGATGGGAATGTCCATTGTAAAGACTTTAGCCTTCAGGCTGTTCATTTCTCTACAAGAATCTGCAAGATTTGTCCCTAAGGAGCCCATGGTTAATGGAGAGGTCCCTTCCTCCCATCAGGAATGGTTCACGTGCTGTAGGTAAAATCCCCATGTCCTTTATCTGTACTAGTTTAGCGAGGGAGCATTGGCCCTTGAGCTTTCTCCTAATCTGATGAAGAAAACTGTGATTTTGGGAGGATCTTTCCCATCTTTTGGGGTACTATATCTCCCAGTTAATAGCTCATTTGCTGGTACGAGATGATGAATATCCTAGTCTAGTGGAAGAGACCACGGAAGAGCCCATGGTGCCTGCCATCAGACATACCCCTAAGTGACAATCAAATCATACTCAGCCCTGTAGGAGACTCCATCCAAAAAAAAAGAAAAGCTCTGGTCTGTCATTGCAGGGCATCAGTACAACCAAATACCCTTCTACCAAGTTAAATAGTGCCCACCCCAGAGCACTTCACTCATAATTGTAATGAGCAACATGTATAAGTGTGCTTTGTGCTGAGTGGGGTTACATTCATAAACGCTTCTACCAGAGGTGGTTCTTGAGACAGTTATAAAGAGGAGACTAGTGGGAGAGAGGGTGGCATGTTTCAGGCTGTGAGAAGGTGATCACGAGGGAGAAATGAGATGGAGACAGAAAGGAAGGGAGGGAGATGGAGGACACAGAGAGGGACAAGCTCCACTAGACAGACTGTGGGCAGAGTGTCGGGATCAACCCAGAAATCAACCCCCACCCCCACATCCAAACCAGAGAAGACCTGACAGAGCCTCAGGCAGGCAGGCCAGACACCACTCCAACACTCACTCACTTTTCTGAAAGTTTTTTTACCACCTAAAGTATATCTATTCCCAAGGTGCCCCCACTAGAGGCATAAAATCTCTAGATCCCCGAATATCTTACCATGACCACAATTAACCCCAGAAATAAGAGTGGTTTAACTGGGTGTGGGAAACAGAGAGTAAGATGGGGCATGGTGCCAAGTTTCACTTCATAACAAACAGCTTTAAATAAGGAGAGGGGAAGTAGTTTAATTTTTCTAAATTATTTATTAACATTATGTCACAGTAAATAAATCACCTCATAATAAGCCATTTCACTACTGTCTACAGGCAGAGTGTCCGTTTGACTCAGTGATTATTGAATCATATGAGAGAAGGAACACTGAGCTAAATATAGATGCAACACAGCAATTAGAAGAACATGGATCACAACTTACAGTGTTCTATCTTGTTGATTGGGAAAGGAAATAGGAGTTTTTCTATGAATCAGACAGAACTAAGACAGGATGAAACGCAACTGGCTTTGAATGTCATCTCTAATAGGACTTCAATTCTAATATATTCTAACATATCAAATATATGAAATTTTGCCAATTATTCAGTGATGCTAGAATGAAGGAATCAATCTGTTAGAAATATTCTATTCTTCCTCCCCAGTCCATCCCAAATCTTTGCTTCTCCTATCATTCCATCTGCAGGATGGTCACCCACCAATGCAGGGGTATGTCATGAAGAGTAAATGGCCCTTTTGATGCCATAATCTCCCATGATCTTCCCATCTTCCAGTTTCTTTCCATTGCAGATCACAATCTGATTCTTAGGGGGTATAGCAGTCTTCATCTTGATCATCTCCTTCACCTCGGTCACTGAGCTGGACCTTCGCACCTGGAGCTCGTGCCTCTGCCCCTCATCACCAGGCTTCACCAAAACCAAAGGCAGCTCCTCATCACTGGGCTTCACTACCTTCAGGGTGAGGTGGATGGTTGTCTCCTTGTCGATGCCATATGATGACAGAGTTCTCTGCGGCTTTAGGGTCTTTGAGCCCAGCTGGAGGACCTGATCTGGCACGGGAACCTTGGTCTTAGACCGGACATGTTCATTGATCTTATTTACTCTGTCTCTCGGATGTGCAGTGAAGGTCATTGGTTTCCATGCCTCAGAATGGACAGTTACCTGGACAAAAAAGGCCAAGAGACAGTTGCCTAGAATGCCTGCCCTCTTCTCCACCCTTTGTGCCCCCTCCTTCATTGCTTCTGCCCTTCACTGCCAGTCTGGTGCTCCAGATCCTTTACAACAAGCTGTGTCCTTCCCTTGTTTCAAACTTCTCTTTTGAAATTATCAGGTGATAATAGAAGAAAACCAGTCATTCTTTTGTAACCATACTTCTTATCCATCCCCCAAATGTTATCAGTGATTTCCCACCTCATTTACCTATCTCCTATCCAGATAAAATTTGTCAGATGTCAAAAACAGAACATCTAAAAATGTATGCCAGAGTTTATAAACACCTCTCAAAGAGAATTTTGAAGACTTAACAGTCTCATGGACTACTCATAGGGCTGTCCTCCATGACTGTGACTATTTTAGATGAAAACCCTGTTTAGGGAAACTTCTTCTCTGTACTATTTGTACTTTTTTTGGTAACAATAATTCGTTTATTATAGTGTCCCTATTTTCAGTATCACTTAGCCATATGTATTTTCTATGTTTTCGTTTCCACTCATTATAGAATATGATCTCTTCCTTTTATCAAATCGGGGCTCCACTCACAGAAAGTAGGGACTACATCTGAGTCTTACTTCAGTAATCTCAACAAAGGGAATCTCATCCCTGTGCTCTTGCTGGAAAGTCTCAGAGGACTTCTTTCAGGCTTCATTCAAAAATATCTTCCCAGTCCAGATGCCACAGAGATTTCTTCACTGAACTCTCACTCTTCTGTGCTAAGCAGTGCCCTCATTCCAGGTTCTCTTTGCAGAGAATATAGTCTCACATAAGGTGAGATTTGATACCAGGGGATTAACAATTTAAAATAAGTGAATTCTGTCAACCTCTTTTTAGGAAAAGAAGAAAGCGTAAGTTTAATTGCCCTGGAGGCCTAAACAGGGTAAAAGAGAAAGGGATCAAGACAATATTTTCGTAGTTTCAAGCTTGCCAGCCCTGCTGAGCACAAAGCTCACTCCTGCTTCCTACCAAGTATCCCTAAGTGTGACCTGTGCAAGGTCTTGATGTAAGAGAACTCAGGAGCCCAAGAACTCTTTATAGAAACGTTCTTGACATTCAGTAGGTATTGATGCCCATCTCCTCCCCTTCCAGATGTCTTCCCAGCAACACCCACCACCCCCCTTCATCTTCCAGAACTGTCTCTCATCTATTCCTGAGTCTCTCCTATGTCTCAGAGCTCTTCTCCCTTTCCCTACCCCCGGTATCAAATCTCAACTCACACAGAGGGTGGCAGCCATGTCTGCAATCAGAGGTGCAGAATCAGGAGACAGAGCAAAGGACCGGGCCTCCAGTTTAAATAAGCAGCCAAACAGGAAATACCCTGCTTGCCTACTGTGTTTATCAAGTTTCCCCATACCATTTGCTCTTGTGTGGTATGCTGAATTTACTTTCACTTTTGCTACTGGGGAGTCAATAATCAAAAATACCTCCTGACCAAGCCCTTCTCAGGTCAGCCAATCCATTTGCCCTCCTTGTTCCAAACATGGGATGGTCTTTCTCTGTTGAGAATTTTTCCCTGATTAACCACCCACCACTCCCAATCCTGACTTGTGACTTCCAGCCTGCAGCTCTGACCCTCACTGGCTTGAAGACCTTTAACACTGGTGATCCTCCCCTTAGCTTTTAAGAGCACCCCCCCACACCATTAGTCAGAGAACTTCCTTAGAACAGGGGTGCCTGGAGAGAACAGTGAGAGCTGCCATGTGTGATGTGACCAGGAGCAGCCTGTTAACCCTAGTTTAGCAGAATGTGAGAAGCTGGCCTAGAGAAAACATGGGATAAATAACCCTGGACAGAGAAGAGCCATGAGTTCCAGTCCCAGGGCTGACACTCAGTTAACCTGGGCAAGTCTGTTCACCTCCCTTGATGTTGGCTTTCTGGTCTATAAAATGAGATGATTGGAGAGAATCCTAAGTGTATTCCAGGCTCAAAAATTTTGTTTATAAATGTCCTTTACAAAGAACTTTAGATTCCTGGGTCTTGAGTGTTCTAGCACTTCCTACGGTGTCTGCAAACCAAACCCACTACTTGAGAGCAACCCAAATCCAGCAGTCAAAAGGTGACTCCCACCTTTCACATGGAAAATCATCACACATCCCTTTCACACCACAGTGCTTCCATTCCCTCACCTTTTCTCCTGGATACTCAGTAGGAGCTATTTGCTCCCTGGCTCTTCAGATTTGTATTAGGATGAAAAGGGAATACATAACTGTGTGTGCTCAGGGAATTTTCTTGATATCTCCTAACATTCCAAATTAATCACTGTCTTTCCCCAAAGTCTCATGTCTGTGCGTGCTAAGTCGCTTCAGTTGTGTCTGGCTCATTGTGACCTCATGGACTGCAGGCTGCTCTGTCCATGGGATTCTCCAGGCAAGAATACTGGAGTGGTTTGCTGTGCCGTCCTCCAAGGGATCTTCCCGACCAGGCATCAAACCCGCATCTCTTGTGTCTCGTGCATTGGCAGGCGAGTTCGTTACGACTAGCGCCTCCTGGGAATCCCCCAAACCCACTTTAAGAAAACATTTATTGAAAGTGCTTTAAATGTTTTCAGAACGAAAGGCCTATAAAAATGCCAAGTTGTCATCTTTGTTTACTGTGTTTTCAGTGATCATTTACCATATCTTCACTCACTGAGAAATATAAAATGATCCCATTTATTCCAGGATTTTCCATCCTGGAGAACCTGGTATTACACAAGTGCCTACACAGAGTAATGGGATCCAAGAGCTCATTCCAGTATATCAATAAGTTTAACATAAATTATGTTCTCCTATTTGAAGCTCTTATCAGACAGTTAATAAAACTGGCAAAAATAATTTCTATTTAAATTATTTTGTGGGATAGACATACTTTTAAACTCATAGGGTGTGTTTGAAGGGGAAAGAATCCCTGATGGAACAGCTTGGAGACCTTGATCTTCTATTCTCCCTTCAGATATCTCACCACTTTCTCTGTTTAGAAAACATCATTATGACCCCTAGCTCCTCCACTGTCCAATAGGATATGGGGACTTCGAAACATCACCAGTGGCCAGGCAGAAGATGTCTAATCAGGTTGAGGGTGACAGAAAAAGTGAAACCTCTGCAGTAGAACAAGGATGGGGGATGGGTCTGGAGAGAGAAAGGGAAAGCTGCACAAAGCAGACTTGAGGGGAAGTGTTTTCAGTTTTCAAATTTTATTTGTACCTTAGGTCTTCATATCATTTCTGGAAAGAGAACAAGGAGAGTAGATGGTTAAAACTTCTCATAATTAAATCTCTTCTCATAACCTTTCTCTCACCCCGAGGCATACAGGATCTTAGTTCTCTGGACCAGGGATTGAACCGATGCCCCCTGCAGTGAAAGAGTGGAGTCTTAGCCATTGGACCTCAGGGAAGTCTAGCCTACACCATCTTGGTGCCAGCATCTGCATTCTCTGGGGAAGCAGGGAACCTTAGTCAGAATCTCCTGATGGGAGAGCCCAGGAGTGACATTTCCCAGGGATGATATTTGTTTGTTGATTCCCCTCGGATCTGTGCCCACAGCTGGCCCTGAGCTGCAGATCTGTAGGTCTAGCTGCTTCCATGCATGGTTCCCTGGACTCCCTGCATGTTTTGAACATGCTAAGGTCTTTCTGTCACCAGGTCACTGAGCATGACTTTCCACCCACTGTATTTCCAACACTGTGGATTTACAATAATATGCAAAGTAAGCAGCATCTCCTCCAGGCAAAGCTCCCTGACTCTCCTCCATCCTGTTCTGGGTTACATGCCCATCTTCTGTTCTTTTATACTTCCTCTGCAAACCTCTGAGAGGTCATTTCTCCATCCATAAGTACATCTGCTTACTTGTGCTTTACCCTCACTCAACAGTAGGAATCTAGGAGGTCACAATTGTGTCTCTTTTTTGGCTGTGCCATGCAGCTTATGAGATCATAGTTCCCTGACCAGGGATTGAACTTGTGCCCCTACATTGGAAGTGGGGCATTTTAACGTTTGGACCACCAGGGAAGTCCTTCATAATTGTGTCTTAATTGTCTTGTATTTTTAGCACTCCTTAGGCATGCTGTCTGGCACACTAAATAATAA
This sequence comes from Nanger dama, assembly GCA_917880005.1. NCBI lineage: Eukaryota > Metazoa > Chordata > Mammalia > Artiodactyla > Bovidae > Nanger > Nanger dama. The sequence goes on from CAKJTW010000032.1 coordinate 2,363,028, forward strand.
ATATTTAGCAAATGCATTAATGAATTATTAAATGAATAAATAAGTGAATAAAAAGTGAGAAATGACATTTCATGAGTATTATTATATTTCAGAAACTGCACAAGGTATTATTAAATGGTATCTCATTAAAATTTTGCCATTCTGGTGAGGTAAGTATTAGTAATTTTGTTGATAGCAAGAGTCCTATTAGTAGTAGCTGGTAAGCAAGGGTTCAAATACAAACTTCTATTTCTACATTCCTTGTCTTCTGTTTCCTCTTTCAGTGGAAAGAAAAGTGAGGCGTGTGCACACGTGTGTGCTTTTTTATTACAGCAACGATACAAGTTGAGGGAAGGAATAGAGAGATAAAGGAAAGCCGAGGATGCAAGGAATCTTAGGATGAATGAGAGCAACAAGGGTTTGGCGAAGAGGGGGTCTATATGTAGTCAGGAGCGTCCCTGGGTGGTGGGCCCTACCTGGAACAACATATGCGCCTCCACTGGGCAGAAGGGACCAAAAAGTCTATGAGTGCAGGACTCAGAGCCTGGAGGAAGACTGCACCCTGGTGCAAAGGCAGAAGAGAACTGCTGTCTCAGGACTATGGGTGGAAAAAGACAACACTGCAAGGCAACAGAGCAGTAAAGAAACTGCCCGCTGGAGCTGGGTATTTCCTGCTTAGACAGGATCTGGATTCTGAGAAACAGTGTCCTTTCAAGGAAGGAGAATAGCAAATCCGGTCTTGGATCTCTCTTTCCCTCCTCCTTTCTTATGTGAAATTTCCTCTCAGCCCAAGTCCAGGGGGAAGTGAAGTGAAGTCGCTCAATCGTGTCCTACTCTTTGCAACCCCACGGACTGAAGCCTACCAGGCTCCTCTGTCCATGGGATTTTCCAGGCAATACTGGAGTGGATTGCCATTTCCTTCTCCAGGGGATCTTCCCAACCCAGGGACTGAACCTGGGTCTCCCGCATTGTAGACAGACACTTTACCATCTGAGCCACCAGAGAAGTCCAGGGGTAGGGTTCGCCTAAATGTCCCAGTGTCCTTTTGCTTACCACAGGTTTTTCTTGGGAACTGATTCCTCTTTGCTTTTACCGCAGCATCCATCTGACTTTTTCCCATCTGTCACAATAAACTTTTTCAGAGGCAAATAAAAATCTCCTTTCTTTTGGTCTTCTAACAAATCCCGGAAAAACCAATCAAGGTCAAAGATCATGCTGTGGAGATTTTGGCAGGTTTAAAACAAATGTCTCAGATATCCAGAGCCTCCCAGCTCAGTCCTAGCTGGCTGGGTGATCTAAGGCTTGTCACTGTTCCCGCTGGGACTCCCTGGAGCAGATGCCTCTTTCCCATCTCTTTCATAAATGCCCACGAAAGAAGTTGTAAAACTGGGATCAGGAATATTGCTTCAGAAATGCCAAGCAAACTCAACAAAAATGCACCTGTGAATTCTTATATAATGATGGTTGGGGGAAGTCTGTCCACTCTCAAGAAGGACCATTTGGAAGATATCTTCCAAATTCCAAAATGGACATGCCAAACTAAAAGAACCCAAATATTTTTCAGTAATAGGGAAATAGATGACTGAATTGTAGAACAGCATCAGCAATAAACATGGATGGATGATACCTGCAAGCAACAATATGGATGGACATGCCACATACCAATTGAATGAAAGAAAACAAGGCCAAGGAGACTACAGAGAGTATGATACTCTTCATAACTCTTCAAACCAAGCAAAACTACCCAGAGAGGCAGAGAAAGAGATAAGCTAGTTTGAAATTCAGAGTATATTTGTTTTCTAAATAAATAAAGCCCAATCTAAATGCTGATAGGAGTTACTTAAAGATATTCAACAGGGAATAAGGCATTTGAGAACCCTCTGATAGCTTATCCTGTTATATTTAGAGTCTAAAGTTTAACTTTGGGAACTTAATGTTTGGTGACACAATGTACTGAATATAACTAATGTATGTTTTGTGTTAGTCGCTCAGTTGTGTTCAATGCTTTGTGATCCCATGGACTGTAGCCTGCCAGACTCCTCTCTTCATGAGATTCTCCAGGCATGAATACCCGAGTGAGCTGCCATTTCCTTCTCCATAATGTGTGTTACCTTATTAATTAATTAAGAGATTAACATACATTCACTTTATTAAAGGTATAATAATGTTATGTCCTGGGCTTCCCTGGTGGCTCAGTTGGTAAAGAAATCTGCTAGGACCTGGGTTTGACCCCTGGGTTGGGAAGATCCCCTGGAGAAGGAAAAGCTACCCTCTCCAATATTCGTCTGGAGAATTCCATTGAGTGTATAGTCCATGGGATTGCAAAGAGTCGGACACTATTAAGTGACTTTCACTCACTCACTCACTCACTCAGTATTATGACCTAAAACATAAATGGTTCTAAAGGGAAATAAATATAAGCAAAACTGAACAATCAGTGTTTAGGACCATATATGTGTGCATTTAAGCTGTTATAAAAATTTGAAAAGCATAAGTGTTAATTATGACAAAATTATGTTTTAGAGTTTACATATATTACATATATTCATTTGTGGTACCAAAGTTGGTGACAAAAATATAATTAAAAAAAAAACTCATATATATATCCTAAATCCAACAATTCCACTGCAGGGATTTATTCTATTAATATACTCATATATGTATTAAATAAGATATATATCAATGCAGGTATATAGTCATGTGGTATTATTTGTAATTAAAAATAGAAACAACATTTATCAATAAGGAACTAAACAAAAAAGAAATGGGAAAAAATGGCCTCAGATGATTCAAAAAATGATGAGTTATAAGGGGATTTTGGTGCATCAGATGAAGATTAAACAATGTCCTAAATGGCTCTTCAAAACTTCAGATTCTAGAATTTGTGCTTCTTACTCAGTAGTCCAACACAGAGAGAATAAAATAAAAGAATCTGAAAATTTACAACAAAAGAATAGCCTGCATTAGATTACCTCTCCTGTCAATAATAATTATAAATTCTCTGAAAATAAAAAATATATAAAAAAGAACACATAAAGTCAGTGGGAGTGATCAAAAGCAAGGAGAAACTAGAAGACATTTGACCCTTGAAAAAGAGAGCTATTCTAGCAGGAAATTAAGGAGAAATCCCAGGAAAGAGGAAATTGCAGAAGGACAAACTCCCCCGCCTCCAAACTACCTGCTTATGAAAGAGAAATTCAGTCAAAAGTATTCCTTTGTTAATACTTTCTGGATACATAACAAAATATTGAGAAATACTGCAATATTCTAAACAAAATACACACTCAATAATTGATTGCTGAATTAATGAAAACTAATTAATCCATATTTCACATTAGTTTCTTTTGTCTTCATTTGGTGAGTCTGAGATCCCAGTGTGAGTCTCCATCTTCTGCACATTCGACTTCCCCCCTCCCACTGGACCACATTTGACCAGGAGGAGCAGGGGAAGAGAAGGAGCTGCTGGATGGTGATGTGCTGGGAAAGAGGCTGAATGAGTGAGGACAGAAGAGAATCATCCCCCTGGTATGACCTGACAAGCACCCAGGGTGAGTTACTATAAAACAGGTGAGAACACGTGGTCAGACAGCCCTCTAGGTCTGGACAGGAATAGGCTGTGGTTAACCACAGCTCCCCGGTGAACTTTCTCCTTCTGGGCTTCTCTGAACACCCACGGCTTCAAAGAAGTCAGGACCTATCCATGGTTCAGTGAGCCCTTCAGAAGTGAACTGGTGATTATATCCTGAGGTTCTTGAATAATGTCTCTTAAGTGCTGCCAACTTATGTGTCATATTGCATACACTCTTTGGCTGTAGGTCTTCTGATTTTTAATTATCTGTAGAAATGTTACCATTTGTATCCAGTTCAGTAGCTTCTATATGTTTCTCTCCGCTCTGCTAAGTGGTGTCCACCTCTTTGTGACCCTGTGGACTGTAAGCTCCTTTGTCCATGGGATTTTCCAGGCAAGAGTACTGGAATGTGTTGCCATTTCCTCCTCCAGGGGATCTTCCCAACACAGGGATTGAACCTGTATCTCCTTCATTGCAGGCAGATTCTTTACCTGCTGAAACATCAGGGAAGCCACTCTATATGTTTCTAAAATAACCTAAATTTTCTCTTTGATCATTTGGTTCCCTGGTGTAACTCTTCCTATATTAAAGCACAACGTACATTAGCTCATTTCCACATAGTGAATCGGCAGATATTTCATGTTAATATTGTTCTCTCTGCCGTGTTTCAAACCTCTTGGAAGAATTCTCTGATATCCACACCACCCACACACTCCTACACTTTATTCTTTGATTCTCTATGCCTTTGGCCTTGTACTTGCCCCAGACTCAGTTGCGTAGTGGCTACTTATGTTGGAATTGTGTCTCTGACCATCTTGATCTGCTTCAGACACTTTGAGGTTGTGATTGAGTGATCTCGTGCTGGAGTTTGTCCTCGAGTATCTAGTAGATAACTGTCCACACAGACTGAGTGCGTTCAAAATGTTAGTCCTAAGTGAAGTGAAAGTGAATTCGCTCAGTCGTGTCCGACTCTTTGTGACCCCATGGACAGTAGCCTGCACCAGGCTCCTCCATCCATGGGATTTTAGGGAAGAGTACTGGAGTGGGTTGCCGTTTCCTTCTCCAGCGAGAAGAGGCTTTAGTCCTAAAGTCTCTGTTAAACCATTTATTCAGGTTTCATGAAAATATATTATTTACACAGCTTCATTTAATTCTCTATTGTGTTTCCCCTACAGTCTGTCTAGAAAGGATTTTCTTATATGGGAACATTAGGGCCTCTGAACAGAGGGAGTTGATAAACAGGCAAGAAGAGTAGAGGTTTTTGGTTCAACTAAGAGAAAGAAGATGGAGGTGGTGTATGGTTAGGCCACTCAAGACGGGGTGCTCTCTTGCTCTCTCTGCTCACTCCTGCTGACCAGTTCCTGCCCTACGTCATCCTACTCACAGGACTGACCTTCCCCCTCTTAGTCGTAGAGCTTAATCAGTAACTAGCTCCATGCTGGCCCCAGGCTCCAGCAGTCATTGTTATCTTTGGGTCCAGGTCAGACAGTTTCACTATGCTAGTTAATCAGAGAAAAACATCTGATCCTTGATTGGATTAATAGAGGGGTTAACCTGCCTCTTGAGAAATCTGTATGCAGGTCAAGAAGCAACAGTTAGAATTGGACATGGAATAACAGAATGTTTCCAAACCGGGAAAGGAGTATGTCAAGGTTGTATATTGTCACCTTGCTTATTTAACTTATATGCAGAGTACATTATGCAAAATGCTGGGCTGGATGAAGCATAAGCTAGAATCAAGATTGCCAGGAGAAATATTAATAACCTCACATATGCAGACGACACCACACTTATGGCAGAAAGCAAGAAGAACTAAAGAGCCTCTTGATGAAAGTGAAAGAGGAGAGTGAAAAAGTTGGCTTAAAACTCAACATTCAGAAATCTAATCACATGGCATCTGGTCCCATCATTTCATGGCAAATAGATGGGGAAACAGTAGAAACAGTGACAGCCTTTGTTTTGTTTGGCTCCAAACTCACTGCATATGGTAACTGCAGCCATAAAATTAAAGGACACCTGCTCCTTGGAAGGAAAGTTATGACCAACCTAGACAGCATATTAAAAAGTAGAGACATTACTTTGCCAACAAAGGTCTATCTAGTCAAAGTTATGGTTTTTCCAGTAGTCATGTATGGATGTGAAAGTTGGACTATAAAGAAAACTGAGCACCAAAAAACTAATGCTTTTGAACTGTGGTGTTGGAGAAGATTCTTGAGAGTCCCTTGGACTGCAAGGAGATCCAACCAGTCCTTCCTAAAAGAAATCAGCCTTAAACATTCGTTGGAAGGACTGATGCGAAGAACTGACTCATTGGAAAAGACCCTGATGCTGAGAAAGATTGAAGGCAGGAGGAGAAGGGGAAGACAGAAAAAGAGATGATTGGATGGCATCACCAACTCAATGGACATGAGTTTGAGTAAACTTCAGGAGTTTTTGATGGACAGGGAGGTCTGCGTGCTGCGGTACATGGGGTCGCAAAGAGCTGGACATGACTGAGCGACTGAACTGAACTGAACTGATGAGAGGTGTGCTCCTCTGCTTGTTTTCCTGGTAACAGATGGGCCAACCAGAAGTCAATTCCCCCTATAACTGGTAACCTCCCCCTCATCCCTGCCCCCACAGCTAAAGTCTGCTCTCTGCCTTATGCTGTGCGGGGGGTCACTCCAAGATCTTTCTCTATCCAATAAACTGATATTCAGTAAATCATTGATGTCTCTGTCACTGTTCTGGGCTCTTTCTTCAGACTTAAGGCTGGGTGATTACAGGGCTTGAGAAACTTCATGGCGTAGCCCAATAGGTAATCATGAAAAAAAATATTACAAATGTTTGAAAAGTGGAATTAGGCTTAGCATTCATTGTAGGGCAAGATTAGAATTATTAAACACAATGGGAGCTCTATATTGAAATTATGATAAGGCTAGTAAGGAGGCCAAGAGGATAGGAAGACTGGACTAATGGATGGCTGAAATGAAGATTAGGATTAAAATAGAGTCAATGCTGCTATTCTTTGCTGATGCCAGCGTGAATGCTGAATCCAAGCCATTTTGTGTTGGGACTGGAATGGAGGTGGGAAATGTTAGTCACTAAGTTGTGTCCGACTCTTTGTGACCTTGTGGACTGTAGCCTGCCAGGCTCCTCTGTCCATGAAATTCTCCAGGCAAGAATACTGTAGTGCCATTCCCTTCTCCAGAGGATCTTCCTGACCCAGGATCTTCTCTGGGCACCACATTGCAGGTGGATTCTTTACCATCTGAGCCATTTTTCCTTTTCTTATTTTATCAGCACATACCTGAGAGAATTTGGTATTGTTACCATTGCTATGGGAAAGCTGGGAGACGGTATCTGCGAGATTAGGACTTCAGAAACCTGTACATATTCTTTGGAGACATTCACTCGCTCATTCTTTTATAGAACTAATTAGGGGCCGATTTTCTGCAACTTCCTGGTCCTTGCTTCTAGGACTCTGAAGTCCAGTTCAGGAACTGAGGGCGCACACCACGTACCAAAACTTCCTCCAGGCAGGCTATTGTTTCTTGTCTCCATGGTATGCTTTGGAGCATATTATAAACTCTTATTCCAGGGGAGCAAGCCAACTAAACACATTTTTTAGACTGGGATGATTTCCTCAAAGTTTAAAAACAAACAAACAAACAACTTATTTGGTTGTACTGGGTCTCAGTTGCAGCATACAAGATCTTTTAGTTGTAGCATGCGAATACTTAGGGTATGTGGGGTCTAGTTCTCTGATCGGGGATGGAACCCAGATGTGGAAGCATGGTCAGAGAAGTCCCCAATTTCCTCAAGTTTACCGAGAGCTTGAGAATTCTAACCTGGGCTGGGGAGACACTATTTGTATCCAACTGCAGGATGAAGATCATGAAAACTCAATCCAGTCCTCTCAGGTCCAAAGCTCTGACATTGTTAACCTACTACTAAATTCTGGGTCTTAGTTTCTGCATATAATAAAGGATGTTACATGTTTCATAGTATTGTAATAGCGATTAAAAGAGCCAATGTGTGTGAACTACTTTAAATGGTACCTGGGATATCATACTCACTATTTAAATACCTAATAATAACAGTATGATAATTATTATCTTTCTGAGCAAGGGTACAGGACTGATGACCCTGGACAGGTCTTAGGTCAGGAGTCTGAGATGCCAGATGTAATACCACATATTGCCATTAGTAGTGTCACTTTCCGACTCTTTGCGACTCCATGAGTTGTAGCCCTCCAGGTTCTTCTCTTTCCATAGGATTCTCCAGGCAAGAATACTGGAGTGGTTTGCCATTCCCTTCTCCAGAGAATCTTCCCGACCCAAGGATAGAACCCCGGGTCTCTTGCATTGTAGGCAGATTCTTTACCATCCGAGCTACAGGGGAAGATCCATTAGATGGCACCAATCCCTCCTTGTCAAAACTGTTCACCAGCATAAACATTTTGATGTCTCTCTCTCTGTCTTAGAGGTTGGCCTGTCATCTGTGGGTGCCAGAGAAGAGGAAACAGTAGAACTGAAGAAATTAAAGTTTCTCCTAAGCCTCTGTTCTGTCTTCCAGCCCAAGTATATGGACATGTTTGATGTTGGTATGAAAACAACTGCCTGTAATTGAGAAGCTGCCAGATGGAAGTCATGGGCCTGGGATTTAGCCCTAACACTGGGTGTCCTTGGGTGAGTCTCAGAACCCTTGGGCTTCACCTCCCTATCTCCTTGCTGTCATGTGGGCATAAAATAGAATGAGATAGCTAAACAGACACATAGGGAAGTGGAAAAAAACTTAAGGGAGAACTAAAGAAATTACAGTAGAAATTAGAAGTGGAGGTGAAGAAATAGTGACAATGTGACAAGGAGGTGAGTTAGAAATAGAAATGATAAAGTTGGGGAGATCAACATTTTGTGTGAAGCACAAAATAGGGAAGATATTAAATTAGATTCATATGTTTCAAGTAGGGCTTCATAACTCCACTTAACACATTTGCAGTTTTTGTTTCTCTCTTTGTGTGTCTCTCTCTGTGTCACATACACACTCTCACACTTGCATGCACACACACACAGGGGCTGTCATCCATTTCTAAGGCATCTCTCTGTGTTACAAACCCACACGCACACTCACTTGCACGCACACAGAGGGGGCTGCCATCCATTTCTGTGGTATGATGGGTGTGAGGAGAGCAGAGTTGTGTGGACACAGACTTCCTGGCAAAACCACTGAGAAGCTGTTTTTGCTTTTCCAGCACATCAGGCAGCTCTCCCTCGGCTCTCCCTGGAGTCCACATCCTTCCCCAGCAGCCTCCTGAGCGCCCTCTTTACCTCCTCGTTCCTCAGGGTGTATATCAGGGGATTAAGTAAAGGGGTGCCCACTGCATAGAAGAGACTGAAGAACTTGCCCCTCTTCTGGGCGTAGGGATTTTTGGGCTGGAGGTAGACAGCAATGACTGAGCTGTAGAAGAGGGTGACCACAATGAGATGGGAGGAGCAGGTCCCCAGAGCCTTCTTCCAGGCTATGGCAGAGTTAATCCTCAGCACTGCCCGGGCAATGGCACCGTAAGAAACCAGGATGAGGCTGAGAGGCACAACCAAGATGAAGACACTGGCAACAGCCATCTGGATCTCATTGTAGGTGGTGTCTCCACAGGAGAGGCGAATTAGAGCTGGGACCTCACACCAAAATCATCCACACGCCGGTGGCGGCAGAAAGGCAGACGGAGGGTCGGTGGTGTCTGGACCACTGACTCCACCAGCCCAACAACCCAGGCCATGGCCGCCAGCTGCCCGGCACAGGCGGGGGGTGGATGATGGTGGCATAGTGGAGGGGCTGGCAGACAGCCACGTAGCGGTCAAAGGCCATCACGGTCAGGAGGACACACTCCGTGGTCCCCAGGAACAGGAAGATGAAGAGCTGGACAGAGCAGCCAAGGAAGCTGATGGCCTTCCTGGGCCCCAGAGGTGGACCAGCATCTGCGGGATACAGCTTGTGGTGAAGCAGAGGTCCAGGAAGGAGAGGTTGGAGAGGAAAAAGTACATTGGGGAGTGGAGCCTGGGGTCCAGCACGGATAGCAGGATGATGAGTGTGTTGCCCACCAGAGTCAGGAGGTAAGAGATTGAGACAACCACGAAGAGGATTCTCTCAAGCCCTGGGTGTTCAGAGAAACCCAGAAGGAGGAAGTCCACCCGGGAGCTGTGGTTGACCATGGCCTGTGCCTGTCCAGACCTAGAGGGATGAGGGCTGTCTGAGCTGTGTGTTCCCACCTGTCTTATAATAACTCACCCTTGGTGCTTGTCAGGTCATACCAGGTGGGCATTTCTCTTCTGTGGTCACTCTCAGCCTGTTTCCCAGCACATCACCATCCAGCAGCTCCTTCTCTTCCCCTGCTCCTCCTGGTCAAATGTGGTCCAGTGAGAGTGAGGAAGCTGTGAATGTGCAGAAGACAGATGGAGCTTCACACTGGTCTCAGATTCACTGGTTCAGTTTAAAGGCGCCTGGCATAGGCTTCGGCATTGGGAGATCATGTACACCTGTGGCTGATTCATGTCAATGTATGGCAAAACAAATACAGTATTGTAATGTAGAATAAAGTATTAAAAAAAAATAAATAAAGGGGCCTGGCATAAAGCATGGATTAATTAGTTCACCCAACATGCATTTATGGAGTGCTGCTATTTTCAGAGCACTATTCTAAGTGTTGTCTTTTTCCTTATGTATTCGTTGGAAGAAATAGCAAGGTATGTACTTTGAATACATTTTCTGATTGTAAATGGAGTCTGTAGATTTGATCATTTATTGTTCTGATGATTTTTTAGAGCTATTTATTTATACTCCGTGGATTTTATGCTTGTTTATTTGCAAAGCAGCTTATCAGAGATGGAATATTTATCTATGAGACAGGATAGATAAAAAATTTTTTTTGAATTTTAATTTTCCCTTTGTGTCTAATGACAGATCAGTTTGTTTGCCTGAGTCACAGAACGAACAGTCCTGGCTGGCGAGCTGGTCCACGTGCTGTCTCTGCCTTGGGAAGCCTACAGGCAGGGGGTGAGGTGGTCCTGTGCACATTAAAATCATGGAGGAGATCTTGGGAACATTGTCAAAGACTCCAAGATAAAGGTCAGGAATACCAACACACTGAGTGAATTAGAGAAAAGTCAGGAAGATGAAGGACCAACTTGGGTAGGTGTATCAGGGAAAGCTTCCTAGAGGAGGTAACAGGATTAAAAAAAATAAATAGGGAAATACTGGGGTATAGAAGGTCAGCTCAGGAATGGGGTGGAGGCTGCAGCCACTCTGGCAGTTGAGAGACAAGGACTCAAGTTTATCTGATCTTACAAGACCTTCAGAAGGCCGCTGGGGGATGGTGGCAGGTGGCAAAAGTGCCCTGCAGCTCTAGAGTGGCCTGAACATCTCCCATCACGAGATCTCCATTTGTGTTTAAGCTCCGTTGCATCCCCTTCTGGCCAGAAAGTTCTGCTTTTGTATCTTTCTTGGTTTGCTCTTTCTTTTTCTCCCATAGTTCTTTTCTCCTTTATAGGATATATTTAAAAGTACTTTCAGATTGTTATATACTCAAATGAAAGTGTAAGCAAAGCATATCTCTATAGTCTAATGAGTAATAAAGTCAGCCCTGGCATACGTGCCAGGTTGGACTGAATCAATGTCTCAAGTATCTTAGAAGCTCCTAGGGGCCCCTCCCTGACTGCTCAATTGCCCATTCTTGAAAGTATAATCACCATTTTGAATTTGTTTTTAAAATTTTGAATTGTAAATTGTGACTTTGTTTTCTTTTTGAAGATAATATTTTACACACCATAAATTCACCCTTTTAAAGTGTATAACCTAATCGTTTTTAGTATATTCATAAACTGTGCAACCAGCATTATCAGTTCCAGAATGTTTCATCTCCCGAAAAAGAAATCCCCAGGCCCCTTGAGCATCACCTCCTTTATTTTCTTTACTATAAAAGCCCTTGTATCCTTAATTAATAACCAACTATCTTTTAATTCGCCAACTATCATCCTAATCTTTTTGTATTTCTAACTTTCTCATTCTTTTGCCATTTCACTCCCTTTCTTCCTCTGCTTTATTTCTGAGTTTCTTTAAGTGAGATCTTTCTTAGTGAGTCTCTCTTTTTCTCTCCGTTGATCTGTCTTTTCGACTTTTATTTTCATTTAGCATCTTTCTCCCTAGTCTCTTTCTCTCTGACACATTCATTCTTCAGCTTATACATTGATTCAGTTTGTGCTAAGAGCCCACCAGGCTTGTGCTAAGAGCCAGGGCAGAGGTTGGCAGGCCCACTAAAAGGAGTTTTACATAATCCAGTGATCTGTACCTGCTCTTGCTGTTAGCCACAACATTTGTTAAATGCTCCCTATGAGTCAAGCTTGGTGCCAATCAACTCTTTGAACACCTGGTTCTCATAGTAAAGCAGCAATATGATGTTATTATCCCACATTTACCAAGAAGGGAACAGTTTCATCTGAGGTTAAGAGGTTAAGTAGCTTGGCTAAGGTCAATCAGCCAGTTAGTTTCTGGGCTGGGATTCTAGTCTCTGTTTTAGTTCGAAGCTGTTGAGGACATGTGAAATGTGAAAACTCATGCCTCAAAGGAGAACAAGCTTTTCACTTACCTTCAATCAGATAAAAATCTTTTTGCTGCCAATGATGACAAAACTCTTAACTCGAGGGGAAAACCTAAAGTAAAAAGGAATGGACATCCTTGAATGGGCAGTAGTTCTCTGGTCACAATACAGATTGCTAATACTTACTGCTAGGCACTTTTCTAGCGCATGTATGTTGCAGTTGACTCATACTAGCTCTTGATTGTTTAGAGAAGGAGATGGCACCCCACTCCAGTATTCTTGCCTGGAAAATCCCATGGACGGAGGAGCCTGGTGGGCTGCAGTCCATGAGGTCGCTAAGAGTCGGACACGACTGAGCGACTTCACTTTCACTTTCATGCGTTGGAGAAGGAAAGGCAACCCACTCCAGTATTCTTGCCTGGAGAATCCCAGGGATGGGGGAGCCTGGTGGGCTGCCATCTACTGGGGTCGCACAGAGTTGAACATGGCTGAAGTGAATTAGCAGCAGCAGCAGCAGCAGCTCTTGATTGTTAAATTTTCAGGAATTTTGTGAGACACGTGCTAAACTATTGGTAGCTTGAATCAGCCATGGCAGCCATATTTACATAATGGAAACTAGCAACACTTCAGTTTAGGGCTGTGTCTCCCACAGCCAAGCTGGTTGTTAAACCTTTGCCAGCACATCTCTGTTCATCCTTACCACAGTTCTGTGTGTTATCTTCCTTTTGATGGTGGTGGTGGTGGTTTAGTCGCTAAGTAAGATGAGAAAATTGAAACTAAGAATATTTAAATAGCTTGTACTCCCTCTGGGCAGCACATATACTAAAATTAGAAAGACACAGAGAAGATTAGCATGGCCCCTGCTCAAGAATGTTTAAATAACTTTACCCAGACAATGTAGTTAGTAAGCTGATATTTGAAACTAAGTAGTGGGTTGTAGAACCCACTCCAGTATTCTCGCCTGGAGAATCCCCACGGATAGATGAGACTAGGGGGCTACTGTCCATGGGATAGTAAAAGTCGAACATGACTAAGCCACTAAGCACAGCACAGTGGGTTGTAAGGGCTCCCCCTGCTGGCGCTAGTGGTAAAGAACCAGATGAAGGTTCGATTCTTGGGTTGGGAAGATCCCCTGGTTGAGGGAATGGCAACCCACTCCAGTATTTTTGCCTGGAGAATCCCATGGACAGAGGAGACTGGCAGGCTACAGTCCATAGGGTCACAAAAATCAGACAAAACTGAAGTGTCTTAGCACACACTCATGCAGTGGGTTGCAGAGACTGCGCCCCAACCACAGCCCTAAGCATCTCTGGAGGGAAGGTGAGGTCAGTGGAATGGAGGTCAGAGTTACCTATGCTGTGGAGCTCCTTGGGAATGAAATGGCAAAAGAATCTTCTCCCTCAGTCTGCAGGAGCTGTTAGCTTGTTTTTGTGGCAAGGGAGGTTAAGGATTGACACTGGTGTGGTGGTGGAGGGAGGGGTCCCAGGACTCCCATCCCACGGAGAGGTAGCACTCATTACTCTGCTAAGACCCTGGGCCCTCACAGTTTACAGGCAATTAGCTAGATATTCCCCCGGGAGAATGTCTAGAGGTGATGCGCCAGCAATAGTCATCCCTGTGGGACGTAGAAAGGTCACCCACAGATTCTGTCACTAGGGAGAACTAAGTGATCTCTCCTTTTCTCCACCTCCAGAGAGTCCCCCAGTCTTCCAGGTAGTTCTTTCAAGCCTCTGATTCATCAATTCAGGATCCCATTTTTATTTTTTTGGCTCTACCTGAGGTCTTAGTTGCCATGGGCAGGCTTTTCTCTAGTTGTAATGCCAGGGTTTCATAGCATGTGGGTTCTTAACTCCCTGATCAGGATTGAACCAGCATCCCTTGCCCTGGAAGTTGGAGTCTCAACCTCGGGACCATCAGGGAAGTCCCAGGATGCCATGTTTATTTATTTTTTTTAAATTAATCAGATAATTTTATTTTTGAGTGTGCTGGGTCTTTGTTGCTATGCTAGGGCTTTTTCCAGTGGCAGCCAGCGGGAGCTACTCTCTGGTTGTGGTGCTTAGGCATGTGGGATCTTCCAGGACCAGGGATGAGACCCCTGTCTCCTGCATTGGCAGGTGGTTTCTTAACCACTGAACCATGAGGGAAGTCCATGCCTGCTTTTAAAGTTCTCTACTTCTTCCTTTTCCATTTCAGCCTTCTTGAGTCAGAGCACACTGTAGTGACACAGAATTATAAAACCCTAGGGTTGGAAGAGCACTTAAGCGTTCAGTCTAACCCTCATATGATGTAGCTGCATCATTATCACGCCCCCTCCTCATCAGAGCAGGGCTTATGGAGTTCTTTAATAAATGGCATCCTGGCCCAGTCCAGATCTCCATGGATCTGTTAGGTGCATGGACCTACCCAGTAGTCATCATTGCAGACCCTGAATATATAACTGGAATGCATGTACTTGGTAGTTGGTAGAATCTCTATGACTGCACTTTGGTTTGTGGAGTAAGAGAGGTGGGAGTGGGTGGGAGATGTGGAGTGTGGGCACCCCCCGTTGGAAGGGCTGTGAGAAGGCGACCATCCGGCTGGGTTAGGGCTGTGAGACTGCTGAGGGCCCGTGTCTTCTGGGCACACAGCTGGGCAGGGCAACACCAGATGTCCTTGTACCTCCTCCCTGGACCAGTGCAACCACTGGACCCAGAGAGAGAAGCCCTTTCTCCTGCGGTTCCTCCCGAACCCTCTGAGAAACCTTAATGTCCTCCTCACTGTAAAGGAGAAATCTTGAAAGGACATTAATCTATCCATTAATGCATAGCAGTTATTGAAGCTTAATTTGGAGCTGAGTCAATATATTGGTAACTGGTATGCATCTACAAATAAAATAAATATAAATATGCAATGTCCTTACTTTTAAAAAAATTAAAAAATTTTATACTTTTGACTGGGCTGTGTGGCTTGTGGGATCTTACTTTCCAGAACAGGGACTGATCCCGCACCCTCAGCAGTGAAAGCACAGAGTCCTAACCACTGGGCCACCAGGGAATTCCCTACTGTCCTTCCTTTAAAAATACTGCCAGCACAGGGACCTCCTTGGTGAGCCAGACTTTGCCTTCCAATGCAAGGGGTGTGAGTTGAAAACATCAATCAGAAGCAATATTGTAACAAATTCAATAAAAGCCTTAAAAACAAAGCCCCAAGAACAAAGACACCGATGTGTTTTTAAAGAGTACTGCCAGCACATTATTTATACATTGCACACCTCATTTTGTTCATTTGCTAGATGATCTTAATTTCTTGTGTGGCCTTTGGTTAACTCCTAGAGGTTCTGAAATGGTTGTTTCTATTTTGTCCAAATTTATTAATTAGTTTTGAGAAGAAGATTTGCTGGAACCTCTCACCTAGGCATTCTGCCTCCACTGAATTTCTACTCTAGCCAACAGTAAATAAAAATCCAAAGTAGGTTTGGGTTTGGGTTTTGTTTGCATTTCTAAAGCATTATTTTTTCTATTCTATTAATAGTGTGTTTTCAAAGCAGTTTCTCACATTCTCTCATCAGACTTTATTTCTAGAAGGAAAGGAAGCATCTTCCCCAGGGAGGACTTGATGGGTGGATTGATTTGGTCAAGGCCACTCCATCATCCTGGGGCAAGATGGGAGGTTCATGGGCTTATGTGCTACTCACTCGATCTCCTTAACCTGTCAGAATTCCCACGGTCTAATTCTACTCCTTGTCTGATTTATTTTTATATTGCTAGAGAATAAACAGAGTCTTCTCAGATGGCTCAGTAGTAAAGAACCAATGCAGGAGATGTGGGTTCGATCCCTGGGTAGGGAAGATCCCCTGGAGAAGGAAATGACAACTCACTCCAGTATTCTTGCCTGGGAAATCCCATGGACAGAGGAACCTGGTGCACTACAGTCCATGGGGTCAGAAAAGGGTTGGGCATGACTTAGCAACTAAGTAACAAAAACTGCAGAAAATAAATAAGCTGAGAATGTTCTGTCTTGAAGAGAATTTTACTTTTTTAAGACACGGAGCAAGAGAATCCATTCTGATGCTGCATTTGTAGCCAAGGATATGTGAAAACTCCTGAGGAAAAAAATATGTTTTTGATCAGGAATGAAGGCAGCTGGGGAGTCCGGCTGTGTTCTGTCTTGGGAGGGAGGTAATTTCACACAGGAAGGGAGGAGCAAAGAGGGATGACCAGGATCCTAGGTTTGTTTTCACATTTCTTGAAAGGGCAGCATTTCCCGGAACTCTGGCCCTCACTGGGTAGGGAATCCCTGGGTTAGTCTTTCTTGGAAGGATCCCATGTTTCCTCCTGTAACAGCTGCAGGCTGTAAATCCCCAGCTCCAGTGGGCAGGTTCTCTGTTGTCACTAGGGTCTGGCCAGTCAGGAGCAACATGACACTCAGTGAGTTTGGAGGTGAGAATTTCTATTTGTGAAATCTGTAAGGGGGAGGGGGACTTACTTTAACCGACAGGAAGAGGTAACTGACATACCTCGAAAACTCTGTGTCTTAAAGTATAGTGTATTAATAGATACAGATATGAAATTCGGTTATGCCAACAGTTTTGAAATGATGGCCTCTGAAGAGACGATTTATTACTCATAGATTTCAAGAGGAGGAGGCCGTGCAGGGCCATGTTGGAAAGCAGCAAAGTTGGTCACAGGAAGAGAGAGGAGCAGAGAACTGTGGGCAAGAGGCTTTCATGTAGTTTTGGCAGAAAGGAATGGACAAGACAGAAGAAAGAGGTTGAGCTAGCTAGTTTGTATGATTTCAGTGGACTCTGATGTAGGGGCTGTTTCTAGTTGGCTAGAACCTGACCCTGGCGAGATTAGGGCAGGTGGATGGTGGCCTGGAGTGTGAGGGCTTGATGAAGGAGGTGGTTGAGGACTGAGCTCTGAGTTGGTTGATTTGCATTTGAAAAGCCATTCTCAGGGTGGCCTCTTTACCATGAAACTGTTGTGCCAGGGCTTCCTCTAGTTGTGGCTGGGGCTGCATTCTAGTTCCGGTGCCCAGGCTGCACATGTGATGGCTTCTCTTGTTGTGGAGCACAGGCTCTAGGTGCCTGGGTTTCAGTAGTTGCAGCACTCAGGGTCGGTAATTGTGGCTTGCTGGCTCCAGGGCACACAGGTTTCAGAAGCTGCAGCATTGGGGTTCACTAGTTTTGGCTCAAGGACTCTAGAGCTGGCAGGCTTCATTAGTTGTGGTTCTCAGGCTCTAGAGCAGGGGCTTGGTAGTTGTGGCACCATTGCTCCGAGGCATGCAGAATCTTTGAGGACCAGGGGTTGAATCTGTGTCCCCTGCACTGGCAGGCGAATCCTTATCCACTGTGCCACCGGGGAGGTCTAGGAATGAGCTAGTCTTGGGGCAAGTCCCTCCAGGGTCAACAAAACCCCAGATGTCAAAGTAGTTCAATTCAGTTCAGTCTCTCACTCGTGCCCGACTCTTTGCAACCCCATGAACTGCAGCACACCAGGCCTCCCTGTCCATCACCATCTTCCGGAGCTCACTCAAACTCATATCCATTGAGTCGGTGATGCCATCCAGCCATCTCATCCTCTGTCGTCCCCTTCTCCTCCTGCCCCCAACCACTCCCAGCATCAGAGTCTTTTCCAATGAGTCAACTCTTTGCATCGGGTGGTTAAAGTACTGGAGTTTCAGCTTTAGCATCATCCCTTCCAAAGAACACCCAGGGCTGATCTCCTTTAGAAGGGACTGGTTGGATGTCCTTGCAGTCCAAGGGACTCCCAAGAGTCTTCTCCAGCACCACAGTTCAAAGCATCAATTCTTCAGCACTCAGCTTTCTTCACAGTCCAACTCTCACATCCATACATGACTACTGGAGAAACCATAGTCTTGACTAGACAGACCTTTGTTGGCAAAGTAATGTCTCTTCTTTTGAATATGCTATCTAGTTTGGTCATAACTTTTCTTCCAAGGAGTAAGTGTCTTTTAATTTCATGGCTGCAGTTACCATCTGCAGTGACTTTGGAGCCCCTCAAAATAAAGTCTGACACAGTTTCCACTCTTACCCCATCTATTTCCCATGAAGTTATGGCACCAGATGCCATGATCTTCGTTTTCTGAATGTTGAGCTTTAAGCCAACTTTTTCACTCTCCTCTTTCACTTTCATCAGGAGGCTTTTTAGTTCCTCTTCACTTTCTGCCATAAGGGTGGTGTCATCTGCATATCTGAGGTTATTGCTATTTCTCCTGGCAATTTTGATTCCAGCTTGTGCTTCTTCCAGCCCAGCGTTTCTCATGATGTACTCTGCACATAAGTTAAATAAGCAGGTGACAATATACAGCCTTGACATACTCCTTTTTCTATTTGGAACCAGTCTTTTGTTCCATATCCAGTTCTAACTGTTGCTTCCTGACCTGCATATTTCTCAAGAGGCAGGTTTCTCAAGAGGCAGATCAGGTGGTCTGGTATTGCCATCTCTTTAAGAATTTTTCAGAGTTTATTGTGATCCACACAGTCAAAGGCTTTGGCATAGTCAATAAAGCAGAAATAGATGTTTTTCTGTCAAAGCATCACAATATAACAAATGAAAGACATGATTAATATATTCTGCCTGGGAGTGGAGACCTCAGGGGTTTAGTGTTTGCTTTGCTCAACTGTTGAGACCCTGGCAACCCTGCAGAAGCCCGCAGGCCATGTGGCATCAGCTGATGGGCACAAGTGTCATCTGGAGTATAGGCTGGTGGGGCCCTGAACACTCACAGTCTTGAGAGAACAGCTCTTGTCTACCTGTCCTCCAGGCTGCATGCTACCTCCAGACCCTGTCCCCTGCAATCAGGGGCTGTTCTCTTCCTTCTAGAAAGTATTGGAAAAGTGCATGGTGGGAGGTGTCTCAGGGAAGGCCTGCCATCAGGGAAGGCCTAAGCATGATGATGCTTACTCTCGCCTACATGTAGACCCCAAACCTCTCCTTGTTTTCACTCATACCAAAGCTCCCTGAAGTTGTCTCTACTCTTTTTTTTAAAAACTCTGTTTCCCTTTTTCCAACATACATGTCTCCTGTACACACACACACACACACACACACACACACACACACACACACACTGTGACCCACTGTAGTGGCTTGGATAGGTATAGGGAAGGTTGTAGACTGGAGAGGTCAAACTTGCTCGAAAAAGAATAAAGAATATCGTCTCAATGAAAGCACATCAAGCAGCTTACTTTTAGTTCTCCCTGGAGTCCTTGTCTTTCCCTAGCAGCCTCCTGAGCGCCCTCTTTACCTCCTTGTTCCTCAGGGTGTATATCAGGGGATTAAGTAAAGGGGTGCCCACTGCATAGAAGAGACCAAAGAACTTGCCCCTCTTCTGGGCGTAGGGATTCCTGGGCTGGAGGTAGACAGCAATGACTAAACTGTAGAAGAGGGTGACCACAGTGAGATGGGAGGAGCAGGTCCCCAGAGCCTTCCTCCAGGCTACGGCTGAGTTAATCCTCAGCACTGCCCGGGCAACGGCACCGTAAGAAACCAGGATGAGGGTAAGCGGCACGACCAGGAAGATGACACTGGACACAGCTAACTGGATTTCATTGTAGGTGGTGTCTCCACAGGACAGTTGAATTAGAGCTGGGACTTCACACACAAAGTCATCTATCTGCCGATGTGGGCAGAAGGGCAGGTGGAGGGTCGGTGGTGTCTGGACTACTGACTGGACCAGACCCATTACCCAGGCCACGGCTGCCAGCTGCTGGCACAGGCGGGGGGTGGATGATGGTGGCATAGTGGAGGGGCTGGCAGACTGCCACGTAGCGGTCAAAGGCCATCACGGTCAGGAGGACACACTCCGTGGTCCCCAGGAACAGGAAGATGAAGAGCTGGACAGAGCAGCCAAGGGAAGCTGATGGCCTTCCCTGGGCCCCAGAGGTGGACCAGCATCTGCGGGACACAGCTTGTGGTGAAGCAGAGGTCCAGGAAGGAGAGGTTGGAGAGGAAAAAGTACATCGGGGAGTGGAGCCTGGGGTCCAGCACGGACAGCAGGATGATGAGTGTGTTGCCCACCAGAGTCAGGAGGTAAGAGATCGAGACAACCATGAAGAGGATTCTCTCAAGCCCTGGATGTTCAGAGAAGCCCAGAAGGAGAAAGTCCACCGGGGAGCTGTGGTTGACCATGGCCTGTGCCTGTCCAGACCTAGAGGGATGAGGGCTGTCTGAGCTGTGTGTTCCCACCTGTCTTATAGTAACTCACCCTGGGTGCTTGTCAGGTCATACCAGGTGGGCATTTCTCTTCTGTGGTCACTCTCAGCCTGTTTCCCAGCACATCACCATCCAGCGGCTCCTTCTCTTCCCCTGCTCCTCCTGGTCAAATGAGGTCCCAGTGAGGAAGCCGTGAATGTGCAGAAGACAGATGGAGACTCACACTGGTATCTCAGACTTACTGGGTGAAGGCAAAAGAAACTTATATGAAACATGGAATAATTATTTAGTTTTCCTTAATTCAACAATCATTTATTAAATGCCTGTTTTGTTCTGAGGACTGTGGTAGTTTTCAGTATTCTCATGTCAGAAATCATTACCAAAGGATTCATTTTTACTGAGTTTCCTTCTTGAGGGTATCTATGCAGTACTTCCTACTTTGGATCATAAATTTTCTGGTTCACTCATATTTTATCCACTTTACTTTCATTTGTAGGGGAGTCACCAGAGGCAGAATGTATGAATTAAGGACATTTCTTTTCTGTATGAAGTGACCCCACCACAGAGATATTAACTAGGTTATCTTGTCCCATGAAAAATTGTGATTGGGACTTCCTGGTGGTCCAGTGGCTAAGACTCGGAGCTCCCAATACAGGGGGCTAGGGTTCGGTCCCTGATCAGGGAACCAGATCCCACATACATATCAGATCTGGCACAGACAAATAAATATTTTAAAAAATGGTGATTTATTAAACTAAGTACAAGAGTGTTTTCTATAAATGAAACACCTGAGGACTTCCCTGGTGGTCAGTGGCTAAGATTTCGAGCTCCTAATGCAGGAGGCCCAGGTTCGATCCCTGGTCAGGGAATTAGATCCCACATGTCACAACTAAAGATCCCATGTGCCACACTAAGACCTCATGCATCCAAATAAATAAATAAATAAATTTTTTTTTAGTAAAGCCCTAAGCTCAACTTAACATTACATGCATGTCACAAAATAAGACCGAACAGGCTGCCAGTTGTCTTGCTTTGGAAGTAGAAACGTCTATACTAATTGGACCTTGAAATAAGGAAGATGATGTAATTAAAAAATACTTTTCCTTTAAGATAAGATTACATCAAAAGCAAAATATGCTGAGTTGAAATTGAGATATTTAAGTAGAACATAGAATTTGTTGAATGCTCTTAATTCTACTCAGTATTTGAGATTTTAAAACTTTCTATATCCAACTTTGAAACTTGCAGAAAATTTCCAAGTCTAAAAATTCTTGTTTATTCTTGATCAATGAATTGTTAGTATTTGCCACTTTAAAACGATTCTATCTTTTCTTTATATACAAAGTTATATTTATTCAGAGCTATTGGCGAGTGGGTTGCATACATAATGCTTCTTCACACCTTCATATGCTAGCATGTAGTTTCTAATCAAAAGGAAATTCTTTTATGTAAACATAGTACTTCTACTCAATATAGAAAATCCACCATTGGCAAAACATCGACTGTAGCTCACACTCATAATTTTGCTAATAATATTTTTTTATAGCAAATTTCCCCATAAAAGATCTGGTGCCTATCACTTACGTGTGACCTTGGTCCTATAGTAGCCTTTCCTTAGCTACTGAAATGACCAAGTCTTCAAGTATAATGTGATGGGTTCAAGTCTCACCAGAAGAAGCAGAAGCTGGTGTACAGCTGGCCTCATACAATAGTTCAAAAGGGAGGAAAGGGATAGAAAATGTTGAGATCACCAAGAAATTGAAGGCAAATAAAGCAAAGATGATGGGTGTGTGAGAGAAGGAAGTCTGCACAGTAAGGAGGATTCTGGGCAAGTAAGTCAAGAAAACATCCTGGAGAAGGTGACCCGGATCTTTGCTGTGAAAGGCAATTTGGGTCACAGGTGAGCTCACAAACAGTCCTAAAGGAAATCAATCCTGAATATTCATTGGAAGGACTGATGCTGAAGCTGAAATTCCAATACTCTGGCCACCTGATGCAAAGAACTGACTCATTGGAAAAGACCCTGATGCTGGGAAGGATTGAAGGCAGGAGGAGAGGGGTCGACAGAGGATGAGATGGTTGGATGGTATCACCAATTGGATGGACCTGAATGTGAGTAAGCTCCGGGAGTTGGTGATGGACAGGGAAGCCTGGCATGCTGCAGTCCATGGGATCGCAAAGAGCTGGACATGACTGAATGACTGGACTGAACTGAACCTATAGATGGTTGCGAGATGTGGAAACACTCTGGCAGTCAAGGGGCAGAACTGGGGGTCTTCTGAGGAGACAACCGTAGGAAGCTATTCAGAGGATGTGGTGGCAAGCATGTGGGCAGCTTTGATGGCAGAAAATGCCCCGGAAGCCTTTGGAATGGGAGAGCCTTCCATGCTGGCTCAGTGGTAGAGAATCTGTCTGCCAGTGCAGGGGATGCAGGAGCTGTGTGCTTGATCCCTGGGGAGGGAAGATCCCCTGGGGAGGAAATGGCAGCCCACTCCAGTATTCCTGCCTGGAAGATTCCAGAGGAGCCTGGCAGGCTACAGTCCATGGGGTCACAAAAGAGTCAACACAGCTTTGCTACTAAACAACAACAACAAAGCATCTCTTCATCACAAAGTCGCCATTTTATGTTAGAAGCTACATTTCATGCCCTTTTTGTTAGGACTCTTTTTTGTCTTCTTCTCCAGTTCTTCTTCCATCATTACTTTCCCTTTGAGGATAAGATTTTTCCCTTTAATAACTTTTTTTTTTTTTGCAGCTTGTGGAATATTAGTTCCCTGACCAGGCATTGAATCCATGCAACGAAAATGTGGAGTCCTAACCACTGGACAACCAGGGAATTCCCAACAATTTGAGTAATAAAGAGTGTATGAAATATGTCTATAGGCTTTCAGTTCAGTTCAGTTCAGTCGGTCAGTCATGTCCGACTCTTTGTGACCCCATGAATCGCAGCACGCCAGGCCTCCCTGTCCATCACCATCTCCCGGAGTTCACTGAGACTCACACCCATCGAGTCAGTGATGCCATCCAGCCATCTCATCCTCTGTCGTCCCCTTCTCCTCCTGCCCCCAATCCCTCCCAGCATCAGAGTCTTTTCCAGTGAGTCACCTCTTCACTGAGGTGGCCACAGTACTTGAGTTTCAGCTTTAGCATCATTCCTTCCAAAGAAATCCCAGAGCTGATCTTCAGAATGGACTGGTTGGATCTCCTTGCAGTCCAAGGGACTCTCAAGAGTCTTCTCTATAGGCTTTACAGGATAATAAAATAAACACATGGCATAGCTGCCCCTGACTCCCATTTAAGAGCAGAACAAATGTTACCCATAGCTCTGGGTACCCTCTCTGATCACATCTGATCACAATGAGACATTTTATCTTTGCCCTTTAGGAAGTAATTGGTATTCTGCTTATTTGAAATTTCTTTTAAACTTTATAGTTGTTCTATTGCTTGTATCTCAGCAATTACCCACCAAGTTTTATTTATCCATCAGCTGTAGAATTTCCCATATTCTTATTTTCTTGGCAATGTGTTGCCTTATCTGTATGTTATTTCTGGATATCTTCAGGCTCTATCTTCCTTTGACTCTCCGTTCCTTCTTTTTCTCTGTCTTTCATAACAGGTCCTTACCTCACCCTCTTTCTCTAGGTTCTTCTTTTCTCTTACACCAAGAAAGGCAAACACTACTTCCTAGTTCCCATTGATTTCAATATTCATGTGTATGTTTATTCTTTTATCAGTCACCAAAGAGTCAGTCATTTCTAAGAGCTACAAGGTCATGAGATGTAAATTCTGCATCCAGTAATGATAATCTCATATTATTTTCATAGTTATCATCTCTTGAGTGTTTCCAAAGCACCAGGCACTATGTTAAAAATTCTCAATATCTGTATCTCACAAAAACCATGAAAAAACTTGTTGATACTATCCCTCATTTATAGAAGAAACAGCCTCAGAAAGGATGAGTAAGTCACCCAAGATTATCCAGCTAGTAAGCACCAGGGCCAGATTTCTAGATCCTGTTTCATTCATAATATTGATGATGATATATAGTAATGGATGGGTTATAGGAGAAGAGTAAATATGTGACTTACCCACAATCAATCAGTCTCCTCATTGCCTTGCTGCCAGAGCACCCCCATGATATGGAACTTTTGGACTGGTTCGAGCCTTCACTTGATCCTCATACTGAAAACTAAAAGCAAATTATGAGAAATACTATATCCTTGAAATTGCTTAAAGCTCAGATTTCAGGTAAGGATAATGATTGCTATGGCTTCCTTCCCCAGTCACTTTGCAAAGCCCATTACAGTAGATTGCTCTTTATGACAACTTCAAGAGATGGGCACAATTATTATCTTTTTTTTGGACAAAGAAATGAAAATGAACAGAGGATGAATCACTTGTTCTGAAAGTGTAGCTAGCAAGCACCACCACTGAGATTTGAACCCAGGGTGGTGGCTTGAGGAGGTCATGTAATAACCACATCCCACCATCACTTTGCTGAACATGTGAGGCCAGAGGCAGCCTTTTACTGTGGAGCTTTTTGATAACAAGTTCTCCTCAATCCAGGAAGTTAACTTCTCTTTTAGTGGTACGGGAGGTAGAAAGGGAAGAGTGGTGAGGTGATGGAGGGAGTGATCCCAGGACTCTTATCCCATGGAGAGAAACACCTCCTCAATTCTGCCAAGACTGGGGGCCTCGAAATTCACAACTAATTAGCGACTGATACTAATCATGGTTAAGAAAAGGCAGGAGGATCTAGAGTAAATGTGCCAGAAACAATGCTCCCTTTGGGAAATAGAAAGGTCTCCCTCTGCTCCCCTGTGTCACAGGGGAGTACAAGGGTATTGTTTTCTTTTACTACCACCTTCTAAGTGTCATGGGCTTCCCTCAGTGGTAAAGAGTCTGCCTGCCAGTGCAAGAGCTGCAGGAGATGCGGGTTCAATCTCTGAGTCGGGAAAATCCCCTGGAGAAGGAAATGGCAACCTATTCCAGTATTCTTGCCTGGAAAATCCCATGGACAGAGGCACCTGGTGGGCCAGAAGCCATGGGGTCACAAAAAGGTTAGACATGACTTAGCAACCAAACAACTACAACAACAAGGCGAACAACAACATGCCTACTTAGAGTAAAGACTATTTCACAGGCTCCCTTTCAATTTCATGTGGTTGTAAGATGTTAGGCAATAGGATGTAGGAGAAATCTCTTCTGGCCATTTCATGGAGCTTTTAAAAAAATACCACTGAAGCTTTCTCTTCCTGGAATAACGATGGAATGGCTGGAGCACTAGATACCATTTTGGACCACAACAATGTGGACTATGTCCTAAAAATAGCAGCGCTCAAAGGAAAGTGGTCCTGAGTTGCTTTTTTTTGAACAGAACTATCACATTGGCTCAGAATCTTCTACTTCTGAATTTTGAAGCCACTACTACTATTTTATGAAGCCAAATATTTTTAGGTATCTGTTAATGGTTCAGTTCAGTTCAGTTCAGTCGCTCAGTCATGTGCGACTCTTTGCGACCCCATGAATTGCAGCATGCCAGGCCTCCTTGTCCATCACCAACTCCCGGAGTTCACTCAGACTCACGTCCATCAAGTCCGTGGTGCCACCCAGCCATCTCATCCTCTGTCGTCCCCTTCTCCTCCTGCCCCCAATCCCTCCCAGCATCAGAGTCTTTTCCAATGAGTCAGTTCTTCGCATGAGGTGGCCAAAGTACTGGGGTTTCAGCTTTAGCATCATTCCTTCCAAAGAAATCCCAGGGCTGATCTCCTTCAGAATGGACTGGTTGGATCTTCTTGCAGTACAAGGGACCTACTATAGTGAGATGACCTATCATAGTGCTAGCTTTTCATGGTCATCTGCTTAGCAGCTAGTGATTGAGCACAGAAACCAGTTCCCATCGGTGCATGGTGCATAGCTTGTAGCCAGTTCTATCTTGAGCCAGTGACAACATAAAAAGATACATACCCCTTCCCTCACCCCTTTCTCTGTTTCCCCATCTATTTGCCATGAAGTGATGGGACTGGATGCCATGATCTTAGTTTTCTGAATGTTGAGCTTTAAGCCAACTTTTTCACTCTCCTCTTTCACTTTCATCAAATGGCTCTTTAGTTCTTCTTCACTTTTTGCCATAAGGGTGGTGCATATATGAGGTTCTTGATATTTCTCCCAGCAATATTGATTCTAGCTTGTGCTTCATCCAGCCCAGCATTTCTCATGACGTACTCTGCATATAAGTTAAATAAGCAGGGTGACAATATACAGCCTTGACATACTCCTTTTCCTATTTGGAACCAGTCTGTTGTTCCATGTCCAGTTCTAACTGTTGATTCCTGACCTGCATACAGGTTTCTTTAGAGGCCCGTCATGTGGTCTGGAATTCCCCATATCTTCCAGAATTTTCCAGTTTATTGTGATCCACACAGTCAAAGGCTTTGGCATAGTCAATAAAGCAGAAATAGATGTTTTTCTGGAACTCTCTTGCTTTTTCCATGATGCAATGATGGCAATTTGATCTCTGGTTCCTCTGCCTTTTCTAACACCAGCTTGAACATCAGGAAGTTCATGGTTTACGTATTGCTGAAGCCTGGCTTGGAGAATTTTGAGCATTACTTTACTAGCGTGTGAAATGAGTACAGCATACTCTCTGTAGTCTCCTTGGCCTTGTCTTCTTTTACTCAGCTTGTATGTGGCATGTCCATCCGTATCGTTGCTTGCAGGTATAATTCAACCATGTTTATCGCTGATGCTGTTCTACAGTTTAGTTATCTATGTCCCTATCCATGGGGTCACAAAGAGTCGGACATGACTGAGCAACTGAACTGAACTGAGTCTTTCTTGCTGCATGGACTTATCTCTAGTTTCTGAGAGTGGGGACTTCTCTCTAGTTGCAGTACACAGGCTTCTCATTGCAGTGGCTTCTCTTGTTGCAGAACACAGGCTATAGGGCCAGCAGGCTTTGGTAGTTGGCATTAGGCCCAGTAGCTGTGGCTCCTGGGCTCTAGAGCACAGGCTCAATAGTTGCGCTGCACTGGCTTAGCTGCCCCGTGGCATGTGGGATCTCCTCGGACCAGGGATCAAACCTGTGTCTCCTGCACTGGCAGGCAGATTCTTCATCACTGAGCCATCAGAGAAGCCTTCTGATGGGAATTTCTGAAGCAATATTCCTGATCTCAAGGCAGGTTTACAAACTGTTTCATGAGCGTTTTGAAAGAGATGGGAAAGAGGTTTCTGCTCCAGGCAGTCCCAGTAGGGTCAGTGATGTGCCCTAGACCACCTGGTCAGCTAGGGCCAAGCTGGGAGGCTATGGATGTCCAAGACATTTGTTTTAAAACCTGCAAAAGTTTCCACAGCATGATCTTTGAACTTGGCTAGTTTTCTGAATTTGTTAGAGGGGCAAAGGAAAAGAGATCTTTTTGCCTCTGAAAAAGTGTATTGTGACAGAGAAAACAAAACAAGTCAGATGGACACTGTGGTGAGAAGTAAGGAGGAGTCAGTTCCTAAGAAGAACCTATAGACAGCAAGGGACATCGGGGTGTTTGGAACAGCCCTTCCCCCAGACTTAGGCTGGGAGGGAACTTCACATAAGAAGAGAGGAGGGCAAAGAGAGATCAGAGTCCAGATCTGTTATTCTCGTTCCTTGAAAGGACTGAGTTTCTCGCAATCTGTATCCTATCTGGGGAGGTAATCGTGTGAATTAGTTTTTCCTGGGAAAACCTGTGGCTTGCCCTAGAGTAACTCAAGGCAGTAAAATCCCCCGCTCCGGTGGGCAGTTTTTCTACTGCTCTGCGGAACTGCTTCCCAGTGCTGTCTTTTATTACTCCCAGTCTTGGAGAGCAGTTCTCTCCCATGGTGCAGTCTTCCTCCAGGCTCTGAGTCCTGCACTCGCCACTGCTCTTTGTTTACCTCTGCCCAGGCAGGGTCTGCCACATGCATCCAAAGGCTCCTTGCATCCTCTGCTTTCCTCTATCTATTTATCCCCTCAACTGGTACGTTACCTGTAATAAAAAGGTATGCAAGGGCATATACTTCCCACCTTTCTTTCCACTGAAGTGCAGCATGAGAAGATGAGGACTGTAGAAACAGAGGTTTGCATTTGAACCCTTACTTGTTGTTTAGTCTCTCAACTGTGTTCAACTCTTTGCGACCCTATGGACTGTAGCCCGCCGGGCTCCTCTGTCCATGGGATTTCTCAGGCAAGAATACTGGAGTGGGTTGCCATTCCTTTCTCCAGGGGATCTTGTGGATCCATGGATTAAACCCATTTCTCCTTCATTGGCAGTGAATTCTTTACTGCTGAGCCACCAGGGAAGCCTGTGGAACCCTTACTTATGAGCTAGCACTCATGTAACTGTGGGTAAGTTAGCATCCTGTTTATCTATAAGGGTACTAATACTTACTTGTCAGAATCCTAAATTACTTAATGAAGTACCATTTAATAAAACCTTGTGCAGTTCCTGTAACATAATCACTACTCACTAAGTGTTAGCATATTAAGAAGCAGAGACATTACTTTGCCAACAAAGGTCTGTCTAGTCAAGGATATGGTTTTTCCAGTGGTCATGTATGGATGTGAGAGTTGGACTGTGAAGAAAGGTGAGTGACAAAGAATTGATGCTTTGAACTGTGGTGTTGGGGAAGACTCTTGAGAAGACTCTTGAGAGTCCCTTGGACTGCAAGGAGATCCAACCAGTCCATTCTAAAGGAGATCAGTCCTGGGTGTTCTTTGGAAGGAATGATGCTAAAGCTGAAACTCCAGTACTTTGGCCACCTCATGCGAAGAGCTGAGTCACTGAAAAAGACTCTGATGATGGGAGAGACTGGGGGCAGGAGGAGAAGGGGATGACAGAGGATGAGATGGCTGGATGGTATCACCGACTCGATGGACATGAGTTTGGGTGAACTCCGGGAGTTGGTGATGGACAGGGAGGCCTGGCGTGCTGCAATTCATGGGGTCACAAAGAGTCGGACACGACTGAGCAACTGAACTGAATTTAACTGGTGTTATTTTCCTATTAATATTCACTTACTTATTCATTCATTTATTGATTTACTCATACATTTTGCAAATATTTAGTAAGAATGGAGTGTCAGACAGCCTGGGAAGTGTTGAAGATACAAGTTAAGACTTAGCCATGACCCTCAAGAGTCTCACTGTTTACAGAGGGTGAAGGACAAGTACACTGATGACATTTTTTCTAGAGAAACATGCTCTGGGAAGTTTGCTGAAGGAGTACAGAAGGACAGAAAATGGGCATGTAACCCAGCATAGGATGGAAGAGAGTCAGGGAGGTCTTCCTGGAAAAGTTGCTGTTTCTGTTGTATATTCTTATAAATCCATAGTGTTGGGGATGGAGTTAAAGGGAAAGCCATGTTCAATGATCTGGTGGTGGAGAGCCTGGCATGTTCAAAATAACACAGGGAATTCAGGACCCCACGCATGGAAAGAAGTGGCTAGATCTACAGATCTGCAGCTCAGGGTGGGGCTGTGGATACAGATGTGAAGGGTGTCAGCAGACAACTGTCACCCCTGGGAAATATTCCTGGGTTCCTCCTCCCCCTAAGAATGTAAAACTTGGCACCAAGGTGGTATAGGTGCCAATATGTACATTCCCAAGCCAGAAAGGCAAAACAGAAAGGGTATTAAAAAAGAATAATTTAATTTAAAGCAGCTGTAACCATCTATTCTCCACTTCTCTTTCCAATAATGATGTGGAGACCTAAGAAATTGAGGGGTGCAAATAAAATGTGAAAACTGAAAGCTGTTTCCTCAAGTCTGCTCTGTACAACTTTTTCTTTCTGTCTCCAGACCCAACACCCATCCTTGTCCTGCTAGAGGAGTTTCACTTTTTGTATCACTCTCAACCTGATCTGACGTTTTTTGCCTGGCCACTGATGATGTTTCAGAGTTCCCAAATCTTATTGGACAGTGGGTGCAGGGCCCCCTTTTCTACTGTGGGGGGTAGTCAGAGGTCACAATCATATTTTCTAAACAGAGAGACTCTTGGAACCTGCAGAAATATCTGAAGGGAGAAGAGCAGGTCAGGGCTTTCAGTCTGTTCCATCAAGTTGTGTTCTTCCCTCTTCATATTCATTCTGTTTATAAAAAAGTTTGTCTACCCCACAAGGTATGTTTAAATAATAATTAGTCTTACCAACTTTATTAACTATCTATTAAGAGCTTCAGTTAAAAGAACATGATTTATGTTAAGCTTGTTGAAATATTGGAATGAGTTCCTGGATCCCATTACTTGCGTAGACACTTCTGCAAAGCCAAGTTCTTTAGGCTGGAAACTCCTGAAATAAAATGGGATCATGTGAAATTTATCAATGAATGAAGGGACAGTAAATGTTCACTGAAAACACAGTAAAGACATTAACTTGGCTTTTTTTTTTTTACAGACTTTTACTTTGAAATTATGTGGAGCACTTTAAATATATGTTATATTAAAAAAAAAGAGGGGTTTTATGGCGATGTCCTGAGACTTTCAGAGAGAGCAGGGATTAACTTGAAATGTTAGGAGATAAGAGTGATCAAGAAAATCCTCTGAGCATGCACAGTTTATGTTCTCTCTCTCTTTTTAAAAAAATTATTCATTTACTTGGCTGTGCCAGGTCATAGCTGCAGCAGGTGGGATGGCATGGGAATTCTTAGTGGAGGCATGTGGGATACATTTCCCTGACCAGGTTGAAGCCGGGTCCCCTGGATTGGGAGCTTGGAGTCCTAGTCACTGGACCACCAGGAAAGTCCCCCTTTTTTGTCCCCAATCCAAATTTGAAGATCCAGCAGGTAAACAGCTCCTTAGGCATTTCTGAGGTCACACTAGTGAGGGTCCAGGGGTAAAGGTGAGAAAATAGAGGCACTGTGGTGCGACAAGGCTGTGTGGTTTTGCATGTGGAAGGTGGGAGTCAGTGTTTGATTGCTGGCTTCAGATTGTTCTCAAGTCGTGGATTTGGTTTCCAGGTTCTCAGACAGCATGAGAAGAATGTTAGATAACTCAAGACCCAGGAATCTAAAGTTCTTTGTAAAGGACATTCATATAAACAAAATTTTCTGAGTCTGGAAGACACTTAGGAATTCTCTCCAGTCATCTCATTGTATAGACCAAAAGCCAGCATCCAGGGAGGTGAACAGACTTGCCCAGGTTAATTGAGTGTCAGCCTTGGGACTGGAACTTATGGCTCTTCTCAGTCCGGGGTTATTTATGTGTTTTCTCCAGGTCAGCTTCACACATTCTGCTAGGCTAGGGTTAACAGGCTGCTCCTGGTCACATCACCCATGGCAACTCTCACTGTCCTCTCCCGGGCACCTCTGTTTTCAGGAAGTTCTCTGACTAATGGCAGTGGTGGTGGTGGTGGTGGGGGGAGGTCTTAAAAGCTAAGGGGAGGACCACAAGTGTTAAAGGTCTTCAAGCTAGTGAGGGTCAGAGATCCAGGCTAGGAAGTCACAAGTCAGGATCGGGAATGAAAGTGAAGGTGAAGTCGCTCAGTCGTGTCCGACTCTTTGCAACTCCGTGGACTGTAACCTACTAGACTCCTCTGTCCATGGGATTCTCCAGGCAAGAATACTGGAGTGGATTGCCATTTCCTTCTCCATGGGATCTTCCCAACCCAGGGATTGAACCCGGGTCTCCCGCATTGGAGGCAGACGCTTTAACTTCTGAGCCATCAGGGAAGCCTCAAGGATTGGGAATAGTGGGTTGTAAATCAGGGGAAAATTCTCAACAGAGAAAGACCATCCCATGTTTGAAACAGGGAGGACAAATGGGTTGACTGTGGGGCCAAATGCCTAATCATAAGGTATTTTTGTTTCCTGACTCCCCTGTAGCAAAAGTGAAGGTAACTTGAAGCGGTCTGACAACAAAGGGTAGAGAAAAACTTGAAAACCACAGCACCCAGGCGAGAGATTTCCAATTTAGCTGCTTATATAAACTGGAGGCGAGGTCCTTTGCTCTGTCTCCTGATTCTGCTCCTCTGATTGCAGACATGGCCACTGTCATCAATGTGAGTTGATTTGATACTGAGGGTGGGGAAAGGGAGAGGACCTCTGAGACATGGGAGAGAACTGGGAATGGATGAGGGATAGTGCTGGGTGGTGAAGGGGGAGGAGGTTGCTGGAAAGGCATCTGGAAGGGGAGGAGATAGGCATTGTTACTTACTGAATGTGAAGAAAGTTTCCATGAAGAGAACCAGGTCGCTTGGCTCGTGATTTCTCTTGCATTGAGACCTTGCACTGGTCATACTTAGGGGTACATGGTAGGAAGCGGGAGTGGGCTTTGTGCTCAGCAGGGCTGGCAAGACTTGAAAGTATGGAAATATTTTCCTGATCTTTTCTCTCTTACCCTGTTTAGGCCTCCAGGGCTCTTAAGCTTTCTTCTTTTACCAAAAGAGAGGTCTGCAGAATTTATTTATTCTAAGTTGTTAATGCCTGTGTAAGACTATATGCTCTACAAAAGAACTTGGAATGAGACTAATGCTTAGCACAGAAGTGTGAGAGTTCAGTGAAGAAATGCCTGTGGCATCTAGTTTGGGAAGGTATTTTGAATGAAGCTTGAAAGAGGTTCTCCAAGACTTTCAGGTGATAGCACAGGAGTGAGATTCCCTGTGTTCATATTATTGAAATAAGACTCAGATGTAGTCCCTACTTTCTGTGAGTGGGACCCTGGTCCAATTAAAGGAGGGATCATATTCTACAACAGGTGGATATAAGAACACAGGAAACAGATGAACAGGTGATATTGAACATAGCTTCACTACAATGTGTGAATTATTATTTAAAGCATTAAGAAAGAAACTAACAGTACAGAAAAGATGTGTCCTAAACAGAATTTCCTTCCAAAGAAGTCATGGTCATGGAGGACAGCCATGTGAGTATTCCATTAGGGCTGTCAAGTCTTGGGAATTCTGTTTGAGAGCTGTTTTCAGATCTGGCATACATCTTTGGATGCTTTTTAGTTATATTTAGTTTTCGACATTTGACAACATTTATCTGGAGACGAGACAGGTAAATAAGATAGGAAATTATCAATAACATTTTGCAATGGATAAGAGGACAAAGGGATAAGACTGGTTTTCTTGCATTATGACCTGGAAATTTCAAAAACAAGTTTGAAACAAGGGAGGGGCACAGCTTGTTGTAAAGGATCTGGAGCACCAGACTGGCAGTGAAGGGTGGGAGCAATGAACGGGGGGGCACGAAGGGTGTAGAAGAGGGCAGGCATTCTAGGCAACTGTCTCTTGGCCTTTTTTGTCCAGGTGACTGTCAAATCTGAGGAATGGAGACCAATGACCTTCACTGCCCATCCAGGAGACAGAATAAATAAGATCAAGGAACATATCCAGTCTTAGACCAAGGTTCCCGTGCTGGATCAGATCCTCCAGCTGGGCTCGAAGACCCTAAAACCGGAGAGAACTCTGTCATCATATGGCATCGACAAGGAGACGACCATCCACCTCACCCTAAAGGTGGTGAAGCCCAGTGATGAGGAGCTGCCCTTGGTTTTGGTGGAGCCTGGTGATGAGGGGCAGAGGCATGAGCTCCAGGTGCGAAGGTCCAGCTCAGTGACCCAGGTGAAGGAGATGATCAAGATGAAGACCGCTGTATCCCCTAAGAAGCAGATTGTGAAATGCAATGGAAAGAAACTGGAAGATGGGAAGACCATGGGAGATTATGACATCAAAAAGGGCGATTTACTCTTCCTGACACCTCCCTGCATTGGCGGGTAATGACCCTTCAGATGGAGTGACAGCAGAAACGAAAGAGCTCATTTCCTTTTACTTCTTACTCACTAACCACACCCTCTGAAAATCTCCCAAAATTAACATGAAAGATAAATAGAAAGAGCAGATTTAGGTTGGGCTGCTGAAGATTGTTGTAGAACATTTCTAATTCATTGATTCTTTCATTCTCACGATTGAATAATTGCAAAATTGCAGATAATACATTATATGTTGATATGTTAGAATATACTGGAATTTGAACACCTGTTAGAGGTAACTTCAAAGCCAGCTTGCAGTTGAACCCTGAATTGGCTCTGACTCATAGGAAAATTCTTATTTCCTTCCCAAGCAACAAGAGTACATTTTAGGTTGTGCTCCATGTTCTTCTAATTACTGTTTGCATCTATTTTTTAGCGCAGTGCTTCTTCTATCATATCAAAAATTGTTGAGCTACATTTACTTTCTACTTATAGAGAATAGCGAAATGCTTTATTATGAAGTGAACTGTTTAGTGTGATGATTCCAATCTTACTAATAAATAATTTAGAAATTCAATCAAATGACTTCCCCTCGCCTTATTTAAAGCTATTTGTTATGAAGTGAAACTTGGCAGCATGCCCCTTTCTACTCTGTTTCTCACACTCTTATTAAACCATTCTTATTTCTGGGGATGATGGTGGTCATGGCAAGATATTCACGGTGGGGATCTAGAGATTTTATGCCTCTAGTGGGGAGTAGATGTACTTTAGGTGGGAACAGATTTTAGAAAATTGAGTGATTGTGGAACAGTCTCGGTCCTGACTGCCTTAGGCTCTAGCAGGTCTTCTCTGGGTTGTATAGGGGCTGAGGATTGGTTTCTGGGTTGATTCCAACACTGCCCACAGTCTGGCTAGTGGAGTGTTCCCCTCTCTGCTTCCCTCCATCTCTCTCCCTTCCTTTACTCCTATGTCTCATCACCTTAGGTCTCCTTCCCAATCACCTATATGTTTTTCTTGCAGCCTGAAACATGTCCAGCGTCCTCCCCACTAGTCTCTTCTCTTGTTTATAACTGTCTCAAGAACCACTTCCTGCAGAAGCCTTTCTGAATGTAACACCACTCAGCACAGACCGCACTTACAAGGTGTTGCTCACTGTAATTATGGATCAAGTTCTCTGGGGCAGGCACTGTTTAACTGGGTAGGAGGGCATTTGTTTGCACTGATTCCCTGCAATGAGAGACCATGTCTTCTTTTTTTTTGGATGGAATCTCCACAGGGCTGAGTCTATGATTTTATTGTCACTTAGGGATATGTCTGATGACAGACACCATGGCGTCTTCCATGGCCTCTTCCACTAGACTGGGATCTTCAAATATCTCTTACCAGAATACGGACTCTTGACTTGGGGATATGGTAAGCCTGAAGATGGGAAAGGTCTCCTCAAATCTCACTTCTTATTTTGATCCGCTTAGGAGAAAGCCCAAGGGCCATTTTCCCCTCACTAAACCTGCACAGTTAAAGGACATGGCAGGGGGTTTCCCTACAGCACAAGAACCTTTCCTGATGGGAGGAAGGGATCTCCCCATTAACCATGGGCTTCTTAAGGACAAATCTTACGGATTCTTGTAGAGAAATGAACAGTCTGAAGGCTAAACCCTTTCCGCTGGGCATTCCCATCCTTTGGCCCTGGGGTAACACTCCCCTCCTTCCCCTCCCCGCCTGACTCACTGTGCATCTTGCCCTCTCCCCACACCCCCAGGAGCCTCTTCGCTGCCCCCTTCACTTCCTTATTCCTGAGGGTGTAGATGAGTGGGTTGAGGGCCGGTGTGACTACAGTGTAGAAAAGAGAAATGAACTTGCCCCGCCGTTGGCTGTAGTTGTGCGTGGGCTGCAGGTAGGTGTAGATGGCTGAGCCATAGAACAGGCAGACGGCTGTCAGGTGAGACCCACAGGTGCCCACCGCCTTCCTGCGGCTGCCTCTCGTCCTCATGCCCCATATAGCACGGGCCACGCCGCCATAAGAGGCCAGGATGACGGCGGACGGCACCAGCAGGATGAACACGCGGGCAGCAAACATCTGGCGCTCGGTGGAGTCCTGGCCGCCGCCGTCGCAGGCCAGCTGGAGCAGCGCGGGCAGCTCGCAGATGAAGTGGTCTACCCGACCGGGCGCGCACAGCGGCCGAGCGGCCAGGAGCGCGGTTTGCGCCGCAGAGTCGGTGAGGCCAGCGAGCCAGGCGGCACCGGCCAGAGCGTGGCAGAGGCGCGGGGAGGCGAGGCCGGCGTAGCGCAGCGGACGACACACGGCGGCCGCGCGGTCCAGAGCCATCACCGCCAGGAGGACGCACTCGGCCGAGCCCAGCGCCAGCGATGCGCACAGCTGAGCCAGGCAGCCGCCGCGCTCCAGCCTCAGCGCCCGGCCGCGCAGGTTGGCCAGCAGCGGTGGCACCATGCTCGTGGTGAAGCCCGCATCCACCAGGGCCAGGTGGCAGAGGAAGTAGTACATGGGCGTGTGTAGTCGCGGCTCGCGCACCGCCAGCAGCACCAGCGCCGAGTTGCCCATCAGAGTCAGGAGGTAGCAGAGGAGGACGAGGACGAAGAGGACAGGCTGCAGGGAGGGCCAGTCAGAGAAGCCCAGCAGGAGGAAGCGCCCCTCTGTGCTGTGGTTGCCCTAAAGAGGGAAACTCGCAGGTTTGGAAGGACAACACACAGAGCGATGGGTCCCTTACAAGCAAAAGGAAAACTCAGACCATGGGAGGGGGGAGGGGGACAGACGGCAGCACACACACGCTTAGGCGTTCACTGGAGCTCATTTGCAGATCTGAACCCTTAGTTTAGGAAGGCAGCCATATATTAGTATACTCGAGTTATATATTTACCAGAAAATTCTATGAGGAAATATAATCTCCCTCTTAGAGATGAACAGACTTGGGCTCAGTAAGGTAAAGCATCCCAAGGTCATAGATAAGTGAGTGGCCCTGTCTTCAGGACTGTTTGATTTCCAAAATCAGTGTTTTATCAATGGCTTTCCTGCCAGAAGGAGAAAATTTTAATTTGTGGTGAATCTCTCTTCTAGGCTGTGTCCAATGTTCATGCCACTCCTGCTTACCAGCTGCTGTGATGAGCGTGAACAACACAAATGGACACATATATACCAGCCTTTAAATCCACAGTCATCTGGGTAGAGAAAGACCACTAGTCAGGAGACCTGGGTTTCACCTAGTAGAACTCCCTTTGGCCAATGATTTGATATGGGGACGTCACTTCATTTCCTCCCCACCTCAATGTTTTTCATGTGTGAACCATTGAGTATGAACTAAATGACCTCTGAGCTTCCTGTACTACCTTCCTGGCTCTCATTTTAATAAATTTTTTTCACTTTAATAACTATTTTTCAAGCAAAGTAAAAGTGGATGCAAAAGTCTTAACCTTGAGGTAATGCCGAGTCAAATTTCTAACTACAGAAACCATCATGGTTGATGTGATGGATAAAACTCACATAGAAATCTGCCTACTGCATGGTCGCTGACAGGTATCATTGTAAGGATAACTTATTTTAAAAATCATATTCACTGTTCTTAAATTATAGTCCTGTATTTTTTATTGTTCAGAAAAGAACCTTCTTCCCCCAATACAATATTGTATTTGTATGGTTCTCTCATTTATCTTCATTAAGCAGAACAAGTATTAATGTTTTGATTAACAATAAGGGTTTGGGGGACTTCCCTGGTGGTCCAGGGGCTAAG
Organism: Nanger dama; assembly: GCA_917880005.1. Taxonomy (NCBI): domain Eukaryota; kingdom Metazoa; phylum Chordata; class Mammalia; order Artiodactyla; family Bovidae; genus Nanger; species Nanger dama. The sequence goes on from CAKJTW010000032.1 coordinate 2,400,744, forward strand.
ACTTGGCACTCCCAATGCAGAGACCCTTTGTTTAATCCCTTGTCAGGGAACCAGATCCCACATGCCACAACTAAGAGTTCACACGACACAACAAGAGTCCCTCATGCCACAGTGAAGATACTTTATGCTGCAACCAAGATCCGGCACAGCCAAACATTGATAAATAAATCTGGGAGTCAGACTGCCCCTGTTCCATTCTTGCTTCTCTCATTTCTTACCTTGGCCAATGTTGTCTAACCTCTCTGTGCCTCAGTTTCCTCATGTGAAAGTAGAAGTGGTTAAGTAGGTCAAACAGGTCAAGCTCTTAGATCAGTTTCTGACAATGTATTAGACGGTGAATAAATGTTAACTATTAACCCCTATTTCATATCAGGAAATAGGCTTCTAGAGGGTTCCTACACTAGGTAAGGACAAAACTGGTGTGTGAATTTATATCCCTTTTCATATATTCACTCTGACCTTATGTGAAAAGTTAGATAATATCCTTATTTTATATAATACAGAGGAGGGCAATTGACGTTAAATAACTTGCTCAAAGTCACATAGTTTGTAAATGCCTCTCAGGATTTCAACCCAAATCTGATTAATTCAGGGATCCTTGCTTTTTTAAATGAACCAGGCTCTAATATACTAAGGATTGTGATGGATAAAATTCCTTACAATGATTTACTTTTATTTCTGGATAATATTATAGTCATATCAAAGATGAAAAAAGTATGAAAGCTGACATTTAGGCTATGGTTCAATGGCGTTAGGGACGCTGAGTCATAAAAAGTCAAATTTTCTAATTCTGTGGCTACACAGATACACAACAGTTCAGCCAGGCAAGCCTTAAGACATTCTTCTGCAAACCCACCAAACTCTGAAAACAGGCACTCAGTGGTAAAATTGCACTGACATCTTACCGCAGGTGCACACACATTCCCAAACAAGTAGCTCAGACACATTTGTACACACACACGAACACCTCATAATCCCCCTCAAGCATCCAGAACACAAATATGTTGTAAAAATATTCTCATGTGTCCTCACACATCATTTGGTGTTTCAGAACGCACCCCTCATTCATAAGACCATTTAAAAAAAGTGGGATGTGGTAATAAGCCTACCTTCATGTCTTATTCTTTGGCACTGATGTTTAGGCCTTCAACTAACAGATGAGAAGCTGGTCTCTTGCTCCTGCTCTGGATTCTCTGGGTTTGAAGTGGCCGTGGGAGGGATGAAAGAAAGGCCAAGTCACATGACTGTTATCTCTGGAATGGGTGCTTGAGATCACAGCAGTTATCTTAGGGAAGAAGACTTAGGGTGGGTGCTTCTTGCTGGTCAGCAGAGGAATGAATAGAATGTTCTGGGGCAACAAGCCCCTGAAGTCTTGGGATACACTGAGATCCAGGTAGAGGTGGTGATGCGGGTTCCCGGAGAACCCTGTAATGAGGTGTAGACAAGGCGAAGACCTGACCCTTGTGGTGATGGCGAATCAGTATTGGTGGTGGCAGCAAAGATGTCTTTTCTTAAAAATGTTTTATAAAAAAAAAAAGCCCACATTCATTTTATTAGATTTGATTCCTATGTGTTCAAAACAAACAAAAAAGAAGCATAAAAATGTTTAAAAAAATAGAGAAAAGTCTACATCCCAATTTATGTGTTTAAATAAAAAAAAGCGTAAAAGTTTTTTTAAAAGAAAAAGTTCATATCCCATTTTATTAGATTTGACTCTTTATGTATTTAAAACAAACAAACAGCATAAAAATATTTTTAAAAAAATAAAAAAACATGTCCTTCCTGATTCTCAAGGGCAGAGCAGTTGTAGAGAATGAAGAAGGAGCCAGGGAATTAACTGATTCCTATTATTTAGAGAGAGGGTGGAGCTCTGGGGGACTCTATGACCCTCTCCCATGATTAGTCCTTTGTATGGAGGTGTCCGGAGAGAGAGCTTTCCCAGGGTAGGCAAGGGAAAATGCTAGAGGGAACGGTCCCTTTGGGTAGAGTGTCCCTGACAGTGTGTGGAAGCCAGAGGCAGCACGATTCCTTCTCACATTGTTGCTACTCTTAATTTTTAACTGGTTGAGGATTTCATTCTCTGTTGGGTGACCTTCAGCCAGCTGTTCAACCTTAGTGATTCTTGGTGTCACCATCTGTAAAACGTAGGTAGCAACCCTGACCTGTGGGAGATGTTACAGATTCAATGAGGTCATCCTCAGTTTTGAATGCAGCTTCAGCTCTCACTTCATCAGCTTTACCCCCAACACTCATCATTGCTGTTATTTCCCACCTCACTCACTTTGCTTTCTTTTGAAACACACACACAAATTTATGCACCACTTTACATCCCCACCAACAGCACACCAGGGTTCTCTTCCCCACATCCTCACCAACACTTGTTATCTCTCTTGTCTTTTTGATGATAGCTGTTATAATAAGTGTAAGGTGATGTCTCATTGTGCTTTTTTTTTTTTTTTTTTGGTGGGAGGAGGTCTGTGATGGGTCTTAGTTGTGGTGTGCTGGTTCTCTATTTGTGGTACTCAAGGTTAGTTTCTCTGAGGCGTGTGGGATCTTAGTTCCCAGGCCAGGGATTGAACCTGTGTTTCCTTCATTGAAAGGCAGATTCTTAACCACTGGACCACCAGGGAAGTCCAGTCCCCTCTCATTGTGGTTCTGAGTTGCATTTCCCTGATGGCTAGTGATGTCAAGCGCCTTTTAATGTTCCTGGTAGCCCATTTTTATGACTTTGGAAAAAACATCTATTCAGATCCTTTGTCTGTTTTTTAATCAGATTTTTTTTTCCTGAAATATATCTGTTCAAGTCCTTTGACAATTATTTAACTGAATTTATTTTGCTAGTGAGTTGTATATGTTTTTGTTTGGAATATTAACCCCTTATCAGATAATATGGTTTACAAATATTTCCTCCCATTCTGTGAGCTGCCTCTTTTGGGGGCCTAGTGAAGACACTTGAACCCAGAAACCTTCACCATGGTCCCTTTGATCTTTCCATGTCGCTCAGGATCTTTCAGAATCCTTGTATTCTTCTTGAAATTAACTTAAATGATTCCTGCCTCAATAAGAGTGTTGGAAGGTTGGAGAAGTATGTGACTTTCTCCAGTGCCCCCTCTCCCCAGATAGAGCCAGTAGTCTGAGGTCTGGCATTCAAGGCTTCTAAGAATCCAGCCTCAAGTTTCCAGGCCCGGCATGTGTTCTGCTTTTTCTCACATAAACTTGCTGCCCTGGTGGGGCTGGGTGACTCTTTGTGCATCCCCACCTCTGTATCTTCACTTGAAGGAATGCCCTCCTTGTCCCCTTGCACCAACCTCATTCCTCCCCACCCCTCCAGCTTCAAAACAAGCATCACCTCCTCCAGGAAGTCTTTCCAAGCCTCTTCTCATTTGCCATAGCCTTTAGAATTTGCAAAAACAAACAATCTTTTTTCACCTTCTGCTTTTCATTATAGGGCTTCCCTGGTGGTCCAGTGGGTCAGAATCTGCCTGCCAATTCAGGGGCTTGGGTTCAATCCCTGGTCCAACATCTCTGGAGGACCCAGCGCTCCTGTTTCTCAGCCCCATGGCACTGAGTTTCTCCCACTTTCCTCGCCTCTTCCCTAGTTGACCCTTACAGTAACAGCATATACCCTAGAGAGACAGAGAGGCTGCCCCGGAACAGAGTGAGCACCCACTCATATTTTCTGGACCGAGCTGAAGCCTTTGTCTCTATTCCTCACCCACTCCTGCTTCCTGCATCTCTTTCCTGGCCCTCAAGGGAGATCCTCTTCTGCCAGGCTCTCCAGTCCCTCCCTGGGACCCTGGTCTGTGAATCCCAGAGAACCTGGGGAGGAGGTGAAGCAGGGGGATCTGGGAGTGCAGGCTGGGGAAGTGAGATCCATGGGTGAGTGTGATGCTCCTTAGCTCCTAAAAGAGGTTGGCCCAGGGAGCCCAGACACCAATTTCCCTGTGAGCTAGTGAGTTTTCCTCTGGGCTTTTGTGGTGGTCCTTCTTTTTCTCCACCAGCGGGTCACCCTGCCTGCACCTCTCCTTTTCGCATCCCAGTCACCTCCCACTTCAGTTCTGCAGAGTGAGGGAGGAGGCCACTTCCAGAGCTGATGCCTAGGGGTGGGGCGCACTTTAGAGGGTGGTCCTCTGGCGATGGGAAAGTCTGGGGAGAGAGGCAGGGAAGAGGAAGCCTGAGGGAAAGGGAAGTGGGAGGTGAAGAGGAGGGCCAGGGGTTGTTGTGGGCAAGGGCAGGATCCGAGAATAGAGCAGGATGTGAATAGGGGTGATAGCTTGTAGGTGTCAGGTTCAGGGAAGCAGAATGGAGTAGGGGGTGATACCCTCAAGAATGGGATCTCTAATGGCCTCCTCAGCTTAACTTTCCCCTATCTTCATCCTCCCCAGACTAACAGTGATGTCCATGCACACTGCAACTGGGGTTCAGGAAGAATGTGGCCTCTTGACTTCCCCCTCGTCTTTTCTTCTACCTCTTCCTCTTTCCTACTTTTGTGGCAATGCTGTGTTCCTTTTTCTTTTGCTCTTTGGGCTAGTACTCAGCCACCTCTTTCCTTTGACTCCATCTCACAAGCCTGACTGTTTCAATTTTCTCTGAACCCAAAGCTCTGACTTGTCTTATGACAAAACCAGGTGGGCGGGATTCATTCATTTGTTCATTCAGCATGTATGTTGAGGCAAGATCACAATGGCCAGAGACTTGGTTGGGCCAAAGGAGACCTAGGATTCTGGTTCTGCACTAGGTAGCTTTGTGACCATGGACACATTTAAGTCTCTCTATGTCTTTGTTTTCTCATCTTCCAAATGATGAGATTAGACCAGATAAGCCCATTTTTCTGCTCAGATGCCCTATTGACTCCTGGATGCTGGAGTTATGTTTATTAAGCAGTGCTGGCCACCTAGTTCATTTGGTCTCATTGGTTCAGGTCACTCTGCCTTTATCTGCACCTTATGCCATCCTCCTCTCTGTGTCTTTGAATCTTGCTTCCTTTTCATATTTGAATGTCCTTTCTTGTCCTTCAGCCCTTATGGATATCATCCTTGGGCTCTCATGCTATTCCAGGGTTGCTGACATTTGAGGAGGTGGCTGTGAGTTTCTTCTGGGAAGAGTGAGGGTGTCTGGACTCTGTTTTCCTTGTAAACCTCCTCATCCTGGAATGGTCATTCTGCATGTCTCTCCCTCTCCCCGCACCCCTCCCTGCCCACCCATATGGCTTCTCATCTGCTGGGTTTATATGCAGCTTACAGCTCTCTCTGAGTCTTTAAGCGAGTTTCATCTGTCAGTACTTCTTAGCCCTAACACCCAGATCTCATTGTATTTTAATCCTTGCTTTGCTCAGTTGGGTGGGTGAAAGGAGAAACTCCAGCCTAAGTGGGTTCATGCTAAAGTTTAGGAAAGTATTCTTGAATAAACACTTTTCAAATTGTTGGATGTGAGAAATGGAATATTTCCTGCCATATTAGTGAACAACGATGTCACAGTCCACAGTTGTCAGCGATTCCAGACCTCCAATGTGAGCCTAAAGGCACTCAGGAAGAAGAATATCTGAGATCTAATAGTCATCAGGTTGCAGCCACTCCCTACAGTGAGCCCAAGGGAACTCAGGATGTGAAAAACACCAGATGCTGGCCCCAGATAGCTGAGATGGATATGAAAGGAATGATTTCAGTTAACCCAGATTCTTTCTTGCATCCTCCCATACACAGAAAGGTGCTAAATTCCTTAACTTGAGATATCTGATTTTCTTTAATTAACAATAATCTTTTGATATTTAGACTATCTGCTCTTTGTTGTAAAAGAGTTACAACCTGGCTTCTTTCCATCAGCTCCTCAGAGCAGGTCTCTCAGGGTCACTTGAGATGCTCTCTCCTGGGCTTGAAGTCCTAAAAATTCCCACCGAGTAAAACAAAGGTCAACTTTTAGGTTGTGAATATTTTTAAGCTGACAGATGCATTTGGTCAATTTCTAGAGCCCTCCCATTATCGTTTTTTATAAATCTATAGTTTTTGTTGGTGGTGGTGGTGAGAGTATCTGCTCAGTGCTTGCCTCACTCAGATATTTTAAAAGTTCCCCTCCACCTTAACCTTCCTAACCCCTAACTAATGATAAGGTAAGTAGAATCAGGAAATTAAATCTACTAAGACCAAGTAGAAACAACCTTTTATTTGCTTTCTTTTTGAAAGGTCTGAGTTTCTTGCGAGGATCCAGACCATGGAGTCTGAAGTAACCCTGGACACTTCCCCCTTTCCAAGTGCTTCATTCAGCACATATTTATTAAACAGCTTTATAATCATACAGACCTGTTAAGTATGTCTTATTTTCCCCATTTTACGATGAGGAAGAAGGCTTGGGGATCCTGAGTGATTTGCTTCACGCGTCAATATTAGCCTCTTACACGAATCTGCCAATTTGCCCTGCATTTCAGTTCCACCCATCTAGAACCCTGGCTTCTGCTTTCCCCTACAGGGGACATCATGAAATCCCTTCCCGGCCCAGGAGGTCTGTGAGGCAGGGACTCTTCCCCCAGCCCTGCCCAGTGGGGATGAGGTCTCCGAGGAGCCTTCTGACAAGGTTCTCTACTGGTGCCCCTCGAGGGTAAGGAACTGACCCTTTGCACTGCCATCGACTCTCCGTGATGACCCTTTTCTGCTCCAGACCCGCGCGAGCCTTACGAGTGCCCGCGGCGGGGCAAGGGCGTCAGCCACCCTTCCAAAGGGAACCGCCAAGAGCGCAGCCCCAGGGGCAAGAAGCTTTTCCAGGGTCCACAGCTCAATCGGAGCCCGAGCTGGAGCTCAGATCCGACTTGCCACTGCTGCAGGCACCACGGGGAGGCTCCTTTCTGCCGCGCCGTCCGCAAAGCGTGCGCATGCGTGTGCACGTGCGCTGATGCCTGCGCAAATCATTGGCTGCATCTCATCATGCTGGAGCACCAGCGAATCTACAGGGGCCAGCAGCCCTACCATGGCAGTGAGTTTCGACAAGTGTTTCCACCTTGGCTAAGACCCGGCACCGGCGCATCCATGGTGCAAGAGGCCCCACAAGTGCGCGGACTGTACCAAGTGTTTCAGCCACCGCGCAAACCTCACTCCTCACAGGCGGGTCCCCACTGGCGGGAAGCCCGGCAAGACAAGTGGCGGGATGGCTGGAGCTCGCACCTCATCCCGCATCTGTGGCTGGGGATGGCTACGACCAGGGCTTCAGCAGATGGTCGCGCATCGCAGGGTCCATATGCACGAGAAGCCCTAAAGCTGCGCGACCGACCTGGGTGCAGGGGGTGCGGGGGTGGGGGCAGCAGGAGCTTCAGTCCTAAAACAACCTCATCACGTCCAGAAGCTGCAAGCCTTTGGCCACCTGATGCGAACAATCGACACTCAGGGAAAGACCCTGATGCTGGGGAAAGATTGAAGGCAGGAGGAGAAGGGATGATATAAGATGTGATGATTGGATGGCAGCACCGACTCAACAGACATGAGTTTGAGTAAGCTCTGGGAGATGGTGAAGGACAGGGAAGCCTGGCGTGCTGCAGTGATGGGGTCGCAAGGAGTCAGACACGTCTTAACTACTGAACAACAGCAACCAGGGTTTTGCCTTTTCTCAAAGCGAAGAAGAACTAAAGAGACTCTTGAGGAAAGTGAAAGAAGAGAGTGAAAATGTTGGCTTAAAACTCAACATTCAGAAAACTAAAATCATGGCATCAGGTCCCATCACTTTGTTGTAGCCACGAGTTCCAGGAAACAAACTCACTCAGAAGGACAATGCAGATAGTGGAGTGTGTTAGGACCTAACTGGAGCCAAAACAGGCTCTAAGGGGCAGGCTAGGTCTGAGGTTTAATCTCTAGGAAAGCTGAGGCACTGGGAACTCCCACAGGCGGTGTAGCTTGGCCAATAGGAGCTATCCCCTGAGAAAGCCGAGCGTGTGGGAATCTAGCCAATTAGTAGATGCCAAGAGACCCTTGTAACCAATCCGCCTTTGCCTACTCCCTGTCTTTGTTCTAAGTTTATAAATACTGCTGTACTTCAGGGCTCAGGGGGCCCCCTTGCCTTACTCCACTGTATTGGATGCGGCAGGGTGCCCTAACTCGAGTTAGCAGTAAATAAACTCCCTTCTTGCTTTTGCATTGCCTTGATGGATTTGTTCTCTCAGTTTATTTGGGGATTTGGCCACGGAGCATAACAGAGTGCAGTTTATTACACCAACAGGCCCAAGGCAGAGTCTCCTCTTAGCCAAGGACCCCGAACAGTTTTTGTGAAAATCTTATATACCCTAAGTGTACATGCAGAAACCCGCCTCCCCAAATTCCCTGAAACTAGTCTGAACAAAGGAAAAGAAAGATACAATCAAAGTTAACCCGTGATTCATATGCCTTAAGGCTAGGTACCTAACACTGGACAGCTATCAATAGGCCTGTGGTCATACCCCAATAAGCATAATAGAATGTATGGTTCTATTTGGTTACCCAGATAATTAGGGTATTCTTTTAGGCTACGGAGAGCTCTGGGGCTCTTCCTTCCGGGGGCCTGGTTTTCCAGTTGGTATGCTGCTTCCATAGATACTGGGTATATAGCTCAAAGTTCACAGTTCGGCCCAAGATGGAGTCCTGCTTTCAAGATAGAGCCTGTTCTGTTTCCTCCTTCAACTTCATGGCAAATCGATGAGAAAACAATGGAAACAATGAGAGAGTTTGTTTTGGGGGGCTCCAAAATCACTGCAGATGGTGACTGCACCCATGAAATTAAAAGATGCTTGCTCCTTAGAAGAAAAGCTATGACCAACCTAGACAGCATATTAAAAGCAGAGACATTGCTTTGCCAACAAAGGTCCATCTAATCAAAGCTATGGTTTTCCCAGTAGTCCTGTATGGATGTGAGAGTTGAACTATAAAGAAAGCTGAGCGCTGAAGAATTGATGCTTTTTAACTGTGGTGTTGGAGAAGATTCTTGAGAGTTCCTTAGAGTGAAGGAGATCCAACTAGTCCATTCTAAAGGAAATCAGTCCTGAATATTCATTGGAAGGCCTGATGCTGAAGCTGAAATTCCAATACTTTGGCCACCTGTTGTGAAGAACTGACTCATTGCAAAAGACCCTGATGCTGAGAAAGATTGAAGGCGGAAAGAAAAGGGAATGACAGAGGATGAGATGGTTGGATGGCATCACTGACTTGATGGACATGAGTTTGAGTAAGCTCTGGGAGTTGGTGATGGACAGGGAAGCCTGGCATGCTGCAGTCCACGGGGTCACAAAGAGTCGGACATGACTGAGTAACTAAACTGAACTGAGTGGCCTTCAGGCAAATCTCTGGGGTTGGTGGTTACTAAGTAGGGTTTCTAAGCAAGCCTCAGTCCTTCCTGCCTCTTCAGTTTCTTCCATGCCCCATCCCAGAAGTGTAAGAAATCCTAGAGAGCATCAGACAGCTAATCCCTGGGTCCTCAGGGAATGATACTGGAGCAGAAGGTATGGGGCAGGTGGTATGCGCTCAGGTTAAATCTGTCTGTAGAGTTTTCTCATCTAACTTACATCATCTTATTTTCTAAGGTTTTTACTCTCACTTGTTGGAGCCCCTGGTCTGTCCCATGGGAGAAGATAAAGAGGGAGGAGCAGGTGGCCCCCTTTTGAAGAGGTCCCCTGAAATATTTTCACCTCGTAAATGACCTGAGCCCTGCAGCCCAAGTGTCCTCATTTGTACCAGCCCATGGTCAACTTGCTCCTCCTCCCTCACCCAAATCTTCGGTTTTCAGAGTTCTGAATTTTGGTGTTTCGGGGTTGTGTTTTCTGCAGAATTGTACTCTGCTTCACTTAACAGGTGCAACTTCCTGCCTAAGTGTTGCATTAGGGCAGGATGTGGTGCGAGTCTGTGTGACTAGCAATTAAAAGGCCAAACAAGCAACATTCTTTGAGTTTCCACAGAACTCAAAACAGGAGTTAGAAGTTAAACACAGGGGAGATGGTGGTGGAAAGTTAGCGGCCCTGTTTCCTCTCAGCACTTGATGTTTTCTGGTTGAAGAGGTGTCAGAGGTGATATGGTGAGGGTAGCAATACCATTCTTTGCTCAGTCCTCTAACTGAAAATCAGACTTTATGGAGGTGAAAGTTATCACCAAATTCCACTGGATGCACCTCCTGGAGGTTGGTACTTCCTATATGTTTCCTCCGACGTTTCCCTTCAATCAGCTGTCTTTTTGCTGGAAGAAAATTATTTTTAAGCTTGTGGTTGGTGGAAGCCAGCACTTCTCTTTCTAGATGAATTATTTGACTAGCCCCACGTTCCTGTGCAGTCTTGGCAACTGGTTTGAAAATATTTTCATTTTGACTTTCTAATTCTCCTGAACTTTCCTGGAGCCTATCAAGTTCTGCCCAGGGGCCTTTCCCTATGTTGTTGCATACTATACACTTTAGGTCAAAATATCAGGAGTTCCAAAGAATAAAGGAGAGATGCAAAGAAATAGAGGAAAACAACAGAATGGGAAAGACTAGAGCTCTCTTCAAAAAAAGTAGAAATACCAAGGGAACATTTCATGCAAGTTTAGTTCAGTTCAGTTCATTTCAGTCGCTCAGTTGTGTCTGACTCTTTTCGACTCCAGGAATCGCAGCACGCCAGGCCTCCCTGTCCATCACCAACTCCCAGAGTTTACTCAAACTCATTCCATTAAGTCAGTGATGCCATCCAGCCATCTCATCCTCTGTTGTCCCCTTTTCTGCCTACCCCCAATCTCTCCCAGCATCAGAGTCTTTTCCAGTGAGTCAACTCTTCGCATGAGGTGGCCAAAGTATTGGAGTTTCAGCTTTAGCATCAGTCCTTCCAATGAACATCCAGGACTGATCTCCTTCAGAATGGACTGATTGGATCTCCTTGAAGTCCAAGGGACTCTCAAGAGTCTTGTCCAACATCACAGTTCAAAAGCATCAATTCTTTGGGGCTCAGCTTTCTTCACAGTCCAACTCTCACATCCATACATGACCACTGGAAAAACCATAGCCTTGACTAGACGGACCTTTGTTGGCAAAGTAATGTCTCTGCTTTTGAATATGCTCCCTAGGTTGGTCATAACTTTCCTTCCAAGGACTAAGCATCTTTTAATTTCATGGGTGCAGTCACCATCTGCAGTGATTTTGGAGCCCCCAAAATAAAGTCTGACACTGTTTTTACTGTTTCCCCATCTATTTCCCATGAAGTGATGGCACCAGATGCCACGATCTTCATTTTCTGAATGTTGAGCTTTAAGCCAACTTTTTCACTCTCCTCTTTCACCTTCATCAAGAGGCTTGTTAGTTCCTCCTCACTTTCTGCTATAAGGGTGGTGTCATCTGCATATCTGAGGTTATTGATATTTCTCCCAGCACTCTTGATTCCAGCTTGTGCTTCTTCCAGCCCAGCTTTTCTCATGATGTACTCTGCATATAAGCAGGGTAACAATATACAGCCTTGACGTACTCCTTTTCTTATTTGGAACCAGTTGGTTGTTCCATCTCCAGTTCCAACTGTTGCTTTCTGGCCTGCATATAGGTTTCTCAAGAGGCAGGTCAGGTGGTCTGGTAGTCCCATCTCTTTCAGAATTTTCCACAGTTTGCTGTGGTCCACACAGTCAAAGGCTTTGGCATAGTCAATAAAGCAGAAATAGACGTTTTTCTGGAACTCTCTTGCTTTTTCCATGATCCAGCAGATGTTGGCTATTTGATCGTTGGTTCCTCTGCCTTTTCTAAAACCAGATGAACATCTGCAAGTTCATGGTTCACATATTGCTGAAGCCTCTCTTGGAGAATTTTGAGCTTCACTAGCATGTGAGATGATTGCAATTGTGCGGTAGTTTGAGCATTCTTTGGCATTGCCTTTCTTTGGGATTGAAAAGAAAACTGACCTTTTCCAGTCTTGTGGCCACTGCTGAGTTTTCCAAATTTGCTGGCATATTGAGTGCAGCACTTTCATAGCATCATCTTTCAGGATTTGAAAGCGCTCAACTGGAATTCCATCACCTGCCCTAGCTTTGTTCATAATGATGCTTTCTAAGGCCCACTTGACTTCACATTCCAGGATGTCTGGCTCTAGGTGAGTGATCACACCATCATGATTATCTGGGTTGTGAAGACCTTTTCCGTACAGTTCTTCTGTGTATTCTTGCCACCTCTTCTTAATATCTTCTGCTCTGTTAGGTCCATACCATTTCTGTCCTTTATCAAGCCCATCTTTGCATGAAATGTTCCCTTGGTATCTCTAATTTTCTTGAAGAGATTTCTAGCCTTTCCCTTTCTGTTGTTTTCCTCTATTTCTTTGCTTTGATCACTGAGGAAGGCTTTCTTATCTCTTCTTGCTATTCTTTGGAACTCTGCATTCAGATGCTTATATCTTTCCTTTTCTCCTTTGCTTTTTGCTTCTCTTCTTTCAACAGATATTTATAAGGCCTCCTCAGACAGCTGTTTTGCTTTTTTGCGTTTCTTTTGCATGGGAATGGTCTTGATCCCTGTCTCTTGTACAAGGTCATGAACTTCCATCCATAGTTCATCAGGTACTCTGTCTATTCGATCTAGTCCCTTAAATCTATTTCTCACTTCCACTGTATAATCATAAGGGATTTGATTTAGGTCATACCTGAATGGTCTAGTGGTTTTCCCTACTTCCTTCAGTTTCAATCTGAATTTGGCAATAAGGAATTCATGATCTGAGGCACAGTCAGCTCCCAGTCTTGTTTTTGCTGACTGTATAGGGCTTCTCCATCTCTGGCTGCAAAGAATATAATCAATCTGACTTCAGTGTTGACCATCTGGTCATGTCCATGTTAGAGTCTTCTCTTGTGTTGTAGGAAGAGGGTGTTTGCTATGACCAGTGCATTTTCTTGGCAAAACTCTATTAGTCTTTGCCCTGCTTCATTCCATATTCCAAGGCCAAATTTGCCTGTTACTCCAGGTGTTTAGTCCCCTATAATGAAAAGGACATCTTTTTGGGGTGTTAGTTCTAAAAGGTCTTGTAGGTCTTCATAGAACTGTTCAACTTCAGCTTCTTCAGCATTACTGATTGGGGCATAGACTTGGATAACTATGATATTGAATGGTTTGCCTTGGAGACGAACAGAGGTCATTCTGTCATTTTTCAGATTGCATCCAAGTACTGCATTTCGGACTCTTTTGTTGACCATGATGGCTACTCCATTTCTCCTAAGGGATTCCTGCCCGCAGTAGTAGATATAATGGTCATTTGAGTTAAATTTACCCATTCCAGTCCATTTTAGTTTGCGGCTTCCTAGAATGTTGATGTTCACTCTTGCCATCTCCTTTCAATTTGCCTTGATTCATGGGCCTGACATTCCAGGTTCCTATGCAATATTGCTCTTTACAGCATCGGATCTTGCTTCTATCACCAGTCACATCCACAACTGGGTATTGTTTTTGCTTTGGCTCCATCCCTTCATTCTTTCTGGAGTTATTTCTCCACTGATCTCCATTAGCATATTGGGCACCTACTGATGTGGGGAGTTCCTCTTTCAGTATCCTATCATTTTGCCTTTTCATACCGTTCATGGGTTCTCAAGGAAGAATACTGAAGTGGTTTGCCATTCCCTTCTCCAGTGGACTACATTCCGTCAGACCTCTCCACCATGACCCGCCCATCCTGGGTGGCCCCACACGGCATGGCTTAGTTTCATTGAGTTAGACAAGGCTGTGGTCCATGTGATCAGATCGGCTAGTTTTCTGTGATTATGGTTTCAGTGTGTCTGCCCTCTGATGTCCTCTCCACAACACCTACCATCTTACTTGGGTCTCCCTTACCTTGGATGTGGGGTATCTCTTTATGGCTGCTCCAGAAAAACACAGCCGCTGCTCCTTACCTTGGACGATGTGTATCTCCTCACCGCTGCCCCTCCTGACCTTGAACGTGGAGTAGCTCCTCTCAGCCCTCCTGCTAGGCACAATAAAGGACAAAAACGGTATGGGCCTAACAGATGCAGAAGATTTTAAGAAAAGGGGGCAAGAATACACAGAAGAACTATACAAAAAAGATCTTCATGACACAGAGAACCACGATGGTGTGATCACGCACCTAGAGCCAGACATCCTGGAGTGCAAAGTCAAATGGACCTTAGGACGCATCGGTATGAATAAAGCTAGTGGAGGTGATGGAATTCCAGCTGAGCTGTTTCAAATCCTGAAAGATGATGCTATGAAAGTGCTGCACTCAACATGCCAGCAAATTTAGAAAACTTGGTAGTGGCCACAGAACTGGAAAAGATTTCTTTCCAATCCCAAAGAAAGGCAATGCCAAAGAATATTCTAACTACTACACAGTTGCACTCATTTCACATCCTAGAAAGGTCATGCTCAAAATCCTTCAAGCTAGACTTCAACAGTATGTGAAGCAAGAACTTCCAGAAGTATAAGCTGAATTTAGAAAAGGCAGAGGAACCAGAGATCAAGCTGTCAACATCCACTGGATCATAGAAAAAGCAAAAGAATTCCAGAAATATCTGCCTCTGCTTCATTGACTATGACAAAGCCTTTGGCTGTGTGGATCACAACAAACTGTGAAAAATTCTTAAAGAGATGGCAACACTAGACACCTTACCTGCCTCATGTGAAACCTGTATGCAGGTCAAGAAGCAACTGTTAGAACTGCACATGGAACAATGGACTGGTTCAAAATTGGGAAAAGAATATGTCAAGGCTGTATATTGTCACTCTGCTTATTTAACTTATATGCAGAGCACATCATGGGAAATGCTGGACTGGATGAAGCACAAGCGGGAATCGATATTGCCGGGAGAAATATCAAGAACCTCAGATATGCAGATGACACCACCCTAATGGCAGAAAGGGAAGAGGAATTAAAGAGCCTTTTGATGAAGGTGAAAGAAGAGGGTGAAAAAGCTGGCTTAAAACTCAACATTCAAAAACGAAGATCATGGCGTCTGGTCCCATCACTTCATGGCAAATAGACGGGGAAACAGTGGAAACAGTGACAGACTGTTTTCTTGGGCTTCAAATCACTACAGACAGTGGCTGCAGTCATGAAATTAAAAGACATTTACTGCTTGGAAGAAAAGCTATGACCAATCTAGACAGCATATTAAAAGTCAGAGAGAGTACTTTGCCAACAAAGGTCCATATAGTCAAAGCTATGGTTTTTAGTAGTCATGTACAGATGTGAAAACTGACAATAAAAGTCCTGAGTGCTGAAGAATTGATGCCTTTGAACTGTGGCGCTGGAGAAGACTTTTGAGAGTCCCTTGGAGTGGAAGGAGATCAAATCAACGAATCCTAAAGGAAATCAATCCTGAATATTCATTGGAAGGACTGATGCTGAAGCTGAAACTCCCAATACCTTGGCCGCCTGATGCGAAGAGCCAACTCATTGGAAAAGACCCTGATGCTGGGAAAGATTGAAGGCAGGAGGAGAATGGGATGACAGAGGGTGAGATGGTTGGATAGTATCATCGACTTAATGGAGATGAGTTGAACAGACTCCAGCGAACCGTGGAAGACAGAAGCCTGATGTGCTGCTCTCCATGGGGACTCTGCCTGTTGGCAGAGTTGGACTGAGCGACTGAGCTTCAGGATGTCAGGATTGGTATGCCACCCTGTGGTCATAATAGAGAACTGCATCATCTCCAGAATTCTGGAGAGCAAGACCGGATCCTGAAATACTGTAGCAAGTATCCCTTGAGTTAAGGTCTAGGATACTAATTTTAGTCTTTAAGCTGAATTTTGCCCATAGAATTCCTGATTCAGGAGAGGGCCCTGAGAATTTTACATTTCTACGTTCCTAAGAGATGTCGTTCCTGCTGGTTAGGAGACTGCATTTTAAGAATCTCTGCCCTTGTTTAGTGAAAAGCCAGTAGTAGCCCTCAGCTCCATCACTGCACGTTCCCACCCAAATCCAAACGAAAGGTAATCAAGGTGTTCCAGTCTGTACAGTCTGTATTGAAGAGATGGAGATTCTAATCTGTACCAGTCCCTGACCACAAGTGGGTGGGGGCACGTTATAAAATTGTCTGTTGTCTCTAGTTCATCAGGAAAAGCTCAGAGAAGTGCAAGGAAATGAGAGAGCCCAGATGAAGTCTGGCTTACCCAGGAGAAGCCCTATGGTTGACCAGGGCACACTGGAACATGGACAAAATCGAGCTTGGCCACCTTTTCAGACCCTTCCTTTTGTTTTATTAACATTTTGGCTGGGGGACATGCGGAATCTTAGTTCCCTGACCAGGAATGGAATCTGTACCTGCTTGCAGTGGAAATGGAGTCTTAACCACTGGACCACAAGGGAGGTTCCCAGACCCTTTGTTTTTGTTTGGCCTCTCTATAGGTCTAGGTTTCATGTTCTGAAGTGTCTTGCTCTTAGAACTCTACATTAACCTGTGAATAAAAAATGATCATATTTTCAGAAATTCCTGAAGTAAAAATTGCCTGTGATTCAAAGGGAAGGGCTTTTATGAGGCTTTAAAAGTGTGCTTCAGGCACCTTGTCAGGCAGTTGTGTTACTGTTTTTAGTGCATGTGTTTGGTGTGAAAATCCACCATGTTGGGACTGCTTCCTAGTAATACCGTAGATGCTGATGAGACCTCCCCTCTTTGGGAGATCTCATCCAGACACAGGGCTATGGCCTGTGTGAGACAATAACCTCAGATGACATTTTCTTGGTGAGATACCGGCTGCCTGGATACAGCTCCCAGATATGATGAGCATCCATCAGAAAGGTGGGGCAGAAGCCACATTGGATTTGGGGAGCAGATTCGAATTTGTCAGTAGATTCCTTAACCTTGGGTGAAGGTAGACATCGGCCACCCGGAGATCTCTCTGATAACTGGCTCTTCCCTGTATCTTTTCCTTCTTTCTGGATGAACATATGCTTGTCTGCTCTCTGCTAGAAATATACACATGAATAAACAGAAATGTGAATTCTCTTATATCTGGGGTCATAGTTCAGAATTTAGAAACTTGCTATCTATTTTGAGTGGTATTTGCCATGGCGACCAAGGGGACAGCTTGTATTGGCCAAGATTCAAGCTTCCTGGTGGCTCAGATGGTTAAAGAGCCCACCTGCAATGCAGGAGGCCCAGATTCGATCCCTGGGTCAGAAGATCCCCCAGAGAAGGTAATGACTACCCACTCCAGTATTCTTGCCTGAAGAACCATGGACAAGAACCTGGTGAGGAGCCATGGAGTTGCAGAGAGTTGGACACAACTGAGTGACTAACACACATACACCTTGTAGTTAAAGATGCCTGGGTAGCAGCGGTGGGAGGGAGCACTTACCAGATCTTCTTTTTGGTTCTTTATCCAAGAATTAGCCACAAGAAGCAGAAAGTCCTCAGGGAAATTGACATGGAATAATGGAGCTTGAACCTGACATAGAGCTCATTTGAGTCAGCCCTTTTCCTTTCAGCCCTCCTCTCTGCTGTCTTTTCTATGCTCATGACCCTAGATCTTGTTCTAGAAAAACTATAACAAGCCTTACATATTATCCACAAAGTAAGGATGAGGTAGACGAACAAAAAATGGCAGAATAGAAAAACTAAGGTGATGTCAGATATCAGGAGAATATTTCAAAAGTGTACTGTGAGGGAATGTACCTGGAGATGGCTTACAAATTTGGCTTTAAGTATTACTAGTTGTCATGCAAGTAGGGCAAAGTGATTAATTAGCTTCTTAAAAAGTTAAACACTTTCTGTATGATCCAGCTATTCCATACCTAAATATTAACTGAAGAGAAATAAAAGCACAGACTTGTACATAGTGTTCAGAGCAGCTTTATTTGTAATAACCAGAAGCTGAAAACAACCCAGATTTCCACCAATAGGTTAATGGATAAATATTTTGTCATATGTTTGTATAATGGAATAACACAGCAATAAAAAGAAATGAGCTGTTGATTCACACAACATAGATGACTTTCAAATTAATTGTGCTGAATGAAAGAAGTTATAAAAGAGTACATTCTTTGTAATTCCATTTATGTAACACTCTAGAAAAGGCAAAATAATCTATAGCCACAGAAAGCTGATCAGAGGTTGCTTGGGAATGAGCAATGTGTGGAGGGGTAGAAGGGAGAAATTGAAACAGGACATGAGACAACTTTTGAAGGGCTTGAATTCTTTCATGTCATGCATATGGTAATCGTTTCACGAATGTGCACATGCGTGTGTATGTGTGTCCAACAGCATGTTCAACTCTTTGCGACCCCATGGATTATACTATGGAAATCTCCAGGCCAGAATACTGGAGTGGGTAGCCTTTCCCTTTTCCAAGGGATCTTCCCAACCCAGGGATTGAACCCAGGTTTCCCACATTGCAGGTGGATTCTTTATCAACTGAGCTGCCAGGGAAGCCCAGATTCACGGGAGTAAGCATTATTTCCTCAACCAGCTAGCAAACACCATCTGGGCAAAATCACCACCCTGTATTTCTCTGATATTCACCACAGTGCCAAGCAGAGCAGTGGGCATATGGAAGGCCTTCAGTAAATGCTTGTAAAACTGAATTATTACATATAAGAAAACGAGTATGGATTGGATTTTTAATGACTGAATATTTGCCCCCAAGACATGGTTTCTGATGGTCTCAGCTCATCTCATTTTTTTTTTGTTCTGTGTGTCTCTGACTCTTCTGTACTTTGCCATTATATCTGCTCTATCGTGGCCTGGTTGTCTTTATGTCTCTGATGGGTGTGGAGTCTCTTCCTCCACTCCTTTGAATCTCAGTGCAGGGGGTCACTGACACTCCAAGAAGATCCTTGTCTCTCCCAGCAAAGGTGCCCAATGTGCAATGGATATTATCCTCTGTACAGATCTGTCTGGCACTCTAATAAAACCATTTATGGAGACACTATTTTGTGTGAGATATTGAACTTGGCTATTTAACAAGTCAAGGACTTCCCTGGTAGCTCAGGTGGTAAAGCATCTGTCTGTGATGCGGGAGACCTGGGTTCGATCCCTGGGTTGGGAAATTCCCTTGGAGAAGGAAATGGCAATCCACTCCAGTACTATTGCCTGGAAAATCCCATGGACAGAGGAGCCTGGTAGGCTACAGTCCATGGGGTCGCAAAGAGTCGGACACAACCGAGCGACTTCACATTTTCACATAAATCCTCAACAAAAAGAAATACCCAAAGAAATACTCTATTTTTATGCAAATTTATGGATAAACAGGTTAAGGCTCAGAGTGATGATATAGTTCTCCTGTTATCACACAGGTAATCATTTCGAAAAATTATGATCTTGAATTACAGACATTATAATCTATTCTCTTAACCACTCCCAGAGTGGGTAGCTATTACCTTCTCCAGGTGATCTTCCCAACTCAGGAATGGAACCCAAGTCTTCTGCATTGCAGACGGATTCTTTATCAGCTGAGCCACCAGGGAAGTCCGATTCTCATAAGAACTTACCTTTATTGAAACTTTTTTCATTGCTCTCACTTCTTAAGGGCTTTTCTTTCTACCTGGTGATGGATTTACTTAGGTATAATTTATGTGTGCTAAGTACTAACCAGCAGGACCACTCAGAGAATAAATGTACTTAGAATGTACAAATGTCAAATAACTTCAAGGATCATTACTCTGGTTGGAAGTTTTATTACCTTCATTGGTGAGGATGACAATTTGTAACGTTTTTCCAATTGTCAACTTGCTCTGCTTGTAAAGTTAATCCTCCATCCTAAATATTTCCTTTTTCTTAGAAGGCAGAATAGTGTTTGCGTGTGTGCTCGAGCGTGGGTTGCTGAAGTCGAAGGAGGCGTTTGATTCCAGTAGTTCTTTAAGGTAACATTTTCCTCATGACAAGCTGCCTCTCCCAAGAACCACGCCTCCTCTCCCTTTGATCTTTGGTGATTTGGGGCTGACTGGCAATGGGGGTCATCACCTTCGTCAAATCTCTGCCGGCCTCATTTTCTGGATGGTTCTCTTTAGGGCAGCCTTGACATCAGCGTTCCGGAGGCTGTAGATGATGGGATTGAGGATGGGGGTGACCACAGCATAGAAGAGGGAGACAAGTGGGTCACTGGCGGGATCATAGCTGGCCTTAGGCCGGATGTAGATAAAGATGGCGGTGCCATAGAAGAGGGACACCACCACCAGGTGGGAGGAGCAGGTGGAGAAGGCTTTGAGGCGGCCAGCAGCAGACGGGATCCGGAAGACAGTAGCCAGGATACGCCCATAGGAACCCAGGATGAGGCCAAAGGGACAGAGGATGAGGAGAGCAGCGGCCAGGATAATCTGCAGTTCGCTGAGAGAGGTGTTCCCGCAAACCAGCTGCAGGACAGCCTGGATCTCGCAGAGGAAGTGTGGGATGGCCTTGGGGCCACAGAAGGGCAAGGAGAAGACAAAGGCGGTGTGGCCCAGGCCCACCAGCGCCCCACAGGCCCACGCTGACCCAGCTAGACACAGGCACGTCCGTCGGCTCAGCAGCAGTGGGTAGTGAAGGGGTTGGCATATGGCGGCGTAGCGGTCATAGGCCATGGCTGCCAGGAGGCAACACTCTGTGGCACCGAAAAGGAGAAAGAAGAACATCTGGAGAGCACAACCAGAGCGAGGGAGGCGGCGCTGACCGGTGAGGAGGTGGTGAAGCAGCAGGGGGACCGTGACAGACGTGTAGCCGATCTCCAGGGTTGAGAGGTGTCGAAGGAAGAAGTACATGGGGGTCCGGAGGGCAGCGTCAGCGGAGACCAGCACCACGATGAGGAGGTTGCCCGCCACGGTGAGCAGGTAGACGGTGAGAAAGAGGGAGAAGAGCAGGCCCTGGAGGTGGGCCAGGCGGGAGAAGCCGACAAGAATGAATTCGGTCACCACGGAGGAGTTTGTAGGCATCCTGCTCCAATCCCTTCTGATGAAGGACGAAAGAAATGGCGAGGGAAAGTTGCAGTTACGGAATCGTGAGGTGGGCAAAGATGGCGTCTTGTCGGGACTTCTCTGTCAGTCAGGTGGTGAAGACTCCTCCGTCCAGTGCAGGGGATGCGGGTTCCGTGCCGGGCAGGGGAACTAAGATCTCACGTGACACAGGGTCTGGCCAACAATTAAAAATAAACCTTGTTTCAAAATTTGAAATTTTAAAAAAGATGACCTCTTCTTGTATCTGAGCAAAGCACTGGAACTTCTGTCTTTTAGGCTTGCACGGCCTTTGAGGCAGCACAGCCTTGAGTCCATAGTGGACTCTTGCTGGCTCTTGCAACCCTGGGTGAATAGTGCGGCTCTGTGCCTAACTCCCTCACTGACTTCTCCCTGGTGGTGCCCACCTTTCTTAACAACACACTGAATTCTGTTTGCAGTTACTCCAGGGATGAGGACTGGATCATTCTAGCCTCCTTTTACTCTTTTCTCCCTTGCTCATCCTTCCCACAGTGCTGGGGACAGAATTTTCCCTCCCAGCAGATACTTCCCTTCTCAAAGTCAGGTGTGTTCTATGTTCAGGGAGGGCATGAAAAATCCCATTTTAGTCAGAATTTTCTCTCTGTGTTTTTTCCTTTTGAGTCCTTCTATATCTGTCTTTTATTTTCCTTCTTTCACATTTTCTTTTTCCATGCCTCTCAATTTGTCTTCCCTCTCACACAATTTTCACATAGTTTTCCTCCCCTTTCAGCTCTTTCTTCAGTTACCAGATCCACTCAACCTCTCTCTTTTTTCCCCTATCAGTTTCCCATCTAATGGCAATTAGATAAATTTCATGATTTTCAAAGGGGAGAGAAGAAATTGGAAAGATTCTCTCTCCTATAGGCAGTTAAACTGTTAATTATCCATCCAAAGGAGTGAGAATCGCTCTAGTTTTTAAAGATACTCAGGAAGGAGATGACAAGGTCCTTCCTGGTTGCTTATTTTTGCATTTTACAGCCCTCAAACTTCATCTCTATTTATCTTAATATGTATGCAAAAATCCAAACCACATATGTAAACTTCGCAGATCCACGCACTAACATATTACATTTCTAAACACAAGCACAGAAAAATAGCCCAATATCCTCAGATGCTAGAGTCAGCTAAGGTCACAAATAAATCGTGTATTGTATATACACACAAATATCACTACAAATAACAATGAATGTGAAAATCCATTTAGCATAGAAATATAAATATACCCAGATATATAATAGAAGCATAAATCTAAATTCTTTGCAAACATAAAACCATATTCAAGAACATCTATTAAAAATACAAGCTCACACACTGATGTCATTTTGCAGTTCGAGAGTCCTTAGTTCATTCCACCTTAGTGGCTCTTTCAGTGTTTTTCAGGAGATGCTATCAGAGTTCTTTATTTTTATTGAAGAAACAGCCAGTGATAAAGGCAGATGGTCTTCGATGACTTGCTTATTTTCTCCTTTCTCTACACAATGGATCCCTCCTGAGGAAGGTACTGTTCAATTTGGTGTCTCTTTCATGTCTCTCAGGACCTGAGTCTCCAAGCATACTTGACTTTCCAAAGGGAAGTGCTACAACCAATTAATGTGTTATTTTAAAGTCTGTTTCTTAGGTTGCAGAAATTGTAGGGTGACCTGTCAAGAACATATCAGAGAAAATGTCCAGGGCTATTGTTTTTCTTAGCTCTCCCATAACATCAAAACTCTAACCCAGTTAAAATATGGGCAGATGAATTGAAGAGACATTTTTCCCAAAGAGGAAATACAGATGGCCATCAGGCACATGAAAAGATGCTTAATATTGCTAATTATCAGAGAAATGCAAATCTGAAACACAATGACCCATCACCTCACATCTTTTGGGATGGATGTAATCAAAAAGAAGACAAACAGCAAATGTTGGTGAGGATATGGAGAAAGAGAACCCTTGTACACTGTTGGTGAGAATGTAACTGGTGCAGCCACTATAGAAAATAGTACAGAGGTTTCTCAAAAAACTACAAATGACCCAGCAGTTCTACTCCTGGGTATATATCCAAACTAAACCAAACCAAACTGAATCAAAACACTAAGAAGATACATGCACCCATGATCATAGCAAAATTATTTACAATTGTCAAGAAATGGAGGAAACCTAAATGTCCATCAACAGATAAATGGATATAGGAGATGTAGTACACGCACACACACACACACACACAGGAATATTCAGTTCAGTTCAGTTGTTCAGTCGTGTCCGACTCTTTGAGACCCCATGAATCACAACATGCCAGGCCTCCCTGTTCTTCACCAACTCCCAGAGTTCACTCAGACTCACATCCATCGAGTCGGTGATGCCATCCAGCCATCTCATCATCTGTCGTCCCCTTCTTCTCCTGCCCCCAATCCCTCCCAGCATCAGAGTCTTTTCCAATGAGTCAACTCTTCGCATGAGGTGGCCAAAGTACTGGAGTCTCAGCTTTAGCATCATTCCTTCCAAAGAAATCCCAGAGCTGATCTCCTGCAGAATGGACTGGTTGGATCTCCTTGCAGTCCAAGGGACTCTCAGGAGTCTTCTCTGACAGCATAGTTCAGAAGCATCAATTCTTCAGCACTCAGCCTTCTTCACAGGAATATTACTCAGCCAAAAAAGGGATGAAATAATGCCATTTGCAGCAACATGGATGGACCCTAGAGATTATCATACTAAATAAATTAAACCAGACAAAGACAAATATTATATAATATTGCTTATATGTAGAATTAAAAAAATGATATAAATGAACTTCTGTACAAAACAGAAATACACCCCAAAACATAGAAAACAGACTTATGGTTACCAAAGGGGAAAGGAGGGTAGGGAAAATTAGGAGTTTGTTATTAACATATGGCCTGAGAAAACATCACTATGAACAAAGCTAGTGGAGATGATGGAATTCCAGGTGAGCTATTTCAAATCCTGAAAGATGATGCTGTGAAAGTGCTGCATTCAATATGCCAGCAAATTTGGAAAACTCAGCAGTGACCACAGGACTGGAAAAGGTCAGTTTTCATTCCAATCCCAAAGAAAGGCAATGCCAAAGAATGCTCAAACTACTGCACAATTGCACTCATCTCACACACTAGCAAAGTAATGCTCAAAATTCTCCAAGCCAGCCTTCAGCAATAGGTGAACCGTGAACTACCAGATGTTCAAGCTTGTTTTAGAAAAAAGCAGAGGAACCAGAGATCAAATTGCCAACATATGCTGGATCATCAAAAAAGCAAGAGAGTTCCAGAAAAACATCTATTTCTGCTTTATTGACTATGCCAAAGCCTTTGAATATGTGGATCACAATAAACTGTGGGAAATTCTGAAAGAGATGGGAATATCAGACCACCTGACCTGCCTCTTGAGAAACCTATATGCAGGTCAGGAATCAACAGTTAGAACTGGACGTGGAACAACAGACTGGTTCCAAATAGGAAAAGGAGTACTTCAAAGCTGTATATTATCACCCTGCTTATTTAACTTCTATGCAGAGTACATCATAAGAAATGCTGGGCTGGAAGAAGCACAAGCTGGAATCCAGATTTCCGGGAAAAATATCAATAACCTCAGATATGCAGATGACACCACCCTTATGGCAGAAAGTGAGGAGGAACTAACAAGCCTCTTGATAAAAGTAAAGGAGAGTGAAAAAGTTGGCTTAAAGCTCAACAGTCAGAAAATGAAGATTGTGGCATCTGGTCCCATCACTTCATGGGAAATAGATGGGGAAATAGCAGAAACAGTGTCAGACTTTATTTTTGGGGGCTCCAAAATCACTGCAGATGGTGATTACAGCCATGAAATTAAAAGACGCTTACTCCTTGGAAGGAAAGTTATGACCAACCTAGACAGCATATTGAAAACAGAGACATTACTTTGCTAACATAGGTCCGTCTACTCATGGCTATGTTTTTTCCAGTGGTCATATATGGATGTGAGAGTTGGACTGTGAAGAAAACTGAGCGCTGAAGAATTGATGCTTTTGAACTGTGGTGTTGGAGAAGACTCTTGAGAGTCCCTTGGACTGCAAGGAGATCCAGCCAGTCCATTCTGAAGGAGATCAGCCCTGGGATTTCTTTGGAGGGAATGATACTGAAGCTGAAACTCCAGTACTTTGGCCACCTCATGCAAAGAGTTGACTCATTGGAAAAGACTCTGATGCTGGGAGGATTGGGGGCAGGAGGAAAAGTGTACGACAGAGGATGAGATGGCTGGATGGCATCACTGACTCGATGGATGTGTCTGAGTGAACTCTGGGGAGTTGGTGATGGACAGGGAGGCCAGGTGTGCTGTGATTTATGGGATTACAAAGAGTCGGACACGACTGAGCGACTGAAGTGAACTGAACTGAACTGATACACACTACTGTATGTAAAATAGATAACCTACAAAGAATCTATTGTATAGCACAAAGAACTGTACTCATTATTTTGTAATAACCTTTAAGGGAAAAGAATCTGTAAAAGAATATATATATATATGAATCATTTTACTGTGCACCTGAAACTAACACAATATTTTGAATCAATTAAACTTCAATAAAAATGAAAATAACAGGCAAAGTTTATTTGAGGTGCCATAACAAAGTATCACAGATGGAATGGATTAAAGAAAGAGATTCATTATCTCACAGTTCTGGAGTCTGGAGATTCAAGTGTTGGCAAGATTAGTTTCTTGAGTCTACTCTCATTGCTTATAGAAGTCTGTCTTCTCCTATGTATTAAGACACTGCTTTTCCCTCTGCGTATTTGTGTCCTAGTTGCCTCTTCTTAAAAGGATACTAGTAGTCATATTGGATTAGGCCCCATTCCAGATACCTCATTTATCCTTAATCATCTCTTTAAAGATGCTGTCTCCAGATACAGCCTCATTCTGAGGCATTGGTCATTAGGGCTTCAACATATGAATTTTTCTGGGTGTGAGGAAGGTGGTCACACATAATCCAGGGCATAACAGCACTACAAGAAAAGAAAACTACACGCCAGTCTAATCCAATAAACCAGCACTTGTTCACTACTTTCAGTTCAGTCACTCAGCCACGTCTGACTCTTTGCGACCCCATGGACTACAGCATGCCAGGCTTCCCTGTCCATCACCAACTCCTGGAGCCTACTCAAACTCATGTCCATCACGTCAGTGATGCCATCCAACCATCTCATCCTCTGTTGTCCCCTTCTCCTCCTACCTTCAGTCTTTCCCAGCATTAGTGTCTTTTCCAATGAGTCGGTTCTTCACATCAGGTGGCCAAAGTATTGGAGTTTCAGCTTCAACATCAGTACTTCCAATGAATATTCAGGACTGATTTCCTTTAGGATGCACTGGTTGGATCTCCTTGCAGTCCAAGGGACTCTCAAGAGTCTTCTCCAACACCACCATTCAAAAGCATCAATTCTTTGGCTTTGCATCATTTCTTCATTCACTGCTTTGCATGTTATTAAGTCTACTGAACACCAGAACTTCTCTCTGAGAGAACTAAAACGGTTTTGATGCTTTTGGTTACCTGCCTGATAGCAAGTGAGGGAGCTGGATGTCCAACCCAGATGTACAGACTCGATTTCCCAGTACTTATATAAACATGAGAGTCTTTATTCCTCTGGAGAAGCTGAGCACTGGAAGGAACAGGCAAAAATGGACACACTGGTTGGCAGGAGGAGCAAATGTTTCACTTAACATGTGCCACGGATAACTCCCCAGAGCAAATATATAGACTTAATGATTCGACTTCTCTGGTCATACAGTGGATGGGAGTCTGCCAGCCAATGCAGGGACACTTGTTCAATCCCTGTTCTGGGAAGATTCCTCATGCTTGGGGAAACTAAAGTGGGTGTGGCAGAACTACTGAGCCTGAGCTCTAGAGCCTGCGAGCAACTACTGACTCCATGCACTGCAACCACTGAGGCTCCTGTGCCTAGAGCCTGTTCTCCAGAACAGGAGAAGCCACTGCCATGAGAAGCCAGTGTGCTGGCAAGAGCAACCCCTACTTGTTACAACTAGAGAAAGGCTTCGTGAAGTAACAAAAACAGTGCAACCAAAAATTAAAAAATATATAAATAAAAAGCTAAGCTTAATGATTAAAAAAGCTGCCTTGCACAGGTAAAAGTCAATGACTATGTTATTTTCTGCTGGATATCCTGCCAGCTTTGCTTTCTCTGCTTCTCCTGTGGCTCCATCACTTTGTCTCCCCGCTTGAGTGGTAGACCTTTTTCATCCGGGACACCAAGACTTTCAGAGCTTCCTTGACATCCTTGTTACGGAGTGTATAGATGAGAGGATTGAGAAGAGGAGTGATGACTGAGTAGAAAATAGCCACAATCTTGTTGATACTTGACTCATACTTAACTGCGGGGCGGACATACATGAATATGAGCGTGCCAAAGTAGATGGTGACCACGGAAAGATGAGCTGTGCATGTGGAAAAGGCCTTGCGCCGAGCAGCAGCTGAGGCCATGGTTAGAACTGTGGCCAGGATGTGGGTGTAGGAAGCCATGGTAAAGACCAGGGCCCCTAGGATAATGGCAGTGCTAAAAGCATAGCCCACAGCTTGGATGGCGTATGTGTCCGTGCAAGAAAGGCGGAAAATCTGGTCAGCGTCACAGAAGAAGTGGTTGATCTGGTTGGGGGTGCAGAAGGAGATTTGTGTAAGGAGGAATGAAGGGAACATGGGGCAGAGGAATCCCACACACCAGCAGACGCCAGCCAGGGTACCACACGTTTGAGGGCTGAGCAACAGTGGGTAGTGGAGTGGTCTGCAGATGGCCGCATAGCGGTCATAGGCCATGGTGGTGAGAAAGAAGAGTTCTGTGGCAGCCAAAGAGAAGAAGAAGTAGTACTGGGTGATGCAGCTGGGAACTGAGATGACCCCTTGGGAACTGGAGAAAGTTGGCCAGCATTTTGGGCACGGTGACTGTGGTGTACCAGAGCTCTACCAAAGAGAGGTTGCAGATAAAGAAATACATGGGAGTGTGGAGGTGCCCGTCCAGGGCCACAATGAGCACAATGAGCCCATTGCCCACCAGGGATAAGAGGTAGACCAGGAGGAAGAGGGAGAAGAAGAGCAGCTGCAGACATGGAGAGTTGGAAAATCTCATGAAGATAAATTGAGTGACCAAGGTGCGGTTGGCTCTCTCCATTCAGCCTGGTGGGTCAGCTGGGCATGGAGAAGACATACGAAGATCTTGAGATGTCTTAAGTTACATGGTTTCCTCTTCAGTTTTATCCCACCATCTGGACTCCATACACCCGAGTATTCCTTTTAATTCACTCTTGACTGTCTCAGAGCTTCTCCAAAGCAGAGAGTACTCTACTTCTTCAAAAGTAGGATTACTAAATATTCAAGACACTCTCTCTTTCTCCTCATTGGAATAGGTCCTAAAATGCCACATTTCCCAGGAATTCTCTTTAGAATGATTAGAGGAGAGGACTCAGCTGTGGCTCTAACTAGAGTGAACATGGAGCCACGCTGTCCCCAAGCATAGGTTCAATTGCATGTTATCGTAGATATCAACTTTTTTGGACTTCAGACCAGGAAGTTCATATTAATTAACTTAATATTTCCAAGGATTGGTTAGTGTGTATCCCTGAGCTCTCTGATCCCAAGAATCTTTAACCTTCAGGCTTGCAGAAGATATGGGATTTTACTGATCTTCTATCTGTCTGCTCTGGACAGTAGCTCTGTCTTTTGCCATTAGATCTCAGAAGGTGGGGAGTAGTGAGTGTGTTTCCCTTTGTACAGATTCCAGCACAGGACTGGATAGAGGCTCTTCATTGGAGACTCTGATTCTGAAAATCAAAGGCAGAGTAGGAGAGATCTTCTTGCTCAGTGGAGGGTAAGGAGTGGAATATAGTTTAACGTGAAGAGTAAATGTAGGCTTGGATTCCCAGATGGGAATGTGGGGATGGGTTAAGATCCCTGAGCTGAACTGAACTAAGATCCTTGAAAGGAAACAGCTGTTGTAGATGTGTGCTCAAAGCCAAACTGATCACAGAAGCAAGGCTGAGAGGATACTCAGGTTTGCATAGCTGAAGTTCACTGGGATGGATGAAGGTGATAACACTGACATTATTGAAAGGTGAGTTTCACATATTTCCACATCTTGCAGGTTTCTTCATTTGAAGTGCTCTAAAAATGGAAATATCAAATATATTCAACATTAGGAGTAAGATTAATTATGCTATACATTAAAATACATGAAATAAAAGAATACATGAGAAATTGTTTTGACACAATGTAAAGGTATGATGCAAAATCTAATATTCAATATGATCTGATATATATGCCCAAGATATCAGATTACCAGTGACTTCTTAAGTGCAAATTTTTGTGTCACCACTTTATTAAAAATACACTTTCAATATCAAGAGGGATATTTTATTTGCTATTAAAATATTTATTTTATTTTGATGTCAGAAATACGTTAGTTGATAAAGATCTTTCAGGCTGCAACCAAGTCCTGGCATAGCCGAATAAATAAATAAATATTAAAAAGAAATGCATTGAGTTAGTTAAGAAAAACTAGAAAAAATTGACAAGTATTGAAAAGAAATTAAGAACCATCTGAATATTTTCCACTCAATGTGAGAAACATTATTTGTATTGGAATGTTAACTTTTGAAATATTTCATTTTCATTTATGGATTTATACACACATACACACACACACACATGCAAAGACAAAGGCACACTTGAAACCATAAAAAGAAA
Source organism: Nanger dama (assembly GCA_917880005.1). Lineage (NCBI taxonomy): Eukaryota > Metazoa > Chordata > Mammalia > Artiodactyla > Bovidae > Nanger > Nanger dama. The sequence continues at coordinate 2,430,278 of CAKJTW010000032.1, forward strand.
TTTCTGAACTGTTCATCCTTTACTTCCCATTCTTCCACTGCCATCCTGATTCATGCTTAGTACCATCTCCTTTGTTCATGATGCTGCCACTCATCAGCTTTCCCATGCTGCAAACATGGATTCATGTTCAATGACTCCCTTCTTCCCCTCTCTCTTTCTCTGCCCCAGTGTCAATACTTACTAAAGTGCTTTGTGATATATCTGTTTATGTCTATCTTTCTACTATTAAACTTCAGCTCCTTGAAGTTGGGAGCTCTACATTGTTCACAGTTTTGTTCACAAAACTTAGGATATAGCGTGGGAGACAGAGCAGTAAAAACAAGTGTCAGGTGGAGGAATCAATAGATACACCATCAAAGCTGCTTGCTAATTGTTATCCAGCTTCTTTCTCTTCCAAGGTGTCCAGAATTCCCTGCCAGATGTATTTTCCTGTAAACAGTTTTCATTCCATCAATCTTTTGCCTATGGCACAGTGATTCCTATAATACATTATATCAGGTTCCAATTCCTTCGCTTGGCATTCTTTTGGGCAAAATGTGTTCTATACCACCTGTCTAAGAAAGTGTGTTTTTAAGTTTGCTGGTGGGATTTTTCCTATTTCCCCAGAGCTCATTCTAAACACAAACTTTCTGTCTCTATTTTCTCCCAGTAAGAACTGCTGAGAGATCTATGTCAGAAGAAAGAACTCTTCCTCTCCACTCTCTCCAGCCCCAAATTTTTATTTATCTATGAATACCATTGAGCTTCTGACTTCAAGGAGCTCATGTCTAATAGTAGAAATCTAGATATGAACAGAAGTTTCATGAAGTATTTTGGTAAGTGTTATAAACACGGGCTAGTTAAAGGACCTTAAGGAAACCACCGCAGTTGAAGGATCTGACTTTTTAGAAGCAGAGAAAGGTTTCGCAGAGGTCAAATTCAACATCAGTCTTTACAAATACAAAGGAGTTTTTAGGTATCAAAGAGCTGGGTGTTTGCAAATGCATGGAGGCATGAGCTGAACTCTGAGGAGTTCCCTAGGGCTTTGCTTAAGGTGGAGCTTCCCTGGTGGCTCAGACTGTAAAGCGTCTGCCTATAATGCGGGAGAGCCGGGTTCGATCCCATGGAGAAGGAAATGCCAACCCACTCCAGTACTCTTGCCTGGGAAATTCCATGGACTGAGGAGCCTGATAGGCTACAGTCCATGGGTTTGCAAAGAGTCAGACACAACTGAGCGACTTCACCTTCACTTTGCTTAAGGTGAGGGCTGGGAGGAAGGGGTGGGTCATTTTTGTGGGGAAGCAGGGCTTGCTTGCACGGACAGGCTATCTCCATCTCTGACCTTCTAACCGTCTTCTTCCCTATGTCAACTCCCTTCTTTCCCTGAAGGAAAAGCGAGACCTGCAGAGAAAAGACACTGACTTCTGATTTCCTCACTGGTTGCTCACCCACCAGCAGGTACTGATGGGGCTAGAGGAGGAGCTTTGGGAGAGGTGATGTGGTGAGACCTCTGGGCAGAGAAGAAACAGACCTTGCTTCCTTGAATTACTGATTTCCCAGTGGAATGAAGACGAATCCATGTGCAGGTACAGGCTCCAAAGTCAGGGTTATAGAGAGCTGATGCATTTGGGCCCATACTGGATCTTTGGGCAAAGAGTTTGGGGCATCAGGAATTTGTATGAGGCTCTCAGTTGGGAGTCAGCTGGCAAGATGAAACTGAGTGGATGGCCAAGGCTTAAGGGAGCTGCTCTACTTCTGTTTAAATTAATTTCAGCTTGAGCCAAAGTTCCAACCAGGAAGAAGATGCAACCTTACCAGCATATTGATCCTCTTCTTCCTTATCTGCCTAACCAGAACAGACCGGGCTCTCTCTCTTTTACTGCTAGTAGAGCAAATCTAGGACTGGCTGTTGGCTGGCGTTATTAAAAGGAACACTGACATGAAAATGTGATCGGAACAAAAACTAACAGGGATTTGTGTGCAAAGTTTCACCCTAATAGAAGCAAAGGAAAAGTACATGTCTTAAGAGCCAGAGAACACTTTGAAACATAAACATGACCGACAAATTAGGGAATCTGACTCAGGGTCCTTAGGCAGTTGGCGACCCAGTGGAAAGGGAGGCAGTAAACAGAGCCTGGTGTATGGCAGTGACCATAAAAATACAACTGCTGTACATTTGCAATCCATACATTGAGTCTTCTTAGTATACTATATACATATATCAGCAATCACTGATGCACATTTAACATTTAGAGAATCTAAAGGTTGGGGGCCATTTTAGGCAGCTTTCCTTATTTTGCCCCAAACCCTAGATTCCTTTCTGCCACAGCGCCTTTGCTCATGCTTGGCATCCTCCCCTGTGTTTTGTAAAACAGCAACCGTTCTTTATGATTCATTTATGAAGTCTCAGCCAAATGTTCTAGTCCAGGGACTAGTGAAATAATCCTGAATTGTTCAGAGAATTATACAGTTCAGAAGAATGGCAACTGGACCTGGAAATTCTGATGCAATAAACTTCACCTACAATATGTGTTCCGCAGCCCAGACAGGAAGGAGCTTGGAACAATTTCATCTCTTTCATCCACACTGGATTCGGAACAACAGAACTGACGGCAGCATATTTATATTTTATCTTTGTATCCTGGAGCCAGTGTTCACAATACTATTGTTTTTCCCTGTATATATCTATTATATTCCTTACTGTATTTTATTTTCCAGGATGGGAATGAATGAGAAGGTATGGGGGAGTAAAACAAACTCTACGCCTCAATAAACTTGGTGGTCAAATAAGTAGTGGTCCCCTTCCTCCCACCAAGAGGCTGTGCTTGTAGTTGCTGGTATCACAATATTTATGTCTAGAATTTGGTCCAGGAATTAAGAAATGGCATCTATCATCTCTCATGTGGTCATCTTAAATAATTCATTTAATTTTCTGAGTCAAGTTTTCCTCTGAAACTTTGGACATCTCTTATCCCAACTATAAAGACTCTTGGAAAATGTCTTGAAAACCAAGACATTGGTTTTCAAATGTCATTGAAAAGTCAATGACATAAAAAAATGTCATCAAAAACTCTTGAAAACCATGATAAATATTTTCCTTTTCTTACCTTCATTTATTATTTAATTTCAAAAACAGACAAATATATAATTTTGTTGAAAATAAATTTTCAGATATCACTGAGTGAGAGCCATTGACTGTGTGACTGCCCTTTGTGAAGTTATGGACAAAGTTGAGTCAGAGGGATATACAGGAAAACTGTCAGTCTTTAAAAAATATCAATAGAGGTCAAACAGTGGGTTGTTCAGCTGTCCCTGAGAAGTCGAGTATGATTCAGAAACGAACAACTCTAGGTGCTCCACCTTCTCTATCTCTCTCCCTACTTCAGCAGCTGATAAAGAATACTTTTCTCTCATCCATCCATCACTCCGGACATTTATTCTCTAGTCCTAAAGAGGGGGAGAAATACTCTGCACCATTCTGCTATTCAGTGAAGCGCCAGGTTGCTTTTGGAGTGTCCTATCCTGGCTATTTTGAGTTTAGGTTTTCCTTCCTTCCCTCCCCTACCCCTTTTCTTGCTAAGTCACTTCAGTCCTGTCCGACTTTTTGTGACCCCATGGACTGTAGCCCTCCAGGCTCTTCTGTCCATGGGATTCTCCAAGCAAGAACACTGGAGTGAGTTGCCATGCCCTCCTCCAGGGGATCTTTCCCATCCAGGGATGGAACTCGAGTCTCCTGCAGCTTCTGCATTGCAGGCAGATTCTGTCAGCCACTGTGGAAGAATTTAAAATAGGGATAATGCAACTGAATTCTGACTAAGAGAGCACATCTGGCTCACTATCATTAATTACACTCTAACTTTCCATTCCTAATTCTTTTTACATGAATAAAGACACTGACCCTCATTACCTTAGGCATCAGGGCAGGAGTCAATAGCACTCACCAATGATGGGAAAGAGGACCAGAAAGATGCATCCGTTGGTTCTGTGGGACAAAGAGGTAGGGTGCAGCTTTTGTCTTAGGAAAAACAGTAACAAAGTCCAACTGAAGGAAGTGGTGTTGGAGAGGAGCTCCCAGTGTCCTCTTCTCCCATCTCCCTTTTCAGAAGTATGTCTTCCTTAGGGGGTCAGGGTCTCTGGAAAACCATGGAATCTTCAGAAGCACCTTCAGCTTATTTTCCAGTTTTTGAGCCTCCATGCTCTGAGGTGATTGCCCTGTGAAGGGAAGTGTTGTTGGTGTGTGTTTCTTTTCCTCAGGGGAACTGTACTCCCTGAGACCCACACACCCCAAGGTGACTCACAGAGATGATTGGTGTCAGGAGCCCAGCGGTCACACTGTTCCCTTAGAGTCAGAAAGCCCTGCCAGTGCAGACAATTCCCTGTAGAAGGACCACATCTGCCTCTCTGTGTATGGACCAGGCTGATGGGGACCAGGTTTCCTCTTCTGCTGTCTGGAATGTCAGCTCTGAGGCTGTTGGTTCCAGAATTTATTGATGTCATATTGTTCAATCTAGGGCTACTGAAGATCACTCCCCACACAGAGTCCTGTACAGTCAGTGATGACCCTTAGTAATTGGGAGTGTGTCCCATGCCCACCTCTTTTTTTTAAGGTTATAATTTTTTATGTTTGTTTATTTATTTGGGCTTCCCTGGTGGCTCAGTGGCAAAGAACCTTCCTGCAATGCAGGAGATGCAGGTTCAAGCACTGGGTCAGGAAGATCCCCTGGAGAAGGAATGGCGACCCACTCCAATATTCTTGACTGAGAAATCTCATGGACAGAGGAGCCTGGCGAGCCACAGTCTATGGGGCTTGAAAGAGTCAGACACAACTGAGGGACCAAACAACAGCAACAATATATTTATTTGGCTGCACCGGGTCTTAGTTGCAGGATGTGGGGTCTTGTTCCCTGACCAGGAAAAGAACCCAGACCCTCTGCACTGGGAGCATGGAGTCTTAGTCATTGGATCACCAGGGCCGTCCCCAATGCCCACTTCTTATGCTTCTGTTGAACACAAACATTTCTTTTCAGGCTTTAGGGAAGACCTTCCTCTGTGGGAGTAAAGAGAGTTGAGGAGAAAGGTAACAGCAACTTGCCTGAATGCACTAATGAGGGCTTGAGGAAATTCTCCCAAGTACAGTTTGTGACAGGAGAGGAAAAGTCCCATCATGTTTGAATAATCATTACAATGAATATGCTGTTGTTTCATTCTATAAGGTTTTCAATTCACTGCTGCATTAGGGTCAACACTTTTTGGCATTGGAAGATCCCCCAAAGCTTGTCTGATGCCTTGTCCTCCTCCTCATTTCCCTTGTGTGTTTTTTTTCCTTTTCCTATTGTGTTGTAGGAAGTAAGCATATAGCAGAGAGACCAGTGAGCGGGCCAGGGTTTTGATCTTGGCTGTACAGAGTGAAGTAAGCCAGAAAGAAAAACACCAATACAGTATACTAACACATATATATGGAATTTAGAAAGATGGTAATGATAACCCTGTATGCGAGACAGCAAAAGAGATACAGATGTATAGAACGGACTTTTGGACTCTGAGGGAGAGGGAGAGGGTGGGATGATTTGGGAGAATGGCATTGAAACATGTATACTATCATGTAAGAAATGAATCGCCAGTCTATGTTTGATACAGGATACAGGATACAGGATACAGGATACAGGATACTTGGGGCTGATGCACGGGGATGATCCAGAGAAATGATATGGGATGGGAGGTGGGAGGGGCTTCAGGATTGGGAACTCATGTACACCCGTGGCGGATTCATGTCAATGTATGGCAAAACCAATACAGTATTGTAAAGCAAAATAAAGTAAAAATAAAAATTAAAAAAGAAAATAAATTTAAAGAGCAATTTGTATGGTAATTGGCAAACACATAAAAAATTTAAACATGGTAAAGTTTTCATATGGAAAAAAACAAAAAATGTATGAAATGAAAATTGTATCTATCACACCAAGCGAGAATTAGTTGTTTTGATGCTAACCAGGTTCTTGGCTTCCACAGTCAATAGAAACTGACTACAGACCAGACAAGAAATTCAGGCAAGGCTTTACTGGGGCTCCTGTGCCAGCTGCAGGAGGGAGAGAAAGCAAGTAACATGTTCCCTTGCTTGTTCCAGTGGAGGGGCGAGCTCATTCCTTACATGGGTGAGGGTAGGAGTGTTTTTCCAGTAGTCATGTACGGAAGTGAGAGCTGGTCCATAAGGAAGGCTGAGCACCGAAGAACTGATGCTTTCAAATAGTGTTGCTGGAGACTCTTGAGAGTCCCTTGTACTGCCAGGAGATCAAACCAGTCAATCCTAAAGGAAATTAGCCCTGATTATTCATTGGAAGGACTGTTGCTGAAGCTGAAGCTCCAGTACTTTGGCCACTTGATGCAAAGAGCTGGCTCATTGGAAAAGATCCTGATGCTGGGAAAGATTGAAGGCAAAAGGAGAGGGAACAGCAGAGGATAAGATGGTTAGATCTCATCTAATCATCTTAGTTAGTTGATGCTAATTAACTAATGAATCAACTCAATGGATATGAATTTGAGAAAGCTTTAGAAGATAGTGTAGGAGCCTGGTGTGCTACAGTGCAGGGGGCCACAAAGAGCTGGACTGAACAACAAGGAGTGTGTTCAGGGCTTGGGTTGGAGTACCCTGTTTTTGCTCCCAATACCTAGTTTTTGCTTCCAGCTCTTCAAAAAAGGCAATTGGAACTTTTGTACCTTTTGGTTTAGAATTTGCCTCAACTGTGCATGCACACAGTTATTTTTAGTCCCATATAATTTTTTTTAATACTTTATTCTACGTTACAATACTGTATTGGTTTTGCCACACATTGACATGAGTCAGCCACAGGTGTACATGATCTCCCAATGCCGAAGCCCCTCCCACCTCCCACCCCATATCATCTCTCTGGATCATCCCGTGCACCAGCCCCAAGCATCCTGTATCCTTTTTTAAAAAATTAATTAATTAATTTATTTTTAAAATTACAATACTGTATTTGTATTGCCATACATTGACACGAATCAGCCATAGGTGAACACAATCTCCCAATGCCGAAGCCCCCTCCCACCTCCCACCCCACATCCTCTACTTGAATCATCCTGTGCATCAGCCCCATGCATCCTGCATCCTACATTGAACATAGATTGGCGCTTCGTTTCTTACAGGAAAATATACATGTTTCATTGCCATTCTCCCAAACCATCCCACCCTTTCCCTCTCCCTCAGAGTCCAAAAGTCCACTCTATACTTCTGTGTCTGTATTGAACATAGACTGGCGCTTCATTTCTTATATGATAGTATACATGTTTCAATGCCATTCTCCCAAATCATCCCACCCTCTCCCTCTCCCTCAGAGGCCAAAAGTTCGTTCTATACCTTTGTATCTCTTTTGTTGTCTCACATACAGGGTCATCATTACTATCTTTCTAAATTCCATATATATGTGTCAGTATACTGTATTGGTGTTTTTCTTTCTGGCTTACTTCACTGTGTATAATTGGCTCCAGTTTCATCCATCTCAGAACTGATTCAAATTTATTCTTTTTAAGGACTGAGTAAAACTCCATTGTGTATATGTACCACAGCTTTCTTATCCATTCATCTGCTGATGGACATCTAGGTTGTTTCCATGTCCTGGCTATTATAAACAATGCTGCAATGAACATTGGGGTACATGTGTCTCTTTCAATTCTGGTTTCCTCGGTGTGTATGCCCAGCAGTGGGATTGCTGGGTCATAAGGCAGTTCTATTTGCAATTTTTAAAGGAATCTCCACACTGTTTTCCATAATGGCTGTACTAGTTTGCATTCCTACCAACAGTGTAAGAGGGTTCCCTTTTCTCCACATCCTCTCCAGCATTTATTGCTTGTAGACTTTTGGATCGCAGCCATTCTGACTGGTGTGCAATGGTACCTCATTGTGGTCTTGATTTGCATTTCTCTGATGATGAATGATGTTGAGCATCTTTTCATGTGTTTGTTAGCCATCCATATGTCTTCTTTGGGGAAATGCCTATTTAGTTCTTTGGCCCATTTTTTTGACTGGATCATTTATTTTTCTGGAGTTGAGCTGCATAAGTTGTTTGTATATTTTTGAGATTAGTTGTTTGTCAGTTGTTTCATTTGCTATTGTTTTCTCCCATTCAGAAGGCTGTCTTTTCACCTTGCTTATAGTTTCCTTTGTTGTGCAGAAGCTTTTAATTTTAATTAGATCCCATTTTTTATTTTTGCTTTTATTTCCAGTATAAAAAATATGGAATGCTTCACGAATTTGCATGTCATCCTTGCGCAGGGACCATGCAAATCTTCTCTGTATCGTTCCAGTTTTAGTATATGTGCTGCCGAAGCGAGCACAGTCCCATATAATTTTGTAGCTGAAAGAGAGATGTGTCCAGGTGTAAGCTTTGCAGTATTGTAGCAAAGGATCCCAGGTCTCAGTGTTGTCTCAATTTCTTGTTTATGTCCACAGAAACAGATGTGAGTGGTTTATTTTACCTTTTTTTTTTTTAATATAAATGGGAATGGAACACACTGAGCATACTATTTTGTACTTGATTTTTTTTCTGTTTAACAAATATCGTACAGCTCTTTGGTACCGCTGGAAATAATCATAGGATTTTAGGGCTTCCCAGGTGATGCAATGGTAAAAAATCTGCCTGCGGAGGCATTATGTTTGCAAATGTTTTTGTAAGTAAAGGGAAAGGTATGTAAAGACAGATGCCAATATTTAAACAATGGTTTCATCAAGGTAGGGGAGTGTTCTGGGGGAGAAAGAGAGAATATTCATTTTCTTTAGATATTGCTAATTTATTTGAATTGTTGTAGTTAGGGGGCATTATATCTATGATTTAAGCTATTGAATTGAAAAAAAGTAGTGGCACTTACTGTTGGCTGTAGATAGTGGACCTTACAGAGAAAGGGGCTTTCTCTGTTGGTCTGTTAGGAGAAAAATGGGAATGAAGTAAGGGTCTGACTAGATGGATGACAATGAAGTGGCTGAACGCACTGCTGGGGATGGGAAGTCAATAGATCAGCCTGGTGTCTGTGGAGAATTCACAGAAGGGAACAAGGGGAGAGGAGCTGTCAGGCAGGCATTTGGGCATGGAGACACTGAAGAGCCTTTTAATCCTGTAGATGTTACTTTGTAATAATATGCCAGCTTCCTTCCCCTTAAATCAGGCCCAGCATTGGCAAGGCTTTGAAAATCCACATGAAATACTCCTCAAGGCTGCTTCAATTGAAATACTTTTCTGGGATGGCGAAAGGTCTGAAAGCTGGGTGTGGGATGGAAGGGTTGAGAGCAGTCTTCTGGGAAGACCACTCGTGGGCATGGTGGTTTAGGGATGCTGCAGAGAACTTAGGAGAGTTTTGTGATAAGTTCTGGGGAAAGAGCCTGGGAATGGGGGATGGGATGCTTAGTGGAGAGCATTAGCCCCCATGGAGATGGAAAGATGGGTTTCCATATAACCCTTGGTTTCTGCTCTACTTTTGGTCAAGCCAACAGTTCAGGAACCTCCTCTGGAGAAAGACAAATATCTCAGGGGACTGGTATTTCATTTTTATTTAAGGTTGTTCTCCAGTCAGTTTGTAATTGGTTCTCAGGGGCCCCTCCCCTCTTGGCAATTGTCAGCCCTCTTTTGTGATAAAGGGAAGGATCCACAATGAAAAGCCAAAGGAATCGGGGAACTAGAAAAGGAGATGGGGAGTGGAAGAGACAATGACTCTGGGGAGTGGAGGGTGAAAAGTGTGACATTTCTAATCAATGTCCTACATTATTTCAGGTTGAGTTCAAGGGAGGAGTTGAAATTGGGAAACTTCAATAATCTGAACTCTTCAGAAGATCTTAGCACATATTCTGCTTTTCACAATTTTTACTTTTAGAAGGGCTATTGCAGGTGAGTTTCCTATTTTTGTATAATTGTTCACAGCTTAGTTCACAGAATTTTTATAAAAAGTAAAGAATTGGTATTTATGGAGTTGTTTCCTCTGATCAGGAACACATTTCATTTAACCCAGAGAGTCAAAAAGTCAGTTTTTCAAAGTCATTTGAAGAAATCCCACAGTCTTCCTCTGGAATTCTAGTGTTGCAACATCTTCCACTAAAACTTTCTCATTTGTCTATAAGCCTCACATCCTTCTATCTTCTCTTTTCCTTCTTCTTTCTCCCCACTTCCCCAACCCCTTGAAAAATAGAGTGGGAATGTGGTGATCTGAAAAGCCAGGATTATGCTATGACTTGAAAATAGTTTTCATGTGAGTGAATTTTTTTTAAACTTAATTTTATTATTATTTTTTTCCCCCACACAGCATGTGGGATCTTAGTTCTCCAACCAGGGATTCAACCTGTGTCCCTAGTGTCCACTGTCCTCCAAACAGTGGAAACTTGGAATCTTAATCACTGGACTATCAGGAAAGATCCTGACTGAACTTTTGAAACACTCCTAAGAACAGTTTTATTGTGGAGTTGACAACCATATTTTTCATATCTTCTGCTAGCAGATTCTGTGACACACACACACACACACACACACGCACCCCCACATGCAGGAACAAATATCTGCATTTTTGCTGTACCATTTCCCTCTGCTTCCAGTCATTTGGTGTATTCTCATTTTTAATAAGGAGAAGGCAATGGCACCCCACTCCGGTACTCTTGCCTGGAAAATCCCATGGACGGAGGAGCCTGGTAGGCTGCAGTCCATGGGGTCGCTAAGGTTAGGACACGACTGAGTGACTTCACTTTCACTTTCCACTTTCATGCTTTGGAGAAGGACATGGCAACCCACTCCAGTATTCTTGCCTGGAGAATCCCAGGGACGGGGGAGCCTGGTGGGCTGCCGTCTACGGGGTTGCACAGAGTCTGACACGACTGAAGCGACTTAGCAGCAGCATTTTTAATAAACACACACACATCCCTTTGGATAGCATATGAGGTCTTCCTTGCAGGTACTCAGGTCCATTTTCAGCTCTTCACTCAATTATGCATCTTTGCTTTCCATTTTGTCTCTCCTGCCTAGAATGCTATGCTCACTCTCCTATCCTTTGCCTGGCTGACTCTTGTTCTTCAAGAGTTTTTACCTATAATTACTTCCTCAGGGAGCCTCTCTGACCTTGGTCTCACACTCTCTCAGTTCCTAGTCTGAGCTGGTTTTCTCTCTATTCACACAGCACCTATACTTTCATCAATCATATTATTTATTACATTTTTATTATAAAATCTTGTATGAAATTAGAATTTAAAGAACATTATTTTTAAGGGAGATGGCAATCTAGAGACTATAAGGTTATAATTGTACTAAGATAAAGAGGTTGTAAGACTAATGAAGAGAGAATATGTAGGAATTTTCCAAGTAACAGCTGATAAGGTGCTTGAGGAATGAAGAGACAGTGTTATGATAAAGATGACTGCAATATAGTAAGCTTGGGTATCAGGCAGAATTTCCAAACCACTCATAGTGAAGCTGGTTGTGATCAAGGAAGATAAAGCAGTTTTTTTTTTTTTTCTATAACAAGCTGATTGTAAGCTGTGATAGGACACAAAGCAGGCATTTGAAAGACATTACACTGTTGCTCATGAGGAAGGCTCTATGACTGGTTACAGAGATTGCGAAGGTAGAATTTAGTGAATCATAAAAACATTGGTGGTGGTTTAGTTGCTAAGTCGTGTTTGACTCTTGTGACCTTGTGGACTATAGCCTGCCAGGTTTCTTTGTCCATGGGATTCTCCAGACAAGTATACTGGAGTGGGCTGGGATTTTCTTCTCTAATAAAAATATTAGATTGAACTAATAGGTTAAAGTCTCTGAAGACTGGAAATTGTGAGTTTGAATCATTGATCAAACTTCTTGAGTCTTGAATATGTGCACAATTAAGGATACAGCAGAGGACAAGAGTTGGAAAAGCAACTAAAAAGGGGACAGATGAGGACGTGTGTAAATGATTCCTGCTTTTGAGACTCACCTTTATCTTTTTCATTTTAGCTCTACTTATCTCGGGCTTGGCGTAGAAGATGCAAAGAAACTCTAGAATCTGTCACTTAATCACTGCAGAAACTTGGATGGTCATCATGGAAATGGTCTCCATAGGAAATCAAACTATTACTGAATTTGTCCTTCTTGGTTTCTCTGTCAGAGCTGAGCTGCATCTCCTTCTCTTTATTGTGTTCACTGTCATCTACGTGTCCATCATCCTAGGGAACATGCTAATCATTGTGGCGGTGGTTAGCTCTCAGAGGCTCCACACACCCATGTATTTCTTCCTGGCTAATCTGTCCTTCCTGGAGATCCTCTATACTTCCTCAGTGGTGCCCAAAATGTTGGAGGGCTTCTTGCAGGAGGCAGCCATCTCTGTGGCTGGTTGCTTGCTCCAGTTCTTTATTTTTGGTTCTTTAGCCACTGCTGAGTGCTTCCTACTGGCTGTCATGGCATATGATCGCTACCTGGCCATCTGCTACCCCCTCCGCTACCCTCTCCTGATGGGACCCAGATGGTGTTTGGGGCTGGTGGTCATAGCGTGGCTCTCTGGCTTTATGGTAGGTATAGTGATTATAGCCCTCATGGCCCAACTGAGGTTCTGTGGCCCCAACCACATTGACCACTTTTACTGTGACTTCATGCCTTTGATGAGCCTGGCCTGCTCAAATCCCAGTGTAGCCCAGATGACCACATTCATTCTGTCTGTGGTCTGCCTCACTGTTCCCTTTGGACTGATTCTGACATCTTATGGCCGGATCGTGGTGGCTGTGCTGAGAGTTCCTGCTGGGGCCAGCAGAAGGAAGGCTTTCTCCACGTGTTCCTCCCACCTAGCTGTAGTGTCTACATACTATGGTACTCTTATGGTCTTGTACATTGCACCCTCTGCTGTCCACTCCCAGCTCCTCACCAAGGTCTTTGCCCTGCTCTACACTGTGATCACCCCTTTCTTCAATCCTGTGATTTATACCCTGAGGAATAAGGAAGTTCAGCAGGCACTGTGGATGCTTCTGTATGTTAAACAAGCTGAAATGATTGAAGGCGGATGGTGGTAAAGATGTTATTTGGACTTTGGGATTGGTTGGGTAGAAATAAATTTGTCCTGTTTTGACATTTCTCTCTGAAAAGTTTTATAGTCATTGTACTCATACTAAAAATGAATATTGTAGAGCAATAATTTTTAAGTGCTTTAAACTTTTACTTTAATATTTTATAATTCCTTTATCAAATAGGCTTTGAATACTTCTTATAGGAAACAAATACATGAAAACAACAATGCAAAACAAACCTAGAGATAAGTTGAATCATGGAAGTTTTTAATGTGGTTTTTCATTGATGACTATGTCTTGATCCTCTTTTTTATTTTAACCAATATGTATGTATTTATTCTTCAGAGATTTTCAGCATAGCTAAACATGATTTAGGTGGTCTCTGTGAAAGCTCATAGTCATTTTTAATTTTGTCACCATGCAAATATAGTTCACATTTAGATTTTCCTGCAATAAATTCTTAGGAGTTGAATTGTCAGGTTAAAGGAAAAACATATTAAAAATTAAAGCTGAATGCATTTAATTAACTACTTTATTGTGGAAAATTTCAAATATACACAAAAGTAGATAGAACACTATAATGAATCCCATACAACCATCATCTAGCATCAATATAAACATTTGCCGATCCTATTTCTACTGCCTATAGCTGCTTTTTTTTCTGGAACGTTTTAGAGCAAATTTCAGATGTGCAAGTATTGTGTTATGTGAGTAGTGTAGCAATGTTTCCATGTGCAAATACATTCGATCCTTGAACAACATGGATTTGAGCTGCACAGTTTCATTTAAAGGCTAACTTTTTTTTAGTAGTAAATACAGAAGTACAGAATTTATGGCTGGTTGAATCCATAGATAAGGAACCTCATAGGTACAGGGGAACCATGTGTACAGAGAGCCAACTCAAAGTTATAGGTGGATTTTCAATTTCTCAGTGGGTTGTCACCCCTGACCTTGGTGTTGTTCAAGGATCAAGTGTACTCAGTATATTTTATCGATGAAGGCATTTAAAGAAGAAAACATGCCAACCCCAATGTTTAAAAATACTTCCCCAATGGCATCTAATACCCAGACTATATTCAAATTTCTCCAATTATCTTTAAGTAAATTCTTAAAATTAGAATGTAAACAAGGTTCACAGTATATCTTCTTGTGTTTTTAAGTCCCTTATTTCATAACAGTCCTTCTCCTCTCTCTCTCTCTTTTTTTTTTTTACTTTTGACTTATTGGGGAAATTAAGCTCACTGTAGAATGGTTTATATTTTACATTAGGCTTTCTGCTGACTTATGGTTTTGTTTGGTGTCTACCCCTATATCTTGTATTTTATATAAACTTGTTTCGTGTCAGTCTCAGTCTATTGATAGTGTAGTGATGCCATCAGCTAAGAATGCCTGAGGCACTCACTTGGGTTCTCCCTACAGTCATTTCTCTGACCAAGGCTAATGTGGCTGGGCTGACCCTTGTGGTTCTTATTATGATTGAAGGATGCATCTCAGCAACAATCATTGTGGAAATTTGAAAAAACAAGGTTTATTACTTATAGGTCCTGGAGGTTACATGAACACCTGGGGCCACACAAAAGAATTTAGGAAGAGAGAGAGCATGGATCTGGGGCTCTGCCATTATTGGGATCGAGGGTGGGATGTCTAGGGTGTCATGGGTTCACTCTTTATCAATGAAAATAAAACACAAGAGGAGAAATTAAAACATGAGAAGGAAAAGCAGGGTCACTCAAGTACTCAGTTAATGGAGGTCATCCAAGGTTTTCTAAAGGGGAATTCATGCGTGGGGTGGCCCAGCTCTTTATTTAAATGTGTAATTGACTATATGTTTATTTGAGGTAAATGTGTTTGAAATAAATGCCTGTCAATCAAAAGCTTAATGTTAGGCACCTCCATTACAATAAAAAGGTAATTATCAGGCACTTAACAGTACAAACTAATATTAAGATAGAAGCTTAATTGGATCTGGAAGAAGAAGATTGGTTTTTGTTCTAGGAGATGCTTCAAGTCAGGGAGGATCATCTTGAAATAGATGATTATCTTGAATCAAGGGGGCTTGGTTTTATGCTTTGTAGTATGCATTTGTGGAAAGACTAAGGTGTCACTCTCTTGTGTGACATGACTCAGACTCCAAATTCTCTCTTCCTGTTGGACATGGGTTTCCCAGGTGGCTTTAGCACTGGTTTCCCAGTGCTAAAGAATCTGCCTGTCAAGAAGGAGAGTGGGGTTCAATACCCCCTGGAGAAAGGAAATGGCAACCCACTTCAGTATTCTTGCCTGGGAAATCCCATGGACAGAGGGCCTGGCAGATACAGTCCATGAGGACGACTTAGTGCCTAAATGACAACAGCAACAACTTTTTAATACTGGAAAGTCCCCCAAAGCTTATTTGATGCCTTGTCCTCCTCCTTGCTTTCCATGTGTTTCTTCTTTTCTTATTGTGTCTCCTTTGCTGTCTCGCATATGGGGTCATTGTTACCATCTTTCTAAATTCCATATATATGTGTTAATATACTGTATTGGTGCTTTTATTTCTGACTTGCTTCATTCTGTGTAATAGGCTCCAGCTTCATCCACCTCATTATAACTGACTCAAATTCATTCTTTTTAATAACTGAGTAACACTCCATTGTGTATATGTACCACAGCTTTCTTATCCATTTGTCTGCTGATGGACATCTAGGTTGCTTCCAGGTCCTAGCTATTGTAAACAGTGCTGCGATGAACATTGGGGTACATGTGTATGTTTCAATTCTGGTTTCCTCAGTGTGTATGCCCAGCTGTGGGATTGCTGGGTTGTATGGCAGTTCTATTTCCAGTTTTTTAAGAAATCGCCACATTGTTCTCCATAGTGGTTGTACTAATATACATTCCCACCAACAGTGTAAGAGGGTTCCCTTTTCTCCACACCCTCTTCAGCATTTATTGTCTGTAGACTTTTTGATAGCAGCCATTTTGACTGGCATGAGATGGTACCTCTTTGTGGTTTTGATTTGCATTTCTCTGATAGTGAGTGATGTTGAGCATTTTTTCATGTGTTTGTTAGGCATCTGTATGTCTTTGGAGAAATGTCTGTTTAGTTCTTTGGCCTATTTTTTGATTGGGTCATTTATTTTTCTGGTATTGAGTTGTATGAGCTGCTTGTATATTTTTGAGATTAACTCTTTGTCAGTTGCTTTATTTGCTATTATGTTCTCCCATTCTGAAGGCTGTCTTTTTACCTTGCTTATAGTTTCCTTTGTTGTGCAAAAGCTTTTAAGTTTAATTAGATCCCATTTGTTGATTTCCATTACACTGAGGGGTGGATCATAGAGGATCTTGCTATGATTTATGTCAGAGAGTGTTTTGCCTATATTTTCCTCTAGAAGTTTTATAATTTCTGGTCTTACATTTAGATCTTTAATGCATTTTGAGTTTATTTTTGTGTATGGTGTTAGAAAGTGTTCTAGTTTTATTCTTTTACAAGTGGTTGACCAGTTTTCCCAGCACCACTTGTTAAAGAGATTGTCTTTTTCTCCATTGTATATTTTTGCCTCCTTTGTCAAAGATAAGGTGTCCATAGATGCATGGATTTATCTCTGGGCTTTCTATTTTGTTCCACTGATCTATATTTCTGTCTTGTGCCAGTACCATACTGTCTTGATGACTATAGCTTTGTAGTATAGTCTGAAGTCAGGCAGGTTGATTCCTCCAGTCCCATTCTTCTTTCTCAAGATTGCTTTGGTTATTTGAGGTTTTTTTGTAGTTCCGTACAGATTGTGAAATTATTTGTTTTAGTTCTGTGAAAAATGCCATTGGTAGCTTGATAGGGATTGCATTGAGTCTATAGATTGTTTTGGGTAGTATACTCATTTTTGCTATATGATTCTTCCGATCTACGAACATGATATATTTCTCCAACTATTTGTGTTATCTTTGATTTTTTTATCAGTGTTTTATAGTTTTCTATATATATGTCTTCTGTTTCTTCAGGTAGATTTACTCCTAAGTGTTTTATTCTTTTTATTGCAATGGTGAATGGTATTGTTTCCTTAATTTCTCTTTCTGTTTTCTTATTGTTAGTGTATAGGAATGCAAGGGATTTCTGTGTATTAATTTTATATCCTGAAAATTGATTAGCTCTAGTAATTTTCTGGTGGTGTCTTTAGGGTTTTATATGTAAAGGATCATTTCATCTGCAAACAGGGAGAGTGTTACTTCTTTTTTTTCCAATCTGGTTTCCTTCTATTTCTTTTTCTTCTATGATTGTTGTAGCTAAAACTTCCAAAACTATGTAGTGGTGAGAGTGAGCACCCTTGTCTTGCTCCTAACTTTAGGGGAAATGCTTTCAATTTTTGCCATTGAGGATAATGTTTGCTCTGGGTTTATCATGTATGGCTTTTATTGTGTTGAGATACCCTCTATGCCTGCTTTCTGGAGAGTTTTTATCATAAATGGGTGTTGACTTTTATCAAAGGCTTTCTCTGCATCTATTGGAGAAGGAGATGGCAACCCACTCCAATGTTCTTGCCTGGAGAATCCCAGGGACGGGGGAGCCTGGTGGGCTCCCGTCTGTGGGGTCACACAGAGTCGGACATGACTGAAGTGACTTAGCAGCAGTAGCAGCATTGAGATAATATGTGGTTTTTATTTTTCAGTTTGTTAATGTGATGCATCACATTGATTGATTTACAACTATTGAAGAATCCTTGCATCCCTGCATAAAGCCCACTTGGTCATCATGTGTGATCTTTTTATTATGTTGTTGGATTCTGTTTGCTAGAATTTTGTTGTGGATTTTTGCATCTATGTTCATAGGTGATATTGGCTTGTAGTTTTTTTTAATTAATTAATTTATTTATTAATACTTTATTCTACATTACAATACTGTATTTGTTTTGCCATACATTGACATGAATCAGCCACAGGTGTAGACGATCTCCCAATGCCGAAGCCCCCTCCCACCTCCCACCCCATATCATCTCCCTGGATCATCCCGTGCACCAGCCCCAAACATCCTGTATCCTGTATTTTTTTGTGACACCGTTGTCTGGTTTTGGTATTAGGGTGATGTGGCCTTATAGAATGAGTTTGGGAGTTTACCTTCCTCTGCAATTTTCTGGAAGAGTTTGAGTAGGATAGGTGTTTAGATTTCTCATTTTTAAATGAAATTACAGGGACTTCTTTGGTAGTCCAGTGGTTAAGACTTTGCCTTCCAGTGAAGGGGGGTGTGGGTTTGATTCCTGGTCCAGGAGCTAAGATCCCACATGTCTCCTGGCCAAAAAACCAAAACGTAAAACAGAAGTCATTTTGTCACAAGTTCAATAAAGACTTAATTTTAAAAAGTGAGATGCAACAATTTCTTGCTATTTGCGATAGTTATGCTTTTTATATAAAATGTCCTTGAACACTGAAGTTGTTTGTGAGTATCAAATGTTTATTTTTGCTCTAGGGGAAATTCAGGGTTATATTCTTACAAGCTCTTGGTCACCTTTTGTCAACTGATCAACGTATAGTCTTGTTTTAAGTATGCTTCTGCTTAAAGACACTACATATATGTCATTCATTAACATTGAACTCACAGCCAATAGCACTGTAACTGATGGCTGAAAAGAGCTTATCTAATACATGCATTTTTCTCTGTAAGGCCCATCACAGTCTTTTTGGCCTTGGGAAATTAGATAGCACTTTAGTACTACGCTTGGGGACCAGTGAGATCACCAAAAAACACCCCAAACTATGAAAAACATGGCACTAAATATACCATGAAAAAGCCACTTACTTATAGCATAGAACTGAAGCAAGAGGGCAAAACTATCTTGTTCAACCTAAGCTGGCAACATGTCTATTAGCTGACTCAATTTTTTGCCATGTGCACATGCTAACACCCATGCATAAGTAAAAAGTACTGAAAATATTGATTTTGGGATTACAAATAAATTTTAGAGAGCAAGCATTTTGACAAATACTGAATACACAAATTATGAATATTGACTATTCTAATCTTCTCTGCTCTTGAAGTCTTTGGTGTTTTCTTCCCAGCTGAAACATTAAGACTCAGAAGGCCAAGGATTATGAGTCAAATACCCATGTTTTTCATTTAGGCATCGATGAAGGCATTTCTATTCATTGTTTTGCTACCCATTTATGAAACAAGTACAATGTACTTCTGGAACAAAGATGAATAGGATACACTACTTGCCCTGAGTATTACTTATTTCTAGCTTGAGTGTAGTGAAGAAGACGGCTAAATTTCTAATAGAAACCACAAAAGGTTATGATTTGTCTTGCTAATATCTGGCCGTATAGAATACCATCTCTTTTGTGTAAAATTGAACTTCTGATCCTCAAGAAGTTTTGGAAGGTATGGGATAAACCAATATTTCCAGTTAGGTCCATGGTGCAAATTTCTTAAGATACAAGGGAAGGGATTGGGGAACTATTAATAATAACTAGATAAGAGAACTGGGCTCTGGTTTGTGAAATAGCCTAGTGACATGCGGGGGACCCATCATGTTTTCATTTGTTACAATATGAATCTATTACTTTTGGAATTTGATAAATAAAAAATAAATTTAAAGAGCTATTTATAGGATAACTGGTAAATGTAAAAATTTAAACATAGTAAAGTTTTTACACAGTAAATTTTTTTAAATGTATGCAATGAAAATTATATCTTTCTATCACCCAAAACCACTGATACCCTTACCTAGAATCCAGGTACAGATAGAGTAGTTTTGATACCCACCAGGGTTCTTGATTTTCCCCAGTCAATCGAAATTGACTAGAAGTCAGACAAGAAATTTAGGCAAGACTTTACTGGGGCTCCTTCACTCCCTGCATGAAGGAATGAAAACAAGTAACAGATTCGATTGCTTGCTCAGAGTAAGGGTGAGCTCCTTCTTTACATGAGGTGAGGCTGAGGGTGGGAAGAGAGATGGGGCCAGAGGGGTGGCTTAGATGGTTTGCCTACCATTTTGTATTGTTAAGGGCAGGGGGGCATCCTCAGTACCCTGCTTTTGCTCCCAACACCCAGTTTTTGCTCCTAGCTCTTCAGAAATGGCAGTTGGGTCGTTAGTCTTTTGTATCTTTTGGTCCAGAACTCGCCCAGGCCCACAGTTATCTTTAGTTTCATATAGTTTCTTTGTATTTTGTAGCTGGAAGAGAGGTGTGTCCAGGTACAAGCTTTGCAGCACTATAGCAAAATGTCCCAGCTACTAGGCCTGTCTCAGTTTCTTGACTATGCCCATATAAATAGATATGAGTGGTTTATTTTATGCTTTTTACACAAATGGGAACATACTAAGCATACTATTTTGTACTTTATTTTTTCTCTTTGACAAATATCATGGAATTCTTTGGCACCACTGGAAATAATCATTGGATACTATGGCTAACCAAATGGCACTTCGGTAAAGAATCCACCTGTCAGTTCAGGAGACACAACAGACATGGATTTGAGCCTTAGGTTGGGAAGATCCTCTGGAGTAGGAAATGTCAACCTGATCTAGCATTCTTGCCTGGAAAATTTCAAGGGTAGAGGAAGCAAGTGGGCTACAGACAGTCCATGGGGTCACAAAGGGTCAGACATGACTGAGCAACTGAGCACCCACATTATGTCTGCATATGTTTTTATAAGTAAATGGAAAGGTATTTAAATACAGACACCAACATTTCACAATGATTTCATCAGTTGTGTGGAGTGTTTAGGGGGAAGAAAGAATCTTCATTTTTTTTTTTTGAGATTACTATTTTATTTGAATTTTTACAGTTATGATGTATTATAGTTACGATTTAAGCTATAGAATTAAAAAAAAAATGTAGGCGGCATTTACTGTTGGCTGTAGACAGTGGACCTTACAGGAGTTCAAAGAAGGGGGCTTTCCCTGTTGGTCTGATAGAAAAGCAATGGGAATGAAGTAAGGGTTTGACTAGATAGATGACAGTGAAGCGACTAAACACACTGCTGGGGATGGGAAGTCAATAGATCAGCCTGGTGTCTGTGGAGAATTCACAGAAGGGAATAAGGGGAGAGGAGCGTCAGGCAGGCATTTGGGCATGGAGACACTGAAAGGCAGTATAATCAGGTAGATGTTACTTTGTAATAATAGGCCAGCTTCCTTCCCCTTGAATCAGGCCCAGCATTGGCAAAGCCTTGATAAGCCACATGAACTACTCCTTAAGGGCTGTCTCAACTGAAATGCTTTTCTGGGATGGTGAAAGTTATGAAAGCTGGATGTAGTGTAGAAGGATTGAGAGCTTAGCAGAGAGCATTAGCCCCCATGGAGATGGAAAGGTGGGTTTCCATATAACCCTTAGTTTCTGCTCTACTTTTGGTCAAGCCAGCAGTTCAGGAACCTCCTCTGGAGAAAGACAAGTATCTCAGGGGGCTGATATTTCCTTTTCATTTAAGGTTGCTCTCCAGTCAATCTGTAATCGATTCTCAGGGGCCCCTCCCCTCTAGGCAATTGTCAGCCCTCTTTTGTGATAAAGGGAAGGACCTACAACAAGGAAAAGCCAAAGGAATTGGGGATCTAGAAAAGGAGATGGATGGAAGACAGAATGGCTCTGGGGAGTGGATGGTGAGAGGTGTGACATTTCTAATCAATGTCCTACATTATTTCAGGTTGAGCTCAAGAAAGGAGGAGTTGAAGTTGGGAAACTTCAATAATCTGAACTCTTTGGAAGATCTTAGCACATAGTCTGCTTTTCACAATTTTTTTCCTTTGGAAGTGCTTGCAGGTGAGTTTCTTATTTTTGTATAATTGTTCACAGATTCTTTAAAATATAAGTAAAGAACTGGTATTTATAGAGTTTTCTCCTCTGATCATAAACACATTTTGTTTAACCCAGAGAGTCAAAAGTCTGTTTTTCAAAGGCATTTGAAGAAATCACAGTTGTCCTCTGGAATTCCAGTGTTGCAACATCTTCCACTAAAACTTTCCCATTTCTCTATAATCCTCACTTCCTTTTATGTTCTGTTTTCCTTCTTTCTCCCCACTTCCCCAACCCCTTGAAAAATACAGTGTAAATATGGTGATAAGAAAAGCCAGGATTGTGTTATGACTTGAAAATAGTTTTCATGTGAGTGAATTAAAAAAAAATATTTTATTAATAATTTTTGGCTGCATAGTAGGCAGGATCTTAGTTCCCTGACCAGGGATCAATCCCGTGCCCCTGTGGTGGAAGTGCAGTCTTAACCACTGGACCTCTACGGAAGTACCTGAGTAGATTTTTAAAACATTCCCAAGAGCAGTTTCATGTATGACAAACATATTTTCACAGACTCTGCTAGCTGATTCTGTGATAACACACACACACACACACACACACACACACACACACACACACAGGAATAGCTGCATTTTTCTTATACTTTTCCCCTCTGCTTCCAATCATCTGATGCATTCTCATTTTTAATAAACACACACACATCCCTTTGGATAGCACATGAGAACTTACTTGCAGGTACTCAGGTGCATTTTCAGCTCTTCACTCAGTTACATATCTTTGCTTTCCATTGTGTCTCTCCTGCCTAGAATGCTGAGCTCACTCTCCTATCCTTTGCCTGGCTGACTCTTATTCTTCAAGACTTTTTACCTACAATTACTTCCTCAGGGAACCTCTCTGACCTTGATTATTACACTCCCTCAGATCCTAGTCTGGGTTGAGTTTCTCTCTACTCATGTAGCACCTGTACATTCCTTAATCTTATTATTTGTCATGTTTGAAGTATAAAATCTTGTATAAAATTAGAATGTAAAGAAGATTATTTCGGTAAGGGAGAGGGGAATCCAGAGACTTTGAGGCCAAAATTGTGCTAAGATAGTCCTAAAGAGGTCACACACCAATGGTGGGATAGCGAAGAAGGGACTATATAAGAATTTCCCAAGCAACAATTGATAAGGTGCTAGAGGAATAAGAGACGGTGTTAAGATAAAGATGACTACAATACAGCAAACTCGAGTATCAGGCAGAATTTTCAAACCACTCACAATGGAGTTGGCTGTGCTCAGGAAAGATAAAAGAGAATTTTTTTTCTTAAATCATGCCGATTGTAAGCTGTGATAGGACCCAAAGCAGACATTTGAATGGCATTACACTGTTGCTCACGAGGAAGGCTCTATGACTGGTTATAGAGATTGGGAAGGTAGAATGTATTATATCATAAAAATATTAGATTGAACTAATAGGTTAAGGTCTCTGAAGATTGGAATTTGTGAGTTTGGATCAACTTTCTTGAGTCTTGAATATGTGCACAATTAAGGAATGCAGGGGAGGACAAGAGTTGGAAAAGCAGTAAGCAACTAAAAAGGGGAGAGAAGAGGACAAAATATGCTAAAGATTCTTGTTTTAGAGACTCACCTTTATCTTTTTTCATTTTAGCTCTATTTATCTCAGGCTTGCTGTAGAAGATGCAAAGATGCACTAGAATCTGTCACTTAATCACTGCAGAAACTTGGATGGTCTTCATGGAAATGGTCTCCATAGGAAATCAAACTATTACTGAATTTGTCCTTCTTGGTTTCTCTGTCAGAGCTGAGCTGCATCTCCTTCTCTTTATTGTGTTCACTGTCATCTACGCGTCCATCATCCTAGGGAACATGCTAATCATTGTGGCGGTGGTTAGCTCTCAGAGGCTCCACACACCCATGTATTTCTTCCTGGCTAATCTGTCCTTCCTGGAGATCCTCTATACTTCCTCAGTGGTGCCCAAAATGTTGGAGGGCTTCTTGCAGGAGGCAGCCATCTCTGTGGCT
Source organism: Nanger dama (assembly GCA_917880005.1). Lineage (NCBI taxonomy): Eukaryota > Metazoa > Chordata > Mammalia > Artiodactyla > Bovidae > Nanger > Nanger dama. The sequence goes on from CAKJTW010000032.1 coordinate 2,454,014, forward strand.
GGTTGCTTGCTCCAGTTCTTTATCTTTGGTTCTTTAGCCACTGCTGAGTGCTTCCTACTGGCTGTCATGGCATATGATCGCTACCTGGCCATCTGCTACCCCCTCCGCTACCCTCTCCTGATGGGACCCAGATGGTGTTTGGGGCTGGTGGTCATAGCGTGGCTCTCTGGCTTTATGGTAGATGGATTGGTTGTAGCCCTCATGGCCCAACTGAGGTTCTGTGGCTCCAACCACATTGACCACTTTACTGTGACTTCATGCCTTTGATGAGCCTGGCCTGCTCAGATCCCAGTGTAGCCCAGATGACCACATTCATTCTGTCTGTGGTCTGCCTCACTGTTCCCTTTGGACTGATTCTGACATCTTATGGCCAGATCGTGGTGGCTGTGCTGAGAGTTCCTGCTGGGGCCAGCAGAAGGAAGGCTTTCTCCACGTGTTCCTCCCACCTAGCTGTAGTGTCCACATTCTATGGTACTCTCATGGTCTTGTACATTGCACCCTCTGCTGTCCACTCCCAGCTCCTCACCAAGGTCTTTGCCCTGCTCTACACTGTGATCACCCCTTTCTTCAATCCTGTGATTTATACCCTGAGGAATAAGGAAGTTCAGCAGGCACTGTGGATGCTTCTGTATGTTAAACAAGCTGAAATGATTGAAGGCGGATGGTGGTAAAGATGTTATTTGGACTTTGGGATGTCTTCCATGATTGGTTGGGTAGGAATAACTTCCATTTTGACATTTCTCTCTGTGATAAGTTTAATAGTTATACTAAAAATGGGTATTGTAGAATAATAACTTTAAAGTGCTTACTAAAAACATTTTAATATTTTATTATTTCTTTATTAAATAGGCTGTCAATATTTCCTTTAGTAAATAGCTATACAAAAATAGCAACACAAAACAAATTAAGAGATCTTGGCTACCTGTATTATATATATAAAACAAGCTGAATCATGACTATATCTTGAAACTCTTATTATTTTGACCAATATGTACTTAACTTATTCTTGTGAGATTTTTAGCATAGCTAAACATGATTTAAGTAATCTTCTATTGTGAAAGCTCTTAGTTCACCATACAAATATAGTTCATATTTAGATTTTCCTACAATCAATTCTTAGGAGTTGAATTGCTGAGTTTAAGGAGAAGCATATTAAAATAAATTTAAAGCTGAATGCATTTTAATTGTTTAGCTATTTTATTGTAGAAAATTTCAAATGTACACAAAAATAGATAAAACATTTAAATGGACCCCAAATAGCCATCAACTAGCATCAATATGAACATTTGCCAATCCTATTTCTACTGCCTAAAGCTTCTTTTTCTGGAAAATTTTAGAGCAAATTTCAGTTGTATAGGTGTTGTGTTGTGTGTGTTGTATAAATTGTATTCTGTGTGCAAGTACATTTGATCCTTGAACAACATGGGTTTGAACTGCACAGGTCCACTTAAAGGGAGACGTTTGCAATAGTAAAAACTACAGCAGTACAGGATTTCCCTAACCTCGGTGTTGTTCAAGGGTCTACTGTATTTGGTATGCTCACTGACTGATAAAGGCATTTAAAGAAAAAAAAAAAAGCCAAACCAGATGCTACAATATTTAAAAATACTACCCAATGGCATCTAATACATAGACTGGGTTCAAATTTCTCTAATTATCTTTAAGTAAATTCTTAAAATTAAGATGTAAACAAAGTTCACACAATGTATCTTGTATTTCTTAGTCCCTTATTTCACAGCAGTCCTTCTTCTCTCTCTCTCTCTATTTTTCATGCCTTTGACTTACTGGAAAAATCTCTTTATCTGTAGAACAGTTTATATTCTACATTAAACTTTCTGCTGACTTATGGTTTTGTTTGCTGTCTACCCCTATATCTTGTATTTTATATAAAATTGTTTTGTGTCGGTCTCAGCCTATTGATGGTGTTGTGATGCCATCAGCTAAGAATGCCTCAGGCACTCGCTTGGGCTGACCCCACAGACATTTCTCTGATCAAGGCCAATGATGTGGCTGGGCTGACCCTTGTGGTTCTTATTATGATTGCAGGATGCTCCTCAGCAACAATCATGATAGAACTTTGAAAAAACAAACCTTTTTTTTCAAAGTTCTGTAGACTGCCCTGCTCACTGTAGACTGTCAGGCTCCTCTGTCCATGGAATTCTCCAGGCCAGAATACTGGAGTAGGTAGCTGTTCCCTTCTCCAAGGAATCTTCCCAATTCAGGGATCAAACCCAGGTCTCCTGCACTGTAGGCAGATTTCTTTACTATCTGAGCCATTAGGAAAGCCCTGAAAAATAAGGTTTGTTATTCATAGGTCTTGGAGGTTCCACAGTACACCTGGGGCCACACAAAGAGAATTTAGGGAGGGGAGAGAAAGGAGAGACAGAGGCTCTGCTATTATTAGGGTCAAGGGTGGGGGTGCCTAGGGTTTCATAGGTTCACCCTTTATAGGTGAATATAAAACATGAGAGCAGGAATTAAAGCATGGGTGGGAAAAGCAGAGTAACTCAAATGGTGAGTTAATGGGGGTCATCCAAAGTTTTCTAAAAGAAGAACTTCATGGGTGGGGTGGCCCAGCTCTTTATCTAGATGTGTAGTGGACTATACATTTATTTGAGATAAATGTGTCTGAAATAAATGCCTGGAAATCAGAAGCTTAATGTCAAACACTTACGTTACAATAAAAAAGGGTAATTAGAAGGCACTTAAACTACAAAACTAATATTAAGATAGAATCTTGATTGGATCTGAGTTAGCTTTTTAGTGGAATATCATAGAGCTCCTGTGATTTCTACTGCACCATATCATGAGGTGCACAATGATTGGTTGTCCCATTTTTAGTGATGCTATTTATATTATTGACCAGAGGGTTCAGGCAGCATCTGTCTGATCCGTGTATTATTCAGTTTTCAATCAGATTTTCACCTAATATCTTTAGGTGATAAAAGCTGATAAAAGTTGCTGATTAATGCCAAAATGTTTTAATTATTTGAACATATATTTTCTTTTAATGTGTTGAATATATTTGTAGCTGTTGTAAAACATTTGTCTGTGGATTGCTATATCTGGGCCACATCAAATTTAGTTTTTATTCATGTCCTTTTCTCTTGAATATTGATCAGATTTACCAATTATTTGTATGACTAATAATTTTTTGATTGAATATAGATTGTTGAGGAAACTCTGGACTCTCTTACTTTCTTTAGAAGAAGATTGGTTTTTGTTCTAGCAGATATTTCAAGTCATGGAAGGTCATCTTGACCTTGAAGGTCATCTTGACCTTGAAGATCATCTTGAATCAAGTAGGCTTGGTTTATGCTCTGGGAGTATGGATTTGTGGAAAGCCCAAGGTGTGACTCTCTTTTGTGATATGACTCAGCCTCCAAATTCTCTCTTCCTGGTGGCATGGTCAGGGTTTTGGATTTAGCCTGTGTTCAGTCAGGTCTAGTGTAGGCCTTACTCAAGGATGTGGTTTTTACTCTTAAGACTTGGAGTTTAAGAGTGATAATTTGATAACAAGGGTATTAATAAGGTGTGCAGAGCAGCCCACTTTCCTGGTACTGCTCTTCTCCAAGCCCTGCTCCACTTCTAGTGTGTTTTATTTCAATCCTATAGCAGCTTCTTTCTGATAAACCTAAAATGGTCTTTCCATTCATACCTTGAAGTCAGCCACAGCATCTGTTTCCCCGCAAACTATTTTTGGATATCTTCTACAAAGATCCCTCTTCTCTTGTGTCTTATCCTACAACTTCCAGTTGCTTGAGGTGCCCCATGTTTCAAATTCTGATTTCTGCTTTCTTGGTGAGTGGGATTGCTCATGTGTTGATTCACAACCTTGGGAATTCCCTGGGTGAAATATTCCCTAAATATGGAAGTTGTCCTGGTTTCTATATCAGTTTTATTTCCAGTTGTCTATGTAATACTCTGTACAAATCTTGATGTTAACTGATGCACTTTGTAAATGTGGTGGTGAAGTGGGGAGAGATTTTTGCAAATGCTTTTTATGGAGATTATCCTTAATCCCAAGAACTTTTCATACTCAGAATCCTTTTAAGGGAACTCTTCACATCCTTATTTCTTAGACTATAAATGAAAGGATTGAGAGTGGGAGTTATCAGGGCATACATGACTGCAGCACCCAGCTCCCCAGAGGCATGAGAAGCTGACGGCGACTTCAGGTAGGTGGCAAAGACCGAGCTGTAGAAGAGGATGACCGTGGAGAGGTGGGAACTGCACGTGGCCAGGGCTTTCTTTTGCCCTGTGCTGATGGGACCCGAGATACAGCAAGGAAAATATGGGCATAGGAGCTTATGATGCAGAGGAGAGGACCGATTCCTAAGAGTCCTGTCAGAACCATCATCAGGTCCTCATTGAGGTGAGTATCAGAGCAGGAAAACCTTAAGAGTGGTTTGAAATCACAAAAAAAGTGAGGAATCTCTAGATTAGTATAGAATGATAGTCGAGTTAGCATCAAGGTTTGGATCAAAGAGTCAGAGTGGGCCACTCCCCATGACCCACCCACCAGCAGTGCACATCTGCAAGGAGTCATTAGGAGTGCATAGTGCAGGGGATGGCAGATGGCAGCGTAGCGGTCGATAGCCATGGCTGTCAAAAGCAGGTTGTCCATGTTAGCAAAAACTGCGAAGAAATATAACTGGGCCAGACACTCAGAGAAGGAGATCAGTCCATTGCTGGTCCACAAAGTCTCCAGCATTTTGGGGGCTGTGGTGGTAGTGGAGCAGAGGTCGACCAGGGAGAGCTGGCTGAGGAAGAAGTACATGGGGGTGTGGAGGTGGATGTCAGCGCCAATAGCCAGCAGCAGTAGCAAGTTTCCTAAGAGACTCAGCAAGTAGAGGGCCAGGAAGAGAGCAAAGAGGAGCTGTGGCTTGTCTGGGTCACTGGACAGTCCTGAGAGGACAAAGTCAGGGTTCTTGCTGCAGTTCATTTCAGGTCTTGATGGGCTACAAGAAAAGAATCAGCATAAAGAGGATTCTTTTAGTTAGCTACAGATGGATAAAACCTTGGATCCTTTCTCTTGGAAATGAGTTTTACTTACACCACCAATAGGAAGAATGGATAATCAAAATAACAGTGGGGAAAATAACAGGAGGTGTACCTCACAAAAGATGGTCCAATGACGGAAGCATCAAGGGAAGAGAATGATAGAAACAACAGAGATTTCCTGGAGGTATTAAAGTATAAAGAGTTTTCTTAATGATACTTTGTATAATTGGTGATTTAACTACTTGCTGGTTAATCTGTTTTCTTCACAAGACCATGAGTCTTTCAAGGCACAGGCTGTGTTTCAATACTTAGCTTCATGCCTGGCACATAGAAGGGGCTCAGTAAATACCTACCTACCTACACAGTCAGTATCCTCCTAACTGTTTTCACAAGGATCAAGCCCCCATCCAATACATTCTCCATACTACGGTCTTTTCAAAAAAGAAGATCTCATCATGTCACTTCATTGTTTAAAAGTGGGTCTCTACATACAAATGGCCAGTAGGTGCATGAAAAGATGCTCAGCATTGTTAATTATTAGAGAAATGCAAATCAAAACTACAATGAAGTACCACCTTACATGAGTAAGAATGCCCACCACTAAAAAGTATACAAAATAATAAATGCTGGGGAGAACATGGAGCAAAAGCAGCCCTCTTACACTGTTGGTGGGAATGTAAATTGTTGCATCCACTGTGGAAAACAGTACGGAGGTTCCTCCAAAAACTAAAAGTAGAGTTGCCATATGACCCAGCAGTTTCACTTCTGGGCATGCTGCTAAGTCACTTCAGTCGTGTCTGACTCTGTGCGACCCCATAGACGGCAGCCCACCAGGCTCCACCGTCCCTGGGATTCTCCAGGCAAGAACACTGAAGTGGGTTGCCATTTCCTTCTCCAATGCATGAACGTGAAAAGTGAAAGTGAAGTCGCTCAGTCATGTCTGACTCTTAGCGCCCCCATGGACTGCAGCCTACCAGGCTCCTCCATCCATGGGATTTTCCAGGCAAGAGTACTGGAGTGGGGTGCCATTGCCTTCTTTGCACTTCTGGTCATATACCCAGACAAAACGATGATTAAAAAGTCACATGTACCCCTATGTTCATAGAAACACAATTTACAATAACAAAGACATGGAAAAACCTAAATACCTACTGACATATGAATGGATAAAGAAGATGTTGTAAACATGCAACACAATGGAATATTCAGTTCAGTCACTCAGTCATGTCTGACTCTTTGTGACCCCATGAATTGTAGCACACCAGGCCTCCCTGTCAATCACCAACACCCGGAATTTACTCAAACTCATGTCCATCGAGTCAGTGATGCCATCCAGCCATCTCATCTTCTGTTGTCCCCTTCTCATCCTGTCCCCAATCCCTCCCAGCATCAGGGTCTTTTCCAATGATTCAACTCTTCGCATAAGCTGGCCAAAGTATTGGAGTTTCAACTTTAGCATCATCCCTTCCAAAGAACACCCAGGGCTGATCTCCTTCAGAATGGACTGGTTGGATCTCCTTGCAGTCCAAGGGACTCTCAAGAGTCTTCTCCAACACCACAGTTCAAAAGCATCAATTCTTTGGTGCTCAGCTTTCTTCACAGTCCAACTCTCACATCCAATACATGACCACTGGAAAAACCATAGCCTTGACTAGACGGACCTTTGTTGGCAAAGTAAAGTCTCTGCTTTTGAATATACTATCTAGATTGGTCATAACTTTCCCTCCAGGGAGTAAGCGTGGTTTAATTTCATGGCTGCAGTCACCATCTGCAGCGGTTTTGGAGCCCCCAAAATAAAGTCTGCCACTGTTTCCACTCTTTCCCCATCTATTTCCCATGAAGTGATGGGACCAGATGCCATGATCTTCATTTTCTGAATGTTGAGCTTTAAGCCAACTTTTTCACTCTCCTCTTTCACTTTCCTCAAGAGGCTTTTTAGTTCCTCTTCACTTTCTGCCATAAGGGTGGTGTCATCTGCATATCTGAGGTTATTGCAATGGAATATTACCCAGTCATTAAAAAAATGAAATAATGCTATTTGCAGCAACATAGATTGACCTAGAGATGACCATGCTAAGTGAAGTAAATCAGAAAGGGAAAGACAGATACCATATGATATCAGTTATATGTGGAATCTAAAAAATGGCACAAAGGAACGTATCTATGAAACAGAAACAGACTCACAGAACTAGAGAACAGGCTTGTGGGAGCTTCCTGGCAGTCCGGTAGTTAGGACTCATTGCTCTCACTGCCTGCCATGGCCGGGGATCAATCCATTGCCTCTTTGTCTAAGACAATGCTTCCTATTCTGTGCTCTCATGACACCTTGGTAGTTTACTGCAATTGTACTATGGAGGATGTAACACATTTATTTAAATATTTAAGTTATTTAGTTAATGTTGGTCTCCCTAACAAAATGCAATGATCATTATAGTTGAGATTGAATTAGATTTTCCTCTCCAGTGCTTGGAATACAAAGTATGGTATATGTCAGATAATGAAATAAATGGTAAGTGATGGTAGGAGAGGATGATGGGTTGTCTTCCCCCAAAAGTATTTCTCCATTTCAAGAATAAAATTTCTTTCCTACAAAAACTGTCCTGGTAACATGGGTTGGAAACATTGATTCATCTAATTCCTTCATCAAGTTGAGATCAAGTACAGTAAGTTTTATTTTCTATGAAATGTCCTTCATTTCAGACTCTTTCTCACTTTTAAATTGTCATTCTTTTTGAGCTTTCTCTAGTCAACTCATTCCCAGTTAGTTTCACCAGCAGCTAACAAGCTTCACTGTCTCTACCTCTAGTTGCTAAGTTCCAACCTATCAGCATCTGCCATAAATTTTAGGGCTTTCTTCTTTGGGCCTGATTCTCCCTGGTTTACATTTTTCTAATATCTTCTTTCGTGTTGCATCACATATCCACTGATGCCTCTTTATCAAGAACTTCTGCATCTGCATCCTCCTATCAGTAAGATAGAATTTTCCATTACTCAGCAGCATTCATTCTCCTTTTCTCAATTATAGTATAAATTCCTGGGAGTAGGGACCATGCATGAGTGCATGCGTGCTAAGTCGCTCAGTCGTGTCTGACTCTTTGTAGTTCTATGGATTGTAGCCTGCCAGGCGCCTCTGTCCATGGAATTCTCCAGGCACGAATACCAGAGTAGGTTGTCATGCCCTCCTCCAGGAGGTCTTCCTGACCTAAGGATTGAAGATACATTATATTTCTGCATTTGCAGGCAGGTTCTTTACTACTAGTGTCCCCTGGGAAGCCCAGTAGGGATGATGGTTCTTTAAACTATTTTAAGCACCGTGTATGGATGTGAGAGTTGGACTGCGAAGAAGGCTGAGCACCGAAGGATTGATGCTTTTGAACTGTGGTGTTGGAGAAGACTCTTGAGAGTCCCTTGGACTGCAAGGAGATCCAACCAGTCCATTCTGAAGGAGATCAGCCCTGGGATTTCTTTGGAAAGAATGATGCTGAAGCTGAAACTCCAATACTTTGGCCACCTCATGAGAAGAGTTGACTCATTGGAAAATACTCTGATGCTGGGAGGGATTAGGGGCAGGAGGAGAAGGGGACGACCGAGGATGAGATAGCTGGATGGCATCATGGACTTGATGGACGTGAGTCTGAGTGAACTCCGGGGAGTTGGTTATGAACAGAGAGGCCTGGCCTGCTGCAATTCATGGGGCTGCAAAGAGTCGGACATGACTGAACGACTGAACTGAACTGAAGCACCACTTAGGTCATAAGTATATGGTTGTTTCCAAGGATTATTGCTCAGTAGTTGCTCTCAAAACATGAGGACATCTATGTATTTCTCATGCGTGAGTAGAGGAGAAAATGCCCTTTGTGTCAACTACCGTGAAGAGATGAACTATGCTCTGCTTCTTGGAAATAATCAATTACACCTGAATAAAAGTTTTATTTGTGTCTGTTAATAATGAGTTGTGTAAGGTAGGTGATCATCAACATTTTTGCAGTCTGTGGCATCTATAATTAAAGCCTTATAGGGAATCTTGTGATAGGCACAGTTACATTTTCTTTTCCACTGATAGTATCATTTCTCCCTTGTTTATAACAAACTAAATGTTCCAATGTTAACTGACTCAGGATAAAGAGACTTAACACTTTCCTTCTTCAAGCCAAGCATTTTAAAATACGTGAAAACAGAGATTTTGAAAGCTTAGCATGCTTAAGGATTATTTGCTGAGTCAGTGAAGTCCCAGATTCCTGGGATCCACCCAGAGGTTCTGATTTAAGAGCTCTGAGGTGGGACATGAGAATCTGCTTTTTATCATTCTCCAACATCAGATGATGTGGATGTCATTAATGTGCTGTGTAGAATTCAAATATAGAAAACACATTCTTTTATCACCTGTATTGCTCTTTTTTGCTTTCATTTTCTCTATCCTTTTTATTGAGAACTGAAAAATTCCCCACTTTTACAAGATTATGTCTTCCTGTACTCCTTTTCTCTTTCAGTTCAGTCACTCAGTTGTGTCCCACTCTTTGGGACCCATGGACTCTAGCCCGCCAGGTTCCTCTGTCCATGGGATTTTCCAGACAAGAATACAGGAGTGGGTTGCCATTTCCTTTTTCACTTACCACTTTAGAATATTACTTCTTCAGCTCAGACAGGGCTGTAATTCTCACATTTCAGATGTCTCAGGTTATGCCTTCTTGACTATTACTGAATAGTCTCACTGTTATTACACCCACCTCTAGGTTTACATTAGGACTTCCCTGGTGGCTCAGACGGTAAAGCATCTGTCTACAATGGAGGAGACCCAGGTTCCATCCCTGGGTCAGGAAGATCCCCTGGAGAAGGAAGTGGCAATCCACTCCAGTACTATTGCCTGGAAAATCCCATGGACAGAGGAGCTTGATAGGCTACAGTCCATAGGGTCACAAAGAGTTGGACACGACTGAGTGACTTGACTGACTGAGGTTTATATTATATCCATCTCTCAGTTATAGTATAAATGAGAGAATTATACTATTATATACATGTATATATATTTAAAACTCTAGAGAATATATGGTTTACCTTAGGTCTCAAGACAAGTGTGGCTTAATACTGAAATTACCTAAATACTGTTTTAACACCTCAAAGTAATGAGGGTTTTCTAACCATCTTTAAAATTTTGGCCTCAGATAGAGCATACCCTCAACCTGGTGAGTTCCTGTAGCCTTCTCCGGATGATGGCCCACTTCTCTGATTTTAGAGCAAAGTCTTCAAAAAGCTCAGTGTCTCCACTAATTATTGCCAATTACTTTTCAAACCGTTTGCCTTTAATCTTCTCTTGAACTGAGTTCAATCAAACTTTCGGTCTTACCATTCCACTGAATTCACTCTTGTCAATGCCAAAGTTCAATTCTCAGTCTTTAAATTACTTGACCTCTCAGTAACACTTGACAGACTTGATGCTTTTTCTTACCTCAAACACTGAAAAACAAAAACAAAAACAACCTTGCTTTCAGAATACCCACCCAGCTCTCACTTTCCAGCACAGACTTGTTTTCAGTCTCCTTGGTTACTTGCTGCTTCTCCTTCTTATTCACTTTTGTGCCTCTTCTCCTTTCTGTCTTCTGTGCTTCATATATCTATAAACACATAGCTCTCAAATTATACCTTTAATTCCAACTTATATTTCTAACTCTAGACATATATATTTAATTTCCAACTAAACATTTCTACCATAGCAGTTTTAACATTTAAGGTATGTTCTTTCAGCTAGTTTGATTTATATACTACCCTGGAAACAGATACACAAAACAAAAGAGACTTTCTATGTAATGTAGCCCACCAAGTACAGAACTTGAACTCTCTAGGTCCACTTTGAAAGCTGATCCCATTACTCCATTTGGCATATGACATCTTCAACCCCTGCCTCTGGTTTCTCTAATCTTTACTCTGTAAGTGATGACCTTAGAAATATTCATTCTATCCAATGTTATTGGTAGGTGGATGGGAAAGAACAAAGAATTTTAGAGCCTTGGAATATTCTGACGTACCAGGTAAAGACAGTGCATTTAGGAGCTGAGCATTATCAATCTTCATTTCTCTTGGGACCAGAAAGAGTTTGGCTGCAAAAGAAATCTTTCTGGCCTTAGAGACTCAGTTCCCAAAGTTACTCATTAGTGAAAAACCTAGAGGAATTTTCTGTTGATAAAGTTTCCTATAGATAAGTTTGAGGATGAAAATTAACAATTACACAGAAGCCTAACATTGATTTGGAAGTAACTTAGAAAAATTACTTAAAATGCAAAACTTCTACTGTTCACTGCTCTGTCTCCTGATGTAAGAATAACTTGAAGAGACTGATATACAGCTACAATATATCATATGTGTCCTTTTATTTTCAGTGCTCTGAACTTCTGTCATAAAATATATTGAAGTTTATAAAATTATTTTCATACATCTATTGATAAAGTCATTTCAGTTGAGGCCTGAAATATATTAAATGGAGTTAGTGCCTCCCTACTGTACTTTTCCCAATTTCTGAACCACAGAATAATGCAGCTTAATTAAATGTGTTTAAACATCTGTGTTTTGGGTAACAGTGTGTCATGCAGCAGTAGGTAACCATGTGCTCCTCTATAGTTTAGTCGCTATGAAGGTTAGATTATGTAAAAAATTCGGATCCATAGAAATTCTGGTCTGAGACTGTTCAGGGCTAAGATGCCTTCTCCGCATACACTTTCTTTTATAAACAAAACTGGAATGTCACTGTTTTGTCAGTGGAACCAAACTGGACCAAAGAAGGTAGAGTTGAAGAACCATGTGAGTAAGATTAGGACCAAATTCTTTGGATCTACAAAAGTGAATGTAAATAGTGTGAACGATCAGTCCATAACCTCAAAATATCCTCATATATTCTTACCTGTGTATATTTCTGTTTTACTTATTTATTATTATTAATTTTTCTCTGTGGTTGTGCTGCCCAGCTTGTGGAATCTTAGTTCCCTAACCAGGGATTGAACCCCAGACCTTGGCAGTAGAAGTGCATAGTCCTAACCACTGCAGGGACACCAGGGAATCCTGTATCTCTAATAGTTGTAAGTGCTGGCACTCCCCATGGTTTCAGGTCCAGTGACACTTCTAAGAACTTAGATGGTGAGGCACATAGTAATTCTTGTCTATTAACTCCAAAAATACTTCAGCAGTTACTGTTTAATAGTTTTCACTTAGTATATGCTTGATGACAGGTAAGGAAAATAAGAGAAATTTTGGATGAGTTCTTCATATTTCACTGATATTATATGATATTAGATCACACTGTAATCTGTGAAAGTAAATGTAGAAATAAAAAGAAAATATATTAAAAGGAAAAGTCTTGAAACTCAATTTTCAAGAGCCCCAAAATTGAGGAGAAAATATACCAGTGGGCATGAAAAGTATTCCTGAGTTTTTTTAAGCTACCTCCACTTATAACAATATTTTACAACTATCTTTAACAGGTGGTCCGATTGACTTATAAAACATATTTGGAGTCAGAGTTCACAAAATTCTTTAGATAAACCGTTGGTTATTTAACCTCTGTTAATACATACTCAAAATATTCTTTGCTTTAATTACTTACTTGCTTCCAGATTGGAGAAAAACAAATCATGACATATATGATTTATCACTTAAAAATATCCTTTGGCTCATATGTGAGTTGCCATTTTTTTTTCCAATTAAGTAATCAGGGCCATTAATTCAATACCTTAAAATATTACAGCATAAGACTTTTATTGTTCACATTTTGATATATAAACTTACAGGGAACACACAGGTAAACAGACCTAAATACTTTTCAATTACAGAGTTCATTGGTAACTAAGACAAATTTCTGTATCTACTTTTATTCAGGAACACGAAAGAATACATAACAAATCAGTTTCATCAATTGACATCCCCCAAACAGATTCAGAATTAAGATTCCATGTCTGTTTTTTAAGTTTCCATTATATTATCTAGAAATGGATTATTTAACAAAATATACTGGACTTACCTACTTACATTTCCTTTATACACTTCCTTCTGTTTTTACAAATGGTAAACAATTAGAAAAGAAGTATGTCTTCACATGTCAATTTTCTGTTTGCCTCTTTATGCCTCAGAAGAATTTTCTAGACTTCAGGTCAGAGTCTTCTCCTGATCCCTCTCCTCAAGGCCCCTTCACTTCGTTGTTCCTCAAAGTATAAATCAGTGGATTTAGTACAGGAGTGACCACACTGTACATAATGGCAAGGATCCGTTCTTGCTCCACAAAGCTACCTGTGGCAGGACGGATATAAGTGAAAACTATGGGAGCACAGAAAAGAACAACTACCATGAAGTGGGAGACACATGTAGACAGTGCTTTGTGGAGCACGCCGCAAGAGTGGGTCTTGAAAAATGATAGATAATAACGTAGGCATAGGATAGAAGTGTTAGAAAAAAATGGGCCAATGGCAAAGGTCCCTGTGACAGTATTGAGCAGCCACTCATTGAGCTCAGTGCTCCCGCAGGCCAACTCCAACAATGGCTTAACATCACAGAAGGAGTGATGGATGTGGTTGGAACCACAGAAGTTTAAGCGAGAGGTCATTACTGAGTGCAGCAAGGCATGGAAAACCCAATAATACAGACAGTGACAGCCATCTGGACACAGACCTGATGACTCATGATAAGAGGGTAACGAAGTGGTTTGCAGATAGCCACTAAGCAGTCAAAAGCCATCACGGTGAGCAGCATGGACTCTGTGCTGCCCATGAAGTGGAAGAAATGAAGCTGGCTTATGCATCCCAAGAAAGAAATTGCTTTGTGTGTAGAGAGGAAGTTCTCCAGCATCTTTGGCAGACTTGCTATGGAGAAGCAGATATCTAGACATGACAGGTTTCCCAGGAAAAATACATAGGAGAATGGAGTCTTGGATCAGAGATGACAACCATCAGCATGGCTGCATTCCCAGCCACATTGACAATGTAAGTTGCAAGGAAAACCACAAAGAGAACAGGGTGCAGTTCTTGGATATGTGTCACTGGCAGGAGGAGAAATTCAGTGACTGAGGTTTGATTCAGCATGACTTGAAAGAAAAGACAAAATAACATATGGAATGCTATTTCTGATGGGAACAGAGTCCCACAGCTGAGGATTTTCCCATCTAGACAATAATATTTTGAGGAACATTGCTATTTAAATAAGGTCACGTGTTGGTTATGGACTGTTGCTCAAACATTTTAAGAATTAGATTTATCATTAATATTTTTCTGTCTTCCAGGATTTAGCCAGATTATCATCTTCTCTGATACAACTTGCCCGTTATCATCCTAAATCAACTCCAAAAGCAGGTAAATTTTTAATCACTCCACCACAGTGCTATCTCTTGACCTAGGAAGAACCCATCTGAAGTTTTTACTTAAGAAAAATAGATAATGAGAGAATAATAAGAGCTATAAGGAAATCTGAATCGAGATGCAGACATTGGAGCACTTCCTATAAAAAGGAATCATTCAAAGTTTGGGAAATCGATGAAAGGAGAAAGATTTGATTTGACTAGAATAAAAGTGAATCAATTGGGGAACATTTCCAGAGATCCCCGTGGGATTATCACTTTTGTAGCTAGAGAAAAATTTGAGAAATTATCTAACCTTTATTACATTTTTGTTGGAGCCTGGCAGGGCAGAGATCAGAACCTGCCCCATGACAGGAGTGTGCGGCAAACCGCGCCACCCCCCCCCCCCCCAGTGACAGTGTATCATGCAGCTATAGGTAGTCATGTGCTTCTCTATAGTTTACAGCCTCTATGTAGGTTGGATTATGTCAAAAGTTTGTTCAACAGAAATTCTGAGACAGTCCAGAGTGTAAGATATCTTCCCCCACATACATTCTTTTATTAACAAAACTGAAATTAAGAGGCCAAAGAAGATAGAGTTGGAAGATAGAAGAAACATGTGAGTAAGATCAGAACTAAATCCTCTGGATTTACAAAAGTGAATGTAAACAATTTGAATAGTCTGTCTATCAGCTCAAAATATTCTTTTACAATTTTATTTGTCTGTACTCTATTTACTGTATTTATTTATTGGCTGTGCTGCCTGGCTTGTGGTATCTTAGTTTCCCAACCAGTGATTGAACCCAGGCCCTCGAGAGTGAAAGTGAAGACTCCTCACCACTGAACTGCTGCATCATTCTGTGTCTCTCAATAGTTTTAAGTGCTGGCCCCCACCATGGCTCCAGGTCCAGTGGCATTTCTAGGAATTCAGAAAGTGAGGAACATAATAATTCTTGTCAATTAGCTCCAAAATACTTCTGCAATTACTATTTAATAGTTTTCACTTGGTATAAGTTTGGTGACAGATAAGAAAAACAAGACAAAAAATGTTTATGAATTCTTCATATTTCATCAGAGGAGGCAATGGCAACCCACTCCAGTACTCCTGCTTGGAAAATCCCATGGATGGAGGAGGTCTGGTAGGCTGCAGTCCTTGGGGTTGCTAAGAGTTGGACACGACTGAGTGGCTTCATTTTCCCTTTTCACTTTCATGCATTGGAGAAAGAAATGGCAACCCACTCCATCATTCTTGCCTGGAGAAATCCAGGGATGGGGTATCCTGGTGGGCTGCCATCTATGGGGTCGCACAGAGTTGGACAGGACTCAAGCGACTTAGCAGCAGCAGCAGCAGCAGCATATTTCATTGGTATTACATCATAATATATCATGTTACAGTCTGTGAAAATAGATGTAGAAATAAAAAACCTAAATAAAAAGGAAGAATTTTGAAACTCAATTTTCCATGACCAGAAATTGAAGGGAAAATAACATAATGATGAACTAGAAAGATATTCCTGAGATTTTTCAAGCGGACTCCACTTTGAACAATATTTTACAGTAATCCTTGACAGGTTATTCAATTGAATTATTAAATATATTTGGGGTCAGAGTTCACAAAACTCTTTAGCTAGACCATTAGTTATACTATCTGTATTAATTAGAACTCAGACTACTATTTAATTACTTGCCTCTCTGCTTAGAGAAAAAGAAATCATGACATACTGCCTAAAATTGTCCTTTAACTTATATGCGAGTTTACATTGACTTTCTTGGCCTTAAATTAAAATCCTTAAAGTGTAGCAGTTTAAGAAAATAGTTTAATTTAAAGTGTAATTATTTTAAACATTATTTTAGTTTTTGGCTGCGCCATGCAACATGTGGGATCTTAGTTTCCTGACTAGGGACTGAATCTGTAACTCCTGCACTAGAATCTTGGAGTCTTAACCACTGGGCCACCAGAGAAGTCCCTGAAACAGTATAATTCTATTATTCACATTATAATATGTTAACTTTCAGGGAACACATAGGTAAACATACTTTAGGTAAACATACTTAAGGTAAACATACTTCCAACTATACAATGTATGAGTAATTGAGGCAAATGTCTGTTCTGATTTTATTCAAGAACACAAAAAATAGATAACAAATCATTTTTAATCAACTGATATCTATCTCCAAAACAGATTCAACAATAAAATTCAATGGACAGTATCCCATTTATTCAATTTTCCTTATATTATGTAGGAATGCATTGTTTAACATGACTTACTGGACTTTTCCATTTATTATTCTTTAATACAGTTCCTTTTGTTTCACAGATAGTAAACACTCTGACAAGCAGTATAATTCCATACCTCCAGTTTCACATTGCCTGTTGATTTATGTGTGTAGAGAGGACGTTCTCCATCATCTTTGACAGACTTGCTCTGGAGAAGCAGATATCCACACATGACAGGTTTCCCAGGAAAAAATACATAGGGGAATGGAGTCTTGGATCAGAGATGACAACCCTCAGGATGGCTCCATTCGCAGCCAGATTGACAATATAAATTGCAAGGAAAACCACAAAGAGAAAAGGCTGCAGTACTTGGATGTCTGTCACTGGCGGGAGGAGAAATTCAGTGACTGATGTTTGATTCAGCATCACTTGAAAGAAAAGACAAAATAACATATGGAATGCGATCTCTGTTGGGAACCGGAGTCCTCCTGCTGAGAATTTTCTCACCCAGACAATAATATTTTGGGAGAGAGCATTGCTATTTAAATAGTCCCAGCATCACAGGTTGTACAATATTTGGACCACTAGATTATTAAATATTAAAGTTTCATGGTGTTTGTGGACTGTTACTCAAACACTTTTTAAAAATCAGATTTATCAATATTTTCTTTCTTCCAGGGATTCAGAACATGTTGCCAGCCTGCCATCTTCTCTAATAACACTTGTGTTTTATCATCCTAAGATCTAACAGAGAGTAAATTTTTAAATACTCCACTATGTTGCTTTTTCTTAATAAAGTAAGAACTCATTTGATGTACTTAAGAGAAATCAACAATGAGAGAACAGTGAGAGCTCTAAGGAAACTGAAATAGAGATGCAAACTGTGGAATGGTTCTATAAAAGGAAACATTTTAAGTTGGGAAATCCTTGAAATGAGAAGAAAACAATTTGATGTGACTAAAATTAAAAAGTGAATTCAGTAGGGACCATTTCTAGCAATCCCTGGGATTCTCACTTTTATAACTAAAAAAAATTTGAGTAAATATCTTACCATTATTTCACCTTTATTGAAGGCTGGCTTCCAGGTATTCAGAGTAGCTTTCCTGGATAACCATGTATGTTTTGTACATTATTAAACTTTATCTCTCCTACTTAAGAGAGGCATGATATGCCAAAGATAATTTTTGGTTCTCTACCCTCAAAACAAAACTGTTTAAAAAATCCTTGGGGAAGAGAACCGTTTCCTAACATCTAAAGATAATAGTAATCAGACTTTCTGTACCAAATCATTTATTTCACTGCATCCTGAATATTTAATAATCACATATTTACTCTGGAGAACACTTAGAGAAAAACAATAAAAATGTAGGTAGTAAAGAGCCTTCATAATCCACAAAGACAATGGGGAGTCCGTCATAAGACAGGAAACTAGCCCTGAATCCTGGGCAATCAACTTTAATACTAGCAAGAAGATAGACAATAAACGCAACTCCCCAGCTTGTCTCCTGGCTCATTCTCCTACCTGTTTGAGTGTTCAAATTCACCGCTAAGAAAGCTTACCAGGTTGCCACACCTGTAAAGTAAATAATAGAAAAACATTAAGAGAAATAAAGAGTAAAAATATATTTGAAGTGACAGCTTATATTGGGACTGAGTATATAAGCTCTTCATCTTCCAAAATCTCTTCTTTCTGAAATTCTGCCTGTCTTTTATGTTCCACAGATGTTCAGACAAACCCTGAGAGAGAATGTCCCTGGGGTTTGGGAATATCTTTCTACACCTGCAGTATGACAGAATTCTCCTTGGGGAACTCCTATCTTGAGTTCTGTTTTTGTTTTCCCCATCATTCCTATTTCCTTTCCTTACTGTACTTCTTTCTTAGCTTACGAATCACAGACAGTATAGGTCTCAATGGCCTACATTTTCTTTTTTTCCCCCAAACTTTAAACTTTCTATTTTTAATTGGAGTATAGCCAATTAACAGTGTTGTGGTGGTTTCACATGAAGAGTGAAGGGACTCAGGTCATACATGGAAATGCATCCATTCTTCCTTTCCAAATTCCCCTCACATAACACTGAGCGAGTTCCATGTGCTATACAGTGTGTTCTTGTTGGTTATACATTTTAAACATAGCAGTTTGTACAGGACCATACCAAAGTCCCTAACTATCCCTTCCCTGACACCCGTAAGTTCATTTTCCAAGTCTATGAGTCTTTTTCTGTCCCACAAGTAAGTTCATTTGTATCATTTCCTTTGAGAGTCCACATACAAAGGATGTCATGATATTTCTCCTTCTGTGGCTGACTTCACTTAGTATGGCACTCTCTAAAATTATGTTTCACTTCCTGGGACAGAGGTATGGATCCACTTTCTCATCTTGGGGACTGCTCTGGGAGATTCCATATAAAATGGAAGGAAAGTGGGCAGTGACAGTCAGGGAATGAGCGCCAGTCACATGCTATTGATCTGCACAGAAAGATAATTCTCGTTTAGGTATTCTACTCATTTATGACTGTGGTTCTGTGGAAAATGAAAGAGAGGAATGAGGAGAAGCGGTACTGCTTTCGTTCCTCCTGAGTCTGACACTTCACTGTTGGTGCTTTTTTTTTTTTTTTTTTTGATTTTATTTGTCTATTTTTGGCCTACTGAATCTTCATTGCTATGCACGGCCTTTCTCCAGGTGTGGTGAGCCCAGGCTAACTCCCTAATTGTGGTGCACGGGCTTCTCACTGTGCTGGCATCTCAGGTTGCAGAGCATGGACTCTAGAGGATAGGGGCTTCAGTAGCTGTGGTTCGCAGGCTCTAGAGCTTGGGATCAAGAGTTGTGGTGCATGGGATTAGCTGCTCAGCAGCGTATAAGATCTTCCCGGACCAGTAGTCAACCCTGTGTCCCCTGCATTGGCAGTCAGATTCTCAACCACTGGACCACCAGGACTCTCCTACTGTTGGTATTAACACAAATATTTTCTTTTATTTTGGTATCCCAGACCTCACAGTTCTCCCTAGGAGAATGGGGCTGATATCGCCAATGTGGTTCTTGTTCACTTCTTGCTCTCTGCTTTAGCAGTAGTAGTGTATCTGCTTCATCCAAGGAATATCTATATGCATTCCAACATCTATCCAAGCTTTCTAATTACCATGACAAATGCAATGTACCTTGTCCACCTTTCAATTGTGTTTCATTTTTGCTGAAGTTCATAATATATTCATCACATTACTAATTTCTTAATTATGAATTTCATCAGCAGCTTAACAGGCTCACCGTCTCTACCCTCTATTACTAATGCCCATGCCATCAGTATCCGTGCCATTGGCGTCTGAAACAAATTTTGAAAAGATAAGTGTATACATGTAGCTGATTCATGTTGCTGTACAGCAGAAACTAACACAACATTGTAAAGCATTTATACTCCAATTAAAAAAAAACACAACTGCATTCAGGAGAGCCACCATGTTGACTCCTTTCCTGTCTCCTTGGCTGGTTACTGCTCTTCCTCCTTATTATCCACTTTTGTGCATCTCCTCTTCTCTGTCTTCTAGTTCAGTGCTTTATGTATTTATAAACAGATAACTCTCAAGTTATACTTTTAATTTCAACTTATTTTCCTAACTCTGGCTTATCTATTTAACTTCCAACTAGACAGTTCTACAGTAGCTATCTTAACCATTTAGATGTTTTCTTTCAGCTGGTTTGATTTACATACTGCATTGGAAATGGATACACAAATCAAATAGACTGTCAACCTTATGCAGTCCACCAAGTGCAGAACTTGAACTCTAGTCCACTTTGAAAGCTGATCCCATGACTCCATTTACCAAGTGACATCTTCAACACTTGCCTCTGGCTACCCCAATCTCTATAAACAATGACCTTGGAATTATCCATTCTGTTCAATAATACTGGTGAGTAGATGGGACAGAGCAAGAAGCCAGGGCCTTGGAATACACTGATGAGACCAGGTAAAAAAATGTCAAATGTGACCAGAAGGATTTTGAGGAAGAAATCAGTTTGGCCTTAAAGATCAGTTCCCAGAGTTACTCATTAGACAAAAACCTGGAGGAATTTTTTCTTGAGAAAATTTCCTATAGATAAGGCTGAGGAATAAAGCAATAAACAGAAGTCTAACACTGATATGGACATAAAATTAGGAAGATTACTTAAAATGCACAGTTTCTGTTTAGTCACTGCCCTGTCTCCTTATATAAGAATAGCTCGAAGAGATTGCCATACAGTCATAACACATTGTATGTGTCTTTTTATTTTATTGTTCTGAGAACATTTGTCATACAGATACACTGAAATTTAACAAACTATTTCATTCATCTGTTGATAAAGTCATCTCAGTTGAGACCTGAAACATTAAAAAGAGTCAGTGCTTTACTGTTGTACTTTCCCCAATTTCTGAATCAGCAAATAATGCAGTTTAATTACATAGGTGTTTAAGCATCTGTGTTTAGGGAGACAGCATGTCATAAAGCAATAGGTAACCATGTGCTCCTCTACAGTTTACAGCCTCTGTGAAGCTTGGATTATGTCAAAATTCTGTTCAATAGAAATTCTGTCTGAGATAGTGCAGGATGTAAGATGCCTCACACATTCTTCTATAAACAAAACTGGAATCAAGAGACCAAAGAAAGTAGAGTTGGAAGATGGAAGAGCCATGTGAGTAAGGTTAGAACCAAATTTCTTGGGTTTACAAAAGTGAATGTAAAAAATTTGAGCAGTCCGTCTGTGACCTCAAAATATCCTTTTATAGTCTTGTCTTATCTGTCTGTATCTCTGTTTTATTTATTTATTATTCCTATTTTTAATTTATTGACTGTGTTACCTGTTTTGTAGGATCTTAGTTCCCCAACCAGGAATTGAACCTGTGCCTTTGACAGGGAAAATATGGAGTCGTAAACACTGGACACTGGGGAATTCTGCATCACTAGACAGTTGCAAGTATTGGTACCCACCATGGTTTCAGATTCAGCAGTGCATCTAGGAACTTAGAAAGTGAAGAACATAATATTTCTTGTCTATTAGCCTCCAAACATACTTCAGCAATTACTATTTAATAACTTTCACTTAGTATAGCTTGGTGATGGGTAAGGAAAGCAAGACAAAATTTTGATGAATTCTTTATATGTCACTGGAATTACATCACATTATATCACATTACTATCTGCGAAAATAAGCATAGAAATCAAAAACAAAATAAATAATAGGGAAATTCTAGAAAGTCAATATTCATGACCAAAAATTGAGGGAAATCAACATTCATAAAACGAAGATCATGGCATACTGTTCCATCACTTCATGGGAAATAGATGGGGAAACAGTGACAGACTTTATTTTGGGCTCCAAAATCACTGCAGATGGTGACTGCAGCCATGAAATTAGAAGACGCTTACTCCTTGGAAGAAGTTATGACCAACCTAGATAGCATATGCAAAAGCAGAGACATTACTTTGCTGACTAGGGTCTGTCTAGTCAAGGCTATGGTTTTTCCTGTGGTCATGTATGGATGTGAGAGTTGGACTGTGAAGAAAGCTGAGCGCTGAAGAATTGATGCTTTTGAACTGTGGTGTTGGAGAGGACTCTTGAGAGTCCTTTTTTCTGCAAGGAGATCCAACCAGTCCATTCTGAAGGAGATCAACCCTGGGATTTCTTTGGGAGGAATGATTCTAAAGCTGAAACTCCAGTACTTTGGCCACCTCATGCGAAGAATTGACTCATTGTAAAAGACACTGATGCTGGGAGGGATTGGGGGCAGGAAGAGAAGGGGACAACCGAGGATGAGATGGCTGGATGGCATCACAGACTTGATGGACGTGAGTCTGAGTGAACTCCGAGAGATGTAATGAACAAGGAGGCCTGGTGTGGTTCGATTCATGGGGTCTCAAAGAGTTGGACACGACTGAGCGACTGAACTGAACTGAACTGAACATGCTAAAAGCTAAAAATGTATTCCCAAGGTTTTGTTCAAACTGACTATACTTTTAACAATATTTTGCAGTAATCTTTGACAGGTTGTCAGTTGACTTATAATACATCTTTGCAGTCAGAGTTCACAAAACTCTTTAGATAAACCAGTGGTTACTTTACCTCTGTTAACTACAACTAACAGCAATATTTGTTTTAATTACTTGCCTAACTGCTTAGAGAAAAGAAATCATGACATACTGATTAAAATGTCTATTTACTCATGTGTGAGTTAATATTTACTTTTCCATTTGTGCCCATGATCCTAAAAACAAATCCTTAAAGTATAATGGCATAATAATTTTATTGTTCACATTATAATATGTCAACTTGCAGGAAACACACAGATAAACTGGCCTAAGCACTTTCCAGCGATACAATGTATGAGTGACTGAGGCAAATTTCTGTACCTCATTTTATTGAAGAGCACAAACATGACAGATCAGTTGTATCAACCAATATCTCCCAAACAAATTCAACTTTAAGATTCCATGAATCAGTTCAGGTCAGTTCAGCCGCTCAGTCATGTCCGACTCTTTGTGACCCCATGAATTGCAGCACTCCAGGCCTCCCTGTCCGTCACCAACTCCTAGAGTTCACTCAGACTCACGTCCATCAAGTCAGTGATGCCATCCAGCCATCTCATCCTCGGTCGTCCCCTTCTCCTCTTGCCCCCAGTCCCTCCTAGCATCAGAGTCTTTTCCAATGAGTCCTCTTCGCATGAGGTGGCCAAAGTACTGGAGTTTCAGCTTTAGAATCATTCCTCCCAAAGAAATCCCAGGGTTGATCTCCTTCAGAATGGACTGGTTGGATCTCCTTGCAGTCCAAGGGACTCTCAAGAATCTTCTTCAATACCACAATTCAAAAGCATCAATTCTTCAGCGCTCAACCTTCTTCACAGTCCAACTCTCACATCCATACATGACTATTGGAAAAACCATAGCCTTGACTAGACGGACCTTAGTCGGCAAAGTAATGTCTCTGCTTTTGAGTATGCTAGCTAGGTTGGTCATAACTTTTCTTCCAAGGAGTAAGCGTTTTTAATTTCATGACTGCAGTCACTGTCTGCAGTGATTTTGGAGCCCAAGAAAATGAAGTCTGCCATTGTTTCCACTGTTTCCCCATCTATTTCCCATGAAGTGATGGGACCGGATGCCATGATCTTCGTTTTCTGAATGTTGAGCTTAAGCCATCTTTCTCACTCTCCTCTTTCACTTTCATCAAGAGGCTCTTTAGTTCATCCTCACTTTCTGCATAAGGGTGGTGTCATCTGAGGTTATTGATATTTCTCTTGACAATCTTGATTCTAGCTTGTGTTTCTTGCAGTCCAGCATTTCTCGTGATGTACTCTGCATGTAAGTTAAATAAGCAGGGTGACGATATACAGCCTTGACGGACTACTTTTCCTATTTGGAACCAGTCTGTTGTTCCATGTCCAGTTCTAACTGCTGCTTCCTGACCTGCATACAGATTTCTCAAGAGGCAGGTCAGGTGGTCTGGTATTCCAATCTCTCTCAGAATTTCCCACAGTTTATGATGATCCACACAGTCAAAGGCTTTGGCATAGTCAATAAAGCAGAAATAGCTGTTTTTCTGGAACTCTCTGCTTTTTCCATGATCCAGAGGATGTTGGCAATTTGATCTCTGGTTCCTCTCCCTTTTCTAACACCAGCTTGAACATCAGGAAGTTCACGGTTTACATATTGCTGAAGTGTAGGTTGGAGAATTTTGAACATTACTTTACTAGCATGTGAGATGAGTGTAATTGTGTGGTAGTTTGAGCATTCTTTGGCATTGCCTTTCTTTGGGATTGGAATGAAAACTGACCTTTTCCAGTCCTGTGGCCACTGCTGAGTTTTCCAAATTTGCTGGCATACTGATTGTAGCACTTTCACAGCATCATCTTTTAGGATTTGAAACAGCTCAACTGGGAATTCCATCACTTCCACTAGCTTTGTTCATAGTGATGCTTTCTAAGGCCCACTTGACTTCAAATTCCAGGTCTGGCTCTAGATGAGTGATCACACCATCGTGATTATTTGGGTCGTGAAGATGTTTTCTGTACAGTTCTTCTGTGTATTCTTGCCACCTCTTCTTAATATCATCTGCTTCTGCTTAGGTCCATACCATTTCTGTCCTTTATCAAGCCCATCTTTGCATGAAATTTTCCCTTGGTATCTCTAATTTTCTTGAAGAGGTCTCTAGTCTTTCCCATTCTGTTGTTTTCCTCTATTTCTTTGCATTGATTGCTGAAGAAGGCTTTCTTATCTCTTCTTGCTATTCTCTGGAACTCTGCATTCAGATGCTTATATCTGTCTTTTACACACTTGCCGGAGCCAGTGTAAGGAACTCCGCCCATGGCAAGGTCATGAGGAAGGAGGCTTGGCGTACATTAAGGTGATCAAACCTCAGGAAACTCCCTGTTCCTGAGGATCTACCCCCAAAACCAGAGTCTCTTTTATGCTCTCACTTATACCTCTGACTTTCGGGGGTTCTCCCCATCACAATTTCTCTCGAAGAAGGAGTTAACTTGCAGCTCCAAGTTAATAAAAATTCCTGGGCGTGACAAGAGTGTTTTAACTTATGAACTCCTCTGAAGGTTATCTAGCCTGCCTGTATACATTCGTTTGGCCACATGTGATTGTTTACAGCCTCCCAACCATGAGAGGCACAAGATGTTTTAGACTTACTAAAGGCAAATTCTTTTGGGAAGTTAGAAATTATTAGTATAGTGGGTTGGTTAGGAATTATATTGGTGAAGGGTTTTTCATTTGTTGTGTCAATAATTACTGCTAATTCCCTGCCCTGGGTGTCCAAGGTCAAACCTCTCTGCTGGCAAACTAGCTTGTGTGACAGGATTATCCATACTCCTGCCACTACCACATGATTGTTGTTTTTTTTGAATTCGCTCAGTCGTGTCTGACTCTTTGTGACCCTGTGGCCTGTAGCCTACCAGGCTTCTATGTCCATGGGATTCTCTAGGCAAGGATACTGGAGTGGGTTACCATTTCCTTCTCCAGGGCATCTTCTCGACCCAGGGATTGAACCCAGGTCTCCTGCATCGGAGGCAGACACTTTAACCTCTGAGCCACCAGGGACCATAAATAGCAAAGAGAGTTTTGGAGTATTTTGAGAGTCTTAATTAGCATAGGGATTTTCTCATTGTTGAGTCAATGATTGCCGCCAGGCCTCCATATCCTTAGGCACCTGGGAATATATTAATTAATGTATTTGGAATATAGAAAATGAAATATAGTAGTTTTTAAGGTTAGCAATACTAGACTTTCTTTCTCCTTTCTTTTTTTTTTTAGACTTTCTGAGTTAATGAATTTTCTCTTTTGTTATAGACCACTGTACTTTGTTATAAATCACTGTGTCCTTGCTATGTAAAAATGTAACTTTATCACTATCTTAAGACTAAATAGATCTTAAGGGAACATCGGTGAAGGGTTTTCATTTGTTGGGCTGATGTTTGCTGCTAAATCTCCATATTCCCTGCCTTTATAATAAACATATAACTAGCATATAGGAGAAATAAATATTAACCTTTAAGATTGATCATGTTAACCTTGGGTTAAATGAATTCTTTTCTTGATTGTAACTCACTACACCCTTACCCTATAGGAATGCAACTTTATTTTGGTGACTGGTTTAAGAAAAACCAGGAAAAAATAAATTTTTGGTTATGAGAAAGAAAGGGTCATAAAATGTCAGCAGGCCTCATGGCCAGAAGAGGATGTAAAACCCCTAAGACCTTTTTTTTTTTAATGTGAAGCACCTGATTTTGATAAAGGTCAGGATTGCTGATGCCCATGTGACTCTGTATTCATCCCTATGTGTAACAAAAGGTATATAAGCAAACCTAAAATAAAGAAATTGAATCAGTTTCCGGAAAGACTGATTCCCTCATGCCATTCTTACTTGCTTCCTGTTTTTCTGGCTGAATTCCCATCTGGAACGTGGGTGCCCTCCAAGCCTACTTACCTGTCCCGGCTTTCAAGCCCATGCGAGAAGGAGCCCAAGGAGGGGCACCTTCCAATATTCAAGTGGTGTTGGTGGCCCAACATAGATGGTGCAAATTCCTTGTCTTGGAATTTTATTGGTTTACCACGTAAACCAAGTTATTTAGCCCCTTTTTCTTTTCTATATTTTCTGGCCTAATTCTCATCTGGTGCATGGGTACCCACCAAACCTGCTAATTTTGCCTGGGCTTCTAAGATGGGACAGGGGGAGCCTCAGTGCCTCCTCTCCTTTGAAAGAATGGGAAGATGCCTGCGGCCTATTTAGGTAGTGATTGGTACTCCATGTAAACCAAGTTATTCAGCATCTTTTTCTCTGCTAATTTCCTAATCCCTCTCTATCTGTAATTAATTAAGTTTTTCCAAGAACGTTGACTCCATCCCCACCTTTGAATCACCCTGGATCCACTGGGGATGGACCCTGGCACATACTGAAACCATACTCACAGAAAACTAGTCAATCTAATCACACTAGGACCACAGCCTTGTCTAACTCGATGAAACGAAGCCATGCCTGCGGGGCAACCCAAGACAGGTGGGTCATGGTGGAGAGGGCTGACAGATGTGGTCCACTGGATAAGGGAATGGCAAGTCACTCTTGCCTTGAGAACCCCATGAACAATATGAAAAGACAAAATGATAGGATACTGAAAGAGGAACGCCCTAGGTCATTAGGTACCCGATATGCTACTAGAGATCAGTGGAGAAATAACTCCAGAAAGAATGAAGGGATGGAGCCAAAGCAAAAACAATACCCAGTTGTGCATGTGACTGGTGATAGAAGCAAGGTCCGATGCTGTAAAGAGCAATATTGCATAGGAACCTGGAATGTCAGGCCCATGAATCAAGGCAAATTGGAAGTGGTCAAACAAGAGATGGCAAGGGTGAACGTCAACATTCTAGGAATCAGCGAACTAAAATGGACTGGAATGGGTGAAGTTAATCAGATGACCATCATATCTACTACTGTGGGCAGGAATCCCTCAGAAGAAATGGAGTAGCCATCATGGTCAACAAGAGTCCGAAATGCAGTACTTGGATGCAGTCTCAAAAATGACAGAATGATCTCTATTCATCTCCAAGGCAAACCATTCAATATCACAGTTATCCAAGTCTATGCCCCAACCAATAATACTGAAGTAGCTGAAGTTGAATGGTTCTATGAAGACCTACAAGACCTTTTAGAACTAACACCCAAAAAGATGTCCTTTTCATTCTAGGGGACTGGAATGCAAAAGTAGGAAGTCAAGAAACACCTGGAGTAACAGGCAACTTTGGCCTTGGAATGCAGAATGAAGCAGGGCAAAGACTAATAGAGTTTTGCCAAGAAAATGCACTGGTCATAGAAAACACCCTCTTCCTATAGCACAAGAGAAGACTCTAACGTGGACATCACCAGATGGTCAACACTGAAATCAGATTGATTATATTCTTTGCAGCCAAAGATAGAGAAGTCCTATACAGTCAACAAAAATAAGACCAGGAGCTGACAGTGGCTCAGATCATGAACTCCTTATACCATATTCAGACTCAAATTGAAGAAAGTAGGGAAAACCGCTAGACCATTCATTTATGACCTAAATCAAATCCCTTATGATTATACAGTGGAAGTGAGAAGTAGATTTAAGGGCCTAGATCTGATAGATGAGTGACTGATGAACTATGGAATGAAATTCGTGACATTGTACAGGAGACAGGGATCAAGACCATCCCCATAGAAAGAAATGAAAAATGCAAAATGGCTGTCTGGGGAGGCCTTACAAATAGCTGTGAAAAGGAGAGGTGAAAAGCAAAGGAGAAAAGGAAAGATTGCATGAATAGTGTACATTTGTTCAAATTTCCCTTATATTCCCTAGGAATGCACTGTTGAACACAACTTACTGAGCTTTTCATTTATTTTTTTCTTCATACTATTCCCTCTGTTTTATAGGCTTCTCAGGAGGGACTAGTGGTAAAGAACCTACCCGCTATTGCAGGAGACATAAGAGACGTGTGTTCAATCCATGAGTTGAGAAGACCCCCGGAAGAGGGAAATGGCTATCCACTCCAGTATTCTTGCCTGGAGAATCCCATGGACAAAGGAGCCCAATAAGCTACAGTCCAAGGGTCGCAAACAGTCAGACACAACTGAAGCAGCTTAGCACACATGCACTCTGTTTTACAAAGAGTAAATAATTTGAGAAGAAATATAAACTTATAATTTCCAGTTTCTCATTACCTGTTTATGCCGCTGAAGAGTTCTTCAGATATCCTCAAATCAAAGCTTCCTTCACATCAACCTCCTCAAGGCTCCCTTTACTTCCTGGTTCCTCAAAGTATAGATCAGTGGATTAAGCACAGGAGTGACCACATTGTACATAATGGCACTGATCTGATCCTGGTCCATGGAGCTACTCGAGGCAGGATGAATGTAAACAAAAACACCAGGGACATAGAAAATAACAACTACCAAGAAGTGGGAGGCACACGTAGACAGTGCTTTATGGAGCATGCTGCAAGAATGGGTCTTGAAGAAAAGATAGATAATGATATAGAAATAGGACAGGAATGTTAGAAAGCATGAACCCGTGGCAATGGTGCCTGTGACAGTATTGACCAGCCACTGGTTGAGCTCAGTGTTCCCACAGGCCAACTCCAGCAACGGCTTCATATCACAGAGGAAGTGATGGATATGGTTGGAACCACAGAAGTTTAAGTGAGAGGTCATTACTGAGTGCAGCAGGGCATGGAAAAAACCAATGATCCAGACAGTGACAGCCATCTGGACACAGACTCGATGCTTCATGATAAGAGTGTAATGAAGTGGTTTGCAGATAGCCACAAAGCGGTCAAAGCCCATCACGGCCAGCAACATGGCCTCTGTGCTGCCCATGAAGTGGAAGAAATGAAGCTGGCTTATGCATCCCGAGAAAGAAATTGCTTTGTGTGTAGAGAGGATGTTCTCCATCATCTTCGGCAGACTTGCTGTGGAGAAGCAGATATCCAGACAGGACAGGTTTCCCAGGAAAAATACATAGGGGAATGGAGTCTTGGATCCAGAGATGACAACCCTCAGGATGGCTCCATTCGCAGCCAGATTGACAATGTAAGTTGCAAGGAAAACCACAAAGAGAACAGGCTGCAGTACTTGGATGTCTGTCACTGGCAGGAGGGAGAAATTCAGTGACTGATGTTCGATTCAGCATCACTTGAAAGAAAAGACAAAATAACATATGGAATGCGATCTCTGATGGGAGAATTTTCTGAGAATTTTCTCACCCAGACAATAATATTTTGAGAGAGAGCATTGCTATTTAAATAGTTCCAACGTCACAGGTTGTACAATATTTGGACCACTAGATTATTAAATATTTAAGTTTCATGGTGTTTGTGGACCGTTACTCAAACACTTTTTAAAAATCAGATTTATCAATATTTTTCTTTCTTCCAGGGATTCAGAACATGTTGCCAGCCTGCCATCTTCTCTAATAACACTTGTGTTTTATCATCCTAAGATCTAACAGAGAGTAAATATTTAAATACTCCAATGCACTGCTTAACTTAACAAAGTAAGAACACATTTGATTTACTTAAGAGAAATCAACAATGAGAGAACAGTAAGAGCTCTAAAGAAACTGAAATAGAGATGCAAACCGTGGAATGCTTTCTATAGAAAGGAAACATTTTAAGTTTGGGAAATCCTTGAAAGGAGAAGAAAACGATTTGATGTGAGTAGAATTAAAAAGTGAATTCAGTAGGGACCATTTCTAGCAATCCCCTGGGATTCTCACCCTTATAGCTAGAAAAAATTTTGAGTAAATATATAGCCATTATTTCACCTTTATTGAAGGCTGACTTCCAGGTATTCCAAGTAGCTTTCCTGGATAACCATGTATGTTTTGTATATTATTAAACTTTATCACTCCTGCTTAAGAGAGGCATGATATGCCAAAAATAATTTTTGGTTCTCTACCCTCAAAACAAAACTGTTTAAAAGATCCTTGGGGAAGAGAACCGTTTCCTAACATCTAAAAATAATAGTAATCAGACTTTATGTACCAAATGATTTATTTCACTGCATCCTGAATATTTAAAAATCACATATTTACTCTGGAGAACACTTAGAGAAAGGCATTGAAAATATAGGTAAAGAGTCTTCATAATCCACAAAGACAATGGGGAGTCCATCATAAGACAGGAAACTAGCACTGAATCCTGGGCATTCAACTTTATTTTTTTTTTTTTTTGTTTGTTTATTTATTTTTTTAAATTAAATTTATTTATTTTTTTAAATTACAATACTGTATTTGTTTTGCCATACATTGACACGAATCAGCCATAGGTGAACACAATCGCCCAATGCCGAAACCCCCTCCCACCTCCCACCCCACATCCTCTACCTGAATCATCCTGTGCATCAGCCCCATGCATCCTGCATCCTACACCAAACATAGATTAGTGCTTCGTTTCTTACAGGAAAATACACATGCTTCACTGCCATTCTCCCAAACCATCTCACCCTTTCCCTCTCCCTCAGAGTCCAAAAGTCCACTCTATACCTCTGTGTCTCTTGTTGTCTCACATATAGGGTCATCATTACTGTCTTCTAAATTTCATATATATGTGTCAGTATACTGTATTGGTGTTTTTCTTTCTGGCTTACTTCACTCTGTATAATCGGTTCCAATTTCATCCATCTCATTAGAACTGAGTCAAATTTATTCTTTTTAAGGGCTGAGTGGTATTCCATAGTGTATATGAACCACAGCTTTCTTATCCATTCATCTGCTGGGGCATTCAACTTTAATACTAGCAAGAAGATAGACAATAAGTTCAACTCTCCAGCTTGTCTCCTGGTTCATTCTCCTACCTGTTTGAGTGTTCAAATTCACCGCTAAGAA
The DNA here is from genome assembly GCA_917880005.1 of Nanger dama. Taxonomy (NCBI): domain Eukaryota; kingdom Metazoa; phylum Chordata; class Mammalia; order Artiodactyla; family Bovidae; genus Nanger; species Nanger dama. The sequence continues at coordinate 2,485,414 of CAKJTW010000032.1, forward strand.
AGCTTACCAGGATATTGTAAAGTAAATAACAGAAAAACATAAAGAAAAGTAAAGAGTAAAAATATATTTGAAGTGACAGCTTATATTGGGACTGAGTATATAAGCTCTTCATCTTCCAAAACCTCTTCTTTCTGAAATTCTGCCTGTCTTTTATGTTCCACAGATCTTTGGACAAACCCTGAGAGAGAATGTCCCTGGGGTTTGGGAGGATCTTGCTATACCTGCAGTATGACAGAATTCTCCTTGGGGAACTCCTATCTTGAGTTCTATTTTGTTTTTCCCATCATTCTTATTTCCTTTCTTTACTGTACTTCTTTCTTAGTTTAAGAATCACAGACAGTATAGGTCTCAATGGCCTACATTTTCTTTTTTCTCTCCAAACTTTAAACTTTCTATTTTTAATTGGAGTATACCCAATTAACAATGTTGTGGTAGTTTCACATGAAGAGTGAAGGGACTCAGGTCATACATGGAAATGCATCCATTCTTCCTTTCCAAATTCCCCTCGCATCCTGGCCAGCACATAACACTGAGAGAGTTCCATGTGCTATACAGTGTGTTCTTGTTGGTTATACATTTCAAATATAGCAGTGTGTACACGACCATACCAAAGTCCCTAACTATCGCTTCCCCAGTACCCGTAAGTTCATTTTCTAAGTCTGTGAGTCTTTTTCTGTCCCACAAGTAAGTAATTTGTATCATTTCCTTTGAGAGTCCACATACAAAGGATGTCATGATATTTCTCCTTCTGTGGCTGACTTCACTTAGTATGGTACTCTCTAAAATTATCTTTCACTTCCTGGGACACAGGTATGGATCCACTTTCTCATTTTGGGGACTGCTCTAGGAGATTCTATATAAAATGGAAGGAAAGTGGGCAATGACAGTTAGGGAATGAGCGCCAGTCACATGCTATTGATCTGCACAGAAAGATGATTCTCGTCTAGGTACTCTACTCATTAATGACTGTGGTTCTATGGAAAATGAAAGAGAGGAATGAAGAGAAGCGGTACTGCTTTCATTCCTTCTGAGTCTGACGCTTCACTGTTGGTGTCTTTTTAATTTTTTTAATTTTATTTGTTTATTTTTGGCCGGAGTGAGTCTTCACTGCTATGCACGGCCTTTCTCCAGGTGTGGTGAGCCCAGGCTACTCCCTAATTGTGGTGCACAGGCTTCTCACTGTGGTGGAGTCTCAGGTTGCAGAGCATGGACTCTAGAGGATAGGGGCTTCAGTAGTTGTGGTTCGCAGGCTCTAGAGCTCGGGATCAAGAGTTGTGGCACGTGGGATTAGCTGCTCAGCAGCATAAAAGATCTTCCCGGACCAGTAGTCAAACCTGTGTCCCCTGCATTGGCAGGCAGACTCTTAACCACTGGACCACCAGGACCCTCCTACTGTTGGTATTAACACTCAACTGTTTTCTTTTATTTTGATATCCCAGACCTCAGTGTACTCCCTAGGAGAATGAGACTGATATTACCAATGTGTATCTTCTTCACTTCTTGCTCTCTGCTTTAGCAGTCGTATTGTATCTGCTTCATCCAAGGACTATCTATATGCAATCCAACATCTATCCAAGCTTTCTAATTACCATGACAAATGCAATGTACTTTGTCCACCTTTCAACTGTGTTTCATTTTTGCCGAAGTTCATAATATATTCATCACATTACTAATTTCTTAATTATGAATTTCATCAGCAGCTTAACAGGCTCACTGTCTCTACCCTCTATTACTAATGCCCATGCCATCAGCGCTGTGCCATCGGCGTCTGAAACAAAGTTTGAAAAGATAAGTGTATACATGTAGCTGATTCATATATTTTAAAGCAATTATACTCCAATTAAAAAAAAACACACAATTGCATTCCGGAGAGCCAGTATGTTTATTCCTTTCCTGTCTCCTTGGCTGGTTACTGCTCTTCCTCCTTATTATCCACTTTGTGCATCTCTTCTTCTCTGTCTTCTAGTTCAGTGCTTTATATATCTATAAACAGATAACTCTCAGGTTATACTTTTAATTTCAACTTATTTTCCTAACTCTGGCTTATCTATTTAACTTCCAGCTAGACAGTTCTACAGTAGTTGTCTTAAGCGTTTAGATTTTTTTTTTTGAGCTGGCTTGATTTACATACTGCACTGGAAATGGATACACAAATCAAATAGACTGTCAACCTTATGCAGTCCACCAAGTGCAGAACTTGAACTCTCTATAGTCCACTTTGAAAGCTGATCCCATGACTCCATTTGCGAAATGACATCTTCAACACTTGCCTCTGGCTACCCCAATCTCTATAAACAATGACCTTGGGAGTATCTATTCTATTCAATGATACTGGTGAGTAGATGGGAAAGAGCAAAGAAGCCAGGGCCTTGTAATACACTGATGAGACCAGGTAAAAATAATGTCAGATTATCAACCTTTATCTGTCTTGTGACCAGAAGGATTTTGAGGAAGAAATCAGTTTGGCCTTAGAGATCAGTTCCCAGAGTTACTCATTAGACAAAAACCTGGAGGAATTTTTTTCTTGAGAAAATTTCCTATAGATAAGGCTGAAGAATAAAAGCAATAAACAGAAGTCTAACACTGATATGGACATAAAATCAAGAAGATTACTTAAAACGCACAATTTCTGTTTAGTCACTGCCCTGTCTCCTTATATTAGAATAGCTCGAAGAGACTGCCATACAGTCATAACACATATGTGTCTTTTATATTTATTTCTCTGAGAACATTTGTCATACAGATACACTGAAGTTTAACAAACTATTTCATTCATCTGTTGATAAAGTCATCTCAGTTGAGACCTGAAACATTAAAAAGAGTCAGTGCTTTACTGTTGTACTTTCCCCAATTTCTGAATCAGCAAATAATGCAGTTTAATTACATAGGTGTTTAAGCATCTGTGTTTAGGGAGACAGCATGTCATAAAGCAATAGGTAACCATGTGCTCCTCTACAGTTTACAGCCTCTGTGAAGCTTGGATTATGTCAAAAATTCTGTTCAATAGAAATTCTGTCTGAGATAGTGCAGGATGTAAGATGCCTTCTCCCACACACATTCTTCTATAAACAAAACTGGAATCAAGAGACCAAAGAAAGTAGAGTTGGAAGATGGAAGAGCCATGTGAGTAAGGTTAGAACCAAATTTCTTGGGTTTACAAAAGTGAATGTAAAAAATTTGAGCAGTCTGTCTGTGACCTCAAAATATCCTTTTATAGTCTTGTCTTATCTGTCTGTATCTCTGTTTTATTTATTTATTATTCCTATTTTTAATTTATTGACTGTGTTACCTGTTTTGTAGGATCTTAGTTCCCCAACCAGGAATTGAACCTGTGCCTTTGGCAGGGAAAATATGGAGTCCTAAACACTTGTCGCCAGGGAATTCTGTATCTCTAAATAGTTGTAAGAATTGGCACCCATCATGGTTTCCAATTCAGCAGCACATCTAGGAACTTAGAAAGTGAGGAACATGGTAATTCTTGTCTATTAGCCTGTAAAGATGATTCAGCAATTACTCTTTAATAACTTTCATTTAGTATAGCTTGGTGACAGGTAAGGAAAGCAAGACAAAGTTTTGATGAATTCTGTATATTTCACTGGAATTACATCATATTATATCACATTACAATCTGTGAAAATAACTATAAAAATCAAAGAACAAAATAAATGATGAGGAAAGTTTAGAAACTCAATATTCATGACCAAAAACTGAGGGGAAAATAACATGCTAAAAGCTAAAAATGTATTCCTGATATTATTTTCAAACTGACTATACCTCTAACAATATTTTGCAATAATCTTTGACAGATTGTCAGTTGACTTATAATACATCTTTGCAGTCAGAGTTCACAAAACTCTTTAGATAAACCAGTGGTTACTATACCTCTGTTAACTAAAAGTAACAGCAATATTTGTTTTAATTAGTTGCCTACCTACTTAGAGAAAAAGAAATCATGACATACTGATTTAAAATGTCCTTTCACTCATGTGTGAGTTAATATTTACTTTTCCATTTGTGCCCATGATCCTAAATTCAAATCCTTAAAGTATAATGGCATAATAATTTTTTTGTTCACATTATAATATGTCAACTTGCAGGAAACACACAGATAAACTGGCCTAAGCACTTTCTGGCAATACAATGTATGAGTGACTGAGACAAATTTCTGTACCTCATTTTATTGACGAGCACAAACATGACAGATCAGTTGTATCAACCAATATCTCCCAAACAAATTCAACTTTACGATTCCATGAATAGTGTACATTTGTTCAAATTTCCCTTATGTTCCCTAAGAATGCACTGTTGAACACAAGTTACTGAGCTTTTTCATTTATTTTTTTCTTTATAGTATTCCTTCTGTTCCATAGGCTTCTCAGGTGGGACTAGTGGTAAAAAACCATCTGCTAATGCAGGAGACATGAGAGACATGGGTTCAATCCCTGAGTCGGGAAGAATCCCAGATGAGGAAATGGCTACCCACCCCAGTATTCTTGCCTGGAGAATCCCATGGACAAAGAAGCCTGATAAGCTACAGTCCAAGGGTTGCAAAGAGTCAGACACAACTGAAGCAGCTTAGCACAGGTGCACTCTGTTTTACAAAGAGTAAACAATTTGAGAAGCAGTATAAACTCGCTATCTCCAGTTTCTCATTACCTGTTTATTTATGCCTCTGAAGAGTCCTTCGGATATCTTCAAGTCAGAGCCTCCTTCACATCACCCTCCTGAAGGCCCCTTTTACTTTTTTGTTCCTCAAAGTATAGATCAGTGGATTTAGTACTGGAGTGACCACACTGTACATAATGGCAATGATCTGATCTTGGTCCATGGAGCTACTTGAGGCAGGATGAATGTAAACAAAAACAACAGGGACGAAGAAAAGAACAACTACCAAGAAGTGGGAGGCACATGTAGACAGTGCTTTACGGAGCATGCTGCAAGAATGGGTCTTGAAGAAAAGATAGAAAATAATATAGAAATAGGACAGGAATGTTAGAAAGAATGAGCCCATGGCAATGGTGCCTGTGACAGTATTGAGCAGCCACTGGTTGAGCTCAGTGTTCCCACAGGCCAACTCCAGCAATGGCTTAACATCACAGAAGAAGTGATGGATATGATTGGAACCACAGAAGTTTAAGTGAGAGGTAATTACTGAGTGCAGCAGGGCATGGAAAAACCAATGATCCAGACAGTGACAGCCATCTGGATACAGACTTGATGATTCATGATAAGAGTGTAATGAAGTGGTTTGCAGATAGCCACAAAGCGGTCAAAGCCCATCACAGCCAGCAACATGGACTCTGTGCTGCCCATGAAGTGGAAGAAATGAAGCTGGGTTATGCATCCCAAGAAAGAAATTGCTTTGTGGGTAAAGAGGAAGTTCTCCAGCACTTTTGGCAGAGTCACTGTGGAATAGCAGATATCCAGACAGGACAAGTTTCCCAGGAAAAAAATACATAGGAGAATGGAGTCTTGAATTGGAGATGACAGCCATCAGGATGGCTCCATTCGCAGCCAGACTGACAATGTAAGTTGCAAGGAAAACCACAAAGAGAACAGGCTGCAGTACTTGGATGTCTGTCACTCCCAGGAGGAGAAACTCAGTGACTGATGTTCGATTCAGCATCACTTGAAAGAAAAGACAAAATAACATATGGAATGCTATCTCTGATGGGAACCAATGTCCCGCAGCTGAGGATTTTCCTGTGTAGATGATAATATTTTGAGGTAGAACTGTGGTGTGTTAAATAGTTTCAGCAGCACATATTATACAATATTTGGAACACTAGATTATTAAATATTAACATTATATACCATTTTTGAACTGTTACTCAAAACACTTTTTTTTATTTGGTGTATCTTTTCATATATATCTATATATCTATCTATATCTATATCTATCTATCTATCTATATACATCTTTTCAAGAGAAAATCTTTTCTTTTTCCAGGGATTCAGAGCAAATTTCCAGCCTACCATCTTTTCTGATAAAGACTTGTCTTTTATCATCCTAAGATCTAACAGAGGGTAAATAATTAAGCTCCTCCACCACACCACTGTCCCGTGACTTAGTACAAAATCATTTGAAGGGTTTTTAACTTAAGAAAAACTGACAGTGAGAGAATAATAAAAGCTATAAAGAACTCTGAATGGAGATGTAAACATTAGAGTGCTTGCTAAGAAAAATTGACAGTGAGGGAATAAGAGCTATAAAGAACTCTGAATGGAGATGTAAACATTAGAGTGCTTGCTATTAAAAAGAATCATTCAATATTTGGGAAACTCATGAAAGGAGAAGACAAAGATATGATGTGACTAGAATAAAAAATGAATTTAGTAGGGAACATTTCTAGAAATCCCATGAGATTATCACTTTTAAATGCAGTGAAGATTTTGAGAAATTATTTAATATTAATGCATGTTTATTGAAGGCTGGCTTTAAGGAATTAAGAGTAACTTTCCTTGATAGCCATGTATATATTGTATATAGTTAAACTTAACCATTCTTGTTTATGATACACATATGCCAAACATTACTTTCAGTTCTCTACTTACAAAACAAAATTGTATCAACTTTTTCCTAACATTTAAAGAAAAGAGCAATCAGACTTTCTGTACTAAATATTTATTTCACTGCATCCTGACTATTTATCAACTATATATTTACTTTGAATAATATCTGGAGATGTGGCAATAAAAATGTAGCTAGTAAAAAGTCTTCATAATCCACAAATATAATATGCATCATAAGATAGAAATTCAGCTCTAATCCTTGGCATGTAAATTTAATACAGGGAGGAAGATGGAGAATATGGGCAACTCTCCAGCTTGTCTCCTGTTCTCCTACCTGATTGACTGTTCAAATCCACAGTTAAGAGGGCTTCTCAGGTTGACATTCCTGAAAAGTAAATAGTAGAAACAATTTTGAATGAATAGAGTAGCAAAGTATTTGACATGATAGTTTATATTGGAGTTACAGTATAAGATCTTCATCTGCCGAGACCTCTTCTTTCTAAAATTTTGCCTGTCTTTCATGATCCACAGTTCTTGAGATACACAAACCCTGTGAGAGAGTGTCCCTGGGGTTTAGGAAGATTATTGAAAGAATAAACAAGTTACCTTCTATACTTGCAATATAAGAAAATTCTCCTTGGAGAATTCCTATCGAGCTCTATTTTTCATTGGTCCTATTTTCTTTCCTTATTATGTTTCTTTCTCAGTTTTAGAACCATAGACAGCACAGTTTCAAAAGCCTCAGGAATTCTCAAATTATCTTTCATTTCCTGGGGCAGAGGGATATACTTTCTCACCTTGGGGACTTCCCGGAAAAACTTTGCATAAAATGCTAGGAAATTGGGCAACGACAGTTAAGGAATGAGGGCCACTCATATCCCATGGATCCATATAGAAAGATGATTATCTTTTAAATATTCTACTAATTTATTACTGTGGTTCTATGGAAAACAAAAAAAAGAAAGAAGGAGAAGTAGTATTGCTTTTGTTCTTTCTAAATCTGACACTTCACAGTAATAACGTTAAAATATTTTCTTTAATTTTGAGATCCCCAAAATTCATACTTCTCTCTAGGAGAATGAGACTTGTCTCTCCAAAGCGTCTTTGCTTCCTGCTGTATCATTTGTGTTCAGTTGCTCAAGTCACATCTGGCCCTTCAGGCCCCAATGGACCCAGCAGCCTCCTCTGTCCATGGGATTTTCCCAGCAAGAACACTGGAGTGCGTCGTCATGCCCTCCTCCGGGGTCTTCCCCACCCAGGGCTCAGACCTGTGTTCCCTGCAGTGCAGGCAGTTTCCTCACCTGCTGGGCTATTGGGGAAGCCCTGCTGTATCTTTGGTGCCAAAATAATTGTGGTTTTTGCATTGCTGTTTGATATTGTAATGCATTATTAAATTAGTGTCCTCAGCTGGTAAAGAATCCACCTGCAATGTGGGAGACCTGGGTTTGATCCTTGGGTTGGGAAGATACCCTGAAGAAGGGAAAGGCTACCCACTCCAATAGTCTGGTCTGGAGAATTACAAATAAATAAGCATTTATCATTGGGAATTTTTAGTTGTATTCAATTTTTTTCTATAAAAGTATTATTTATATTCAGAATTTACCTTGACACATTCTTTATGGAGTGATTGCTATGCCTAAAGACATTGATTTTTAAAAAAATATTTAAAGCTGAACACACTTTACTTTTTCATTTTAACGTTTAATGTAGAAAATTTTAAACATTCATAAAAATGCAGACAGTGGTGTAAAAACCCTCCTGTAGCTATCATCCTGCTTTGACATCAACATTTTGCCAATATTGTGCCAAATATCTAGCATTCCTTTTTTTCTGGAATAATTTAAAGAAAGTTTTAGACATTGTGTATGTATTGTGTTATAGAAACTATGCAATCATTTATTTCAAATGAAAATATTTATTATATTCTCAAATTTATGAAGACATTTTTATAAAACATATCCACCATGCCATTATGATACTTCCCACAATTATCAACATAGCACAAACCCACAAAGAAATAGATTCTGAAAAATGAGGCATTAAAAATGAAAAAATGCATAGAAGCAGTTTCCACTCTCTTATTCATGGTGTGATACTGGCAGTATTGATGGGGAAAGAGCTGAAGATGGTAATTTGTAAAATGATGCTAATGACAAAAAATGATACTGACTATAGTAAAGCTGATGGTGAGAATCTTCATTATTAAACCAGTGATAGCCATGGAAATGATGGTCAGAATGGTGGTAATGATGAGAACAGATGCCTAAGTTTCAATAATAGTGCTATAAGTCGATTTTAAAGAACAGCTCATCCAGTCCACTCAAAAGTATACTATTTTAGCTAATATACTTAATTATATATATAATATTTATGGTATTCATATATATATATATATATGTATGCATGTATATATGAGAAGGAAATGGCAACCCACTCCTGTATTCTTGCCTGGAGAATCCCACAGAGGGAGCCTAGAGGGCTACAGTCCCATGGGGTTGCAACAGTCCTGCATGACTTAGTGACTAAACCACCACAACCTGAAGTGGGCTTCCCTAGTGGATCAGACTGCCTGCAAATGCAAGAGACCCAGACTTGATTCTTAGGTCAGAAAGATCCTCTGGAGAAGGGAATGGCAACTCACTCCAGTATTCTTGCCTGGAGAATTCCATGGACAAGAGGAGCCTAATGGGCTACAGTCCATGGGGTCACAAAGAGTTGGACATGACTGAGTGACTAACAATTTCACTTTGAGATATTACTGATATATTTTGATATAATAATATAGATAATACATAATACATAAACCTAGAGCTAGCAGTTAAAGTGGGTTCTAAAAACTAGTTCTCCTAATTTCTATTTAGTGTTCTTTATGCTACAGCATATCTGTACTGTGCAATAGCCTTGGTGTTAATTGACTCACTTTATCAGTCTGGTGGTGAACATTGTAATTTTTTCCCCCAAAACACTTGTTTCTTGGAATTATTCCTAATGCCATGAACACTTTTCAGGAATCTCTTCACATCCTTATTTCTTAGACTATAAATGAAAAGATGGAGAGTGTGGTTGCCAGGGCATACATGACAGCAGCACCCAGCTCCCCAGAGGCATGAGAAACTGACTGTGACTTCAGGTAGGTGGCAAAGACCGAGCTGTAGAAGAGGATGACCGTGGAGAGGTGGGAGCTGCATGTGGCCAGGGCTTTCTTTTTTGCCCTGTGCTGATGGGACCCGAGATACAGCAAGGAAAATATGGGCATAGGAGCTTATGATGCAGAGGAGAGGGACGATTCCTAAGAGTCCTGTCAGAACCGTCATCAGGTCCTCACTGAGGTGGGTATCAGAGCAGGAAATTCTAAAGAGTGGTCCGAAATCACAGAAAAAATGAGGAATTTCTTGATTACTATAGAATGAGAACTGGGATAGCAAAAGGGCATGGACAAGAGAGACAGAGTGGGCCACTCCCCATGACCCACCCACCAGCAGTGCACATCTGCAAGGAGTCATTAGGAGTGCATAGTGCAGGGATGGCAGATGGCAGCGTAGCAGCTGATAGCTGTGGCCATCAAAAGCAGATTGTCCGTATCAGCAAAAACTGCAAAATTTAATTGGGCCAGACACTCAGAAAAGGAGATTGATCTGTTGCTGGTCCACAAAGTCTCTAGCATTTTGGGGGCTGTGGTGGTAGTGAAGCAGAGATCGACCAGGGAGAGCTGGCTGAGGAAGAAGTACGAAGAAGTACATGGGGGTGTGGAGGTGGATGTTAGCACCAATAGCCAGCAGCAGTAGCGAGTTTCCTAAGAGACTCAGCAAGTAGAGGGCCAGGAAGAGAGCAAAGAGGAGCTGTGGCTTGTCTGGGTCACTGGACAGTCCTGAGAGGACAAAGTCAGGGTTCTTGCTGCAGTTCATTTCAGGTCTTGATGGGCTACAGGAAAAGAATCAGCACGCAGAAGATCCACTACAGTTAGCTAGAACCTTGCATCCTTCCTCTTGGCAGTGGGCTTTCCTTATACCACCATTGTGAGGAATGGATGCACAACTAAAATAGCAATGGGGAAGACAAGGGTTGTACCTCACAAAGTGGTCAAATTAAGGAGACATCAAGGTAAGAGAATGAAAGAAACAACAGAGACGTCCCATAGTTATGAAGCATAAACAAGTTTCCTTAATAACATTTTGTGTGAATGGTACTTAACTACTTGCTTGTGAATCTGTTTTCTTCTCACGACCATGAGCCTTTCAAGACAGAAACAACATTTCAGTACTTAGCTCAGTGCCTGGCACAAAGAAGAGGCTCAATAAATACTCCCACTCAGCCTCATAGTGACTATTCTAGTTCAAAGTTTGTGATTGGCTGGAGAAATGTTTTCCTCCTAACTATTTTAACATGGATCTTGCCCCCATCCAATACGTTCTCCATACTGTGGTCAGAGTGATCTTTTTTTTATATAAAAAATAAAATCTCATCATGTCACTTCTTTATTTAAAAATTGGTTTCTACCCATGGAACTCTGCTCAATATGTGGCAGCCTGGATGGGATGAGAGTCTGGGGAGAATGGACACAAGGGTATTTATGGCTGAGTCTGTTAACTGTCCATCTTAGACTATTACAACATTGTTAATAGGCTATAGTCCAACATAAAATAACAAGTTTAAAAAGAAAATGAAGAAAATAAAATAGATAAGCAACAAGGATATATTATGTAGCACAAAGAATTACATTATCCTGTAATAACTTTTAATGAAGCATAATCTGTAAAAATACTGAATTACTATCCTGTACACCTGAAACTACTATAATTATTCAGTTCAGTTCAGTCACTCAGTCGTGTCCGACTCTTTGCGATCCCATGAATCGAACCACACCAGGCCTCCCTGTCCATCACCAACTCCCCGGAGTTCACTCGGACTCACGTTCATCAAGTCAGTGATGCCATCCAGCCATGTCATCCTCTGTCGTCCCCTTCTCCTCCTGCCCCCAGTCCCTCCCAGCATCAGAGTCTTCCAGTGAGTCAACTCTTCGCATGAGGTGGCCAAAGTACCGGAGTTTCAGCTTTAGCATCATTGCTTCCAAAGAAATCTCAGGGCTGATCTCCTTCAGAATGGACTGGTTGGATCTCCTTGCAGTCCAAGGCACTCTCAAGAGTCTTCTCCAACACCACAGTTCAAACTATAATTATTAGAGGAATGCAAATCAAAACTACAATGAGGTATCACCTCACACTGTTCAGGATGGCCATCATTAAAAAATCTACAGATAACAAATTCTGAGGAGGGTATGGGGAAAGAGAATTGTCCTACATTGTAGATGGGAACATAAGCTGGTATAACCACTATGAAAAACCATATGAAGGTTTCTCAAAAACTGAAAATAGAGCTGCTATAGCATGTATGATTCAGCATTTCCACTCCTGGGCATATATTCCAGACAAAACTATGATTCAGAAAGATACATGCACCCCTATGTTCATAGCAGCTAGACACAACCTAAAAGTCCATGGACAGATGAATGGCTAAAGAAGATGTATTATATAAACTTATATATATTATCATACTGGGTGAAGTAAGGATCAGACGGTTGGATGGCATCACCGACCCAATGGACATAAGTATGAGTGGACTCTGGGAGATAGTGAAGGACAGGGAAGCCTGGCATGCTGCAGGTCATGGGGTTGCAAAGAGTCAGACATGACTGAGAGACTAAACAGCAACGAAAGTGAAGTAAATCAGAAAGAGATAAATACCATATCATATCACTTATATATGAAAAACCCTACCATGTCTGACAAAGCTCATTTGGTTTGGAGCTTCATGTCCCCAGCTCCATTTCGCACCATAGTCCATTATCATTTGCTCCCAGCAACACTGTCTGCACTGCATTGCCTTGTATGGACCATGTTCCTTCTCATCGCTCTGAGTCAGCTCCTGCTCATCTTTCTAACCTTGGCTCTATTGGTGACTTTCTTAGGAAAGTCTTCTGTAGCCTCTTTGACAAAGACAACCCTTCCTTTCTAGGTTCTCATGGCACCTTGGTCAATTGCTGAAGTTGTAATATGGAGGATGTAATCACATTTATTTTATTTAAATATTTAAGTTATTTAGTTAATGTTGATCTCCCTAACAAGGTTTTCCTCTCTTGTGTATCTCTAGTGCTTGGAATGCTAAATACGGTATTTGTCAGAAAATGAATAAATTGGTTAATGAAAGTGAAGGCAGGAGAGGACGATACATTGTCCTCCCCTAAAAGTTCTCTCCATTTTAAGAATAAAACTTTTACCAACAAAATATTGTCCTAGCAACATGGGTTGGAAACATTGATCCATCTAATTCCTTGATCCATCAACTTTAGACCAACAGCTAGAAAGTTTATTTCCTATAAAATGTCCTTCATTTTAGACCCTTTCTCACCTTTTAAATTGTTATCCTTTTTGAGCTTTCTCTAATCAACTCACTTCCGGTTAGTTTCATGTTTTATCAGCAGCTTAACATGCTTCACTGTTTCTAGTCTCTAGTAACTAAAATCCACACCATTGGCGTCCATGCTATCAGCATCTGAAACAAATTTTGAGGGGATATGTGCATACGTGTAGCTTATTCACATTTGTGTACAGTAGAAACTAATACAACATTGTGGAAGAAAGTGAAAGTGAAGTTTTTCAGTCGTGTCTGACTCTTTGCGACCCCATGGACTGTACCAGGCTCCTCCATCCATGGGATTTCCAGGCAAGAATACTGGAGTGGGTTGCCATTTCCTTCTCCAGGGGATCTTCCCAACCCAGGGATTGAACCTTGGTCTGCTGCATTGCAGGCAGACGCTTTACCCTCTTAGCCACCAGGGGAAGTCCATTGTAAAGCGATTATATTCTAATTAAAACACATTAAAGGCAATTACATTTTAATTTAAAAAATCTGCATTCAGGAGACCCACCATGTTGACTCCTTTTCAGTCTCCTTGGCTGGTTACTGCTCTTCCTCCTTATTATCCACTTTTGTGCATCTCCTCTTCTCTGTCTTCTAGTTCTTCTTTTGTTTATAGATACATAAAGATATAATTCTCCAATTCCCCCCCCCCCCCATACCTTTAATGTCAACTTATTTTCCTAACTGTAGACTTACATATTTAACTTCCAACTAGACAGTTCTACAGTAGCAATTTAACGTTTTAATACATTTTCTTACAGATGGCTTGATTTATGTATTGCATTGGAAACAGATACACAAAACGTTATGCAGTCCATCAAGTGCAGAACTTGAACTTTCTATGGTCCACTTGGAAGGCTGATCCCATTCATTACTCCATTTGCCAAATGATGTCTTCAGCTCCTGCCTTTGGCTTCCCTAATCTCTATAAACAGTGACCTTAGAAATATTCATTCTATCCAATGATATCGCTGAATAGATGGGAAAGAACAAAGAATCCAGGGTCTTGGCATATATTGATGAGACCAGGCAAAGAAAATGTAGTTTAGAAGCTGAGCATTATCAATGTTTATCTCTTATGGGATCAGAAAGATTTTAGTAGCAGAAGAAATAATTTTGGCCTTAGAGACAGTGCCCAAAGTTACTCAAAAAAAAAAACCTGGAGGAATTTTCTGTTGAGAAAATTTTCTATAGATAGGGTTGAGGAATGAAATCAACAACTAAACAGAAGTCTACCATTGATTTGGACATCGAATTAAAAAGATGACTTAAAACTCACATTTTGTCTAGTCACTGCCCTCTCTCCTTATATGAGAATAGTTTGAAAAGACTAACATACAGCCATCCATAATATGTTATATGTGTCTTTTTGTTTTTATTTTTCTGAGAACTTTTGTCATACAAATATACTGAAATTTAACAAATTGTTTCATACATCTGTTGATAAAGTCATCTCAGCTGAGACCTGAAACATTAAACAGCATCAGTGCTTCTCTGCTGTCCTCTTACCAATTTCTGAATCACTGAATAATGCAATTTAATTAAATAAATGTTTAACCACCTATGTTATAGTGTGTCATGCAGCAATAGGTAACCGTGTGCTCTTCTATAATTTACAGCCTCCATGTATGTTTAGTCAGTCAGTTCAGTTGCTCCATCATGTCCGACTGTTTGCAACCCCATGCACTGTACGCGCCAGGCTTCCCTGTCCATCACCAGCTCCCAGAGCTTACTCAAAATCGTGTACATCAGTTGGTGATGCCATCCAGCCTATTCATCTTCTGTCATCCCCTTCTCCTCCTGCCTTCAATCTTTCTCACCATCAGGGTCTTTTCTAATCAGTCAATTCTTTGCATCAGGTGGCCAAAGTATGGGAAATTCAGCTTCAGCATCAGTCCTTCCAATGAATATTCAGGACTGATTTCCTTTAGGACTGAGAGGCTTTATCTCCCTGCAGTCAGAGGGACTCTCAAGGGTTTTCTTCAACACCACAGTTTAAAAGCATCAATTCTTTGGTGCTCAGCTTTCTTCACAGTCCAACTCTTACTTCCATACGTGACTACTAGAAAAACCATAGCTTTGACTAGACGGACCTTTGTTGGCAAATAGTGTCTCTGATTTTTAATATGCTGCCTAGATTGGTAATAGGTTTTCTTCCAAGAAACAAGTGTCTTTTAACTTCATGGCTGCAGTCACCATCTGCAGTGATTTTGGAGGCCCTCAAAATAAAATCTTTTACTGTTTCCATTGTTTTTCCCCATCTATTTGCCATGAAGTGATGGGACCGGATGCCATGATCTTAGTTTTCTGAATGTTAAGTTTTAAGCCAAGTTTCCCACTCTCCGCTTTCACTTTCATCAAGAGGCTCTTTAATTCTTCTTCATTTTCTGCTATAAGGGTGGTGTCATACATGCATCTGAGGTTATGGATACTTCTCTCAGAAATCTTGATTCTAGCTTGTGCTTCATCAGCCCAGCATTTCGCATGATGTACTCTGCATATAAGTCGAATAAGCAGGGTGACAATATCCATGTATGTTGGATTACATAAAAATTCTGATCAATAGAAATTCTAGTCTGAGATAATTCAGGGTATGAAATGCCTTCTCCCCACACATTCTTTTATAAACAAAACTGGAATTAAGAGACCAAAGAAGATAGAGTAGGAAGATGGAAGAACTATGTGAGCTAGGTTAGAACCAAATTCTTTGCTTTACAAAAGTGGACGTAAACAGTTTGAATAGTCTGTTCATGAACTCAAAATATCCTTTTATAACTTTTCAGTCTGTATCTCTATTATTTATTTAGTAGTCTTAATTATTTATTTATGTATTAGTTGCACTGCCTGGCTTGTGGGATCTTAGTTCTCTAACCAGGGGTTGAACCTAGGCCCTTGGCAGCAAAAATGCAGAATGCTAACCACTGGACACCAGGGAATCCTATATCTCTAAATAGTTGGGAATGCTGTTTCAGGTCAGTGACACTTCATAGAACATAGAAAGTGAGGAACATAGTAATTCTTGTCTGTTAGCTCCAAAAATACTTCCACAAAGAAAGCTGAGTGCTGAAGAATTGATGCTTTTGATCTGTGATGTTGGGAAGACTCTTGAGAGTCCTTTGGAATGCAAGGAGATCAACCAGTCAATCCTAAAGGAAATCAGTCCTGCATATTCATTGGAAGGAAAGATGTTAAAGCTGAAAGTCTGATGCTTTGGCCACCTGATGCAAAGCACTGACTCACTGGAAAATATACTGATGCTGGGAAAGATTGAAGCCAGTAGAAAGGAACAACAAAGGATGAGATGATGGATGGCATCACTGAATTCACGTACATGAGTTAGAGCAGGCTTCGGGAGTTGGTGATGGACAGGGAAGCTTAATGCTGCAGTTCATAAGGTTGCAAAGAATCAGATAAGACTGAACGACTGAACTGAACTGAATTACTATTTGATAGCTTTCACTTAGTATAAATTTGGTGATAGGTAAGGAAAACAAATTTGGTGAATTCTTCATATTTCAGTGGTATTATATCATATTATATCATAATACAATCTGTGAAAATAAGTATAGAAATCAAAAACAAAATAAATAAAAAGGAAGAATTTTGAAGCTCAATTTTCTTATGACCAGAAATGGAAGGGAAAATAACTTATCAATGAGCAAGAGAGATATTCCTGAGATTTTTTTCACTCTGCCTCTGTTTTTAGCAATATTTTAAGGTAATGTTTGACAGGTTGTCCATTTGAATTATGAAGCATCTTTGGAATCAGAGTTCACAATTTATCTCTGTTAATTAGTACTCAAAGCATTATTTGCTTTAATTACTTACTTGCTTCCTTGCTTGGAGAAAAAGAAATCATGATATACTGCTTAAAAGTTTCCCTTAACTCATATATGAGTTAACATTTTGTTTTTCTAGTTGAGCAACCATAGCCCTACACTCAAATTCTTAAAATAAAACAGCGTAATAACTTTATTGTTCACATTATAATATGTCAATTTATAGGAAACATGAAGATTAACAAGCCTTAGTATTATCCAACTATACAAAATATGCATATTTGAGGCAAATTTTTGTATCTGATTTTATTCAAGAACACACAAGAATATGTAAACAAATAGTTTTATCAATTCATATCCCCCACACAAACTCAACATTAAGATTCCAAGGGGCTTCTCTAGTGGCTCAGTGGTAAAGAATCTGCCTGCCAATGCAGGAGATACCAGTTTGATCCCTGATCTGGGAAGATCCCACATTCCATGGAGCAATTAAGCCCACTTGTCACAACAGAAGAAGCCACTGCACTGAGATACCTGAGCACCGTGAATGAAAGCTCCCAGTCTTCAAAACCAGAGAAAAGGCTACCACAGCGATGAAGACTCAGCACAGCCAAAAAAAAAAGAAAAAAAAAGAAAAATTTGGGGATAATGTCCTATTTGTTCAAGTTTCCCTTACATTACCTAGTCACACACTGTTAACACAACCAGACTGGACTTTCCCATTTAGTTTTCTTTTATATAATGCCTTTTGTTTCACAAACAGTAAACAATTAGAAAAGCAGTATAATTTCACATCTCAGCTTTCTCATAGCCTTTTTACTGATGCCTTGGGAAAATTCTCTGGATTTCTTATGCTCAGAGTCTCCTTCTCATCGCCCTCCCTCAAAGCCCCCTCTACTTCCTTGTTCCTCAAAGTATAGATCAATGGATTTAGTACAGGAGTGACCACACTGTACATAATGGCAATGATCCGTTCCTGATCCCATGGAGCTTCCTGAGGCAGGAGGAATGTAAGTGAAGATAACAGGAGCATAGAAAAGAACAACTACCGTGAAGTGGGAGGCACACGTGGAAAGTGCTTTATGGAGCATGCTGCAAGAACGGGTCTTGAAGAAAAGATAGATAATGATATAGAAATAGGAGAGAAGGGTTAGAGAGAATGAGCCCATGGCAATGGTCCCTGTCACAGAATGAAGTAGCCATTCATTGAGGTCAGTGTTTCCACAGGCCAACTCCAGCAATGGCTTAACATCACAGAAGAAGTGATGGATATGGTTGGAACCACAGAAGTTTAGCGAGAAGTCATTACTGAGTGCAGCAGGGCATGGAAAAACCCAATGATCAGATAGTGACAGCCATCTGGGTACAGACCTGATGATTCATGATAAGAGGATAACGAAGTGGTTTACAGATAGCTACAAAGCGGTCAAAGCCCATCACTGCCAACAACATAGTCTCTGTGCTGCCTAGGAAGTGGAAGAAATGAAGCTGGCTTAGGCATCCCAAGAAAGAAATTGTTTTGTGGGTAGACAGGAAGTTCTCCAGCATCTTTGGCAGAGTCACTGTGGAGTAGCAGATATCCAGACATGACAGGTTTCCCAGGAAAAAATACATAGGAGAATGGAGTCTCGGATCAGAGATGACAACCATCAGGATGATTCCATTCCCAGCCAGGTTGACAATGTAAATTGCAAGGAAAACCACAAAGAGAACAGGCTGCAGTACTTGGATGTCTGTCACTCCTAGGAGGAGAAATTCAGTGACTGAGGTTTGATTCAGCATCACTTGAAAGAAAAGACAAAATAAGATATGAAATGATATCTCTCATGGGAACCAGAATCCTGTAGCTGAGGATTTCCCATCTAGACAATAATATTTTGAGGGAGAGCATTGTTGTTTTGGGGCTTACCTGGTGGCTCAGTGGTAAAGAAGCAACCTATAAATGCAAGAGACATGGATTCAACTCCTGGGTCAGGAAGATCCCTGGAGGAGGAAATGGCAACTCTCAGTATTCTTGTCTAGAAAATTCTGTGAACAGGGAAGTCTAGAGGGCTACTGTCTATGGCCTTACAAAGAGTTGGACATAACAGCACATACACAAAGCTTGGGAAAGCCATGAGTGGAGAAGGAAAAGATTTGATGTGACCTCAATAAAAAAGTGAATTAAGTAGGAAACATTTCTAGGGATCCCATGGGACATTCATCTTTATAGCTAGAGAATATTTTGAGTAATTATCTCACCTTTATTACACCCTTTACTGAAGGCTGGCACCAAAGAATTCAGAGTAGCTTTCCTTAATAACCATGTGTAGCCAGGAAACTCTTGCCTTCTGCGAAGGGACAGTGCCGTGCAGATTTGATATTTCAAGTTAACGATGTTTAAAAAAAAAAATTGCACAAAAATGCCTGTTGGCTTTTCAGTCTATATTTGAGATAATAGGTTAACGGGCTGTTGTTTACCTGTGGTTTGCTGCACTATTGCAATTTCCAAGGGGCTTTGGAGCAGTTTTTATAGGATTCTTCTAAGGGTGGGTCTCAAGGGAGCCACAGGAACACACTATCTGTGTATTGAACCCATAGTCTGTCCAGTTTAGACTGCTTTCCAGGTCTGTCAGTTAGAAATTCTAGTTTATATAAAAAGGCCTTTTTAAAACTGCAGGATCTTCAACTTTTAAATAAACTAGTAAAGAGGATCTCCTTTCCATTAAAAATTTTTCTTTTCCAGAACATAGAAAGCTGGACCAGTCTTGGTCCTGTTGAAAGTGCTGTCCTCTGGGACAGGACGATCAGAGCCCAGATAGACGGTGAGCCAGCTCCCTCCCTGTAGCTGTCTTCTCTCTGCTCTATATTTGTATCTCCAGAGAGAAGGGGCTTTCTCTTTCATGGACCCCAGATAGCCTGTTAGCTGTTACTCCTCCAGAGCTTGCGTCTCAGACTTAGGAAACACTGCTCAGCTCGGACAGTTAGGGAATGCGTAAGTGACTTCTGGTCTAACGCACCACCTTGTCCTCCAGCAGCTGGTGTGAGCTCCTGGTTAATTCCCGCCTGCGGTGTGAGAAGGCACCAGTGAAGGCTGATGCAGTCTAAGCTACAGGAACTGAGGTCTGGAGTCACCAGTGCTGTGAACTCTGGGGCACGGACTTCACTGGCTCTAGGCTTGAAAGTCATCCCCACCCCACCCAGGAACGAGGGGGCCACGTGCCACCGCGGCCACCGCAGAGACTGGTGTGGCTCAGAAACAAAGCGGCAGAGTCACTTCTAGGGAAATAACGCAGGAGTATTTATTTAGAGAGACGGAGCCTCTTCGCCACTTGGCCATGCTGGAGAGCCACTTGGTCATGCTGGAGAGCCACTTGGTCATGCTGGAGAGCCACTTGGTCATGCTGGAGAGTTTGAACAATGAGGGTGCGGCCCAGTCTTCCTTTTCAGCGACCAGCTGCCTGAACAGGAGTCGACCTGCCTGGGGTCGTCTGGTCTGCTCGGGAGAGCCCCTGGGCGGGGGTGTTGGTGGGGGGGTGGGCTGGGGGTGTGGGTGGGGGGTTGGGCTGAGGGTGGGAGGTGGGGGTGGAATGTCAGTGGGCGTTTTGCGGGGGGTGTGGGTGGGGGGTTGGGCTGGGGGTGTGGGTGGGGGGGTGGGCTGGGGGTGTGGGTGGGGGGGGTGGGCTGGGGGTGGGGGTGGGGGGGTGGGCTGGGGGTGGGGGGGGGGGGGGTGGGGCTGGGGGTGGGGGGTGGGGGTGGGGGGGTGGAATGTCAGTGGGCGTTTTTAAAACCTCTCTTAGGTCAAGCTAGTAACATCCTGTACTTTCTTTTTGTGCTGCCATTAAAAGCAGCATTAGTGTACAGTGAAAAAAAAAGAAAGTTGACCAGGTTTACTTCTTACCTTTTAGAAGAAAAATAAACAGTAGAAAACTATAAAAAATAAAGAGTAGAAAAATGTTTGAAGTCATAGTTTATATTGGGATTATAGTATAAGCTCTTCATATTCCAAAACCTCTTCTTTCTGAAATTCTTCCCTTTGTTTGTGAGCCATGGTTCTTTAGATATATAAACTCTGAGAGAGGGTGTCCCCTGGGTTTGAGAGGAGTATTGCAAGAATAAACAAGATACCTTTCTATACCTCCAATTGAAGAGAATTCTCCTTGGGGAATTCCTATCTTGAGTTCCATTTTTCTCATTTTCCTATTTTCTTTCCTGTTTCCTTCTTAGTTTCAGAACCACAGTCAGTACAGTCCTCAGTGGCCTCAAATTTTCTTAAATTATCTTTCATTTCCTGGGACAGAGGTATGGATATACTTTCTCGTCTTGGGACCTTCCTTGGAAAAACTATAAAATGGAAGGAAATTGGGCTATGACATTTTAAGGCATGAGGGTCAGTCATATTTCTTTAATCCATACAGAAAGATGATTATCTTTAAATATTCCCCTCCTTTATACTGTGGCTCTGTGGAAAATAGAGGAATAGGGAAAAATAGTAATGCTTTGTTTCTTTTCAATCTGACTTTTCACGGTTGGTGTTAACACTAAATTATTTCCTTTAATTTTGGAATTCCCAAGTTCACATTTCCCTCTAGGAGGATGAAGCTGGTCTCCCATTGTGTATTTTTACTTCTTGCTATACCCTTTAGGTAAAAATATTCAATCTGCCTTATCGAAAGGATATCTATATGTGTTCTGACATCTATCAGGCTTTAATTCCAATTGTAAATGCCATGTCCTTTATCCATCTTTCTATTGCAAATCACTTTTATTTTTACTATGCGTAAGTTCATTTGTATATTCATCACATTAATAATTTCTTGTTTTAGTATACGTTATGAATATAATACAAGTGAATAGCAATTATTGTGTGCTCATGTGTAAGTGATGTTTCTGAGTCTGTGTATTTGTATTTCCATCCTTTCTTCTATATGTTTAAAGTGATGTCAAAGTGCTGGAGGACTTCCTGCAGAAGGCATTCATCTCTATGACTGGTTCCTTGACCCAGTTCTTTATCTTTGGCTCTCTAGGGACAACTGGATGCTCCTGGTTAGTGGTTAAGGAATATAATCACTACTGAATAATTGCTACCCTCGCTGCCACTCATTCCCAGACAGTACCTGGGGCTGGTGGGCATAGTCTGGCTCTTTGGCTTCATGGTATATGGATAGGGTGTAGCCCTGATGGCCCAACGGAGGTCCAGTGGCCCAACCACATTAACCAATTTTACTGTGACTTCACGCCTTTGTTAAGACTGGCCTGCTCAGATCCTAGAGTGAGTGGTCCAGGTGACAACATTCATTCATTCATTGTGTGGTTATCTCACTATTCCTTTTGGACTGATTCTGATATCTTATGCCTGGATTGTAGTGATTGTGTTGGTAGTTCTTGCTGTGGTCAGCAAGAGAAAGGCTCACCCACATGGTCCTCCTACCTAGCTGTAATGTTCACATGCTGTGAAATTCTCATGGTCGTTTACATTACAGTCTCTGCTGCTCATCGCCATTCAAGTTATTACCCTGCTCTATTTGATGGTCACCACCATCTTGAATCCTCTGATCTACCCTTTTTTGGAGCAAGTTGGCTCATTAAGCAGTGAGGAGGCAGCTCTCATAAGGAAACTGACACACTTGACTTACAAAGGAGGGTGTTGGTATTTTCTTTTGGGAGTGCAGATTTCTTCACTGTGAAATCTTTGTACCTCACAAAGATGGTAAAATTAAGGAGACATCAAGGTAAGAGAATGAAAGAAACAACAGAGATGTCCTGTAGTTATGAAAGCATAAACAAGTTTTCTTAATAAAATTTTGTGTGATTGTACTTAACTACTTGTTTGTGAATTTGTTTTCTTCTCACGACCATGAGTCTTTCAAGGCAGAAACAACATTTCAGTACCTAGCTCAGTGCCTGGCACATAGAAGAGGCCTCAATAAATACTCCCACCCACCCTCACAGTGACTATTCTAGTTCAAGGTTTGTGATTGGCTGGAGAACTGTTATCCTCCTAACTATTTTAACATGGCTCTTGCCCCCTTCAATATGTTCTCCATACTGTGGTTAGCATGATCTTTTTTTTTTTTTATATAAAAATAAAATCTCATCATGTCACTTCTATATTTAAAAATTGGTCTCTACCCATGGAACTCTGCTCAATAATATGTGGCAGCCTGGATGGGATGAGAGTTTGGGGGAGAATGGACACAAGGGTATTTATGGCTGAGTCTGTTTACTGTCCACCTAAAACTATTACAACATTGTTAACTGGCTACAGTCCAATATAAAATAAAAAGTTTAAAAAGAAAATGAAGAAAATAAAATAGATAAGCAACAAGTATATATTATGTAGTACAAAGAATTATAGCCATTATCCTGTAATAACTTTTAATGAAGCATAATCGAAAAATTACTATCCCCCTGAAACTCCACTATAATTATCCCCCCCCCCCCCCCTAGAGGAATGCAAATCAAAACTATAATGAGGTATCACCTCACGCCTGGTCAGAATAGCCATTATTAAAAGTCTACAAATAACAAATTCTGAGGAGGGTATGGGGAAAAGAGAATTGCCCTACACTGTAGAAGGGAATGTAAGGCTGGTATAATCACTATGGAAAACCACATGAAAGTTTCTCAAAAAACTAAGAGTTTCTATAA
Organism: Nanger dama; assembly: GCA_917880005.1. Taxonomy (NCBI): domain Eukaryota; kingdom Metazoa; phylum Chordata; class Mammalia; order Artiodactyla; family Bovidae; genus Nanger; species Nanger dama. The sequence goes on from CAKJTW010000032.1 coordinate 2,508,753, forward strand.
CATGTATGATTCAGCATTTCTACTCCTGGGCATTTCACAAAACTATGATTCAAAAAGATACATACACCCCTATGTTCATAGCAGCAGTGCTATTTTCAATAGCCAAAACATAGACACAACCTAAAAGTCCATGGACAGATGAATGGATAAAGAAGATGTGTTATATAAACTTATGTATATATTATCATACTAGGTGAAGTAAGGATGAGATGGTTGGATGGCATCACCGACTCAATGGATAAGTATGAGTGGACTCTGGGAGATAGTGAAGGACAGGGAAGCCTGGCATGCTGCAGTTCATGGGGTTGCAAAGAGTCAGACACGACTGAGAGACTAAACAGCAAAAAAGTGAAGTAAATCAGAAAGAGATAAATACCATATGATACCAATTATATATGAAAAACCCTACCATGTCTGACAAAGCTCATTTGGTTTTGAGCTTCATGTCACCAGCTTTATCTCGCACCACAGTCCATTATCATCTGCTCCCAGCAACACTGTCTGCACTGCATTGCCTTGAATGCACCATGTTCCTTCTCATCGCTCTGAGTCAGCTCCTGCTCATCTTTCTAACCTTGGCTGTATTGGTGACTTTCTTAGGAAAGTCTTCCATGGCCTCTTTGAAAAAGACAACCCTTCCTTTCTAGGTCTCTGGCACCTTGGTCAATTGCTGAAGTTGTAATATGGAGGATGTAATCACATTTATTTTGTTTAAATATTTAAGTTATTTAGTTAATGTTGGTCTCACTAACAAGGTTTTCCTCTCTTGTGTATCTCTAGTGCTTGGAATGCTAAATACGGTATTTGTCAGAAAATGAATAAATTGGTTAATGAAGAGTGAAGGCAGGAGAGGACGATACATTGTCTTCCCACAAAAGTCCTCTTCCATTTTAAGAATAAAACTTTTACTAACAAAATATTGTCCTAGTAACATGGGTTGGGAATATTGATCCATCTAATTCCTTCATCCATCAAGTTTAGACCAATGGCTAGAACTTTTATTTCCTATAAAGTGTCCTTCATTTTAGACCATTTCGCACCTTTTAAATTGTCATCCGTTTTGAGATTTCTCTAATCACCTCACTATGTTAGTTTCACGTTTCATCAGCAGCTTAACGTGCTTCACTGTTTCTACTCTCTAGTAACTAAAATCCACTCCTTTGGCATCCATGCTATCAGCATCTGAAACAAATTTTGAGGGGATATGTGCATACATATAGCTTATTCACATTTGTGTACAGCAGAAACTAACACAACATTCTGAAAGGAAGTGAAAGTGAAGTTGCTCAGTCATGTCCGACTCTTTGCGACCCCATGGACTGTAGCCTACCAGGCTCCTCCATCCATCAGAGTTTCAGGCAAGAATACTGGAGTGGGTTGCCATTTCCTTCTCCGTGGAATCTTCCCGACCCAGGGATTGAACCCAGGTCTGCTGCATTACAGGCAGACGCTTTACCCTCTGAGCCACCAGAGAAGTCAATTGTAAAGCAATTATATTCTAATTAAAAAAAAATCTGCATTCTGGAGACTCACCATGTTGACTCCTTTCCAGTCTCCTTGGCTGGTTACTGTCCTTCTTCCCTATGATGCACTTCTGGCTGTCTCCTCTTCTCTGTCTTCTAGTTCCGGGCTTTTTATACCTATAAACATATACTTCTCCAATTACACGTCCCCAACCAATTGCCCCCTTTAATTTCAACTTATTTTCCTAACTCTAGACTTACATATTTAACTTCCAACTAGACAGTTCTACAGTAGCAATTTAATGCTTTAATATATTTTCTTACAGATGGCTTGATTTATGTATCTTGCATTGGAAACAGATACACAAAATGTTATGCAGTCCATCAAGTGCAGAACTTGAACTCTCTGTGGTCCACTTGGAAGGCTGATCTCATTATTCCATTTGCCAAATGACGTCTTCAGCTCCTGCCTCTGGCTTCCCTAATCTCTATAAACAGTGACCTTAGAAATATTCATTCTATCCAACGATATTGCTGAGTAGATGGGAAAGAACAAAGAATCCAGGGCCTTGGCATATATTGATGAGCCCAGGCAAAGATAATGTAGTTTAGAAGCTGAGCATTATCAATATTTATCTCTTTTGGGTTCAGATTTTGGCAGCAGAAGAAATCATTTTGGCCTTAGAGACAGTTTCCAAAGTTAGAAAAAAAAACCTGTGGGAATTTTCTGTTGAGAAAATTTCCTATAGATAGGGTTGAGGAATGAAATCAACAACTAAACAGAAGTCTAACACTGATTTGGACGTGGAATTAGAAAGATGACTTAAAACCCACAATTTTGTCTAGTCACTGCCCTCTCTCCTTATATGAGAATAGTTTGAAAAGACTAACATACAGCCATCCATAATATGTTATATGTGTCTTTTTGTTTTTATTTTCTGAGAACTTTTGTCATACAAATATACTGAAATTTAACAAATTGTTTCATACATCTGTTGATAAAGTCATCTCAGTTGAGACCTGAAACATTAAACAGCATCAGTACTTCTCTGCTGTACTCTTACCAATTTCTGAATCACTGAATAATGCAATTTAATTAAATAAGTGTTTAACCTTCTGTGTTATAGTGTGTCATGCAGCAATAGGTAACCGTGTGCTCTTCTATAATTTACAGCCTCCATGTATGTTTAGTCAGTCAGTTCAGTTGCTCCATCATGTCCGACTGTTTGCAACCTCATGCACTGCAACACGCCAGGCTTCACTGTCAATCACTAACTCCTGAAGCTTACTCAAACTCATGTCTATCCAGTCTGTGATGCCATCCAACCATTTCATCCTCTGTTGTCCCCTTCTCTTCCTGCCTTCAATCTTTCCCAGCATCAGAGTCTTTTCCAGTGAGTCAGTTCTTTGCATCAGGTGGCCAAAGTATTGGAGTTTCAGCTTCAGCATCAGTCTTTCCAATGAATATTCAGGACTGATTTCCTCTAGTATTGAGAGGCTTGATCTTCCTGCAGTCACAGGGACTCTCAAGGGTCTTCTCCCACACCACAGTTTAAAAGCATCAATTCTTTGACGTTCAGCTTTCTTTATAGCTCAGCTCTCACATGACTACTGGAAAAACCATAGCTTTGACTAGATGGACATTTGTTGGCAAAGTAGTGCTTCTGATTTTTAATATGCTGCCTAGGTTGGTGATAGGTTTTCTTCCAGGAAGCAGGTGTCTTCTAATTTCATGGCTGCAGTCATCATCTGCAGTGATTTTGGAGGCCCTCAAAATAAAATCTTTTACTGTTTCCGTTGTTTTCCCATCTATTTGCCATGAAGCGATGGGACCGGATGCCATGATCTTAGTTTCTTGAATGTTGAGTTTTAAGCCAAGTTTCTCACTCTCCTCTTTCACCTTCATCAAGAGGTTCTTTAGTTCTTCTTCACTTTCTGCTATATGGGTGGTGTCCTACATGCATCTGAGGTTTTGATATTTCTCCCAGAAATCTTGATTCCAGCTGGTGCTTCATCCAGCCCAGCATTTCCCATGATGTACTCTGCATATAAATTGAATAAGCAGGGTGACAATATCCATGTATGTTGGATTACATTAAAAATTCTGATCAATAGAAATTCTAGTCTGAGATAGTTCAGGGTATAACATGCCTTCTCCCCACACATTTTTAATAAACAAAACTGGAATTAAGAGACCAAAGAAGATAGAGTATGAAGATGGAAGAGCTATGTGAGCTAGTTTAGAACCAAAGTCTTTGCTTTACAAAAGTGGATGTAAACAACTTGTATAGTCTCTTCATGAACTCAAAATATCCTTTTATAACTTTTCAGTCTGTTTCTGTACTATTTATTTAGTAGTCTTATTTATTTATGTATTGGTTGCACTGCCTGGCTTGTGGGATCTTAGTTCTCCAACCTGGGGTTGAACCTAAGCCCTTGGCAGTGAAAGTACAGAATGCTAACCACTGGACACTAGGGAATCCTATCTCTCTAAATAGTTGGGAATGCTTGTACCCACTATGGTTTCATGGTGGGAGCTGCATTAGGCATCACTGACAAAATGGAGGCATGGCCCTAACCCCTCCCTTTGTTCCATAGGCATGGACCAGAATGAAGGAGTTAGGCTTTATGATTCTGACTTGTTTCTTCCTTTCCTCGATTGAGTTGACTGAAAAGAATATTAAGGTGCTTATTGTTTTTGAGAGGAGCATGAAAAGGCACAAAGCCTTCTACAGCTGTGCTCAAAAAATCATTCATAAAGTTAATCACTGACATTTGTTCAAAGACTTTTACAAAAGAGTGTTCCACGGTGAGCACACAAGCCACAGCTTGAGGCCATGGGAGGGATTGCTATCTGAAGCCTCTTTGTGAGGAAAGTGTTTATGGCAAAAAAGTTTGCTAAATTTAGGTCTTTAATTAAAATAGTTAAAGTCTCTAATATAAAGATTAGAGACCATAGAGATATTTATAGCTAGAAGCCCCTTCTTAGAAATAATGAGCTTAGGATACTAGGGGCAAACAAGACTTAAAAACATCAGAATTAAACTGAAGAATGTGGTATGCAGCCCAGACATTAACATGAGTTACAGTGTATTCACAAGGACACATGAGAAAAAGTAGATGGAGAATCGTTGAGGCAGGAACTCCTTTTGAGGGGCAACAGTGATTTTGGAGACAAAAATCTGGGTCAGTGGGAACTGAAAATATCAAACCTCTGAGCTATTGTTTTTGTAAAAATGTAAAAGAGAATCTTAGCTTGAAATAAACAGGCAGTCCAAGAAAACTGAGAGGCTGCCTCATTCTTCTCGCCAATGACACCGTTCATCTCTTCAGGTTGAATCCCTGGCTGCTGGAGCTGGACTCTGGCAGTTTCAGGCCCAGTGACACTTCATGGAACATAGAAAGTGAGAAATATAGTAATTCTTGTCTATTAGCTCCAAAAATACTTCAGCAAAGAAAGCTGAGTGCCAAAGAATTGATACTTTTGAACTGTGGTGTTGGAGAAGACTCTTGAGTATCCCTTGGACTGCAAGGAGATCCAATTAGTCAATCCTAGAAGAAATCAGTCCTGAATATTCATTGAAAGGACTGATGCTGAAGCTGAAACTCCAATACTTTGGCCACCTGAGGCGAAGAACTGATTCACTGGAAAAGATCGTGATGCTGGGAAAGATTGAAGGCAGGAGGAGAAGGGGATGTTAGAGGATGAGATGGTTGGATGGCATCAGTGACTCAATGGATATGAGTTTGAGTAAGCTTTGGGAGTTGGTGATGGACAGGGAAGCTTGGAGTGCTGCATTCCATGGGGTTGCAAAGTGTTGGATACGACTGAGCGACTGAATTGAACTAAATTGCTATTAGATAGCTTTCACTTTGTATAAATTTTGATGATAGATAAGGAAAATCCCATGGACAGAGGAGGAGCCTGGTAGGCTGCAGTCCATGGGGTCGCTAAGAGCTGGACAAGACTGAGTGACTTCACTCTCACTTTTCACTTTCATGCACTGGAGAAGGAAATGGCAACCTACCCCAGTGTTTTTGCCTGGAGAATCCTAGGGACGGGGGAGCCTGGTGGACTGCCGTCTATGGGGTCGCACATAAGTGGACACGACTGAAGCGACTTAGCAGCAGCAGCAGCAGCAGCAGCAGCAGCAGCAAGGAAAACAAACTTGATGAATTCTTCATATTTCACTGGTATTTTATCATATTCTATCACATTACAATCTGAGAAAATAAGTATAGAAATCAAAAACAAAATAAATAATAAGGAAGAATTTTGAAGCTCAATTTTCTGTGACCCGAAATGGAGGGGAAAATAACATATCAGTGAGCAAGAAAGATATTTCTGAGATTTTTTTTCACACTGCCTCCATTTTTAGCAATATTTTACGGTAATCTTTGACAGGTTGTCCATTTGAATTATAAAGCATCTTTGGAATCAGAGCTCACAATTTATCACTGTTAATTAGTACTCAAAGCATTACTTGCTTTAATTACTTACTTGCTTCCCTGTTTGGAGAAAAAGAAATCATGATATACTGCTTAAAAGTTTCCCTTAACTCATATATGAGTTAGCATTTGTTTTTCTAGTTGAGCAACCATAGCCCTACACTCCAATTCTTAAAATAAAACAGCATAATAACTTTATTGTTCACATTATAATATGTTAATTTATAGGAAACATGCAGATTAACAAGCTTTAGTATTATCCAACTATACAATATATGCATATTTGAGGCAAATTTTTATATCTGATTTTATTCAAGAACACACAAGAATACGTAAACAAATAGTTTTACCAACTTATATCCCCTACACAAATTCAACATTAAGATTCCAAGGGGCCTTCTCTAGTGGCTCAGTGGTGAAGAATCTGCCTGCCAATGCATTCATACTGGTTTGATCCCTGATCCGGGAAGATCCCACATTCCATGGAGCAGTTAAGCCCACTTGCCACAACAGGAGAAGCCACTGCACGGAGACACCTGAGCACCGTGACCAGAGAGAAGCCCCACTTGCCGAAACCAGAGAAAGGGCTGCCACAGCGATGAAGACTCAGCACAGCCAAAAAAAAAAAAAAAAAAAGATTTTGTGGATAGTGTCCTATTTGTTCAGTTTCCCTTATATTACCTAGTCACACACTGTTAACACAACCAGACTGGACTTTCCCATTTATTTTTTCTTTATATAATGCCTTTTGTTTCACAAACAGTAAACAATTAGAAAAGCAGTATAATTTCACATCTCAACTTTCTCATAGCCTTTTTACTGAGGCTTTGGAAGAATTCTCTAGATTTCTTAGGGTCAGAATATCCTTCTGATCACCCTTCCTCAAAGCCCCCTCTACTTCCTTGTTCCTCAAAGTATAGATCAGTGGATTTAGTACAGGAGTGACCACACTGTACATAATGGCAATGATCCGTTCCTGGTCCATGGAGCTACCTGAGGCAGGATGGATGTAAGTGAAAACAGCAGGAGCATAGAAAAGAACAACTACCGTGAAGTGGGAGGCACACGTGGACAGTGCTTTATGGAGCACGCTGCAAGAGTGGGTCTTGAAGAAAAGATAGATAATAATATAGAAATAGGACAGAAGGGTTAGAGAGAATGGGCCCATGGCAATGGTCCCTGTCACAGAATGAAGTAGCCATTCTTTGAGGTCTGTGTTTCCACAGGCCAACTCCAGCAATGGCTTAACATCACAGAAGAAGTGATGGATATGGTTGGAACCACAGAAGTGTAAGTGAGAGGTCATTTCTGAGTGCAGTAGGGCATGGAAAAACCCAGTGATCTGGATAGTGGCAGCCACCTGGGTACAGACGTGATGATTCATGATAAGAGTGTAATGAAGTGGTTTGTAGATAGCCACAAAGCAGTCAAAGGCCATCACAGCCAACAACATGGCCTCTGTGCTGCCTAGGAAGTGGAAGAAATGAAGCTGGCTTAGGCATCCCAAGAAAGAAATTGTTTTGTGGGTAGACAGGAAGTTCTCCAGCATCTTTGGCAGAGTCACTGTGGAGTAGCAGATATCTAGACATGACAGGTTTCCCAGGAAAAAAATACATTGGAGAATGGAGTCTTGAATCAGAGATGACAACCATCAGGATGACTCCATTCCCAGCCACACTAACAATGTAAATTGCAAGGAAAGCCACAAGGAGAACAGGCTGCAGTACTTGGATGTCTGTCACTTCCAGGAGTAGAAATTCAGCGACTGAGGTTTGATTCAGCATCACTTGAAAGAAAAGACAAAATAAGATATGAAATGATATTTCTCATGGGAACCTGAGTCCTGCAGCTAAGGATTTCCCATCTAGACAATAATATTTTGAGGGAGAGCATTGTTGTTTTGGGGCTTACCTGGTGGCTCAGTGGTAAAGAAGCAACCTATAAATGCAAGAGACATGGATTCTGCTGGGAGCTGCTGTGGGGAATTCTGCCCGTGGCAAATGTCGTGAGGAAGGCGGCCTGGCAAAAAGCAAAGGCTGAGATCAGGCCTCAGGGGTACCCCTGGATTCTTCTGTGCATCTACCCCCAAAACCAGAGTCTTCCTGCTTTATTGCACTATACTTTCCACCTACTCTTCTGACATAACAGGGGGCTATCCCTGACTACCTTTCTCTGGAAAGATTTAACTTAGAACTCCAGTTAACCTTCTCCTGCATATAAAAGGATTGTCTCAGCTCAAACCCCTCTGATGACTCTCTTACTTGCCTGACAGACTTTTACAACTTCTGATTATTTACAGCCCCTCAACTGCGAGAGGCACACAGCTTAAAACATCTTAAAGATATACAGCCTTTTTTAAAGAGCTAAGAATTATACTGCTGATGGGTTTTCATTGTTGAGTCAATGACTGCTGCCAGGCCTCCATATCATTTATCTTTTGGGCACCTGGAGGATATTAATCCATGTAATTGGGATATAGAAAAAGGAATATAGTAGTTTTGATGTTAGCAACAATAGACTTTTGAGTTAGTGAACTTTCTCTTTGATATAAATCACTGTACTTCTCTTTCCTTGTTATAAATTGTTGTGTCCTTGCTATGTAAGAATGTAACCTTAATTAGTGCTTTCTGAGAGTGGCACCAGACTTTATTAAGAACAACACTTTCAAGGCAAATAAGTTTTCTGGTTGACAGATCCTTATCAGAAAAGGGCCGTAAATGCTAATAGGCTTCGTGGTCAGAAGATGATGTAAATCACCTGAGACCTGATATACAGATAGGTATGCAGAGAGAAAGCCTGGATCAGAGCTGCTGACCCTGCATGACTTTGCTTTTTGCATTTATCTCTATGTACAACTAAAAGTATAAAATTTTTTCTGGACAATAAAGGATGGGCTTGTTCCTGGAAAGACTGGTTCCCCTGTGTCTTTTCTTTTTTACTCTATTTTCTGGCTTATTCCCGTCTGGGGCATAGAGGGTAGCCGTGTCTGCTTATTTGCCCTGGCTTCTAAGACCCACGCGAGAGGAGCCCAAGTGGGGCACCCTCCGCTATTCAAGCGGGCTCCTGTGGCTCTGTGTAGATGATTCAAGTCCCTTGTCTCAGGGCTTTATTGGCTTTCTATGTACACCAAGGAATACAGCCCCTTTCTCTCCTCTATTCTCTTAACTGCAAACTCTTTCCTTATCTCTCTCTAAATCTATATATCTCTCTCACCATGCCATCCCCGCTTTGAATTACTCTGGATCCACTGGGGCTGGACCTCGGCAGATTCAACTCCTGGGTCAGGAAGAATCCCTGGAGGAGGAAATGGCAACTCTCTCCAGTATTCTTGCCTGGAAAATTCTGTGAACAGGGAAGTCTAGAGGGCTACTGTTTATGGAGTTGCAAACAGTTGGACTTAACTGGCACATCTCAAAAGTCTGACAAACCCATGAATGGAGAAGAAAAAGATTTGATGTGACCTCAATAAAAAAGTGAATTAACTAGGAAACATTTCTAGGGATCCCATGGGACATTCGCCTTTATAGCTAGAGAATATTCTGAGAAATTATCTCACCTTTATTACACCTTGACTGAAGGCTGGCACCAAGGAATTCAGAGTAGCTTTCCTTAATATGCATTTTGTATATTGTTAAATGTTATCACTCCTGCTTAAAATACACATGATATGCCAAAGGTTATTTTTGGTCCTTTACCCACAAAACAAAATCGTATCAAAAATTCATTTGGGGGAAGAAATCTTTTCCTAACGTTTAAAGAAAACAGCAGTCAGACTTTCTGTACTAAATAATTTATTTCACTGCATCTTTAGAGATTACTCATTTACTTTGATAAATATTTAGAGGTATGGCAAAAATGTAGGCAGTAGAGAGCCTTCATAATCCACAAATACAATGTCCATCATTAAATAGGAAACCAACTCTAAGTTCTTGGTATGTAAATTTAACACTAACAAGAAATCAGAGACTATGGGCAACTTTGATCCTGTTTTATTCTCCTACCTGATTCAGTGTTCAAATTTATAGTTAAGAAAGTTGACCAGGTTTACACTTCTGAAAAATAAAGAGTAGAAAACTATGAAAAATCAAGAGTAGAAAAATCTTTGAAGTGATAGTTTATATTGGGATTATAATATCAGTTCAGTCACTCAGTCGTGTCCAACTCTTCGCCACCCCATGAATTGCAGCATGCCAGGCCTCCCTGTCCATCACCATCTCCTGGAGTTCACTCAGACTCACGTTCATCGAGTCAGTGATGCCATCCAGCCATCTCATCCTCGGTCGTCCCCTTCTCCTCCTGCCCCCAATCCTTCCCAGCATCAGAGTCTTTTCCAATGAGTCAACTCTTTGCATGAGGTGGCCAAAGTACTGGAGTTTCAGCTTTAGCATCATTCCTTCCAAAGAAATCCTAGGGCTGATCTCCTTCAGAATGGACTGGTTGGATCTCCTTGCAGTCCAAGGGACTCTCAAGAGTCTTCTCCAACACCACAGTTCAAAAGCATTAATTCTTTGGCGCTCAGCCTTCTTCACAGTCCAACTCTCACATCCATACATGACCACTGGAAAAACCATAGCCTTGACTAGACGGACCTTAGTCTGCAAAGTAATGTCTCTGCTTTTGAATATACTATCTAGGTTGGTCATAACTTTTCTTCCAAGGAGTAAGCATCTTTTAATTTCATGGCTGCAGTCACCATCTGCAGTGATTTCGGAGCCCCCAAAATAAAGTCTGACACTGTTTCCACTGTTTGCCCATCTATTTCCCATGAAGTGATGGGACCGGATGCCATGATCTTCGTTTTCTGAATGTTGAGCTTTCAGCCAACTTTTCACTCATCTCTTTCACTTTCATCAAGAGGCTCTTTAGTTCTTCACTTTCTGCCATAAGGGTGGTGTCATCTGCATATCTGAGGTTATTGATATTTCTCCTGGCAATCTTGATTCCAGCTTGTGTTTCTTCTAGTCCAGTATTTCTCATGATGTACTCTGCATATAAGTTAAATAAACAGGGTGACAGTATACAGCCTTGACGTACTCCTTTTCCTATTTGGAACCAGTCTGTTGGTCCATGTCCTGTTCTAACTGTTGCTTCCTAACCTGCATACAGATTTCTCAAAAGGCAGGTCAGGTGGTCTAGTATTCCCATCTCTTTCAGAATTTTCCACAGTTTATTGTGATCCACACAGTCAAAGGCTTTGGCATAGTCAATAAAGCAGAAGTAGCTGTTTTTCTGGAACTCTCTTGCTTTTTCCCTGATCCAGCGGATGTTGGCAATTTGATCTCTGGTTCCTCTGCCTTTTCTAAAACCGGCTTGAACATCAGGGAGTTCATGGTTCACGTATTGCTGAAGCCTGGCTTGGAGAATTTTGAGCATTACTTTACTAGCATGTGAGATGAGTGCAATTGTGTGGTAGTTTGAGCATTCTTTGGCATTGCCTTTCTTTGGGATTGGAATGAAAACTGACCTTTTCCAGTCCTGTGGCCACTGCTGAGTTTTCCAAATTTGCTGGCATATTGAGTGCAGCACTTTGACAGCATCATCTTTCAGGATTTGAAATAGCTCAACTGGAATTCCATCACCTCCACTAGCTTTGTTCTTAGTGATGCTTTCTAAGGCCCACTTGACTTCACATTCCAAGATGTCTGACTCTATATTAGTGATCACATCATCATGATTATCTGGGTCATGAAGATCTTTTTGTAGAGTTCTTCTGTGTATTCTTGCCATCTCTTCTTAATATCTTCTGCTTCTGTTAGGTCCAGACCATTTCTGTCCTTTATCGAGGCCATCTTTGCATGAAATGTTCCCTTGGTACCTCTAATTTTCTTGAAGATAGGAATTCCCCAAGGAGAATTCTCTTCAATTGCAGGTATAGAAAGGTATCTTGTTTATTCTTGCAATACTCCTCTCAAACCCAGGGGACACCCTCTCTCAGAGTTTATATATCTAAAGAACCATGGATCATAAACAAAACGAAGAATTTCAGAAAGAAGAGGTTTTGGAATATGAAGAGCTTATACTATAATATAACCAAAAGAGGATTATAGTACAAGGAAACATTCTAAGAATGTTTGAAAAAGCATATCTTTGTCTATTCTCTTGTTCCCCTCTAATCTTTCTATGGTTCCTCTAAAAGTGAGGCAAGTATGGCATTTTTAAGTGTTAGATTAATTTTTTAATTTTAAATTCTATTTTCTCTAAATAGGTCATGAATATTTTATATAAAAAACAAACACAAAGAGTATCACTAAAGGAAACCTAGAAATACTGTTTATTTATAGCAATGTTTTATGACATCAGAATTGCATTCTATGTGTATGTATAAATAACAGAAGTTGGATCATTAAGTTTATAATCGGATTTTCCAGTGAAATCTGTTAGGACAATTCTTTTTCAAGATCAACAAATACATATTGGTTTGGCAGAAAAAAACTGAATGAACTTTATGGCCAATTCAATGTTTTATTCTTTGGGGCTTTATAATATTTCTAAACATGACATTCTTAAATATTCTTTTGTCATTGGGAATTTTTGTTGGATCCCATTCTGTCACTGTTGTATTCCATTAGTTGCATTCCATTCTTTCACAAGCATTGTCTATTTCCAGAATTTACTTTAATGTGTTCTTCGTGGTTTGATTGCAACGTCTAAGTATATGGATGTTAAAAATTTTTTTTTAATTTTATTTTTACTTTATTCTACTTTACAATGCTGTATTGGTTTTGCCATACAGTGACATGAATCAGCCACAGGTGTACATGAGCTCCCAATCCTGAAACCCCCTGTCACCTCTCACTCCATATCATCTCCCTGGATCATCCCGTGCACCAGCCCCAAGCATCCTGTATCCTGTATTGAACATAAACTGGCACTTCGTTTCTTACATGATAGTATACATGTTTCAATGCCATTCTCCCAAATCATCCCACCCTCTCCCTCTCCCACAGAGTCCAAAAGTCTGTTCTATATAGCTGAATGCACTTCACTTATTCATTTTAACTTTTTGCTTTATTTTTATCTTTTTACTGTAGGTCTTTGTTGGTTATCTATTTTAAATATAGCAGTAGGTACAGTCAATCCCACCTGTCCATTGACGATGAATGGATAAAGGTGAAGTGAAACATACATTCAATGGAATATTACCCAGTCATTCAAAAGAATGAAATAATGCCATTTGCAGGAAAATGGATGGATCTGGGGATTATCATAGTGAGTGCAGTAAGTCAGCAAAGACAAATATCATATAATATCACATACAGTCTAAAAAGATGTGAATGAGCTTATTTACAAAACAGAGAGAAACTCACAGACTTAGAGAATGAATTTATGGTTATCAGAGGGGAGTAAGGGGAGAAATAGCTGGGGAGCTTGGGATTGTCATTTAACTCTTTATTGTAGAAAATGTCAAACATTTAGAGAAGTAGAGTTGGTAGTGTAATAGACCCTTATGTACCTATCATCCAGCTTTGATGTCAATGTTTTTCCAATGTTGTGCCTACTATCTACCATTCCTTTTTTTCCTGGAAATTTTAAAGAAAATTTTAGACATTGTTTATATATTGTGCAGGCAGTTCTTTACTACTGAACCACCTAGGGAACCCATATATATTGTGCTGTATAAGTTATGTAATCTTGTATTCCCAGGGCAAATATTTATTATGCTTTCAAATTTATGAAGATATTTTTATCCACCATGCCATGATGATATTTCCCACAATTATCAGTAGCACAAAACACAAATTAATATAACATTCTGAAAATAAGGCCTTAAAAGGGGAAAAGTGCATAGGACCAGTTTCCATTCTTTACATGATGATGATACTGGTGTTACTGATGGGGAGAGAACTGAAGATGGTAATTTGTAAGGTGACTCTGATGACAAAAGATGATATTGACTAAAGTTGATGGTGATGATCTTCATTATTCAACTGGTGATAGAAATGGCAATAGTGATCAAAATGTTGGTAATGATGGAATAGATGATCCTGTCTCAATAGTGTTATCTTTAGAAGGCAATTTAAAGAGCAGCTCATCCAATCAACTCTAAAGAATATTTTTATATATATATACTTAATTATATAATATAATGTAATGATATTATACTTTCTTTGACTTCCTTGGTGGCTCAGATGGTAGAGCATCTGCCTACCATTTGGGAGACCGGCTTCAATCTCTGGGTCAGAAAGATCTCCTGGAGAAGGAAATGGAAACCCATTCCAGTACTCTTGCCTGGAAAATCCCAGGTGGAGAAGCCTGGTAGGCTGCAGTCCTGGGGTCACAAAGAGTCGGATGTGACTTCACTTTCCTTTGACGTATTACTGATATAATGTTTGAGATAATAATATAGATAAAAATAATATATATACCTATAGCTGGAATACATATACAAGCTTTCCCTAGAGTGGGACCTGGAAGCTAGTTCTCCAAATTTCTATATAATGTTATATCCAATATACCTTATCTACGTGTGACAGAGAAAGCCTTGGTGTTAACGACTCACTTTATCAGTGTGGTGTGAAGAGTGTGAATTCTTTTCCCCAAACACTTGTTTCTTGGAATTATTCTAATGCCTGAACTCTCTGAGAAGGCAAGGACCACAGTACTTGCTGGAAATCCCATGGCGGGAGCCTGGTAGGCTGCAGTCCATGGGGTTGCTAAGAGTTGGACACGACTCAGTGACTTCACTTTCACTTTTCACTTCATGCATTGGGAGGAGATGGCAACCCACCCGGTGTTCTTGCCTGGAGAATCCCAGGGACTGAGAACCTGGTGGGCTGCCATCTATGGGGTCACACAGAGTCAGACACGACTGAAGCAACTACCAATAGCAGCAGCCATGAATTCTCAGCAGAATCCTTTAGGGATCTCTTCACTTCCTTATTTCTTAGACTATAAATGAAAGGTTGAGAGTGGGGGTTACGGGCATACATGACGCAGCACCCAGCTCCCCAGAGGTGAGAAGCTGACAGCAAGGTGGTGGCAAAGCGGGAGAAGAGGATGACCGTGGAGAGGTGGGAGCTGCACGTGGCCAGGACTGTTTTTCCCAGGGCTGGAACCTGAGCTACAGAAAGGAAATAGGGCTAGGGCTTATGTGCAGAGGAGAGGGCTGATTCCTAAGAGTCCTGTCAGAACCATCATCAGGTCCTCACTGAGGTGGGTATCAGGGCAGGAAATTCTAAAGAGTGGTCCGAAACACAGAAAAGTGGGGAATTTCTTGATTAGTATAGAATGGGCTGGGTAGCCAGGGCATGGGCAAGAGAGATAGAGTGGGAACTCCCCAGGACCCACCCACCAACAGTACACATCTGCAAGGAGTCATTAGGAGGCATAGTGAGGGTGGCAGATGGCAGCACAGCAGTCGATAGCCATGGCCATCAAAAGCAGGTTGTCCATGTTAGCAAAAACTACGAAGAAATATAATTGGACCAGACACTCAGAGAAGGAGATGATCCCTGCTGGTCCAAAAGTCTCCAGCATTTGGGGGTGTGGTGGTAGTGGAGCAGAGGTCAACCAGGGAGAGCTGGCTGGGGAGCTGGGGTGTGGAGGTGGATGTCAGCGCCAAAGCCGCAGCAGTGCGAGTTTCCTGAAACTCAGCAAGTAGAGGGCCAGGAAGAGAGCAAAGAGGAGCTGTGGCTTGTCTGGGTCACTGGACAGTCCTGAGAGGACAAAGTCAGCATTCTTGCTGCAGTTCATTTCAGGTCTTGATGGACTACCGGAAAGAATCAGCATGAGAGGATTCACTCAGTTAGCTACGATGGATAAAACCTTGGATCCTTTCTCTTGGAAATGAGTTTTACTTATACCACCAATAGGAAGATGGAATTTAGAAGGACAGTAATGATGACCCTCTATGTGAGACAACAAAGAGACTCAGAGGTATAGAACAGCTTTTGGACTTGAGGGAGAGGGAGGGGTGTGATGATTTGGGAGAATGGCATTGAAACATGTATACTATCTTGTAAGAACGAAGCGTCAGTCTATGTTCAATACAGGATGCAAGATGCTGGGCTGGTGCGGATGATTCAGGGAGATGATATGGGGTGGGAAGTGGGAGGGGGCTTGGCATTGGGAGATTGTGGACACCTGTGGCTGATTCAAGTCAATGTATGGCAAAACAAATACAGTATTGTAATGTAGAATAAAGTATTAAAAAATAAAAATAAAAAATAAAGCCCATCAAAAAAAAAAAGATTTCCTGGAGGTATTAAAGTGTAAAGAGTTTTCTTAATGATACTTTGTATAATTGGTGATTTAACTACTTGCTGGTTAATCTGTTTTCTTCACAAGACCATGAGTCTTTCAAGGCACAGGCTGTGTTTCAGTACTTAGCTTCATGCCTGGCACATAGAAGGGGCTCAGTAAATACCTACCCACCTACACAGTCAGTATCCTCCTAACTGTTTTCACAAGGATTATGCCCCATCCAATACATTCTCCATACTATGGTCTTTTCAAAAAGAAGATCTCATCATGTCACTTCATTGTTTAAAAGTGGGTCTCTACATACAAATGGCCAGTAGGTGCATGAAAAGATGCTCAGCATTGCTAATTATTAGAGAAATGCAAATCAAAACTACAATGAAGTACCACCTTACATGAGTAAGAATGCCCACCATTAAAAGTATACAAAATAATAAATGCTGGGGAGAGCATGGAGCAAAAGCAGCCCTCTTACACTGTTGGTGGGAATGCAAATTGTTGCATCCACTGTGGAAAACAGTACGGGAGGTTCCTCCAAAACTAAAAGTAGAGTTGCCATATGACCCAGCAATTTCACTTCTGGGCATATACCCAAACAAAACTATGATGAAAAAAGTCTCGTGTACCCCTATGTTCATAGAAACACTATTTACAAAAACAAAGACATGGAAAAACCTAAATACCTAGTTACAGATGAATGGAGAAAGAAGATGTTGAAAACATGGAACACAATTGAATATTCAGTTCAATTCAGTTCAGTCACTCAGTTGTGCATGACTCTTTGCGACCCCATGAATCGTAGCATGCCAGGCCTCCCTTCCAATGAGTCAACTCTTCGCATGAGGTGGCCAAATTATTGGAGTTTCAGCTTTAGCATCAGTCCTTCCAAAGAACACCCAGGACTGATCTCCTTCTCTTTGAAGTCTAAGGGACTCTCAAGAGTCTTCTCCAACACCACAGTTCAGAAGCATCAGTTCCTCAGTGCTCAGGTTTCTTCACAATCCAACTCTCACATCCATACATGACCACTGGAAAACCATAGCCTTGACTACACGGACCTTTGTTGGCAAAGTAATGTCTCTGCTTTTGAATATGCTGTCTAGGTTGGTCATAACTTTCATTCCAGGAGCAAGCGTCTTTTAATTTCATGGCTGCAATCACCATCTGCAGTAATTTCAGAGCCCAGAAAAATAAAGTCTGCCACTGTTACCACTGTTTCCCCATCTATTTCCCATGAAGTGATGGGACCAGATGCCATGATCTTTGTTTTCTGAATGTTGAGCTTTAAGTCAACTTTTTCACTCTCCTCTTTCGCTTTCATCAAGAGGCTCTTTAGCTCCTTTCCACTTTCTGCCATAAGGGTGGTGTCATGGTAGTTTACTGCAATTGTAATATGGAGGATGTAACCAAATTTATTTAAATATTTAAGTCATTTAGTTAATGTTGCCTCTCTAACAAAATGATAGGATCATTATGGCTAAGACTGAATCAGATTTTCCTCTCCAGTGCTTGGAATACAAAGTATGGTGTATGTCAGAAAATGAAATAAATGGTAAGTGAAGGTAGGAGAGGATGATGGGTTGTCTTCCCCTAAAAGTATTTCTCCATTTTGAGAATAAAATTTCTTTCCTACAAAAACTGTCCTGGCAACATGTGTTGGAAACAGATTTATCTAATTCCTTCATCAAGTTGAGTCCAAGTACGGTAAGTTTTATTTCCTATGAAATGTCCTTCATTTCAGACTCTTTCTCACTTTTAAAATTGTCATTATTTTGAGCTTTCTCTAGTCAACTCATTCCCAGTTAGTTTCACCAGCAGCTAACAGGCTTCACTATCTCTACCTCTAGTTGCTAAGATCCAAGCTGTCAGCATCTACCATAAATTTTAGGGCTTTCTTCTTTGGGCCTGATTCTCCCTGGTTTACATTTTTCTAATATCTTGTTTTGTGTTGCATCACATATCCACTGATGCCTCTTTATCAAGAACTTCTGCATCTGCATCCTCCTATCAGTAAGATAGGATTTTCCATTACTCAGCAGCATTCATTCTCCTTTTCTCAATTATAGTATAAATTCCTGGGAGTAGGGACCATGCATGAGTGCATGCGTGCTAAGTCACTCAGTCGTGTCTGACTCTTTGTAGTCCTATGGATTGTAGCCTGCCAGGCGCCTCTCTCCATGGGATTCTCCAGGCAAGAATACCAGAGTAGCTAGTCATGCCCTTCTCCAGGAGGTCTTCCTGACCTAAGGATTGAAGATACATTATATCTTCTGCATTTGCAAGTAGGTTCTTTACTACTAGTGTCCCCTGGGAAGCCCAGTAGGGATGATGGCTCTTTAAACTATTTTAAGCACCACCTAGGTCATGAGTATATGGTTGTTTCCGAGTATTATTGTTCAGTAGTTGCTCTCAAAACATGAGGACATCTATGTATTTCTCATGTGTGAGTAGAGGAGAAAATGCCCTTAGTGTCAACTACCCTGAAGAGAGGAACTATGCTCTGCTTCTTGGAAATAATCAATTAGACTTGAATAAAAGTTTTATTTGTGTCTGTTAATAATGAGCTGTGTAAGGCAGATGCTCTTCAACATTTTTGCAGTCTGTGGCACCCATAATCAAAGCCTTATAAGGAATCTTGTGATAGGCACAGTTACATTTTCTTTTCCACAGATAGTATCATTTTCTCCCTTGTTTCTTTAAATGTAAACTTTAAATGTTCCAATGTTAACTGACTCAAGATAAAGAGACTTAACACTTTCCTTCTTCAAGCCAAGCATTTTTAAATACGTGAGAATAGAGATTCTGTAACCTTAGCATGCTTAGGATCATTTGCTGAGTCAGTGAAGTCCCAGATACCTGGGATTCACTCAGAGGTTCTGATTGAAGAGTTCTGAGGTGGGACATGAGAATTTGCTTTTCTATCACTCTTCAACATCAGATGATGTGTATGTCATTAATGTGCTGTGTAGAATTCAAATATAGCAAAATATATTCTTTTATCATCTGTATGCTCTTTTTGCTTTCATTTTCTCTATCCTTTTTATTGAGAACTGAAAGATTCCTCACTTTTTCAAGATCAAGTCTTCCTGTAGTCCTTTATCTCTTTCAGTTCAGTCACTCAGTTGTGTCCACTCTTTAGGACCCCATGGACTCTAGCCCACCAGGTCCTTCTGTCCATGGGATTTTCCAGACAAGAATACAGGAGTGGGTTGCCATTTCCTTCTCCATTTACTGCTTTAGAATATTACTTCTTCAGCTCAGACAGGGCTGTAATTCTCACATTTCAAATCTCTCAGGTTATGCCTTCTTGACTATTACTGAATAGTCTCATTGTTATTATACCCACCTCTAGGTTTATATTTTATTTCCATTTCTCAATTATAGTATAAATGAGAGAATCAAACTATTATATATATGTATATATATTTAAAACTCTAGAGAATATATGGTTTATCTTAGGTCTCAAGACAAGTGTGGTTCAGTACTGAAATTACCTAAATGCTGTTTTAACACCTCAAAGTAATGAGGGTTTTCTAACCATCTTTAAAATTTTGGCCTCAGATAGAGCATACCCTCAACCTGGTGAGTTCCTGTAGCCTTCTCCAGGATGATGGCCCACTTCTCTGATTTTAGAGCAAAGTCTTCAAAAAGCTCAGTGTCTCCACTAATTATTGCCAATTACTTTCAAACCGTTTGCCTTTAATCTTCTCGTGAACTGAGTTCAATCAAACTTTTGGTCTTACCATTCCACTGAATTCACTCTTGTCAGTGTCAAAGTTCAATTCTCAGTCTTTAAATTACTTGACCTCTCAGTAACACTAAACAGATTGATCTTTCTTTTTCTTACCTTAAACGCTTAAAAACAAAAACAAAAACAAAAACAAAGAACCTTGCTTTCAGAATACCCACCCAGCTCTCACTTTCCAGAGCAGACTTGTTTTCAGTATTTTTGGCTGCTTGCTGCTCTTCCTTCTTCTTACTCACTTTTGTGCTTCTCCTCTATTCTGTCTTCTGTGCTTCATATATCTATAAACACATAGCTCTCAAATTATACCTTTAATTTCAACTTATATTTCTAACTCTAGACATATATATTTAATTTCCAACTAAACATTTCTACCATAACAGTTTTACCATTTAAGGTATGTTCTTTCAGCTAGTTTGATTTATATACTGCCCTGGAAACAGATACACAAAACAAAAGAGACTTTCTATGTAATGTAGCCCACCAAGTACAGAACTTGAACTCTCTAGGTCCACTTTGAAAGCTGATCCCATTACTCCATTTGGCACATGACATCTTCAACCCCTGCCTCTGGTTTCTCTAATATTTACTCTGTAAGTGATGACCTTGGAAATATTCATTCTATCCATGTTATTGGTAGGTGGATGGGAAAGAACAAATGATTTTAGGGCCTCAGAATATTCTGACGTACCAGGTAAAGACAGTGCATTTAGGAGCTGAGCATTATCAATCTTCATTTCTCTTGGGACCAGAAAGAGTTTGGCTGCAAGAGAAATCTTTCTGGCCTTAGAGACTCAGTTCCCAAAGCTACTCATTAGTGAAAAACCTAGAGGAATTTTCTGTTGATAAAGTTTCCTATAGATAAGGTTGAGGATGAAAATTAACAATTAAACAGAAGCCTAACATTGATTTGGAAGTAACTTAGAAAAATTACTTAAAATGCAAAACTTCTACTGTTCACTGCTCTGTCTCCTGATGTAAGAATAACTTGAAGAGACTGATATACAGCTACAATATATCATATGTGTCCTTTTATTTTCAGTGCTCTGAACTTTTGTCATAAAATATATTGAAGTTTATAAAATTATTTTCATATGTCTATTGATAAAGTCATCTCAGTTGAGACCTGAAATATATTAAACGGAGTTAGTGCCTCCCCTACTGTACTCTTCCCAATTTCTGAACCACAGAATAATGCAGCTTAATTAAATGTGTTTAAATGTCTGTGTTTTGGGTAACGGTGTGTCATGCAGCAGTAGGTAACCATGTGCTCCTCTATAGTTTAGTCTCTATGAAGGTTAGATTATGTAAAAAAATTCGGATCCATAGAAATTCTGGTCTGAGATAGTTCAGGGGTTAGAAGCCTTCTCCGCATACACTTTCTTTTAGAAACAAAACTGGAATGTCACTGTTTTGTCAGTGGAACCAAACTGGGCCAAAGAAGGTAGAGTTGGAGAACCATATGGGTAAGATTAGGACCAAATTCTTTGGATCTACAAAAGTGAATGTAAACAGTGTTATCAGTCCATAACCTCAAAATATCCTCCTATATTCTTACCTGTGTATATTTCTGTTTTACTTATTTATTATTATTAATTTTTCTCTGTGGTTGTGCTGCCCAGCTTGTGGAATCTTAGTTCCCTAACCAGGGATTGAACCTCAGCCCTTGGCATTGGAAGTACATAGTCCTGACCACTGCAAGGACACCAGGGAATCCTGTATCTCTAATAGTTGTAAGTGCTGGCACTCCCCATGGTTTCAGGTCCAGTGACACTTCAAAGAACTTAGATAGTGAGGCACATAGTAATTCTTGTCTATTAACTCCAAAAATACTTCAGCAGTTACTGTTTAATAGTTTTCACTTAGTATAAGCTTGATGACAGGTAAGGAAAAGAAGAGAAATTTTGGATGAGTCTTCATATTTCACTGATATTACATGATATTATATCACACTGTAATCTGTGAAAGTAAATATAGAAATAAAAGAAAATATATTAAAAGGAAAAGTCTTGAAACTCAATTTTCAAGAGCCCCCAAATTGAGGGAAAATATACCAGTGGGCATGAAAAGTATTCTTGAGATTAAAAAAAAAAAATCTGCCTCCACTTATAACAATATTTTACAACTATCTTTGACAGGTGGTCCAATTGACTTATAAAACATATTTGGAGTCAGAGTTCACAAAATTCTTTAGATAAACCATTTGTTATTTTATCTCTGTTAATTAATACTCAAAATATTTTTTGCTTTAGTTACTTACTTGCTTCCAGATTGGAGAAAAACAAATCATGACATATATGATTTATCACTTAAAAATATCCTTTGGCTCATATGTGAGTTGCCTTTTTTTCAAATTAAGTAATCAGGGCCATTAATTCAATACCTTAAAATATTACAGCATAAGACTTTTATTGTTCACATTTTGATATATAAACTTACAGGAACACACAGGTAAAAGGACCTAAATACTGTTCAATTACAGAGTTCAATCTTAACTAAGACGAATTTCTGTATCTAATTTTATTCAAGAACACGAAAGAATACATAACAAATCAGTTGCATTAATTGATATCCCCCAAACAGATTCAGCATTGAGATTCCATGTCTGTTTGTTTAAGTTTCCATTATATTATCTAGAAATGCATTATTTAACAAAATATACTGGACTTACCCCCTTACATTTCCTTTATACACTTCCTTCTGTTTTTACAAATGGTAAACAATGAGAAAAGCAGTATGACTTCACATGTCAATTTTCTCTTTGCCCCTTTATGCCTCAGAAGAATTCTCTAGACTTCAGGTCAGAGTCGTCTCCTGATCCCTCTCCTCAAGGCCCCCTTCACTTTCCTTGTTCCTCAAAGTATAGATCAGTGGATTTAGTACAGGAGTGACCACACTGTACATAATGGCAAGGATCCGTTCATGCTCCACAAAGCTACCTGTGGCAGGACGGATATAAGTGAAAACTATGGGAGCACAGAAAAGAACAACTACCATGAAGTGGGAGGCACACGTCGACAGTGCTTTGTGGAGCACGCCGCAACAGTGGGTCCTGAAAAAGATAGATAATAACGTAGGCATAGGATAGAAGTGTTAGAAAAAATGGGCCAATGGCAAAGGTCCCCATGACAATATTGAGCAGCCACTCATTGAGCTCAGTGCTCCCAGCAGGCCACCTCCAGCAATGGCTTAACATCGCAGGAGAAGTGATGGATGTGGTTGGAACCACAGAAGTTTAAGCGAGAGGTCATTACTGAGTGCAGCAAGGCATGGAAAAAGCCAATAATCCAGACAGTGATAGTCATCTGGACACAGACCTGATGACTCATGATAAGAGGGTAACGAAGTGGTTTGCAGATAGCCACTAAGCAGTCAAAAGCCATCACGGTGAGCAGCATGGACTCTGTGCTGCCCATGAAGTGGAAGAAATGAAGCTGGCTTATGCATCCCAAGAAAGAAATTACTTTGTGTGTAGAGAGGAAGTTCTCCAGCATCTTTGGCAGACTTGCTATGGAGAAGCAGATATCTAGACATGACAGGTTTCCCAGGAAAAATTACATAGGAGAATGGAGTCTTGGATCAGAGATGACAACCATCAAGATGGCTGCATTCCCAGCCACAATGACAATGTAAGTTGCGAGGAAAACCACAAAGAGAACAGGGTGCAGATCTTGGATGTCTGTCACTGGCAGGAGGAGAAATTCAGTGACTGAGGTTTGATTCAGCATCACTTGAAAGAAAAGACAAAATAACATATGGAATGCTATCTCTGATGGGAACAGAGTCCCACAGCTGAGGATTTTCCCATCTAGACAATAATATGTTGAGGAACATTACTATTTAAATAAGGTCACGTGTTGGTTATGGACTGTTGCTCAAACATTTTAAGAATCAGATTTATCATTAATATTTTTCTGTCTTCCAGGATTTAGCCAGATTATCATCTTCTCTGATACAACTTGCCCTTTATCATCCTAAATCAACTCCAAAAGCAGGTAAATTTTTAAGCACTCCACCACAGTGCTATCTCTTGACCTAGGAAGAAACCATCTGAAGTTTTTACTTAAGAAAAATAGGTAATGAGAGAATAATAAGAGCTATTAGGAAATCTGAATCGAGATGCAGACATTGGAGCACTTCCTATAAAAGGGAATCATTCAAAGTTTGGGAAATCGATGAAAGGAGAAAGATTTGATTTGACTAGAATAAAAAGTGAATCAACTGGGGAACATTTCCAGAGATCCCATGGGATTATCACTTTTGTAGCTAGAGAAAATTCTGAGAAAGTATCTAACCTTTATTACATCTTTGTTGGAGCCTGGCAGGGCAGAGATCAGAACCTGCCCCATGACAGGAGTGTGCAGCAAACCGCGCCACCCCCCTTCCCCGCCCCGCCCCGAGATTGTCCTAGTAAGGATGCGCAACGGACATATGTGGCCCTGAACGTGCTCTCTGCTCCGCTTCACTAGCTGTCCCTTTGTCCGTCCTCATGGAAACAAAGCAAGATGTTCCTGATTAACAGCAGAGCCTTAATTTTATTCCCTCTTGATGGTGCGCTGTTCAAACTTCCCAGTATAGCTATTTCCTAATGATCTCATGGACTGCAAGGAGATCCAACCAGTCCATTCTGAAGGAGATCAGCCCTGGGATTTCTTTGGAGGAATTATGCTGAAGTTGAAACTCATGGACTTTGGCCACCTCATGAGAAGAGTTGACTCACTGGAAAAGACTGATGCTGGGAGGGATTAGGGGCAAGAGGAGAAGGGGACGATCGAGGATGAGATGGCTGGATGGCATCACTGACTCGATGGACATGAGTGTGAGTGAACTCTGGGAGTTGGTGATGGACAGGGAGGCCTGGCGTGCTGCGATTCATGGCATCGCAAAGAGTCGGACACGACTGAGCAACTGAACTGAACTGAACTGAACTGAACTGAACTGAATGATCTCATGTGACTTCTGCCAATAAAAATGAGGGCTGAAAGGAGCCATTTTGTCTTCCTGCCATGGAGAGCAGGAAGGCCCCCTGACTCCCCGCTTGCCAAATTATATATATCTATCTTTCATTATGCGCCCCCCACCCCCACACCGCCAACCCCTGGGTTTCAGATCTTTCTCACCTGCTGTACTGGACGCTGCACATCTTTTTGTAAAGATGGCTTCGGGAATTCAGAGTAGCTTTCCTTGATAGCCATGTATATTTTGTATACTGTTAAGCTTTATCACTCCTGATCAAGATACACATATATCAAACAACATTTTTGATTCTCTACTTGCAAAACAAAATTACATAAAAAAATTCACTTGGGGACAAAATCTTTCCCTAACATCTAAAGAAAATAACAATGAGATTTTTTGTACCAAATATTTATTTCATTGCATCTTGAATATTTATTGATTACTTATTTATTTTGGAGACTATCTAGAGATATGGCAATAAAAATGTAGGCAACAGAGTCTTCATAATCCACAAAGACAAGGTTCATGGTAAGATAGGAAACAGGTCTAAATCCTTGACTTGTACATTTAATACAGGCAAGAAGACAGAGGATATGGGCAACTCCCCAGCCTGTCTCCTGGTTCATTCTCCTACCTGATTATTGAGGGTTCAAATTCAAGCTAAGAAGGCTTATCAGATTGACACTTCTGAAAAGTAAAGGGTAGAAAAATTTTTGAAAAATAAAGAGTAGAGAAATATTTGATGTGATAGTTTATACTGGAATTACAGCATAAGCTCTTCATCTTCTAAAACCTCTTCTTTCTGAAATTTGGCCTGTCTTTTATGATTCACAGATCTTTAGATATTCAAAGCCTGAGAGAAAGTGTCCCTGGATTTTGGGAGGATTGTTGAAAGAATAAACAAGTTACCTTTCTATCCCTTCAATATAAGAGAATTCTCCTTGGGGAATTTCTATCTTGAGTTCCAGTTTTTCCTTTATTTTCCTTCCTTACTCTGTTTCTTTCTTAGTTTCATAGCCACAGACAGTACAGTTCTCAAGGGCCTCAGGATTTCTTTAATTACCTTTCATTTCCTGGAACAGAGATTTGGATACACTTTCTCATGTTGAGGACTTCCATGGAAAAATGGATGGAAATCGGGCAGTGACAGTTAAGGAATGAGGGCCAGTCATATCCCATTGATCCATACAGAAAATTGATTATCATTAAAATATTATACTCATTTAGTACTATGATTCTATGGAAAACAAAAAACAGGAATAGGAAGTAGTATTGCTTTTGTGCCTTCTAAATCTGACTATTCACCGCTGGTAGTAACATTTAAATATTTTCTTTAATTTTGGCATCCCCAAAGCTCACATTAATCTCTAGGAGACAGGCTGGTCTCTCTAATGTGTATCTTCACTTATTGCTGTACCCTTTAGGTAACAATATTCTTTCTGCTTCATCCAAGGAATACCTATATGCAATCTGACATGGATCCAGGCATTCTATTTATTGTTGTAAATGCCATGTACTTTGTCCATCTATCACAGTTCATTTTTGTTGCATTGTAGTTCATTATATTCATCACAACAATTGCTTGTTATAGTATGCCATGAATATAATATAAATAAATAATTATTGTGTGTTCATTGTTTAAGTTATTGTTCTGATTTCACATGTTCATATTTCTGTCCTTCCTTGACAATCTCTACATCTTTAAAGGGATGCCAAAATTGCTGCAAGACTCCCTCTCTACTCACAAAGTTTCTTCAGATGCATAAGCCAGCTTCATTTCTTCCACTCCCCAGTGGCATGAGGACATCCAGTGGCATGTGCATGTGGCCAGGGCTTTCTTTTTCTCCTGTGCTGGTGGGACCTGACCTACAGCAAGAGAAGTATGGACATAAGAGCTTATGATTCAGAAGAGAGGGCTGATTCCTCAGAGTCCTGTCAGAACCATCATCAGGTCCTCATTGCGGTGGGCATCAGAGCAGGAAAGCCTTAAGAGCGGTTTAAAATCACAGAAAAAGTGAAGCATCTCTAGATTAGTATAGAATAAGTTAGCATCAAGCTTTGGGTCAAAGAGTCAGAGTGGGCCTGTCCCCATGACCCACCCACCAGCAGTCCACATCTGCAAGGAGTCATTAGGAGTGAATGGTGTAGAGGATGGCCGATGGCAGCATAGCAGTCGATAGCCATGGTAGTCAAAAGCAGGTTGTCCGTATCAGCAAACTGCAAAGAAATCTAACTGGGCCAGACAGAGAGAGAGACTGATGTCTACCACATGGATCGCTGCTCAGTGTTATGTGGTAGCCTGAATGGGAGGAGAGTTTGGGGAAGAATCAATACAGATATATGTATGGCTGAGTCCTTTTGCTGTCTACCTGAAACCTATGTAACATTGTTAGTTGGCTATACTCCAATAAAAATAAAACTTAAAAAAAAAAAAAGTGAAATTTGCTCAGTCGTGTCTGACTTTTTGCGACCCCGTGGACTATATAGTCCATAGAATTCTCCAGGCCAGAATACTGGAGTGGGTAGCCTTTCCCTTCTCCAGGGGATCTTCCCCAACCCAGAGACTGAACCCTGGTCTCCCGCATTGTGGGCAGATTGTTTACCAGCTGAGCTATAAGCGAAGCCTGAGAATATTGGAGTGGGTAGCCTATCCCTTCTTCAGCAGATTTTCCCAACCCAGGGGTAAAACCAGGGTCTCCTGCATTGCAGGTACATTCTTTACCAACTGAGCTATGAAGGAAGCCTTAAAAATAATAAATAAATAGAAGTAAATAAAAAGAAAAAGGAAAGGTAATATAATAATATAATTCTCTGTCTATACAATGTATCCTTGTTGCTTATCCATTAAAAAGAAAAGAGATAAGCAACAAGGATACATTGTGTAGCAGATAGAATTATAGCCATTATCCTGTAATAACTTTTAATGGAGCATGATCTATAAAAATAATGAATGACTATGCTGTACACTTGATAGTGGATAATATTGTAAATAAACCATAATTCAATTTTAAAAAGATAAAAGGTATTAAACTTGCTAAGAAGCTAGATCTCAATTGTTCCCACAGTTACTCATGAGAGAAAAACCTGGAGAAAATTTTTCTTGAGAAAATTTCCTATAGCTAGGGGTTGAGGAATAAAATCAACAATTAAGCAGAAGCTGAATATTGATTTGGAAATAAAATTGGAAAGATTCCTTAAAACTTCACAATTTCTGCCTCATTACTGCCTTGTCTCCTTAAGTAAGAATAGTTGGAAGAGA
This sequence comes from Nanger dama, assembly GCA_917880005.1. NCBI lineage: Eukaryota > Metazoa > Chordata > Mammalia > Artiodactyla > Bovidae > Nanger > Nanger dama. The sequence continues at coordinate 2,536,828 of CAKJTW010000032.1, forward strand.
CTGACAAACAGGCATAAACTGTTACATATGTCCTTTCATTTTTATTGTTCTGAGAGTTTCTGTCATGAAAATATATTGCAGTTGATTAAATTATTTTCATACATCTATAAATAAAGTCATCTGGGTTGAGACCTGTAACATCATTAAACAGAGTCAGTGTTTCCCTGCTGTATTTTCCCAATTTCTGGATCACAAAATAATGCATTTAATTAAATAAGTGTTTAACCTTCTGTGTTTAGGGTGACAGCGTATCATGCAGCTATAGGTAGTCATGTGCTCCTCTATAGTTTACAGCCTCTATGTAGGTTGGATTATGTGAAAAATTTGTTCAACAGAAATTCTGAGACAGTCCAGAGTGTAAGATATCTTCGTCCCACATACATTCTTTTACTAACAAAACTGAAATTAAGAGGCCAAAGAAGATAGAGTTGGAAGATAGAAAAAAACATGTGAGTAAGATCAGAACCAAATCCTCTGGATTTACAAAAGTGAATGTAAACAATTTGAATAGTCTGTCTATCAGCTCAAAATATTCTTTTACAGTTTTATTTGTCTGTACTCTATTTACTGTATTTATTCATTGGCTGTGCTGCCTGGCTTGTGGTATCTTAGTTTCCCAACCAGTGATTGAACCCAGGCCCTCGAGAGTGAAAGTGAAGACTCCTCACCACTGAACTGCTGCATCATTCTGTGTCTCTCAATAGTTTCAAGTGCTGGCCCCCACCATGGCTCCAGGTTCAGTGGCATTTCTAGGAATTTAGAAAGTGAGGAACATAATAATTCTTGTCAATTAGCTCCAAAATACTTCTGCAATTACTATTTAATAGTTTTCACTTGGTATAAGTTTGGTGAAAGATAAGAAAAACAAGACAAAAAATGTTTATGAATTCTTCATATTTCATCAGAGGAGGCAATGGCAACCCACTCCAGTACTCCTGCCTGGAAAATCCCATGGATGGAGGAGCCTGGTAGGCTGCAGTCCTTGGGGTCGCTAAGAGTTGGACACGACTGTGTGGCTTCATTTTCCCTTTTCACTTTCATGCATTGGAGAAGGAAATGGCAACCCACTCCATTGTTCTTGCCTGGAGAAACCCGGGGATGGGGGATCCTGGTGGGTTGCCGTCTATGGGGTCGCACAGAGTTGGACAGGACTCAAGCGACTTAGCAGCAGCAGCAGCAGCAGCATATTTCATTGGTATTACATCATAATATATCATGTTACAGTCTTTGAAAAGAGGTGTAGAAATAAAAAAACTAAATAAAAGGAAGAATTTTGAAACTCAATTTTCCATGACCAGAAATCGAAGGGAAAATAACATAATGATGAACTAGAAAGATTTTCCTGAGATTTTTTTCAAGCGGACTGTACTTTGAACAATATTTTACAGTAATCCTTGACAGGTTATTCAATTTAATTATTAAATATCTTTAGGGTCAGAGTTCACAAAACTCTTTAGCTGACCATTAGTTACACTATCTGTATTAATTAGAACTCAGACTACTATTTATTTTAATTACTTGCCTCTCTGCTTAGAGAATAAGAAATCATGACATACTGCCTAAAATCGTCCTTTAACTCATATGTGAGTTTACATTGACTATCTTGGCCCTAAATTAAAATCCTTAAAGTGTAGCAGTTTAAGAAAACAGTTTAATTTAAAGTGTAATAATTTTAAACATTATTTTAGTTTTTGGCTGTGCCATGCAACATGTGGGATCTTAGTTTCCTGACTAGGGACTGAACCTGTATCTCCTGCACTAGAAGCTTGGAGTCTTAACCACTGGGCCACCAGAGAAGTCCCTGAAACAGTATAATTCTATTATTCACATTATAATATGTTAACTTTCAGGGAACACATAGGTAAACATACTTAAGATAAACATACTTAAGGTAAACATACTTCCAACTATACAATGTATGAGTAATTGAGGCAAATGTCTGTTCTGATTTTATTGAAGAACACAAAAAATAGATAACAAATTATTTTTATCAACTGATATCTCCAAAACAGATTCAACAATAAAATTCAATGGACAGTGTCCCATTTATTCAATTTTCCTTATATTATGTAGGAATGCATTGTTTCACATGACTTACTGGACTTTTCCATTTATTATTCTTTAATACAGTTCCTTTTGTTTCACAGATAGTAAACACTCTGACAATCAGCATAATTCCATATCTCCAGTTTCACATTGCCTGTTGATTTATGCCTGAGAAGAGTTCTCTAGACTTGCTTGAAGTCACTGACTCCTTGAAATCACCCTCCTCAAGGCCCCTTTTACTTCCTGGTTCCTCAAAGTATAGATCAGTGGATTTAGCATAGGAGTGACCACATTGTACATAATGGCACTGATCTGATCCTGGTCCATGGAGCTACTTGAGGCAGGATGAATGTAAACAAAAACACCAGGGACGTGGAAAAGAACAACTACCAAGAAGTGGGAGGCACACGTAGACAGTGCTTTACGGAGCATGCTGCAAGAATGGGTCTTGAAGAAAAGATAGAAAATAATATAGAAATAAGACAGGAATGTTAGAAAGCATGAACCCGTGGCAATGGTGCCTGTGACAGTATTGACCAGCCACTGGTTGAGCTCAGTGTTCCCACAGGCCAACTCCAGCAACGGCTTCATATCACAGAGGAAGTGATGGATATGGTTGGAACCACAGAAGTTTAAGCGAGAGGTCATTACTGAGTGCAGCAGGGCATGGAAAAAACCAATGATCCAGACAGTGACAGCCATCTGGATACAGACTCGATGATTCATGATAAGAGTATAATGAAGTGGTTTGCAGATAGCCACAAAGCGGTCAAAGCCCATCACAGCCAGCAACATGGCCTCTGTGCTGCCCATGAAGTGGAAGAAATGAAGCTGGCTTATGCATCCCGAGAAAGAAATTGCTTTGTGTGTAGAGAGGACGTTCTCCATCATCTTTGGCAGACTTGCTGTGGAGAAGCAGATATCCACACATGACAGGTTTCCCAGGAAAAATACATAGGGGAATGGAGTCTTGGATCAGAGATGACAACCCTCAGGATGGCTCCATTCGCAGCCAGATTGACAATGTAAATTGCAAGGAAAACCACAAAGAGAACAGGCTGCAGTACTTGGATGTGTGTCACTGGCAGGAGGAGAAATTCAGTGACTGATGTTTGATTCAGCATGACTTGAAAGAAAAGACAAAATAACATATGGAATGCGATCTCTGATGGGAACCGGAGTCCTTCTGCTGAGAATTTTCTCACCCAGACAATAATATTTTGAGAGAGAGCATTGCTGTTTAAATAGTTCCAGCATCACAGGTTGTACTATATTTGGACCACTAGATTATTAAATATTAACGTTTCATGTTGTTTGTGGACTGTTACTTAAACATTTTTAAAAAATTAAAATTATCAATATTTTCCTTATTTCCAGGAATTCAGAGCATATTGCCAGCCTACCATCTTCACTAATAACACTTGTGTTTTATCATCCTAAGATCTAACAGAGAGTAAATTTTTAAATACTCCACTATGTTGCTTTTTCTTAACAAAGTAAGAACTCATTTGATTTACTTAAGAGAAATCAACAATGAGAGAGCAGTAAGAGCTCTAAGGAAATTGAAACAGAGATGCAAACCGTGGAATGGTTCTATAGAAAGGAAACAATTTAAGTCTGGGAAATCCTTGAAAGGGGAAGAAAACGATTTGATGTGACTAGAATTAAAAAGTGAATTCAGTAGGAAACATTTCTAGCAGTCCTCTGGAGATTCTCACCCTTATAACTAGAAAAATTTTGAGTAAATATCTAACCATTATTTCACATTTATTGAAGGCTGGCTTCCAGGTATTCCAAGTGGCTTTCCTGGATAACCATGTATGTTTTGTATATTAGTAAACTTTATCACTCCTGCTTAAGAGAGGCATGATAGGCTAAACATAATTTTTGGTTCTCTACCCTCAAAACAAAACTGTTTTAAAAATCCTTGGGGAAGAGAACCATTTCCTAACATCTAAAGATAATAGTAATCAGACTTTATGTACCAAATGATTTATTTCACTGCATCCTGAATATTTAAAAATCACATATTTACTCTGAAGAACACTTAGAGAAAGTCAATAAAAATGTAGGTAGTAAGGAGCCTTCATAATCCACAAACACAATCGGGAGTCCATCATAAGACAGGCAACTAGCCCTCAATCCTGGGCATTCAACTTTAATACTAGCAAGAAGATAGACAATAAGTGCAACTCCCCAGCTTGTCTCCTGGCTCATTCTCCTACCTGTTTGAGTGGTCCAATTCACCGCTAAGAAAGCTTACCAGGTTGCCACTCCTGTAAAGTAAAGAATAGAAATACATTAAGAGAAATAAAGAGTAAAAATACATTTGAAGTGACAACTTATATTGGGACTGAGTATATAAGCTCTTCATCTTCCAAAATCTCTTCTTTCTGGAAATTCTGCCTGTCTTTTATGTTCCACAGATCTTCAGACAAACCCTGAGAGAGAATGTCCCTGGGGTTTGGGAATATCTTTCTACACCTGCAGTATGACAGAATTCTCCTTGGGGAACTCCTATCTTGAGTTCTGTTTTTGTTTTCCCCATCATTCCTATTTCCTTTCCTTACTGTACTTCTTTCTTAGCTTACGAATCACAGACAGTATAGGTCTCAGTGGCCTACATTTTCTTTTTTTCCCTCCAGACTTTAAAGTTTCTATTTTTAATTGGAGTATAGCCAATTAACAGTGTTGTGGTAGTTTCACATGAAGAGTGAAGGGACTCAGGTCATACATGGAAATGTACCCACTCTTTCCTTCCAAATTCCCCTCAAATCCTGGCCAGCACATAACACTGAGAGAGTTCCATGTGCTATACAATGTGTTCTTGTTGGTTATACATTTCAAATATAGCAGTGTGTACACGACCATACCAAAGTCCCTAACTATCCGTTCCCCAGTACCCATAAGTTCATTTCCTAAGTCTGTGAGTCTTTTTCTGTCCCACAAGTAAGTTCATTTGTATCATTTCCTTTGAGAGTCCACATACAAAGGATGTCATGATATTGCTCCTTTTCTGACTGACTTCAGTTAGTATGGCACTCTTTAAAATTATCTTTCACTTCCTGGGACAGAGGTATGGATCCACTTTCTCATCTTGGGGACTGCTCTGGGAGATTCCATATAAAACGGAAGGAAAGTGGGCAATGACAGTCAGGGAATGAGCACCAGTCACATGCTATTGATCTGCACAGAAAGATGATTCTCATTTAGATATCCTACTCATTTATGACTGTGGTTCTGTGGAAAATGAAAGAGAGGAATGAGGAGAAGCGGTACTGCTTTCGTTCCTCCTGAGTCTGACACTTCACTGTTGGTGTTTTTTTTTTTTTTTTTATTTTATTTGTCTATTTTTGGCCAACTGAATCTTCACTGCTATGCTCAGGCTTTCTCCAGGTGTGGTGAGCCCAGGCTACTCCCTAATTGTGGTGCACGGGCTTCTCACTGTGCTGGCGTCTCAGGTTGCAGAGCATGGACTCTAGAGGATAGGGGCTTCAGTAGCTGTGGTTCTGCAGGCTCTAGAGCTTGGGATCAAGAGTTGTGGTGCATGGGATTAGCTGCTCAGCAGCGTATAAGATCTTCCCGGACCAGTAGTCAACCCTGTGTCCCCTGCATTGGCAGTCAGATTCTTAACCACTGGACCACCAGGACTCTCCTACTGTTGGTATTAACACAAATATTTTCTTTTATTTTGGTATCCCAGACCTCACAGTTCTCCCTAGGAGAATGGGGCTGATATCGCCAATGTGGGTCTTCTTCACTTCTTGCTCTCTGCTTTAGCAGTAGTATTGTATCTGCTTCATCCAAGGACTATCTATATGCAATCCAACATCTATCCAGGCTTTCTAATTACCATGACAAATGCAATGTACTTTGTACACCTTTCAATTGTGTTTCATTTTTGCCTAAGTTCATAATATATTCATTACATTAATAATTTCTTAATTATGAATTTCATCAACAGCTTAACAGGCTCACCGTCTCTACCCTCTATTACTAATGCCCATGCCATCAGCATCCGTGCCATCGGCGTCTGAAACAAATTTTGAAAAGATAAGTGTATACATGTAGCTGATTCATGTTGCTGTACAGCAGAAACTAACACAACATTGTAAAGCAATTATACTCCAATTAAAAAAAAAACAACTGCATTCAGGAGAGCCACCATGTTGACTCCTTTCCTGTCTCCTTGGTTTGGTTACTGCTCCCTTCCTCCTTATTATCCACCCTTGTGCATCTCCTCTTCTCTGTCTTCTAGTTCAGTGCTTTATATATCTATAAACAGATAACTCTCAAGTTATACTTTTAATTTCAACTTATTTTCCTAACTCTGGCTTATCTATTTAACTTCCAACTAGACATTTCTACAGTAGTTGTCTTAAGCGGTTAGATATTTTCTTTGAGCTGGCTTGATTTACATACTGCATTGGAAATGGATACACAAATCAAATAGACTGTCAACCTTATGCAGTCCACCAAGTGCAGAACTTGAACTCTCTATAGTCCACTTTGAAACCTGATCCCATGACTCCATTTGCCAAATGACATCTTCAACACTTGCCTCTGGCTACCCCAATCTCTATAAACAATGACCTTGGAATTATCCATTCTATCCAGTGATATTGGTGAGTAGATGGGACAGAGCAAAGCCAGGGCTTTGGAATACACTCATGAGACCAGGTAAAAATAATGTAGCATTATCAAGCTTTATCTGTCTTGTGACCAGAAGGATTTTGAGGAAGAAATCAGTTTGTTCTTAGAGATCAGTTCACAGAGTTACTCATTAGACAAAACCTGGAGGATTTTTTTTCTTGAGAAAATTACCTATAGATAAGGCTGAGGGAATAAAATGAATAAACAGAAGTCTAACACTGATTTGGACATAAAATCAGGAAGATTACTTAAAATGCACAATTTCTGTTTAGTCACTGCCCTGTCTCCTTATATAAGAATAGCTCGAAGAGACTGCCATACAGTCATAATACATTATATGTGTCTTTTTATTTTTATTGTTCTGAGATCATTTGTCATACAGATACATTGAAGTTTAACAAATTATTTCATTCGTCTGTTGATAAAGTCATCTCAGTTGAGACCTGAAACATTAAAAAGAGTCAGTGCTTTTCTGTTGTACTTTCCCCAATTTCTGAATCATCGAATAATGCAGCTTAATTAAATAGGTGTTTAACCATCTGTGTTTAGGGAACAACATTTCATAAAGCAATAGGTAACTATGTGCCCCTCTACATTTACAGCCTCTATGAAGCTTGGATTATGTCAAAAATTCTGTTCAATAGAAATTCTGTCTGAGATAATGGAGGATGTAAGAGGCCTTCTCCCACACACATTCTTTTATAAACAAAATTGGAATCAAGAGACCAAAGAAAGTAGAGTTGGAAGATAGAGGAACCATGTGAGTAAGGTTAGAACCAAATTTCTCGGGTTTACAAAAGTGAATGTAAAAAATTTGAGCAGTCCGTCTGTGACCTCAAAATATCCTTTTATATTCTTGTCTTATCTGTCTGTATCTCTATTTTATTTATTTATTATTCCTACTTTTTATTTATTGACTGTGTTACCTGTTTTGTGAGATCTTAGTTCCCGAACCAGAAACTGAACTTGTGCTTTCGGCAGGGAAAATATGGAGTCCTAAACACTGGACACCGGGGAATTCTGTATCTCTAAATAGTTGTAAGTATTGGCACCCACCATGGTTTCAGATTCAGTGGTGCATCTAGGAACTTAGAAAGTGAGGAAGACAGTTAGTCTTGTCTATTAGCCTCCAAACATACTTCAGCAATTACTATTTAATAACTTTCACTTAGTATAGTGTGGTGACAGGTAAGGAAAGCAAGACAAATTTTTGATGAATTCTTTATATTTCTTGGCTGGAAGAAGCACAAGCTAGAATCAAGATTGAAGGGAAAATATCAAAAATCTCAGATATGCAGATGACACTACCCTTATGGCAGAAAGTGAAGAGGAGCTAAAAAGCCTCTTGATGTAAGTGAAAGAGGAGAGTGAAAAAGTTGGCTTAAAGGTCAACATTCGGAAAACAAAGATCATGGCATCTGGTCCCATCACTTCATGGGAAATAGATGGGAAACAGTGGAAACAGTTGCAGACTTTAGTTTTTGGGGTTCCAAAATCACTGCAAATGGTGATTGCAGCCATGAAATTAAAAGACGCTTACTCCTTGGAAGGAAAGTTATCACCAGCCTAGACAGCATATTCAAAAACAGAGACATTACTTTGCCAACAAAGGTCCGTCTAGTAAAGGCTATGGTTTTTCCAGTGGTCATGTATGGATGTGAGAGTTGGACTGTGAATAAAGCTGAGTGCCGAAGTATTGATGCTTTTGAACTGCGGAGTTGGAGAAAAGTCTTGAGAGTCCCTTGGACTGCAAGGAGATCCAATCAGTCCATTCTGAAGGATATCAGTCCTGGGTGTTCTTTGGAAGGAATGATGCTAAAGCTGAAACTCCAGTACTTTGGCAACCTCATGCGAACAGCTGACTCATTGGAAAAGACTCTGATGCTGGGAGGGATTGGGAGCAGAAGGAGAAGGGGACGACCGAGGATGAGATTGCTGGATGGCATCACTGACTTGATGGGCATGAGTTTGAGTGAACTCCTGGAGTTGGTGATGGACAGGTAGGCCTGGTGTGCTGCAATTCATGGGGTTGCAAAGAGTCAGACACGACTGAGCGACTGAACTGAACTGATATCACATTACAATCTGTGAAAATAAATAGAAAAATCAAAGAACAAAATAAATGATAGGGAAAGTTTAGAAACTCAATATTCATGACCCAAACTTGTGGGGAAAATAACATGTTAAAAGCTAGAAATGTATTCCCAAGATTTTTTTCAAACTGACTATACATTTAACAATATTTTACAGTAATCTTTGACAGGTTGTCAGTTGACTTATAATACATCTTTGCAGTTAGAGTTCAAAATCTCTTTAGATAAACCATTGGTTACTTTACCTCTGTTACCTAGAACTAACAGCAATATTTGTTTTAATTACTTGCCTCCCTGCTTAGAGAAAAAGAAATCATGACATATTGATTAAAAATGTCCATTCACTCATGTGTGAGTTAATATTTCCTTTTCCATTTGAGCCCATGATCCTAAATTCAAGTCCTTAAAATATAATGGCATAATAATTTTATTGTTCACATTAATATATGTTAACTTGCAGGAAACACACAGATAAACTGGCCTAAGCACTTTTCGGCTATACAATCTATGAATAATTGAGGCGAATTTCTGTTCCTGATTCTATTGAAGAGCTCATACATGACGTATCAGTTGTATCAACCAATATCTCCCAAACAAATTCAACTTTTAGATTCCTTGAATAGTGTACATTTATTCAAATTTCCCTTATGTTCCCTAGGAATGCACTGTTGAACACAACTTACTGGGCTTTTTCATGTATTTTTCTTTATACCATCCTCTCTGTTTTATAGGCTTCTCAGGTGGGACTACTGGTAAGGAACTCACCTGCTAATGCAGGAGACATGAGAGACATGGGTTCAATCCCTGAGTCGGGAAGACCCCTGGATGAGGAAATGGCTACTCACTCCAGTATTCTTGCCTGGAGAATCCCATGGACAAAGGAGCCCGATAAGCTACAGTCCAAGGGTCGCAAAGAGTCAGACACAACTGAAGCAGCTTAGCACACGTTCACTCTGTTTTAAAAGAGTGAGCAATTTGAGAAGCAGTATAAACTTGCTATCTCCAGTTTCTCATTACCTGTTTATTTATGCCTTTGAAGAGTTTTTCAGATATCTTCAAGTCAGAGCCTCCTTCTCATCACCCTCCTTAAGGCCCCTTTTACTTCCTTGTTCCTCAAAGTATAGATCAGTGGATTTAGTACTGGAGTGACCACACTGTACATAATGGCAATGATCTGATCCTGGTCCATGGAGCTACTTGAGGCAGGATGAATGTAAACAAAAACAACAGGGATGTAGAAAAGAACAACTACCAAGAAGTGGGAGGCACATGTAGACAGTGCTTTATGGAGCATGCTGCAAGAATGGGTCTTGAAGAAAAGATAGATGATAATATAGAAATAGGACAGACACGTTAGAAAGAATGAGCCCATGGCAATGGTGCCTGTGACAGTACTGAGCAGCCACTCATTGAGGTCAACGTTCCCACAGGCCAACTCCAGCAATGGCTTAACATCACAGAAGAAGTGATGGATATGGTTGGAACCACAAAAGTTTAAGCGAGAAGTCATTACTGAGTGCAGCAGGGCATAGAAAAACCAATGATCCAGACAGTGACAGCCATCTGGATACAGACTTGATGATTCATGATAAGAGTGTAATGAAGTGGTCTGCAGATAGCCACAAAGCGGTCAAAAGCCATCACGGCCAACAACATGGACTCTGTGCTGCCTAGGAAATGGAAAAAATGAAGCTGGGTTATGCATCCCAAGAAAGAAATTGCTTTGTGTGTAGAGAGGAAGTTCTCCAACACCTTTGGCAGAGTCACTGTGGAGTAGCAGATATCCAGACATGACAGATTTCCCAGGAAAAAATACATAGGAGAATGGAGTCTTGGATCAGAGATGACAACCATCAGAATGGCTCCATTTCCAGCCAAGCTGACAATGTAAGTTGCAAGGAAAACCACAAAGAGAACAGGCTGCAGTCCTTGGATGTTTGTCACTGGCAGGAGGAGAAATTCAGTGACTGAGGTTTGATTCAGCATCACTTGAAAGAAAAGACAAAATAACATATGGAATGCTATCTCTGATAGGAACCAATGTCCTGCAGCTGAGGATTTTCCTATCTAGACAATAATATTTTGAGGGAGAGCAGTGATGTTTTAAATAATCTCAGCAGCACAGATTATACAATATTTAGACCACTAGATTATTAAATATTAACATTATATGCTGTTTATGGACTGCTACTCAAACACTGTTGTTTTTTATTTGACATATATTTTCATATATATATATTTATATACATCTTTTCAAGAGAAAATCTTTTCTTTTTCCAAGGATTCAGAGCAAATTGCCAGCCTATTGTCTTTTCTGATAAAGACTTGTCTTTTATCATCCTAAGTTCTAACAGAAGGTAAATTATTAAGCTCTCCACCACACTACTGTCTCTTGACTTAGTACAAAATCATTTGAAGGGTTTTAACCTAAGAAAAATTGACAGTGAGGGAATAATAAGAGCAATAAAGAACTCTGAATGGAGATATAAACATTAGAGTGCTTTCTATTAAAAGGAATCATTCAATATTTGGGAAACCTATGAAAGGAGAAGACAAAGATATGCTGTGACTAGAATAAAAAAGTGAATTTACTAGGGTACATGTCTAGAAATCCCGTGAGATTATCACCTTAAATGTAGTGAGAATTTTGAGAAATTATTTCATGTTAATACACATTTGTTGAAGCTGGCTTTAAGGAATTAAGAGTAACTTTCCTCAGTAGCCATATATGTATTGTATATGGTTAAACTTTATCATTCCTGCTTATGAAACACACATGCCAAGCATTGTTTTTGGTTCTCTACTCACAAAACAAAATCGTATCAAAAATTCACTTGGGGTAAAAAGTTTTTCCTAACATTATAAGAAAAGAGCAATCAGACTGTCTGTACTGAATACTTATTCCACTGCATCCTGACTATTTATTAACTATATATTTACTTTGAAAAATATCTAGAAATAGGGCAATAAAAATGTAGCTAGTAAAAGTCTTCAAAATCCACAAACACCATATACATCATAAGATAGGAATTCAGCTCTAAATCCTTGGCATGTAAATTTAATACAGGGAGGAAGACAGAGAATATGGGCAGCTCTCCAGCCTGTCTCCTGGTTCATTCTCCTACCTGATTGACTGTTCAAATTCACAGCTAAGAAATCTTCTCAGGTTGACCTTCCTGAAAAGTAAATAGTAGAAAAATTATGAAAAATAGAGTAGAAAAGTACTTGATGTGATCATTTATTTTGGAAGTACAGTATAAGATCTTCATCTTCCGAAACCTCTTTTTCTAAAATTTTGCCTGTCTTTTATGACCCACAGATCTTTAGATATACAAACCCTGTGAGAGAGTATCCCTGGGGTTTGGGAGGATTATTGAAAGAATAAACAAGTTACCTTTCTATACCTGCAATATAAGAAAATTCTCCTTGGAGAATTCCTATCTTGAGTTCCATGTTTTTCACTGGTCCTATTTTGTTTCCTTATTATGTTTCTTTCTCAGTTTCAGAACCATAGACAGTACAGTTTCAAGAGCCTCAGGAATTCTTAAATTACCTTTCATTTCCTTGGACAGAGGGATATACTTTCTTGCCTTGGGAACTTCCTGGAAAACTGTATAAAATGCTAGGAAATTGGGCAATGATAGTTAAGGAATGAAGGCCGGTCATATCCCATGGATCCATACAGAAAAATGATTATCTTTTAAATTTTCTACTAACTTATTGGGCTTTCCTGGTGGCTCAGAGGTTAAAGCGTCTGCCTGGACTATGGGAGACCCGGGTTCGATCCCCGTGTCGGGAAGATCCCCTGGAGAAGGAAATTGCAACCCACTCTAGTACTCTTGCCTGGAGAATCCCACGGGGAGAGGAGCCTGGTCGGCTACTAGTCCATGGGGTCTCAAAGAGTCGGACACGACTGAGCGACTTCACTCACTCACTAATTTATTACTGTGATTCTATGAAAAACAAAAAATAGGAAGAGGGAGACCTAGTATTGCTTTTGTTCTTTCTAAATCAGACTCGTCACTGTTAGTAATAACGTTAAAATATTTCCTTTAATTTTGGGATCCCTCAAATTCATATTTCTCTCTAGGAAAATGAGGCTGGTCTCTCCAAAGTATCTTCACTTCTTGCTGTATCTTCTGTGTTCAGTTGCTCAAGTCACATCTGACCCTTCAGGCCTCACTGGACCCAGCAGCCTCCTCTGTCCATGGGATTTTCCCAGCAAGAACACTGGAGTGGGTTGTCATGCCCTCCTCCAGAGGTCTTCCCGACCCAGGGCTCAAACCTGTGTTCCCTGCTTTGCAGGCAGGTTCTTTACCTGCTGGGCCATTGGGGAAGCTCTGCTGTATCTTTGGTGCAAAAGTGATCGTGGATTTTGCATTGTTGTTTGATACTGTAATGCTTTCTTAAATTAGTGTCCTCAGCTAGTAAAGAATCTGCCTGCAATGCAGGAGACCTGGGTTTGATCCCTGGATTGGGAAGATACCCTGGAGAAGGGAAAGGCTACCTATTCCAGTATTCTGGTCTGGAGAATTCCAAATAAACAAACATTTATAACTGGGAATTTTTAGTTATAGTCAGTTATTTTCCTATAAAAGTATTATTTATATTCAGAATTTACCTTGATACATTCTTTATGGATTGATTGCTGTATCTAAAGACATTGATACTTTTAAAACTATTTAAAGCTGAATGCATTTTACTTTTTCATTTTAATGTTTAAGGTAGAGAATTTAAAACATTGAGAAAAATACAGACAGTGGTGTAAAAATTCACCTGTAGCTATCATCCTGCTTTAACATCAACATTTTGCCAATATTGTGCCAAATATCTAGCATTCCTTTTTCTCTGGAATAATTTAAAGAAAGTTTTAGACATTGTGTATGTATTATGTTATATAAACTATGTAATCATGTATTCCAAATGTAAATATTTATTATATTCTCAAATTTATGAAGACATTTTTATAAAACATATCCACCATGCCATTATAATATTTCCCACAATTATCAACATAGCATGAAAATACAAAGAATAGAAGATTTTCAGTCTATGTTTGATACAGGATACAGGATGCTTGGGGCTGGTGCACGGGGATGATCCATAGAGATGATATGGGGTGAGAGGTGGGAGGGGGTTTCAGGGTTGGGAGCTCGTGTACACCCGTGGCTGATTCATGTCAATGTATGGCAAAACCAATACAGTATTGTAAAGTAGAATAAAGTAAAAAAAAAAAAAAAAAGAATAAAAATGAAAAAAAATGCATAGAACCAATTTCCACTCTCTTATTCATGGTGATGGTACTGGCAGTATTGATGGGGAAAGAGCTGAAGATGGTAATTTGTAAAGTGATGCTAATGACAAAAAGATGATACTGACTATAGTAAAGCTGATGGTGAGAATCTTCATTATTAAACCAGTGATAGCCATGGAAATGATGGTCAGAATGGTGGTAATGATGAGAACAGATGACTAAGTTTCGATATTATTAGTGTTATAAGTCAACTCATCCAATCCACTCAAAAGTATACTATTTTTAGCTAATATACCTAATTATATATATTATAACATAATATATAAGGTATTCATATATATGAGAAGGAAATGGCAAGCAAATCCAATACTCTTGCCTGGAGAGTAATGTAGACAGAGGAGCCTGGAGGACTACAGTCCTTGGGGGTTGCAACAGTCCCACATGACTTAACGACTAAACCACCACAACCTGAAATGGGCTTCCCTAGCGGCTCAGACTGCAAAGAATCTGCCTGCAAATGCAGGAACCCAGATTCGATCCTTGTGTCAGAAAGATCCTCTGGAGAAGGGAATGGCAACTCACTCCAGTATTCTTGCCTGGAGAATTCCATGGACAAGAGGAGCCTGATGGGCTACAGTCCATGGGGTCACAAAGAGTCAGACACAGCTGAGTGACTAACAATTTCACTTTGACATATTACTGATATATTTTGATATATGATATAGATAATATATAAGCCTAAATCTAGCAGTTAAAGAGCATCCTAGAAACTAGTTCTAATTTCTATTTAGTGTTCTCTACACTATAGCATAGCATACTGTACAATGGCCTTGGTGTTAACTGACTCACTTTATCAGTGTGGTAGTGAAGAGGGTTCCCCCAAAGCACTTGTTTCTTTGAATTATTCTTAATGCCGTAAACACTTTTCAGGGAACTCTTCATCTCCTTATTTCTTAGACTATAAATGAAAGGATTGAGAGTGGGGGTTGCCAGGGCATACATGATAGCAGCACCCAGCTCCCCAGAGGCATGAGAAGCGGACGGTGACTTCAGGTAGGTGGCAAAGACCGAGCTGTAGAAGAGGATGACCGTGGAGTGGTGGGAGCTGCATGTGGCCAGGGCTTTCTTTTGCCCTGTGCTGATGGGACCCAAAATACAACAAGGAAAATATGGGCATAGGAGCTTATGATGCAGAGGAGAGGGACGATTCCTAAGAGTCCTGTCAGAACCATCATCAGGTCCTCATTGAGGTGGGTATCAGAGCAGGAAAGTCTAAAGAGTGGTCCTAAATCACAGAAAAAGTGGGGAATTTCTTGATTACTATAGAATGAGAGCTGGGATAGCAACAGGGCATGGACAAGAGAGATAGAGTGGGCCACTCCCCATGACCCACCCACCAGCAGTGCACATCTGCAAGGAGTCATTAGGAGTGCATAGTGCAAGGGATGGCAGATTGCAGTGTAGCGGTCGATAGCCATGGCCGTCAAAAGCAGGTTGTCCATGTTAGCAAAAACTGCAAAGAAATATAACTGGGCCAGGCACTCAGAGGAGGAGATCAGTCCATTACTGGTCCACAAAGTCTCCAGCATTTTGGGGGCTGTGGTGGTAGTGAAGCAGAGGTCAACCAGGGAGAGCTGGCTGAGGAAGAAGTACATGGGGGTGTGGAGGTGGATGTCAGTGCCAATAGCCAGCAGCAGTAGCGAGTTTCCTAAGAGACTCAGCAAGTAGAGGGCCAGGAAGAGAGCAAAGAGGAGCTGTGGCTTGTCTGGGTCACTGGACAGTCCTGAGAGGACAAAGTCAGGGTTCTCGCTGCAGTTCGTTTCAGGTCTTCATGGGCTACAGGAAAAGAATCAGCACGAAGAAGATTCACTGCAGTTAGCTAGAACCTTGGATCCTCTCTCTTGGCAGTGGGTTTTTCTTATACCAGCAATGGGAGGAATGGATAAACAACTAAAATAGCAATGGAGAGGACAAGGGTTGTACCTCACAAAGATGGTTAAATAAAGAGACATCAAGATAAGAGAATGAAAGAAACCACAGAGACGTCCTAGAGTTATGAGGCATAAACGAGTTTTCTTAATAAAATTTTGTGTGATTGGTACTTAACTACTTGCTTGTGAATCTATTTTCTTCTCAAGACCATGAGCCTTTCAAGGCAGAAACAACATTTCAGTACTTAGCTCAGTGCCTGGCACATAGAAGGGGCTCAATAAATACTCCTCCTCACCCTCACAGTGACTATTTTAGTTCAAGGTTTGTGATTGGCTGGAGAACCATTATCCTCCTAACTATTTTAACATGGATCTTGCCCCATCCAATACGTTCTCCATACTGTGGTCAGAGTGATCTTTTTTTTTTTTTATAAAAATAAAATCTCATCATGCCACTTTTTATTTAAAAATTGGTCTCTACCCATGGAACTCTGCTCAATAATATGTGGCAGTCTGGATGGGATAAGAGTTTGGGGCAGAATGGACACAAGGGTATATATTGCTGAGTCTGTTTACTGTCCGCCTAAAGCTATTACAGCATTGTTAATTGGCTATAGTCCAATATAAAATAAAAAGTTTAAAAAGAAAATGAAGAAAATAAGATAGATAAGCAACAAGTATGTATTGTGTGGCACAAAGAATTATAGCCATTATCCTATGATAACTTATTTTTTTAAAAGGAAGTAAAGTAATATTGCTTTATTATTTTTTTTCCTAACCTTTTTTTAGTTTATTTATTTATTTATTTTTAGAAATACTTTATTCTACTTTACAATACTGTATTGGTTTTGCCATACATTGACATGAATCAGCCACAGGTGTACACAATCTCCCAATGCCAAAGCCCCCTCCCACCTCCCACCCCACACCATCTCCCCGGATCATCCCGTACACCAGCCCCAAGCATCCTGTATCCTGTATTGAACATAGACTTTTAATGAAGTATAATCTGTAAAAATCCTGAATTCCTATGCTGTACACCTGAAACTACTATAATTATTAGAGGAATGCAAATCAAAACTATAATGAAGTATCACCTCACACTAGTCAGAATGGCTATCATTAAAAGGTCTACAAATACCAAATTCTGAGGAGGGTATGGGGGAAAACAGAATTGTCCTACATTATAGATGGGAATGTAAGCTGATATAACCACTATGGAAAACCATATGAAGGTTTCTCAAAAAATTAAGATTTTCTATAACATGTATGATTCAGCATTTCTACTCCTAGTATATACTCAGACAATATTATGATTCAAAAAGATACATGCACCCCTATGTTCATAGCAGCAGTGCTATTTTCAATAGCCAAAACATAGACACAACTTAAAAGTCCATGGATAGATGAATGGATAAAAATGTGTCATACAAACATATATATTATCATACTAGGTGAAATATGGATGAGATGGTTGGATGGCATCGCTGACTCAGTGGACATAAGTATGAGTGGACTCTGGGAGATAGTGAAGGACAGGGAAGCCTGGCATACTGCAGTTCATGGGGTTGCAAAGAGTCAGGTATGACTGAGTGACTAAACAGCAAAAAAAGGGAAGTAAATCAGAAAGAGATAAATACCATATGATATCACTTATATATGAAAAACCCTACCATGTCTGACAAAGCTCATTTGGTTTTGAGCTTCATGTCACCAGCATCATTTCGTACCACAGTCCATTATCATCAGCTCCCAGCAACACTGTCTGCACTGCGTTGCCTTGTATGGACCATGTTCCTTCTCATCGCTCTGAGTCAGCTCTTGCTCATCTTTCTAACCTTGGCTCTCTTGGTGACTTTCTTAGGAAAGTCTTCTGTGGCCCTCTTTGACAAAGACAATCCTTCCTTTCTAGGCTCTGGGTCAATTGCTGAAGTTGTAATATGGAGGATATAATCACATTTATTTTGTTTAAATATTTAAGTTATTTAGTTAATATTGGTCTCCCCAACAAGGTTTTCCTTTCTTGTGTATCTCGGGTACTTGGAACGCTAAATACAGTATTTGCGAGAAAATGAACAAATTGGTAAATGAAAAGTGAAGGCAGGAGAGGATGATACATTGTCTTCCCCAAAAGTCCTCTTCCATTTTAAGAATAAAACTTTTACCAACAAAATATTGTCCTAACATGGCATCCGGTCCCATCACTTCATGGGAAATAGATGGAGAAACAGTGGAAATAGTGTCAGACTTTATTTCTTGGGGCTCCAAAATCACTGCAGATGGTGACTGCAGCCATGAAATTAAAGATGCTTACTCTTTGGAAGAAAACTTATGACCGACCTAGATTGCATATTCAAAAGCAAAGACATTACTTTGTCAACAAAGGTCCATCTGGTCAAGGCTATAGTTTTTCCAGTAGTCATGTATGGATGTGAAAGTTGGACTGTGAAGAAAGCTGAGCGCCGAAGAATTGACGCTTTTGAACTGTGGTGTTGGAGAAGACTCTTGAGAGTCCCTTGGACTGCAAGGAGATCCAACCAGTCCATTATGAAGGAGATCAGCCCTGGGAGTTCTTTGGAAGGAATGATGCTAAAGCTGAAACACCAGTACTTTGGCCACCTCAGGCAAAGAGTTGACTCATTGGAAAAGACTTTGATGCTGGGAAGGATTGGGGGCAGGAGGAGAAGGAGACGACAGGGGATGAGATGGCTGGATGGCATCACTAACTCAATGGATGTGAGTCTGAGTGAACTCCGGGAGATGGTGATGGACAGGAAGGTCTGGCGTGCTGCGATTCATGAGGTCGCAAAGAGTCGGACACGACTGAGTGACTGAACTGAACTGAACTGAGTAACATGGGTTGGGAATATTGATCCATCTAATTCCTTCATCCGTCAAGTTTAACCCAACGGCTAGAAATTTTATTTCATATAAAATGCCCTTCATTTCAGACCCTTTCTCACCTTTTAATTTGTTATCCTTTTTGAGATTTTTCTAATCAACTCACTTCCAGTTAGGTTCACGTTTCATCAGCAGCTTAACATGCTTCACTGTTTCTAGTCTCTAATAACTAAAATCCACGCCATTGGCATTCATGCCATCAGCATCTGAAGCAAATTTTGAGGGGATATGTGCCTACATATAACTTATTCACATTTGTGTACAGCAGAAACTAACACAACATTCTGAAAGGAAGTGAAAGTGAAGTTGCTTAGTCATGTCTGACTCTGCGATCCCACGGACTGTAGCCTACCAGTCTGCTCCATCCATCGGAATTTCTAGGCAAGAATACTGGAGTGGGTTGCCATTTCTTTCTCCAGGGGATCTTCCCAACCCAGGGATTGATCCTGGCTCTGCTGCATTGCAGGCAGATAATTTACCCTCTGAGCCACCAGGGAAGTCCATTGTAAAGCGATTATATTCTAATTAAAACACATTGTGAAGCAATTATATTTTAATTTAAAAAAATCTGCATTCAGGAGACCCACCATGTTGACTCCTTTCCAGTCTCCTTGGCTTGTTACTGCTCTTCCTCCTTATTATCCACTTTTGTGCATCTCCTCTTCTCTGTCTTTTAGTTCTTCTTCTGTTTTTAGATGTATAAAGATATAATTCTCCAATTATACCTTAATTTCAACTTATTTTCCTAACTGTAGACTTAGATATTTAACTTCCAACTAGACAGTTCTCCAGTAGCAATTTAACACTTTAATATACTTTCTTACAGATGGCTTGATTTATGTATTTTTTAATTTTAATTTTTACTTTACAATACTCTATTGGTTTTGGCATACAGTGACATGAATCCACCATGGGTGTACATGAGCTCTCAAACATGAACCCCCCTCCCACCTCCCACCCCACATCATCCCTCCAGATCATCCCCGTGCACCAGCCCCAAGCATCCTGCATCGAACATAGACTGGCGATTCATTTCTTACATGATAGTATACATGTTTTAATGCCATTCTCCCAAATCATCCCACCCTCTCCCTCTCCCTCGGAGTCCAAAAGTCCACTCTACACATCCGTGTCTCTTTTGCTGTCTTGCATACAGGATCATCATTACCATCTTTCTAAATTCCATATATATGCGTCAGTATACTGTATTGGTGTTTTTCTTTCTGGCTTACTTCACTCTGTATAATCGGCTCCAGTTTCATCCATCTTATTAGAACTGATTCAAATGTATTCTTTTTAATAGCTGAGTTGTATATATGTACCACAGCTTTCTTATCCATTCATCTGATGATGGACATCTAGGCTGTTTCCATGTCCTGGCTATTATAAACAGTGCTGCGATGAACATTGGGGTACATGTGTCTCTTTCAATTCTGGTTTCTTCAGTGTGTATGCCCAGCAGTGGGATTGCTGGGTCATAAGGCAGTTCTATTTCCAGTTTTTAAGGAATCTCTACACTGTTCTCCATAGTGGCTGTACTAGTTTGCATTCCCATCAACAGTGTAAGAGGGTTCCCTTTTCTCCACACTCTCTCCAGCATTTATTGCTTGCAGACCTTTGGATCACAGCCATTCAGACTGGTGTGAAGTGGTACCTCATTGTGGTCTTGATTTGCATTTCTCTAATAATGTTTGACGTTGAGCATCTTTTCATGTGTTGCATTGGAATCAGATACATAAAACGTTATGCAGTCCATCAAGTGCAGAACTTTAACTCTCTATGGGCCACTTAGAAGGCTGATCCCATTACTCCATTTGACAGATGATGTCTTCAACTCCTGCCTCTGGCTTCCTAATCTCTATAAAAGGTGACCTTAGAAATATTCATTCTATCTAATGATATTGGTGAGTGGATGGGAAAGAACAAAGAATCCAGGGCCTTGGCAAACATTGATGAGACTGGGCAAAGATAATGTGGTTTAGAAGCTGAGCATTGTCAATATTTATCTCTTTTGGGATCAGAAAGATTTTGGCAGCAGAAGAAATCATTTTGGCCTTAGAGACAGTTCCCAAAATTACTCATTAGAAAAAAACCTGGAGGAATTTTCGGTCGAGAAAATTTCCTATAGATAGGGTTGAAGAATGAAATCAACAATTAAACAGAAGTCTACCATTGATTTGGACGTGGAATTAGAAAGATGACTTAAAACCCACAATTTTGTCTAGTCACTGCCCTCTCTCCTTATATAAGAATAGTTTGAAAAGACTAACATACAGCCATAACATGTTATATGTGTCTTTTTATCTTTATTTTTCTGAGAACTTTTGTCTTACAAGTATACTGAAATTTAACGAATTGTTTCATACATCTGTTGATAAAGTCATCTCTGTTGAGACTTGAAACATTAAACAGAGTCAGGGCTCCTCTGCTGTACTCTTACCAATTTCTGAATCACTGAATAATGCAGTTTAATTAAGTACGTGTTTAATCATCTGTGTTATAGTGCGTCAGGCAGCAATAGGTAACTGTGTGCTCTTCTATAATTTACAGCCTCCATGTATGTTCAGTCAGTCAGTTCAGTTGCTCCATCATGTCCAACTGTTTACAACCCCATGCACTTCAGCACGCCAGGTTTCCCTGTCAATCACCAACTCCCAGAGCTTACCCATGCCATCCAACTATTTCATCCTCTGTCATCACCTTCTCCTCCTGCCTTCAATCTTTCCCACCATCAGGGTCTTTTCCAATGAGTCAGTTCTTCACATCAGGTGGCCAAAGTATGGGAAATTCAGCTTCAGCATCAGTCCTTCCAATGAGTATTCAGGACTGATTTCCTTTAGGATTGACAAGCTTGATCTTCCTGCAGTCACAGGGACTCTCAAGGGTCTTCTTCAATGCCACAGTTTAAAAGCATGAGTTCTTTGGTGCTCAGCTTTCTTTATAGTCCAACTCTCACATCCATACATGACTACTGGAAAAACCATAGCTTTGACTAGACAGACCTTTGTTGGCAAAGTAATGTCTCCGATTTTTAATATGCTGTCTAGGTTGGTCATAGCTTTTCTTGCAAGAAGCAAGTGTCTTTTAATTACATGGTTGCAGACCATCTGCAGTGATTTTGGAGGCCCTCAAAATAAAATCTTTTACTGTTTCCATTGTTTCCCCATCTATTTGCCATGAAGTGATGGGACCGGATGCCATGATCTTAGTTTTTTGAATGTTGAGTTTTAAGCCAAGTTTCTCACTCTCCTCTTTCACTTTCATCAAGAGGCTCTTTAGTTCTTCATTTTCTGCTATAAGGGTGGTGTCATATATGCATCTGAGGTTATTGATATTTCTGCTGGAAATCTTGATTCCAGCTTGTTGTTCATCCAGTCCAGCATTTCACATGATGGCTCAGACTGTAAAGCATCTGCCTGCAATGCAGGAGACCCGGGTTTGATTCCTGGGTTGGGAAGATCCCCTGGAGAAGGAATGGCAATCCACTCCAGCACTCTTGCTTGGAAAATCCCATGGACAGAGTAGCCTGATAGGCTATAGTCCATGGGGTCGCAAAGAGTCGAACACGACTGAACGATTTCAGTCTGCAAATAAGTTGAATAAGCAGGGTGACAATATCTATGTATGTTGGAGTACATAAATTCTGATCAATAGTAATTCTAGTCTGAGATAGTTCAGGGTATAAAATGCTTTCTCCCACATGTTTTTTTATAAACAAAACTGGAATTATGACAAAACCAATACAATATTGTAAAGTAATTAACTTCCAATTAAAACAAATTAATTTATATTAAAAAGAGAGAGACCAAAGAAGGTAAGTAGGGAGATGGAAAAACTATGTGAGCTAGGTTAGAACCAAACTCTTTGCTTTACAAAAGTGGATGTAAACAATTTGAATAATCTGCTTATGAACTCAAATATTCTTTTATAACTTTTCAGTCTGTATCTGTATTATTTATTTAGTAGTCTTATTTATTTATTTATTGGTGGCACTGCCTGGCTTGTGGGATCTTAGTTCCTCAATAAGGGGTTGAACTTAGGCCCTTGGCAGCAAAAGTGCAGAATGCTAACCACTGGACACTAGGGAATCCGGTATCTTTAAATATTTGGAAATGCTGGTATCCACTATGGTTTCAGGTCTAGTGACACTTCATGGAACATAGAAAGTGAAGAACATAGTAATTCTTGTCTATTAGCTCCAAAAAATACTTCAGCAAAGAAAACTGGGCACCGAAGAATTGATGCTTTTGAACTGTTGTGTTGGAGAAGACTTTTGAGAGTCCCTTGGACTGCAAGGAGATCCAACCAGTCCATGCTGAAGGAAATCGGCCCTGAATATTCATTGGAAGCACTGATGCTGAAGCTGAAAGTCTAATACTTTAGCCACCCGATGTGAAGAACCGACTCATTGGAAAAGACCCTGAAGCTGGGAAAGAATGAGGGTAGGAGGAGAAGGGGACGACAGAGGATGAGATGGTTGGATGGCATCACTGACTCGATGGACATGAGTCTGAGCAAGCTTCGGGGAGTTGGTGATGGACAGGGAAGCCTGGCTTGCTGCAGTCCATGGGGTCGCAAAGAGTTGGAAATGACTAACTGACTGAATTGAACTGAATTACTATTTGATAGCTTTCACTTAGCATAAATTTGGTGATAGGTAAGGAAAACAAACTTGATGAATTATTCATATTCCACTGGTATCATATCATATTCTATCGCATTACAATCTGAGTAAATAAGTATAGAAATAAAAAACAAAATAAATAATAAGAATTTTGAAGCTCAATTTTCTATGACCAGAAATTGAGAGGAAAATAACATATCAGTGAGCAAGAAAGATATTCCTGAGATTTTTTTTCACATTGCCTCCATTTTTAGCAATATTTTATGGTAATCTTTGACAGGTTGTCCATTTTAATTATAAAGCATCTTTGGAGTCAGAGCTCACAATTTATCTGTTAATTTGTACTCAAAGCATTATTTGCTTTAATTACTTGCTTCCTTACTTGGAGAAAAAGAAATCATGATATACTGCTTAAGAATTTCCCTTAACTCATATATGAGTTAACATTTATTTTTAGTTGAGTAACCATAGCCCTACACTAAAATTCTTTAAATAAAACAGCATAATAACTTTATTTTTACCTTATAATATGTTAATTTACAGAAAACATGCAGATTAACAAGCCTTAGTATTATCCAACTATACAATATATGCATATTGGAGGCAGATTTCTGTATCTGATTTTATTCAAGAACATACAAGAATACGTAAACAAATAGTTTTATCAATTTATATCCCCCAGACAAATTCAGCCTTAAGATTTCAAGGGGACTTCCCTAGTGGCCAGTGGTAAAGAATCTGCCTGCCAACGCAGAAGACAGTGGTTTGATCCCTGATCCAGGAAGATCCCACATTCCCTGGGGCAGTTAAGCCCACTTGCCACAACAGGAGAAGCCACTGCACGGAGACACCTGAGCACCGTGACTAGAGAGAAGCCCCACTAGCCGAAACCAGAGAAAAGGCTGCCACAGCAATCAAGACTCAGCACAGCCAAAAAAAAAAAAAAGGGTTTTGTGTATAGTCTCCTATTTGTTCATTTTCCCTTACATTACCCAGTCACACACTGTTAACACAACCAGACTGGACTTTCCCATTTAGTTTTCTTTATATAATGCCTTCTGTTTCACAAACAGTAAACAATTAGAAAAGCAGTATAATTTTACATCTCAACTTTCTCATAGCCTTTTACTGAGGCTTTGGAAGAATTCTCTAGATTTCTTAGGATCAGAGTCTCCTTCTGATCACCCTCCTCAAAGCCCCCTCTACTTCCTTGTTCCTCAAAGTATAGATCAGTGGATTTAGTACAGGAGTGACCACACTGTACATAATGGCAAGGATCCGTTCCTGGTCCATGGAGCTACCTGAGGCAGGAGGAATGTAAGTGAAGATAACAGGAGCATAGAAAAGAACAACTACCGTGAAGTGGGAGGCACACGTGGACAGTGCTTTATGGAGCATGCTGCAAGAACGGGTCTTGAAGAAAAGATAGATAATGATATAGAAATAGGAGAGAAGGGTTAGAGAGAATGGGCCCATGGCAATGGTCCCTGTCACAGAATGAAGTAGCCATTCATTGAGGTCAGTGTTTCCACAGGCCAACTCCAGCAATAGCTTAACATCACAGAAGAAGTGATGGATATGGTTGGAACCACAGAAGTGTAAGTGAGAGGTCATTACTGAGTGCAGCAGGGCATGGAAAAACCCAATGATCCAGATAGTGACAGCCATCTGGGTACAGACCTGATGATTCATGATAAGAGGATAACGAAGTGGCTTGCAGATAGCTACAAAGCGGTCAAAGGCCATCACGGCCAACAACATGGCCTCTGTACTGCCGAGGAAGTGGAAGAAATGAAGCTGGCTTATGCATCCCAAGAAAGAAATTGTTTTGTGGGTAGACAGGAAGTTCTCCAGCATCTTTGGCAGAGTCACTGTGGAGTAGCAGATATCCAGACATGACAGGTTTCCCAGGAAAAAATACATAGGAGAATGGAGTCTCAGATCAGAGATGACAACCGTCAGGATGATTCCATTCCCAGCCAGGTTGACAATGTAAATTGCAAGGAAAACCACAAAGAGAACAGGCTGCAGTACTTGGATGTCTGTCACTCCTAGGAGGAGAAATTCAGTGACTGAGGTTTGATTCAGCATCACTTGAAAGCAAAGACAAAATAAGATATGAAATGATATCTCTCATGGGAACCAGAATCCTGTAGCTGAGGATTTCCCATCTAGACAATAATCTTTTGAGGGAGAGCATTGTTGTTTTGGGGCTTACCTGGTGGCTCAGTGGTAAAGAAGCAACCTATAAATGCAAGAGACATGGATTCAACTCCTGGGTCAGGAAGATCCCCTGGAGGAGGAAATGGTAACTCTCTCCAGTATTCTTGTCTGGAAAATTCTGTGAACAGGGAAGTCTAGAGGGCTACAGTCTACAGGGTTGCAAAGAGTTGTACATAACTGAGAACATACACAAACTCTGGGAAATCTGTGAGTGGAGAAGAAAAAGATTTGATGTGATCTCAGTAAAAAGTGAATTAAGTAGGAAACATTTCTAGGGATCCCATGGGACATTCATCTTTATAGCTAGAGGATATTTTGAGGAATTATCTCACCTTTATTACACCTTTACTGAAGGCTGGCACCAAAGAATTCAGAGTAGCTTTCCTTAATAACCATGTGCATTTTGTATATTGTTAAATGTTATCACTCCTGCTTAAGATACACATGATATGCCAAAGGTTATTTTTGGTTCTCTACCCACAAAACAAAATTGTATCAAAAATTCATTTGGGGGAAAAAATGTTTTCCTAACCTTTAAACAAAACAGCAATCAGTACAGTACTTTCTGTACTAAGTAATTTATTTCACTGCTTCTTTTAGAGATTACTCATTTACTTTGATGAATATTTAGAGGTATGGCACTAAAATGTAGGCAGTAGAGAGCCTTCATAATCCACCAATACAATGTCCATCATTAAATAGGAAACCAACTCTACGTTCTTGGTATGTAAATTTAACACTAAAGAGAAATCAGAGACTATGGGCAACTTTAACCTGTTTCATTCTCTTACCTGATTCAGTGTTCAAATTTATAGTTAAACAAGTTGACCAGTTTTACTTCTTACCTTTTTCAGAATGTTGCCTTCTGAAAAATAAACAGTAGAAAACTATGAAAAATAAAGAGTAGAAAAATGTTTGAAGTGATAGTTTATATTGGGATTATAGTATAAGCTCTTCATATTCCAAACCTCTTCTTTCTGAAATTCTTCCTTTTGTTTACGAGCCATGGTTCTATAGATATATAAACTCTGAGAGAGGGTTTGAGAGTCCCCTGAGTTTGAGAGGAGTAGTGTAAGAATAAACAAGTTACCTTTCTCTACCTGCAATTTAAGAGAATTCTCCTTGGGGAATTCCTATCTTGAGTTCCATTTTTCTCATTTTTCCTCTTTTCTTTTCTGTTCCTTTCTTAGTTTCAGAACCACAGTCAGTACAGTTCTCAGTGGCCTCAAATTTTCTTAAATTATCTTTCATTTCCTGGGACAGAGGTATGGATACACTTTCTCGTCTTGGGACCTTCCTTGGAAAAACTATAAAATGGAAGGAAATTGGGCTATGACATTTAAGGCATGAGGGTCAGTCATATTTCTTTAATCCATACAGAAAGATGATTATCTTTAAATATACCCCTCATTTATTACTGTGGCTCTGTGGAAAATAGAGGAAAAGGGAAAAGTAGTAGTGCTTTGCTTCTTTTCAATCTGACTTTTCACTGTTGGTATTAACACTAAATTATTTCCCTTAATTTTGGAATTCCCAAGCTCACATTTCCCTCTAGGAGAATGAAACTGGTCTCTCATTGTGTATCTTTACTTCTTGCTATACCCTTTAGGTAAAAATATTCTATCTGCCTTATTGAAAGGATATCTATATGTGTTCTGACATCTATCCAAGCTTTAATTCCAATTGTAAATGCCATGTCCTTTGTCCATCTTTCTATTGCAAATCACTTTTTTTTTTTTTTGCTATGCAGAAGTTCATTGTATATTCATTACATTAATACTTTCTTATTCTAGTATATGCTATGAATATACTACAAGTGAATAGTAATTATTGTGTGCTCACTGTGTAAGTGATGTTTCTGAGTCTATGTATTTGTATTTCCATCCTTCCTTCTATATGTGTAAAGTGATGTCAAAAGTGCTGGAGGACTTCCTGAAGAAAGCATTCATCTCTATGACTGGTTCCTTGACCCAGTTCTTTATCTTTGGCTCTCTAGGGACAACTGGATGCTCCTGGTTAGTGGTTAAGGAATATAATCACTACTGAATAATTGTTACCCTCGCTGCCACTCACTCCCAGACAGTACCTGGGGCTGGTGGGCATAGTCTGGCTCTTTGGCTTCATGGTATATGGCTAGGTTGTCGCCCTGATGGCCCAGCAGAGGTCCAGTGGCCCAATCACATTAGCCAATTTTACTGTGACTTCACGCCTTTTTTAAGACTGGCCTGCTCAGATCCTGGAGTGAGTGGTCCAGGTGACAACATTCATTCATTCATTGTGTGGTTATCTCACTATTCCTTTCGGACTGATTCTGATATCTTATGCCTGGATTGTAGTGATTGTATTGGCAGTTCTTGCTGTGGTCAACAAGAGAAAGGCTCACCCTCATGGTCTTTCCTACCCAGCTGTAATGTTCACATGCTGTGAAATTCTCATGGTCATTTACACTACAGTCTCTGCTGCTCAGTCCCCATTCAAGTTTTTCAGTTCAGTTCAGTTCAGTCGCTCAGTTGTGTCCGACTCTTAGCGACCCCATGAATCGCAGCACACCAGGCCTCCCTGACCGTCACCAACTCCCGGAGTTCACTCAGACTCATGTAAATCGAGTCAGTGATGTGATCCAGCCATCTCATCCTCTGTCATCCCCTTCTCCTCCTGTCCCCAAACCCTCCCAGCATCAGAGTCTTTTCCAGTGAGTCAACTCTTCGCATGAGGTGGCCAAAGTACTGGAGTTTCAGCTTCAGCATCTTTCCCTCCAAAGAAATCCCAGGGATGATCTCCTTTAGAATGGACTGGTTGGATCTCCTTGCAGTCCAAGGGACTCTCAAGAGTCTTCTCCAACACCACAGTTCAAAAGCATCAATTTTTCAGCACTCACTTTCTTCACAGTCCAACTCACATGACCACTGGAAAAACCATATTACCCTGCTCGATTTGATGGTCACCACCATCTTGAATCCTCTGATCTATCCACTTTGGAGTAAGTTGGCTCATTAAGCAGTAAGGAGGCAGCTCTCATAAGGAAACAGGCACACTCGACTTACAAAGGGGAGTGTTGATAGTTTCTTTTGGGAGTGCAGATTTTTCCACTGAGAAGACTTCCAAGAATGTTTGAAAAGACATATCTTTGTCTATTTTCTTGTTCCCCTCTAGTCTTTCTATGGTTCCTCTAAAAGTGAGGCAAGTATGGCAACTTTTGTGTTAGATTAAATTTTTTTATTTTAAATTCTATTATGTCTCTATTAAATAGGTCATGAATATTTTATATAGAAAAACAAACACAAATAGTATCACTAAAAGAAACCTAGAAATACTGTTTATTTATAGCATTGTTTTATGACATCAGAATTGCATTCTATGCATATGTATAAATAACAGAAGTTGGATCATTAAGTTTATAATCTGATGTTTTAGTGAAAACTTTTAGGACAATTCTTTTTCAAGATCAACAAATACATACTGGTTTGGCAGGAAAAAAACCTGAATGAACTTTGTGGCCAATTCACTGTTTTATTCTTTGGGGTTTTATAATATGGCTAAACATGACATTCTTAAAGATTCTTTTGCCATTGGGAATTTTTTGTTGTATTCCATTCTTTCACTGTTGTTTTCCACTAGCTGTATTCCATTCTTTCACAAGCATTGTTTATTTCCCGAATTTACTTTAATGTACTCTTCATGGTTTGATTCCAATGTCTAAGTATACAGATATTTTAAAAATATTTAAAGCTGAATGCACTTCACTTATTCATTTTAACTTTTTGCTTTATTTTTATCTTTTACTGTAGGTCTTTGTTGGTTATCTATTTTAAATATAGTGGTGTGTAAAGGTCAATCCCATCTGTCCATTGACTGATGAATGGATAAAGGTGAAGTGGGACATACATTCAATGGAATATTAGCAGCCATTCAAAAGAATGAAATAATGCCATTTGCAGGAAAATGGATGGATCTGGGGATTATCATAGTGAGTGAAGTAAGTCAGCAAAGACAAATATCACATAGTATCACATACAGCCTAAAAAGATGCGAATGAACTTATTTACAAAACAGAGAGAAACTCACAGACTTAGAGAATGAATTTATGATTATCAGAGGGGAAAAGTAAGGGGGAGGAATAGCTGGGGAGCTTGGGATTGTCATTTTAACTTTTTATTGTAGAAAATGTCAAACATTCAGAGAAGTAGAGTTGGTAGTGTAATAGATCCTTATGTACCTATCATCCAGCTTTGATGTCAATGTTTTGCCAATATTGTGCCTACTATCTACCATTCCTTTTTTTTTTTTCCTGGAAAATTTTAAAGAAAATTTTAGACATTGTGTATATATTGTGCAGGCAGATTCTTTACTACTGCACAACCTAGGGAACCCATATGTATTGTGCTGTGTAAGTTATGGAATCTTGTATTCCCAGGGCAAATATTTATTATGCTTTCAAATTTATGAAGACATTTTTATCTACCATGCTATGATGATATTTCCCACAATTATCAAGATAGCACAAAACCACAAATTAATAGAACATTCTGAAAAATAAGGCCTTAAAAGGGAAAAAGTGCTTAGGACCAGTTTCCATTCTCTTACTTATGATGATGATACTGGTGTTACTGATGGGGAGAGAACTGAAGATGGTAATTTGTAAGGTGACTCTGATGACCAAAAGATGATATTGACTAAAGCTGATGGTGATGATCTTCATTATTCAACTGGTGATAGAAATGGCAATAGTGATCAAAATGTTGTTAATGATGGGAATAGATGATCCTGTCTCAATAGTATTATCTTTAGAAGGCAATTTATTTATTTATTTATTTTTTATTCTACATTACAATACTGTATTTGTTTTGCCATACATTGACATGAATCAGCCACAGGTGTACACGATCTCCCAATGCCAAAGACCCCTCCCACCTCCCACCCCATATCATCTCCCTGGATCCTCCCGTGCACCAGCCCCAAGCATCCTGAATCCTGTATTGAACATAGACTGGTGCTTCGTTTCTTACATGGTAGTATGCATGTTTCTATGCCATTCTCCCAAATCATCCCACCCTCTCCCTCTCCCTCAGAGTCCAAAAGTCCGTTCTATACCTCTGTGTCTCTTTTGTTGTCTCACATAGAGGGTCATCATTACTATCTTTAGAAGGCAATTTAAAGAGGAGTTCATCCATTCAACTCTAAGGAATATATTATATATATATATATATAAAATATACTTAATTATATAATATAATGTAATGTATATTATACTTCCTTTGACTTCCCTGGTGGCTCAGACGGTAAAGCTTCTGCCTACAATTCGAGAGATCCAGTTTCAATCCCTGGGTCAGGAAGATCTCCTGGAGAAGGAAATGGCAACCCACTCCAGTATTTTTGCTGGAAAATCCCATGGATGGAGAAGCCTGGTAGGCTACAGTCCATGAGGTCGCAAAGAGTTGGACATGACTTCACTTTCACTCTGACATATTACTGATATAATGTTTTGAGATAATAATATAGATAACAAATAATATATATACCTATAGCTGGAATACATATCCAAGCTTGCCCCTAGAGTGGGACCTGGAAGCTAGTTCTCCAAATTTCTATGTAATGTTATATCCGATATACCTTATCATACAGGGTGACATGTGAAAGCCTTGGTGTTAACTGACTCACTTTATCAGTGTGGTGTGAAGAGTGTGATTTTTTTCCCCAAAACACTTGTTTTTGGAATTATTCCTAATGCCATGAATTCTCTATGCCTAGAATCCTTTTCAAGGATCTCTTCACTTCCTTATTTCTTAGACTATAAATAAAAGGATTGAGAGTGGGGGTTACCAGGGCATACATGACAGCAGCACCCAGCTCCCCAGAGGCATGAGGAGCTGATGGCGACTTCAGGTAGGTGGCAAAGACCGAGCTGTAGAAGAGGATGACTATGGAGAGGTGGGAGCTGCACGTGGCCAGGGCTTTCTTTTTGCCCTGTGCTGATGGAACCCTAGCTACAGAAAGGAAAATTTGGGCATAGGAGCTTATGATGCAGAGGAGAGGGACGATTCCTAAGAGTCCTGTCAGAACCATCATCAGGTCCTCACTGAGGTGGGTATCAGAGCAGGAAAGTCTAAAGAGTGGTCCTAAATCACAGAAAAAGTGGGGTATTTCTTGATTAGTATAGAATGAGAGCTGAGATAGCAACAAGGCATGGACAAGAGAGATAGAGTGGGCCACTCCCCATGACCCACCCACCAGCAGTGCACATCTGCAAGGAGTCATTAGGAGTGCATAGTGCAGGGGATGGCAGATGGCAGCGTAGCGGTCGATAGCCATGGCTGTCAAAAGCAGGTTGTCCATGTCAGCAAAAACTGCAAAGAAATACAACTGGGCCAGGCACTCAGAGAAGGAGATCAGTCCATTACTGGTCCACAAAGTCTCCAGCATTTTGGGGGCTGTGGTGGTAGTGAAGCAGAGGTCGACCAGGGAGAGCTGGCTGAGGAAGAAGTACATGGGGGTGTGGAGGTGGATGTCAGTGCCAATAGCCAGCAGCAGTAGCGAGTTTCCTAAGAGACTCAGCAAGTAGAGGGCCAGGAAGAGAGCAAAGAGGAGCTGTGGCTTGTCTGGGTCACTGGACAGTCCTGAGAGGACAAAGTCAGGGTTCTTGCTGCAGTTCATTTCAGGTCTTGATGGGTTAAAGAAAAGAATCACCATGAAGAGGATTCACTACAGTTAGCTACTGAAGTGTATTGCAGCTAACCTTGATGATTCTCTTATCAGTTGGTTTCCTTATACCACAAATATGAGGAATGAAGAAAAGAAACTCAATCAGCAATGAGAGGGACAGAATTTGCACTTTCTGAAGGATGATCTAAATGAAGAGGCACAAAGATGAGGGAATAAAGGGAACACCAGGAGCTTCCTGGAGTTTTTTTAAGGGTGAAAGGGTTCTCTTAGTCTTCGTATTATTAGATGGCATAAGTACTTGTTTAAGAATCAGTTTTTAGTACAAGAAAATGAGCCTACTAAGGCAAAGACTGCATCTCAGTACTTGGCTTAGTGCGTGGCACATCATAGGAGCTTGTGAATGCTCCTATGCATCCTTCTACACAGTCACTACTCTAGTTTAAGTTATTATTAATGACTAGAGTCCTGCTAACTTCTGAGCTACTTGAATAGTCTCACTCTTGCCTCATTCAATATATTCTCCACACTGCCACCAGAGTGATCTTTTCAAAAAAGAAACTCTGATCATGTCTGTTATTTGCTTAAAAGCAGATGTCCAGAGAGCCTTTGGGCTTGTGAAGGCACAAAAATCCCCACCCTATCTAACAAAGCTCAATCTGTCTTGACCTCGTGATGTCTCAGCAGCTTCATCTTACACTACAGTCCCGTCATTCTCTGCTCACTAGCCACTCTGGCTGCCTTGCATTTCTTCCTGTGCACTATGTCCCTTTGCTTCATTCTGAGTGAACCCCTGTTCATCCTTTCACAGTCTCAGATCAATTAGTGGCTTTCTTAGGAAAGTTTTCCCTTGCCTACTTTTCATATGCTACCACACGTAGCACCTTCATAGAACTGCTGTAGGTATCATGCAGACAATGTTGTTCATATTTATTTTGTTAAAATATTTATTTAAGATATTTAGTTAGTGTTCGGAGAAGGCGATGGCACCCCACTCCAGTACTCTTGCCTGGAAAATCCCATGGACGGAGGAGCCTGGTAGGCTGCAGTCCATGGGGTCATGAAGATTCGGGCACGACTGAGTAACTTCACTTTCACTTTTCACTTTGAGCATTGGAGAAGGAAATGGCAACCCACTCCAGTGTTCTTGCCTGGAGAAATTCAGGGATGGGGGCGCCTGGCGGGCTGCTGTCTATGGGGTCACACAGACTGTCTATGGGGTCGGACACAACTGAAGTGACTTAGCACCTTAGCGGCAGTTAGTGTTGGACTCTCTCATGGGGCCATAAAGTGCATTAAGACAAATACTGTGTCTGGTTTTCTTCTCTCTTGTGTCCCCAGTGTTGGCACCCATAAAGTATATTTGTCACAAGATGAATAATAAATTAATTAATTGATAGTGAGGACAGGAGAGGATCATATGCTTTCCTCCCCAAGTGCTGAAATGTTCTTCTTTCCATTTCAACATTTTATGAATAAAAGTTTTTCCTCCAAATATTGTCTTAATAAGACTGGAATCACTGATTCATCTTTTTATTTCATCCCTAAAATCTATACTAGTAGTATAACACTTTTTTTAAACTACAAAATGATCCTCATTTTTGTCTTTTTCTCAACTTTTTCACAGTTACCATCTTTGTACTTTCAACAACTCACTCCCAGTTACTTCATCAGCAGCTTTACCGGCTTTATTGATTCCAGAAAACGTACAGCTTTATGGTTTTGGCCTGACGCTCCCTTGCTCAAATATCTCTAGTATCTTATTTTCTAATGCATCACTTACCAGGTGGTACTAATGGTAAAGAACCCATCTGCCAATGCAGGAGACGAAAGAGATGCTGGTTCCATCACTGGGTTGGAAAGATCCTCTGGAGAAGGAAATGGCAACTCGCTCTGGTATTCTTGCCTGGAAAATTCCATGGATGGAGGAGCCTGGAAGGCTATACAGTCCGAAGGGGTCACAAAGAGTAAGACAAAGCTGAGCAAATGAGCATGCACACAAAAAGCATCACTTATATCTATCTGTGTTTGGTTACTGAGAATTTCTATCTTTGTACCCACTTACCAATAAACATGATTTTCTAGTTTTTATCACTATTTAGTCTCCTTTCTCCTTGAGCTGATCATGTCATAACTCCATAAATATTCTCACTTACGCTTTCACACACTGATATATACACAGGATAATCTAGTCCTTAATTGAATATTATCTTAAGATGTTTTCTAATGTTTACAACATACAGATTTTCTTGTATCAATTATATTATAAATACACTGAGAGTAGAATCATATTTTGTTTTTAATTTCTTTAAGCCAACAGCCAAGAAGTTGAGCGCATGTTCTCTCTGACCATATCGCTCACATTTTTACATCCTTTCCCAGGTTGAATCTTCCTGATACGTTTGCTTGAATAACCTTTCTGCATTTATATCCACCTCCTGATAATTCACCTGAAAAATAATCATTTGCGTTGGATCTCAGACAGACCAGGAGTGGTTGAAAACTGAGGTTATCAGAATCATATTTCAGCATTGAAAATATACGCGGTCCAAACTATCTAAAATTGTGAAGTCCTAACTGTCTAAAATCTCAGCCTCAGACGAACAATACCCTAATAGCCTACTGTTTCCCCTCAGCCTTCTTCAGCTAATCCTCCACTTCTCCATTCTTTATGAAAGATCCTTCAAAAAGCTACTCGTCTCCATCACACATTGCCCATTACTCTCCAAATTTGTTATTTTACCTTCCATGCTTTTTATAAACCATCTTCAGTCATGCTGTTCACCTGAAACTATCACAAACATTGTTAATTGGCTATACCCTAAAACAAAATTAAAAGTTAAAAAGCCATCTGTTTATAGGCATTTGAAGTCTGAAACTATAAATAAAAGAAGAGGTCCAAAAATGAATAATAAGAAAGAGGAGGAGCCAGACAAGGAGACCAAGGAGCCATCAGTGAGATCATGGCATACCTAGGAGACTGTAAGGATGTCCTGAAAGCCAGCAATAAAGAGTATTTGAAGTAAGAGAAGTCAGATGGGATAAGTCTTATTGACAGATCAAGTAAATTAAGGACTGAAAATTGAACTTTGACATCGATGAGAGTGATTTCAATGGAATGTTAAGAGCAATAGGCTGACTGAAGAGGGTCAGACATATACATGTATCCATTCTCCCCCAAACTCCTCTCCCATCTAGGCTGCCACATAACATTGAGCAAAGTTCTATGTGCTATACAGTTGGCCCTTGTTAATTATCCATTTTAAATACAGCAGTGTGTACATGTCCATCCTGCTCTAACTATCCCTCCCCTCCAGCCACCGTAAGTTTGTTCTCTAAGTTTGTGAGTCTATTTCTGTCATAACTAGATAACTAGTTAAAAGAGAACTTTTAACTAGATATCTTCCAAGCCATCTTCTTTTCTAAACTCTAGACTTGTATATTTAACTTCCTATTAGATATGTCCTTATGAATGTCTGTTAGAAGTTTTACTGTCTAAGACATTTCTTACAGCTCAACTGATTTACATACGGATTTAGAAACAGATACAAATGTAGACTTCAAGCCCAGAACTTTCATCCACTATGTTTCACTCTGAAGTCTGAGCCTGTTATTCTACTTGTCAAATGCTCCCTTCCACACTTACCTACTGGCGTTCATAATCTTCAACCTATGAGTTGATCTATATATTCTATCATTTGATATATGTATTCTATCCAGTGCTCTTATTAAGGGAGTGGGATAGTCCAGAGATCCAAGAATCCTTTGCCTACATTGGTGAGGTGATGTTCATAGCTAGCAGAGATGTAGTTCAGGAGCTGAGTATTAACAATATTCATGTCTCTTGGGATTGGAAAGTGTTGGTTAGCATTAGGAATCTTTCTTGTCCTTGGAGACTGTTCCCAGAATTACTCATTTATGGCAAATCTTGAGGAATTTTCCATAGAAAAAGTTGGCTATAAATGGTGCTGAGGAATAAAGCCAATAATTAACAGAGGTCTGCTATTAAGAATAACTTGGAAGTAAAATCAGAAAGACTAAAACTCACAATTTCTCTCCGGTTACTGCTCTGCTTCCTTAAGACAAATTATTTTGAAGAGGTGAGCATATGACCATAACATTTCATAACCCTTAATATTTATATTTATATATACATACATATATATGCACACATATATATATTCACACATTTTGAGCAATTTTTTTTTCTGTCTTTTGTATAGAGAGACTGAAATATTAAGACTATCCACATGTCATCTACCCTTGAATATCTGACAAGCATCTCAATTTTAATTCTATCTAAATGAGAACTTTTGTCCCAACCTCTTAACTTTTCCTTGTTTCTAGTCTGATATTTATCATTTTAATAACAAGGTTTGTGGTATATCATTTCTTGAGTTCATAAAGGAATCACAGTCAGCCATTAAAGACTATCAATATAGAGTTATAAGCAAGTAGAAGTTCATTTTTCTCTGATGTAAATGAAGTCTAGGTAGGTAGTCTGGTGAGGATGTGGTGGGTCATTATAGAGTAAAACTCTCTCTGTCCTTAGTATATGATTTTTATGCTCAAGGGCAACTGTTGGAACTGCATTAGTTTTGGTAATCATGCTATTTTCCTGGAAAAATTTTTCCACATCTAATTGTCTAGAACTTAATCCCTTATTTCTGGATACTTTCTTTGGTTTCATTGATCTATTCATCCATTTTTATGCCACTATCATATTGCTTTGACTACTATAGGTTTGTAATATTTGAAATCAGGAAGAGTAATATGTCCAGCTTGTTGTTCTTTCTCAAGATTGCTCAAACCTAGGCTCTCAGTGTGATTCTCCACTGACCTGGGGAGGATCAATGCATTCAGCAGGTAGCCATTCCTCTTACCCTTCTAATGCAGTTTGCTTTGGTCTCTGTGGTGCTTTGGCCTCAATTCTGTGGTCCATAATTTTCTCAGTGATGTCTTATCCATGAATATTTGTTAGTTGTTCTTTTTGCGAAAGGGAGTAAAGTTGGGAACAATCTATGTTGCCATCGTGGTGACATCACTCTTCTATAGTAATTTAAAATACTTCTATCTTTTAGTATTAAAATGACTTAATCACCATTACAATATTAGAATATTCAGAATTTGAGTATATTTTTTCCACTAGAATCTACTATTTATGGGACAAAATAGTAGATCTTTGCAAAGATCTGTGCAACACATTACAAACATCATTTCATTTGTTTCTCAAGGTTAAGTATCACATCCATGTGTTACAGAGAAAACAAAAGTTTCAGAAAAAAATAAGCCATTTGCTCATGATTACATTGTTAGGAATAACTGAACCATAATTAGATCCTAATCTGACCCTAGCCAGCCCAATAGCAAGGGAAAAAAATGAAAGTTTTAAATTTTGGACATTAAGAAATAAAGCTCTTTATTCACAGATAACAATGTATAATAGAAATTTAAAAGAATCTATAAAGATCTATTAGAAAGTATATGTATATATGGAAGATCAATGAATATAAGGTTAATGTACAAAAATCTACTGGATTTCTATATACTGATCACAAAAATCAGACAATTAAAATTTTAAAATTACAACTTAAAATATCATCAAATACATAGAGATAAATCAAAGATGTCTGAAACTGCTATGTTCAAAATTATACATCATTTCTGACAGAATTTTTAAAAACATAAGAAGTGCAGAAAAATACCCTGTTCATAAATTACCCTGTTTATATAAATTAGAAGATGCAAACTTTTAAAGAAGATTGTTCAGTTTGATCTATGGATTCAATGTGCTTCAGTCAACACCTTTTTTTTTTTAATTAAAAGCTTGTTTCTAAAACATATGGATAAGCAAAAGACTTGGAGTAGACCATAAGATCTGAAGGAGCAGAGTAAGAAAATTTACACTTAATATAAAAAACCGTATAGCTGTAATAATTGATAGAGCTTAATAGAATAAGCATAAACACATAAATCCATTGAACATACTAGAGACTCCCATACATATACAATTACTAAACTTTTACAAAGGCACCAACTGCAATTCTTTGGGGGAAAAGTTTGTTTCCAATTAATTATTGTAGTTAATTGGATATCAAGGAGTAAAGTGAACAATGACATCCACCTTATGCCATCACAAAAGTTGTTTTCCAATGGATTATGGAACTAA
This sequence comes from Nanger dama, assembly GCA_917880005.1. Lineage (NCBI taxonomy): Eukaryota > Metazoa > Chordata > Mammalia > Artiodactyla > Bovidae > Nanger > Nanger dama. Next base: position 2,575,379 of record CAKJTW010000032.1, read on the forward strand.
ATAGAAAAGGTAAAATAATAAAGCTTCTAGGACATAACATTGGTATTTTTAAAACAGTTTTTCTGCTTTAAGATTTTTAAAATTTCTGTTTTCATTATTTTATAGGTTCAGAATGATATAACTACATTTATATTCATTTTACTTATACTTGCCAATTTTTGTTGTGCTTCTCAAACCTGATGATCTACATTTCTGTGAATTCTGGGAAAAAAGCCTTTAAAGTTATTTCTCTGAATATTGTCTGTCGTACATTCCCTCAATTGCATGGAAAGTAGATCTTTCTGGAACCATTATTAGACAGATATAGAACATTTTTTTGTATCTCTTATGAAAATTAAGCTCCTTTTCATGCTTAAAAAAATTTTTTTCTCATTCTGTGAGAAATTCTTGGATCTGTCAGCTGGCTTCTGCCTTTTCTTGCATTTTATCTGCTGCTTATACTTATACCATACATTCTTTTGCATTTTGGTCACTGTATATTATATTGACATGATTTTTTTTTGCTTATTTTTCAAATGTGCCCTTTAAAAACATATTAGTTTAATTGTGTTTGTATTTATTCCTATAAGCATCTTATGAGTCATGTATTGTTTGTATTTTTCAACTTCTCACTCACATGAAAGACAAGAATGTAACACAAATGATATAACCAGACTTTTCTCTGGTGAGCATGTGTGTTACCAACTGAAGCCCTGTAAGATTAATAGAATATTAAGTGGACCCTTAAACAGAAAACATTGAGTGCCAGGTGGTTCTCTTATGTGTTTACATACTATATAATATTCCAAACTTGATTATAACTCAGAAAAAAGAATGAGTTGTTCTTGTTTTTGACAAAATTAGCCAGAAAGCAATGTACAGATGCCTTTACAATCACTGTCCTCGAAGAAAAAGAACATATGACAAAGATAAAATATGACAAAGGTGGATGACATATGACAAAGACAACAATAAGAAAATAAGAGATTAGAAGCACAGTAAACAATGGAATAAAAATTAGACAGAATGTGGTACAGAAATTTTGAAGGAATTACCTTATTACTGAAGAGGGACCCTTGAGCTGAAACAGAACCAAAGTCTGTCTATACATTATTTAATAAGAGTCTTGACTAAAGCAAAGGAACCCGGAAAAATTAAAAGTGAAGGAAAAGAAAGATGTGTAAAGAAAGCACAGGAGATAATAATAACCTGAGATAACATGTGAGTCAAAGTGAAAATTAAAAAATTAAACAGGAAAACCAAAAGAGAAAAAAAAAAAGAAATGAGTCAGAAAGGATAATTAAGTTGGCATCTTCACAGTTAAAAAAATTTATATTTTCACCATACTTGGCATTGTACTGCTGCTGCTGCTGCTAAATCACTTCAGTCGTGTCCGACTCTGTGTGACCCCATAGACGCAGCCCACCAGGCTCCCCCGTCCCTGGGATTCTCCAGGCAAGAACACTGGAGTGGGGTGCCATTTCCTTCTCCAAAGCATGAAAGTGAAAAGTGAAAGTGAAGTCCCTCAGTCATGTCCGACTCTTAGCGACCCCATGGACTGTGGCTCACCAGGCTCCTCCATCCATGGGATTTTCCAGCCAAGAGTGCTGGAGTGGGGTGCCATTGAAGAGTAGCTTTTAGATAACTCTATGTATATGTTATTCTTGCTCAGAGACGGTCCATTGGTATGACTTTCCTTATAATGAGTTATGCTTAAGCTTTAAGTTCTTGATTGACTCTGCCATATTTTTCCAATATATTTTGATTTGTTTCTCAGTGAGAAATGAATAGATGTGACTCAGCAAAAGAGGTAGGCTTTTCTTTTCTTGAAAACTTCATTAGAGCTGCCTCCATGGCTTTGTTTCTTAGGCTTTAGATCATCAGATTAAGTGTTGGAAGCAAAATAATATAAAAAACAATATAAAAATAGTAGGCTTCTCTCAGTTGGGAAAGAATTTGCCTGCAATGAAGGAGAATGGTTCAATTCCTGAGTCAGGAAGATCCGCTGGAGAAAGGATTGGAGCTACTCGCTCCAATATTCTTGGGCTTCCCTTGTGGCTCAGCTGGTAAAGAATCTGTCTGCAGTGTGGGAGATCTAGGTTTGGTCCCTGGATTGGGAAGATCTCCTGGAGAAGGGAAAGACTATCCACTCCAGTTTTTGGGCCTAGAGAACTCCAATGACTGCATTAGTCCATGGGGTCATAAACAGTCAGACATGACTGAGCGACTTTCACTTTCAAGTAAAGTCTAATGCAGTTGGAGAGTCAGTATGTGGCTTTAGAAACTCAAAAGACACCGGTAGAGACAAACAATGTGATGAGAGCTGGTGGGGGCGGGGGGTGGGCAGGTGGAAGAAGCCTTTGCTCTGCCCTCAACATACGGGATCCTCAACACAGCAGAGAATATGTGTGTGTGAGTGGGTGAATCAAATGGAAATGAAGCAAAGAAATGCCATCAAGGACAGGAAGCCAGTAACCCCAAGCTCACTGACATACTCATTTGAACAAGTGAGTTTTAAGAGCTGGGAGATATCACAGAAGAGTTTGTCAATGATATTGGCTCCATAGAAGTGATGGAGAAAGTAGCAGATGTATGCAAAACTTCAAAGATGACCCCACTGATCCAAATGACTAAGATTTCATGAGTACAGATGTTGACATTCATGATGATTTCAGAGCGCAGAGGAAGGCAGACAGATGGCTATGTAACGATCATAAGGCATGACTGTGAGCATGGCCATCTCAGCAGAACCACAGAGAGTGAAAGCACAACACTGCGATACGCATTCCCAGAGGGGAATATTGCTACTGTGCATAGTCAAGTTGCAAATGAACCTTGGTACAGTCACTAAAATGAACCTTGGTACAGTCATAGGTCCAAGAAGGAGAGATGTTTCAGAAAGAAATATACGGGTAAATAGAGACTGCCATCCATGAAAGCTGCAGTGATAATGAAAATGTTACCAGTTAAAGCCACTAAGTATAAGACCAAGAACAGAGAAGTGAAAGAATATAATAATTTATTTATTCTTAATATTTCTCTTACATTGCATCATGTCTTTACAGTTTGTTGAAATAAGTGTAGAATATAAAAGCAAAAGAGAAGAGTAGAAAAATTCTGTAAATCAACATTTTCCATGACCAGAAGTTGAGAAAAAAAAACAAAACACAAATAAGATAGAAGATGTTCTTGAGATGTCTTTTCAACCTGCCTTCATTTTTAATAACACTTCGTAGTAGTTGAGAGTTTGACCACTGAGTTCTAAAAATATTGAAATTATTTGAAGTTAAATTACTGGTTATTTTCTGTTCATTCATGATTACAATATAATTTTATTTATTATTTTGTCTCCCTGCTTGGATAAAAAGAAATAACATACCTCTTAAAAATTCCCCTTAAACAGTATGTTAAATGGTGAGTTAACATTTAATTTTCTAACTGAGTAATTATGTCCTAAATTAAAATTCTCAAAATCTGAAAGCATAATAATTTACTTCTCACATTAAAATGTGCTAACCTAGAGAGGTCATTTAGATAAGCTGAAGGCAATGGCACCCCAATCCAACACTCTTGCCTGGAAAATCCCATGGACAGAGGAGCCTGGTGGGCCTCAGTCCATGGGGTCGCTAAGAGTCGGACATGACTGAGTGACTTCACTTTCACTTTTCACTTTCATGAGATGGAGAAGGAAATGGCAACGCCCTCCAGTGTTCTTGCCTGGAGAATCCCAGGGACAGGGGAGGGGGGACCTCATGGGCTGCAGTCTATGGGGTTGCACAGAGTTGTACTGAAGCGACTTAGCAGCAAAAACTGTACACGTTACATGGGCAATAGAGGCAAATATCTATAAATCCAGAGAAGAGTTTGTTGAGATATATAGCAAATCTATTTTTTCACTGGTATCTCAAAAACAAATTCAGCATTAGACTTCCATGGCTGATGTTTCATTTGTTCACATTTCATTTCTATTACCTAAGAATGCATTGTTGAACACTAGACAAGCCTTTTCCAGGCACACATGTACAGATGGGCTTCCCAGGTGGCACTAGTGGTAAAGAGCCCTCCTGGCAATGCAAGAAATGTAAGAGACATGGATTCAGTTTGTGGGTCTGGAAGATCCCCTCGAGGAGGAAATGGCAATCCACTCCAGTATTCTCGCCTGGAAAATCTCATGGACAGAGGAGCCTGGAGGGCTACAGTCCGAAGGGTCACAGAGTCAGACACGACAGAAGTGATTTAGTATGTACATATATATATATATGTATTTATGAGATGAGGTGAGGTGAAGTCGCTCAGTCGTGTCCGACTCTTTGCGACCCCATGGACTATAACCTACTAGGCTTCTCCATCCATGGGATTCTCCAGGCAAGAATACTGGAGTGGATTGCCATTTCCTTCTCCAGGGGATCTTCCCAACCCAGGTATTGAACCCGGGTCTCCCGCATTGGAGGCAGACACTTTAACCTCTGAGCCATTATCTCTCTCTCTATATATGTATTTATATATTTGATAAACAATTTGAGAAGAAATATAATTTCACATCTCAACTGTCTCATTGCCTGTTTGTGCTTCAGAAGATATCATAGACTTCTTCAAGTTAGAGTTTCCTTCTGATCACCCTCCTCAATGCCTCCTTCACTTCCTTGTTCCTCAAAGTATAGATCAGTGGATTTAGTACGGGAGTGACCACACTGTACATAATGGCAATGAACCGTTCCTGGTCCATGGAGCTACCTGAGGCAGGACGAATGTAAATGAAAAAAACAGGACCAAATAAAAGAACAACTACCATGAAGTGCGAGGCACAAGTGGACAGTGCTTTATGAAGCATGCTACAGGAATGGGTCTTGAAGAAAAGATAAATAATAATGTAGAAATAGGAGAGAAGGGTTAGAAAGAATGAGCCCATGGCAATGGTCTCTGTGACAGTATGAAGTAGCCATTCATTGAGCTCAGTGTTCCCGCAGGCCAACTCCAGCAACGGCTTAACGTCACAGAAGAAGTGATGGATATGGTTGGAACCACAGAAGTTTAAGCGAGAGGTCATTACTGAGTGCAGCAGGGCATGGAAAAAACCAATGATCCAGATAGTGACAGCCATCTGGGTACAGACCTGATGACTCATGATAAGAGTGTAACGAAGTGGTTTGCAGATAGCCACAAAGCGGTCAAAGGCCATCACGGGCACCAGCATGGCCTCTGTGCTACCCAGAAAGTGGAAGAAATGAAGCTGGCTCATGCATCCCAAGAAAGAAATTGCTTTGTGTGTAGAGAGGAAGTTCTCCAGCATCTTTGGCAGAGTCACCGTGGAGTAGCAGATATCTAGACATGACAGGTTTCCCAGGAAAAAATACATAGGAGAATGGAGTCTTGAATCAGAGATGACAACCATTAGGATGGCTCCATTTCCAGCCAAAATGAGAAAGTAAATTGTAAGGAAAACCACGAAGAGAACCGGCTGCAGTACTTGGATGTCTGTTACTCCCAGGAGGAAAAATTCAGTGACTGAGGTTTGATTCAGCATCACTTAAAAGACAAAACAAAAATGAAATGCTGTCTCCTATGGGCTTCCCTGGTGGCTCAGCTGGTAAAGAATCCACCTGCAATGCGGGAGACCTGGGTTTGATCCCTGGGTTGGGAAGATTCCCTGGAGAAGAGAACAGCTACCCACTCCAGTATTCTGGCCAGGAGAATTCAAAGAGCAGGATATGACTGAGCCAATTTACTTTCATCAGAACCAAAGGCCTCCTGCTGAGGATTTTCCTACCTAGACACTGTATTTTGAGGGAGAGCATTGTTAGTTTAAACATTTACAGCACCAGAAGTTGTATAATATTTGGACCATTAACCTCATAAATTTTAAGTTTACATGTTCGTAATGGACTGTTTCCTAACCACTTTTTTTCTTCATTAGGTTTATCATTATTTATTTTTTCCTTCACCCAGAGATTCAGAGCATGTTGCCAGCCTACCATCTTATCTGGCTATGAACGTCTACATTCTGATACAACTTCCCTTTTGTCATCCCAAGTCAGCTCTAACAGAGCGTAAACTTTTAAGCACTCCCACTGCTGTCTCTTGACTTAGTAGGAAGCCACCTGAAGGGTTTCACTTCAGAAAAATAGACAATGAGAGAATAATAAGAGTTGTAAGAACCTGGACAGAGATGCAAACATTAAAGTGCTCCCTATAAAAAGGAAATCATTTGAAGTTTGGAAAATCCCCGAGAGGAGAGACAAAAGATTTTAAGTGACTAAAATAAAAAGTGAATTAGGGGACATCTCTAGGGATCCTATGGGATTCTAGGCTTTATACTAGATAAAGATTTGAGAAATTATCTAACTTTTATTACACCTTTATGAAAGACTGGCTTCAAGGGATTCAGAGTAATTTTCCTTAATCAGTCCATTTCAGTCACTCAGTTGTGTCCAGCTCTTTGTGACCCCATGGACTGCAGCACATCAGGCCTCCCTGTCCATCACCAACTCCCAAAGTTTACTCAAACTCATGTCCATTGAGTTGGTGATGCAATCCAACTATCTCATTCTCTGTCATCCCCTTCTCCTCCCACCTTTAATCTTTCCAAGCATCAGGGAAATTAATAATAATTATTATTAATTTTCCTTAATAGCCAAGTATATTTTGTAAATTGTTAAACTCTGTCACTCCTGCTTAAGATATAATTGTCATGCCAGATATTATATTTGGTTTTCTACACAAAACAAAATCGTATCAAAAATTCATTTGTAGAAAAAACCTTTTCCTAACATTAAAAATATAGCAATGAAACTTTCTGTACTAAATAATTTATTTCACTGCATCATAAATGTTTAGAGATTACATATCTACTTTTGAGACTATCTAGAGATATGGCAATAAAATTGTAGGCAGTAAAGAACCTTCAAAATCTACAAATACAAGGTTCATTATAAGATAAGAAACAAGTCTAAATCCTTGGCTTGTAAATTTAGTACAGGCAAGAAGACAGATAATATGGACAACTCTCCAGCTTGTCTCTTAGTTGATTTTCCTACCTGGCTGAGTGTTCAAATTCACAGTTAAGAAGGATTATCAGGCTGACACTCCTGAAAAGTAAATGGTATAAAAATACTTTAAAAATAAAGAGTATAAAAATATTTGATGTGATGGTTTATATTGGGATTACAGTATAAGCTCTTCATCTTCTAAAACCTCTTCTTGCTGAAATTCTGCCCATTTTTATGATCCATGGATCTTTAAACACATCATCCCTAAGAGAGTGTCCCCTGGGTTTTTGAAGATTATTATAAAAATGAACATGTTACCTTTCTTTCCTTGCAATATAAAAGATTTCTCCTTGGGGAATTCGTTATCTTGAGTTCCATTTTTGTTGTTGTTCCTATTTTCTTTGCTTCCTGTGTTTCTTTCTTAGTTTTAGAACCACAAAGAGTTTGAGATGATTCACAATGACCTCGTGTTTTCTTAGATTACCTTTCATTTCCTGGGACCAGAGGTATGGATGCACTTTCTTATCTTGGGCACTTTCCTTCAAAAACTCTGTATGAAATGGAAGGAAATTGAGCAATGACAGTTAAAGAATGAGAGCCAGTGATATCCCATTGATCCATACAGAAAGATATCTGCATTTAAATACCTTTTAAATATTTTGCTCATTTATTACTGTGGTTCTATGGAAAGCAACAACAACAAAAAAAGAGGAATATGGAGAAGTAGTATTGTTTTTGTTTCTTCTAAATCTGATTCTTCACTATTGGTTTAACACTAAAATATTTTCTTTAAATTTGGGCTCAAACGAAGATCATGGCATCTGGTCCCATCACTTCATGGGAAATAGATGGGGAAACAGTGGAAACAGTGGCAGACTTTATTTATTGGGGCTCTAAAATCACTGCAGATGGTGATTGCAGCCATGAAATTAAAAGATGCTTAGTCCTTGGAAGGAAAGTTATGACCAACCTAGACCGCATATTCAAAAGCAAAGACATTACTTTGCCAACAAAGGTCCATCTAGTCAAGGCTATGGTTTTTCTGTGGTCATGTATGGATGTGAGAGTTGGACTGTGAAGAAAGCTGAGCGCTGAAGAATTGATGCTTTTGAACTGTGGTGCTGGAGAAGAGTCTTGAGAGTCCCTTGGACTGCAAGGAGATCCAACCAGTCCATTCTGAAGGAGATCAGCCCTGGGATTTCTTTGGAGGAAATGATGCTAAAGCTGAAACTCCAGTACTTCGGCCACCTCATGCAAAGAGTTGACTCACTGGAAAAGACTCTGATGCTGAGAGGGATTGGGGGCAGGAGGATAAGGGGATGACAGAGGATGAGATGGCTGGATGGCATCACTGACTCGATGGACGTGAGTCTGAGTGAACTCTGGAAGCTGGTGATGGACAGGGAGGCCTGGCGTGCTGCGATTCATGGGGTCGCAAAGAGTCAGACACGACTGAACGACTGAACTGAACTGAACTGAACTGAGCTCACATTCCTCTCTGGGAGAATGAGACTGGTCACTCCAACGTGTATCTTCACTTCTTCTTATATCCTTTTGGTAAAAATAATTTATCTGATTCATTGAAGGAGTACCTGTATGTGATCTAACATCTATCCAAGTTTTCTAATTATAGTTATGAATGCCATGTACTTTATGTATCTTTCTACTGCAGTTTATTTTTCTTGCTTTGCCGAAACTCATTACATATTCATCACATTAATAATTTCTTGTTTTAGGATATGCTATGAATAGAACACAAATCAACAAGAATTACTGTATATTCAGTATGTAAATTATTGTTTTGTGTCCATGTATTTGTATTTCTGTCCTTCGTTGACAATCGCCACATCTTTTTTTTATTCCCTATATCTTTAAAGTGATGCCAAAATGCTAGAGGGCTTCCTGAAGGAAGTATTTATTTCTATGACTGGTTGCTTGATTCAGTTCTTTATCTTTGACTCTCCCAGGATAGCTGGATGCTTCTGGGTGGTTGTCAAAGGATATAATCACTTCTAGTAATTATTACCCTCTCTGCCACTCCCAGATGGTACTTGGAGCTGGTGGACATAGCCTGTCTATCTGGCTTAATGGTGGATGGATTGGTTGTAGCCCTGATGGGCCCAGTTGAAGTTCTGTGGCCCAACGAAAATAGCCACTTTCACTGTGACTCCATGCCTTTGAAAAGCCTGAGCTGCTTATCATTCAATATTTCCATTTGATAGAATGTGAAGGACTAGAGAGCTCTTCAAGAAAATTAGAGGTACCAAGGGAACATTTCATGCAAAGATGGGCACAATAAAGGACAGAAATGGTATGGACCTAACAGAAGCAGAAGATACTCAAAAGAGGTGGCAAGAATACACAGAAGAACTATACAAAAAAATCTTCACAACCGAGATAATCATAATGGTATGATCACTCATCTAGAACCAGACATCCTGGAATGTGAAGTCAAGTGGGCCTTAGGAAGCATCACTACAAACAAAGCTAGTGGAGGTGATGGAATTCCAGTTGAGCTATTTCAAATCCTAAAAGATGATGGTGTGAAAGTGCTGCACCCAATATGCGAGCAAATTTGAAAAACTCAGCAGTGGCCACAAGACTGGAAAAGCTCAGTTTTCATTCCAATCCCAAAGAAAGGCAATGCCAAAGAATGCTCAAACTACTGCAGAATTGCACTCATCTCACACATTAGTAAAGTAATACTCAAAATTCTTCAAGCCAGGTTTCAACAGTATGTGAAGCATGAATTTCCAGATGGTCAAGATGGTTTTAGAAAAGGCAGAGGAACCAGAGATCAAATTGCCAACATCCACTGGATCATCGAAAAAGCAAGAGAGTTCCAGAAAAACATCTTTTCTGCTTTATTGACTATGCCAAAGCCTTTGACTGTGTGAACCACAATAAATTGTGGAAAATTCTGAAAGAGATGGGAATACAAGACTACCTGACCTGCCTCTTGAGAAATCTGTATGCAGGTCAGGAAGCAACAGTTAGAACCGGACATGGAACAACAGACTGGTTCCAAATAGGGAAAGGAGTACGTCAAGGCTGTATATTGTCACCCTGCTTATTTAACTTCTATGCAGAGTACATCATGAGAAATGCTGGGCTGGATGAAACAGAAGCTGGAATCAAGATTGCCAGGAGAAATATCAGTAACCTCAAATATGCAGATGACACCACCCTTATGGCAGAAAGTGAAGAGGAACTAAAGAGCCTTTTGATGAAAGTGAAAGAGAAGAGTGAAAAAGTTGGCTTAAAGCTTAACATTCAGAAAACAAAATCATGGCATCTGGTCCCATCACTTCATGGGAAATAGATGGGGAAACAGTGGAAACAGTGAGAGATTTAATTTTGAGGGGCTCCAAAATCACTGCAGATGGTGATTGAAGCCATGAAATTAAAAGACGCTTGCTCCTTGGAAGAAAAGTTATGACCAACCTAGACAGCATATTCAAAAGCAGAGACATTACTCTGCCAACAAAGGTCCATCTAGTCAAAGCTATGGTTTTTCCAGTAGCCTTGTATGGATGTGAGAGTTGGACTATAAAGAGCTGAGTGCTGAAGAATTGATGCTTATGAACTGTGATGTTGGAGAAGACTCTTGAGAGTCCCTTGTACTGCAAGGATATACAATCAGTCCATTCTAAAGCAAATCAGTCCTGAATATTCATTGGAAGGACTGATGCTGAAGCTGAAGCTCCAATACTGTGGCCACCTGATGCGAAGAACTGACTCATTGGAAAAGACCTTGATGCTGGGAAAGATTGAAGGCAGGAGGAGAAGGGGTCGACAGAGGATGAGATGGTTGGATGACATCACTGACTCATGGACATGAGTTTGAGTAAACTCCAGGAGTTGGTGATGCACAGGGAGGCCTGGCATTCTGCTGTCCATGGTTTTGCAAAGAGATGGACACGACTGAGCGACTGAACTGAACTGAAATGAACTGACCTGCTCAGACTCTAGAGTGAGTGGTCTAGGTGGCAAAATTATTCATTAATTGTGTAGTCTCCTTCATTATTCCCTTTGAACTGATTCTGGAATTTTCTTTAAAGTATATTGGATTCATTTTTTTTTTGTACAAATGATCTGTTATAATATTTAATTATCTCATACTTAAATGTGATATACTGCTACTTTATTCAGTTTTAATTTAAATCTTTGGATAGAAAAATTTGTTGTAAGTTTTGTTCATTTTTAAAAAGTGAATTCATTTCTATTTTTAGTTGTATTTCATATCCTACTAACTTTTCTATATAATCATTATTGCTGTAGCTGAATATTTGATTTGTATATGTTGGTTTTGTATTAGGCAGCATTACTAAAGCTTCAAATTAATTTTAAGTTTGCTTATTTACATAGATTTTATTGTTGCTGTTTTAAATTAACAGACTTTCAGAGCACTTATAGTTTCACAGAAGATTTGAGCAGAAAACTCATAGTTCCTACATAATCCATCCTCGTTTCCCACACAGCCTCCTCACTACCAACATCTCTACCAGAGTAATACCTTTGCTACAGTCAATGAATTAACACTGGCACATCATTGCTGATTAAGCCCATGTGGTGGTGGTGGTGGTTTATACGTGAAGTCGTGTCTGACTCTTGTAACCCCATGGACTGTAGCCTGCCAGGCTCCTTTGTCCATAGACTTTTCCAGACAAGTACACTGTAGCGGGTTGCCATTTTCTTCTCTAGCAGACAGTTTACATCGTGTTTCATTTTTGTGTTGTACATTCTATGAGTTTGGACAAATGTATAATGTCAGGTATCTACAGTTACAGTGTCACACAGAATAGTTTTCCTGCCCTAAAAATCCCGAGTTAGATCTCTTTATCTCTCCCTCCCCAGACTCCTGGCAACCACTGATTGTCTTCAGTTTTGCCTTTTCCGGAATGGCATGTACTTGGAATCTTCTTTCACTTATTAATATGCCTTTAAGATGCCTTCATGTCTTTTTGTGGCTTGATAGCTGTCCTTTTTTTTTTTTTTTTTTAACCTGTCCATTGTATGGATATGGTTTCCCAGGTGGCACAGTTAGTAAAGTATCTGCCTGCCAGTGCAAGAGAGGCAAGAGATGTGGATTCAGTCTCTGGGTTGGGATGATCCCCTGGAAGAGGAAATGGCAACCTGTTCCAGTATCCTCACCTGGAAAATTCCAAGGACAAAGGAGCCTGGTGGGCTACAGTCCATGGGGGTCACAAAGAGTTGGACACAACTGAGACTGAGCATGAATATATATGGATGCACCAGTATCTGTTCACCTGTTGAAGGACATCTTGTTTACTTCTAAATTTCAGCAGTTATAAATAAAGCTGCTATGAACATCCATGCACAGGTTTTTGTGTGAATGGAAGTTTTCAACTCATTTTGGATAAATTTACAGTTTTTATAATGTCAAAAATAATATACTCTGCATTATTTAAGATTTTTGTCTCTTCTCTTACTCTTCTTTTATTTCCTATTTATTTTATTATTTAATTACATTGGCTGAGATCTATTACAGTAGCAGGGATGCAATAGTGGAAAACTTTTATTTTTCTTTCATATATTAAAAGGATATTTCTAAAGTTCTTCACTGCATGTGACTTTGGCTGCAGTGTTTTTGTTTTTTTTTTTTAATGGCAGCTATTTTAAATTCGTTATCTCTTGCTGCTGCTAAGTCACTTCAGTCGTGTCCGACTCTGTGCGACCCCATAGACGGCAGCCCACCAGGCTTCCCCGTCCCTGGGATTCTCCAGGCAAGAACACTGGAGTGGGTTGCCATTTCCTTCTCCAATGCATGAAAGTGAAAAGTGAAAGTGAAGTCGCTCAGTCGCCTCCGACTCTTCACGACTGCATGGGCTGCAGCCTACCAGGCACCTCCGTCCATAGGATTTTCCAGGCAAGAGTACTGGAGTGGGGTGCCATTGCCTTCTCCCCTTTATCTGTTAGAGGATATTATATTTTAAGTCTGATTTCTGGAGAACTGTCATTTTCTTTTGTGATAATATGTTACAGTGGTCCCTAATGGTGTTTGATGAGTTGTCCCTTTTAGTGCATTTGTAGTTGCAAACACCTTTCTTCTATAGGTGGGCTTCCCTGATAGCTCCTTGGGCTTCCTTGGTGGCTCAGAGGTTAAAGCGTCTGCCTCCAATGTGGGAGACCCGGGTTCGATCCCTGGGTTGGGAAGATCCCCTGGAGAAGGAAATGGCAACCCACTCCAGTATTCTTGCCTGGAGAATCCCATGGTAGGAGAAGCCTAGTAGGTTACAGTCCACGGGGTCGCAAAGAGTCGGACACGACTGAGCGACTTCACCTCACCTCACCTCCCTGATAGCTCAGTTGGTAGAGAATCTGCCTGCAATGCAGGAGACCATGGGTTGATTCCTGGGTTGTGAAGATCCTCTAGAGAAGGGATAGGATACCCACTCCAGTGTCCTTGGACTTCCTTTTGTGGCTCAGCTGGTAAAGAATCCTCCTGCAAAATGTGAGACCTAGGTTTGATCCCTGGGTTGGGAAGATCCCCTGGAGAAGGAAAAGGCTACCCATTTCAGTATTCTAACCTAGAGAATTCCATCAACAGTATAGTCCATGGGGGTCGCTAAGACTTGGACATGACTGCGCAGCTTTAAAGATTCTGACACAACTGTGCAACTTTCACTTTCTTCAGTAGGGGAGACTGTTTATTTTTTAACTTGATTCTGAAGATTCAACAAGTTAGAAATTATAGGTCTTTCTTTTGGTTCCTTATAGGTGGCACTACTGCATACACAACTGAGCAACTTTCACTTTCTTCTGTAGGTAAAACTTTTTATTTTTTAATTTGATTCTGAGGACTCAAAAGTTAGAAAGGAGAGGTCTTATCTTCGGTTCCTACCGGTAGCACTGCTGCATAAGTTTTTGGTTTCTCTTACCCGGGCCACCTCTGGCTACATTTGAGAATTGGCACTTTGCGCCCTCTAGCTCCTCTGTCAAGGTGTCATCCAGTACCCCTCTTGTCACTGCTTGTGCCTCCGGGGTTGTTAGTGCCTTACCCAGCTGGTGTCACTGGCATTGCCACCTAGGGCACTGGAATGGCCGGGCAACTCCACTGCACGCAGGGCCTCCTGTGTTCCAGGCTCCAGCCACCACAGGAAAAGGGTGGAGGTGGATGGAGAGTCAGGGTTGGGAGGGTCCCCATATTGCCTGGGGTTGTTGGGTTCATGGGCATTGCTGCTGTGGGTGGAAGCTGCCTGGAGTTGGAGTGTCTCCACAACTAGTGGGATGGGGTCCCAGGCCTCACTGTCTCTGCCACTTGGTTGCCTGTGCCCATGGGGACTGCTGAGTCTCGGAGGCTGGAGTCATGTGCTGTCTCCCCTGAAGATACTGTTTTCTGGGACCATAGGTTCAGCTGCTGTCCCTGGAGGCTGGGAATTATAATTCCCACCCCTCCTCTGCTCCTGGCTGTGCCTTTTCTATATGTTCTAGTCCAAACATTTATATGTACAGACATGTGGAATTCTCTGGCATCGTGGACTGTTGGGCAGAGGCAACTTTGTTGAGTTATGGACGTTTTACTGGTTTTACGTGGAAGAGGAGCAGCAAAGGGAGCCATAGAGCCATGATGCTGACATCACCCTGTGCCCATATATCTTGCTGAGGAGACTACCAGGGAGAATTGTGAAAGTTCCAAGCAATTTCTTTTAGTTGACTATTATAAAATACATAAGGAATGAGGTGAGCTAAAAACCAAACCATTCAGCTTTCAGGCAGAATTTAGAGGAAAATTAAAGAAGCCAGGGCAGTTCAGACTCAAAAGTTTAACTGTATGTAAGCTGTAGATACTCTACATGGTAGAAGGTTATCAAAGTAAAAATGATGTTGAGGCAAAGATCAAATTCTAAGGTGTTGGGAGTAAAATATGGCCTTTGGTTAGAAATCTCAAGGATGTGGCTGTAAGATCCTGTCGGGACCTCGGTAAAATAAAGAGTAAACCTAGATTAGATTCTAAAAGGCTTAAGGTCAGGTCTCCTAGACCCTCTATGCTACATATGAAAACCTCTAAGAATCTTAAAGACATGACTTATAGACTCTTTCAACCAGGCAAAAATGTTCCTAGAAATCTTAACAATATTGTTCCAAAGTACTCTGACCCTCAGCCCAACTCAGCAAAAAGCTTGTATCAAAGAGCTTTGTGAATATGGCATTTGTCTAATTGAGTATATCTTAGTAATAATTGTAAGGCCCTAAAATATTTTTAAAAAGAATTTCATTGGTGTCATCATTTTTAATTTCATCATATTGGGCTTTAGGGGCAAATTTAGAAAAATGCCCCCTCTTGGAGTTTACTACTGCTGTGTTGCTATTAAAGTGAAGTCACTCATTCGTGCCCGACTCTTTGCGACCCCATGGACAGTAGCCTGCCCCAAGCTCCTCCATCCATGGGATTTTCTAGGCAAGAGTACTGGAGTGGGTTGCCATTTCCTTCTCCAGGAATCTTTCAGACCAGGGATCGAACCCAGGTCTCCCGCAAGTCCTGTTGCTGTTATGTGCCTCCCATTTTTCCCTTTTACAGTAAAAGTTTTCTGTTTTGGTCATTCTATATCTATTGTATCATTATTTGTTTAGTTTGTGATGGGCAGATAATTTGACTCTTTTTAAAAAAATTTATAAACAACTGGAATTTATTTCCCAAATTCTGAAGACTGGGAAGTCCAAGATCAAGGTGCTGGCAGATTTGGTGTCCTTATTCTAAGTTCTTCAGACTACAAGAAATCATACTCGAAGGATCTACACAAGAAGCCCCGTTTGTACGTTGATTTGATGAAAAGACCTGAACTTTGAACTGATGTTGTAATGTTATACATTTTAGAACTAGGAGAGGGAGTAAGTGTACTTTGTACATGAGGACTATGAAAGCTATTTGTAGTGATGAAGAGGAAAAGTTAAAATTTATATAACTTTCTTCTCCTTCTGCCGCTGTAACCCAGCTTGCTCCTTGCAAAGTCTAGATCACATAGGTCTCAAAAAGTGGGGACTCACAATACTAGCAACAGGAGTTTATCTCAGTCACCCCTGTCCTGCTCTTTGCAGTCACCATAGCCCCTGCAAACCCGGCAAACCCGCTTAATCATGCTTGTCTGTGTATACAAAACTCTGTAACCCCTTTGTTCAGGGCTCAGAGCTTGGAGTGTGTACTCTTCTGGGCCTGCCAGCATAATAAATCTGAATTATCCAGCTCTCCAAGTGTGGTGCTTGATTTCTGGTTTCTACATTTCGTGTGTGTGTGTGTGTGTGTGTGTGTGTGTGTGTGTGTGTGTGTATCCAAATTCCATTTTATTTATTTTATTTACATTTTAGCAATGTTGTTTTTTTTAAAAAATTATTTATTTATTTTTATTTTATTTTTACTTTATTTTGCTTTACAATACTGTATCGGTTTTACATTTCTGGAGGCCCCAGTGAGATTCCAACCACGCTGCCCCTGGCGCTGCCCGACTGGTGGCTCAGCTGGGCTGGAGCGAAGGAACCCCGAGAGGAATGAGACGGAGCGCCACCTGATGGTATTCCGGGTTCTTTTTTGGACCGGTGTTCAGACTTTTCCGACGGCCAAGCCGACCAGACTCGTTGGAGGGACGGACCAACTCACCAGGAACTGCCACAGGTTGAGGGAAGGCTCTGGGGTCGGTCCCCAGTCAGGACCGACCCCAACGGGTAGAACAGGAGACTGATCACCTCCTTGGGCTCCCAGGAAGGGAGCATCAGATAGGGAGAACTGGGGATTTGGGAGAAAGGACGCATTGTGATAGCCTCTGAATGATTGTGAATGCATGACTGCTGATTGAATGGAGTGAGGATTTTTTTTTTTTTTGAAAACTGCAGAGCCAATTCTTTTTGTGTATGCAATTAGAAACAGCTAGCTTGCTGAAAGGCCTGCCTAGGGAAAAGCTTGAAGTTAACCCTTTGCACATCCTTACATCCACTTTGCCTGAGACCTCAGCCTTGGGCAAATTAGAACTTCAGGCAAAGAAAAAAAAAGGGGTCAAAGAGATATTTTAAATCTCAAACAGAAAACTGTAAGATCTCTGCCTGTCTGGATTTATGTATGTCTCAGTGTATCTCTTTTTTTTTCTTCTGATAATATTGTTGAAGTTGTAAATGCATTCTAATTTAATTGGTCTAAAGAAAAGTAAGCACTTACAAATCAAATGATTCTAAATGCAAGAAAAATTAACAAATACATTTCAGATTCATGTAAACTGGGAAATATTCAATATTCAATATCTAATATTAATGTTTGTTTGCTAATCTAATAAGAAAGTAAAATGTATGTTTTTAATAAAGAAGATATAAAAAATTATATTTTATAAAGGGAAAATAAAGTAGGTCTGACTTACAGATGGCTGTTATACAACGTGATTAAATGGTTTGTGGAAAGTGTACCCTAAAAATTTTTGTGCATGGATAGGACTAAGTTTAAAATAAATTTAATTGTTTACCTAAATGAGTTTAACGTAAGCTGGTGCAAAACTTGAATTTGGCCTTTCTCTCTGTTAAAAGGACATACTTTTTTCAGATGTTGAACTGTTTTTAATAATAGATTTAAGTTTCTTTACCTCTTGATTGATTTGTTCTATATTTACCTTTAAAATCTTTTGTTAACTTTGGCTAAGTGAAGAACTATTATTTCACAGTGACTTATATGATCCTACCTGACTGAGTGTTACCCTTTTGATATTTATTGGGAAAACTTCCTAAATAACTTGACTTCTAGCTAACTTTGGGATGCTTCAGAGGGCCCCTGAGACATCTCAAAGAGCTATTAAGCTACCTGGGTTCATTGGACATGTTAAATTACATGGGAAGTACTGTTGAAGGGCTGATAAGTCTTTTCAGATTATGCTGTATGGTTGATGTTACTAATATAGATATCCTAAAATTGTATAAAATTCAAATAGATCTGATATGCCCTGATAAAATATGGTCAATTATAATTCTAGTTAAAGTGTTGTGACCAGGTTTCTTTGTCAGTTGTGATAGAACCAGATTTTAAACATGCCTTCCATGGTTTTACTCTCATGTCTTTAGAAAAATACTGCTAGTTCTTCAAGATTTATAGAAAATACTTTCTATGATTAAACAGATAAACAAATTTTGTTGTTAACAGTAAGCTGGTATCAGACTGGAATTTGGTCTTCTCTCTATTTAGAGAACAAAGTATTCTTAGAATGCAGCTTTTGATAACGGATTATTAATTTCTTTGCTTTTAAGTGATTCATATATATTTAAAAATCTTTTTGTTATTTTGAGAAAGTAAATAAACATTATTTAAGATTATTGTACATGTAGGCAAAGCTCATTCTGCTTCAACAACAACAAAAAATAACCCCTCACAGCTAGACTTTTGCTATCCTGGTGTCCTTAAAACATGGCAATAGTCTTTTCCTAAATAAGGAAATTAAAAATTAAATTAAATTAAAAATGGATAGACAACAGCTGAAAATCAAAGAGCCAGGGCTATGGAAAATCCAAGATGGCCACTTGATTTTTCCCAGCTCCCAGACAAACCTCATTTTTCTTTAATGGGGTAAAGACTTACCTGGCTACAGTGTTAATGCCCTCACAATAAGTTCTCCAAAAAAGAAAAAATGCATGGGGCTGATGCACAGGATGATTCAAGTAGAGGATGTGGGGTGGGAGGTGGGAGGGGGCTTCGGCATTGGGAGATTGTGTTCACCTACGGCTGATTCGTGTCAATGTATGGCAAAACAAATACAGTATTGTAATTAAAAAAATAAATAAATTTAATAAAAAATGAATATTAAGTTCTAGTTTTATTAATTAAAGCCTGTGCTTACTAAGACTCACTTCTGAGATACTTCCTTGTTACGTTATATTGCTAAAAGTTTTAACTGAGTTGTTAAAAAGGACACTCTAAGATTGTTTCTAAAGCTTATCTCAGTACCCAGTCTTTGGGTAAAGGTCAGGCAACCAGGAGACGAACTTGGACATAATCATTTAATTGAGTCAGATGACCTGAGGTATACCAGTCTATACCCAATGAAAGTTCTTGACTTAAATTTTTGCTTGTGACCTTACTAATAACTGCTAGCCATATTATTTTCTGTGTAGCTTGCTTCAGAAGATTATTTCTTACATTACCAAATGTGTGACTGAGCCTGTGATAAAATGCTGATATGCAGTTCCATATGAGATCAATAATTGTAATAATGTAACTCTAGATATGGGAAGAAGCAACAAGAGTAAATGATTTTCCCTGAACCAAGAGGCTAGTAAGACAGGTATGGTCCAGAGAATTTGCTACTTACAAGGCCTGGCCTAGTGACAACACATTGAGTGGCCTGTCAATGGAATCTTTGTTAGACCTGGGAATGAGCCTTTCCAGCACCAAGGGACACAATGGTCATGAAATAGCCCCCAAACATGGTCAAATACGTGGCTATGAAGGGGCGCTGCTGACTGGAAGCTGGCCCTTGGCAGCTGCCTCTACAAAGATTAAAATCATGACCACCACAAGATGCTGACCTTCAACATCCCCTCGAAAGGAGTTCAAGGTGGAGATAAAAATAAGGCACTCTGTGCTCTCGGGAAAACCCTGAAAACAGGCCTTCAGATGGTCAGATGTTTTCAGGTAAAGATTTTCATGAGTCCAAATTCTTGCATCTTCTCATACTTAGAGAAACACTAACGTCACAAACCAATGTCTGGACCTGGTTTTCCTGGCTAGCCCCACAACAGCTTTCCTACTTCTATTAATCTTTCGGCCATATATCTTTAACTTTCTTGTTAAGTTTTTCTCCAAGTAGTAGTACAGAAAGAATATCCCCCGGCCGACACCCAGACAGTGCTGGAACAAGCTGCCTTATCCTTCTGTGGACTCTCCTCTCCTTCTGTAAATGCACCCCGAGGGCCTCAGACTATTATCCCTTTGAGATTTTATACAGGAGACCACCCCTAGTAATAGAAAAGCTCAAGGGAGACCACCAACAACTAGCTGACCTGGAGATGTCCTGACACCTCCAGGCCCTGGAAAAGTCTTCCACCATATCACCCGAGAAACCTTAGAAAGGACACCCATTCCCTTGGACAATTGGGTTCATCCCTATCAGCCAGGGGATGAGATATGGGTTAAAGACTGGAAAATGTTCAGCCAGTTTGGACAGGCCCTCACATGGTCGTCCTGGCAGCCCCTACTGCTGTTAAAGTTATAGGTGTCATCCCTTGGATCCACCACACCAGAGAAGCGTCCTGTGATGAGGACACCTGGAAAGCTGGCCGGGACCCCCAAAACCTCCTTAAGGTCTAATTCCAAAGACAACAGCCCTCACCCATGAAGGACACTGAGCCCTGCTCTAGTCGCTCTGAAAGCTGACTAGTCAATGCATGCCAGAAGCTTGAGGATTCTTCAGCCTTACTCCAGCCACACTCCAGCAGCTGGCTGGTCAATGCATGGCAGAAGCTTGAAGATTCTTCCGCCTACCAGCCACACCCAGCAGCTGGCTGGTCAATGCTGGCAGAAGCTTGAGGGACCCGCCTCCATCAAGATATCAATGGATTTTCACTGTCAACACTGACCTCTATCCTTAATCAGTATTATTGCTGTGCTCTTTATTACAAGACCAACTAGACTCTCTGGCTGAGGTAGTTTTACAGAATAGGAGAGGGCTAGACCGACTGACAGCTGTAAAGAGAGGACTCTGTCTCTTCTTAAATGAAATGAAGAATGCTGCTTTTATGTAAACCAATCAGAAATAGTCAAGGACGTGGCACAACAGCTAAGGGAACAAATCATATAAGGAGAGAGAAGCTATCTAATTTATGGGATAATTAGAGCAATATCTGGAGCTGGGCATCGTGGCTTCTCCCTTTAACAGGTCCTCTCTTCATGCTCTTTGCAGTGCTCTTGTTTGGCCCTTGTATTCTCAATGTAATTGTCAGTAATTGCCTCTCGGATTGAATCCATAAAGTTACAAATGGTAATAGCTCAATATAGCCCTTTAAATGATGGGGAGCTCTGCATGTCCTACCAAAACATGAGATGATGCTTTCCACGAGTGACAGAAGAGGGGGAATGAAGAGGAAAAGTTAAAATTTTACATAGCCTCATGCTCCTTCTGCCTCTGTAACCCAGCTTGCTTCTTGCAAAGTCTCGTCACATAGGTCTCAGAAAGTGGGGACTCACAATACTAGAACAGAGTTTATCTCACTCACCATTGTCCTGCTCTTTGCAATCACTTTAGCCCCTGCAAACCCACAAACCCACTTAATCATGCCTGTCATGTATAAAAAAACTCTGTAACCACTTTGTTTGGAGCTCAGAGCTTGGAGAGTTAACTCCTCTAGTCCCACCGGTGAAATAAACCTGAGTTCTCCAACTCTCTGCTTGTGGTGCTTGGTTTCTCAAGTACTGGTTTCTACAACAGTTAGAGATGGGACTGATAGCCACAATTCTTTGGCACTCTTTCCCTTGAGAGGTAGGATTTATTTCCTCTATGAAGAAATATGAGGTTGGTCTGTGACTTCTTAAGCTAATAGAATATGATGGAAGTGGTGTTAATTCTGTTTATGGGTTTTTTTCTTTCAATGACTAACAGCTTTTGCCTTAGTCTGTTGCCCCCCTGTGTCCTTGCATTATGCCTGCTGGCGAAGCTCAGGGTAATTACAAGGAGAAAGTGGAAGAAGAGAGAAAAAAGGGAAAAATTTTTATCAGTTTGCAGCTATTCCATGTCCAGCTGTTATAAGGAGAAACTTGAGAGAGAAACACAGGAAAAATTTTATTGGGTCCTAATTATTCCATGTCCAATTGTTCAAGTTAACTTAACCGAGAGGCCCCAGACTTGCTTTAGCAGAGTCAACTCTTGCTGTTTTCTGGCCCATGGAATAATGCAATTTAATGAAACAAGTGGTTTTAAACCAGTAAATTTTGGAGTACTATTGTGTTATCAGTCAGTTCAGTTGCTAGGTCATGTCCGAATCTTTGCAATCCCATGGACTGCAACATGCCAGGCTTCCCAGTCCATCATCAACTCCCAGAGCCTACTCAAGCTCATGTCCATTGAGTCAGTGATGTCATTTAACCATCTCATTCTCTGTTGGCCCCTTCTACTCCTGCCTTCAATCTTTGCCAGCATCAGGGTCTTTTCCAATGAGTTAGTTCTTCGTATCAGTTGGCCAAAGTATTGAGCTTCAGCTTTCGCATCAGTCCTTCCAAAGAACACCCAGGACTGATCTCATTTAGGATGGACTGGTTGGATCTCCTTGCAGTCCAAGGGACTCTCAAGAGTCTTCTCCAACACCACAGTTCAAAAGCATCAATTCTTTGGCACTCAGCTTTCTTTACAATCCAACTCTCACATCCATACATGACTACTGAAAAACCATAGCTTTGACTAGATAGACCTTTGTTGGCAGAGTAATGTTTCTGCTTTTTAATATGCTATCTAGGTTGGCCATAGCTGATCTTCCAAGGAGCAAAGGTCTTTTAATTTCATGGGTGCAGTCACCATCTGCAGTGATTTTGGAGCCCCACCCCCAAATAAAGTGTCTCACTGTTTCCACTGTTTTCCCATCTATTTGCTATGCAGTGGGGGACTAGATGCCATGATCTTAGTTTCCTGAATGTTGAATTTTGAGCCAACTTTTTCACTCTCTTCTTTCACTTTCTTCAAGAGGCTCTTTAGTTCCTTTTGTTTTATGCAGCAATATAAAGTCAGAGCTCTGTTGTTCTTCTGTAGTTCATAACGTCCATTCAGACTGGATTATAGAACAAATTACAACTGACCAAAAGCTAGTCTGAGATAGTTCCAGTTGGAATATACCTTATCCACACATGCCTTCTCTCATCTATAGACCTGAATTGATGGGTTAAAGAAGACTGAGCAAGAAGATAGAAGTAGTGCAAGCATGAAATCAGAACCAAGTTATTTTGGTATGCAAAAGCAAAAGCAGGAGCTTTGAATGGTCAATCCAACAGTTCAAAATAACTTTTGTAGTCTTGCCTATGTGTATATCTATGCTCAGTCACTTCAGTCGTATATGACTCTTTGCAACTCCATGGACTGTAAGCGACCAGGCTCCTCTGTCCATGGGATTTTCCAGGCGACAATATTGGAGTGGGTTGGCGTGCCCTCCTCCGGGGGGCATCTTCCTGACCCAGGAATTGAACCCACGTCTCTGGCATCTCCTGCATTGAAGGCAGGGCGTTTACCCACTGAACCACCTGGGAGGCCCCATGTGTGTATCTGAATAGTTATAAATGCTGATACCCTATCAATGGGCTAACAGCCACTCCTAGATACTGAGACACCAAGGAACATACTGCGTCTTTACTATTAGCTGCAGAAACATCTCGGAAATTATGTCCTCATTGGTTTTACTTAGTATAAAGTTGTTGCCAAGTAAGGGGAAGAAGGAGGAGGAATGGAAACCTACTCTACTATTCTTGCCTGGAGAATTCCAAGGAGTGAGGAGCCTGGCAGGCTACAGTCCATGAAGTAGCAAAGAGTTGTGACTGAACATGAGTACAAGGGAAAGAAAACTAATTTTGTTTATTCTTACTATTTCCCCTGTATTACATCATATTACAGTGCATTATAGTTTGTTGAAATAGAGTAGGAAAACAAAACAAAAAAAGAGGGGGAATTCTATAAATCAACATTTTCCATGACCAGAAATTGAATGAAAAAAATAAGCCACAAATAAGGAAAAGATATTCTTGAGATGCTTTTTCAACCTGCCTCCATTTTAAATAACATTTCACAGTAATCATTGACAGTTTGGCCAATGGCTTCCCAAAATCCCTGAAAATAGCGTTTCCCAAACTCCTTAGATGAACCATTGTTTTCTGTTAATTCATGATTCAGTTCAGTTCAGTTGCTCTGTCGTGTCCAACTCTTTGCACACCCATGGACTTCAGCATGCCAGGCCTCCCTGTCCATCACCAACTCCCGGAGTTTACCCAAACTCATGTTCATTGAGTCGGTGATGCCATCCTCTGTCATCTCCTTCTCTTCCCACCTTCAGTCTTTCCCAGCATCAGGGTCTTTTCAAATGAGTCAGCTCTTGGCATCAGGTGGCCAAAGTATTGGAATTTTGGCTTCATTGTAATTCATGATTACAATGTCATTTTCTTTAACTACTATTTTGCTTCTTTGCTTGGATAACAAGAAATCATGACTACCTCTTAAAAATTCCCTTCAATCATGTGAATTAACATTTACTTTTCTAACTGAGTAATTATGCTCCTAAATTAAAATCTTCAAAATCTGAAAGTGTCATAATTTTACTTCTCACATTAAAATGTGCTAATATGGAGGGATCATACAGATTGGCTTAAAACACCCTATCTACACACTACATGGGCAATAGAAGCATATTTCTATAACTAAATTCAGAGAAGAGCTTATTATAATATATAACAAATCAATTTTATCAACTAATATCTCAAAAACAAATTCAGCATTAGGCTTCCATGGCTAGTATTCCATTTGCTCAAATTTCCTTTCTATTACCTAAGAATGTATTGTTGAGCCCTAGACTAGACTTTCCCAGTTATTTTTCCTTTATACTATTCCCACTGTTATATACATATATCAGTTCAGTTCACTTGCTCAGTAGTATCCAACTCTTTGTGACCCCATGGACTGCAACACGCCTGGCTTCCTGTCCATCACCGACTCCCAAAGTTTGCTCAGACTCATGTCCATTGAGTCAGTGATGCCATCCAACCATCTCATTCTCTGTCATCCCCTTCTTCTCCTGCTTTCAATCTTTCCCAGCATCAAGGTCTTTTCCAATAAGTCAGTTCTTCGCATCAAGTGGCCACAGTATTGGAGTTTCAACTTTAGCATCGGTCCTTACAATAAGTATTCAATGAATATTCCTTTAGGATTGACTAGTTTGATCTCCTTGCAGTCCAAGGGGCCCTCAAGAGTCTTCTCCAACACCACAGTTCAAAAGCATCAATTCTTTAGGACTCGGCTTTCTTTATGGTCCAGTTTTCACATCCATTCATGACTACTGGAAAACCCATAGCTTTGACTAGACAGATCTTTGTTGGCAAAGTAACATATATGGCAAGCAATTTTGAGTACAGTATTATTTCACATCTCAACTGTCTCATTGCTTGTTTATTTATACCTCTAAGAGTTCTCTAGACTTCCTCAAGTCAGGGCCTCCTTCTGATCACCCTCTTCAAGGCCCCCTTTACTTCCTTATTCCTCAAAGTATAAATCAGTGGATTTAGTACAGGAGAGACCACACTGTACATAATGGCAACAGTCCGGTCCTGGTCCATGGAGCTACCTGAGGCAGGACGAATGTAAATGAAAAACAGGACCAAATAAAAGAACCACTACCATGAAGTGGGAGGCACAAGTAGGCAGTGCTTTACGAAGCATTCTGCAAGAATGAGTCTTGAGGAAAAGATAGACAATAATGTAGAAATAGGAGAGAAGGGTTAGAAAGAATGAGCCCATGGCAATGATCTCTGTGACAGTATGAAGTAGCCACCATTGAGCTCAGTGTTCCCACAGGCCAGCTTGAGCAATGGCTTAACATCACAGAAGAAGTGATGGATGTGGTTGGGACCATAGAAGTTTAAACGAGATGTCATTACTGAGTGCAGCAAGGCATGGAAAAACCCAATGATCCAGACAGTGACAGCCATCTGGGTACAGACCTGATGATTCATGATAAGAGTGTAACGAAGTGGCTTGCAGATAGCTACATAGCGATCAAAGGCCATCACAGCCAACAACATGACCTCTGTGCTGCCCAGGAAGTGGAAGAAATGAAGCTGGCTTATGCATCCCAAGAAAGAAATTGCTTTGTGTGTTGACAGAAGGTTTTCCAGCATCTTTGGCAGAGTCACCGTGGAATAGCCTATATCTAGACATGACAGGTTTCCCAGGAAAAAATACATAGGAGAATGAAGTCTTGGATCAGAGATGACAACCATCAGGATGGCTCCATTTCCAGCCAAACTGAGAAAGTAAATTATAAGAATAATAACAAAGAGAAAAGACTGCAGTTCCTGGATGTCTGTTATTCCCAAGAGAAGAAATTCAGTGATTGAAGTTTGGTTCAGCATCACTTTAAAAAAGACAAGATAATAGAGGAATATGAGAACCAGTCCTTCCAGCCCAGGATTTCTTGCTGAGACAAATGTTTTAAGGAGTAGTGTTACTGTTCTATACAATCCAAAATCAGAGGTGGTGCCATATTTGGACTATTAGATTATTAAATACTAAAGCCACTTATCACTTATGGTCTATAAGTCAAACATTTATTTTCTTTACAAGCTTTGCCATTAGTGTGTTTTTTTTTTTTTTTTCGCCCAGTAATTCAGAGTATATTGCAGCCTGCTATGTTCTCTGGTTGGGAACTTCTACAATCTTGCACAGCTTTTCTTTTATGTTCCTAGGTTAACTCTTTTAAGTGTTCCACCACACTACTGTCTCTATACCTAAAAAGCTACTGTAAATATTTTAAATTTTAAACAGTTGACAGGGATGAAGACATTACAACTGCAAATTTGTTTTTAAAAAACAAAAATGCTCTTTCAAATAATAGTAATAACTTTTCCTCCTCTTAGAATGTTAGTGGAGCTAGTGGTGCTCTTATACTGATCTCTTTCTGACTCTCACATTTGGAAAAGTCATAAAACCTTGCTGGGGTAAGAAATGTGCTGTGCTGTACTTAGTCCCTCAGTCGTATCTGGACTCTTTGTGACCCCATGGACTGTAGCCCACCACACTCCTACGTCCATGGGGATTCTCCAGGCAAAAATGCTGGCGTGGGTTGCCATGTCCTCCTCCAGGGATCTTCCCAACCCAGGAATTGAACCGGGGACTCCTGCCTTGCAGGCAGATTCTTCACCAGCTGAGTACCAGGGAAGTCCCAGCTAAGAAATAAGACCACATTAATCAGACATTAGCCAGAGGTACATTTGAAATTTTACTACTGCCGCTTTATGTGACAGTGAGCTTAGTTTTTTCCTACAATCTGAGGAAATATAAATTTATATGTAAATATAAATTTTCTCAAAACAGGATCCCCAAATTATTCCTTTGATGACAAATGTTATTATGCTTCTTCTCTCTAGTTGCCCTGGGACTCTCTTTCATTTCCCAAATTGCCAAATCCCTGGATAAGAAAAATTCTTCCTCAAATGAGCTCGCTAGTTCCTTATTTTACCTTACACTGACCTCTCTTTGAAGTATGTATAAGTTCAACCCTCTTAAAATCTTATGTTTTCTGAATGATCTGCTTTCTGAAGTTCCATTTTCATTTTGTCTGCAATAAATATGCTCTTCAAATATTAAGGAATATTCTACCTTAAGTGTGATTTACCTTCTTCATTTCTAGTTCTGTTGCAGGAAGGGGGACCCCTTCCAGGGCCCAAAACTGGGCTCTTGTCTAACACTCAGAAATGAATTGTCTGAGGAGACACATGTGCTGACAAAGCAAGAGATTTTGTTGGGAAAGGGCACCTGGCTGGAGAGCAGCAGGGTAAGGAACCCAGGAGAACAGCTCTGCCACGTGGCTCTGCAGTCTCAGGTTTTATGATGATGGGATTAGTTTCTGGGTTGTCTTTAGCCAGTCATTCTGACTCAGAGTCCTTCTTGGTGGTGTACACCTTGTTCAGCCAAGATGGATGCCAGTGAGAAGGATTCTGGGAGGTGGTCGGAAATGTGGTGTCTCCTTTGACCTTTCCCGAACTCTTCCAGTTGGTGGAGGCTTATTAGTTCCGTGTTCCTTATCAGGACCTCCTGGCGTAAAACAGCTCACGCAGATGGTTACTATGGTGCCTGGCCAGGGTGAGCGGCTTCAGTCAGCATGCTTCCCTAACAGTTCTGCCAGTGTGTCACTGGCCAAGTCTATGTGCTTTATATCAACTCTCTCCCAGACTGTCACAAATTTCTCACTTGAAAATTCTGTTTTCTCTTTTGACTTTTCTATTAAATACAATTCCTGTTTTCTACTACAGGAAAGCATTAATTTTAATTTCATTTGTGGGACTGAAGTCTTTTCTTTAGTGAAGGGTAAAACTCTTAAGGAATTGTAAGGAAATTAGCTGTAGTGAAGCTTTGATATTTGACAAAATTTGCCCTATTTACTGAAAGGCAGGAAACTTTTTGAATCTTTTTTTCCTCTATTATTTACAAAGTTTATTGTTTTCCTTCATGTACGGACAAAAGTAGATATAACTACATAAAATTGCTCCCTCTTTGTTCCTTTTATTTGCTGATGTAATGAATTAACCCTTGCATATTAGGAGGGAAGAAGCAAAGGTGGGTAGAAAACTTATAGATATGAAAGCACTGAGGAAAAAGTAAGAGCTGTAAGGAAATTTGAAGAGAGATGCAGATATTGGAGAGGTGGATAGTTCAATTTTGAGAAATAACTGAGAGCAAAAGAAAATGATTCGACTAGAGTAAAAAATGAATGGACTGGGGAAACACTTTGAGGGAAATCATAGAGTTTTAGGTTTATCTCTGAAGGAAAAATTGAGAAAATTATCTGATCTCTACACATCTTCAAAAAGGGCTATTTCAAATAACTCAGTAGATTTTCTGATAGCCATGTATATTTTGCATATTTAAATAATTTTCTCATCACTGTTTAAAATAAAAATGATATGCCAAATATCATCTTGGTTTTCTGACCAACCTCAAAAATATTATCAAAAATTATTCTGGGAATAAACACAACACAACACAGCACACACACACACACCTTTCCTAATTTCTGAAGAAAATTAACAATTAGGTCCTCTGTTCTAAATTATTTCTTTCACTATTTAGTCATTAAAGATTCAATCTGAAGAATGTCTAGAGATCAGGAGCATTGAATGAGGTATGTGCCATGGCAATACAACTGTGGGGGAGTGAAATGCTTTCATAATCCACAAACACAATGAGGAGTCCATCATAAGACAGGAAATCAGCTCTTAACACTGGGTATTTAATTTTCATACTAGCAAGCAGACAGATCACTTACTAAGAGATAGAAAATATGGGCAACTTCCCAGTCTATCTTTTATTTTATCATCTTACCTGATTGAGTATTTAGGTTCATAGGTAAGAAAGCTTTTTGGGTTGACAGTCTTAATGATAATAAACAGTAGAAAAATATTTGAAAGGATGGTTCTTGCTGAGATTGTAATATAAGCTCTTTATTTTGAGATGTTGTTTCTTCCCTTTTTGAAAATTTGCCTGCCTTTTGGATATTTCTACACAAGAAAATCCTAGGGAGAATGTCTCCTGGGTACCGAGAAGAATTGCTGTAAGAAGAAACAGAATGTTTTTCACACATACAACATGATGAGGTAAGCTGGGGGAATTCTTTTCTTTAGTTCCCTTTTTTTTTTTCATTCTTTCTATTTTCTTTACTGCTTTTGTCCCTTCATTTCAGAATTATAGACAGCAGTGGGATTTCAGTAGCTATTCAATGTCCCTTCATTTCCTAGGACAGAGGTATAAATTCACTTTTTCAGTTTGGAAATTATCTTGGAAATACTCTTTGGTATATATGATGAAAAGAAAATTGGTAATATGAGTTAAGGAATGGGAATCACATTAGCATCATGGTAGAATGAGATGCTCCTTGTATCTCTCCCCTTCAACTTATAACCAGTAAAACACCTGCAGCTTAACAAGGTGCCTCTGCCAAACACACCAGGATGTCAGAGAATTCCACACATCTTTTCGTCTAAAAGAGGGTGTACTGGAACCCATAAAGGAGGCAAAATTGAGGAAAAACAGAAATGGTGCCTACAGTCCCAGCATACCCCTTGCCCACTGGCCATAGCAGCTAATCACAAAGCCCCAGGGAACCCAATAGTAGCAGGTGGTGCCGATGACTCTGACTTTCCAACCACAGGGGCACTCAGAGCCAAAGTAAATGGGCATCAAAAGTGAGGTCTGTGACCCCACCCCTCCAGCTGTGGAGGTATCCATGACTTGGGCCCCCAACCCCCAACGATAGTGGCAGCTTCCACATATGCCACAGCACTGGACATGACAGAAGCACCAGTGACCCCAATGCCACCTTGATAACACATGGGCGATAATGAATGGGAAAGGAAATGAACCTAATTTTTACCCATTGTGAGTCAGGGACAATATCCTTTATCCATCTTTCTATCCATTTTTCATTTTTGTTGCTTTTCAGGAGTGCCTTGCTATGTAATATGTTGCAAATATTATATAAAGATAATATTTATTGTGTATTCATTTTATGTGTAAGTTACTGTTCTGAGTTCTTTACCTGTGTCAGATTATTTAATTTTTACAAAAGCCCAATGAGGAAGATATTAAAATCATGGAGCACAAAAACCCAAGGCTTGAAGGATTTTAACAAATTTCCAAACTTATACCAATACATTGTGAAACTAGGATTCAAAGTGAATCACAAAAAAATCGAATACTTTAAAATATTACCCATTCTTGGTTCCAGATCAAGATGGTGGAGTAGGAAGTTCCTGAATTCACCTCCTCCCATGAACACACCAAAACTACAACTGTATATAAGACAGTTATCTCTGAAAACAGATCAAAGACTAGCAGAACAGATTTTATACAACTAAAGAAATAACTGAAAGGCCATATCAAGATGTATATGAGAGGCAGAGATGTGGTCTAGTCAGAAACCACACCTTGGGGTGGCAACCAACAGCCAAGTGGGCTACCACAACCTCAGAGGTCCCCCTTGGTAGGCTAGCCGTGAACTGCATGCACGTGCAGTTGCTTCAGCTATGTCCGACTTTTTGAAAACCTATGAATTGTAGCCTCCTAGGCTTCGCTGTCCATGGGATTCTCCACTCAAGAATACTGAAGCATGCCCTCCTCCAGGGGACCTTCCCAACCCCGGGATCAATCCCTGGTCTCCCACATTAGCGGCAGATTCTTTACCATCTGGAGGCACAAGGGAAGCCTGAGAATACTGGAGTGGGTAGCCTATCCCTTTTCCTGGAGATCTTCCCCGACTCAAGGATTGAACCGGGGTCTCCTGCATTGCAGGCAGATTCTTTACCAGCTGAGCTATCAGGAAGTGAAGTCACTCAGTTGTGTCCGACTCTTTGCGACCCCATGGACTGTAGCCTACTGGGCTCCTCTGTCCATGGGATTTTCCAGACAAGAGTACTGGAGTGGGTTACATTTCCTTCTCCAGAGGATCTTCCCGACCCAGGGATTGAACCCAGGTCTCCCTCAGTGTAGGCAGGCGCTTTACGGTCTGAGTCACAAGTCTGCAAATATTAAGCCCGCCTTCCCTGTTTTGCAAATAAGATCATCTATACTATTTTTCTAGAAGACCTGAATGGGAAGGAAGTCCAAAAAGAGGGGATATATGTTTATGTGTATATATGACTGATTCATTTTGCTGTAAAGCAACTCTACTCCTATAAAAATTAATTTAAAAAGAAAAAAGACCAAGTTGAACTAAGGATAAGATACAAACACTGTATGTTGAAAATTAACATTTTTTCCTCAGATAAATCTAAAAATTTTAGTCTCTCCTTTAAATTAATTTTGTTATTTATTGGTTAATTTTTACTTGACCATTAAAAATACTGAGTATGAAAGAGTAAAATAATTTCTGAGATAAGTGTGTTACCTAGAAGTCAATTTTGTTGTCTACATGGCTTTTGTCCTTACCTATAAGTTTTGTCTTTATTTTTCTTTCTCATGCCCTAAATTTTGGTGTCAACAAAAATTTGATATTTGGATCTTTGTTTTTTTAATTTCATGCTATGTAATCTACATTAGTTTCATCAGTCAAATGTTATCTTCTTCCACATAACATGAATTGTTATTATCTAACTCTTGAGTATCAGTTTAATATATTTAAACATTCTTTAGAGATTTCTGCTTGAAAAATAATACTACTAATAAGAGCTAACATTTGTTCAGCACTTTGTGATAATCACTGTGCTCATGTTTTAAACATATTTTTCATTTAATCTCAGTGCCCTGATAGACCAGAAAACATGAGTCGTTTAAAATTCATTTCTTTGCCAAAATAAGCTTTTTCTCTGAATGCCTTTTTACGTTTCTCACCCAAGCTTTAACCTTTAGCTCTTTTTAATTTTTCTTTCCCCTTTGGCTGAAAAATAAACATGACCATAAAATGTACCTATTTTTTTCTCCACAGTAATTTTGATTTTTATCCTTTTCTTTCCTTTTAGTATCATCACTTAGACCTCACAATAAATCTTTCTTAACTTCACAACTGTATCATTGCATTAACTTCCAAATGATTTCTTTTCTTTTCTTTTTTTTTGCCTCTAGAATTTATATTTAGGAAAAATTTGCATAGAATCCTTGGGTTAATATTCTATTGTTGTGTTCCCCCCTACCCCCATCACTCTTTTCATTTAAACTCTTAACTGATTCCCAGCTGCTTAGAAGACAAGCCATAATTTCTTAACCTGAAATTTTTTTTTTAAATTTTTTATTTTTATTTTTTAATACTTTATTCTACGTTTCAATACTGTATTGGTTTTGCCATACATTGACATGAATCAGCCACAGGTGTACACGATCTCCCAATGCCGAAGCCCCTCCCACCTCCCACCCCATATTATCTCTCTGGATCATCCCGCGCACCAGGCCCAAGCATCCTGTATCCTGTACTGAACATAGACTGGCGCTTCGTTTCTTACATGATAGTATACATGTTTCAATGCCATTCTCCCAAATCATCCCACCCTCTCCCTCTCCCTCAGAGGCCAAAAGTCTGTTCTATACCTCTGTGTCTCTTTTGTTGTCTCACATACAGGGTCATCCTTACTATCTTTCTAAATTCCATATATATGTGTCAGTATACTGTATTGGTGTTTTTCTTTCTGGCTTACTTCACTCTGTATAATCGGCTCCAGTTTCATCTGTCTCATTAGAACTGATTCAAATTTATTCTTTTTAAGGGCTGAGTAATATTCCATTGTGTATATGTACCACAGCTTTCTTACCCATTCATCTGCTGATGGACATCTAGGTTGTTTCCATGTCCTGGCTATTATAAACAATGCTGCAATGAACATTGGGGTATATGTGTCTCTTTCAATTCTGGTTTCCTCAGTGTGTATGCCCAGCAGTGGGATTGCTGGGTCATAAGGCAGTTCTATTTGCAATTTTTTAAGGAATCTCCACACTGTTTTCCATAATGGCTGTACTAGTTTGCATTCCCACCAGCAGGGTAAGAGGGTTCCCTTTTCTCCACATCCTCTCCAGCATTTATTGCTTGAGACTTTTGGATCGCAGCCATTCTGACTGGTGTGAAATGGTACCTCATTGTGGTCTTGATTTGCATTTCTCTGATAATGAGTGATGTTGAGCATCTTTTCATGTGTTTGTTAGCCATCCATATGTCTTCTTTGGAGAAATGCCTATTTAGTTCTTTGGCCCGTTCTTTGATTGGATAGTTTATTTTTCTGGAGTTGAGCTGCATAAGTTGTTTGTATATTTTTGAGATGAGTTGTTTGTCAGTTGTTTCATTTGCTATTGTTTTCTCCCATTCAGAAGGCTGTCTTTTCACCTTACTTATAGTTTCCTTTGTTGTGCAGAAGCTTTTAATTTTAATTAGATTCTATTTGTTTACTTTTGCTTTTATTTCCAGTATACTGGGAGGTGGATCATAGAGGATCCTGCTGTGATTTTTGTCGGAGAGTGTTTTGCCTATGTTCTCCTCTACGAGTTTTATAGTTTCTGGTCTTACATTTAGATTTTTAATCCATTTTGAGTTTATTTGTGTGTGTGGTGTTAGAAAGTGATCGAGCTTCATTCTTTTCAAGTGGTTGACCAGTTTTCCCAGCACTACTTGTTAAAGAGATTGTCTTTACTCCATTGTATATTCTTGCCTCCTTTGTCGAAGATAAGGTGTCCATAGATGTGTGGATTTATTTCTGGGCTTTCTATTTTGTTCCATTGATCTATATTTCTGTCTTTGTGCCAGTACCATACTGTCTTAATGACTGTGGCTTTGTAGTAGAGCCTGAAGTCAGGCAAGTTGATTCCTCCAGTTCCATTCTTCTTTCTCAAGATTGCTTTTGCTATTCAAGGTTTTTGTATTTCCATACAACTCTTGAGATTATTTGTTCTAGTTCTGTAAAAATACCGCTGGTAGCTTGATAGGGATTGATTGAATCTGTAGATTGCTTTGGGTAGTATACTCATTTTCACTATATTGACTCTTCCAATCCATGAACATGGTATATTTCTCCATCTATTAGTGTCCTCTTTGATTTCTTTCATCAGTGTTTTATTGTTTTCAATATATAGGCCTTTAGTTTCTTTAGGTAGGTATATTCCTAAGTATTTTATTCTTTTTGTTGCAATGGTGAATGGAATTGTTTCCTTAACTTCTTTTTCTACTTTCTCATTATTAGTGTATAGGAATGCAAGGGATATCTGAGTGCTGATTTTATATCCTGCAACTTTACTATATTCATTGATTAGCTCTAGTAGTTTTCTGGTCGAGTCTTTAGGATTTTCTATGTAGTGGATCATGTTGTCTGCAAACAGTGAGAGTTTTATTCTTCTTTTCCAATTTGGATTCCTTTTATTTCTTTTTCTGCCCTGATTGCTGTGGCCAAAACTTCCAGAACTATATTGACTAGTAGTGGTGAAAGTGGGCACCCTTGTCTTGTTCCTGACTTTAGGGGAAATGCTTTCAATTTTTCACCATTGAGGATAACGTTTGCTGTGGGTTTGTCATGTATAGCTTTTATTATGTTGAGGTAAATTCCTTCTATTCCTGCTTTCTAGAGAGTTTTTATTATAAATGGATGTTGAATTTTGTCAAAGGCCTTCTCTGCATCTATTGAGATAATCATATGATTTTTATTTTTCAATTTGTTAATGTGGTGAATTACAATGATTGATTTGTGGATACTGAAGAATCCTTGCATCCCTGGGATAAAGCCCACTTGGTCATGGTGTATGGTCTTTTTAATGTGTTGTTGGATTCTGATTGCTAGAATTTTGTTAAGGATTTTTGCAACTATGTTCTTCAGTGATATTGGCCTGTAGTTTTCTTTTTTGTGGCGTCTTTGTCAGGTTTTGGTATTAGGGTGATGGTGGCCTCATAGAATGAGTTTGGCAGTTTACCTTTCTTTGCAATTTTCTGGAATAGTTTCAGTAAGATAGGTGTTAGCTCTCTTGAAATTTTTGGTAGAATTCAGCTGTGAAGCCGTGTGGACCAGGGCTTTTGTTTGCTGGAAGATTCTGATTACAGTTTCAATTTCCATGCTTGTGATGGCTCTGTTAAGATATTCTATTTCTTCCTGGTTCAGGTTTTGAAAGTTGTACTTTTCTAAGAATTTGTCCATTTCTTCCAAGTTGTCAATTTTATTGGCATATAATTGCTGATAGTAGTCTCTTATGATTCTTTGTATTTCTGTGTTGTCTGTTGTGATCTCTCCATTTTCATTTCTAATTTTATTGATTTGATTTTTTTCTCTTTGTTTCTTGATGAGTCTGGCTAATGCTTTGTCAATTTTATTTATCCTTTCAAAGAACCAGCTTTTTGCTTTGGTCTCTTTTGTTTCTTTTGCATTTATTTCTGTCCTAATTTTTAAGATTTCTTTCCTTCTACTAACTCTGGGGTTCTCTATTTCTTCCTTTTCTAGTTGCTTCAGGTGTAGAGTTAGGTTATTTATTTGGCTTTTTTCTTGTTTCCTGAGGAATGCCTGTATTGCTATGAACTTTCCTCTTAGGGCTGCTTTTATAGTGTCCCACAGGTTTTGTGTAGTTGTGTTTTCATTTTCATTCATTTCTATGCATATTTTGATTTCTTTTTTATTTCTTCTGTGATTTGTTGATTATTCAGAAGGGTGTTGTTCAGCCTCCAAATGTTGGAATTTTTAATAGTTTTTCTCCTGTAATTGAGATCTAACCTTAGTGCATTATGGTCAGAGAAGATGCTTGGAATAATTTCGATTTTTTGAATTTATCAAGGTTAGATTTATGACCCAGGATGTGATCTATCCCGGACAAGTTTCCGTGTGCACTTGAGAAAAAGGTGAAATTCATTGTTTTGGGGTGAAATGTCCTATAGATATCAATTAGGTCTAACTGGTCTATTGTATCATTTAAAGTTTGCGTTTCTTTGTTAATTTTCTGCTTAGTTGATCTGTCCATAGGTGTGAGTGGGGTATTAAAATCTCCCACTATTATTGTGTTATTATTAATTTCCCCTTTCATGCTTGTTAGCATTTGTCTTATATATTGCGGCGCTCCTATGTTGGGTGCATATATATTTATAATTGTTATATCTTCTTCTTGGATTGATCCTTTAATCAATATGTAGTGGCCTTCTTTGTCCCTTTTCACAGCCTTTGTTTTAAAGTCTATTTTATCGGATATGAATATTGCTACTCCTGCTTTCTTTTGGTCTCTATTTGCATGGAATATCGTTTTCCAGCCCTTCACTTTCAGTCTGTATGTGTCCATTGTTTTGAGGTGTGTCTCTTGTAGGCAGCATATATAGGGATCTTGTTTTTGTATCCATTCAGCCAGTCTTTGCCTTTTGGTTGGGGCATTCAACCCATTTATATTTAAGGTGATTATTGATAAGTATGCTCCTGTTGCCATTTACTTTATTGTTTTGGTTGGGTTTATACACCCTTTTTGTGTTTCCTGTCTAAAATCTATCCTTTAGTATTTGTTGGAGAGCTGGTTTGGTGGTGCTGAATTCTCTCAGCTTTTGCTTGTCTGTAAAGCTTTTGATTTTTCCTTCATATTTGAATGAGATCCTTGCTGGGTACAGTAGTCTTGGCTGAAGGTTATTATCTTTCATCACTTTAAGTATGTCTTACCATTCCCTCCTGGCCTGAAGAGTTTCTACTGAGAGATCTGCAGTTATTCTTATGGCGATCCCCTTGTGTGTTATTTGTTGCTTTTCCCTTGCTGCTTTTAATGTTTGTTCTTTGTGTTTGGTCTTTGTTAATTTGATTAATATATGTCTTGGGGTGTTTCACCTTAGGTTTATCCTGTTTGGCACTCTCTGGGTTTCTTGGACTTGAGTGATTATTTCCTTCCCCATTTTAGGGAAGTTTTCAACTATT
The DNA here is from genome assembly GCA_917880005.1 of Nanger dama. Lineage (NCBI taxonomy): Eukaryota > Metazoa > Chordata > Mammalia > Artiodactyla > Bovidae > Nanger > Nanger dama. Next base: position 2,612,399 of record CAKJTW010000032.1, read on the forward strand.
ATCTCCTCAAGTATTTTCTCATGGTCTTTCTTTTTTGTCTTCTTCTTCTGGGACTCCTATAGTTCGAATGTTGGAGCGTTTCATATTGTCCTGGAGGTCTCTGAGGTTGTCCTCATTTCTTTTAATTCGTTTTTCCTTTTCCTCGCTGATTCATTTATCTACTATTCTATCTTCTATTTCACTAATCCTATCTTCTGCCTCTGTTATTCTACTATTTGTTACCTCCAGTGTGTTTCTGAACTCATTTATTGCATTATTCATTATATGTTGACTCTTTTTTATTTCTTCTAGGTCCTTGTTCAACCTTTCTTGCATCTTCTCAGTCCTTGACTCCAGGCTATTTACCTGTGACTCCATTTTGATTTCAAGATTTTGTATCATTTTCATTATCAATATTCAGAATTCTTTCTCAGGTAGATTCCCTATCTCTTCCTCTTTTGTTTGGTTTGGTGGGCATGTCTCCTGTTCCTTTACCTGCTGGATATTCCTCTGTCTCTTCATCTTGGTTATATTGCTGCGTTTGGGGTGGCCTTTCTATATTCTGGGAATTTGTGGAGTTTTCATTATTATTGCGCTTCCTCACTGTGTGTGGGGTTGTATCAGTGGCTTGTCAAGGTTTCTTGATTAGGGAGGCTTGTGTTGGAGTTCTGGTGGGTGGAGCTTGATTTCTTCTCTCTGGAGTGCTGTGAAGTGTCTAGTAATGGGTTATGAGACGTCAGTGGTTTTGGAGTATTTTGAGCTGCCTGTATATTGAAGCTCAGGAGCTTGTTCTTGTGTTGCTGGAGAATTTGCGTGGTATGTCTTGCTCTGGAACTTGTTGGCCCTTGGGTGGCGCTTGATTTCAGTGTAAGTATGAAGGCGTTTGATGAGCTCCTATTGGATAATGTTCCCTGTATTCAAGAATTCTCTGATGATCTCAGGATTTGGACTTAAGCCTCCTGATTCTGGTTTTCAGATTTATTTTTACAATAGCCTCATGACTTCTCCATCTATACAACACTGATGTTAAAACATCTAGGTTAAAGATGATAGGTTTCTCCATCTTGAGGGTCACCCCTAGAGGATCACTGAGTTAGTTGGAGGAGAGAAGAGGGAGGGGATAGTTAGAGGTGACTGGGGTGGGATGAGGTGGAATCAAAAGAGGAGAGAACAAGCTAGCCCGTAACCACTTTCTTGTGTGCGCTCCACAGTCTGGACTGCTCAGAGGTGTTCACGGAGTTATACAGGGAAGAGGAGAGGGAGGAAGTAGACAGAGGTGGCCAGGAGGATAAAAGAGGGAGATGAAAAGGAGGGAGACAGATCTGGCCAGTAACCAGTTCCCTGAGTGTTCTCCACCTTCTGGAGCACACAAAGATTCACAGAGTTGGGTAGAGAAGAGGCGGGGGAGGGGAGGAGACAGTGGCCACCTGGTGGAGAAAAGAGAGATTCCAAAGGTGGAGAGAGTGGTCAAGCCAGTAGTCTCGCACTCATGTAAAACTGGGTACTGAAGATTAGGTTTTTAAATGTACAAAATTGGCAACAAATACCAAAATGCAAAGATTAAAAATCTGGAGTAGTGATTGGATTTTCAAAATTAAAATATTAAAGAAAGGAAGAAGGAGGAGAAAAAAAGAGAAAAAGAAAAAAAAGCCACCAGAATTATTAAAAGTCAACACCCTCCACCACAAAAAGACTATGTACGGCGTTTGCTTTAAAAATAGATTTTTTTTTGAAAAGCAAGAATAGGTTATAAAAATAATAAATAGAGATAGAGGGGACTTAAAAATTTAAGAAAGTTAAAAAAGAAGATTAAAAGAAAAGAAAAAAATTTTTTTAATTAAAAAATTATTAAAAAGGAAAGAAACAAAAAAATCACACTTCCACATCACCCCCCCCCAAAAAAAAAATTGATCAGAAAAGTAATAAAGGTATATCTGGCACTTTCTCTGGTGTTGTGGGCTGTGTGGGGTCGCTACCAAGGCAGTTCTGTCTGTTTGACTTCCTCTGTTTGCTAGTCTCTTCCATGTATGATTTCCGTCTTGACACAGGGAGGGCAGTGATGGACTCTACACTGGGCTTGCCCCTGCTCGTGGCGCACACCGCTCAGGCTCTATGTTGCCTCGCTGGATAACCGTCTGAGGGCTGCCCTAGGCTTCATGCACCTCCCCGGTCTAAGCCACTCTTGCTCGGCGCTCAGTAAGCCCTCCGAGGTGCAGATTTGGTTGGGCCTGCACTTTGTGCCCTTCCCAGGTCCGAGTAGCTAGGGAGTTTGGCGAGTGCAACTGCTGTGAATTCTGGCCTTTCCGTGCTGCTCAGTTTTCTGGGAGTACCCCTGGGGCTCCTTCTCAGGCAGATGATGACTGTCCAGAGCCCCCAGAAGTCTTAATTAGCAAAGAAACCTGCTTGCAATTTGGTAGGTAATGTCTCTCTTGAGCTGCAATTGCCCCCTTCCAGCACTTAAGGCTCTGGCTGCCTGTCACCAGAGGGGGATGGTCTGCAGCCAGCTATTTCGGATCCATCCTTTGTTCTGTGCGTGGTCCGGTCCTGTCGGTGTCTTACATTTGAGCGTTTCGCGTGGTAGCTATCCCACAGTCTGGTTTGCTAGCCCAAGCTAGTTCGTTCTGGCCATGCGCCGGGCGTTATGACCCGGTTCAGCCTGTGTCTCCTGAGGCCTGATTCTTAGAAAGCACTGCCACTTGCGCCTCCCGCTCCTTGCTGTCGAATGCCCACTTGCTAGTGTCGGATGCCTGCATTTGCGCTGCTTATCTGCTGAGGGATTTACTGTTGGGCTCATAATCTGTTGGTTTTAATTATTTGTTTATTTTCCCTTCCTGTTATGTTGCCCTCTGTGCTTCCAAGGCTCACCACAGGCTTGGCTGTAAGAATGTTTCCTGGTGTTTGGAAACCTCTCTTTTAAGAGTCTCTTCCCGGAATGGGATTCCCTATCTGGGATGGAGCTCCTTCCCTACCTCCTTTGTCTTTTTTTCTTCTTTTATATTTATTCCTATCTGTTTTTGAAGCCAATGATCTGCTTTGCTGGATGCCTGATGTCCTCTGCCAGCATTCAGAAGTTGTTTTGTGGAATTTACTCAGCGTTGAAATGTTCTTTCGATGAAGTCGTGAGGGAGAAAGTGGTCTCCCCGTCCTATTTCTCTGCCATCTTTTTCCGCCTCCTCTTAACCTGAAATTTCATCCTTCATGATCTGTATTCATGCAAAGATGGATGAGTATTTACCAGCAAAAGTGAAGATATTTTTAATTTGAAGGTGAGATTAGGCCAGATACCCGAGTGAGAGAAAAAGAGTCTTGGGCTATCATTCTGTGTGATCATGCAGCTGCTGCTAAGTTGCTTCAGTCATGTTCAACTCTGTGCGACCCCATAGACAGCAGCCCACCAGGCTCCCCTGGCCCTGGGATTCTCCAGGCAAGAACACTGGAATGGGTTGCCATTTCCTTCTCCAATGCATGAGAGTGGAAAGTGAAAAGTGAAAGTGAAGTCGCTCAGTCATGTCCGACTCTTAGCGACCCCATGGACTGCAGCCCACCAGGCTCCTCTGTCCATGGGATTTCCCAGGCAAGAGTACTGGAGTGGGGTGCCATTGCCTTCTCCTTGTGTGATCCTAGAAATGTTCAAAACTTATGGGGACCTAAGTTTGTCTTCATTGCCAGTTGGATAGTGGTAGCAAATAAACATGATTGGAACAGGAATGTCTAAGGCTTAAAAGTGCCCTAAGTCAGTCTCTTCTGAGGAGAGCTCTTACGAAATCACCATGAAGGATTACCATTTATCTGAGACTTTTCTATTTTAACTCCCTAAAGCAGCACATCCTGCTTCTGTAACACCCAGAGCATCGGCATTTAATTAGGGATGCTGGGCTCTTGTTAAATGTTTCTAATAGCATAAAAACTCCAGGGACAAGAAGTCTGTCACCCAAGAGCCCATAAAAGAAGCCTCGTACCAGGTTTTGGGAATTTGAATTTGAACATCTATTCTCATGTTCTCTTTTCTATTACAAGTAAGTGTTTTTCTTTTTGTTCTTATTCTCCTCTTCTTCTGCCACCTTTTCCCCACCTCCCTACTTCTTATTTCAGCCTGATTTTTAGATTTACTGTTTTTTCTTCAATCCTCCTTTTTGGAAAACTGTAGAGAATAGTTAGAAAAAGGAAATCAAAGATGTCATGGAGCTTTATCTGTGGGAGACAGTAAGATGTCCATTGCTGGAGTCCAGCTCCAGCAGCCAAGGATTCAACCTGAAGGAGTGGGCCGTGTCAGTGAGAGAAACTGAGGCAGCCTCTCAGCTTTCTTGGACTGCCTGTTTATTTTAAGCTTATGATTCTCTTTTATACTTTTACAAATGTGTTAGGTCAGAGGTTTGATATTTTTAGTTCCCATTGACCAAGATTTATTTTTCTCCAAAAATCATTATTGCCCCTCAAAAGGAGTTCCTTCCTCAGTGATTCTCTTATCTACTTTTTCTCATGTATCCTTGGAATACACTGAAACTCATGCTAATGTCTGGGCTGCATACCACATTCCTCAGTTTATTTCTTATCTTTCTAAGTCCTGTTTGCCCCTAGTATCCTAAGTTCATTATTTCTAAGAAAGGGCTTCTAGCTAGTAGTATCTCTAAAGTCCCTAATTTTTATAAGCTATAGTAGAATATTGTAACATTACAGCAATCCTTAAATCTTTAGCTTCTAACTATTTTAATTATTCCTAAGCCTTAAATTCAGCAAACGCCTTTTCCACAAACACTTTTCTCACAAATAGGCTTCAGATAGGAATCCCTCCCATGGTCTCAAGCTGCAGCCTCTGTGCTCACCCTGGAACACTCTTTTGTAAAAGTCCTTGAACAAATGTCAGTGATTAACTTTATGAATTATTCTTTGAGCACAGCTGCAGCAGGCTTTATGCCTTCTCTTGCTCCTCCCAAGAACAATAAGCACCTTAATAGTTTCTTCAGTCAACTCAGCCAAGGAAAGGAAAACACAAGTCAGAATCACAAAACCTAACTTCTTCATTCCGGGTCAGTGCCTACGGAACAAAGGGAGGGGGTTTAGGGCCATGCTTCTATTTTGTCAGTGATGCCTAACACGGCTCCCGACAGTCCATGCTGTCTCTGGGTGTGTGGGGCAGCTCAAGTGTCTGTAAACTGTGTAGCTTCCTTCAGCAATGTCATTTTTAGCTACAGAAAAGATGCTTGGCTCTCCAAAGTGTTTGATCCATCTGTTCTGCCAATATTGTGAATTCTTTTAATAAGTGACAAGTCATTCAGTCCATGACAGTGAAAAGATAAAAGTCCTACTGGATGATAAAAGAGTTCGGCATGATTTGGCATAAATGACTATTGTCAAATCCATATTATGTGAGAAACAAAGACGAAATATATTTGTTTAGTCTAGAGTCAAAAGTTTCATATAGCAAAGTCCTTCATGAAGAAGAAAGAGCAAACTTTACCTGTGGTTTCAGAATTCAGACCTAAAACCAAATATATGAAATAATATCTATCATTCATTGTTATTTTTATATACTACACACTAGGTTAAGTGCTAAATGCATTACCTCATTTAATGTCACAATTTTATGATGAGAAAGATATCATTATTTTCATTTAGGGAGGAAGAGCTTTATAATTCATTCATGGTCACACAGCTACTAAGTGGGTGGAATAGCTGCATTTTTTTGTGTTCACACAGCTGGTAGGTGTAACCATTCTTCCAGTATTAAAACACAGTGACCAGGGACTTCCCTGATGATCCAGTGGCTAAAAGTCCTTGTTCCCATTGCAGGGGGCCAGGGTTTGATCCCTGGTCAGGGAACTAGATACTACATGCTGCAACTAAAGATCCCACATGCCACAACTAAAACGTGGCTCAGCCGAAAAAAACCCACAATGATCAAAATTGTTTTCTAATACTTGGATTTGTCTAAAGATGAAATAGCCTCCCTTTACAGAGTTTACATCTCCCATCAATACAGTACACAATTTTAGATTGGATTATCACTTTGCAAAATATCAGGCTTCCCTGGTGGCTCAGATGGTAAAGAATGCTGCTGCAATGCCAGAGACTGGGCTCAGTCTCTGGGTTGGGAAGATCCCCTGGAGGAGGGCATGGCAACCCACTCCAGTATTCTTGCCTGGAGAATCCCCATGGACAGAGGAGTGCAGTGGGTGACAGTCTATGGAGTTGCAAAGAGTAAGACATGACAGAGCAACTAAGAACAGCACAGCAAAACATCTGTTATAGGGTATTTCAGTGGCCAGACTAGATGACTTTTAAAGGCTCCTTCCCAATTGGAGCTGGAATTCCCATTCTGTATATTCCATAAGAGATGATCCAAAATATGGCATTGAATTTTCAGCACCAAGTACCATGCTTTAGACTCAGTAATGCTCACTGATTATACAAATAGCCATGGTTAGCCCCGACTTTGATTTCAGTGAAAGAGAGGAGATGGATAGCGGTGGTACAGCAGATAAAAGCCTAAAGAAAAGGTTTTCTCAAGATTTCTACCTTTTTCATGATTTTTCAATTAATATGTACACTGTTATCATTTCTAGAGGATTCACTAATTAAAGGGACATATTCTATTGTAGAGTTTTTCCTTCGCTTATCTGAACACTCTACAAAAACAGCAACAGAGGGTCAAGTAACACCAAACAAACCATTCTCCAAAATGGAGCTTTTCCAAAACAAAAGTTTCTTATTTGTATACTGGATACAATGGTCAGATGACCCACAGAAAGGTTTGTTGTATAAGTGAATTCATATTAAATCTTTCACTTTAATATTGATAGGAATTCTGAAAGCCAGTTTATATTTTACCTTAGTTCTAGTATTGAACTCTTAGGATTACTCTTTCTCTGTCTTCCATTCAGTTCTCCACTGAGACAGAATTCAGCCAAGTACTGCCACCTGTAGACTAACTCATGAGGGATTTTCTTCATGGAAACTTATTTTTCATGATACTGAAATGATGCATGGGAACCAGGAAATTAAATAGAAATAAAATAATTTACATTTACTAAATGTATTTAATTTCATAATTTTTTGAAATAAGACTCTCAGTCTTAATCTCAGTTTTATTAATATTTCCTTGATGTTTGTTCTTTGGGCCTTAAACCAAAACATATTTTTAGGGTATGTTTTGGAAACAGTTTGGCCAACCTAAGAGGAAAAACTATATAATAGAAATAAAACTAAATAATTAGAAATAAAAAGTTACTGATTATTACCATGGATACTATGTTGCTTTCTTACCCATATTGTTTTTTTTACTATTTTTTTATTTTGACAATTTAAAGCATATAATATATACAAAATTTTATCCTGTGTCCAAGAGATCCAAGTTTTAAATTATCCTTTATTTTGTATGGAAATGTTTATAAATTTGATCTTTGTCATAAGTATCTGAGTTGAGTTGAGTTCAGTTCAGTCGCTCAGTCATGTCCGATTCTTCGCGACCCCATGAACTGCAGCATGCCAGGCCTCCCTGTCCATCACCATCTCCCGGAGTTCACTCAGACTCACGTTCATTGAGTCCGTGATCCCATACAGCCATCTCATCCTCTGTCGTCCCTCTTCCTCCTGTCCCCAATCCCTCCCAGCATCAGAGTCTTTTCCAGTGGGTCAACTCTTCTCATGAGGTGGCCAAAGTATTGGAGTTTCAGCTTCAGCTTCCTTCCAAAGAAATCCCAGGTCTGATCTCCTTCAGAATGGACTGGTTGGATCTCCTTGCAGTCCAAGGGACTCTCAAGAGTCTTCTCCAACATTACAGTTCAAAAGCATCAATTTTTCGGTGCTCAGCCTTCTTCACAGTCCAACTCTCACATCCATACATGACCACAGGAAAAACCATAGCCTTGACTAGATGGACCTTAGTTGGCAAAGTAATGTCTCTGCTTTTGAATATACTGTCTAGGTTGGACATAACTTTTCTTCCAAGGACTAAGTTAGAGTAATTCAAAATTTTCATGAATCTGGAAAAAGACAGAAATGGGAAAGGACAATGGGCTAAAGTCTCATCAAAGCCAGTGCTGTCGCAGCAATATTTTACTCAGTGTTTTATTTCAAATTTACTCTTTGAGTTGTAATATGCTATGATCATAGTATACTTAATTTACTGAGATCATTAATTGTGATATCACATTGCCAAAACCATTGATGAGAAATTGATTTTTAAACATTGTTTCTTCATCATTCTAAGCAATCAGAATGGATCACTGGTCAAACTAAAACTGTTAGTTTTACATCATAATACATAAATATTTTTCTGGAATTTTGGAAACAGAGGGTTTATAATAATTTTACATATGACTTAGGGCTTCCCTTGTGGCTCAGCTGGCTGAGCCTGCTGAATCTGCCTGCAATGCAAGAGACCTGGGTTCAATCCCTGGGTTGGAAAGGATGGGATCCCTTGGAGAAGGGAACGGCTTACCCACTGCAGTATTCTGGCCTGGAGAATTCCGTGGATTGTATAGGCCACAGAGTTGCAAAAGTTGGATATGACTGAGCAACTTTCACATCCCATATGACTCAAAGGGGAATCAGAAAATTAAAATGATCTTCCCGTGTTCAAACAGCTAGTGGATTGTAGAACTGAGGAGGGAACCCAGGTATTCTGATTTGTTGTGAGACGTGTTCTCTTGTTTGTTTCAAGTTTTCTCTGATCGGCTAAGGTTGTTGTTGGTGACATACCAGTTAAAAAGAGAGAAATGCTCTGAATGCATATACAGGACTTAGTGACTAAACCACCACCACCATTACAATATTTGAGGCTAAAATGAGACAAAATTATTATTTAAAATTTTTATTTATTTACTTGGTCTTACTTTTACAGCAGTGAAAACTCCAAGTCCTAATCCCTGGACCACCAGGGAAATTGTATGACAAAATTTAGAGCACTGGAGAGTGGTTTCAATAACTAATTCCATTGATAACAGTGTCATCTTCAAGTCTTAGTGTCATTGTCTGTAAGAGTCTGTTCCAGGATATGCTTACTAATGTCAACTATTGTTTTTTAAAATAAAATTTTATCAAAGTACATGGTATCACATTCTGGAACTATCTTGTTTTTGGAATTTTCTATTCCACTTTCATTTTCTTAAACTATAACTTAAATAAAAACCATAAAAACCAATCTCTAAGTGTGCAAGGAAGACAAGGAGGCATCACAAGGAGAAACTCAAATAACCCTACAACTCTTGAAACAAATTATGTGATGGATATTCACCAGTCATCTCTAAGACACAATAAGGTGTTAGGAAATGGGCTTGCCAAGACCTGTTTACATAAATAGCTCTTATGCTGCACATAGACTTTTAAAATATTTACTTTTTCCTGTAAAGGTGTTGCTGATATAGAGATGCGTCCTATAGGAAAAGTTCAAAAGTGTGTGTCGAAGGCTTATGTGATGATTGCAGTACAACACTATAACTTGTCATGGATTCTAAATTTGAGTGTTTTTTCCTGATATTTTCTGATGATTATTTTATCTACAAAGTTATATGTTCTTGTTTTGTAGATTACTGCTGTTGCAGCACATGAATACTGCAATCTGTACTGCTTCTTTCTCAGTTTCCGAGAGAAAACATCATGGAAGGAGAAAATCACACTCTGTCTGAATTTATCATCTTAGGATTCTCTGACTTAAATGATGTGCAGTTTTTATTCTTTACCATATTTCTTATGATCTATCTCTGTACCCTGGGAGGAAATATTTTCATTATTTTGGTAACATTGGTCGATATACGACTCTATACCCCCATGTATTTTTTTTTTAAGGAATCTGGCCTTTCTTGATATCTGTTATACCACCACTAATGTCCCCCAGATGATGGTGCATCTCCTATCAAAGAAGAAAAGTATTTCCTATGGGGGGCTGTGTGGCTCAACTTTTGCATTCCTTTTCTTTGTGGGGGTAGAGTGTCTCCTCCTGGCAGCCATGGCATATGATCGTTACATTGCAATCTGCAAACCTTTAAGGTATTCGGTTATTATGAACAAGGTCCTATACAGCCTTTTAGCAGCCTCCTGCTGGACTGGTGGTTTCCTCAACTCAGTGGTGCACACAGTACTGACATTCCGTCTGCCCTTCTGTGGCAACAACAAGATTAATTACTTCTTCTGTGACATCCCCCCTTTGCTGATCTTGTCTTGTGGGGACACTTCCGTCAATGAGCTGGTGTTACTCATCGTTGGGGTCTTCATTGGATGGGCTCCTTTCCTAGGTATCATCCTTTCCTACCTCTTCATCATCTCCACCATCTTGAGGATCCGCTCCTCAGCGGGGAGGCAAAAGGCCTTTTCTACCTGTGCCTCCCACCTGGTCATTGTCCTTCTCTACTACGGCAGCTCCATCTTCACATACGTGCGGCCCATCTCATCTTACTCATTGGCAAATGACCGGCTGATCTCTGTACTGTACAGTGTGGTGACCCCTATGCTAAACCCCATCATTTATACTTTGAGGAATAAGGATATCAGAAAGGCCCTGAGAGCTGTGGGAGAAAAAATAGAAACTTTCAAACTTCATTTCCCTTGAGGTGTAGTGTTTCTTTTTATCTCATGATAAATATAGAAAATTATCTGTCTTGCCCGTGCAATCTGTTTCTTCTTGCTAACAGTATTGATTTCAATGATAAACGGGGCAAAATGTTAACAATAGATTAATCTGGGTAAAGGATTAATGGATTTTGGGGGTTCTCTTCTTATTCCTGAAATGCTTCTGTATATTACATACATTTGAAACTATATCTAAATAAAAAGTTAATTTGAATCTTTTGAGCATAAGTAAAACTATGATGTGCTTGTCTCTACTTGTGCACACTTTTTTTTTGGTATTTTAACCTCCATATCAAATATAGTGAACTGAAGTTACTCAGTCATGTCCAACTCTGCGGTCCTAAGGACTTAGCCTGCCGGGCTCCTCTATCCATGGAATTTTCCAAGCAAGAATATTGGAGTGAATTGCCATTTCCTTCTGCAGGGGATCTTCCCGACCCAGGGATCGGACTCAGGTCTCCCACACTGCAGACGGACTTTACCGTCTGAGCCACCAGGGAATCCCAAATATATTCAAACATATCAAATATATTCTTCAGTTAGTCTATTGTTCTTGAATTTTGTCCTATGGTGAACTATCCATTGGCTTGCGGTTCTCTAGCTTTCAGCATTTGTCTAAAAGTTGTCTTCCTTTGTCACCGTCCTTCTTACATTTATTGTACTTTCTCAGTGGCTCAGCTGGTAAAGAATCCGCCTGCAGTGTGGGAGACCGGGGTTTGATCCCTGGGTAGGGAAGGTCCTCTGGAGAGAGGAAAGGCTATCCACTCCAGTATTCTGGCCGGAAGAATTCCATGGACAGAGGAGCTTGACAGGCTATAGTCCATGGGGTTGCAAAGAGTCAGACCCGACTTAGCAACTAAGCATAACACCAGTGGTTAGAACTCAGCGTTTTCACTGCTGTGGCCTGGGTTCAACCTCTGGTGTCAGGGAACTAAGATTCTATAAGCCACATAATGCGACCAAAAAGAAAGAAAGAAAATAGAAAATATACAATTTCTCTTATCTTCAGAAAGGATATTTATCATAGTAGCACAAATAATAACCTTAGATTCTTTGCAATACTTCAAAGATCCCATACATAAAAATGTAAATTAAGCAAATTTATTCCCATTGTTTATTCTTCCCTGTTTGTTTATCATTTCCCCAAATCCTTCCCTTTTCTTTATCTGTGGAATTCAGTTTATAATTCATATTTTTAGTTTTCATTATATTGCTCTGATATCACTTTTTTGCATTTACAAGGTGTTAGACTTTTGAAGGATAGAGCTGTCTCTTCTCTTTTATATTCTCATCACTCCCTTTTGCCATGATCAACAAAAGGCTCTGCCCCAAATTTATTAAGAATTAATCTAGTGACTTCACAAGCACACCAAAGAAGGGTATAAATTGATACTTATGGAAGAGAAATATGGAGAGAATAAGTCTCTAGAGAGAAAATCCCAAGACATTAATATCCAGATACCCCCAGGGAGGTTTATACAGGATTTAGTCTGTTCTCTCAAATAAGAGATGGGTTTGCTGAGATTCAATCTCACACCTAGATAGAGGTTGCTTGCAATAAAATGGGTGTAAGAGTTTTGAACAGCTGGAACTATCTCTGATGGTCTTATTCAAGGAGACAGTAAACACAGCTGATCTCTGATTTTTGAATGTCCTTTTGAGCCAAAATTTTATTTTATTATAAAGGATGTGAAGACAGATGTGCAGGACAAATTGGCTGAGAGTAAACAGAAGAAAAGTGAGCTTAGATTAGAGGAATAATTTTCTGAAGAAAGGGCGTTAATATAATTGGAAAAAGCAAGTGAAAGTAAATGGGGGAAAACTCTGAATCTAAGCTGTGAAAATTACAGAGTGGAAGAGCAGGTGTGTTCACGGCACAAGTCATTAGCAAGTAAAGCTTTGAATTTCTCAGTCTATGCGTGTGTACATTTTTTTTTTTTGGTTGTTTGTTATTTGTTTCAGGATAGACTCTCACTGTAATCAAGTTAGGTCTATGTTTTAATTAAATGTCTGAGTGCCTATATCTGTTTAGTGGTGTGTGGGTATGGGTATGTGTAGGTGGGTGTGTGTGTTACTGAGAGTTAGAGAAAATATAAAGAGAAGAAGAAAGTGAAGTAGAGAAAAAAATTACATGAGTAATACCTTAATATATGTTAAAATTAATTATACAAAAATGACAGGTTCTAGTTCTAGTCAAACAATATGTTGGATTGTACCTACCGTTTATATAATTATATAACTTTGCAATAGTATGATTTTTAGTGGAAGATGGATGGTGCTATTATCCAGGAAAAATATAATAATTTTCAAAACTCTTGTATGAAGTATTTACTTAAGTATTAATATTTTCACTTGAGTACATGCCCAGTTTCTGACATATGCATAGGTAATAATGTCCTTCAATTATATTTATGACTCCTGAGATTAATCATCTTCTTTACCAACTCCATTTAGAATATTTCTTCTATATCCATACTCATGGAGTGCAGCTCCTAGATTTTTGTTTTCTTTCACCAATAATGTAATTTCTTAAAGTTTAAATATTATTTATAGACAGCAATTAATCATTAAGAATCACAAGTGTCTTTGAGAACAGTCCATGACAAAAATGAATTGCTAAAACTGGCCCTATATGGCTAAAAGTTATTTACTTAATCACAAATATTCATTGCTCACTTTCTATGTTGTCATGTCCTCTGATAAACTGAAAGAGTCTTTTGTGAGTGTAGCATCACATTCAGGAGAATAGTATCGATAGATTGTAGGTGAGAATGTTCAAAAGAAGACAAATCTGACCTTTGAGGGTAGTTTTTGTAGCTGATAATGATTGAACAGGTAATCACAATCCAGTAGCTAATTCAGTAAGTATAGAGAGAGCACCAAAAAAATGTCCCAGACACTCTTTTTGGTGCTGGGTTGCAGTAGTGAATAAAATAGGCAATAGCTTTGTGTGTGTATGTTTGACACTGCAAAACATATTTAATAAAATCCAGTACAGCAGATTAAGATAAGTGCCATTGATAACAACATAGTAAGAAAGGATATGCTTTTTTTTTTTTGTAATTTAATCTGGAGAAGACTCTTGAGAGTCCCTTGGACAGAAAGGAGATCAAATCAGTCAATCCTAAAGGAAATTAACCCTGACTCTTCACTAGAAGGACTGTTGCTGAAGCTAAAGCTACAATACTTTGGCCACCTGACGTGAAGAGCTGATTCACTGGGAAAGACCCTATGCTGGGAAAGATGGAGGGCAAGAGAAGAGGGTGACAGAGGATGAGATGGTTAGATAGAATCACTGACTCAGTGGACCTGAATTTGAGCAAACTCCAGGAGATAGTGGAGGACAGAGGAGCCTGGCATGTTGCAGCCCATCAGGTCACAAAGAGTTGTACAGGACTTAGTGACTGAACAAAACAATAAGAGAAATTCATGATGAAGGTGTAGCTTTAGGGCAAAGGTCTGAAAGAGATGTGGGAATTAAACATGTGAATTTATTAGGTATAAGAATGCTTCATACAAGTGGAGAGCTGGTGCACAGACCTTGAGATGAGAATGTAGTTAGTGTTTTAGGAACAACATAGAGATCAATGTGGCTGAGTAATCCAGGGATAGAGTGGAAATGGCAGCTTAAATCATTAGACATATTTAACAGAATAATCCTGGATGCCGCCTTGAGAATAGGAGACTGGACAAGAGTGGAAATAAAATCATTCCAATAATTCAAATGAGTGATGATGGTGATTTGCACAGAGTCACATAAGAGACAGTGAGAAAGGAATTTTGCATCTGTAGTCATGAAACAGGGTAATCAGCACATCTCCTTTCTGTGAAGTCCTTTTTCAAGTATTGGTATCAAGGTCATGCTAGCCTTATAAAAGAAGTTGAGAGTATTCTTTTGAGGGGCTTTGGGCTTCCCTTGTGGGAAGTAAGAAAGAATCTGCCTGCAATGAGGGAGACCCGGGTTGGGAAGATACCTGGAGAAGGGAACCGCTACCCACTCCAGTATTCTGGCCTGAAGAATTCCATGGAGTGTATAGTCCATAGGGTCACAAAGAGTCAGATATGATTGAGCGACTTTCACTACTTTCATCACGGTTATGCTAGCCTTATAAAAGAAGTTGAGAAGTATTCTTTTTTCTCCCTTTAGGAGACTCTGTATAAATGATTATTTCTTCATTAACTATTTGGTAGAAATCTGGATTTGGCATTTTCTTTTGGGGAAGGTCTTAAATAGCAGCTACAGTTTCCTATATAGATATCAAACTATTTAAGTTTTCTTTCTTTTACTGTTAGTTTTAGTAATTTACTTTTGTTTTGAAGTAATTTGTAAATGTCATCTAGATTGTTAAATTTATTGGCATAAATTTTCTCATAAAGATCTTCTATAATTTTTGACATTGATAATATCTATAAAATTACCTTTTAAATTGATATTTTGAGCTCTCTCTCTTTAAGTCTTACAGGAGTTTATCACTTTCACAATCTTTTCAAATAACTGTTTTCACTTTATTGACTTTTCTCTACTGCACTTTTCTATTTTAATAATTCATGTTATTTTCATTATTTCCTTTCTTTTGCTTTCTTTAGATTTGAGGTGCTGGTTTTATTCATTCATTCATTTAGTTTTTTGAAATACAGCTTTAGAGTACTGATTTTTAATATTTCTTCTTTTTAAGCTATGAATTCAAGACATAAAATCTCTCTATTTATTTAGCTACATACTAAAAGTTTTGTTATGTCTCTTTCATTATGATTTTGTTAAAATATTTTAAAAAATCTATTTGGATTTTCCCTTTATCTATGAATTATTTAGCTGTGTGTTGCTTTATTTCAAGCATTTAGTGCATTTCTGGCTATCTTTTTCTTACTTTTTAAAAATTTACCATAGTCAAAGCATATTCTTTGCATGACTCAATCTATTAAAATTTTTGATGCTAAAAAAAACAACACCTCTACCTCTCTTGATTTTGTAAATGTTTAATGTGCCATTAAAAATAATGTGAATTCTTTTCTTTTTCCATTTGTGTATTCTATTCTACATAGTATTAACATCCACAAGTCATAGTCATTATTGCCTTGTATAGTCATTTTTCACTTTTAGTGGGTCAATTTTTCCTTACATGTATACAGACACATAGCCATTCTGATGTTCTTCACTTCTTTCTGCATTTCCATTCTTCTGCTTAGGATCTTTTCTTACTGACTAGAGAACTTCCTTTAGTGTATATTTTTAGTGTAGTGATAAATTCTCTCCATCTGTATTTTGCTCTTTTTGTGTGGGTGTGAATTCTTTTCTTACTGAGCTGTTTATATCAATCAAATTTGTAAATTATGCTTTCAGATTTTTATATTCTTACTTTTTTTTTTTTTGCTTTCTCTTCTATAAGGTATATATAGAGAGAGATGTTAAAAACTTCTATTAGTGAGTGAAGTGAAAGTAGTAGTGAAAGTCACTCAGTTGTGTCTGACTCTTGCAACCCCATGGACTGTCGCCCGTAAGGTTCTTTTTGTCCGTGGGATCCTCCAGGAAAGAATTCTGGAGTGGGTTGCCATTTCCTTCTCCAGGAGATCTTCCAGATATGTCTTCTGCATTGCAGGCAGATTCTTTACCGACTGAGCTAGGAGGGAAGCCCATAGAGAAACTTCTATTAGGATTGTGAATTGTACTCTTCGTTATTTCTGTCAACTATTGAAGCTATTTTATTGGCAGCTTACGTTGGGTTGTGATATTCTGGACCAGTTGTTAGCAGGGGAATGTTAGTGTGGGTGAGGGTGAGTAGGCTGCTCCTTGATCACTCAGTCATGTCTGACTGTTGTGACCCCATGGATTGTAGCCCACCAGGCTCCACTGTCCATGGTATTCTCCAGGCAAGAATACTGGAGTGGGTTGCCATTCCTTTCTCCGGGGGAACTTTCCCACACTGCAGGCAGATTCTTTACCATCTGAGCCACCAGGGAGCGGGGTATACCAGGTAATTTTTCCATTCCTCAATTTAAGGGCTCCCTCTTCTGTTAATAAGGTGGTGATTATTTTTACAAATGGCAAAACATTTAGTATATATTTTTCCTCTCTCTTTCAATGCTTATGCTTTATCTTGTTCTAATTCTCCTCCTCTCGTAGAAATTCCCACTAAAGGGAGAGCACTTTTTCTGGGCCTGAAAAATAGGGGATGTTTTCAAAATTCTCTTCCTGTTAACACTTTTTGCTTTGTCAAGTTTTTCTCCACTACACACACAAACCCACCACTGTGCTGCAATCTTGTGACTATTGATGCTAATTATGCTGTTTTTATTCCCTCTGTTTAAACACAATATTTGAAGATTCTGGATTTTATGTTTCTTAGTTTTACTGAAAGTGTAAGCTTCTAGGAAGGATGTGTTAATTTCCTGAGGCTTTAAAATATCTTAGGAGAAAAGAAGAAATCCTCACTAGGCTACTTCACTTTTACTGCCAGAACCGAGAATCATAAGCTGAACAATTATTTCCTTTGTATGTTTTAAATTTTTCTAACCTCTAATTGTTTTTGTCTAACCTCTAATTCTAATGTTGTAAATAGATATAATCATGCTTTACATTTTATGCTTTAAAAAAGTGTGTTTTATCTATATCTGACTTACTCATCATAAGCTGTTTTTATTAGTACATGATAAATTCTGAAGCAGTAAAAAGATGTTTGACTCATATTTAGGAGTGGTAAAGCTGTTTACTCACACTTCTAAATATTCTCCACACTGGACCTTAGGCTTTCCAAATAATAAACTTGCTTCACTTCATTCCCACAGTGTAAAATTCAAAAAAACTAACTCATTGTCATCCTTATATTTGCTCCCCAAAGCAATGGAGAATGTCACTACAGTAAATGAGTTTCTGTTACTTGGCCTGACCAGTGTTCAGCAGCTGCAGCCTTTCTTCTTTGTGATTTTCTTAATCATTTACTTGATAAACTTGGTTGGAAACGGAGCTATATTAGTGATTGCGATTTTGGAACCCAAACTGCATTCCCCCATGTATTTTTTCCTGGGAAACCTTTCTTGTCTGGATATCTGCTACTCTTCAGTGACATTGCCCAAAGTCCTTATCAACCTCCTCTCCACTCGCAGGGCCATATCTTTCCTGGGCTGTATCACTCAGCTATACTTCTTCCACTTTCTGGGAAGCACAGAGGCCATCTTACTGGCTGTCATGGCTTTTGATCGCTTCGCTGCCATCTGCAACCCACTTCGTTACCCTGCCATCATGAACCCTAAGGTATGTATTCTCTTGGCAGCCGTGGCCTGGATCACCAGCATCTTTAACGCTCTGGTACATTCTATCATGACTGCACGCCTGAACTTCTGCCGCTCTCAAGAGCTCAATCACTTCTTCTGTGATGTCAAGCCCCTCTTGGAACTGGCCTGCAGTAACACACTGCTCAACCAGTGGATTCTTTCTGTTGTCACAGGCAGCGTATCTATGGGTGCTTTCTTCCTGACACTTCTCTCCTACTTGTATATTATTTGCTCCCTTCTGCTCAAGCATAAGTCCTGCAGAATACTCCACAAAGCTTTGTCCACTTGTGCCTCCCATTTCACGGTGGTGTGTCTTTTCTATGGACCTGTAGGCTTCACGTCACATTCGTCCTGCCTCAGCCACTTCCATGGCCCAGGACCGGATGGTGGCCATCGTCTACAGTGCGATCACTCCCGTGCTGAATCCACTGATATACACTCTTAGGAATAAAGAAGTGAGGCTGGCGCTGGAGAAACCTTCGGGAGCAAGTTATTTAAAGACTGCTGGCAGCGCCACTGAGATTGAGGCTTATATATGACTCCGATTAAGATTTTTATCCCTTCACTCTAATAAATGGTCTACATGATTTTCCCTCAGGAATTTATAGCCCCATAACCATGTTCTGCACTCAGCTATGTGTCATTATTGGCTCAGTTTTTCTTTACTCACTTATTTAAGGGATAGTCATTGAATATATGTTGTGTCTGACAGCACATTAGGTGTAGGAAGCAAGACTGAGCAAAAGAAATTCTACATTCTCACACAGTGAATAAATTCATAAGTACACACGTCAGGGTAATGAGATGCTACAGAGAACTAAAAAGAGATAAGAAAGCTAGGGAGGGATGAGAGCAGGCACTTACTACATGATAAATGATTTATCTATTTCTTTTCTATTCTGGCCATTCTGTTATCATATATGTCAGATGTTCTCTATCAGTTTATTAATTGGAAAAGATCAGCTGATCTAAATGATAGAAAATGCACTCAATTTATTGGTAAATCCATTGTTGTATACCTTGAAAATGAAGCCATATTTAAACTGAGATTTATAATAAATGTCTCCATCAGCATCTGGATGCAGGATAATTGGAAGCCAGACTCCCAGGCAGTAGTTTTCAGTGAATGTCTATAGACTTCCTTCAGTGGATGTCTATAAGAAGTGAGTTTGTCTGCTTCTCCTTCACTGATCCCTGGGTTGGTAGCCAGTTAAGAACAGTTTCTTTGTTTGTGACTGTTCTGGTAAGCCCAAAGACACAAGCCCCTCTGACCAGAGCAGGCTGTCTGGGTTATGTGGTCTCTGGGTGTTGGCAACAAAAACCAGAACACTAGAAAGATGTTTCTTTGTCAGACACACCAGAGTTCTGAGCTAGGGCAGAGCTAGAGCCTGAAGGTTGCATCCGTTGGACTCCCTGAGCTCTGCAAAGGATTGTACTTGCCCCCTAGCTGTGTGATAAATGAGAAGCCTGCTTCTTAGGCTGTAGCTTTTAAGGGAAGCAAATAGTCCTATTTCACAGAAAGAATGGGTGTTTCTATCTGTCTCTGTGCTGTGCCAGGGGAGATAGCCAGTTAAGCATTGTTTCTCTGTTTGGTATAGACCTATGGGAGCCAAAAGACGTGAGCCCTGGCTGGCCACTAGAGTCAAATGGTCAAGGGGTATCCCCTGGATGTTGGGATATATTGGCAATCTGAATGAGGTAGAGGGATAGAAAAGAGATGGTGTCTGCTAAGGCCTCTGTCTATGGAGAGTTTTGTAGTTGGCCTCTAGAAGTGTGTTAGATAAGAAGACTACCACTTAGGTAAAACCTTAAAATAAGCAAATAGATCTTCTTCATGTGAAGACTGGACACATTTCATTCTATGGGAGTTGGCTTTTTTTTTTTTTTTTTTTTTTTTTGGTATTTTGACTGTGCCATATGGCATGTGGGATCTTAGTTCCTTGACCAGGGATTGAACCTGCACCATCTGCATTGGAAACTCCAAGACCTAACCACTGGATGACCATGGAATTCCACAACTTGATTTTTAAAAATGCATTTTGATGTAAGAAAGTCTCCTGGGGCTTCCTTTGTTTTTTCACCTCCTATGTCTAGTCTTTCCATGAGAATATAAGAGGGTCACTCTAGGAAGGACTTTGGTCTTAACCACTGGACCACCAGGGAATGCCCCCAGACTGGACAAATTGCAATCTTCTGCCTCTTTTCTGAGCTTTGGGGAGTAGTGGGGTGTCAGTTAGCCAGAGTGAGGTCCTGTGAGCCTTTAAGAACTCTCTCTTAGTTCTCTATAGCTTTGTAGGTCTCACACATGCAAGCTTTGTTTTTCAAAGTTAGATGTCTGGGTGTTTGCTCCTCAAGTGAAATTCTTTAGAGTTGGGGTGCGAGATGTGGAGTCTAAACTCTTCATTCTTCAGTGAGAAGCTGGGAGTTGTGAGCTGCCATGCTGGGAATAGAGTGTTTGGCCAGATTGCATCTTGGTCTCTCTGCCTGATTCAGTGTGGAATATTTCTCATTACAGTTCTTCAACTAGTTTCTGGTTTTCTTTTCTGTGTAGCTATAGATTGTGTGTGTCCATGGGAAGAGGTGAGTTCAGGGTCTCCTACTCCGCCATCTTGAACCAGAACCTCTGTTATTCTTTTCTGTTAATTTAGAATCCGCTTGTCAATATCCATGAAAGTAAATATATTTTAAATTGGATGAAAAGTAAGCCTTTGGCAAATGCCATCCTGCAGTAGAACTGGATAAAATTCTAGATATGCGATTGAGGTTTCCAGACTATGATTCTTAACATCACAAATTCTGTTTCTTGCAAAATGTCTTTATAACCCTTAGTCAGAATTCTTTGTAGCCATGATTGTGTGTATGTGTGTGTGTAATCACTTATACAGAGTTTGTTCACTTACAGATATCATTTTATTTAACCTTAGTCATCACATCAATCAAATCATGTTGATTTCATTATTATCATCTGTTTACAGAAGAGGAAAACCAGAGGCAAGAAAGGAAAAAAATAACTATAGTCACACTGTGAGCAGAGCCAGGATTCTAACTCCAGGAGATCTTGCTTAAGAGTCTGAGAGTTTTGTTGTATGCATCTATAATTAATCATTATTAAGAAATTTTTGGCTAAGGCGGATTTTAAGAAAAATCTGTCCATTTTTCTTCCATTTATAGACAGGATCTATTTTGAGTCTAACAGGGTACTTTATTTTTCATTTTGGTGACAGTAAAGCCCTTATTTTGTTGTTGTTTTCTTTTGCTCTGACATTTCTCAGATTAAATCAATCACCTTGTCTTGTCAAAATAGTTCAATTTAAACTTTATCATCTTTTAATTTCTTAATATATTTCTCCAAACAATGACACACTTTGGATCTACAAGCTGTTAAGGGTTTCCAGTGATAGGAGCTGTACCATTTAAAAATTGTCATACTTACTCTTTCTTTAATCTTTCAGTGGAAATCACTGGCTCGGCATAATATTCTTTTCTAGTTAAATGTAGCAAAATGTTCTACCAAATAGATTTTTTTAAAAACCAAAATAACTATTTATTGAAAGATTAAAGTAGAGAGAATAACTCTTTGAGAAGAGATCCCTAGACATCTATGCTTGGAACATCTCTAGGGAGAGTTCAGAGGGGATTCAATGTGCTTATTTTGTGCTTAGAGTGGGAATGAAGGCCAAGTCCTCTGTGATTTATATTTACTCTTAGGTACACGATATTTGTCATATAAGACTCTGAGCAGCTAAAATCTTTCTGATAATTTTGTACAAAGAGATAGTCAACATATTATAGCCCTGATTCTTGGGTTTCCTTATGCACCAAAACCATATAGTTTTTCCAAGGTATGTACACAGAGGAGTAAAGAATAGGGTGAATTGCCATCGTCAGTAGGTAGAACATAAGAGAATAGGTAAGAAGGAAGGTTTTTGTTTTTGTATGTGTACAAATGTGTGGCTTTTTTTTTTTTTTTTGGTGTTCTGTGTATGTGTGTGTGTTTTATAGAAGGAAATTAAGACCATTAGAAAGGGTGAGTGAGAGTAGCTGGGGAATCTCTTTGAATATAATTTGTCAGAATTATAGGGTGGAACAAGTGGGTTTATGGCACAACTTCTTAGTTGGAAAAGCTTTGATTTCTTAATCTGTTTAATCATGCATCTTTTGTATGAAGCAGATATAGCAGCACATATGCGTTTCTACCTGTGTACTTGTGTTTCTTTGTGCAAGAGATGAAAAACAGTATATAAAGAGCTGCCTCGTTTTACTATTTCCTATGTACTGAATATTATTTAGCTAGTCCTACATGGTCATTTAGTTTGCTTGTAATCTTTCGTAAGGCGATGCTTAAATAAATATCATCGCAAATACATAATTTTTGACATTTGCAAGCACATCTGAAGGACAAACTAGAAAGTGGAATTGCTTTGAGTGTGAGATTTTTAATAGTTATTGCTATTAACTGTATGTATTTTACCACCCTCAGGAAAATATAATGTCTCCAACATTTTAATCTTCATCAAAAGAGTGTATCATTGTGTTTAAATTTGAAATTCCCTTTTGAATATTTGTATATTTTTTCATTAAAAATTATGTTACAGTTTTAGTAGCGTCACTTAGGAATGTTGTGCTGAAGTTTTCTGTTTCACTTCAAATATTTTTTTCTGAAGGAATATATTTGATTAAGAAATCATGATTTTCTATTTATCTGTTTTTTTCTTATTGTGCTTTCGTGTAGATGCAGAAGTTTTCATATTTATTGTTTATCTATGAACAAGTTGAATTTGTGGGGCAAGTTATCAGCAGGAGGTTTATGGGAAAGGGGATAGGATATTTTCCCCAGATTCTTGGCAAATTGGTCCCCTCTTATACTGCAACATTCTTACTGCCTCTGTAGTAATGTACTTTTCTCTGCATTTCATCATTACAAGCACATTGACTTGCTCTTTTCTGATATTCTGGAGAAATTCACTCTCAGTGTGAGGTACTGTTTTCTGAAACTGATTTTTTTTTCCTGTTTTCGATATTCTCTTGCTGTTAAACAGCTTGGTATTTTCCTGCATATATAACCCTGCTGCTGTGATTCCCTCTTCTGATGCTGACACCAGTTCTGCTGATTTATATTCCCTCTGCCTACACATGATTTGAAGCATGCAGATTTTAAAAAATGTCTTCTAGTTTTACAAAGGTTTAGGTTGTGGAGAACCTACTCTTTTTTAAAAGCAGATATTTAGGACTCTTGCTAAGCTTCTATTTATACCCAGAAATTTTTTAAATTTTTATAAATATATCTGACAAGACTCTTTTTAGGTACATTAATTTTAATGCTACAGTGAGGCTAAAATTGAGTCCTGTTCTCTTACTGTGTTCACTGAATATCTGCCTTTATTCTATATGAGCTGCTTTATAGGTTTAACTCAGCATCCTAAATATGCTTCTTTGTTCTATGTATCACACATATCACACTGACTCGGAATTTATCATATATTTCTGTCTTTACTTATGTCGGAAGTGAATTTAATTCCAGCATTTCTAACCATTTTACTCACCATAGATCATCCTCATATGCTTTCAGATGATGAACTTGTTTCGTTGAACCCACGCAGTCTACTAGAGCGGCTTTACTAATGCCGCTGTTATCGCTCCTTCTCAGAGCGATGGAGAACGTCACCACGGTGAATGAGTTTCTCCTGCTGGAACTGACCTCCGCTCAGGAGCTGCAGCCTGTTCTCTTTATGACCCTCCTGATTATATACATGATCGATCTGTTTGGAAACGGGTCCATATTAGTGGTTGTCACCTCGGAGCCAAGACTCTACTCCCCTATGTATTTTTTCCTGGGAAATCTTTCTTGTCTGGATATCTGCTATTCTTCAGTGACACTGCCCATACTAATGGCAAACCTCCTCTCTGCTCACAAGGCCGTGTCTTTCCTGGGCTGCATCACTCAGCTACACTTCTTCCACTTTCTGGGCTGCACTGAGTCCATCTTGCTGGCCATTATGGGTTTTGACCGCTTTGTGGCCATCTGTTATCCACTTCGCTACACTGCTATCATGAACCTCAAGGCGTGTATTCTCCTGGCAACGGTGGCCTGGATCACCAGCTTCTTTTATGCTCTGATGCATTCTGTCATGACTGCACGTCTGAACTTTTGCCACTCTCTGAAACTCAACTACTTCTTCTGCGATGTGAAGCCCTCTTAGAGTTGGCTTGTGGTGACATTCGGCTCAATCAGTGGCTCATTTTTATCGTCACTGGCAGCTTAGCTATGGCAGCATGCTTTCTCACTTTCCTCTCCTACTTGTATATTATCAACTTCCTTCTGTTCAAGAACCGGACCTGCCGTGGGCTCCACAAGGCTCTGTCCACATGTGCCTCCCATTTCTTGGTCGTATCTCTGTTTTATGGAACTGTGGGGCTCACCTACATCCCCCAACCTCTGCCACCTCTGTATCACAGGGGCGGCATGTGGCTGTCATACACACCACTGTCACTTCTCTGCTGAATCCATTGATATACACCCTTAGGAATAAGGAAGTGAAGCTGGCTTTGAAGAGAGTCTTTGGGAGGAAACTGAAGCTTTCTGCCTAAAGAAAATCATTGGCCATACAGGAATAAATAAAAACTGCTTTTATGACATTCATTTTCTCATATCTAATAAATCTGATACATTTCTTGAATTCTGTTTTCATTTCAGAAATGGTAGGGAGATGAGAGGCATCAAGGGTGATCATTAATTGTTATTCATTTATGTTAACACCAAGAAATATTTATAGTGTAGTATTAGGCTATGACTAGAGCAAGAGTGTGATAAAAGTTTTTATTTGCTTTGCACATAATAAAATTTTTTGAATTGAGTTTTCCTTGCTACTACTTCCTTCTTTATGCATAAAACAATATATTAACAAATAATCATGAGATTGGTATGCAGGCTTTACTTTCAAAGACAACTTCATTTGTGACAATTTATTCTCCTACGCATGGTTTAATTCAAATTTTCTGGTAATAAGAGCAATAATAAAAAACATAGTTTCACCATTATGGAATTTATACCTAACTAAAACAATCAGATAAGAATATAAACATACAAGTATGGCAGAAAATGGCAGGTGGAAAAGACATTCTAAATGTTAATTTAAGGCAAAATCTAGGATGAATAGAGAGCATTTGCCTAAAAGAGAAACCGTATTATATTTGATCGTTGATGAAATTACCAGAAAGGTATAACAGTCTAAGAGTATTGGTCCACAAGATACTGCTGCTGCTGCTGCTAAGTCGTTTCAGTCATGTCCAACTCTGTGCGACCCTATAGATGGCAGCCCACCAGGCTCCCCCGTCCCTGGGATTCTCCAGGCAAGAACACTGGAGTGGGTTGCCATTTCCTTCTCCAATGCATGAAAGTGAAAAGTGAAAGTGAAGTTGCTCAGTCATGTCCGACTCTTCTCGGACCCCTTGGACTGCAGCCCACCAAGCTCCTCCATCCATGGGATTTTCCAAGCAAGAGTACTGGAGTGGGGTGCCATTGCCTTCTCTGCCACAAGATACTAGTGATGTAGAAATAATCATTAATGTTAGGATAAATGAAATCTTCTCAGATATTTTCTTATGACTTATTTTCAGAATATGCCAGTAAAGGCATACCTCAGAGATGCTGCGGGTTTGTTTCCAGCCCTAAAGCAGATGTGGCAATAAAGCAAGTCACATGAATACTTTTTTCCCAGTGCATATGTTCATACCATAGTGTGTAATCTATTCAATGTACAATAGAATTATGTCTAAAAACAAAGTATGTACTTTCATTAAAATCACTTTTCCTCGCCGTCATCTGAACCTTCAGTGAGCTGTAGTAATAGCATCAAAGATCACTGATGCAGATAACCATAATGAATATAATAACACTGGAAAAGTTTGAAATATTGTGAGAATTACCAAAATGTGACAGGAGATTCAAAGTGGGCAAATGCTGTTTGGAAAACTGTGCTGACAGGCTCACTTGATGCTAGGCTGCCATAGATCTTCAATTTGTAAAAAAAAAAAAAAAAAGCGAAGTATCTGTGGACCGCAACAAACTGAAATACAAACAATTAAGGTATGCTTGTACCTTAAGGAGAAAAATGGTTAAAAAAATGCTGGACCCTCCTTTCTGTACTACCCTCCTCTTCTAGATCTTAGTCCTGTAAATCCTCACTACCTGGTTAGCTCTCTGACTCCTTCAGAAGGATTTTTAATATGTTGACTGCCTTTCAGGTCTCCTCTTGAAGGTTTGCATAGAACTGTTGCCAAAGTGTAAATTCAGCTGAAGCTTTTGGATCTGGTTTTTGAAGTGAGGTGATTTCTTTCTTTGTAAACCAAGTGAGATTGCAGTTGTAGATCTGTTCTCCTCACAGCTTTCATAACAGACTATTGCCTTCAAATACAGAGTTTCTTGCTACATCATCACTTCCTTCCTGAAATAATTCTGTCAAATGCAGCTTACTTCTTTGATTCTTTGAGTCCGTGCTGACTACTCCTAGAAACCAAATCAGGTCAAGAAAAATTCCTACTGCTGACTGATTAATAGCTTAGTTTATGCAACTTACTTAACAAAGGGAAATTCAGCTTTTTCTTAGCTTTGCACCAGTGGGCTTCCTTTCTTAACATCTTCTACTCTCTTGTTTTATCTCCATTGTTTTCTAAGCATTTATTTCTATTTTATTGTTCTGGGATTCAGACTTTTCTTAATTTTTTTAAAAATAAAGTTTGGATTTATTCTTCTATCATTTCTTTTAGGAAAATTTTTTAGAAGATAGAAAGGGAACACTGACTTAATCTAACCATATTAACATTGGATGTTTTACTTGTAGATTTAGATGATATCTAGAATAATCATCATGGCTGAATTTCTGTGAATCTCTCCACCAAGAAAACTGGCTGAAATTTGTAGGGCAGAAAAATATATGCATAATGACTAGAATAATAATGTGAAATGTCTAATATTGTCAATTGATTACAGTGGCTATGATGATATTTTACAGAAGAAGATAAAAAGCAAAACTTTTAAATATTATGCTCTTTTAAGATTTTACTCTGTTATTTTTATCACAATGAACTTGCCTGAAATTTCTCAGATAGAAAATAATAGGGAGTTGGAGAAGACATAACCATTGCTTCTATGTAGGAATAAAGATTTATATTGTCAAACAAATGTATTTTGATACTTTAGGTATAAGGAAATAGATGCGGAATAGTGAGAAATAGTGTATTGTGAGAAGACGCAATTTTATGTGACTCTTCTGCATTATTTATTATTTGTAAAATTCTTATATAGAAATAATTTCACTGTACTATATTCTGTTGTCATTTCTATTAAAATGACAATCATTTATTAGCTTAGTTGTTGGTTCTGTAGGTTAAAATTCAACGTGTGGTATGTCTGGGTTTTCTGCTGTTTATCAAACGGCTCAAATCAAGTTGTTGGCTGGGCTGCATTCCTTTCTGGAATCCAAGCTCATTCAAATTTTTGGCCAAATTCCTTACAGTTGTAGAAAGAGATCTTCATTTCTTTGTTGAATGTCAGCTGAAGCTACTGCTGATTTTTATAGGCTGCCTACACTTCAAATCAGGTTTAAGCAAGAGTGGAGAACGTCTCACACTTAAATTCCTCTTCTAATTTAACTCTGACCTTTTCAACTCAGATTTAAAGGGCCCACATGATTATGTCAGACTCACCTGGAAAGTCTCCCTATTTTAATGCTAATTAACTTGAGGATATCATTACATCTGCAATATATATATATATTTTGCCATATAATATAATTATGGAAGTAATATCACCTTATGTTCATATGTTCTGCCTGTACTCAAAGGGAGGAGATTAAACATAGGTTAGGTTTGTTAGGATTTATCTTGGATTTTTGCCTACAACATATGGACAAATAGTATAAAAATATAGTTGTTAAAAATTTAAGTTTCTGAAATTACATGCTATTTAAATTTACATAATTATATAATGAAGGTCACTTGAACATCATTAAAGCAACAGCAATCATAAAAATTTTCAACTATATCCTGCAATAAGGATATAATATGGAAAATTTATAATGGCAGTATTATTTTGTGCAAAATAATAATAGAATATTGTCTTTTAAATTCTGCCACTATAAACAATTTTATGTGTCCATGCTGAATCACTTCAGTCATGTCCAACTCTTTCCAACCTTATGGACCATAGCCTGCCAGGGTCCTCTGTCCATGGGATTCTCCAGGCAAGAAAACTGGAGTGGGTCACCATGCCCTCCTCCAGGATCTTCCCGACCCAGGGATTGAACCCTGTCTCTTATGGCCCCTGTATTGGCAGGTGGGTTATTTACCACTAGTGCCACCTGGGGAAGCCCACAAACAATTTTATAATATACCCTAATTGCTAGTAAGATATTCAAAGTCTCCAAAGTCTTCATCATTGCTATTTGGGGAAAAGTAATTAGATTTTCACTACACTGTGTATGTTTTTCTAAAGAAATTATATAAACAGGAGGAAAGAAGAGGGTTTCTGGTGTTAAGCATGTGAGTTCGAAGAGAGCAGAAGCTTCCTGCCACACTTATGGTGGTTCCAAACATAAGTGGGCAGAGGTGGTAACACTGAAGGAGACAATTTCATTCCTGTTCACATAAGAATATGAGGGAGAGGCTAATCCTTCTTTATAAGGGTAACATTTTCCTCCTTGACAACTCCTGGTTGAACCGTTATGACAGCAAATCAAATTAAACCAAACTAGGTAAGTGGGGCTAACATAAGTTGTCTTGGAAAAACAAAGAGATTTCCCAATGAGTCTTCTGCAAAGAGAAATTAACTAAGTTAATTCTTTTGAAAGGAGATCTGGAAGACTGATTTAACAATGAACAAATATGTATTGTGTGCCAGGGACTGTTCTAGACGCTCAGAATGCATCATTAACAGTCAATACACCGATTTTGTAAAACTTATATACAACTTGTGTCAGTTGCTCAGTTGTGTCCAACTCTTTGCAACCCTATGGACTGTAGCCCATCAGGCTCCTCTGTCCATGGGAGTTCTCCAGGCAAGAATACTGGAGTGAGTTGCCATGCCCTTCTCCAGAGGAGCTTCCTGATCCAGGCATCAAACCTGATTCTTCTCCACTGCAGGAAAATTCTTTACCTACTGAGTCACTAGGGAGAGCCCATATCCAACTAGGGGAATAGGCAATCCACAATAAACAGAATAAATAGATATATTATATATGGGATTTCAGAGGGTGCTATGTGTCATGGGGAAATGAAAGGAGCATGAGAGGGGTTTAGAGTGTAGGAGGGCGCCAATAGGATGGGCTTCCCTGGTGGCTCAAAGGTTAAAGCATCTGCCTGCAATGTGGGAGACCTGGATTCAGTCCCTGGATTGGGAAGATCCCCTGGGAGAAGGAAGTGGCAACCCACACTCCAGTATTCTTGCCTGGTGAATCCCATGGACGGAGGAGCCTGGTGGGCTACAGTCCACGGGGTTGCAGAGTCGGACATGACTGAGCTACTTTACTTTATAGGATGATCAGAGTGGTTTCATTAAATAAATGTTATTTGAGGTAAGATTTAAATAAAGTTAAGACTTTTGTCAGACAGCTTGTCATGGAGAAGAGCAAAGGGAATAGCAAAGAGGCCAGTGTGACTTGACTGAGTGAACAAAGGGGAGAAAGAGGGCAAATTAGGCTGGAAAAGTGAAAAGAAAAAGATTTTACAGAGCTCATAGCATTTTTTTAAGAATCTGATTTTATAGGGAATTCCCTAGTGGTCCAGTGGTTATGACTCAGTGCTTTCACTGTGGTGGGCCCTAGTTCTATCCTTGGAGGGGGAATAAGATTCCCACAAACTGGGCAAGGCAGCTAAAAAAAAAAAAAAATTGAATTTACAATCTGAGCTAGGGTGATTGAAGGGTTATGAGTGGAAGCATGATGATGGAAGGTGATTTACACATAATTGGGCTTCCTGTTGGTTCAACCAGTAAAGAATCTGCCTGCAATGCAGGAGGCCTGGCTTCGATCCCTCGGTGGGGGAAGATCCCCTGGAGGAGGGCATGGCAACCCACTCCAGTATTCTTGCCTGAAGAATCCCCAAGGACAGAAGAGCCTGGCAGGCTACAGTCCATGGAGTCACAAAGAGCTGAACATGACCGAGCGACTAAGCACTGCATGCACTGGGCAAGATTAGCAGCATTAAACTATTGAGAATAAGATTATAACTATTAACTGAAACATAGTGAGGACTCGGTGGAGAAGGCAATGGCACCCCACTCCAGTACCCTTGCCTGGAAAATCCCATGGATGGAGGAGCCCGGTGGGCTGCAGTTCATGGGGTCGCTGAGAGTTGGACACCACTCAGTGACTTCACTTTCACTTTTCACTTTCATGCATCGGAGAAGGAAATGGCAACTCACTCCAGTGTTCTTGCTTGTAGAATCCCAGGGACAGGGGAGCCTGGTGGGCTGCCATCTATGGGGTCGCACAGAGTCGGACACGACTGAAGCAACTTAGCAACAGCAGCAGCAGCAGTGAGGATTCGGTAGCTAGAGAAGTGAAAATAAGCAGTAAGCTTCTGTGTATAAACATTTCATAATTGATCCAAGAGCTAGGAATTGGGGAAATATTGAGATAAAGGTCTAACAAAGTAAGTTCGAGAGATGGCAAAGAATAGGAATGGAGACCATCAGTTTAGTTATTGTTTTTGAGAAGTTTTGATATAAATATCAGAAAAATGGGATGGTAAAGAAAATAGTGAAAAAGAAAGACTTTTTTTTTTTTACGTTGGGAGAAATAATAGTCTGTTCCTTTGCTGAAGAGAATGCTTCATCAGAGAAAGAAAAAAAGAACTATGGAGGAGAGAGTAGCATTGCTGGAGTGCACAGTTGATTAAGTGAGGGGATGTCATCAAAAGCACAAGTGAGAGCGTTGGCTTGTGCTTTTGGGAGATGGGAGGGGGGGTTCAGGATGGGGAACACATGTATACCCATGGCTGATTCATGTCAATGTATGGCAGAAACCACTACAAAATTAAAAAAAATACGCAGATGAGGGGTTGGGGGAGAAGCTCAAAAGGGACGAGATATATGTATACCTATGGCTGATTCACATTGTTGTACAGCAGAAAGCAACACAACACTGTAAAGCAATTATCCTCCAATTAAAACTGAATTTTTAAAAAAGCACAATCACTCTCTAGTAATATAGACACAAATGGGAAAGCATATTTGTACATAGAAGCAAACACATGTGATGCTGAGTCAAGTTCTTTTCAATTGCTTCAAATTTCTCATAGACAAGAAAGCAAGATCAGCATTTGAGAATAAATATAGAGAAAATGCATAGCTGGGGGTTTGAAATGGTTATCCAGGAGTGTGTGAGAGTGAATGGACTTGAGAGCTGTAAATAAGTCCTTGAATTTGAATTTCAGCCATAGTGCAGCTATAGATTCAAGCAGTTAGCAAAAATCAACAATAATATTTGGTGAACGTCAATTCAACAAAGAAGTCTCTTGCATCATTGATGAATTCTATTAGTGTTTGATATGTTTGTCTATGTTAATAAGTAAGATGAAAGTGAATCAAGGAAGTTATATGTCTGAATTTCTCTCATTTGTCAGTGACATTAGTTTTCCTAAAAGTACAAAACTTTTGAATACTGGAAGAAACGTTCCTCCACTTTTTTTTTGTTATTTACAATATAATGGCTACAGACATGACACACTTTTAAGTTTAAACTGCTTCACCAACTGGGCTTCCCCAGTGGCTCAGAGAGTAAAGAATCTGCCTTTAATGTCGGAGACCCGGATCCGCTCCCTGGGTCAGGAAGTTCCCATGGAGAAGAAAATGGCAACCCACTCTGTATTCTTGCCTGGAGAATCCCTTGGACCAAGGAACCTGGCCAGGCTATAGTCCATGGGATCGCAAAGAGTCAAACACAGCTGAAGCGACTTAGCAGGCAGATTTCATTAACATATTTCCACCACTTTCTTAAGCCTATGAATCAATCTCATAATTTGTAGAATTACCAGTTCCTTGGCATAAATACTTCCACTGTGACTAGTTGCAAGCTATCAACATGATTCACTGATAAATGAATAGTAGCAATAAGTGATCAGTAGCAAGCCATTTTATGGCATCTCCATCATACACATACAATAAAAGCAATAATCTCTAAAGCAAAGATAATAGGAACAGGTAAAATGATTAGGGAGTGATGTCTTGTATAAGTTACCTCTGTTTTTAATATAATTTACTCAATTGGAAGTTTATGTAATTTCATTTTAAATAATAATTGTGTTTAATATCTTACCTACAAAATTTCTGGACATTAACAACAAGCTTTTCTGAATCGGTAATAGCTGGCTCTAGTGCAGCTTGGCTGTAGTAATTTCTAGTGGCATCAATTACAGGATAAACTTTGTACAGTATATGATAAATAAAATATTAATTCATTTTGCCTTATAAAGGGTTCTTTTTTTTTTTTTAAGGAAGGCTTTCAACAGCCAGAAGTTATTTTCATTAGCTGAATACCCAAGTCCCAGCATCTTGAACTGTAAAATATATATGGTAAGATTAATTGTGAATTTCCTCTGTATTTTATGGAACTGCCCTCCCCCTCAAATATATTATCCACCCAAATATATTATCATAGTGGTACCACTATGTCTTTTTCTGCTCTCCTAATTCTCTAATTGTGACCAACTGTTTCTACATTCAATCTAAAAATAGCTCTCCAACAGTGTGCAAGGCAGCACAGTTTTTTGTTTAATTAAATTTTATTGGAGTATAGTTGCTTTACAATCAGGGCAGCATAGTTGATTGACCCACTGACAATTGTCTTTAATGAGCTTCCAAATTACTGCAGCCCAGGAAGACTGAGTAGATGGGCCTTTTCTTCCTTTAGTGCATGTGTTTTACTTGAAAATTCAAATCTGTCTGTAGTGTTCGTTTTAAAATATTTGACCAACAGATAAAAGGCTGATAATGTTTATGCTGGGTACTAAAGCACACAGTTTATTTGCTGTGGGATTGTGCATTTTTACAGATCCATCTAATATTTTCTTGATAAATAATATCTTTTCCTCTGTGAAACTTTTATTTTCTAGTTTTGTAGCCTGTTTCTGGAGCAATACCTGACTACAGAAATCTATGCTTCCTCCTCTCAATTTCAAAAAGAAAACCAGAGCTGTTTATGAAAAGAGAAAACCAAACGGTTCTATTTGAGTTTATCATCTTGGGATTCTCCAACTTAAATGAGTTAAAATTTTTACTTTTCACTATTTTCCTGGTAGCATATATCTGTACTTTGGGAGGAAATACCTTCATAATTTTGGTGACCATGACTGATCCATGCCTCCACACTCCCATGTAATTTTTTTCTGGAAAACTTAGCTTTTCTTGACGTCTGCTACACCACCACCAATGTTCCCCAGATTATGGTACATCTACTATCAGAGAGAAAAAGCATTTCTTATTTGGGTTGCATAGTGCAACTTTTGCATTTATTTTTTTTGTTGGCTCAGAGTCCCTGCTTCTGGCAGCCATGGCATATGATCGCTACATTGCAATCTGTAAGCCCTTAAGGTATTCGGTTATTGTATAGCCGGGTTAGCAGCCTCCTGCTGGACTGGTGGTTTCCTCAACTCAGTGGTGCACACAGTACTGACATTCCGTCTGCCCTCTTTGGCAACAACGAGACTAATTATTTCTTCTGTGACATCCCCCTTTGCTGATCTTGTCAGTGAGTTGGTCCTACTATCCATTGAGGTCTTCATTGGTTGGACTCCT
The DNA here is from genome assembly GCA_917880005.1 of Nanger dama. Lineage (NCBI taxonomy): Eukaryota > Metazoa > Chordata > Mammalia > Artiodactyla > Bovidae > Nanger > Nanger dama. The sequence goes on from CAKJTW010000032.1 coordinate 2,646,003, forward strand.
TTGTGTATCATACTTTCCTACCTTTATATTATTTCTACCATTTTAAGAATCAGGTCTTCTGAAGGGAGGCAAAAGGCCTTTTCTACCTGTGCTTCCCACCTGATCATTGTCCTTCTCTATAGATGGCAGCTCCATCTTCACATATGTATGACCCATATCAGCATATTCACTGGAGAAGGACAGACTTATCTCAGTATTGTACAGTGTTGTCACCACCATGTTAAACCCTGTTATCTACTCTTGGAGGAATAAGGATATTAAAGAGGCTGCAAAAGTTGTGGGGAGAAAGTGGCAGGCTTCAAGCTCCTCTCTTTGCTGTGTAAACTTTTTCTAAGAAAACGACATATTACAAAAACTGTCTAACTTACTTTTAGAGCTTACTTTTGCAAATTACTCTCAAGTAAAATTAAAAGTCAATGCAAATTTTACAGCCAGTGATTAGCAAACACTCTTGTTTAAAAATTCTGTATAAAATATTGCAATTTTTTTTTCAGAGATCAGTGAGCTAAAAGACAGGAATCACAAGGCCAACACTGAACAGAGTTGAAAAAAAAACAAAACTGTGAAGTTGGCATTAGGGATTCCTTGTGAGGACTTCTGATAATCTTTCGAAGTGTTTGAGTTTCTGAACAGCATTTTAACATTCTTGTAAGATTGGAGGGCTAAAATTGGAATCTTGAGCTACCTAATTGAAATTTAGCTGGTATCTTCTATTTTATCTGGCAAATTTATCAATAACTCATGTGCCTGTGCTATGCTTAGTCACTTATAGGCCTAGGGGCTATCATATTAGACAATGTATACTTAGGACAATTCTATCTTTGCAGTTATTGGGTAGTGCTTCTCTGAAAGAAGAAAACTAAGATAGGCAACTTGCTTTAAGAGATATTGCAACCAATTGCAAAGTTAAAAGATGGTGTGTTAATGATTCAGTTATACATTGATCATTGAAACAAACTGAAAAAAAGTTCCATGAAAAACATATGTATTTGATTATATGATAGATGAGGCCAGAAGAAGCTTGAAAGAAAAGTTCAGTAAGAATAATCTTTTCAATAAAAAGACAGAAGGGTTTATGATTCCAGCCTTACAGGTTATACAAAAATCAGTTCTAGAATACTGCATACCTCAATGTATGCTGCTATGGCTAAGTTGCTTCAGTCGTGTCTGACTGTGCGACCCCATAGACGGCAGCCCACCAGGCTCCCCCGTCCCTGGGATTCTCCAGGCAGGAACACTGGAGTGAGTTGCCATTTCCTTCTCCAATGCATGAAAGTGAAAAGTGAAAGTGAAGTCGCAACACCATGGACTGGAGCCTACCCGGCTCCTCTGTCCATGGGGTTTTCCAGGCAAGAGTACTGGAGTGGGGTGCCATTACCTCAATGTATAAAAGAACAATAAAACCTTTAGAAAATGATATAGGGTGTACTACCATATCACATATGAATTTGTCAGATCCAATCCAGAGAAGAGACCTGAGACTACACAGTCTCCTTTGGAACATTGCGGCCTCTGGTAGGAAGGGCAACAGTCCCTGGGCTCAAAGGCTATGGGCTAGGGGAAAACTGGGCCTCGTTGGTGGAGACCCTCAGTGCTTCCTGCAGCCTGTAGCCATTCAGCCCAGCCCTTTATGGCTAGGGCTGCTGCTCTGTGGTTAGTGATCATGATGGGTGGGATTGATCTCGGTTTCCAGGGGACTGTCACTGTGGACACCATATGAGACAAGGTGAGTAAGTGGCAAAGCCAACATTTTACATGTCAAAAGGAAATTAAAATTAAAAATATTAATATATTCCTTTCCACCCCCACTCAAGTCACTCTTGCTTAGGGACTGATTTTTTTTTTCTCTCAGTTTTCTTGACTAAAACTAAAGTCTCCTATTAAGTCTCCCCATTCTTCACCCATATCATTTCTGTCCTTTATTGAGCTCATCTTTGCATGAAATGTTCCCTTGGTATCTCTAATTATCTTGAGGAGATCTCTGCTGCTGCTGCTGCTAAGTCACTTCAGTCGTGTCGGACTCTGTGCGACCCCACAGACGGCAGCCCATCAGGCTCCCCGTCGCTGGGATTCTCCAGGCAAGAACACTGGAGTAGGTTGCCATTTCCTTCTCCAATGCATGAAAGTGAAAAGTGAAAGTGAAGTCACTCAGTCATGCCCGACTCTTAGCGACCCCATGGACTGCAGCCTCCCAGGCTCCTCCATCCATGGGGTTTTCCAGGCAAGAGTACCGGAGTGTGGTACCATTGCCTTCACTGAAGAGATCTCTAGTCTTTCCCATTCTGTTCTTTTCCCTCTATTTCTTTGCATTGATCTCTGAAGAAGGCTTTCTTATCTCCTCTTGCTATTCTTTGAAACTCTGCATTCAGATGCTTATATCGTTCCTTTTCTCCTTTGTTTTTGCCTCTCTTCTTTTCACAGCTATTTGTAAGGCCTCCCCAGACAGCCATTTTGCTTTTTGCATTTCTTTTCCATGGTTTGATCACTCATCTAGAGCCAGACATCTTGGAATGTGAAGTCAAGTGGGCCTTAGGAAGCACCACTACAAACAAAGCAAGTGGAGGTGATGGAACTCCAGTGGAGCTATTTCAAATCCTGAAAGATGATGATGTGAAAGTGCTGCACTCAATGTGCCAGCAAATTTGGAAAGCTCAGCAGTGGCCACAGGACTGGAAAAGTTCAGTTTTCATTCCAATCCCAAAGAAAAGCAATGCTAAAGAATGCTCAAACTACCGCACAATTGCACTCATCTCACATGCTAGCAAAGTAATGCTCAAAATTCTCCAAGCCAGGCTTCAGCAATACGTGAACTGTGAACTTCCTGATGCTCAAGCTGTTTTTAGAAAAGGCAGAGGAACCAGAGATCAAATTGCCAACATCCGCTGGATCACGGAAAAAGTAAGAGAGTTCCAGAAAAACAGCTATTTCTGCTTTATTGACTATGCCAAAGCCTTTGACTGTGTGGATCACAATAAACTGTGGAAAATTCTGAAAGAGATGGGAATACCAGACCACCTGACCTACCTCTTGAGAAATCTGTATGCAAGTCAGGAAGCAACAGTTAGAACTGGACATGGAACAACAGACTGGTTCCAAATAAGAAAAGGAGTATGTCAAGGCTGTATATTGTCACCCTGCTTATTTAACTTCTATGCAGAGTACATCATAAGAAATGCTGGACTGGAAAAAACACAAGCTAGAATCCAGACTGCTGGGAGAAATATCAATAACCTCAGATATGCAGATGACACCACCCTTATGCCAGGAAGTGAAGAAGAACTAAAAAACCTCTTGATGAAAGTGAAAGAGGAGAGTGAAAAAGTTGGCATAAAGCTCAACATTCAGAAAATGAAGATCATGGCATCAGGTCCCATCACTTCATGGGAAATAGATGGGGAAACAGTGGAAACAGTGTCAGACTTTATTTTTTGGGCTCCAGAACCACTGCAGATGGTGATTGCAGCCATGAAATTAAAAGACACTCCTTGGAAGAAAAGTTATGACAAACCTAGACAGCATATTGAAAAAGACTTGCCGACTAAGGTCCATCTAGTCAAGGCTATGGTTTTTCCAGTAGTCATGTATGGATGTGAGAGTTGGACTGTGAAGAAGGCTGAGCACTGAAGAATTGATGCTTTTGAACTGTGGTGTTGGAGAAAACTCTTGAGTCCCTTGGACTGCAAGGAGATCCAACCAGTCCATTCTAAAGGAGATCAGCCCTGGGATTTCTTTGGAAAGAATGATGCTAAAGCTGGAACTCCAGTACTTTGGCCACCTGATGGGAAGAGTTGACTCATTGGAAAAGACTTTGATGCTGGGAGGGATTGGAGGCAGGAGGAGAAGGGGACGACAGATGATGAGATGGCTGGATGGCATCACCGACTCGATGGACGTAAGTCTGAGTGAACTCTGGGAGTTGGTGATGAACAGGGAGGCCTGGTGTGCTGCAATTCATGGGGTCGCAAAGAGATGGACATTGATGAGCAACTTAACTGAACTGAATCTTCACCCTATTTTGCTAAATCTTATACATTTTGTCTGAATTAAACTCAGAGCAGATATTTGTTAGAAGTTAATGAAGCAAAGAAAGAGGGGAGGTGCTTTAGATGGCTATGAGGTGTGTATTAGGAAGAAATAAATCTCTCTTGTTTCACTTGGTATCAAGTAATCTGTGTTTTAGACTTGTTCATGGACTTTCCTTTTTTCTTTCGTTTGACAGTAAATGCTTGTGATAGTCATCCATACTGTTGCATACACTGTAGCTTACTCACTTTTCATTGCTGTATGGTATTCCATCACATGGCTAGGCCCACAAACATTTTATTCATTCAATGAAGTTAACAAACATCTGAAGATTGTGTGAAGGTATTATTTTCACAATTTATAGTTAATTTTTGGAGAAAAACTTAAAAGGAGACTTGTTCAACCTGGCATTAAGACATAATCTAAGGCCTACTAATGGAAAGTCAAGTTCCTGGCCCAAAAAGAAAAATTTCATGGGATAGAGGTCTTAGATACAGATTCAAGAATTTGTATGGAAACAGTATATACTAAGTATGGTTCTACAGTAAATAATGAAAACTTAGTTATATTTTGGAAAAATCAGATCATTAAATGAAGAAAAAGAAAATTAGTTTTCTAACTTTCACTTTGTAAAAAGATGAAATTTAAGTGGATCAAGAATCAAAATTTGAAATTTAAAAATTATAAAGTTAATATTAAAAAGTTTCAAAGAATATATTTTTGAACTAGCAAGGGAAATTTTAAATAAATCTTAAATTGCACAGCCCATAACCTGAGAAAATATGGATTTTATCATGCCAAAATTAAAGACTTCTTTTCTATGGAAGGGTATAAAATTAATGCACAGATGACCCCTTCTATAAATTATTTGAAAAAGTTTAATTTATAAATGACCAATGATGTCTTAAATAAGGAATTCCTAGAAATGAATGAGAAAAAAATCCCAGGAAACTTAATTAAGAATATGTGCAAAGAATAAACATAGCAGATTAGTAGGAGAGGAAATCCAAATGATTGACACACAAAAAACTCCTCATAGAGGAGATGTTCAAAATTGCTATGTGAGGAACACTTGTATGCTTCTGTGGATGGTACAGGTACAACTGGGCTAGATGGCAGAATTTTGAAAATCAACCTTGTGTAACTCTACTCTGAGGAAAGTTGGCTTCACTTTGCTGTAAATTTAATTTGTTCTAGAGAAGTCCCCTCTGATTCTGAGGTACTTGGATTTTCCAGGCAAGAATATTGGAGTGGGCTGCCATTTCCTTCTCCAGTGGATCTTCCCAACCCAGGGATCGAACCCATGTCTCCTACACTGCGGACAGATGCATCTGAGCCACTAGGGAAGCCCATACAAATCTTAGCATTATCTTTAGTTTTCCAGAGTGAAAAGCTTTCCAGTGTATAATGGTAGAATGGATGATGGATGATGGAATTATATTCTAAAGTCATGGTGGCTTGAGGAACTTAACTGCTTGAATATGGCTTAAGTGCTTAACATGGGTAGGAAGGGAGAATTTTAGATGTGGTAACAGAAGTGGTTTCTGAATATTTTTGTTCCAAAATCAGTTTCATTATAAAACAACAACAACAAACCTCTTGGAACCTACATATCAATACATTACACATCTTGCAGGATGTTAAAATATTATGTTTCCATTTTGGCTGAGATGTTGAAGGTTACTAGCAAATCTATCCAAAAACAAGATGCTAGGTCACTAAAGAAGTACATAGTTAGAGAATTGATTCTGTGGCTAAAGAGGATTTCTTTGGTGAGAACTGGGGTGTCAAGTAAGCCTCCCCCCAGTCCCAGAAAGGTGCTTCCCCTTAACTTCAGCTGAGAGGAAAAAAGAAAACAAGTTAAAAGCTCAGCTGTACCACTGGAATTGTAGAGTTCAAGGACCAATATACAATAATGTGGTAGAGGAACAAAAACTAGAAAATGGCTTTTCTTCTAATGATGGGGAAAGGCTACAAGATGATTCTCACTGGTCAGTTGTGGGCCAAAAGGTAAGAGTCTACCTGGAACAGTTTTGATTTCACATGAGACTTCCAGAAGCAGAATTGCAATGACAACAGAGCCGCTGGAAGACAACCAGATGCTTAGGGACTGAAGCAGGAATTGGAAGGAGTGAGTCTCTGGACCTCAGAGGTGTGTCTCTAGGGTCCTTAGAAGAGTCCACAAAACACAGGGACCTTCTGCATCCAGGGAGCATTGTCCTTGCCCACTCCAGTTCCTTGTACTGACTTTCAGGAATTGAGGATGCTCCTGGCATTCAGGTAGAAGACCCTGTATTCAGCACAGTCTTCCCAGGGTCAGTTAATATCTGTCACTTCCTTGTGTTCATAAAAGTTGTTGTACATTAGAGTCTACAATTTGAATTGTGATCTCTGCACTATTGGTGTATTTTTGATCACAGGTAAGTAAGTAGTTTTTTAATTGCTTAGCTAGAGCTCTACGTCTCTTGGAGATACATTTTCTATGCCTTGTTCTTTAGATGAGAGACTACGTAAGTGGGGAAGTGGAGTGTAATGAGCTGTGAGATTCCAAAGGAGGGAGAAATCGAATTTTCATCCCACGCTATGAATGGCAGGCTGAGTGTGTGTGAACCATGGAGCTGCTGTTATTTTAGGCATTTCAGCATCACTCAGAATGGCTCTCTGCTGGCTTACTGATTCTTCATTAAATAAAGGACAGAAACATATGGTCAAAGTCTGACTTACACATCAATTTCTGTTTTATTTATCATTTTATTTCAAGTTTTCAAAATACATTTGTTGAATAAAATAAGCAGCATGGATTAGTCTAGTAGTTGGTCGCTTACTGCCTCAAAAATGGAAGGAAAGATTGAAAAGGTGAAGGAAGAGATAAGCAGTGATGGAAAACATGGGTTAGAGAATGGGATTTTAGGGTCCCTTCTTGACAATGCAGTTTGCATTAGAGAATTCATTTAATTCTGGTAAAGTGAAATAGTATATTATGGGAATTTAACCCTTTATCCAACAAATTTGCTCCTTCTACTGGAAATATCCACAGTAGGTCACAGAAGGAAAAGACAGAAATTAAAACAAAAATACAAATAAACATCCTTTCAAACTTAGAATTCAAATATATATTTGTGTACAGACCAGGGCAATCAATGAAGTTTATTGTTTTGATTAATATACAATATTCTCCTTCATTTTTACTTTTGCTTTTTATTTTGTTTTAAAAATATTTATTTATTTGGCTTCACCAGATCTTAGTTGCAGTATACAGGATCTAGCCCCCTGAGCAAGTATTGAATCCAGGCCCCCTACATTGGGACTGCAGAGTCTTAGCCACTGAACCACCAGGGAAGTCCCTCACCTTCATTTTTAGAAAGTCATGTTTAATTTATCTTGTTATCTTCTTTTGCATCAAACTACAAAATCAATATTTCTCTGTGAATTAGAATTTGAACATTTTAAACTAGGAGATTCTCTGTATTATTATTTTAAGTTTATCACTTTTCTATTAATTGACCTAAGCCAAGCTCTAGAGCAGTATCCTTTGATAATACAAGCATGAACACTTAAATTAATTTACAGCAGAGCCAGGAAATTAAAAAATTATAATAAGGATCAATTTTTCAAAAATTATGTAATTAAATACCAGATATTTAGTAACAATTATTAATAGATTTAACTATCAGGACATGACAGGCATAGCCCACTGCCATTAACAATCAGGAATATAAGCGATTAGAGTTGGAAACAAATTGAAATAATCCAGTTATGTGACTATAAATGGTAGTAAAAGTATTTTTAAAGAAAATTCTATTGTCAGCAATAAAGTTTAATTTTTAGCTACTCAATCAAATGTGTATTAGTCTGGGACAGATAAAACTTGCAATTTTCACCTGATGGCCACATAACTCTATCAGATATTTATTTTGCTGAGACTCAGTGTTTTCATCTGGAATTTGGAATGACAGCATTATTTATCTCAGAGGATTTATCTAAAGAGTAAATTAGATTCTGGGTAGAAAGTACTCAAAGGTTTTAAGTGCTTTCTCTACCCAGCACTTAAAATAATTTGTCCAACAAACACTGAATCCTACAGTAGCCAGAATGATGACCAGCATCAGGGGGTCTCTAATTTATTAGGATGAATCTTTAAAAGTTTGTTAAAATATAGGACAGTTAACTCCAAGTTAAAGGGATCTAATTTAGCATGCTTATTACTGAAATTTATCATAACAAACATATATATAATCATCCATTAATAAGGGTGGGTATATAAAAAATTTGCTGTATTCATATGAATATTTGTATATAATTCAAACATCATGTTTCAGCAGAATATTTATTGCCACGAGAAATTGTAAAGTGGTGCTAAGGAAAAACCACAGATTAAAGCATGTACTTTCTGATCTCCATTTTGAATATTTTGTGTGTGGAAAATTGATTAGATGAACATATAGCAAACCATTAGTAGAGGTTTTCTTGGTTGGAGATACTAATTTTTAATGTTTTATTTTATTTTCAATGTTTTCTAAATATTCTAACACAAATATATTAACTTTAATCAGAAAAAAATAGATGATGAAAACTTTGGGAAAAATTATCTAAAGGTGAACATTGGGCATGCTCTCTACAATATCTTAAAATATTTTCTAAAGCACTCTACAATGTGAAAAAAATTCTCCTTGAATTTTGATTTGTCAAGCAATTTAGGAACTAGAGAAATCACTGGTAAAGAATGAACTGGGAATTTAAATTCAAACTATCCACAGTTATCAGTGTGGTAGAGATGGCATTCCACTCCAGTACTCTTGCCTAGAGGATCCCATGGATGGAGGAGCCTGGTGGGCTGCAGTCCATGGGGTCACGAAGAGTTGAACATGACTGAGTGACTTCACTTTCACTTTTCAGTTCCATGCATTGGAGAAGGAAATGGCAACCCACGCCAGTGTTCTTGCCTGGAGAATCCCAGGGATGGGGGAGCCTGGTGGAGGCTGTCTATGGGGTCACACAGAGTCAGACATGACTGAAGTGACTTAGCAGCAGCAGCAGAGACATTAGATCATGTTAAGTTTATGACACTTCTCTCTATTCACTTCTCTTTGGCACCAATAACTTATTAAGAAAGTCAGGAAATATCTTTGATGGAAACATTGATAACTATTACCGAAGTGAAGTGACTAATGGTTGTTGGACTGGGCACCAAGAGTTTGTTCTTAGTCTACACAACTGAGCAGAGTTTTTCTAATGTCAATTAGAATGATAATTTTCAATTTTTCTAAATGTCAGGAAAACTTGGATATCTGAGAGTTCAGGGCAAGAAGATATGTGTCTGAGGAATGTGTACTAACACCCTGCTATACAAAGTGCAATGTTGCCCTATGTGAACCTGTTTCAAAAAGCTATAGGAAGAGGGGAGCGTATGGGCAGTGGAGTTGGGGTGGGGAAGGAAAGGGAGAGAAAGATGGGATAAAAGAGGGAGGGAAGGAGAGGATACTTGAAATTTTTCCAAAAACAGGCTTCAGAAAATCTATCTCTGAAGGCAAAATAAAGCATAGTTTTGAGTCATGTTGACAACTGGAAGGAATACATGCAATCACTACCATTTTCTTGATTCACAATAGAAATTGCTAAGTTCAGGACACATTTTTCTCAGCTTACATTGGATACACCCAAGTTAGCTAAACAGTCTTCAGCAAAAGAATTGGCAGGGAAGATGACACCTGATTGCCATTCTAGGTCTCCAAAACAGGCTGGAGATACAGACTTAGACAGAACTAAGTGTGATCCCTCTTTAGTTCTCACTGGCTGTGTGATCTCGAACACACTGTTTAACCTTTCTGAACTTTAAAACTTCATCTGCAAAATGAAGAGGATAACACCCATTCTGAAGAGCTGTAGTGAATAGGAAAGGTCAAAAGTATGTGCGATATCTTACCGCAATGTGTAACATCTAGAAAGCTACCATATTCCCTTTAATCTAAAAATTTCTCTGTTCTTAGAAGAGGTCACAATAAACCAGGATCCATGTCTTTTACCTGTTTCTTCTGGTCTTGCAGATATGAACCACAATTTGTGTCAGGAGACCCTAACAAAGGGTGGTTGACCTAACAAAGAGGTGAAAAGCCTTTTAGTGCCTTTTATCCTTATGTCCTCTTCAGTCTTTATAAAACATAACAAATTAAATTTTATATCAGTATTCAAGAATGGAAAAGAGGAGCAGGAATGGCTTTAAAGAAACTAGTGAATCCCAGAGTTTCTTCTATAAACTATTCTGCAACACATACACATTACCAAGAAAATTCTGATGGGCCTGACCTAGCTTTTAACAGGGAATGCTTAGGATGTATGGTTCCCTTTGTGAGTTTCTATCTAATTGAACATTGTCTGGACTATATAATTTTCAGTCAGTTCAGTTGCTCAGTCATGTCCAACTCTTTGCGATCCCATGGACTGTAGCACACCAGGCTTCCCTGTCCATCACCAGCTCCCAGAACTTGCTCAGACTCATGTCCATAGAGTTACTGATGCCATCCAAACATCGACATCCTCTGTCCTCACCTTCTCTTCCTGCCTTCAATCTTTCCCAGCATCAGGTCTTTTCTAATGAGTCAGTTCTTTGCATCAGGTGTCCAAAGTATTTTAGAGATTTTATTTACAAGTAGAACACTAGATGTACTTATAGCTGTGTTTGATAATAAGAAAGTGAAAAAGTCGAAAGTGTTAGTCGCTCAGTGGTGTCCAACTCTTTGGGACCCCATGGACTGTAACCTGCCAGGATCTTCTGTCCAGGGAATTCTCCAGGCAAGAATACTGGAGTGGGTTACCATTCCCTTCTCCAGGAGAATCTTCCCGACCCAGGGATTGAAGTGGGGTCTCCTGCATTGCAGGCAGATTTTTTACCATCTGAGCCACCAGGGAAAGCCCTGTTCAATGATATGTATGAGTATGGTTTGTGAAGGGATGCTGCTTCCCCGGGTTGGAATCTGGTACAGATGGTGATGATTTTTATTCATAACACTTTTCTTATTTTGCAGATCTTTGCTACTGTGCATATGATTATTTTAATCTGTGCTTCTCTTTGCCCAATTCACCAAAGGGAGCCAGGCAACATCATGGAAGGAAAGAATCAAACAGCTCTGTCTGAATTTATAATTTTGGGATTCTCTGACCTAAATGAACTGCAGTTTTTGCTATTCACCATCTTCTTTCTGACTTATGTCTGTACTTTAGGAGGAAATGTATTCATTATCTTGGTGTCTGTGCTTGATCCACATCTACATACACCCATGTATCATTTTTAGGGAATTTGGCTTTTCTTGACATCTGCTACACCACTACCAATGTTCCCCAGATGATGGTCCATCTGCTATCAGAGAAGAAGAGCATTTCCTACGGTGGATGTGTGGCTCAACTTTTTGCCTTCATTTTCTTTGTAGGATCAGAGTGTCTCCTCCTGGCAGCTATGGCATATGATCGCTACATTGCAATCTGTAAGCCTTTAAGGTATTCAGTTATTATGAACAAGGTCCTGTATAGCCGGTTAGCAGCCTCCCGCTGGACTGGTGGTTTCCTCAATTCAGTGGTGCACACAGTACTGACATTTCGCCTGCCTTTTTGTGGCAACAACAAGATTAATTACTTCTTCTGTGACATCCCCCCTTTGCTGATCTTGTCTTGCGGGGACACTTCTGTCAATGAGTTGGCCCTCCTCTCCATTGGGGTCTTCATTGGTTGGACTCCCTTCTTGTGCATTGTCCTTTCCTACCTTTACATCATCTCCACCATCTTGAGGATTCGCTCCTCAGAGGGGAGGCAAAGGCCTTTTCTACCTGTGCCTCCCACCTGATCATTGTCCTGCTCTATTATGGCAGTGCCATCTTCACGTATGTGCGGCCCATCTCAACGTACTCACTGGAGAAAGACAGACTAATCTCAGTACTGTATAGCGTTGTCACCCCCATGCTAAACCCTGTAATTTACACATTGAGGAATAAGGATATTAAAGAGGCTGTGAAAGTTGTGGGGAGAAAGTGGCAGCCACCAATACTCTCTTTTGATATATAATCTTCCCTTTGTTGTTTTTCAGTCACCCAATCATGTCTGCCTCTTTGCAACCCCATGGACTGAAACATGCCAGGCCTCCCTGTCCCTAACCATCTCCTAGAGTTTGCTCAAGTTTATGTTCATGATGCCATCCAGCCATCTCATCCTCTGATGCCCTCTTCTCCTTCTGCCCTCAATCCTTCCCAACATCAGGGACTTTTCCAATGAGTCCTCTGTTTGCATCAGATGACCAAAATACTGGAGCTTCAGCTTCAGCTTCAGCATCAGTCCTCCCAGTGAATATTCAGGGCTGATGTCTCTTAAGACTGACTGATTTGATCTAGGTGTTCAAGGGACTCAAAGGAGTCTTCTCCAGCACCACAATTTGAAGGCATCAATTCTTTGGTCTTCTCCCTTCTTTACAGTCTAGCTCTCACAACTACATATGACCACTGGGAAACCATAGCCTTGACTATATGGACCTTTGGCAAAGAAATGTCATTGGCAAAGTAAGTCTCTGCTTTTCAATAGACTATCTAGATTTTTCATCACTTTCCTGCCAAGAAGCAATTGTCTTCTGATTTCGTGGCTGCAGTCACCATCTGCCATGATTTTGGAGCCCAAGAAGAGGAAATCTCCTCCTTCTTGGAGGAGAGAATGGCAAACCATCCCAGAATACTTGCTGTAAGAACCTCATGAACTGTATTAAAAACCTCTTATCTGCGGTCAATTATCATGTTAAAATTAACTTTTTCACCAGCCAGCTATTTCTAGTGGCACTCAATTTATAAGAAACTCAGTGTAGGGACAGATACTGAACAGCTGGCACACTTAAGCCTAAGTGTACATATTTTGAGCTTTTGTTAGTTCTGAGCAAAAGACATTGATGTTACTCTTTTGAGATATTTTCTTCTTGTTGATAATATCCATTCTTGGATTCTTCATTCCAAAGATGGTGCCACTTCCCATGCAAAACTGGTTATAAAGTTTAAATAAACCTCTATATTCACATTTGCTTATCACTTGATCAGATAATGTTTTTGTGTCAGCATGTATTTCTAATCAGATACTATAAAGTGAAAAGAACTAGGCTTAATCTTGGAATATATGCTCTCCTATCTCACTTCAGTTCAGTTGTTCAGTCATGTCCGACTCTTTGTGACCCCATGAACTGCAGCACACCAGGCCTCCTGTGCATCACCAACTCCTGGAGCCTACCTAAACTCATGTCCTTTGAGTCGGTGATGCCATCCAACCAACTCATCCTCTGTAGTCCCCTTTTCCTCCTGTCCCCAATCTTTCCCAGCATCAGGGTCTTTTCAAATGAATCAGCTCTTCGCATAAGGTGGCCAATATTGGAGTTTCAGCTTCAACATCAGTCCTTCCAATGAACACCCAGGACTGATCTCCTTTTGATGGACTAACTGGATTTCCTTGTAGTCCAAGGGACTCTCAAGAGTCTTCTCCAACACCACAGTTCAAAAGTATCAATTCTTCTGCGTTCAGCTTTTTTTATAGTCCAAATTTCACATCCATACATGACTATTGGAAAAATAATAGCCTTGACTAGATGGACCTTTGTTGACAAAGTAATATCTCTGCTTTTTAATATGGTGTCTAGGTTGGTCATAACTTTCCTTCCAAGGAGTAAGAATCTTTTAATTTCATGGCTGCAGTCACCATCTGCAGTGATTTTGGAGGCCCCCCAAAATAAAGCTTGACACTATTTTCACTGTTTCACCATCTATTTGCCATGAAGTGATGGGACCGGATGCCATGATCTTAGTTTTCTGAATGTTGAGCTTTAAGCCAACTTTTTCACTCTCCTCTTTTACTTTCATCAAGAGGCTCTTTAGTTCTTCACTTTCTGCCATAAGGGTGGTGTCATCTGCATATCTGAGGTTATTGATATTTCTCCTGGCAATTTTGTTTCCAGCTTGTGCTTCTTCCAGCCCAGCGTTTCTTACAATGTACTCTGCATATAAGTTAAATAAGCAGGGTGACAATATACAGCCTTGACATACTCCTTTCCCTATTTGGAACCAGTCTGCTTTTTTTCATTGCCATTTCAAACTGTGGCTGCCTGACCTGCATATAGATTTTTCAAAAAGCAGGTCAGGTGGTCTGGCATTCCATATCTTTCAGATATTTCCACAGTTTATTGTGATCCACACAGTCAAAGGCTTTGGCATAGTCAATAAAGCAGAAATAGGTGTTTTCTGGAAGGAACTCTCTTGCTTTTTCCATGATCCAGCAGATGTTGGCAATTTGATCTCTGGTTCCTCTGCCTTTTCTAAAACCAGCTTGAACATCAGGAGTTCACGGTTCATGTACTGCTGAAGCCTGGCTTGGAGAATTTTGAGCATTACTTTTAGCATGTGAGATGAGTGCAATTGTGCAGTAGTTTGAGCATTCTTTGGCATTACCTTTCTTTGGGATTGGAATGAAAACTGAACTTTTCCAATCCTGTGGCCACTGTTGAGTTTTCCAAATTAGCTGACATACTGAGTGCAGCACTCAACATCTTTCAGGATTTGAAATAGCTCAACTGGAATTCCATCACCTCCACTAGCTTTGTTTGTAGTGGTGCTTCCTAAGGCCCACTTGACTTCACATTCCAAGATGTATGGCTCTAGGTGAGTGGTCACACCATCGAGGTCATCTGGATCATGAAGATCTTTTTTGTACAGTTCTTCTGTGCATTCTTGCCACCTCTTCTTAATATCTTCTGCTTCTATCAGGTCCTCACCATTTCTGTCCTTTATTGAGCCCATCTTTGCATGAAATGTTCCTTTGGTATCTCTAATTTTCTTGAAGAGATCTCTAGTCTTTCCCATTCTATTGTTTTCCTCTATTTCTTTGCATTGATCACTGAAGAAGTCTTTTTATCTTTCCTTGCTATTCTTTGGAACTCTGCATTCAAATGGCTGTATCTTTCCTCTTCTCCTTTGCTTTTCACTTCTCTTCTTTTCACAGCTATTTGTAAGGCCTTCTCAGACAGCCATTTTGCTTTTTGCATTTCTTTTTCTTGGGGATGGTCTTGATCCCTGTCTGCTGTACACTGTCACAAGCCTCCACCCATAGTTCATCAGGCACTCTGTGTATCAGATGTAGTCCCTTAAATCTATTTCTCACTTTCACTGTATAGTCATAAGGGACTTGATTTAGATCATACTGGAATAGTTTACTGGTTTTTCCCATTTTCTTCAATCTAAGTCTGAATTTGGCAATAAGGAGTTCATGATCTGAGCCATAGTCAGCTCCCAGTCTTATTTTTGCTGACTGTATAGAGCTTCTCCTTCTTTGACTGCAAAGAATATAATCAATCTAATTTCATTTTTTGGCCATCTGGTGATGTCCGTGTGTAGTCTTCCCTTGTGTTGTTGGAAGAGGATGTTTGCTATGACCAGTGCATTCTCTTGGCAAAACTCTATTAGCCTTTGCCCTGCTTCATTCTGTACTCCAAGGCCGAATTTGCCTGTTACTCCAGGTGTTTCCTGACTTCTTACTTTTGCATTCCAGGCCCCTATAATGAAAAGGACATTTTTTTTTAATGAAAAGGACATCTTCTACTTCAGTGTGGTCTAACTCTTTTATCTCCCTCCCTCCTTCCCTTCTTTCTTTTTCTTTCCTTCTTTCTCTTTTATTTTTATTTATCTCAATAAGCCTTTTACAACTTTAAAAATTATTATTTTAAAATTTTAATTGTGCTAAGAGCACTTAACCTGAGATATACCCTCTTCACAAATTTTTAAGCACATAGTACAATTTAATATTGTCAGTTAGTTTTTACAGTAACAAAGAAAATTGGCTCATGTAACTTTGAAGTCTAGAGGGGATCGGTTTCCAGTATGGTTGCATCATGGCTCTGGCCCCATTTGTGATTCACCTGGATCTGCTCCCATCCATGGAGCTTCATCCTCAGGCTGCCTTCCAGCAGCATCCATGGTTGCTGGGCATACCTTCTTTTCCAGGGGTGAAGTTAGGCTCCTCCCCACACTCCAATCTCACAAACATTGTAAAAAAGGCCCTGGGTTTTGTCTGACTTCATCTTACTCAAGCCTGGTCTGCCTCTTGCAGTGTCTGGTTCTAAATGGCTGTTTAAGGAGATGGAGCTGACAAGCACTTCTGAGAGGGTAACAGGCAGGAAGGCCAGGGGTCTCCAAAGGGAGGAAATAGCCTGCAAGTGTCAGACATTTTATCTCTCTTAAGCGGCAGGAGGAAACAAACTAGGGATATTTTTTCCTTCTCTATACAAATTTAAAAGGAGGTTTCTCTTAAAATTCTGTGTTGCCATAATGACACCTGGTTTCACCTGAGGTTAACCATTGCCTTTTCTTATGGAAATGTTTATGTTAAGTTATGCTAATGTACTATGCATTTACCCCAAACTCTGTCTTCAAGTCGGTTCCACCTTTGGGGCTCAGAACCTACTTGATAAACCAATATGTTATACTCCAATATTGTTCCTCTAATCTATGTAAATGAAACTATTTGTATGATGCTTTGCCCTTCCTCAAGATTCAAGTTAATCCTTTTATGGCCCAAGATGAACCATTTGGAACCAAGATTATCCCAAAATACATCCTATGGGTGAGGGGCCTGGTGCCATTCTAAGTTTTGAGACATTCCTTTCTTTCGTTAACAGACTGCTGATGACTATATAACATCCAGCTAAAGACTAGCAGGGGGGTACTCTTTCTGCCCCTTTCTGATGTCTATGTCAGAAGCTTTCTCTATCTCCTTTATACCTTAATAAAACTTTGTTACACAAAAGCTCTGAGTGATCAAGCCTCGTCTCTGGCCCCAGATTGAATTCTTCTCCTCTGGGGGCCAAGAATCCCTGGCGTCATAATACAACAACAACCTTTCACTCCTAAGTGACACTTGGCCCCAGGACTGACTGGAGTCAGGAGGAGTTTCTGCCAAGGTGTTGGAGGAGGTAATTGAAATGATGAGCTAGCAGTTGACTCAAGAGCTGGACCTCAGGAATCAGAGCCTCCTCACCTCCTCTGCCCTTGGATGTCAGTTCTGCCCATCATTCCACAGCGGGAGCCATATTTCAGGGTTGCAGCTTTAAGAGAGCAATGTACTGCTGAGACATCTGGATGGTATGCACGATTGAACCCAGGTAAGGCCTGTATATAAACTTTAAGATTCTTAGGGTGGATGCCAAGATCTACTCTTCTGGCAGCCACCCAAGAGAAGTCTTGTAAGTCCCCTGCTTACTTTTTAATTAGCTGCCACCTACCAATCTGGAGTGTTCTCTATTTATGTTCTCCCCCACCTCTGCCCTCTATTTATGAGTCAGTTTTTATTTCACCCCAGGAACTCCTGAGTTTGTGAACCAACACAAGTGTTCTCTGCTCTGACTTGCTAATATCTGATTTTACCAAAGAATACAATTAGCCTGACAACAGGACATGGGAGCTGGGACACCTAAGCCTGAGCCCTTCAGGATTAAGTACCATATGAGGGTCTCTTTGAAGACCTATGAGTGTTCCAGTGCTGAGCTTTTGAAGGTTAAACTATACATCATGGTGGACAGATTGAAAAATGGCTATACGCCACAATCAATATAAGTAAAACCTGGGAGTGGTATTGATAAGAAAGCAATAGTCACTCAAAGTGCTCTTATGTGCCCCTGTTAGCCTGTGTAGCTGCTTTATCTGTCTGTCCTTGCAGCATGAATAATGGCAAGGCTGCTATTCTGCTAAACTGACTTCCACTTTTTCTCTCTTAGACAAGATTTTGCTGTTTTTGTTCTGTGATTTATTTACCTATTTAGTGCTAACACCACACTCTCAGGTTTACTCTAGGTCTAGATTTATAGTAAGCCTTGAGGTAATGTTGTTTAAATATTCAAATTGGTCTTTTTTAAAAAATGTGTTGGGTATTCTAAGTGTTATGCTCCGAAGTCCGAGTCCCCAGAACTGAGAGAATAAGACGTCCACAGCAATGCAAAAGCATAAAGAGGTTTTACTTCTAGCTCGAGCTAGGGTTCCTGTCTCATCCAGTGTAATGGAGTCTTGATAAGAACCCCGAGCCCTGGATTACAGTAGTATTTATAGGTTTAGGACAAAGACAGGGAGTTGGTAAGGGTGGATTGGTTGCAAGGGTTTCTTGGCATCTACTAATTGGCTAGATTTCCACGTGCACGGGCTTTCTTAGGGGATGTCCATCCTCGTCCTGATTGGCTCAAACCAGGCTACGGGGAGCATGCTGATTGGTCAAGCTACACTGCCCGTGGGAGTTCCCAGTGCCTCAGCTTTCCTAGAGACTAAACCTCAGGCCTAGCCTGCCCCTTAGAGCCTGTCCTGGCTCCAGTTAGGTCCTAACATTCCCCCCTGTCTTCAGCTACATAGAGGAATTTTCCTCTTTATTTTGGGGCAGTGCCTGATACTGTTGCCTCAGTACCATCAATTGGACAGTATCAACGCGGTCTTTTACAGAGGCAGCAAACTTATTTATGATGTATGAGCCAAAAGTAAGTATTAATAGTAGCACTATTAGAGGGCCCACCAGGGTGGAAATCAGCGTTGTTAACCATGGGGACTGTTGGAACCAGGACTCAAACCATCCTTGCTGGGCCTCTCGCTCTCTTTTCCGTCGGGCTAGCCCTTCCCTTACTTTGGCCATAGATTCTCTTACTACCCCTGAGTGATTTACACAAAACAATGTTCTTCCCCTAAGATAGCACATAAGCCCCTGAGAGACTTCATACTCAAGATACTTTTTGGGAATGGGGCAGAGGTCTCTTTCTTCTGTAACTTCTTCCTGCGGTGCATGGGTGTAGGCCTGCCTAGCAGAGCAGAAGTCTCTCTCTACCTGATCTAAGTTGGGGTTTTCCACATTTTTCTACCCTTGTAATAAGAAGCAGTTTAGTTGGCCCCTCTTAGAGATGAAATAGAAAAGAGCCAAACAGCAGACCCAACAGGATGGTCATCTCTGGTCCCTGGAAACAGAAGGCAACATTTGGGGTGAGGATTGCAGGGTTTGTGACCCCTTCTGATTGGTTGGTGGTTAGGCAACAGAGCTGTGCTCCAGGAATCTTGTATTCAGTCTGAAGTTACCATCCTCCACCTGGGTGGGGGCCCCAGTTCTGCAAATGAACTCAAAGACACTGCTAAGTGTATTTCTTGAGTAGAAATCAGGACCCTGCTTTAAGACTGTACCATTATTTGATTGCTCCTCCTCTGTTTCCATATTCCCTCCCTTCCCTGATCAGCAATTGTTTGAATCTGCCCTTTGGGACTCAGGAAAGGTCAAGGAGGCTGAATGAAGCCTACATCCTACAAACAAGAAATGGAGAACATAGAATGGATCCATACTCCAGAGCCCCACAGAATCCTGCTCAGTTTTAACTCAGGGAACTGGGAAACTATGACTTTGTTAACTTCCTGTCAAAATGGGGCATAGGACTGCCCCAGCTTGGAGCAATACAAGCTCTAATCTGAATGTACACTCATAGGATAACCTAGTTATTTCCCAGGATATCTGAACCATGGCTACTCTATTTTGACTTTTAATTGTAAACTTTTCCTTAATAGCCAAAGCAGATTTCACTGTTAATGATGTCAGTGTTTCTCTAGGTACAAGAAGATGCAAGAATTGGGACTCATAAAATCTTCTCCTGAAAAGATCTAACTATCTGAAGGCCTGTTCTGCCAGTTTTTCTCAGAGCGCAGAGTGCCTCATTCCTGATTTTCACCCTGAACTCCTTTCAGGGGCGTTGAAAGTCAGCAGTTGCAGTGGCCATGATTTAATCTTTGCAGATGTAGATGGCGAGTGTCAGCCTCGGTGAAGAAGAGTCCCGCCAGAGTCACCATTTGTTGCAGGAAGAGGGACCCCTTCCAGGGCCCAAAACTGGGCTCTTGTCTAACACTCGGAAATGAATTGTCTGAGGAGACACATGTGCTGACAAAGCAAGAGATTTTATTGGGAAAGGGCACCCGGGTGGAGAGCAGCAGGGTAAGGAAACCCAGGAGAACTGCTCTGCTGCGTGGCTTGCAATGTACACGAGGTGTCTCCTTTAGACTTTTCCCGAACTCTTCCGGTTGGTGGAAGCTTATTAGTTCCACATTCCTTATCAGGATCTCCTGTCACAAAACAACTCATGCAAATGGTTACAATAGTGCCTGGCCAAGGTGGGCGGTTTCAATCAGTGTGCTTCCCTAACAATTCCCCCCTGCAAGATGGGGTATATAGCGGTGCCATTGGTTCAGGCTCCTTAGGATTCTTTGGGTTCGTTCCTACATGTGTCGCCAACATCTGAGGGGTAGAAAATCTCTGTGGAGGCAAAAGGTTTTACCCCAGGAGGGTGCTTGGTCAGGGTGTCCGATCCGCGGTCAGAAGATGATATCTCAGACTCGGTGTACAGTTTCCAAGTCAAAGGTGCCTTCTGAGGGCCAGCCTACATGGAAGGTCAGCCATTCTGTGCTGCAAAAAGTTATTTGTCCTTCTTCACTAGCACCGATAGAGTCTGTGCTGTAGACTTAAAATCAGAAAAATCAGAAAAATGGTCAGTCATAAGGGACAACGGAGTGGAAGTCTCTTGCCCCATGATTACAGGATAGAACACAGGAGACAAGATGAACACACAGAGAGCAGTGACAATGCCAGCACACACAAAGACATGACAAACAGATAACAAATACACAGCGGCCGAGAGCACAGCACGAGGTCTTCCTGGGCCCCCTGAAACTTCCCTTTCCCTTGAGGTTATCTCACCAACAAGGCGTCCACAGAGCCAGCCGCCTTCCCAGCACGATGCCGGGCCTCGGACTTATGCCGGCTAGGTCATCCCCTCACAGAGCCAGCCACCTTCCCTAGCAGATTCCGGGCCTCAGCCTTACACAGACTATGTTTAATCCCCTTACAGAGCCAGCCACCTTCCCTAGCACCCTAGCATGATTCCGGGCCTCAGCCTTATACAGGTTATGTTTAATCCCCTTACAGAGCCAGCCGCCTTCCCCAGCACGATGCCGGGCCTCGGCTTTATGCCGGCTAGGTCAGCCTCCTCTGGGCTAAGGAACCCCTTCTGCCTGGAGGGTGTTATTCTCCTCAGTCAAAGGGATCCCGGACAAGCCCCCAAATGTTATGCCTGAAGTCCGAGTCCCCAAAACTGAGAGAATAAGACGTCCACAGCAATGCAAAAGCATAAAGAGGTTTTATTTCTAGCTTGAGCTAGGGTTCCTGTCTCATCCAGCTTAATGGAGTCTTGATAGCCCTAAGCCCTGGATTACAGTAGTATTTATAGATTTAGGACAAAGACAGGGAGTTGGTAAGGGTGGATTGGTTGCAAGGGTTTCTTGGCATCTACTAATTGGCTAGATTTCTGCGTGCGCAGGCTTTCTTAGGGGATTTCCATCCTCGTCCTGATTGGCTCAAACCAGGCTACGGGGAGCATGCTGATTGGTCAAGCTACACTGCCTGCAGGAGTTCCCAGTGCCTCAGCTTTCCTAGAGACTAAACCTCAGGCCTAGCCTGCCCCTTAGAGCCTGTCCTGGCTCCAATTAGGTCCCAACAGGTATTCTAAGTATCTTTGATTTACAAATAAATTTTGGAATCAGCTTGTCATTTTCCACTGGAAAGATTGCTGGGTTTTGATAAGAAAGACACTGCAAGTATAGATCAGTTAAGGGAGAGTTTACATAGATTAGTGTTTCCCAATCTTTTAAAATTATCATCCCTCTAAGAAGCCCATTCTTACAAAGTTTTAATGCCTCAGACAGTGATGCTAGTGGTAAAGAACTCATCTGCCAATGCAGGAGACTTAAGAAATTCAGTTCATAGGAACATTTAAGCACTCCTTTAGCTGCATTTCACAAATCTTAATATGTTATACTTTGAGTACATTTAAGTATATGTTAATTTCCTTGAGACTTTCTCTGGTCAGTGACATCAGTGGGAGCAGAACCCATAAGTGTCAAACTTCTGATGAAGGGGAACCTGATTTTCCATTCTGTGGAGTTACAGTTTCATGAGACTAGAACCAACTCCAGCTCTCCCTGGATCCCCAGCTGGCCAGTGAAACTGCAGATTTCAGAGATACCAACTCTATAATCACATAAGCCAATTTCTTAAATATCTCTAAAGGTACATATCCTATTGCTTCTGTTCTGTAGAGAACCTAGACATATACAGATATTGGTACTCCACATTCTGAGCATTAGGGATTCACTTCGTGCTCCTTGAGCCAGAGTCTCAGTGGGCTTCTCCTAGAGCTCTCTGTGACTGTGGTATTGTGTTACCCGTTCTTGCTTTTGTTTCTGATTGTGTTAAACTCAGGCTGAGATGTTGCTGATGGAAAAAATGGTAAACACCACCAATTTGGTGGCAATTTGAATTCTAGTATTCTTCCCCAACCCACCTGCTAATATTTATTTTTCAGGATGCTCAAATAGCTTTTCCTTCCTTTCTGCTCAGATTTTACTTCTGCCATTTCATGGAAGATACAGAACGAGCATGATTATGTCATCATCGAGGGAACTAGAACCTGTATTTTGGAAATTTTATTGATACTTGGTGAAACAAAATAGTCAGCATACTGTTTTCAATTCTGTCAGCACGGGAAGGGATTGACTCTAACAGCACTTGCTGGTAGGTCTAGAAATACCTGTGACGTGGTGGAAGCACACCAGATTAGTCAGTAGACTTGAGTTTTAATTTGGACATTACTGTTAAATGCCAGTATAATTTTATTCTAAGCTGTTATTCTTTAATTTCAATTTTCTTTTCTGTTAAAATGAACATAGTCTTTAAAAAATGCAAAAGTAACTTTTGAAATAAACTGTAGAAAACAACACATTGTTATTTGGGTAGCAGATTAGTGAGAACTAACATCTCTTGTGTGTTTATTGTGTGTAACACGATTGTGACACTATTTAATGTGATTAGTATGTGTTGAGAGGGCTTACCAAGTGGCTCAGTGGTAAAGAATCCATCTGCCAATATAAGAGACCAGATATGCAGGTGCAATCCACATGAGTCAGGAAGATCCCCTAGAGGAGGAAATAGCAACCCACTCCAGTTTTCTTGCCTGGAGAATCCTCATGGACAGAAGAGTCTGCTGCTGCTAAGTCGCTTCAGTCGTGTTCGACTCTGTGCGACCCCATAGATGGCAGCCCACCAGGCTCCCCCATCCCTGGGATTCTCCAGGCAAGAATACTGGAGTGGGTTGCCATTTCCTTCTCAGAAGAGCCTGGTGGGCTACAACTCATGGGGATGAAAAGAGTAGGACAGGACTGAGAGACTGAGCACTAAGTATATTAACTTATTTGATATTCACAACAGCCACACGAGAGAGGTACTAGTACTACCTTTTTCTTACAAACAGTTGAACCATAAAATTGTTAATTAGCTTTCCTAAGGTCACATATTTAACAACTGTTGGGCCATTATTTAAACTCAAGCAATCTGAATCTAAAAACTGTGTTGTTAACTGATGCATCCCTAATAGCTCAGTTGGTAAAAAAAATCCACCTGCAATGTAGGAGACCCTAGTTGGATTCCTGGTTTGGGAAGATCCCCTGGAGAAGGTAAAAGCTACCCACTCCAGTATTATTGCCTGGAGAATCCCAGGGACAGAGGAGCCTGGTGGGCTGTGGTCTATGCGGTTGAACAGAGTCGGACACAACTGACGTGACTTAGCAGCAGCAGCAACAGCACAAAGAGTGGAACATGACTGAGCGACTTTCACTTGGACTTGGATGTATATACTACACTGAGAAGGAGCCTCATGGTTTATTGCTTTCATGAAATAGTTTAAAAAGAAAGAGGGATTGAATCAGTCTGTTTGAATATTTCACTAAATTATTTAATCACAAAACAAAAAAGAATTTGAAATAATGGAGCTTGAATTCCTTCTTCTAATATAGAGAAGTAACTAGAATAACTTTGAGGGCCCCTACAGTATTTATTTTCTCACCAAGATTTGAGATTATGGCGATTGCTGGCCTATCCTAAAGACATGTGTTCATCAAATCTTGTCCCAAGAAACAATCCATTCATTTCACATAGATCAAGCAGCAGCTGCTGAAAGCCATCATTTTGCAGTTTCCAAGCAATTAAAACTTGTCTCCTTGGAGACTGGCTGTTGTCAAGCAAGGTCTTGTTCTACTACAGCCACTAGAGGGCTCATTAGAAAACTTCCAGATAATTGTATTATTAAAATATGAACGTTTACACCAAGTCAGTCAGTAGCTAATTGTTTAAGTGCTTCAGAACCATTTTCCCTGAAGGTGATCTATCAGGGCACAAGAGGTTGTCTCCAGAGGCCCCAGCTTTGTTAGGCAATCGCTGACGCTTCTATCTCAATTTTGCCTCAAGGTTTTAACAATCTCACAACTTAACTCCTGGAAGAGGCCTCTGGGGGCAGGCTTCTTAACAAAGAACATTGAGATAAACTTTATTCAAAGTTTAAAGCTTTCCCCAAGGAAAAGGAAATGGGTAACTGAGCACAAAATACCAGTCAACGGTGGAGTCATTACTATAGAAAAAGGAAGACACTTTAGGAAACCTCCAGGGTGTTTTATTTTCTCTAAGAGCCACTGACTCCAGAATGAATGAGAACTAGAGTCTGTTAATATCAACTCTCTTTATATTCAAGCAACCATTCATTCATTTATTCTCTCAGTTCATTCAATTAGCTATTCTGATATCCTGGATCATTGTTATAATAGCTTCCCATATCCAAAGCTCTAATTAAACCAAGTTGAATAATAATTTAGGTAACATAATTGCAAAGAATGTGTCTCACCTTGTAGCATGGAAGCTTTTTACCACTTGATATTTCTATTTGCAGCATTTAAAATAGATTTGTCCAAGTCTATAATAAAATCTCCTGCTTTTCTACAGTTTTACTATTTGTGAATCATGGTATAGATTTTTCCTGCTGCTAATGCTAAGTCACTTCAATCATGTCCGACTCTGCGCGACCCCATAGATGGTAGCCCACCAGGCTCCCTCGTCTCTGGGATTCTCCAGGTAAGAACACTGGAGTGGGTTGCCATTTCCTTCTCCAATGCATGAAAGTGAAACGTGAAAGTGAAGTTGTTCAGTCATATCAGTTTTACTACGCTTTGTGAATCATGGTATAGATTTTTCCTGCCGCTAATGCTAAGTCACTTTAGTCATATCCGACTCTTTGCGACCCCATGGACTACAGCCTACCAGGCTCTTCCATCCATGTGATTTTCCAGGCAGGAGTACTAGAGTAGGGTGCCATTGCCTTCTCCTTAGATTTTTCCTGAAGAGGGGCACTCTGTGACCCCATGGACTGTTGCTCAGGCTCATCTGCCCACGGTATTTCCAGGCAAGCCGGAGTGGATTGCCATTCCCTTCTCCAGGGGGATCTTCCCAACCCAGGTATCAAACCCGGGCCCCATGGTAGACAGACACTGTACCGCCTGAGCCGAAGAACTTAGGAAACTAGTCCGGGTCTGCCCACGGGATTTTCCACCTGGCACCTTAGTCCTGAGACGTGACTTAGATTCCTTTGTGAAAGAACCCCCTCCCAAGAATGCATTTCCCTTTGACCAAACGCCGCAGGGGGCCAAGTTTCATCTTCCCAACCTCCCACGAATCAAAACCACCCCCCACCGGGTCCTTCCACACATTGTTCCCTAGACCAGACACCTGCTGTGATCGAAAAATCCCTCGGGGGTCGGGGTCACCCCCCGGGCTGAACCCACCAGCCAAAGATCCTCTGGTTTTGGGCGGGGCCCCGCGGCGCTGTGGTGGGGGGGGGGGCGGGCGGGGGCAGGGGGGGGGGGGGAGGGCGGGGGGGGGAAGTCCTAGATTTTTTTTTTTTTTTTTTTTTAGGATTACAGTTTTTTTTTTTTTTTTTTTTAAGATTGACCTTGGGGCCAGGGATCTTAGGTCCCAGGTGAGTTATCAAATCCACACCCTCTGCAGTGGAAGTGCAGAGTCTTAACCACTGGTCTGCCAGGGAAGTCCCATGATTACAATCTTATGTTTGATATTTATTACTAGATTGTCTATAAATTCTTTTACCTAGCTTTGAAAGCTATATACAGTTTATATCTATATATAAAATGCTACATACAGATATTACAAACATACATACATATAGATACATTTAATAAAATTGTGTATTTGGAGTATTTCATTAGGTAATTCCAACTCATGAAACATGTATTATCACAATTAAGAACCTACAAAAAGTGAGATTTTGAGCTAAGGAAGAATAACTTCAGATAAAAATAGGATAGAGATCATGGAAATTATCTCCTACTGCTATAGCATCTTTTTATTTTAATTCATCATTAAATTTCCTTGATATAGAATTTCTATGACTACATTTGAAATGGTTAAATTAACCACCACTACTCCCTTGCCTCAAGTCCTCTGTTTTTATGTGTATTAATAAATTAATAACTAAGGAGATATATATAGAGAGATAAAACAAATCACTTTGCTGTAGCTTAGAAATTAGCACAATGTTGTATATCAACTTTATCCAATAAAATAATAAAATAAAATTTAAAAAGAAATTTATAACTGTTTATTTGAAGGAAATGGATGGATGTAGGAAAAGGACATATATCTCATTGTATATCTTTCCTTGGCCTTGGAAGAAAAGCTATGACCAAACTAGACTGCATATTAAGAAGTAGAGACATTACTTTGCTGAAAAGCTCCATCTAATCAAAGCTATGGTTTTTCCAGTAGTTTTGTATGGGTGTGAGAGTCATACCATAAAGAAAGCTGAGTGCCAAAGAATTGATGCTTTTCAACTGTGGTGTTGGAGAAGACTCTTCAGAGTCCCTTGGACTTCAAGGAGATCCAACCAGTCCATTCTAAAAGAAATCAGGCCTGAATATTCATTGGAAGGACTGATGCTGAAGCTGAAACTCCAATAATTTGGCTACCTGATGTGAAGAACTGACTCATTGGAAAAGATCTTGTTGCTAGGAAAGATTGAAGGCAAGAGGAGAAGGGGATAACAGAGGATGAGATGGTTGATTGGCACCATCAACTCAATGGACATGAGTCTGAACAAGCTCCAGGAGTTGGTGATGGACAAGGAAGCCTGGCATGTTGCAGTCCATGGGGTCGCAAAGAGTTGGACACTACTGAGTGACTGAACTGTACTTACATCTTTCCTATATTTTATTTTCTAAAATAAATGACTAATGTCTACTCAATGACTACTAATGACTACTCAATGACTACTCAATGCTAAACTACATCCACAATTAAATAAATGAATGCATGGCAGAAGTACATTATGCAAGGGTGTTTTCATGTTATTAACTGGCACAGTACATAAACTTTTAGCCCAATCAAAGTGGCAGAGAGCACATTTTAAAATGGTGTTAATATCATCTAATTCAAATGGGAATTGTTTTTAAATTTTAACCTGATTTAGTTTAAAAATTATAAGTCAAAGTCTTAAAATCTAACTGACCATTGTGTTTCCCTACTAGTCTGGTGTGCACTTCAAGATATAAACAAATTCAGTATTAGTAGGCGCTTCCCAAGTGGGGCTAGGGGTGAAGAATCCTCCTGCCAATACAGAAGACATAAGAGACACAGATTCAGTCCCTGGGATTGAGCCTCCTCATTAATCTCAGAACTCTTTGACTTCATTTATTGTTTATTCAAAGTGACTGTTGATCACCAACTTAATATAAGGGATGTGATATCCGCTGGACATCAGAAAATAGAAATTTTTAAAAAGTCAAGTCTTAATTCTCCACTCTCAAATAATTCATCATGTAAAGATGAAAACAGATATTGATTTCAGATGTTTAGAATATAATGTGGTAAATGCAACAGTTGACATGAAAAGGTGTCACAAAGACATAGATTGAGCCCTAGAAAGACATTTCAAAGAAGATGACTAAAGGATTTTAGGATCTCATCATGTTACAACACACACATGTACCAACTATCCTATCTTCATTTCAAGGCTTCATGCTTGATCTTGGAATAAGCTCATATAATTACTATTGTCTCTTTCTCCCAGTATTTTTCTTTTCCAAAATTTTTATTAATGTATAATTTACATATAGTAACAATCACCCTTTGACTATGTTTTTGTGATTTTAAACATTTGTAGTCATGTAGTCATAGCCATATTCAAGCCATAGAATGATCCCCTGCATATGTGCCAAGTTGCTTCCGTCCTGTATGACTCTGAGACCCCATGGACTGTAGGTTGCTAGGCTCCTCTGTCCATTGGATTCTCCAGGCAAGAGTACTGAGGTGGGTTGCCATGCCTTCCTCCAGGGGTTCTTCCTGACCCAGGAATCGAACCCTGTCTCTTATGTCTCCTATATTGACAGGCAGGTTCTTTACCACTAGCACCACCTGGGAAGCCCCTAGAAAAGTCCTATCACCCCCTAAAATTGGCCCACACCCCTTTCTAGTAAACCTCTCTCCCAAGCAGCCACTGTGACCATAGATCTGTTTCTGTGCTTATAGTTTCAGCTTTTCCAGAAAGTAATCATATAAACAATGGTAAAAGCAGAATCAAATAATATGTAGTTTTCTACACTACTTCTTTTTCATGTCTTTGGCTTAAAAAATAACTTCAGTTTCAGACCACACCCTCTAGAGCCAGCACTCACATCTCTAAGAGTGAGAGTAGAAAACTTCCACTTTTTTCTGTGACTTCTAGCTCCCCAGAGTATATGTTCTCCTTCCTTATTTCCACCACATACCCCAAAGCAGCGGTCTCTTCCACTCATATTGCTCAGAAATCTGGAGAAAATTCCATAATAATGTACTCTGATATCTTTATAAAATAATGAACTCACTCTTACTTCTCTTACTTTTCAGTGATTTGTCCTTTGTTCCCGATTTTTCCTATTTCCTTCTAAAATTGTTTCAAAATTTACCATTTTCCATTAACTTATCTATACTTTCTTCATTATTGGTGGTGCCCTCATCTTCTGTTTTACAGAAGAATGTAAGTCATTAGGCAGTATCATTTAATGGCATTTTTCATATTCTCAGCCGTCTTCTACAAATTCTCTCATGTCGGCATCACCAAATACAATTATTGTTAAGAAATATGATTCAACCATGTTGCTAATTGCAAGGAAGTGATTACTGGCCATAAGCAGGAAGTTTTGGTGTAGTAATAGAAGTGAAAGGCTGATTGCAGGATGCAGCTTGAATGGACACAGCCAATCATATAAAGACTTCATAAATGCAGTATGCACTCTTTACCATGACCTCTTTTCCATTTCTTCCTGTATGACGTTGGATGATCGACATCATCCTATCAACTTATTCGTACTTCTGTATTTGGCTGTAATGTACTTACTTGGAGAAAAAAAAATTGTTCAAACATATTTAGCTTGTCATGCAGTAGCTTCCTTAAGCCACAGTGCATCTAGATCAGGATTTCTCAGTGGCAGCTGCATTGACATTTGGGGCTGGATAATTCTTTATGTCTGGAGTTTTGTACATTGTAGGATGTTTAGCAGCACCACTGGCCTCTACCCACTAAATGTTAGGAGCATCCTCCCAAGCAACTGTGACAACTAAAGATACCTCCAGACACTGCCAAATGTTCCTACAGACAAAATCACCCTCTCTGTGCATCACTGCTCTAGATGGTACAAAGTTCTATATTTCCCAGTTGTTCATGTAGTAACTGTTGTTTTGCATTTTGGGTTAACAGGGGTAATTCAAAGGCCATATCACTATCAAATGACTGATCAACCAACCCACTGGCTTCTTCCTCACTCTAGGCTCCTGTCTTTAGAAAATTTGAAATTGTAAACTCTTTTCCTATCCCCTTTTAAAAAGATATAAGTCTTTTAAAACTTCCTATCATTTTTCCCCTTTTTTTCAGCCTCACTGTGAAGCTTATAGGTTCTCAGTTCCCTGACCAGGGATTGAACCCAGGGCTGCAGCAGTGAAAGCCTGGAATCTTAACCACTAGGCCACCAGGGAACATCCTTTCTTGTCAGTTTCACAACCCAAGAATGTCTTTCTCAGGGATGAGAGCCATCATTTTGAAATATAATTGTCAAGGAAGAAACCTTTCTGATCTCCTAGTATCTCTGGGAGGGTAAGAGTCTAACCTTCATGGAAATCAATTACTGCTAGAGTTATTAGAAATTAATAAAGTGGCTAGGTTTAAGTTCAGGATATAAGAATCAGTGTAGTATTCTTAACAATTATAGTTCTCAAATTTCTTAGTAGCAACACACAGAACCAGTCTTAACTGTATGTAGCTATACCACACAGTCTCTTGGGAGGTCTATAATCAAGCTTGGAAGATATGAGCTCAGGACAATGACACCGTCCTAGAAGGGAGTACCCTGCTGACACTGCTGGACAGGCTCTGCATTTCCTACCAGGGATGTGGGGAATGGGGTTACAGACTCTACTACTTCCACTTTCCCAAACTGAATGCCTGGACCACTTACTTTAGAAATGGATGCCACATAGTTCCTGCTTCTCACATTTTTCTTTTCTTAGTTAAAATCTCAGGCTGAAATATCTAATGTCAGAACCAAGGTCCTATGTCAACATTCTAGATGAAATAAATACCAAGAAAGTGAACTTTTGTTTTCTGCCTTGGGAGATAGTGGTAAGAGTAGTGTGGGAATTCCTACAATTTATGGCATTGTTCAAAGATGCTTGGTACCTGCAGTGAGTGTTTAACATGAATAGAGATTGAATCAGGTTTATAGTAACCACACAAATGTAAAATCATAGAAAAAGGCTATTGAGAAGTGTGGGCTACTTTCATAAAGAGAATTAGCAAAATATTATTTAGTGTAAAACATTTTAGTGTTTCTTGGTTAAAAGAAACTATATAACAGAATACATATCCCAAGTTAATTTGTAAATTTTGAATGATTGAATGCTCTCAAGAACAAATGCAGTGTTTATTGAACTGAATGAAGAGGTTCAAAATAAGAATACAAGGCAATAAAAATACTTTGCAAATCAAAGAATAGTCCTCTACCTAAATCACTACAGTAAAAAAAAACAAAAACAATATTACTTAACTAGTTTAAATACATAAACATAGATTAATAAAAATTTGAAAGCATAGAAATGGAGATAAAAATTGACATATTTTATAATTCAGTAGGCCCATTAAATAATAGGTCAATAAAAGAAATATTTCATAAATTAACATATTTAGTTGGTGTGTAGCATAAAAATATAATTTATACATTATTGCAGATGGGTTGAAGAGTCTAATAACTAACAAAAAAGATTTAATTATTAGTCACTTAAGACTATCCCTGGAAACTTAGACTGGTTAAACTTTGTTGCTACAACCTTTAGAAACTCATATCAAATTATATAAGATTGCATAGCAAAGAAAACTAAAATAGTAAAGTTAAAGAGGGACTGAAAAATGGTTTTTGCTGTTATAAAACACAGACTTCTAAGATTTATAAAACTTTTTACATAATGGATAAAGAATAAAAATATTTAAAATTAAAATGAATAATATGAGAGCAAAATAAAAATTGTAATATATTTAACATCTTCATCTATCACATTAAAATAAGTAAAGTTAAAATATTGCAGCTTTATAAAGATTAAAAATCTCCACACTACCCAATGTGTGTATATTTTACATACTTTTATGTTCCAGGTACCTGTTATTATTTCATCTACCTAACAGAATCTCTGTGCATGTTTGTTCTATGAATTCATAAATCATGGGAGACACTACCACACATTCCTAGTAGCCACATAAAATGATTTAATGTTTTTAGAAAACAATACAGTCACATACTCAAAGTAGCTTAACATTTCACATGCTTTGACTCAGCAATCCCATTCCATGGAATTATGTAGAGTAGAAATTCAATTTCTAGCATGAATGAATAACTGGAAAAAATATATGTATAAAATAGGTGAATGATTAAATGCATTAGGATATGAATTCCATTGAATTTCTGAGTATTCAAGAAAATTATATTAGTGAAACTACTTAAGTACACATAATAACTGTATGTGTTTGTATCAGCATGTAAACTTGGCATTTAAAAGACAAAAATTTAAACGGACATTTGGAATTAAACAATTGGTGAGTGGAACTGTGGATAAATTGTCACTGTTTTTTACTATTATTTTGTCTATGCTGTTTTTCCAAAAGTGCTATGTTTGTTGGTATGACCTGATATGTCTATATGTATTAGGAGGAAAAGGAAAGTAGTGGATCTACACTAAAATATATATAATTGTTTATTTTCTCTTAATTAAAAGAATAACAAAATGTCTTATTTCAGTGTCTAAAAAGTGAAGATGTCAAATGAAGCATTTTCATTATGATTGTGGTTATCAGTTCAGTTCAGTTCAGTCACTTAGTCGTGTCCAACTCGTTGCGATCCCATGAATCGCAGCACACCAGGCCTCCCTGTCCATCACCAACTCCCGGAGTTCACTCAGACTCACATCCATCGAGTCAGTGATGCCATCCAGCCATCTCATCCTCGATCATCCCCTTCTCCTCCTGCCCCCAGTCCCTCTCAGCATCAAAGTCTTTTCCAATCAGTCAACTCTTCTCATGAGGTGGCCAAAGTACTGGAGTTTCAGCTTTAGTATCATTCCTTCCAAAGAAATGCCAGGGCTGATCTCCTTCAGAATGGACTGGTTGCATCTCCTTGCAGTCCAAGGGACTCTCAAGAGTCTTCTTCAACACCACAGTTCAAAAGCATCAATTCTTTGGCGCTCAGCCTTCTTCACAGTCCAACTCTCACATACATACATGACCACAGGAAAAACCATAGCCTTGACTAGACGGACCTTAGTCGGTAAAGTAACGTCTCTGCTTTTGAATATACTAACTAGGTTGGTCATAACTTTTCTTCCAAGGACTAAGCGTCTTTTAATTTCATGGCTGCAATCACCATCTGCAGTGATTTTGGAGCCCCCAAAATAAAGTCTGACACTGTTTCCACTGTTTCTCCATCTATTTCCCATGGAGTGATGGGACCGGATGCCATGATCTTCGTTTTCTGAATGTTGAGCTTTAAGCCAACTTTTTCACTCTCCTCTTTTACTTTCATCAAGAGGCTTTTTAGTTCTTCTTCACTTTCTGCCATAAGGGTGGTGTCATCTGCATATCTGAGATTATTGATATTTCTCCCAGCAAACTTGATTCCAGCTTGTGTTTCTTCCAGTCCAGTGTTTCTGATGATGTACTCTGGTTATAGTATTTGTCTTAGCAACAGGAAAAAAAATGTTGTTTTTCCTCAACATTACTATACACATATTACATGCATGCTCAGTTGCTCAGTCGTGTGTGACTCCTTGGCAATGTTTACCATTTATATATAATGGATTCCAGTTATTAAATATGCTCCTTGTGTGTAATATTGGACAGCCATCAACAATAGGACAAAAATGTTTTTTCCTGGTGAATTCACCACCCAACAGTAACTTTCTTAAAGCTCCCTTCATGGCTTCATTCCTCAAGCTGTAGATCATAGGGTTCAGCGTTGGGGGCACTACTGTATAAAAGATAGATATGATAACGTCAGAAGCAGTTGGAGAATCTGCAGTTGGTTTTAGGAACTCAAAATGCCAGTGGAAAGAAAAAATGACACAACAAAGAGGTGGGGCAGGCAGGTAGAGAAGGCCTTGGAGCGGCCCTCAGCAGAGGGTATTCTTAGAACTGTGGAAAAGATGTGCACATAGGAAAGAACAATGGAGATGAAGCAGATGAACGCCAGCACAGTCATGAGAGCGGCCACTCCAATCACACCCAGGTAATCACTGGAGCAGGAGAGCTTCAGCAATTGGGGGATATCACAGAAGAACTGGTGGATTACTTTGGCCCTACAGAATGTGATGGAGAATGTGGCAGCTGTATACAAGATTCCAGAGATGCCACCACTCAGCCATACAGCTATCATAGCCCACTTACAGGCTCTGGGATCCATAACGACTTCATAGTGCAGTGGGAGGCAAATGGCGGCATAGCGATCATAAGACATCACTGTGAGAAGGGCCACCTCAACCCAGGCCAAAGATGTGAAGAAGAAAACCTGAAGCATGCACTGACCGTGGGCAATATAGCCATTGCCTGTCAGTGAGTTTTCAATGGACTGGGGGACCGTGACAGAAATGAAGGAGAGGTCCAGGAGCGAAAGGTGTTTCAAGAAGTAATACATTGGGGTTTGGAGATGTCGGTCCAGAGTTGTGATGGCGATAATCAGGAGGTTTTCTGCTAAGGTTAATAAGTATATTAACAAGAAAAGCAATGCATGTAAGATCTGCAGCTCACGGTTGTTGGAAAACACCATGAGGAGGGAATCCGCTCATTGTGGTTACATTTGCCATAACCATCTTGAAGGTACAAATTGTTTTGGCAGCTGGAAGATAAAGAGGATGGAGGGAATGCAGTAGAGAGATATTAAAATATTCATTTATTCATCAATGCTTCTTTCAAAGATTAATTTTTGAGGACCTGTTATTCATCAGCTGTGCCCCAGATGTTGGGACTCAAAGGTGAAGATATGTATATCTTGGGTTTAGGGAGCTTGAAAAGAAAAAGTTTGAAAGTGAAGTCACTCAGTCGTGTCTGACTCTTTGTGACCCCATGAACTGTAGCCCACCAGGCTCCTCCGTCCTTGGGATTCAAGAATACTGGAGTGGGTTGCCATAACCTTCTCCAGGGGAACTTCCTGACCCAGGGACCAAACCCAGGTCTCCCCATTGCAGACAGATACTTTAACCTCTGAGCCACCAGGGAAGCCCACAGAAAACAAGAGTAAACTTGAGTGCAGATGTGATCAGAGTCACTGGTCCTATCACAGAAAAATGGTTGCATTTCCACCACTAAAAACACTATTCCATATCCACAAAGTGAAACTTGTTGCTTTGCTTTAAGTCAAGAGCAGAAATTAAGTGACCACTTCTTAATTAGGGGTTTCACAAAATTGGATAGATTGTATTGCTCTATTTTAGTGTTCTGAAGGGCCCTTTAGAGGAATTGTGGTTGGGTGGGATGATATCTAAGGTTCTTCCCTAGCAAGCCATTCTAATAAAGAGAAAGTTCCTATAATTGTGAGGCCAACAACCAAATTATGCAGTGTTACTGCCTTTCCAGCTAACATTTTATTTAATAAACACGTCTTGAAATCAAGAACAAAAAAAGCTTTTACAAAGGAATTACTTACATTTCACAATCAGATTTAGTGTTTAATTCGTCTAGGGCTTCTTCTGGTACCTAACAGTTTTCTCTCTGAAATTTCATTTCATTTCTTTTTCACATTGTCTTCAGGTAAAGTCATTAAGTACGGATTGACTATTTACTAGATGCAAAGGCATTTGCAAAGAAGAGGAAGAAAGAGTGATTGCTCTGAGGTGGCTTTCTATGTGGAAGGAAAACTTTCAAAACCCAACATACAACTTCAGAAAGACACTCTAAAAAGGTATAAAGTGATCTACAATTCAGAAAAGAAATAAATCAAGTTTTAGGCCATTGTATAGTGTTTTGGGCTTTGCAGGATGGAGATAAACGAAAGTTCTCCATTCATTAAAATATACCTCAGTATATGAGAACTGACCAGTCACTTAGTCATGAGCCTCTCATATTCCTTAATTTTTTTCTCTGCCTGTGAGTTCTAGGCAGCAGCTGGGGGAAAAATAAAATGAAAAACTGCTGAATGAAACAATCTCTTTGAGTTTTATCCTGAACCATGTGCAAGAGGTGTCAGAGGAGACATGAGGGAGACGGAATAAATCTGAACTATGAACAAGAAAGTTTGACATTAGAGAAGAGAAAAAAAGTAAATGAGAAAGGCTACTGAACTAACAAAAGCCTCTCAGACTGATGAGAAATGGGGATGGGGTGATTATCTAAATAAGATTCTCTTAGATATGATTAGTGAATTAGATATGACTAACAGATGTGAAATCTCACCAGAAATTTTTTTTTTGTGTGTGTGTGTCTCATTAATTCAGGTTCTTGGAAATCAACCTCCTCCGTGAAGAATGAATCAACATCTGCCCTCCTCCTTCTACCAGCAAGGGTCATAGTATTAGATTTACAATCTTACATTAAATTTAAATTTTTAAACTTTTGTTTTGGCTGCCAAATTAAAAATCTTTCTCTTTCTCTATGCATGTGAATTGCAAAGTTAATCTAGAATATCACCCTCTTACTCCATTTTTATTAAAGCCTCACACAGCTAATAGAAAACAGAATTAAAGAGTAAAGGCTATGCTTTCAACAGTTTCTCCTTTCTGCCTTGGAGAGGCAGTTGCTGTCTGTTTTGTTTTTTTTTTTTTTGCTCTCTTTTCCTTGAACTGATAAAACAATAAATGATATCATTGCTGCTGCTGCTGCTAACTCGCTTCAGTCGTGTCCAACTCTGTGCGACCCCATAGACGGCAGCCCATCCAGCTCCCCGTCCCTGGGATTCTCCAGGCAAGAACACTGGAGTGAGTTGCCGTTTCCTTCTCCATTATCCATACTTAATTTTGATATTGGTACATTAAGTATTTTAGTCTACCAAATTTCCACCAGTGATTATCAACAGTCTGGGAAATAAACTGAAAAATTTTGAGCATTCATTTTCATGAGACAGACACCATGCTAGAGTTTGTCATAAAATGCCTCAAGTTTTATTTTTTTATTTTCTATGGCCTAAGCATTTTAATCTCTATTTTTAAAAGAAAAAAATAAGATTCAGAATACTTAAGTGACAGAATTGAATCTAAGCTCCAAACCTTTTCCTTTGCAGTTCATACTACTGTCTTACATCTAAAATCTCTGAGTATTTGTGGAAGACACGCAGAAACATTGGGGGAAAAAGCCAAAATTACACTGAACATTCATCGATTCAAGGCTTTGTCTTTCATGGTGATAGCAGAGACTATGATATCACTACAGTATAGTTCCTCTACTGTTATAGTACAGTACAAATACTATGCATGTTATAGTACAATTACTTTACTAAATGTTTATATAAACATATAAAATATTAACCTTTCTTGATGTATTGACTTTTCTTAAATTGCTCACTTTATAATATATTTATGTGAATTAAATCTATGACCTTTGTTAACAGCTCATTTTCCTTGTTAGAATGAATAGTCTTGCTTTTCAAATTCACTTTGAAGACTATAACTTTCTGACAATTTCCATAAAACATTTTTCTCTTTCTTCATTCAAGATTGTAAAACTTACCACAGCCACTATTGGTGTGCGGGCAGTTATGAAAGGTGATCAAAAATTTTGACCTTTCTCATCTATAATGACATCTTTTAAAACATGTTGCTTCCCTTGAGAACTCAAGGTTTCTGTTGCTTTTGGGATCTTTTTTTTCCCCCATATTTTGTAATGGAAGGCTGAACTGAACGATGAGACTATTTCATTTTCTCTCCTCTGTCACCTGGGACTTGAAACTTTTCACACAGAGGGGGAGTGAGTCGGTAAACTGTGGGGATTTTCTTCCTAGTTCAACAGTTTGCAAACTTTAGCAGAGGTATGTATCACCTGGAGACCTTGATAAAGCAGGTACCTAAACCTCACACTTAGTATCTCTGATTCAGAAGGTTTAATGTTACCTCTATACACTTGAATGCCTAACAGACTGCCTGATGCTGCTGCTGATGGACTGAATGACACATTTAGAGAACCACTGTAATAACTAAATCATGCATTCCAGAAAGGCAAACAAAATTTTAAACATTAAAGAAAATTTTAATGTCAGGTGTTCTGGGGAAACTAGAAATTAGTGTTTATAGAAATTGAGGTCTATGAATTGCATCTTAGATTTAGAACAACTGTTTTGGGCAACCATTGTGGTCTCTAATAAAAGTAAAACTATCTACTAAAGGGTCTTAAATTTAGCAACAGCACCTGAGAATCTCATAAAGAGGCTTAGTCCATTAAAATTCATTACTTAAATATATGCAACTACTTTATAAGTATACTTAAAAATGAATGTAAACCCATGATGTTGTTTTGTAATTTCTGAATTCTCTTACCATATTTTATATACATTATTAATATTTTTCAGTAATAATCATATGACTATAAATTTATTCAATTTATATTACAAAGGCTTCTTCTGAAGCTGTAAGGACATAGATTTACTGTTTTAAAGGCTACACAGCATTCTGCTGAAGGCTATCTCATTAGTGTATAATAGTAGAATATGCTTATTTTTACAGATGATACAAAAACACGTATACTCATGTGAGATCACAAAGAGTTGGACACAGCTGAAACGACTTAGCATGCATGCACGTGAAGAAACAAATTATTTGCAATGAGTAGAGGCAAATACGGAGAAGGCAATGGCACCTCACTGTAGTACTCTTGCCTGGAAAATCCCATGGACGGAGGAGCCTGGTGGGTTGCAGTCCATGGGGTTGCTGAAGTCAGACACGACTGAGCAACTTCACTTTCACTTTTCACTTTCATGCATTGGAGAAGGAAATGGCAACCCACTCCAGTGTTCTTGCCTGGAGAATCCCAGGGACAGGGGAGCCTTGTGGGCTGCCGTCTATGGGGTCGCACAGAGTTGGACACGACTGAAGCGACTTAGCAGCAGCAGCAGCAGCAGCAGAGGCAAATAAGTGAGCTTGGAATCAGACAAATATAACTTTGAATCACTATTTATTATTCTTGGGGAAGACTCAAGAAATTAATCTGTTTTAAATTTAGTGTCCTAATTGATAGAATGGGGCATAGGTAGAAGAGGTCAGGAAGCAACAATTAGAACTGGACATGGAACAACAGACAGGTCCCAAATAGGAAAAGGAGTACGTCAAGGCTGTATATTGTCACTCTGCTTATTTAACTTATATGTAGGGTACACCATGAGAAATGCTGGGCTGGAAGAAACACAAGCTGGAATCAAGTTTGCTGGGAGAAATATCAATAACCTCAGATATGCAGATAACAGCACCCTTATGGCAGAAAGTGAAGAGGAACTAAGGAGCCTGTTGATGAAAGTGAAAGAGGAGAGTAAAAAAGTTGGCTTAAAGCTCAGCATTCAGAAAATGAAGATCATGGCATCCGGTCCCATCACTTCATGAGAAATAGATGGGGAAGCAGTGGAAATAGTGTCAGACTTTATTTTGGGGTCTCCAAAATCACTGCAGATGGTGACTGCAACCATGAAATTAAAAGACGCTTACTCCTGGGAAGGAAAGTTATGACCAACCTAGATGGCATATTAAAAAGCAGGGACATTACTTTGCCGACTAAGGTCCATCTAGTCAAGGCTATGGTTTTTCCAGTAGTCATATATGGATGTGAGAATTGGGCTGTG
The DNA here is from genome assembly GCA_917880005.1 of Nanger dama. Lineage (NCBI taxonomy): Eukaryota > Metazoa > Chordata > Mammalia > Artiodactyla > Bovidae > Nanger > Nanger dama. The sequence continues at coordinate 2,685,305 of CAKJTW010000032.1, forward strand.
AAGAAGGCTGAGAGCCGAAGAATTGATGCTTTTGAACTGTGGTGTTGGAGAAGACTCTTGAGAGTCCCTTGGACTGCAAGGAGATGCAACCAGTCCATTCTAAAGGAGATCAGCCCTGGGTGTTCTTTGGAAGGAATGATGCTAAAGCTGAAACTCCAGTACTTTGGCCACCTCATGGAAGAGTTGACTCACTGGAAAAGATTCTGATGCTGAGAGGGACTAGGGGCAGGAAGAAAAGTGGACGACAGAGGATGAGATGGCTAAATGGCATCACCGACTCAATGGATGAGAGTCTGAGTAAACTCTGGGAGTTGGTGATGGACAGGGAGGCCTGGTGTGCTGTGATTCATGGGGTTGCAAAGAGTTGGACATGACTGAGCGACTGAACTGAACTGAGAACCGTTGCTTGATAAAAGTAAAAGAAAAATGTAAATACTGTACCTGACATTTATTAGAGACTGAATAAATAGGTATGGGGAAAGCTATTATAATACATAAAAGGAAGGAAAAATTATATGGGTACTTAATGCACATAAGAAACCTGGAGGTCTATTGGAATTCACATAATACACCATAGATATACTATCTCATGAACACAATCAACTTATGTGGCAGCACTTGGAATCTATTTGTTAAAAGCTAATTTTATTTTTGTCAAGCCTTTTATATTTTATCGGGGGTATAGCTCATTAACAATGTTGTGATAGTTTCAACTGAACAACGAAGGGACTCAGCTATACACATATATCTATAAAAGCCAGCTTTAAGTTGTGCTCACCATGTCCCAGACTAATTGCCTTTTCTCTTTTATTTCAGAAAAAAATCCTATAAGATGCCTAAAAATAAAAATTCAATTTGTAGAAAGAAGACCAATATCCCTAGAACCATAACATCTTAAATTCTGAAGAATTATGTTTTGAGAAGACTATAAAGAACAGAAAAGTTAGAAGAGAGTTCTGGAAAGAAATCAGATGTTTTCCTCCTACAATCTGGAAACATAATAACAGGACCTTTTATTGGCATGGTACTTTAGAGTTTAAAAATGGCTTTTAAATGCATCTTTCTCTGAGTAAATTCTTCTTTTGACAGCATCTTCCTCAGAGCTGCCTTCATGGCTTCATTCCGTAAACTATAGATAACTGGATTGAGCGTTGGAGGTATCACAGTGTAGAAAATGGAGAACATGAGATCCATTGCTGACTGGGAATCAGAAGGGGCCTTAGAAACTCAAAGCCTGCAGCTGAGAGGAAGAAGGTGACTACAAATAGGTGGGGTAGGCAGGTAGAGAAGACTTTGGTTCTTCCCTCAGCTGATGGAATTCTCAGCACTGCAGAGAAGATGCGAATGTAGGAAAGCACAATAGAGGTCAAACAGATAAACGCTGCTGAGGTTGTGAATGCAGCCACTGCAATCTCATTAATGAATTCATAAGAGCAGGCTAGTTTCAGCATCTGAGGAACATCACAGAAGAACTGGTGAATAACTCTCTCCCCGCAGAGCGGTATGGAGAAGTTAACAGCTGTGTGCATGAGCCCAGAGAGCCCCCCAGCAAGCCACACAGCTATCACCGCATGCCTACAGGCACAGGGACCCATAATGGTCTCATATTGCAGTGGTTGACAGATGGCTACATACCGGTCATAAGACATCACTGTGAGGATGGCCACTTCTGACGAGGCCAGAGCTATGAAGAAAAAAACTTGAAGAATGCACTGAGCAAGGGAAATGTAACCGTTGTTCCTAAGTGAATTTGCGATGGACTGGGGACTGTGACAGAGATGAAACACAGGTCCAGAAGAGAGAGGTGCTTCAAGAAGTAATACATGGGGGAGTGGAGGCGATGGTCCAAGGTAGTTATGGTGATAATGAGGAGGTTGCCTGTCAAGGCCAGCAGGTATGTCACCAAAAACAGCAGTGCATGTAAAATCTGAAGCTTACGGTCAGCAGAAAAGCCCATGAGGAGGAATCCACTCACTGAGGTCAGGTTGGCCATGATCACTCTGAAGATAGCAGGGATGACTCTGTTTAGGAAGCCAAGGAACAGCAGGAAAGAATGTATGATATTGATATAACTATTGGTCAAGTAACTAAGTGTACTCAGCAAGGAGCTACTAAAATCAAGACAAATTTATCTTCATGAGAATGTGGTAATATTTAATTCAGAAAAATCTTCAGCCCTTTTTCAAAAATTGAACTTCTAAATGTGATCAGCAGCTTTACATAGGTTAGAAAAAGTTATGAGAATTTTCTGGAGAGATAAGCAGATAAAGTCTTGAAGGTTGATGAATGTGCAGATGAAAGATAAATTTTCCTATTTTTTGAAATGGATAACAGTGACAGGGAGATGATTGGGAGAAGAAATGAGTTCTGATGGGAGAAGCCCAGTTGGAGGTGTGCCAACCATAAAGTTGGATATGAGGATTTGGAACTCAGAAGACTATGGCAGTGCTTGAAACACCGCCAATTCAGTAAGAGTGCTCTTACAAGAATACTTTTGAGTTAAAAAAAGATGGAAAAGAAGTCTGAGGATAGACTTTTAGATATCGTCAAATTTACATAGATGTAGAGAAGAGGACTGAGTCATACTGAGAAAGAATATTTACAGAAGAAGAACACCTGTAAGGGAGTGACACCATAGAGCCAATGGAAGACAGATGTTTTAAAAGAAAAAAAATAACGCACAGTTTTTGCTAAGTTGCTTCAGTTGTGTCTGACTTTTTGTGACCCTGTGGACTGTAGTTCATCAGGTTCCTCTAAGGGATTCTCCAGGCAAGAATACTGGAGTGGGTTGCCATGTCCTTCTCTAGGGTATCTTCCCAACCCAGGGATCAAACCTGCATCTCCTGCACCTCCTGCATTGCAGGCAGATTTTTTATTTATTTATTTTTTTTTACCACTGAGCCACCAGAGAAGCCCCCAATAGATTCATTAATGTAAGGAAGGAAATTTAAAATAATAAAAGTATTGAATTTACCATTGTGAGGATCATTTGTGGATTTGCTAGAAGCATTTGGGAGGACTAATGAGTACAAAAGCATGAAAAATGTGGTTTAAAAAACAAATGAAATGTGAAAGGAAATATAAAAATTTTGGAGTACACCTATAAAATGTTTCATAAAATATAGAGAAGTTTCACTCACCAGAGCTGATCTTCATCAGTAGGAACCCATCTCTTTTAATCCTAAAATTGAACATCTTTATTCTAGAATTGAGCTGGTGGCTTGATCTTTGTAATTTTCATGTAAGGAAAGGACGGAGATGTTTTCATATAAGATTAAACAGTGAGCATAGACCCAGAGACATTTTAACTTCCCACTGAGCCCTTGATACCCATGAGCCTTTGGACAGCCCATCAAGTCAGTGTTGCCCAGGCACTAGGGAACAAACTCATCAGTGTGTTTGATGTTTCACGTAAACACTATGAGTTCAAGCATGGGACTTCATGGACCTGTCCCTCAAGGACTGCTTCAGTGAAAAGTAGTTAATTATCATCCGGATTGAACTGAATCATAAATTCTGCATTCCAGAGAGTGAAAAATATACAACATATATAATTTATTTTCTATAGTAGAAGTTCAGACTTAAGTTTCTCTAGTAAGAATGATCAATCTTAACTTTCCTGGTCGCCCATGAAGTCGTGCATGTTTGCATGGACCTCATTTAAAAAGAGAATGTTTAGTAACTGTTACATAAATGCATACAAAATTACAGAATCAAAGGAAATTAGAGTTAAAAGATGACTTCTGTGTCACTGAGTCTAGGCTTCATTCAAATACTGTATCTTTTCTAAAATAACTGAACCTGATCATCCACTCACCATTTTAACAATAGGCTACCACAGATGGGTAATATACCCAAAAATGAACGTATTCTGTTTTCAAATCCTATGACAATGGGAAAGGCATTAAAAAAAAATCATGGTATGAACATTGAACATGATGAGATCTATGTTTTAAACAATAAGATAAAATCTTTTAAATGTTTAATCTTGCATCTACTCCTAAATGTAAAAAAAAAAAAAAAAAGGGTGAAATAATGGCTATTTGCAGAAATATGATGGACCTAGAGATTTTTATACTAAGTGAAGTAACTCAGAGAATGAAAAATATCATATGATATCACTCATATGTAGAATTTTACTTCAAAAAGATAATAAATGGACATATCTACGAAACAGAAACATACTTACAGGTACCAAAAGCAAATTTGTGGTTACCAAAGGGGAAATGTTGCAGGGAGGGTTAAATCAGAATTCTATACTTTTCTTTAGTATTTCCTTGTTTCTACTATATGTGGGTTCATTTTGTTTCTCTTTTTAGTTTTTTATTTAAGGTAAAAGTTTAGATTATTGATTCGAGATCTTTATTCTTTTTTTTAAATGAACATTTAATAATAAGTATTACCCTTTAAGTACTGCATCCCACAAATTTTGATATATGGCATTTTTATTTTCACTTCCAAATACTGTCTAATTTCCTTTGATTTTCTCTTTGATCCATGGATTACTTAGAGGAATATTACTTAGGTTTCGAAGGCTTGGATAGTCTCCTGTTATCTTTCTGTTGCTGATTTCTAGTTTAATTTCATTATGGTCTGAGAACATGTCACAGATAGCTGAGTGGGGAATTTAAGACCTGAAATCTCATTCACCTTTTACTTTCAAGGATTTGCTGACTTAGAACCTAGTGCTGTGTGATTGAGGAGAAAGACCTAACTATCTCCTCTTTTTTTCCATCTGAATACTAAGGATTAAAATACTAGAACTCGTTTAACAGGTTTCTTTTTTCTTCTGCTATTCCTTAATCTAGAAAATTAAACTAACTAGTAAGATTGATTCATGTAGAATTATTGCCATAAGCGAGTGGTCCTACCACTCGCCCATGTCCTAATGTCCTATGTAGTTATTGGTCCTAATGTCCAGTGTAGTTCTTAACTGAAAAATTTCCCCAGAATTTAGTTTATGGAAAATCAAAGTATTGTGGTAAAAAGAGTAATAAAGTTTCAGTTGAATACCTTTGTTTAGTAGTGCCATCTTTTGTACAACTTCAACTAATGTAAGAAATACGACTTTAAACCTGCTCGCTGGTTTGTGTTCTCTATATAACACTTTCCCCAATCAAGCTGTAGATTTAGAAAGAAATTTAGGGATTTAAAATTTTATAATTCTAACTCAGAAAATCATGTGCTAGCTTATGTTTATAAACAGGACTATTGTTGTAAGGGGCAGCATGAACAAAAGCGGCTTATATTTCTAGTAATTTTACATGATTCATAATGGGGAATACTAATATTTTACCTAACTGCAATATTTACTGCAGGTGTCAGTTTTAATCATTTTTTTAAACAATTATATCTAAATAATACAATTTCTTACATTTGGGATTTTATGTATATGGTACTTATATTAGTCAAGGTAACATAGGTTTTGCTGCAGTAATAAATCAATTCCAAATCCCAGTGATTTAAAACAAAATACTTGTGCTTCCTTGTAGCTCAGTCAGTAAAGAATCTGTCTGCAATGCAGGAGACCTGGAGTTAGATTCCTGGGTTCGATTCCTGGGTTGGGAAGATCCCATGGAGAAGGAAATGGCAATCCACTCCTGTATCCTTGCCTGGAGAATCCCAGGGATGGGGGAGCCTGGTGGGCTACAGTCCACAGGGTTGCAAGAGTTGGATACGACTTAGCGACTAAAACACCACCACGACTGTATTTCTTATGCACATAAAATCTGACTTGGGAAGTTGGTGCTTCCTTCTTTTCAATAATTGGGGATCCAGATTTTATCTATCTTGGGATGCAGTCATCTCAAAATATGGCTTAGACAAAGAGTGCAAGAAGTAGGAAAAATTGTGTTTTTTTTTTTTTAAACTATGTCAGTCCAGAAGACATGTATCAGTTAGACTCACATTTTATTTTCCTGAATTATGTGGTCCCAAAGGTATTAGAAGGTAGATGTTAAAATGGGATATCACACATGATAGGAAAGAGGAATTTGTGTTCAGTTCAGTTTAGTCGCTCAGTTGTGTCTGACTCTTTGCAACCCCATGAATCACAGCACGCCAGGCTTCCCTGTCCATTACCATCTCCCAGAGTTCACTCAGACTCGCGTCCATTGAGTCAGTGATGCCATCCAGCCATCTCATCCTCTTTCGTCCCCTTATCCTCCTGCCCCCAATCCCTCCCAGCATCAGAGTCTTTTCCAGTGAGTCAACACTTCACATGAGGTGGCCAAAGTATTGGAGTTTCAGCTTTAGCATCATTCCTTCCAAAGAAATCCCAGGGCTGATCTCCTTCAGAATGGACTGGTTGGATCTCCTTGCAGTCCAAGGGACTCTCAAGAGTCTTCTCCAACACCACAATTCAAAAGCATCAATTCTTCGGCACTCAGCCTTCTTCACAGTCCAACTCTAACAGCCATACATGACCACAGGAGAAACCATAGTCTTGACTAGATGGACCTTAGTCAGCAAAGTAATGTCTCTGCTGCTGAATATGCTATCTAGGTTGGTCATAACTTTTCTTCCAAGGAGTAAGTGTCTTTTAATTTCATGGCTGCAGTCACCATCTGCAGTGATTTTTGAGCCCCCCAAAATAAAGTCTGATACTGTTTTCACTGTTTTCCCATCTATTTCCCATGAAGTGATGGGACCAGATGCCATGATCTTTGTTTTCTGAATGTTGAGCTTTCAGCCAACTTTTTCACTCTCCTCTTTCACTTTCATCAAGAGGCTTTTTAGTTCCTCTTCACTTTCTGCCATAAGGGTGGTGTCATCTGCATATCTGAGGTTATTGATATTTCTCCCTGCAATCTTGATTCCAGCTCGTGCTTCTTCCAGTCCAGCGTTTCTCATGATGTACCCTGCATATGAGTTAAATAAGCAGGGTAACAATATACAGCCTTGACGTACTCCTTTTCCTATTTGGAACCAGTCTGTTGTTCCATGTCCAATTCTAACTGTTGCTTCCTGACCTGCATACAGATTTCTCAAGAGGCAGGTCAGGTGGTCTGGTATTCCCATCTCTCTCAGAATTTTCCAGAGTTTATTGTGATCCACACAGTCAAAGGCTTTGGCATAGTCAATAAGGTAGAAATGGATGATTTTCTGGAACTCTCTTGCTTTTTCCATGATCCAGCGGATGTTGGCAATTTGATCTCTGGTTCCTCTGCCTTTTCTAAAACCAGCTTGAACATCTGGAAGTTCACGGTTCACGTACTGCTGAAGGCTGGCTTGGAGAATTTTGAGCATTACTTTACTAGCATGTGAGATGAGTGCAATTGTGCGGTAGTTTGAGCATTCCTTGGCATTGCCTTTCTTTGGGATTGGAATCTGTGTAGTGCCACATTATCCAAGACTTGATTTGTTTTTGACATTGTTGGGAATTTTCTAGTGCTCCTCTAATATATAGACACTAGACTTTGTTTTGAAATAGATAATTTTACCTTGTTGAATATGCTTCACTAGTGCTCTTTCTATATCACAAAATATTTTTCAGCTTAATGACTTACTGATATTTATAAAATTTACTAATATAAAATTTAATAAATTTACTGATGTTTTAGTAATACTTATAAGAATATTTAAATTTTTTTATTGTGTTTTTAACATTGCACTATATTTATTTACCTGATTGACAGTACCTATACTGTAATTCATTTAACTGTGTATTTTAATGTATAAAATTCTAAAATATCAGATATCATTCATGTAAAAATATCAAAAATTCAGAATTTTTTAAGTCTCAAGTTTTTGTTCTGATATGTCTGTAATACTGAAGGTAAATCAAAACATACCCTTAGGATTTGGAAGGACATATCAGAAGCAACCTCCAACAGCAGCACTAACCTTTTTTGTGGTCCCATGTTTTTGCTTAAAAATGTATGCAACTTCCACAGCATAATAGATCCATGTTTGTTCCAATACAAAATAGTAGTTTCAATGTTCATTTATTTAAATTTTATCTAGACTGTCAAGCAAAACAAATAAACTCAAAGAGATGTAGATTTTATTTAATAACCTCAAATACCCTCTGAGAAGTATAACATACAAGCTCTGAGAAATACACTGCTTTATCAAGAATGAATAAATTAATACTATAAACATTTTTAATATAAATATTAGCATACATATTGTATTATTAATATAGTGACATGTCCTGTGTAAAAATTGATCATGAATTGTGACAAACACTGTTATCAATTTTTAAAACATTTTAGTATTCTTTTCCAGATTATGTTAGAATTGAGGAAACAGATTTTCTTTCTCTAATATAGCTGCTGCTGCTGCGTTGCTTCAGTCATGACTGACTCTGTGCGACCCCATAGACCACAGCCTACCAAGCTCCCCCGTCCCTGGGATTCTCAAGGCAAGAACACTGGAGTGGGTTGCCATTTTCCCCAATGCATCAAACTGAATAGTGAAAGTGAGGTCACACAGTTGTGTCCAACTCGTAGTGACCCCATGGACTGCAGCCTACCAGGCTCCTCCGTCCATGGGATTTTCCAGGCAAGTACTGGAGAAGGTTGCCATTGCCTTCTCTGCTAATATAGCTAGGAACCTTCATTTCTTTAAAATCCATTTCCTTATATTTTAGCTTCATCTGTCTCTCAGTTAGACCATGGAGAGCGGAAGTGTTCACTGTACTTAACTGACATGAAGTAGATCTTTGCACTGTTCTTTTTAGGAGGAGAAGGGAGGGTTGCAGTGGAAAAAATAAAAAGAGAGAGAGAGAGAAAAGGCACAGTTCTAGATTCAATAATGTTGGGTGCATTTACTGAACATTTATCCTGTCCAAAGGATGAAAGAGAAATCTGCAGAAATCTGAGAGATCACAAATATGAATGTTATATGGACTTGGGAAGGACTTATATTGAAAGGCAATGCATTGATAAAGTGTTCAAATAGAACCCACCTGAGAGAAGGACACCTCATGTGATTGGCATTAAACAGTGTTGTCAGAAAAACAAATTCTAAATGCAGTCAAATATGCTGAGTAGGAAAATGCCAAGATTCTTACTGATATGTGGGGAGAAAAAGAGAAATTGATGAAATATTCCATTATATGAAGTGATCTCGATTTACTGAAACATTTTATCTTTGGGAGGGAGAGTTTTTGCATATTTTAATTACATCTTGTCTTCAGTATTTGCAATTCAAAAATTTACATGATTTTTGGTGGTGTTGAATGCACATAGATTGTTAATGTTCCTAGTCATATACCAATTTAATTCAGATTCCAGAATTCATACCATCCAGTGTATTTACTCTCCAAAATTAAGGAATCTGATGAAACACTGATGGATTTTGAGAAATTCATGTTTATTAAGACCTTAGAGATTACCGTATAAAGGGACTGTGATTCATTACTTTGCAATAGCTAGAGGACTAAAATAACTAAAAATGGTTAAATGATTTTGGAAAGGATGATTTTATAAAGAAAGTTTGGGTATGTGTACTATACAAGAGAGATTGGCAGAAATTCTACTGATCCTCAGAATAATACTCTGTAGTGACTCATATGGGAAAAGAATTATGTACAGTTCTGTGAATTTAGAATTAAAATTTAGAATTAAATTTGTTTTATGGGCCACAGAACTATAGTATTACATATTAAATTTAAAGTTTGCTAAGAAAGGCAATTTCAAGCACCTTTGAATTAAGGCAAGTGTTAATGTCTCTATTTGGTGGCAAAAACTATAGTCAAAGATAATGAATGGTTTTCCCCAAAAGGCTCACATATGTTTATCACTTTATCTATGGGGCTAAATAAACTCATTCATGAAGAAAAAGAAAAAGATTTGATTTGCATTCCAGGCAATGATGTTGAGTTTTTACTGAACTCACTCTCTTTTCTTTAGGCATGTTTAACTAATACATTTTTGCAAGGCAGTTGGCTATAAGACCTTTAGTTCAAGTAAAGCTAAGAAGTCAACGAAGGCTTTAAACTCAGTGTGATTTTCTCATAACTCCTACATTGAACTAGGCCCAACTTACCCAGTCAAGTGGTAAAGGAAGTTGTCTCTTTAAACTCATAAATTACTAGGAAGTTTTCTTGAGTTAGAATATTTTCGGCCTTAGGTTTTTCTATCATTGTTCACTGTTAAAGCATCTTTCTGCTTTTTTCTCTCTTCCTCCACAGTAAGTTTTATTTGTATTTGCCCTGACCTCATTGTTGTTTATCATACGAGTGTAAGACTGGCTAAGGTTTATGGCAAAAGTAACATTTAAAATCACTGAGTCTAAAATTTTATGTATTTCCCTTTGCATGTATCTGTCTTATACGGTTTTGACCTAAATGTTTCTTGATTTCACTTGTCTCTGGGGCCTTTGGTAGATGACATAATTGGACATTGACTGTTAGTAGATGACTAAATGCTATCAATACATGTCGGTTAAAGTTAACTCAGGATAGCAGTGGAGTTTTTAAAAACATGGGATCATTTCCAGTTTACTTGGGATTCACTTAGGAACAGTTTATGCCAAATATACCTTTTAAAGCTTTCTAAATATCTTTTATCTAGCTATTACACCAGGTTTTTCCACTGAAACTAAGTTAACTAGTCATAAGGGTTAGGGAAAAAAATTGATATGACTTGGTAAGATTTAATGTTGCAAAAACAGTCTCAAAAGTAGATAAGGGCTGTGTGAAGATCATTAAGAGTTGATGGTTTCTTTCTTTGTCCTGTTTCACCTGTGAACTTTATGACACCGTCCTCTTGTCACTTCCATATCTGAAATCTTTGAAAGGCAGAAACAGTCATCCTTACTTCTTAGATCTTCTCTTCAAAGGTCATCTTGTCCTGACCCAAAATTCCTTAGTGAGTGCCCTTCTAAGGGCAGCTTTGACATCCTTGTTCCTCAGTGTATAGATAAATGGATTGAGTGTGGGTGTGACGATTCCATAGAAGAGAGCCATGATCTTCCCTCTGTCCCGCGAATAGCTAGAGGGAGGCTGGACATACATACTGATGGCTGTAAAGTAGAAGAGAGAGACCACCAACAAATGTGAAGCACAGGTATTAAAGGCCTTCCAGCGACTTTCAGCAGAGTGGATTCTCATTACTGCCCGGGCAATGAACACATAAATGCCCAGGATGAGGGAGAGGGGCACCAGAAGTAGCAAAGCCCCTAGCACATTGAGCTCAGCCTCATTCACACGGGTATCTGTACAAGCTAGTTTCAGAAGAGCAGGAACTTCACAGAAGAAATGGTCCATCACCCTCTGTCCACATCTTGGGGTCAACACGGTGAGAGTGGACTGCACAAAGGGAGTTAGCGAAGCCACTAATCCAGGTCCCAGTGGCCATGTGGATACAGCGTCTCTGGTTCATGATGATTGGGTAGCGAAGGGGCTTGCAAATAGCAGCATAACGGTCAAAGGCCATGACGGCTAGAAGTATGCATTCCGTAGAACCCAAGGCCAAGGAAATATAGAGCTGGGCAACACAACCACCATAGCTAATGGTCTTTTCTGGGCCCCAAAGGTTGACTAGCATCTGTGGGACAGTACTGGTAGTAAAGCAGAGATCCAGAAGGGATAGATTAGAGACAAAAAGTACATGGGACTGTCCAGCTGGGGATCCAGGCAGGAAACTAGGATAACAGAGATATTTCCAAACAGGGCAAAGATGTAAGCCAACAGAAAGATTACAAAGAGTGGTGTTTCCAGCCAGGATCGATCAGAAAATCCCAATAAGATAAAATCATATAGTGAGCTCTGATTACTGACCCACATATTGGCACTGATGGGAGAAATTTCAGCTGAGACCTCTAAACACCCACTTCTTTAAGGATGGGAATCAATGATAAAAGGAAGCCACTGGAAACTAAAAACCAGAGATGCTAAGATGAAACTCTCATTTCTGCTTTAATCTGCATCTATGTTCCAATTATGATGAAATATCAAGCCAATATTATCAGTGTAATAGTGAAAGATTATTAATAAAAGAATAAAAAGAACCAGCAAAGTAATTGGGAAATTTTCCTTATGTGATGAGTGACTTCTAGTTAGTTATCATTTCTTTGGATTTTGTTGTCTTCTCTTCTAAAAGTTTCAGTAGAGCTACCACCAACCTTGCTTGTCATGAATATTTAACAGAAACATCAGAGTATAGATGAAAACAGATTGTAAGAAGGCAGAGTTTCCCAAATATAGGTTGAGCAAAGGACAGCATGAAGAAGGCAGGTGGATCAGCAGTCCAGGGGAGCCAAGGCATTTTGGTATCTTCATCTTCCTCAAACTGATCCTAGTCAGAAACATCACGGGAACTGGAGCACGTCATAGATTTTGCACAGTGAAAATATGGAGAATCAGGACTGCTTTTACCTCTTCCAAGCATTAGTGCTGATCCTATTAAGGTAATTTGAAAGTAGGAGGAAGAAACAAAAAATTCAAACAAGAGAACATACACACAAAACAATCAAGCATTTGAAACTTGCTTGCTCTGAAATGCTACTCAACAGATACCTAAATAAATTTGATCAATTTCTAACCTGAGTGAAAACACCAGAAAAAGTTTCAAATACTTGGCTCCTTTAAGTAAATTTCTCTTGTATTTATATACAAATTTCTAACCTCTCAAGATAATTATGAGCACACTAAACATTTCCCTCTCTCCCTTCCTTCTTTATTTTGTATTCTTACTTACTAATTATAATATTTCTACCATTTGAGGTGCCTCTATCTCACTCTTCCATCGAAATCACACGATTCCTTTATTATAAATTCCTGAAGGAAACTCTAGTGATTAATTTTTTTATTCTCTAAAATCTTTTTAGGTTTGATTCACTGGCTATAGCAAATTTTGCATTTTAAAAAGATATTTATAAAAGATATAAAAGATATTTTCCTTCCTCCTTCAGATCCCAGGATTCCTTTTACCAGATGAGTGATTTTAATTATGTCATTTAATCCTTTTGTGCTTCAATCTTTTCTCTAAAATGAGCATGATTATATGCATCTCATAGGACCAAGTGATTTAATGTAAACCCAGTTATTTTCATATGCTAGTAATTCAATAACTATGATTTCTTTCCAAAGTTATGAATTCCCTAAAATATTGGACTTTCCTTATGTTTGTGCATCTATAAACAATGTAGAATGGTATTTGTAACAGATAATAAATACCGACAGGTAATAAATATGATGTGACTATTCAGAAAATAGCCCTGGAACCTCTGATTACTTATTTTTCTGATTCTGTTAATTGGCCTTACATTATAATCTTCTTGTGCCCTTAACATGGTAGAATTATTGGATTTAGTTGGTCAGGTCAGGTTTTTTTTTTCACATTGGTGTGTCAATGAGCTGTAGAATTAGACAGTGTGTGTGAGGGGTGAGTGACAGTGAGAAATCATAGGGAGAAGTGCTTGCTTCATAGGCCAAAGCTCAGAATTGTTAACTCTAAAACAGAGCTTCTTTCCCATCTGTCTCACAGTTCTGCTTTATTTGCTCTGGTTATAAAGTCACAATTTTGGGGGATCCTAATTGTCTTCTTTGAATTACAATTGCCTATGTGTCATCCAAGTTGTCAGACTGGACCAACTATTCTTACAATTGTCTCTTGCATCTATCCATTAAATTTATATCTACACAGAAAAGTTAAAACAGACACAGTGAAAATAATTCAGTGTTCCATGGCTTCTAGTTTTCAAAGTGGTCTCCTCACTTACAAAGGCTCTCTTATCTTCGAAGCATCTGAACATATTTGTAGAACAGTCTTTCCTTAGTTCAAATCTGATCATGTACATACATCTCAGCTCAAAATTCAGCAGTGAATCTCCACACTGTAACACATTTTATTAAAATGCAGACTTAGATTCAATGCCTCCTATAATCATGGCTTACACCATTCCATTCTATCCAAACATTTTATTCTCTCACTGGCGTTTATGCTGATATGAGACACCATTGTTGCTTTCCATCCTGTCAAGGCCATTTCAAGTACAAAAGTGTTCTAAATTATTTCCCACTCTCCTTTTTTTCTTTCCTTGGCTTGGGAAGATCTTCTGTAGAAGGAAATTGCAACCCACTACATTGTTTCTTGCCTGAAAAATCCTGTGGACAGAGGAGCCTGATGGGCTATAGTCCGTGGGATCACAAAGAGTTGGACAAAACTGGATGACTATGCATTCCTTTTCTAATTCTCTAGAGCACTTTATTTGTAGTTCTCTTTCGGTACGCTCCATATTTTATAAAAATTATATATATGTGTGTGTAATTTGTTTTTATTTCTGTACCTGTCCTATTTTCTTGACCAGATGGATTGTATACTCTTAAAGAGTAAGCATGTGATAGAGGTAAGAGTGTATGTTAAACATAATAAGCATTTACTACATTTTAATTGCCTCTTGATGAAAGTGAAAGAGAAGAGTGAAAAAATTGGCTTAAAGCTCAACATTCAGAAAACAAAGATCATGGTATTTGGTCCCATCACTTCATGGCAAATAGATGGGGAAACAGTGGAAACAATGGCTAACTTTATTTTTCTGGGCTCCAAAATCACTGCAGATGGTGATTGCAGCCATGAAGTTAAGATGCTTACTCCTTGGAAGGAAATTTATGACCAACCTAGACACCATATTAAAAGCAGAGACGTTACTTTGCCAATAAAGGTCCGTCTAGTCAAGGCTATGGTTTTTCCAGTGGTCATGTATGGGTGTGAGACCTGGACTATAAAGAAAGCTGAGTGCTGAAGAATTGATGCTTATGAACTGTGGTGTTGGAGAAAACTCTTGAGAGTCCCTTGGACTGCAAGGAGATCCAAATAGTCCATCCTAAAGGAGATCAGTCCTAGTTGTTCTTTCGAAAGACTGATGTTGAAGCTGAAACTCCAATACTTTGGCCACCTCATGTAAAGAGCTGACTCATTTGAAAAGACCCTGATACTGGGAAAGATTGAAGGCAGGAGGAGAAGGGGATGACAGAGGATGAGATGGTTGGATGGCATCAATGACTCGATGGACATGGGTTTGGGTAGACTCCAGGAGTTGGTGATGGACAGGGAGGTCTGGTGTGCTGCAGTTCATTAGGTCGCAAAGAGTCAGACACGACTGAGAGACTGAACTGAACTTAATTGAATGAACTTTAATTCAATTGAAACCAACAACTGTGAACCTCTTCCCTTTGGATTTCCTATATGTTAAATCATGTTAGCACCCTTGAATTTATTATTTTTTTCTTTATGACCTCAATCCATTTCATTGCTATTTCATCACAACAGAACCAAGATACAGCTTTACTTTTTTCATACCCCCAAACTAAAGCAGAGTTTAAATACACCCTGTTTTACCCTTAGAACAAATATTTTAAGGCTTTTCTGCTCATTCCCAAAATAATGCAACTAATCAATCAATCAATATATTTATTTTACTTATCAAAATCAATGGATTTTGATTGCCTTTCTGTACTCCATACTGCTTGCATGATAATTGGATCAAGAAAAAACTGTATAATGTTAAGGGAAATATAAGCAGTAGCTGAAATATTAGTAGGACTACTTACATGGTAAAATTATATAAAAATGTTTCTGGAAATTTTCAAGTGCCTGTGAACTTCTATGTAAAATCAAGTTGATTATCTTCTGAGACTCCCCCTTATAAATCCTATCCTTATATATAGAATAACACTCTTCATTTAAAACTGGTCTTATCCAATGTCTTTTCTTCTCCCATTTTTTATCATATGATAGTGGGACTTTAGAAATAGAATCTTGGAAATATGATTATGCTTGGCATTATATTTTATTTGCAAAGATATGGCACAGATATCATTGCCAGTTGATTCGAGAATTATAGAAATAAAACATAGGATCCTGATTCAACATTGAGATCATTTTTATCTTTATACATACTGTCCGAACCAAATTTTGCCTCATCCATTTTGATCAAAGAAAAATCACTCACATGTTGCAGGGTTACTTTATAGAAGGATGCCCCTCAGTGAGCGTATGAGTATTTCCAATTAGAATCATAAAAGATACAATTGTAGAATTCAGCCTTTCTGAATTGCTTTCTTGGTAAATAAAGACTCAGGATCTCATTTTGTAGTTACCTGCACTCAGACACTATTTTTAAATCTAAAGAAAGCTGAAAAATTTCTCCTACCTTTCACAGAGTACTGCCATGCTATTTTCCCAATCTTTATTATTTTCTCTTGTATCCCTCTGAATGGATCTAGCATACCTTTAAGTTTCTGAGATAAGCTTGAACTGTTATGAATAAAATCAAATCACATACTTACTCCAGGAAGAGTAAAAACTTTAAAAGGAAAATACTTAGCCTGTTTTATTGGTTTTCAGAATACATGACAGCATTCCTAAACATTGAAGGCATATAAAAACACAGTGACAAAATAAGTGATGATAAAATGATGGCAACAGATAAGTAAAGAGGGGGAGAAATGAAGAAAGAAAATAGTGAAAGAGGGAATTTCCTGGTGGTTCAGTGGTTAAGACTCTATGCTTCCACTGCAGGGGGTATGGGTTGGATCCCTAGTCAGGGAGCTAAGATCGCTCATGCTATGTGGCAAGGATAGAAAGAAAAAAAAAAAAGAATCGATAGAATTATTTAGAAAAAAAAAAAATGGGAATGAGAGAGAAAAGATATACATAGACAGAAAGAGCATACTGTTTTGTTCAGCACATTGTAGATGATCAGTTAAATGTGTCTTCTGAATATGCAACAAGAAAAAGAAACAGAAAAAAATAGAATGCAAAGATTACAGGGGTGAGTCCAAATCCAGTAGTTGTTAATTTGCCTGGAAGGGGCCGTGGGGAGCTTTTGCCTTTCTGGTTGTGTATGAAAATTATGGGATTAGTAGAGCTTAATTTGCCTAGATAGGAAGTTAAACGAAATGCTGATGAACCCCCAGAGGATGAGAAAATGGAGCTGGGAAGACAGAAGAATCTGTGCTTCTCCACAAATAGGACCTGCAAAGGAATGAAAGGGCAGCAAGAAGGAAGTATCTTAAAACATGGCTTAAGAAAACATTGGCCATTTTTATAGATGTTTGCATCCTGATATACTCTCTAACAACTTCATAAGCATGATTCGAATATAATATGTTATGACAAAATTAAAACAATATTTAAGTATTCATTTCACCTCTAATTTATTTCAGATATTATCTGAGGATCTTTGCTGTGATCTCAACGCCATGCTCTCTGCCTATCGAATTCCCTTGTTGTAAATTGTCATAGATTTAAATAGTCTTTTATTTGTTTGAATAGTAGGACCTTCAGAGCTTAATTGCTGTCTACACAAAATCAATATCTTGCTGTTTACAAACTTTGTAATACAAATAGCAGTTTTAATCTAGAGAAGGGATAAAAAGGAACATGTAAAAATATTTAAATGAAAATATAAAGTCCCAAAGGTACCTAACACTAATAGTAAATTTGTATTTTCCCATAGCTTTCCTCATAATAAAATAATGTATACCTAGGATTTAGAACACCAGAATATATCTAATTTTCCATAAACATATATGTATGTGTATATATATATATATATATAGATAGATAGATAGATACATAGATATACACACACACACACAAACACACACATATATATTTGCTTTGGTACTCATATAGCAATCTTCACATGTATGTTTGTTTTGTTCTCATAATAACCTTCTAAAGTAAAGAGGATTTTTTTCTTAATGATAGAAGAGAAGAAACTTAGACAGCAAGAAGTTACAGGACTTTTCAAGTATGTGATTATGTGATTAGTCACACAGTCGTGTCTGACTCTTTGAGACCCCATGGACTATACCCTATTAGGCTCCTCTGTCCGTGGAATTCTCTGGGCAAGGATACCGGGTGGGTTGCCATTTCCTTCTCCAGGGGATCTTCCCCATCCAGAGATTGAACCCAGGTCTCCTGCATTGCAGGCGGATTCTTTATCACCTGAGCCACCAGGGAAGCCTGGTTTATATACTCAAGTATATAACCCTAGAAATCTCCTTTTTTTCTTTCTCTGGCTTGGGACGATCTTCTGTAGAAGGAAATGGCAACCCACTACATTGTTTCTTGCCTGAAAACTCCCATGGACAGAGGAGCCTGGTGGGCTATAGTCCATAGGATCACAAAGAACTGGACACAACTGAGTGACTAACACTCCTTTTCTAATTCTTTAGAGCACTTTATTTGCAATTCTCTTTTGGTACACTCCATATTTTATAAAAATTATATATATATATATTTATGTAATTTTTGTTTCTGTTTATATACTCAAGAATAAACTTGGACAGCAAGAAGTTACAGGACTTACCCAAGTATATAAACCTAGAAAATTCAGAAGCAAAAATTTGAATAAAATAAGATTTTGAATCCTAGGTCTGTACACTTTTCCTAATTTCATTGTTTGCCTCTCAAACAAAAATATATGCGTCTGTGGAATCAAGCTTTTAAATTTAAAAGAAAATCACTTAGCGTTCTACTGCTGAATGGTGCATTTACTCCATCTTATAAAGCAACCAATGACAAAGTAAGGTGACTTTTGATTTTTACTATCCTTACCTCCCCAAATTCCTTCTGCACTTACCTGATGTTGAGTTGTAATTCATCAGTTGTTCAGTGCATGACAGAGTGGGGGAGTTATAGGAGACTGATTTATGGCTGAAACATAATACCGTAATACCCAGACCTTGGTTTTCTGTTTGCATTTCTTCTCAGTTCTACAGAGCTTCAGCCAGGCTTTCTCTGACTTACCGAAGGGTCAACTTCAAGAAGCTAACTCCAATATAAGGCTATCCATAGAATTCATAGATCTACAGGATCCCAGGAGATGTCATGCTATTCCTATCTTGGCTCATCCTTCCATTTAAACCTCTGAGATTCAGCATAATTAACATTTATGATACCAACATGTCCAGGAGAAAAAAACCAGAAGGACTAGAAGGTGAGACAACCTCAAAGACAACCAGGAAAATGTTTCTAATGAAACACAAACATTGGGCATATCAATAAGGACACTCAACTAAGAGGAAACCAAATCAATTCCAATAAAATTTAGTGGTTGTTGATATCATTTTATATTAATAATTATATTAATACATATTGATAATTACATTAATATAGAGTATTGTTATATAGATATTATATATAATTTTATATATTATAGACTAATTTATATTTTATTTAGTATATCATATTAATACATTAATGTACGTCAATATATTAATGACTTCCCTGGTGGCTCAGACTGTAAAAGCATCTGCCTACAATGCCGGAGACCCGGGTTGGATTCCTGGATTGGGAAGATCCCCTGGAGAAGGAAATGGCAACCCACTCCAGTACTCTTGCCTGGAAAATCCCATGGACAGAGAAGCCTGGTAGGCTACAGTCCGTGGGGTCACAAAGAGTCGGACACGACTGAGTGACTTCACTTTCACTTTCATATTAATAATATGCAGTACTAAATAGGTAAAATCATACTTTACATATGCTTACTATTCTGAGAAAATAGGACAACTAGGTATAGTTGCAAAAGTAATCTTTCTAAATTATGATTCTCTTCATGTTTCACCACCATAGTGGCTCCTCATTCTCACTCTATATTTGTATTTATTATGAAAGCTATTTAATAAACATAAGATATATATTTATTTGGTAGTCATAGTCACTGTATAAATTAGGGATATACATTTTGATACCTCAGGTTTAGCTAATGATAATTCTAAAACTCAAAAAAATAAAATAACTTGCCCAAAATATACAGCAAAGTAGAATCAGAATCTGTTCAGTCACCCATTCATGTCCAACTCTTTGTGACCCTGTGAGCTGCAGCACACCAGGCTTCCCTGTCCATTGCCAACTCCTGGAGCTTGCTCACACTCATGTCCATCAAGCCAGTAATGCCATCCAACTATCCCATCAGCTGCTGCCCCCTTCTCCTGCATTCAGTCTTTCCCAACATCAGGATCATTTCCAATGAGTCAGTTCTTTGCCTCAGGTGGCCAAAGTATTGGAGATTCAGCTTCAGCATCAGTCCTTTCAATGAATGTTAAGGACGAATTTCCTTTAGGATTGACTGGCTTGATCTCCTTGCAGGCCAAGGGATTCTCAACCAGGAATAAAACTAGTGCTTCTAAATTCGATCTAGTTTTTCTTCCTCCAAGTTACTGAGGAATACTAACCCAGAGTCCCCAGTTTGAATGTCAAAATTAAAATTCAGCATGTTTTTATCCAGTGTCTCTGCTGTATTAGCCTTTCTTTTTTTCTTTCACAATACATATGTAGTAGGAAAAGTAATAGACATATAGCTGCTATGATTGTTTATAAATATTAAATCTGTAATTTTGGACAAATAACTCCAAAAGCCAGACTTTGTACTTTATCATAAAAATTCTGGTTATTCAACTCCTGACTTACTTGGCTTCAGATTATTATATGAAATTAATTTTTGAAAGGAATTTATATTAGGCTTCAGAAATAAACCCAATGTGCTTGAAGGTTTACTTTACAATAAAGGTAGAACTTTATATTATTATAGTTTCATGTAATCAGAATTTTTCAATAGAATGTGATTGTGTCAACTGATTAAAATCTTTAAAAAAAGATAATAAATTCTTACCTTCAAATTAACTCCAAAACAATAAAAACTTTAAGTGTAGAAACAAGATAATAGCATACAAAAGATCTATAATCACTTAAAAATCACTAAAACTCAGGGCTTAAAATGATAGAAGCATTTGTTACATATCTGTAAAGACAAATAAGATACACAAAATGAAACAAAAAATATGATAAACTTCCAAAAATATTTGTGAAGGATCTTCTCTGTCCATGGAATTCTCCAGGCAAGAATACTGGAGTGTGTAGCCATTGCCTTCTCCAGGGAATCTTCCCAACCTAGGGATGAATCCAGTTCTCCCACACTGCAGGCAGATTCTTTACTGTCTGAGCCACCAGGGAAGTCCCATGTGAAAGACTAAAAAGGCTAAACTCAACATATACATGTCAATTATTTAAAAAAAAAAATCAGTATGGAAAAAAAAATAATCCAGCTGAAACAACAGCAAAGGTACAGGACATAGGCTTTTGCTTGACTTTCAAATATATGATAAAGTGGTTTATTCTTATACATACAAAAATGCAAATTATATTAAATGGGTAATAATTTTTGCTTATCAAATTACATACAGCAAAATACTTTATCATGTTGAAAAGCCATTTTGCTTCAGCTTTTTTTTTTAGAATATTTTAAGACTATATACTATGTGCAAAAATGTACATCTACTGACACAGCATTTCCATTTCCAGAATTCACCCAGACAGATATTCTCACATAGGCATGCAGAGACGGATGTGCAAAGACCTTTACTGCAGCATTGTTTGCATTAGCAAAAGGCTACAAACATCATAAGTGACTACCAGCTCTGGAGTTGTTAAATATGTCTTTACAAAGTAATATTATGTATTTATTAAAATTAACAAGGCAAGGCTATGGCTACAGAATTAGAATGGTCTCTAAGGTATATATATTTGAAAAAAAGGTTACAAGAGGGTACTGATAACACAAGATGCTATTTATTTATCAGCACACATGTATAAATAAATGTATGTATAAAAGCACACTTGCACATACCCTAAGTGTGCTAGTTTGTATACAGAAGATCTCAGGAAGAGCAGAGTGTAATCATGGAATTAGGAGTGAAGGAGAAGTTTATTTGCCCCATGAGTAGTTTTACTATGTGTATTTCTCAAGAAATACAGGTTTTTCACATTTTTAAAACTTTTAACAATAATAAGGACAAAACAACTCTACACAGCTATAGTGTCCTTCATGGGAAGTTTCCTGAGGGATATAAAGAGAATATGTTGACAGCTTTGAAAAAAATGTGCTTAAAGCCTACAATGCAGGAGACCTGGGTTCGATCCCTGGATTGGGAAGGTATCCTGGAGAAGGGAATGGCAATCCCCTCCAGTATTTTTGCCTGGAGAATCCCATGGACAGAGGAGCCTGGTGAGCTATAGTCCATAAGGTTTCAAAGAGTTGGACACAACTGAGTGACTAACACTTTCACTCATTTTCAAAGGTTGAAATTAAATAAACCAACATCTTACCTTAATCAAATTCCGCTTATATGCATCTCTTTATTTTTCATAAGACTTGACTTTTCATTCAATTATTTCTCAAAGATATATGTAAATAATGTGAAGTCAAATATTTCTACATAGTTAAAAAAAAAAAACAAACAACAGCAGCTAGTATTCCATATCCTCTCAACCTCCATTTTCTGTTATGACAAGAAAGTACATTCACCTCTTCTAGATTTTTTTATCTGGCAGTTTCGTGAATATTTCTAAATTATTTCAACATTTTCAAACATAGTCACTCATTGCTTAAGAGTGCTAGATACCACTCCATGCACTTAGAATGCGTCAGCAAATAACAAAGATTGTTGTCTCTTTGAAGTTAAAATTCAAGGGGAAGGAGGAAGAGTATAACAAATAAGCCTAATAAATTATGCTGTAGAGTATTTCAGGAGAGGAAAAATGCTCTGGGTGAAAGAAACCGTAGAGTAGGAAGAGAAGCATCTGGTGGATGAGATGGATACATGGTAGAATTAAACGGAGCCATCAGGAGACCTCTCCTTGAGAAGGTGACATTTAAACACTTGAAGGAGAGGAAGAAGTGAGCCAAGCAGGTATAAAGCTTCCCAGCCAGAGAATGGCAAAGGCCTTTCCTGGTGTATTTTAATGACAACATGGAGGCCAACAGGCTGAGCTAAGTGAGTCAGGAGGGAGTTGGGAGATGAAGTCAGGAGATGCCACTGTAAGAATTTGGGCTTTTCCTGTCCTTATTTAGGGCTTGGGCTTCGGCATTGGGAGATCGTGGACACCTGTGGCTGATTCATGTCAATGTATGGCAAAACAAATACAGTACTGTAATGTAGAATAAAGTATTAAAAAAATAAAATGATTAAGAAAAAAAAAAAGAAATAAGAAAATGAATGATTGACCTTGAATTTCAGAATATCTGTTGTGCCTAGAATTCCCTGGAAGCATGGAAATGATTACAAAAACAGACACTAAGACAGTAATCTAGCTGAGAGACGATGGAGGCTCAGAGCAGGGTCTTAGCAAGAGAAGTGGTGAAATTCTGGATATCTTTGAAGTTGGAGAGAATAGGATTTCCTGAGGCGTTGGATGTTGGCTGCTGTGTTTTATTTCTGCCTCCCAATCTTTGAAAAGCAGTCAGATGTCATACTTTTCTCTATAAATCACCTACTGTCTTCCACTGCTAGTGGAAACGAACCCACCTGCCAATGCAGAAGATTAAAAAGAGACTCAAGTTCGATCCCTGGGTCAGGATGAATCCTGGAGGAGAATCAGGCATCCCACTCCAGTGTTCTTATCTGGAGAATTCCCACAGACAGAGGAGCCTGGTGGGCTACAGTCCATGGTGTCTCAAAGAGCTGGACATGACTGAAGTGTCTGAGCACACAAGCACCTACTTCCCATCTCCCTAATATTTATAGATCTCTTCTCTGCTCATAGTTTGGTTCCAGTTTGATTTGTTTTTACAGATTCATACAATTTTTATGGTTTTTAGAAAGGAATGGGAATAAATATTTTTGCTGTTTATTATGTTTAATCAGAACCATTTTTCAAAAAATCTATTTAGATAACTGACTATGAGGATAAAATAATAGAAAATATATGTTAAGCTTGGAAAAATGCACCCTAACTTTTTATTCAGCGAAAATTTATACAATTATAAAATGTAAAGTGCCATATTATTTTTATTCTTGATGTATATCATTGGAAGCCAATGATGTGATTTTCATCCTTCAAAGATTATGCCCTCTAACCCTTACCAGATTCAGGATATTCTTTCCTGGAAGGCAACTTTCTTGATTCCACATGTATTTGCAGTTTTATCTCTTCCTTCAAAGTACTACATAGTAAACAGTGAAAGTGATAGTTGCTCAGTCATGTCTGACTCTTTGTGACCCCATGGACTGTAGCCCATCAGGCTCCCCTGTCTATGGTATTTCCCAGGCAAGAATACTGGAGTGGGTTGCCATTTCCTTCTCCGGGGGATCTTTCCAATCCAGGGATTGAACCAGGTATCTTGCATTGTGGGCAGATTCTTTACCATCTGAGTTACCAGGGAACCTCAGGAATCCCCTGTAAAGTAAATTTCATGATTTATGAAGCAATTACAATAGATCTATCCTTTAGTATGAATTTCTTAAACACATAGATATTCGATATACTTGCCCTTTTGTTTTATTTTGCATCTATCATGATCTTCAATTAATTTTAATCATTTCATAAATCATGAAATATATTTTACAGGAATATTATATATTATTGTTCAATAATGCTAGGATATTCTAATTCTTCACAGTGATAAACATACAATGGTGCATAAGTTATTACCGACTGAGTAAATTAGGGATAAACTTATATGGTGATTTATGACTTGATTTGTCAGTTCTTAGGGCACGTTTTCATCTTAAGGATTCATGTTGATGTATGGCAAAACCAATACAGTATTGTAAGGTAAAATAAAATAAAAAATAAATAAATAAAATGGTGAGGTCTTATGATATTAAATGGCACCCCACTCTGGTACTCTTGCCTGGAGGGTCCCATGGATGGAGGAGCCTGGTGGGCGGCAGTCCATGGGGTCGCACAGAGTAGGACACGACTGAAGTGACTTAGCAGCAGTAGTATGATATTAAAAAAGGGGAAAGTTCTTAAATGGCAGAGATCACAGGTTCATTTCCTTTAATATAAATTACCTATTGATTTAGGGTTAATGTGAGAAATTAAATAACTGTGAAAATTAAAAAGGTTAACTGTGAGGATAATAGGGAGACAGAGACAGCTTATAGTTATAAAAACTAAGAAAAAAAATGGACGATTATACAGGTGATTAATGTATCCTGCTGGTACAGCTTTTCAGGAGAACTTTGCCAATAAAGACTTCATCTGTTACTATTACAGTAGATGAATTCAGTCTGGAGGTTGGGAGATGAACTATAAGCAAATATGAAGTGGACTAGGAATAGAGATATCTTTGTTCAGAGCTTACATGAGGAATATATTTTCCCCTCGGCTCTGGCAATGGAAAACCACCAAAATCAACTCAAGACTTAGATACTATAATTGAGTCACAATTATTAGATCACAGTGGTCATGTATGGATGTGAGAGTTGGACTGTGAAGAAGGCTGAGCGCTGAAGAATTGATGCTTTTGAACCGTGGTGTTGGAGAAGACTCTTGAGAGTCCCTTGGACTGCAAGGAGATCCAACCAGTCCGTTCTGAAGGAGTCTAGCCCTGGGATTTCTTTGGAAGGAATGATGCTAAAGCTGAAACTCCAGTACTTTGGCCACCTTATGCGAAGAGTTGACTCACTGGAAAAGACTCTGATGCTGGGAGGGATTGGGGACAGGAGGAAAAGGGGACTACAGAGGATGAGATGGCTGGATGGCATCACCGACTCGATGGACATGAGTCTGAGTGAACTGTGGGAGTTGGTGATGGACAGGGAGGCCTGGTGTGCTGCGATTTAGGGGGTCGCAAAAAGTCGGACATGACTGAGCGACTGAACTGAACTGAGACTAATTGCTATTCGCTTGTCTATGAAAAAAAACACAATAATCATGTTTGAATGAAACAACTTACCAACATATTTGGTTAGATATCAAAAGCAGAACTCATTTGATTTTCATAAGTGAAACTAGCAGAATTGTGAGTTGCGACAACCCACAAAATTTATGCCTGGAAAATATACATTTACTATCAAGGCTACTCAGTCTGACACCATGTTTATCACCAAGATCAACAAAGTCTATTAATGAAAACTAACATTGACCAAATTCTTACTATATGCCTTCTAAGGCTGGCCTCAGTTTAGAAATGGAGAAAATGAGAGTTAGAAACGCTTAGTGATTTACCTGGAGTTGTGCAGCTGGGAAATAAATGATGGAGGCAGGACACAGAGTCTGATCTGAGTTCACATATGCTTTACTACCACATTCCTATACTTGTCCTTTGGAAATAACAGCTTAGGCTCTGTTGTCACCATTGAAAGCAAATGTGTCACACTTTTTGAGTGGAGAAAATAAACATGTTTTTTTACTTATTATGAAGACAAAAAAAAAGACTAACGTATTTTTGCCACATTTTCAGGTGAGTATTTTTCTTTTTAAAAATTTATTTATTTTAATTGGAGGCTAATTACTTTACAGTATTGTATTGGTTTTGAGGAACTAAAAATCCTTTTAATGAAAGTAAAAAGGAGAGTGAAAAAGTTGGCTTAAAGCTCAACATTCAGAAAACAAAGATCATGGCATCCAGTCCCATCACTCCATGGGAAATAGATGGAGAAACAGTGGAAACAGTGTCAGACTTTATTTTTGGGGCTCCAAAATCACTGCAGATGGTGACTGCAGCCATGAAATTAAAAGACACTTACTCCTTGGAAGAAAAGTTATGACCAACCTAGATAGCATATTCAAAAGCAGAGACATTACTTTGCCAACTAAGGTCCATCTAGTCAAGGCTATGGTTTTTCCAGTAGTCATGTATGGATGTGAGAGTTGAACTGTGAAGAAGGCTGAGCGCTGAAGAATTGATGCTTTTGAAGTGTGGTATTGGAGAAGACTCTTGAGAGTCCCTTGGACTGCAAGGAGATCCAACCAGTCCATTCTGAAGGAGATCAGCCCTGGTATTTCTTTGGAAGGAATGATGCTAAAGCTGAAACTCCAGTACTTTGGCCACCTCATGCGAAGAGACTCTGATGCTGGGAGGGATTGGGGGCAGGAGGAGATGGGGATGACAGAGGATGAGATGGCTGGATGGCATCACTGACTCGATGGACGTGAGTCTGAGTGAACTGCGGGAGTTGGTGATGGACAGGGAGGCCTGGTGTCCTGCGATTCATGGGGTCACAAAGAGTCAGACACGACTGAGTGACTGAACTGAACTGAACTGAACTTCATACATCAACATGAATCTGCCACAGGTAGACACGTTTTCCCCCAACCTGAACCCCCCTCCCTCCTCCCTTCCCATACCATCCCTCTGGGTCATCTAAGTGCACCAGCCCCAAGCATCCAGTATCATGGATTGAACCTGGAATGGCGATTCACTTCTCATATGACATTATACATGTTTTCATGACATTCCCCCAAATCATCCCACCCTCTCCATCTCCCACAGAGTCCAAAAGACTGTTCTATACATCTCTGTCTCTTTTGCTGTCTCGCATACAAAGTTATCATTACCATCTTTCTAAATACCATATATATACATTAGTATACTGTATTGGTGTTTTTCTTTCTGGCTTACTTCACACTGTATAATAGGCTCCAGTTTCATTCATCTTCTTTCCTCCTCTCTCTCTCTCTCTTTTTTTCTTTAGAATTCTGTTTTATTTGGAAGACTTTCTGAGGACTTCAACCTGGGAAGCAGTCTCTCAGAACAGCTCTCCTCAGGTGATTATTTTTCCATCCAGATATAAATGAGTAACCGTTAGGGAATTAGAATAGGGAAGAGGAGTCCAAAATGGCTGGAAGACAAGGAAGGGAAAAGCCCGGGAACATAGAAAAAGGAAGGTCAAAAGAAGGCCCGAGGACCAGAGTGAGGACTTCAGGTAAAACAGCACTCCTGGCTAAGCCCTGTTTGCATAGGGCAGGCCCAGGGGAAAGGAAAAGACATATAAAAAGAGGAGCCAAAGGGCTCTCTCTGTCTCCTGTGCGCTGGGGCCTTTTTCTCTTTGCATCTCTGGATCAACGTGCCCTCATGCCTCAAAGATGGATTTTCCTGCTATCTTCTAAATAAAATAGAGCTGTAACATTGAGTTATAACACTGATTTGTCTAAGAGCTATAACATGGTCCATTCGAGACCTGAGAGCTATAACATGGTCTGTCCAAGACCCGAGAGCTGTGACATGCCGAGGGGGCTTTAATGTCCGTCACTCCAAATCTTTGTTGTTATGAGACAAAAACCACGGAAAACACACTCACCTGACAGTAACTAATTATTGACTATGTAAATTGAACATAACTGTAAGCAGTAAGCATATATAGACTAAATAGAGGGAATATTATGATCAGAAAATCAGAAGATTGAAAAGATGTTAATTCCTATTTATTGATCACTTTTTGCATATGCTTTACTTATTGTTTTGTGCTGGTCTCAGCCTATGGGTAAACAGTGTTGTGCTGGATTAGCTCTTTGTGGTTCTTATTATGATTGCAAGATGCCCTCAACAATAACCACTGAGAAACCTGAAAAAGAACAAGGTTCATTACTAACAAGTTCAAGAGTATACATGGCAAGTCTGGTCTTGGATAGAGAGAGAGCAGGTCTAGGGTTCTGCTTTCAGTGAGACTGAAGGTGGTGACCTTGAGTTTCTGGGTTCCCTCTTCATTGGTGAAAACATAAGAGAGGGAATTAAAAGAGCAGGAAGTGAAAAACGAGTGGCCTAAATTGTCAGTTACCCCAAATCAACCAAGATCTCTGAAACAAAAGAATCTAAGAGTATGGGATTGGGGGCAGCCTGGCTCTTTATCTATTCATGTGATTAGCAATGGTTCTTTTAAAGAACATTTGAAGTGGATGCCTCCATAACCATAGCTTAAGTCAGGCACTTGCATTATAAAATGAACAAAGAAAAGCCTCTTAAACTTACACTCCATTGCCTTTTGGATCTTTTAATAAACACAATAATGACATTTCATTCATTTTTTACTCCCAAGTGAATATGATACAAAAAAGCTTTAATAAAACTTGCACAAGCTCAGAAAGGAAGTTGTGGAGTTAAAATCCACACATTTAGAGTCTATTCTCTGCACTGGACACCACACAGCAAATGAAAGCCCTTTATTGTGATAAACAGGAAATTACTTTTAGACAGAGTTGTTTCTAGGAATTGTTAGAATACCGTTGGGAAGGAATATAGTGTAGAAGCAGCCAGGGAAACGGTTGTTAAGCACTTCATAAAAATGGAAAGAAATGAAAGACTAAAAAGGGGAAAAGGAAGGAGGAAACAAAAAGGAAGGAAGGGAAGGCAAGGAGTAATACAGAAGAAAACAATTGGAAAGACAGAATGAAAAGTGGAAAAAGAAGGAAGATTGAAGAAAAGCAGGGAGGGAAGACAAGAAAGAGAAATTATGTGAATAATGGACAAGACCAGGAGCTGACTGTGGCTCAGATCGTGAATTCCTTATTACCAAATTCAGACTTAAATTGAAGAAAGTAGGGAAAACCACAAGACCATTCAGGGATGACCTAAATCAAATCCCTATGATTATACAGTGAAAGTGAGAAATAGATTTAAGGGCTTAGATCTGATAAATAGAGTGCCTGATGAACTATGGAATAAGATTCCTGAAATTGTACAGGAGACTGGGGTCAAGACTATCCCCATGGAAAAGAAATGCAAAAAGCAAAATGGCTACCTGGGGAGGCCTTACAAATAGCTGTGAAAAGAAGAGAGGTAAAAAACAAAGGAGAAAAGGAAAGATATATGCATCTGAATGCAGAGTTCCAAAGAATAGCAAGAAGAGATAAGAAAGCCTTCTTCAGCAATCAATGCAAAGAAATAGAGGAAAAGACAGAATGGGAAAGACTAGAAATCTCTTCAAGAAAATTAGTGATACCAAGGGAAAATTTCATGCAATGATGGGCTCGATAAAAGACAGAAATGATATGGACCTAACAGAAGCAGAGATATTAAGAGGTGGCAAGAATACACAGAAGAACTGTACAAAAAAGATCTTCACGACCCAGATAATCATGATGGTGTGATCACTCATCTAGAGCCAGACATCCTGGAATGTGAAGTCAAGTGGGCCTTAGAAAGCATCACTACAAACAAAGCAAGTGGAGGTGATGCAATTCCAGTTGAGCTATTTCAAATCCTGAAAGATGATGCTGTGAAAGTGCTGCACTCATTAGGCCAGCAAATTTGGAAAACTCAGCAGTGGCCACAGGACTGGAAAAGGTCAGTTTTCATTCCAATCCCAAAGAAAGGCAATGCCAAAGGATACTCAAACTACCGCACAGTTGCACTCATCTCACATGCTAGTAAAGTCATGCTCAAAATTCTGCAAGCCAGGCTTCAGCAATACATGAACCATGAACTCCCTGATGTTCAAGCTGGTTTTAGAAAAGGCAGAGGAACCAGAGATCAAATTGCCAACATCCGCTGGATCATGGAAAAAGCAAGAGAGTTCCAGAAAAAAACATCTATTTCTGCTTTATTGACTATGCCAAAGCCTTTGACTGTGCGGATCACAATAAACTGTGGAAAATTCTGAAAGAGACAGGAATACCAGACCACCTCACCTGCCTCTTGAGAAATCTGTATGCAGGTCAGGAAGCAACAGTTAGAACGGACATGGAACAACAGACTGGTTTCAAATAGGAAAAGGAGTCCGTCAAGGCTGTATGTTGTCACCCTGCTTATTTAACTTCTATGCAGAGTACATCATGAGAAACGCCGGGCTGGAAGAAGGACAAGCTGGAATCAAGATTGCTGGGAGAAATAAGAATAACCTCAGATATGCAGATGACACCACCCTTATGGCAGAAAATTAAGAGGAACTAAAAAGCCTCTTGATGAAAGTGCAAGTGGAGAGTGAAAAAGTTGGCTGAAAGCTCAACATTCAGAAAACAAAGATCATGGCATCCGGTCCCATCACTCCATGGGAAATAGATGGGGAAACAGTGGAAACAGTGTCAGACTTTATTTTTCTGGGCTCCAAAATCACTGCAGACGGTGACTGCAGCCATGAAATTAAAAGACACTTACTCTTTGGAAGAAAAGTTATGACCAACCTATATAGCATATTCAAAAGCAGAGACATTACTTTGCCGACTAGGGTCCATCTAGTCAAGGCTATGGTTTTTCCTGTGGTCATGTATGGATATGAGAGTTGAACTGTGAAGAAGGCTGAGCGCTGAAGAATTGATGCTTTTGAAGTGTGGTATTGGAGAAGACTCTTGACTGCAAGGAGATGCAACCAGTCCATTCTGAAGGAGATCAACCCTGGGATTTCTTTGGAAAGAATGATGCTAAAGCTGAAACTCCAGTACTTTGGCCACCTTAGGTGAAGAGTTGACTCATTGGAAAAGACTCTGATGCTGGGAGGGATTGGGGGCAGGAGGAGATGGGGATGACAGAGGATGAGATGGATGGCATCACTGACTCGATGGACATGAGTCTGAGTGAACTTCGGGAGTTGGTGATGGACAGGGAGGCCTGGTGTGCTGCGATTCATGGGGTTGCAAAGCGTTGGACACGACTGAATGACTGAACTGAACTGAACTGAAAGGGTGTGGGGAGATAGCAGCTTCAAAGGGTCCAAAAGAAGCCTGGAAAGGAGGGTGTGAAGACAGATGATTCTGAGGCTGAGTAGCAGACTGTGATGATTGTGTGTGTTCCTTATAGGTTAGTGTTTCTTTAGAGAAAGAATGTACAAGATGACCTTCAGCTTCATTTTTGCCATCAAAAAATCAACCTCTACGTGCTCAGCTTCATTTTTTTATGAGCCTAGGTCTCTGGCTCTGTGAAAAAGTCTTCCCAGTGCTCCTTTGACATCTTTATTCCTCAGTGTGTAGATGAGAGGATTGAGGGCTGGAGTGACTACTGTGTAGAAGAGAGAGATGAATTTCCCATACGTATGGGCATAAGAACTGTTGGGCTGGATGTAAACAGCTGTAATGGTCCCATAGAAGAGGGACACTACCATCAAGTGGGATCCACATGTCCCCAGGGCTTTGCGCCAGGCCTGGGCTGACTTGATCCTAATAATTGCCTTGACTATATGTCCATAGGACATCAGTATCAGTGCTAAGGGCAAGAGGAGCAAGACCAGTGAAGCAAGGAATAGCTGGACTTCATTGGCGTGGATGTCCACACATGCAAGTTTAATCATTGAGGGTACCTCACAGAAGAAATGATGGAGCCACCAGTGTCCACAGCGAGGCAGCCAGAGGGTGACAGTGCTCTGCGTGAGCGTGTTTCCTACTCCACTCAGCCACGCAACCCCTGCCAGAGCCTGGCACAGCCGTGGGTTCATTACAGCTACATATTGGAGAGGTTTGCACACCGCAGCATAGCGATCAAAAGCCATTACTGCCAGCAGAACGCACTCAGTGGAGCCCAGAGCCAGAGAGACGTAGAGCTGGACAGCACAGCCCAGGGCTGTTATGGTTTTGGCTGGACCTCTTAAGTTCCACAGCAGCTGGGGGCAATACTGGTGGTAAAGCAGATATCAACTAGGGAGAGGTGAGTAAGGAAAAAGTACATGGGTGTTCTGAGTTTAGAGTCTGTAGAGGAGATCAGAATAATGACTGTATTTCCCACCAGAGTCAGGAGATACGATACCAAAACAAGCACAAAGAGTATCTTTTCTAGGTTGGGCTGATCAGAGAAGCCCACCAGGACAAAGTCTTCTTTGACACTGCTACTGTTCATGCCCATCACCCTGTTCACAAAAAGGAGGAAAACATTGTAAGAATTTAGAGAGAGGATAATGTATTGGCCTCTGGTCACAATGTGGTGGTGATGGTGGATTGGTTGCTAAGTTGTGTCTGCCTCTTGGAACTGCATGGACTGTAAGCAAATCAGGCTCCTCTGTCCATGGGATTCTTCGGGCAAGAATACTGGAGTGGGTTGCCATTTCCTCCTTCCTGACCCAGGGATCTAACCTGCACCTCGTACATTGCAGGCAGATTCTTTACCAGTGGAGCCACCAAGGAAGCCAAGATCAACCTTTTAAAATTTCTCTTTGAAACACTGACTCTGAGAGAAATTACTGTGCCCCATAGAATAAATTTTGGCAACGTCCTCCAGAAGCTACAGCAAATGACAATAAAACCCAGACTACAAAGAGAGGTGCACGATGGCTAATTTTAGAAGAAAGAATTTTCTTGACAGATAACTATTAGAAGGTGAGATAAAATTTATCACAATAAATAAAGAATAGCAGAAGAACAAAATGCATATGATTAATTTATAGCTTATGAAAAATCATTCAAATTAAATGGGGAAATCTCTAATACTGATGTAAATATGTGTAAATAATATTTCAATTCTTCAACTGTAATTTTGAGTTGGGCATTTTTTCCCCCAGGATTTTCATATATATAAATAACAGCCTACTTCTGGAGATTATAGAGATTATTTTTCCTACAAAATGGCAAACATCTGGCTATTGAAAGGAATAATATTAACATTTATATCTAAATATTTAATCATTATGCACACATGATTTCAAAAATCTATTTCCTTTAAGTATTAGTCAACTCATTTATCTTACCACTTATTAGTGATGTAAATTCATGAACATATTCAGAGCAAACCTCTTTGCCTTGTTTGGTGTGTGGTGTTGAGGAAAGGAGTCAGCTTTCCTGTCATGTGTGTTGAAGAGAAGTGGTTGGATCTGATGAAAGGAATGAGGATCAGAAAAGGAAGTATCTTTGGTGGGGTGAAAAAGGCTGCTTCAATGCTTTTCAAATCCACATTGAATTTTTATCTTCAGGAAGATTAAAAGGCCAGGATTTGTAATGGATTTTTAAAAAGTCCAAACAGCTATAAATGCAAATATTTAAAGTATATTCACTGATACAAACCTTATTCCCCAAAGACCATAACTCTATTTCCTGTTTAAGACAAACAGGTACATTTACATGTCATGAGTGAAAATCACTCAGATTTCAAAATTTTTCTTTAACAATTGCATATCCTAAAATTGTTTTATTAGTTGTTGGGAAAATTAATCATGGATGTAAAATGTACTCTTATATATAAGATGTATTGATTTAAGTTATCACATAAAAATGATACTTAGAAGAACCCAGTGAAAAGGAAAGAAGTTAAGGGAAGCATCCAGTGTGGGATCTAGACATTCAACAGCAGCATGATGTCACTGAGTGATCACTCAAATAGCAAAAGTAAATAACAGTAAAATGAGCATATAAAAGGACCTCTAAGGAACAAACCATTTTATATTATACAGACATATTTTTCTTATAAACACTCTCACAATTATGTATCTTCATATACATGCACAAAGATACGAATACATGCGTACGTGCATAATTCCTTCGATTCTATTATTCATGGTCAATTCCCAACTATTTAGTCCTCTAAAAGTACTCATTTTTCCTATCAAAGGAGTAACAAAAAGCCAAACCCAGGTCTCTTGTTTGATTTTCTTTCGTTCAGACTGCAGGTTGCTACCTTATCCTCTCAAATGAATATTTCTCCTGTCTTTTAACTCCTGCTACATTCCCCACACATATATGCAATGCCTCAACAGAAATACCAAG
Source organism: Nanger dama (assembly GCA_917880005.1). Lineage (NCBI taxonomy): Eukaryota > Metazoa > Chordata > Mammalia > Artiodactyla > Bovidae > Nanger > Nanger dama. Next base: position 2,719,612 of record CAKJTW010000032.1, read on the forward strand.
AAAGATCAATTCACAGTCATGAACTTGCTCCTTATTTATACAGAAAGTTATAACAGTATGTTTACTTTCGGTTTCTAGAAGGATTCTATTCCACTATGATGCAAAATTTATCATCACTCATGTACCATGTGATCTTCACACCTGGATGAACATCACTTTAAAATAGAATCTCAATTTGCCATTAAAAGTTAAGAGTCATAAGCATGATGTAGATATAAAAGCAAGGCATCAGAAGATGTAAATAAGTTAAAAGAGGAACATTTCCAGATTTCCTTTTTTGGGGGATACTGATACTCTTATTGTGAAAAAGAACTTTAAGTCGTAGGATTCAAATTATTATTACCTTGAAATGAGCTCTGAAGGCCCATGTACTAGTTTTAGAGACTGTTATTTAAGATGGAGCTTCCTTAAGGTCAACAAGTCAGGAGAGACTGGAGAGGATACAGAGCACCAAATATGGAAAAGTTCCATGGAAACAGTTCTCCCAACATGGCAATTAATATCAGGCCCTGTAGCATCATAAGAAGAACTGTCCCAGGAGATGATCCTGAAAGAGAAAGTTTTGTTCCTCTGATTTTTCACTGTCCACCTAGGCCAAACCACAGAGATATTTAAAGTTGGCCCTCATTACCACCCAATGCTGAGTTGTTTTCTCATTTCTGCCATATTCATGTTAAATTTCTAATAATATAATCTGCCCTGGGATTTCTTTGGAAGGAATGATGCTAAAGCTGAAACTCCAGTACTTTGGCCACCTCATGCGAAGAGCTACCTCATATGAAGAGCTGACTCACTGGAGAAGATTCTGATGCTATGAGGGATTGGGGCAGGAGGAGAAGGGGATGACAGAGGATGAGATGGCTGGATGGCATCATGACTCGATGGACGCAAGTCTGAGTGAACTCTGGGAGTTGGTGATGGACAGGGAGGCCTGGCGTGCTGCGATTCATGGGGTCACAAAGAGTCAGACACGACTAATCGACTGAACTGGAACTGAACTGGGGTATATGTACCTGCTATTTACAAATATATTCTGTTATATTTGAATTGAAGATTACAAATTGAATTGTAATCTTGAATATTTGTGTATTTAAGAATATACAAAAGAAATCTTGTATATTTGAATTGAAGATACAAATATATCTTCATACTTTCTGTATTTTAAATTTTAGCCAATCTGGTTGTATATTTCATGATTTCAATTTGTACTCTCCTGATAACTGATGAAGTTAGCTAGTTGACCTCACATTAATAATTGCCTGATAATTGACTAAAAATAACATAATGTGAGAAACTGAAAAGTCAGTCTTTTACTACAGAGACTAGTAAATATTTCTGCCTAGATTCCCCTTTTCCCTTTGTACAAGCTTTACCCTGGCAAGTTCACAAACTACACTTATCAGCCAGAGGCACAGAGGAAGATGCACAAGATGGAAAGCAGGGACTCAGCTCACCCAAATCCCCACTGCAAGGTCTCAGACGGGAGCAGGCTCAAGCTCAGGAAACACAGAATCTTTACATGTAGATAAAGTGTCACTCGACAGTGGACATTTTAATTACTAATGTGAAAACACTTTATTACTAAAGTTGACTTACCATTTGAAAATGGCTGGAAAGATTATGGGACATTTTAAAGATGTAATCCAGGAGCAGGGAAAGAACTGCTCCATGGTACAGGAAGGATGGATAAAGGAATAAAATTGTCGTTCTTCTATTTTTAATAACACCCATGAGTACTCTTACTGTTAGTATATCATGGGTAAACATGGACTGAGTTTTGTTATATGAGGTACCTCACTTATCACTTACCACCCTAGGAACTTGGTATTATTGTTCCACTTACTATAGTGGAATAATTTTACCTACAAGTTCAATAACTTGCCCTGAGTATTAAGAAACTGCTGAGTGTTTAAATATTAATAGAACAAAAGATGAGTGACAGCATGTTGTAGAAGATAAGGGATACAGTGGATCATAATGCTAGAGAACCTGGAATTCTGTGCTACTGATACTTTATTTACAAAAAGAAATGACCAACCCCAGATGGAGTCACTGTGCTAAGCTCAGAAAAGTAAACCGAGGGACAAAACCTAACCTATTCGTAGTTACAGCCTCCTTCAGGAGTGTGGTTTTAGCTAGTCACTCTGGAATTTTCTTGTCAACACACTGAAGTAAAATTAATATTTTCTGACAGTACTATAAAAATTTAAGAATAAAATTTCTTCTCTGCCCTTAGCCTCCCCTTTTCCCACACAGTGAATTGTGTCTCTACGTTATGTGTTGATTAAACCTGTCCCATTGGCAGGAACACCTGATCATCCATAAAGGCAGCCACAAGACAACTCCTTAAAAGACAACATTTCTCCTTGATCTTGTTTAGGGTCATATGACTCACCATGAAGGTGCTAAAATCTGATTATATAAACTGTCAAGAATACATCATTTGATGTATAGCCCTCTGTCTCAAGAAACATGTATAAACTGTGTTTTGACTTCTAATGAGGGAACAGTTCTCTGAGCTTTCTGAGATGCTCTTCTTAGGTTATAATACTTAAATTTGGCTCAAATAAAATTTTCCAATTCTTTCTTAGATAGGCTGAGGCTGATTAAATTTTTGTTGACAGTGCCAATGAGGTAATCTAATACATAGTCCCTTTTCATCCCCCTAGGCAGCTTACCTGAACCTGAAACAATCCAGTCTTTTCTCCTTCTGCCTATAAAAGTCTCCTATTACGTATAACTTCTCTTTACTTGATATATGGGAAGCTACCTGATTTAAAACTTGCTAAATAAAACCAATGAAATCTTAAAATTTATTAGGCTGAATTTTTGTTTTTGGACATTAGAAATCAGTGGCTCAGTGGTAAAGAATCTGCCTGCAGGAATGCAGGAGATGCAGGTTTGATCCCTGGGCTGGGAAGATCCCTAGAGAATGAAATGGCAACCCACTCTAGCATTCTTGCCTGGGAATCCCATGGGCAGAGGAGCCTGGGGGCTACAGTTCATGGGGTCACAAAAGAGTAGCACAAGGCTTAGCAACTAAAGAACAGCAATCATTTGAAGCCACATAAATTAGAAAAGTAGAATTATATATGGAAAATAATTTTATGGAATAATCAAACTTATCATAGAGAAAAGGAAGGTTTGAAAAAACAGTTTGGAGGTTTTAGAAATTCAGTCATGGAGTGGGTTGCCATTTCCTTCTGCAAGATTAGAAAAGAATTACATATGGAAAAATAATTTTATCAAATAATCAAACTTATCATGGAGAAAAGAAAGGTTTGAAGAAACAGTTTGGAGGTTTTAGAAATTCTGTCATAGATAACAAGTGTCTAAGAGACTAGAAGATGAACCTCATGAGCTGTTTGGGTTAGTATAAAGGTCTGTTGTGCAGCAGAGAGCATATTACACAGCTGAAGGCACTCATAATTATTGAAATAACTATAATCTCCACACCAAATATATCCATAAACTCTTTTCAGCTCAGGGTCACATGTTTGCAAACTTATTTAAAATCAAGATAGAGAATCTGAATTAGGGCAATGGAATGTGAATAAGATGGAGGGAAAGGATTAAGATAACAATAAGGAATAAGATTAAGAAGACTTTCATATTCATGTGAGGGTCAGGTAGACCTAACTACAAAGTAGAACTCATATTTAGATTTTATGCTGAGTTAGAGGAGTTATGAAAAGGAATGAGGGTCCTTTGGTCTATTTAAAGGTTATTAAAATAATTTTAGAAAGTGGTGAAATTTTCTATCAGAGAGATCAAATGGTTAAGGTCTACCAAGTCATCATGAGTTTTTAAATCACAAAAGTGGTGTAGAAGTAGCCTTAATTATTGTGTGATTTCTATTAATATATAACAGACCATGGGCTAAACTCAGATTTATTTATCACAACAGTCATGTAAATTGGGAACTCTTATTACCACTCAAGTATTAAGTACTGATCTACTTGATTAGCTTGATAGACTGGGTTTTGAACTCCAGCATTTTGACCCAAAATGTCAATCATATTATCTACAGCACAAATTACACAATCTAAACTGGCTCTTAAGAAGTGAAAATTGGTGCTGATCTAAAGAGAAGTGAAGTAAAGAGAGATTTTGTTTGGTCTCAGTGTTTTCAGCACAGTGAAAAAGAAGCGCAATGTACAGGACAATGCAGAATACAAGACACTTGCAAACAAACCAAGCACAAGTTAAGAAGGATGGAGGAAGACTGAAGAATTTGGAGGTTATAGAACACCATAGTGTTTTTGAAAGTATTTAATAATCTTTAAGATTTATTCAGCACTTACCAGAGCCATGAGTCATTTTAAAGTACATTGCATGAATTAATGTATTTAATTCTCACTGCAAACCTGTGAGGTGATTAAACTGAGGAACAGAGAGATTAAGTAAAGAACAAAAGGGTTTACATAGCTAATAAATAGAAAGAGCAAAGTTTCAAACCAACTCTGGCTTCAGAACCCATGTGTTTTACAGTTTCAGAGACCCTGAAATAAGAAATACAGCATCGAGTAAGATTCAATACAAGGTTTTGCCCTATAGACCCTTGGTCCATTTGAAATTAGATTACATTAAGTTACGCTAAGTTTTAGTATTTCATTATTTCATTAAATTACTAAGTAACTTCTATAATTATTTAACAATTATTTATATTGCTTTCATTTAAAAGCAAACCTTTTTCTTCCTTAATAGCATTTTAAGTAGATTCATAAATCTGGTACATTACTGTAAAAAGAGCCCATATTTTCAAGTTTTGTTTTGTTGTTGTTTTTTTTTTTCCTTGAAAGTATTGGGATACTGTGGTAGAATGTTTTAAACAATGTCACACTAGGGCTCTTTTACAAAAGAACAATAATTTCCTCATGCTAATATACACTTTTCCATTTTCTGTTTCATATTAAACACTATTTAATTCCCTAATCAAAGATGTAAGCACATGCATATTGGGTGAAGTGAAGTCACTCAGTCGTGTCCGACTCTTTGAGACCCCGTGGACTGTAGCCTACCAGGCTTCTCTGTCCATGGGATTCTCCAGGCAACAGTACTGGAGTGGGTTGCCATTTCCTTCTCCAGGGGATCTTCCCAACCCAGGGATCAAATCCAGGTCTCCCGCATTGCGGGCAGACGCTTTAACCTCTGAGCCACCAGATTGGGTAGATCACTTAATCTCCCTATTCTGGGATATGCCCTTTAAAGACATTTAGTAGAAGAAAGTATGAATATGTTTATAAAACACACACATACACACAGATGAAGTTCCATGAGATACACAAGTAGAGTCTAAATGTGCTTCTTTTTTCTAAACCACAGTAGCATATTTTTCGTAAATACAGACAGACGGGGAAGCCGTCACTTGGGAGTAGTTATTAAATCTTAGGTTTCCTTAATAATTTTCAATGAAAAGTCACTGTTTCCTTGATTTTTCCTTAGGAATTTTGCTCTAGTCTCAGCATTCTTCTCAGGGCTCCTTTCACATCCTTGTTTCTCAGAGTATATATGAGGGGGTTCAGGGTGGGAGTTACAACAGTGTAGAAGAGTGTAAGGAACTCTCCCTGGCTATGGCCATAGAATCTCTTTGGTTGAATGTATATGGCTGAGCTGGTCCCAAAGAAGAGGGACACCACCAGCAGATGGGAACCACAGGTCCCCAGAGCCTTACGCCAAGCTTGGAACGACTTAATTTTTGTCACTGCTTGCACGATGAATCCATAAGAGACCAATATCAATACCACAGGAAGAAGAAGGAGAACTAATGTGGCCACAAAAAGCTGGACTTCATTTGCATGGATGTCAAAGCAGGCCAAATTGATCATGGCAGGCACTTCGCATAAGAAGTTGTGCACACGGTGATGTCCACAGCGAGGAAGGCGAAGGGTGATGGTTCCTTGGATAAGAGTGTTTCCCATTCCACATAGCCAGGCTATTCCTGCTAAGAACTTACAAAATGATGGGTGCATAACACTGGTGTAATTGAGAGGTCTGCAGACTGCTACATAGCGATCAAATGCCATGATGGTCAGGAGAACACACTCAGTGGAACCCAGTGAGAGGGACACATAGAGTTGTATGGCACAGCCTGTTGATGTGATGGTCTTGGCTGGTCCCTTCAGGTTCCACAATAATTGGGGGACAATGCTGGTAGTTAAGCAAAGGTCAAGAAAGGAGAGATTCGTGAGGAAGAAATACATAGGTGTGTGAAGTTTGGAGTCCAGGCAGGAGACCAGGATAATGGCTGTGCTGCCCAGGATGGTCAAAAGATAGGATATCAAAATGACCACAAAAAGGATGGCCTCCAGTTGAGGCTGATCTGAGAATCCAAGCAAAATAAAAATCTCCTCCAGATGTTTCATTAATTTGTTCCATTAGTCTGTTATAGTAAAAGAGAAAAATGGACACAAAATTCAATTGAGGGAAATAACATTATTACTACTTACTACTAAAATTTGAAGTAAACTCAGATTTTCGTAACTAGTCAGTTTACACAGAGAAGGAAAAATGGTAATTATTTAAAAGGCATTCTTAAAAACAAAAGCATTGTTTTGTGTCATCATGTCTTGACTCAATAAATATTTGACCCATCCTCTTTTTTGTGTGTGACTATTCTATTTTCCCTTTTGTTGAAAATTATTACTTACGGTAATTTTTCTAAGAACAAAAGAAAAGCTCTCAGTTTGAGTGGCTATATAGTTCTGTTAGTAGAAGTGGGAGGAAAAGAGGATAGGAATGCTGGAAACAAATTTAAGTGCTTAGTACGAAATGAATTATGAGTGATCATTGTTTGTTTCCACAGAAATTACAACGCCAAAATAATGAATAACAGTTGAGTCAGTAGATCAGAAAAATAAATGGAACATATTTTGTGTCTTTTTACTCAAAGACAAAGCAAGTTCTGATAATGTTTCTTATTACTAAATATTTGATCAGAGTGTGTATAGGGTCAGACACAGGTGAATTTCAGCAGAGAGGAAAGCTAAATATTTTTATAAGCTATTTAACAACTGATCACAAGTTTTTATACTTCAAAGTTGATGAAAAAAAAGATATTTGTGATACATGCACATAGTAACACAGATGCACAAACTCAGGTGTGCAATTTGTTTAGTTTTTGATAAAATGTCTTCAGATTAAAAAAAAATAAGGCAAAAACTCACACACACACACACCTAATTAAAGACAAGGTATTGGCATTTGGTAATTTTCACTTTCATACATTGGAGAAGGAAATGGCAACCCACTCCAGTGTTCCTGCCTGGAGAATCCCAGGGATGGCAGAGCCTGGTGGGCTGCCGACTATGGGGTCGCACAGAGTTGGACACGATTGAAGCGACTAGGCCCAGTAGCAGCAGCAACGTCATGAAAAAGCAAAATATGTCTTTGTCATCAGTTTTACATTCTGCAGAACAGAATCAGTCCAGATTATATTTTGCCATACCTCTTCATTTACTATTCTTCTACAATATCATCTTCTGTGTCCCCAAATTTTATGCTCTCATCAGGCGTGTGTGCTCAGTCACGTCCACCTCTTTGCAACCCCATGAACTATAACTCGCCAGGCTTCTCTGTCCATGGGATTCTCCATGCAAGAATACTGCAGTGGGTTGTCATTTCCTTCTCCAGTGCATCTTCCCAATTCAGGGACCAAATCCACATCTCCTGAATTGGCAGGCAGATTGTTTACCACTGCACCACCTGGAAGTCCCCTTTATGTTCTAAAATGAGTATCTTGTTGAAGCATGTAGGGACAATGAAAACGAAATTTGTAAGCTTATTCAGGTATGTATATACTTTTACAAGTAACATGGCATCTTAAGTGAAATAAACATACTTCCAAAATTTTGTTTCTTTAATGTTATTGAAAAAGTTGAACAAACGTAATTGTATGTAGTTAAAGTGTATATGATAACATGCTATACATATATATTGCAAAATGATTACAAAGATTAAGAAAATTAACATATTCATCACCTCACATAGATAACATTGGTTAACTCTTTTCTCTGTGTGAGGTGAGGATGCTTATGATCTACTTTCAGCAACTTCCAAGTCTACAATACCATGTTATTAACTAAAGTCACCATGTCACACATTAGGTCCTCAGAACTTACTCTTATAACTGAAAATTTATATTCTTTGACATACATTGCTCCATTTTGGAGAAGGCAATGGCACCCCACTTCAGTACTCTTGCCTGGAAAATCCCATGAGCAGAGGAGCCTGGTAGGCTGCAGTCCATGGGGTCGCTAGGAGTTGGACATGACTGAGTGACTTCACTTTCACTTTTCGCTTTCATGCATTGGAGAAGGAAATGGCAACCCACTCCATTGTTCTTGCCTGGAGAATCCCAGGGACGGGGGAGTCTGGTGGGCTGCCATCTCTGGGGTCACACAGAGTCAGACACGACTGAAGTTCCATTTACCCCTCCCCCTAGTCTCTGGAACCCACTAGTCTAGTCTCTATTCTCTGTTTCTCTCTTTGTCTTTTTAAATTCAGCACTTAAGTGATATCATGTAGTATTTTCATACAGGTTGTAGCAAATGGTAGGATCTCCTTCCTCATGACTGCACCAGATAGATAGATAATCTCACTTTCCTTTATCCATTCTTCCACTGAAGAACATTTAGCTTATATCAAGATTTTAACTACTGTCAAACGGAAGAAATATCTAGAGGAACATCTTTTACCTTTGGGCAAAAAGTTCAAGAACTTTCTTTCTGCCATGCCCTTTTCTGATGTTGGCTAATGTACCTGGAGGCCACTCAAGAGGGAGAGAGAAGTGGTGATAAAAGAAACTAAGAAGGGTTTCTTCCGTCGTCTAGGTCATCCTCTTTCTGCCTTATATCTTTGCCAGCGTGCAGAAAGAAGATGGGCAACATGATTTAAACATGTTACAATTGCTTCACTGAAGGGAATATCACTGCCTAATAGTAGTCCTTCGAGAAAATCAAATTAGAAAAAATCTGAGAAGTACATAGGAGATAAATGTCCAAGACCTCAGGGATCTGTATCTCCAAGTTGCAAATTAATATGGAGTTTAGAGTGTCCAGAACAGGGCTTTCTCAAGGGAAAAGTGTAAAGGAAGGCATTCCTCAACTGGACTTTTGCTTTATCTCCAGCCAGGCAATATCATAGACAAAACCCCATCACCTTCACCCCAGTCGCTCCAGTGTATGCATTCTTATATTCTTTTCTGTGGGTGAAGAAAAGAAAAAAAAAGCAATGTCTTTGCTATTAGGCTTTAGTTACATAATTGGATAAGTGAGACTTGTTTCTCATTTGTAATCAATTATCTTCATTAACAAATATAAATATTTTTCAACATCAATAAATATTAACTGTAACACCAGTACCTGAGTAATACTTTGTTATAAGAATGCACCAAGTTATTTGAATAAGTTCCATATTTTTAGTCATTAAATGTGTTTATCATTTTACCATAAGTTAAAAATTTCTGTGATGAAATTTTTATAAAAAAATATGTGCTTTATAATATGACCTCATAATATTACACATTTACTTTACAGATATAACACTATTATTTAAACACATTGGAAAAAAATCCATATTTCTCATAAGGTCAGTGCCTAAGAGTTTGTCCACTCATTCGAATTCAGTGATTATTTCTGTCATGTAATCTGAAATGGCAGCCCACTCCAGTATTCTTGCCTGGAGAATCCCATGGATGGAATTCCTGGCAGGCTACAGTCCATGGGGGTTGCAAAGAGTTGGACTCGACTAAGTGACTTCACTTTCACTTTCAATCTGCGAGACAAAAAATGTACACATCACCATGGTTTTTGATTTGCCTATGAAAATCTTCCCAATACTAAGTTTATGCAAGTTTTCATCTATAGTTTTTTCCATTATCCAAGTAAAATTCATACTCTTCACTCTTCAGTAAAATCTTTACATATTTAATCCTTTTATGTATATCTTCACTAAGTTGGCTAGCCAGAGATCTCATATTCGCTCATCATTGACCCCTTAAATAATGTATTAGTTCCTCACTGATTTGACATATCAAAGATTTTGTAGTTGTTATCATCTTTGAATACTGAGGAAATATATTCAATTACACACATACAATGGAATATTAGCCAGAAAAAGAACAAATTTGAGACAATTGTAGTGAGATGGATGAATCTAGAGCCTGTTTTACAGAGTGAAGTAAGTCAGAAAGAGAAAAACAAATATCATTTATTAACGCATATATATGGATTCTAGAAAAATAGTAATGATGAACCTGTTTACAGGGAAGAAATGGAGATGACAGATAGAGAATAGACTTGTAGACACAGCAGGGGAAGGAGAGAGTAGGATGAACTGAGACAATAATATTGACATACGTACACTACCATGTGTAAAATAGATAGCTAGTGGAAAGCTACTGTATAACACAGACTGCCCAGCTGGTGCTGTGATAACCTAGAGGGATGGGATGGAGGGAGGGAGGCTTAAAATGGGGGGAAATATGTATAATAATGGCTGATTTGCATTGTTGTATGACAGAAACCAACACAACATTATAAAGCAAGTATCCTCCAATTAAAAAAAAATATTGAAGTGAATTATTCAGAAACACTTTCTAAGAGTTGAACTACTATTAATATATATTAGAATAATAAGCTGTTTATTGGGTTCAGTTCAGTCGCTCATTCGTGTCTGACTCTTTGCAACCCCATGAATCGCAGCACCCCAGGCCTCCCTGTCCATCACCAACTCCCGGAGTTCACTCAGATTCACGTCCATCGAGTCAGCGATGCCATCCAGCCATCTCATCCTCTGTCGTCCCCTTCTCCTCCTGCCCCCAATTCCCCCAGCATCAGAGTCTTTTCCAGTGAGTCAACTCTTTGCATAAGGTGGCCAAAGTACTGGAGTTTCAGCTTCAGCGTCATTCCTTCCAAAGAAATCCCAGGGCTGATCTCCTTCACAATGGACTGGTTGTATCTCCTTGCAGTCCAAGGGACTCTCAAGTGTCCTCCAATACCACAGTTCAAAAGCATCAGTTCTTCGGTGCTCAGCCTTCATGGTCCAACTCTCACATCCATACATGACAACAGGAAAAACCATAGCCTCGACTAGACGGACCTTAGACGGCAAAGTTTATCGGGCAGTCAGAGTTTAAACCGGAAAGTGAAAGTGAAGTCGCTCAGTCGTGTCCGACTCTTTGCAACACCGTGGACTATAACCTACCAGGCTCCTCTGTCCATGGAATTCTCCAGGCAAGAATACTGGAATGGGTTGCCATTTCCTTCTCCAGGAGATCTTCCCGATCCAGGGATTGAACCCAGGTCTCCCACCTTGCAGGCAGATGCTTTAACCTCTGAGCCACCAGAAAAGCCTAGTCCGAGTTTAGTGCTAGAGAAAGCACAGTAAATTTGTTGCCATCGGCCTTTTTCTTCAATATTGATAAATTATTCTCAGCACATAAAGAATCTTAAGTGTAGTCGATAATTTTCCAAAAGGCATTTGGGGCATTAAGTGAGATTGTGAAAGTGAAGTGAAAGTTGCTCAGTCATGTCTGACTCTTTGCAACCCCATGGACTATGGGAATTCTCCAGGCCAGGATACTGGAGTGGATAGCTTTTCCCTTCTCCAGGGGATCTTCCCCAAACCAGGGATCAAATCGGGGTCTCCCACACTGCAGGTGGATTCTTTACCAGCTGAGCTACAAGGGAAGCCCAAGAATACTGGAGTGGGTAGCCTATCCCTTCTCCAGTGGGTCTTCTGGACCCAGGATTGAACTGCAGTCTCCTGCATTGCAGGTGGATTCTTTACCAGTTGAGCTACAAGGGAAGCCCAAGAATACTGGACTGGGTAGCCTATCTCTTCTCCAGCAGATCTTCCTGACCCAGGAATCAAACCAGGGTCTCCTGCATTGCAGGCAGATTCTTTACCAACTAAACTATCAGGGAACCCCTTAATTGAGATTCGGTTTTATATAATGAATGTCTCAGTGTAATCTATAATATCATACATATCTGTAATCGAGTTCTTGAGCCTCATTCAAAAGAAGGGTCAATATTTTCAATACTCAAAATCAATCTTTCTCAAGCAGCATTTCAAGGAAGAAAGAAACATTGATTAATCCCAGTACCCTTTAATTATTATGCTGCTGCTAAGTCACTTCAGTCGTGTCCGACTCTGTGAGACCCCAGAGACGGCAGCCCACCAGGCTCCCCGTCCCTGGGATTCTCCAGGCAAGAACAATGGAGTGGGTTGCCATTTCTTTCTCCAATGCATGAAAGCGAAAAGTGAAAGTGAAGTCACTCAGTCATGTCCAACTCCTAGCGACCCCATGGACTGCAGCCTACCAGGCTCCTCTGCCCATGGGATTTTCCAGGCAAGAATACTGGAGTGGGGTGCCATTGCCTTCTCCAATAATGGTATCTAAATCCCACTTAAAAATTCATTGCTTTGGAGTAAGGCGTTGTCTACTGTGGGAATTTGTAAGACTGTTTCATAGAAAATAGATTTTGTCACCAGAACATGATTAGAATTGGACTAAAATATTTCCTAAGAAGTATACTTTCTGAAAAGAAGAGTGTACAAAGTCCAGAGTGTGGGGCCAGTTACAAATAGTTTTGGATCTTTTGCAATAGAGAGACTTTAATGTATAAGTAGGTTACACAAGTGATGGGGTAGCTGGAAAACCAAACAGTGAAATGAGAGTTGAACTTGAGACTAGAAACAGCTGGCAGCTGTTCCCACTGCTGGACTTGAAGAAGCAAAAGTCAAAGGCCCAGGATAACCTGGTGGAAGCAGGGACAATGATAAGCTTGCCAACAGAACTAGAACGAGAAGAAGAGATGGCCACCCCACCTTGAGAAGCCTCCTACAGCACAGTGGAAGGCAGAATTACCCTGGCTTCTCTCTTCTCTTCATTCTGCTCTCCTGCAGTCGGTGTCTCCCATGTGAAAGCAGGTCAGTATGGGAGCCTGGAGGAAGTAGCCTTCAGACCTCTGTCCTCCTGTAATACAGGACAGTGAAGAAAAGGGACAATGAAAGAATGTGAGGGCAAACAAACCCAGGACCAGCACACCTAGCAAATATTTTTATCCCTTTTTAGCACTACATTTTCACACTTTGTTGAAAGAAAAGGTTATAGAAGGAAAATTATGACATAGTCTACATATCAGTTGTTTCTAATGTTTACTATTATGTGAGTGTTAGTCGCTAAGATGTATCGGACTCTTTGAGACCCCATGGGCTGTAGCCCACAGAGCACCTCTGTGCATGAGATTCTCCAGGCAAGAATACTGGAGTGGGTTGCCATTCTCTTCTCCAGGGGATCTTTCCAACCCAGGGACTGAACTCGGATTTCCTGCATTGCAGGCATTCTTTACCGCCTGAGCCACCAGGGAAGCCCAACCTCATCAGAAACTTTTACAGGCAATCCCAATACATGAACACTGTAATTTTCAAATTAGGTGTATATATTTATATCTTATATTTTACTATATATTTATAATTTTTGTAAAATATAAATTGCACCTGAACGGATTATTTTATACAAAACCTGATATACACCATCTACTTAAGAGACAACTATAGAATAACACTGGCAATACTTTATGAAGTGATAATACTGCTGTGTGTAGAGCATAATTTCTTTTTGATACAAAGGCTTAAAAATAAATTTATTCATTTTAATTGGAGGCCAATTACAATATTTTACTGGTTTTGCCATACATTTACATGAATTAACCACAGGTGTACATGTGTTCCCCATCCTGAACCCCTTTCCCACCTCCCTCCCCATTACATCCTTTTGGGTCATCCCAGTGCACCAGCCCTGAGCACCCTGTATCATGCATTGAACCTGGACTGGCAATTCATTTCACATATGATAATATACATGTTTCAGTGCCATTCTCTGTCTCTCATATAGGGTTATCATTACCATCTTTCTAAATTCCATATATATGCATCAGTATAGAGAAGACTCTTGAGAGTCCCTTGGACTGCAAGGAGATCCAACCAGTCCATTCTGAAAAAGATCAGCCCTGGGATTTCTTTGGAAGGAATGATGCTAAAGCTGAAACTCCAGTACTTTGGCCACCTCATGCGAAGGGTTGACTCATTGGAAAAGACTCTGCTGGGAGGGATTAGGGGCAGGAGGAGAAGGGGACTACAGAGGATGAGATGGCTGGATGGCATCGCTGACTCGATGGACGTGAGTCTGAGTGAACTGCGGGAGTTGGTGATGGACAGGGAAGCCTGGAGTGCTGTGGTAATGGGGACACAAAGATTCGGACATGACTGAGTGTCTGAACTGAACGGAACTGATACTGTACTGATTTTTTTTTTTTTTTTTTGGCTTACTTCACTCCGTATAATAGGCTCCAGTTTCATCCACCTCATTAGAACTGATTCAAATGTATTCTTTTTAATGGCTGAGTAATACTCCATTGTGTATATGTACCACAGCTTTCTTATCCATTCATCTGCTGATGGACATCTAGGTTGCTTCCATGTCCTGGCTATTATAAACAGTGCTGCGATGAACATTGGAGTATTTGTGTCTCTTTCAATTCTGGTTTCCTTGGTATGTATGCCCAGCAGTGGGATTGTTGGGTTGTATGGCAGTTCTATTTTCAGTTTTTAAGGAATCTCTACAGTGTTCTCCATAGTGGCTGCACTGGTTTGCATTCCCACCAACAGAGTAAGAGGGTTCCCGTTTCTCCACACCTTCTCCAGCATTTATTGCTTGTAGACTTTTGGATAGCAGCCATTCTGACTGGTGTGAAATGATACCTCATTGTGGTTCTGATTTGCATTTCTCTGATAATGAGTGATGTTGAGTACCTTTTCATGTGTTTGTTAGCCATCTGGATGTCTTCTTTGGAGAAATGTCTGTTTAATTCTTTGGCCCATGTTTTGATTGGGTCGTTTATTTTTCTGGAATTGAGCTGCAGGAGTTGCTTGTATATTTTTGAGATTAATTCTTTGTCCATTGCTTTGTTTTCTATTATTTTATCCCATTCTGCAGGCTGTCTTTTCACCTTGCTTATAGTTTCCCTCATTGTGCAAAAGTTTTTAAGTTTAATTAGGTCCCATTTGTTTATTTTTGCTTTTATTTCCATTACTCTGGGATGTGGGTCATAGAGGATCCTGCTGTGATTTATGTCGGAGAGTATTTTGCCAATGTTTTCCTCTAGGAGTTTAACAGTTTCTGGTCTTACATTTAGATCTTTAATCCATTTTGAGTTTATTTTTGTGTATGGTGTTAAAAAGTGTTCTAGTTTCATTCTTTTACAAGTGGTTGACCAGTTTCCCCACAAAGGTTTTATTTTTAACCATTCTTTAAAAGATTCTGTGGCATGTATATGTACAAAATTGAGGTTCTCTAACAGAAACTTTAATGAATTAAAATTTTAATGAGGAATAAGTGAGAAGTTTAGGTTAACAGAAAAACACTACTATATAGTAATATAAAGTAAATTTAAAGGCTACTGAATATCAGTCCCTGTAGAGCACATGGACTGATATTCAATAGCTGGTGATAACCTATAATGGAAAATAATATTAAAAGAATGTAGATGTATGTATATATTATATATGGGGCTTCCCAGGATGGCTCAGTGGTAAATAATCTGCCTACCAAAATAGGAGACATGAGTTCAATCTTTGGGTCAGGAAGATCTCCTGGAGAAGGAAATGGCAACCCACTCCAGTATTCTTGCCTGGAAAATCCCATAGACAGAAAAGCTTGGTGGACATCAGTCCATGAAGTTGCAAAAGAGTTGGACATGAGTTAACAACTAAACATCATAAATCATATATAAATACATTAAAAGTACAAAAATATACAAACTATATGTGTATAAAGTTGGATCAATTTGATGTACACCTGAAATTAACACATTGTAACTCAACTATTCTTCAATAAAAAATCTTTTAAGGTACTATTTAAATAATATTGACATAATATTATCTAGCTATATTTAATAGTATGTAATAGAAAGAAGGTGAAAGACCTTAAGAGGCTCTGCAAACTTTATTATGTGTAAAGCTAAAGGATGTTCTCACAGACTGGAACTTCACTGGTCCTTTCTATCTGTTATCCAGTATACTATGACAACATGAAAGTATCTCTTTTGAATACCTTTACAACAAAATGCCTCTGTAAATGCACGCGTGTGTTTACAAGGTATTATGCAATCGATTATCTTCCACTGACAACAGAAGCACAAGTCTCTGTGGCTCTTCTCTCTCCAGGGGCCTGTCTCTCTCTCTTTAATATAGTGATGGAAAGTTACCTGGGAAGAAAAGCTCAAGAAATTTGTGCTGAGTAAACAAGCTAACCACCATCCATCTGAAGAGAGCTTCAGATTAGAGGGATTTGAGATTACAGGAGTATGAGATAACAGGAGAGACTGAGTTTACTGCCCACATGGAGTTCCTCCACTGCTTGTCCTAGATCTGTGATCACGATTGAACTTTTCATCAAAACCCCCAAGAACCTCTACCCTGGGTTGCCATTCTTTCCAGAAGGTGGAACTTACTCTCTGTTGTTTTGGGGAAAAACGGAAAGTGCTTGCTTTGGCAGCACATATACTCAAAAACAAAAAAGTGGAAAAAGGAAAATTCATTTTAAAAGTTGAAGAAGTCTAGAGCTACTTGCCTTTAGCAGTGAATGGAAGTAGTTTTTTTAAATGTATGACCCAACATTGACTAATGATGAATAATTGATTACATTCTCCTCTTTGCAGATGTAAATCCCCATATTGTCACCTTGATTAACAACAGGAATATGAAAGAGAGAACAGGTTCAGTGTGGTCTGTTGGAAAATATTGGTTATTCTTGCAATATAAATGCACAAGGAAAAATTTGTGAAAATGTAGAATTACATCAAGCAAAATGAGGCCACTCATGTGCTGACATTTTTCCAGGAGTCATTGAATATTTCAACAATACAGTTATTTTATTCTTTACTGAATAGTAGAGTCAAAGTTAGCCAGATAAGGTCAATGTCAATTTTAGTGTATCTAGTATTAATTTTAATTCAGCGTTTTTATTTTCTCACCAAAATGCATGGGCAGATAGACAGATGCTAACCAATGCGATCACCAGGGTCAGTGACTTTCTTTTGCTCTAATTCTGGAAAAACAATCATACTCTACTCAAAATACATGATAGTTTTGTCTTAGCAAAAATTCAAAATTTAGCCAATTTTTACCTTGGATAAGCCACTTATTCTCTCTAAACTGGACTACGCAGTAATTGCCTGAGAGTTATTATAATGGCCATGGGTTCTTAGAAGTAAGTTTTATTTTCTAGTGGAGATATTTAAGGGAAAATCAGAAATTTTCAATTGAGGGTTTATTGTTGTTTTTTGCTACTTTGTTTTTAAGGAATTTGTTTAGGTTTGATATCACAAGTAAATGACTGCAACCGTTTTGGAGATCTCTGAACAGACATTCAGAACCACAAATTTTCATAACTATGTCTCTTAATCTTTGCAAGTTAATAGTAAAAAAGACGCAAGTGTTCTACATAATTTACTTTTAACAGAGTCAACACATTGTACTAGGTGGCTGAATTCGTATACTCTTGTAATAAAATGACATTTAAGTATGTGACCTGAGGGGCTACTAGGGGCAAGGGTTTGCTGCTTTAGGGACTGTAAAGTAGATTTTTCTAGAGAGTAGTATTTACTCTCTAGAAAGTAAATACTAGAAAGTATTTCTCTCTAGAAAGTTGTCAGAGTAGTGACACAATTAAGGAGATCACAGAAGTTTCCTTTAACACTATTATCAGTTTAGTAATTATTGGCTTCACAGAAAAAGAATGAATATTAATGATAACCATACATATCTAACACTTGCAATGTGAAAATTCTAAACTCTTCTTAATTTGTCTTTAGGTCTCCAGTTCTGTGTACCTTGTTAGACTCTTGCTCTTTCAATGTATTTTTCAACTTATCTTTTATATCTATTATCTATCATGTATCCATATGTGTAACCATCATCTTTCTTTCAATTTCTTTGGTTTTCACACGGTGCACATTAATGGCCTGCATATTTTACCTTCAGAGAATTTGGGACACATTTCAAACTTGCTTTTGTATATGTTCTAATTCTATTCTATATTAATATGTATATATATTTTAAGCACTGTTTTCATGACATATATTTCTTTCTGTATAACAAGTCAACACGTTACATTTTTTATTTTCCACAATTTTATTTTGCCTATTATTTCTCTATATAAAAATCACTATCAAAATGTTCACTTTACTCAGTTAGTTATTTTTCCATTGACTTTAATATCTGATTTTCATCCCACAGGAAGAAAATAGGAATGACCAAGAAAGGTGACTCACAATTAAGCAATGAGAGGAACAAATGCTAGCACTCCGGCAGGTTTCATCCTACTGGGCTTTGCTGACCAGCCCCACCTGGAGATGGTTCTCCTTCTTGTCGTCTCTATCGTATACATTCTAACACTGATGGGGAACACAGCCATCATTCTGGTCTCCTACTTTAACCCCAAACTCCACACACCCATGTATTTCTTCCTCTCCAATCTCTCCTTCCTGGACCTCTGTTTCACCACCAGTATTGTCCCACAGATGCTCTGGAATCTCCAGGGGCCTGACAAGACCATTAGCTACACTGGTTGTGTGATCCAGCTGTATGTTGCTTTGGGGCTGGGCTCCACGGAGTGTGTCCTGCTGACTGTTATGGCCTATGACCGCTTCAGTGCCATCTGTCGACCCCTCCACTATGGAGTGATCATGCACCCAAAGCTTCTCCAGCAACTAGCAGCTCTGGCCTGGATCAGTGGCTTTGTGGAGTCCACGGTTCAGACCATCCTTGTTTTCCAGTTGCCTCTCTGCAGCCATCACATGGTGGATGACTTCATGTGTGAGGAGCCTGCCCTGCTTAAGATTGCCTGTGTGGACACAACCTTCCTGGAAAATGAGCTCTGCATGGCTTCTGTCCTCTATGTGGTGATACCTCTGGGGCTTATTCTGGTCTCCTATGGCTGCATTGTTAGGAGTGTGCTGAGGATAAAATCCACTGAAGGCAGGAGGAAAGCATTTGGGACTTGTGGGTCCCACCTGATTGTTGTGGTTCTGTTTTTCGGGACTCTAGCTTCCATTTACATGCAACCCAAGAGCAAATACACACAGAGTTACAGTAAATTCCTCACCCTCTTCTACACTGTAGTGACACCCTCACTTAATCCTTTGATCTACACCTTGAGAAACAAAGAAGCTAAGTGGGCGCTAAGAAGGTTGCTAGGAAGAGACCCAAGTGAGGGAGAAATGTGAAATATCCACATACAATCCCTCAGATATTAAAGACTTTTAGCGTCATCTAATTTTAGTTTTTCCTTTTGTTTGTAAAGATCACAGCTAAATCTCCTGAATAAAATGGTATGAAGTTTTCTTTCAGTGACATCCTGAAGCTGCCTCCTGTAAACTTTTCTCAGATTATTTTCCAGAAATGTTATGTCTCTTTTTCTTTTGGTTGTTTTCTAAAGAGTCTATGAAGAAATAAATAAGTATTTATAGTGGTGCATATGTATACGTATTATAATTTTACAAATCCTGGACTTATTGCTCTAGAAATTGACTAATGGCAGGGTGGATATGTTCATGACAGATCTATTTTCTCATCACAGATGAAATCACCAGTCTCATAGAGATAGAACTTTCCTAAGAAATTTCTATTGTTCTCCAGATTTCTCATTCAGTAATTTCACAGGCCATAATTTTTCTGTCCATTGTTTACATATATGCATAAAGGTTCACTGGAAAACCTACAATTACCTAACAGTTTTTCTTTCGGGGGATTATTGATTCTTGTTCATTTACTAGAGGCATCTGGGACTAAGTACATCCAGGGATTTTTCTGATTTCTTCCACCCACAGAGAAAGCTTCCAAGAGATATGAGTCATGAGACTGAGTATTTCTCATTTATACATCTCTTGTCCTCACATAATGGCTCTCAGTCTCTTTTGATCAGTTCTTCAACTCTGTATCTGGAATCTAAGCAAATATGCATTAGTATTTTAAAGTATTGTCATTTAATCTAAATATCTATATTTGTCACAATAAATAGATTTCTTTATTGAAACATGTCTTTGGCCTCCTATATGTAATTCATTTTTATGGATATCATAACTTGAGAAAATAATTCTCTTCATATTGAATATAAAGTTTTATCTATTCTAATAACATACTTTAAAATCTTGGTAATATCTTCAGTTTAAAAATATTGACCTTATTTTACCTGCATCCACATAGTTATTTGCTTATAAAATATTATCAATAGTTTATTGGCTTTAATTCTAGAGCCTGCTTAGATATACTTGTAACATGCTATGGTTTTATGAATGTAGTCTTCTTTTTTTCTTAAATAGGGATTTCCCTGGTGGTCCAGTGGTTAAGACCGCATATTTCCAAAGCAGGAGGCATGGTTTGATCCCTGGTTGGGGAACTTATTTCCCAGATGCTGTGTGCTGCTGCCAAAAAATTAATTCTTTTAATAGAGATTAAATCCTAGGAATCATTTTAAGAAAGACAAATAATTCTAGCTGGATATATTAAGCTGAATAAATTAGTAAAGAAAAGCAACTATATTGGAGAATAAAATAAATGATCTAGTCAGGAGGCATTGATAAGTTTAACAAGTGGCGCCTAAGTAAACTTTCTATATCTCTATTCATAAGATAAAATTTTATTGACATTAATAATTAAAACTGGTTATATTCAAATCAAATTACTTTATTGATTAGGACAGGTAAATGCTTACTAAACAATAAGATTATTCAAATCAGTTAAAGTCTTATAATTTTAATTATACAATAAAATCTTAAAAGCTATTGAAAATGATATCCTTATACCCACACTAGGATAAAACATTAATACTTTCCATATATTCTTTTTGTATGTAGTAGAGTAATTAAAAATAAAACAAATCTATAAGAAGATGCACTGTAAAGAATACAGAAAAGACATATCACGTGAATACTAGCCAACAAAGAAGACTGGCATGATCTTACTAGTATCAACAATCAAACAAGGGAGCCTTTAAGGGATGAACTATTATTAGGAATAAGGGGAGACATTGCATAATGTAAACTATTTAGTTAACTTGAAAGCTATAATAATCTTTAATTAAGATGCTTTCTATCAAATAACTTTAAAATATGAAGCAAAACCTAACATATAAGAAAGGAAATAGGCAAATTCACAGCCAGAATTAATTAACTGGTAGAAAAGATATACAAACATAAATGAATAAGGATATAGAAAATATAAAGAGCGCAGTAAAAAGTACAAAATTAATATAGTGAAAACACTGAAGGCATGAAGACATACAAATTTTTTCAGGCACACACAGGACATTTATAAAACATTGACATATATTGAATAATAAATGAATACATTTCAGAAGTTTAAAAGCATAAGAGCATTTTGTCTAAAAAAAAAAAAAATTAAATGAGGCCAGAAATCAGTAACACAGTGAACAAAGGATTAGTGCTCTTAATGAGGAGAGGGTGGGATGATTTGGGAGAATGGCATTGAAACATGTATACTATCATATAACAAACGAATTGCTAGTCTAGGTTCAAAAAAAAATTCAAATATGGAAAATCAATGTAGAATAATTTAAAATAAACCCATGTATGTTAACAAGCACATTAAAATTATCAGTATTATGCCAATTTTGTTTCATCTATTTAGTCAACTAAACTTTCCTGCCTAACCTCCCCTTTTCCTTCTGCAAGGTTTGTCCTGGCAAGTTCTGAAATTGCACTCATCAAGCTAGGGGCACAGGGGAAGATGCACAAGGTGGAAAGCAGGGACTCAGCTCACCAGAATCCCCACTGCAAGGTCTCAGACGGGAGCAGGCTGAAGCTCAGGAAACACAGAATCTTTACGTGTAAATGCGGTGTCACTCGACAGTGGACATTTTATTTACTAATGTGAAAATGCTTTATTACTAAAAGTAGACATTTTTACCATTTGTAAATGACCAAAAAGATTATAGCACACTCTGAAGCTATAAACCAGGACCAAGGAAAGAACTGCTACATGGTACAGGCAAGATGAATAAAGGAATAAAACTATTGTTGTGTTTTAACCACACCCCAGGAGTAGTCTCACTGTTAATATATCTGTGGGTAAACATGGACTGAGTTTTGCTAGGTGCCAGGTACTCTGCCAAGTATGTTACGTGTGGTACCTCACTTATCACCACCACCCTAGGAACATGAAACTGTTATTCCAGTCACTATTGATTTGAAAACTTTACCTTCTAGAAGTTCAACAACTTGCCTGAGCAATTAGAATCTAGTTGATGTGAATCTGCTGTCTATGATCTTATCTGATATGAAATACTCTCCTATGGATCATAGGAAGTCCAACTTCCTTAGCATAATGTTTAAAAAGAAATAATATATAAAAGAAATATTAATACCCTCATATATGCAGATAACACAACCCTTATGACAGAAAGCAAAGAAGAACTAAAGAGCCTCTTGATGAAAGTGAAAGAGGAGAGTGAAAAAGTTGGCTGAAAACTCAACATTTCAGAAAACTAAGATCATGGCATCTGGCCCTCCACTTCATGGCAAATAGGTGGGGAAACAATGGAAACAGTGACAGACTTTATTTTCTTGGGCTCCAAAATCATTATGGACAGTGGCTGCAATCATGAAATTAAAAGATGCTTGCTCCCTGGAAGAAAATCTATGACCCACCTAGACAATATGTTAAAAAGCAGAGACATTACTTTGCTGACAAAAGTCTGTCTAGTCAAGCTCTGGCTTTTCTAGTAGTCATGTACGGATGTGAGAGTTGGACTATAAAGAAAGCCGAGTGCAGAAGAATTGATGCTTTTGAACTGTGGTGTTGGGAAGACTTTTGACAGTCCCTTGGACTGCAAGGAGATCTAACCAGTCAACCCTAAAGGAAATCAGTCCTGGGTGTTCATTGGAAGTACTGATGCTGAAGTTGAAACTCCCAATTCTTTGGCCACCTGATGTGAAGAACTGACTCTTGGAAAAGGCCCTGATGCTGGGAATGATTGAAGGCGGGAGGAGAAGGGGACAACAGAGAATGAGATGGTTGGATAACCTACTCGATGGACATGAGTTTGAGCAGACTTCGCATGTTGGTGATGGAAGGGAGGCCTAGTGTGCTACAGTCCATGGCCTTGCAAAGAGTCAGATACAACTGAGCAACCAGTCTGGGCTGAACTGAACTGAAAACAGAAATAAAAGGCCCCAGATGGAGTCAGCGTTCTCAGACCACTTCTCCAAGACCAAGCGCCTAATTTAAATACAACCTCTCCAAGCAATGTAGTCTTAATCAGTCTACAGTTTTCTAGTCAGCACCAGTAAGGTAACCTGATATATAGACTCAGACCATTCCTCACACGCAAGTGACCTCAGCCTGAAAGAATGCACTCTTTCCCCTTCTGCATATAAATTCCTCCTGTTTTGTACAGCTCTTCTATACTTGATAAATGGGATGCTGCCTAATTCATGACTTATTCAATAAAGCCAATTAGATCTTCAAATTTACTAGGTTGAATTTTTGCATAGACAACTTCAGTATATGAACTTTATTTTCAAATTATATGCATGTATTATTCTACACAAATATCCACTATAAAAATAAACTGCACGCAGTGAATCATTTCAGACAAAGCAGGATGTACACCATGTGTTTTAAAAGCAGCTATAAAAAATGTCAATTCTTCAAGAAGTAATAACAATGCTATGTGTGTAGCATAAATCTTTTCTCATTTAAAAGCTTTATTTTTAGCTACTTCTAAGAAGGAAATGGCAACCCACTCCAGTGTTCTTGCCTGTAGAATCCCAGGGATGGAGGCTACCGTCTATGGGGTTGCAATGAGTCGGACACAACTGAAGCGACTTAGCAGCAGCAGCAGCAGCAGCAGCAAGAAGAGTTCATGAATTTGCAATAGTCTCTCCCCTTTTTACTAGATTCTAGACTTTACTTCTTCTCCAACATTTCCTATTACCCAGAAGTCTATAGATCTATTCTTGGATCTTCATTAATGCTGTGTAAACTTCAAGCACATATTTCCAGATATATGCATGTCTCCATACTATGTTCAAAACTGAGTTTAACTAATAAAAATTTTAATGAACTAATTTCAAAAAAAAAGTCTTTTAAGATTGTTGAGACCTGACAGAAGCCATGACAGGCGTCAAGGACTAAAGTAGGCCAGAACTACAATCACGGGAAAAGCTGGGTCACTGCCCAGAAGGAGCTGAGATCATCATCCCCCTGACCTTGAGACTCATCCAGTCAGCATATTCCCTGTAGCCTGGTTGGAGCCAACCCAGATAACACGAAAGGTCCTCTAAGCAAGCCAGCATGCACAAAATTTAGCCAATCAGTAGATGCTAAGAAACCCTTGCAGCCAATCTGCCCTTGCCAACTCCCTGTCTTTGTTCTAACCCACACCAAATGTATAAAGACTGCTGTAATTCAGGGCTCAGGGCTCTCGTCAAGACTCCACTGCGCTGGATGAGACGGGAGCCCTAGCTCGAGCTGGTAATAAACCCCTTTTTGCTTTTGCATTGCGTGGACATCTTATTCTCTCAGTTTTGGGGATTCGGACTTCAGGCATAACAAAGATACTATCTAAATAACACTGACAATTTTGCACATGTGTGTTCATAAGCTGGTGTACTATTGACTGTCTCTCAGCAACAACAGAAGCACAGTCTCCATGGCTCTTCTCTCTCCAGGGAACGTCTTCCTCTCTAATATGATGATAGGAAGTTCCCTGGAAAGAACTCCAGAGGTGTGTGCAGAGTAAGCAAGCTAACCACCATCCATATGAAGAGACTTGAACCATGAGATTACAGGAAAAAGGGAGCCAACAAACTGCACACATGGGGATCCTCCACTGCTTGTCCTAGATCTGTGATCATGATTGAACTTCTCATCAAAATCCCCAAGAATCTCCACAGCTGGATTGTCATTCTTTCTGGAAAGTAGTACTTTGGTGTTTAGGTGGGGGAAGAAAAGGAAAACCCATTTTTAAAGTTGAAGAAATCCAGAGCTACTTGCCTTTAGCAGCGAATAAAAGCAGTTTTTCATGTATAAACTGACATTGATTCTTAATTATGGAATACTTCCTAGCTTTGTCTCTTTTTAGATATAAATCCTTTTATCCTCATCTTGATTAAGAACAGAAATGTGAAAGGGAGCGACACCAGTTTCAGTGTGGTGTCTGCTCGGAAATAGTTGGTTTTTCTTGTAACATAAATACACGAGAAAATATTATTACTTTGTAGAATTACATCAAGCAAAGTGGGGCCACTCACATGCTGTCTTTTCCCCAGGAGATGTTGGATCTTTCAAAAGCACAGTTGTTTTACACTTTACTGAATAATAGAGGAAATTTAGGCAGGTAAGGTCAATGTCAATTTTGGTGCCTCATAACACTCAGAGTTTTAATTATACCACCAAAATGCGTGGACGGATAGAAAAATGCTAACCAATGTGACCACCAAGATCAGTTTCTTTCTTTTGCTATAATTCTGGAAATAATTATCATTCTTTATGCAAAACACATGAGAGTTTTGTCTTGGCCAAAATTTAAAATGTAACTGATTATTATTATGGATGCCAAAGAAAATAAGCCACTTATTCTCTCGAACCTGGACTGAGCAATAATTGCCTGAGAGGTCCTATAAAGGTGAAGGATTCTTAGAAGTAAGTTTAATTTTCTTGCTAGGATACTTAATGGGAGATCAGAAATTGTCCTTGGATGGTTTTGTTGTTTATTCGTTTGTTTTTAAGCAACTTGTTTACATTCGATCTCCAAAATAAAT
Source organism: Nanger dama (assembly GCA_917880005.1). NCBI lineage: Eukaryota > Metazoa > Chordata > Mammalia > Artiodactyla > Bovidae > Nanger > Nanger dama. The sequence continues at coordinate 2,745,465 of CAKJTW010000032.1, forward strand.
GACTGCATCTGTTTTGAAGACTTTAAAATTGACCCTTCAGAAGTACAAATTTTCATACCAGTAGTTCTTAATCTTTGCAAATTAATGGTGTAAAGACACTGATAAATCAAAATAACTTACTTGATGGAAGGTCACTAGATTGCATTAGGGGCTGAATTCATGAACTCTTGTAATAAAACTACATTAAAGCATCTGAACTAGTCATGTCATATAGGGTAGAGCTTGCTTATTGGGGATTGTAAATAGAATTTCCTGGAGAGCATATTCCTAAAATAGCAGACCTGTGACTCAAATGGGGAGATTTCAGAAGTTTTCCTCCACACTTATTAGATCAGTAAATATTTGCTTCACAGAAAAACAATGAATATTAATAATAATTATCTCTAACCCTTCAATTTTGAAAATTCTAACAATCCCTATTTTGTTCCATGTTTTTTTTTCTTTATTTATTTTTATTTTTTTAATACTTTATTCTATATTACAATACTGTATTTGTTCTGCCATTCATTGACGCGAATCAGCTACAGGTGTACTGTTCCATGTTTTTGAATACTATATGCCTTGTTTCTCAGCCTTTTGCTCATCAATGTACTTTTCAATACTTTTCTTTTATATCTATCATCTATCCTGTACGAATATGTGTAACAATCATTTTAACTTCCATTTCTTTGACGGCCAATGTATTTTGTTTTCAGAGAATTTGAGATACTTCTCACATCTGTTCTGGGTTATGCTTTAATGTCTATTCTCAGTTCAATTCAGTTCAGTCAATCAGTCATGTCAGATTTTTGTGACACCATGGACTGCAGCACACCAGGCTTCCCTGTCCATCACCAACTCCCAGAGCTTGCTCAAACTCATGCCCTTCAAGTCAGTAATGCATCCAACCATCTCATCTTCTGTCATCTGCTTTCTTTATGCCTTCAGTCTCTCACAGCATCAGGGTCCTTTCCAATGAGTCAGTTCTTCACATCAAGTGGCCAAAGTATTGGAGTTTCAGCTTCAGCATCAGTCCTTCCAATGAATATTCAGGACTGATTTCCTTTAGGATTGACTGGTTTGATCTCCTTGCAGTCCAAGGGACTCTCAGCGTCTTCTCCAACACCACAGTTCAAAAGCATTAATTCTTTGGCACTCAGCTGTCTTTATAGTCCAGCTCTCACACCCATACATAACTCCTGGAAAACCATAGCTTTGACTCAATGGGCCTTTGTTGGTCAAGTAATGTCTCTGCTTTTTAATATGCTGTCTAGGTTGGTCATAGCTTTTTTTTCAAGGAGCAAGTGTCTTTTAATTTCATGGATGCAGTCACCATCTGTAGTGATTCTGGAGCCCAGAAAAATAGTCTGTCACTATTTCCATTGTTTCCCCATCTATTTGCCATGAAGTGATGGGCCCGGATGCCATGATCTTAGTTTTATGAATGTTAAATTTAGCCAACTTTTTCATTCCCCTTTCACCTTTATCAAGGGGCTCTTTATTTCTTCACTTTATCCCATAAGGGTGGTGTCATCTGCATATCTGAGGTTATTGATATTTCTGCCAGCAATCTTGATTCCAGCTTGTGCTTCATCCAGCCCAACATTCCACATGATGTACTCTTCATATAAGTTAAATAAGCAGGGTGACAATATACAGCACTGATGTACTTCTTTCCCGAACTGGAACCAGTCTGTTGTTCCATGTCCACTTCTAACTTGCTTCTTGACCTGAATACAGATTTTTCAGTAGGCTGGTCATGTGTGCTGGTATTCCCATCTCTTTAAGAATTTTCCACATTTTGTTGTGACACAGCCAAACACTTTAGCATAGTCAATAGAGGGAAAGTAGATGTTTTCTTGTTTTTTCAGTGATCCTGCAGATGTTGGCAATTTGATCTCTGGTTTCTCTGTCTTTTCTAAATCCAGCTTGTATCTCTATTTCAATTCTATATTTATATGTCCTTGCAATGAATTTGGTGTTTTCAGACTCTGTGTGGTTCTTTACACAGCAAGACAACTTGTTATACAATTTACTTTGCGTAATTTTACTTTATTTCTCTATATTAAAAAAATCACTGTCAAAGTGCTCATTTTACATAGTTTGTTGTATTTTTGTGATTATTATCTGATTTTATTTCTCACAGGAAGAAAATAGGAATGACTGAGAATGGTGACTCACAATTAAGCAATGAAAGAAACAAATGCTAGCACTCCAGCAGGTTTCATTCTACTGGGCTTTTCTGACCAGCCCCACCTGGAGATGGCTCTCCTTCTTGTCGTCTCTATCATATACATTCTGACACTGACGGGGAACACAGCCATCATTCTGGTCTCATACTTTAACCCCAAACTCCACACACCCATGTATTTCTTCCTCTCCAATCTCTCCTTCCTGGACCTCTGTTTCACCACCAGTATTGTCCCACAGATGCTCTGGAATCTCCAGGGGCCTGACAAGACCATTAGCTACACTGGTTGTGTGATCCAGCTGTATGTTGCTTTGGGGCTGGGCTCCACGGAGTGTGTCCTGCTGACTGTTATGGCCTATGACCGCTTCAGTGCCATCTGTCGACCCCTCCACTATGGAGTGATCATGCACGCAAAGCTTCTCCAGCAACTAGCAGCTCTGGCCTGGACCAGTGGCTTTGTGGAGTCCACGGTTCAGACCATCCTTGTTTTCCAGTTGCCTTTCTGTAGCCATCACATGGTGGATGACTTCGTGTGTGAGGAGCCTGCCCTGCTTAAGATTGCCTGTGTGGACACAACCTTCCTGGAAAATGAGCTCTGCATGGCTTCTGTCCTCTATGTGGTGATACCTCTGGGGCTTATTCTGGTCTCCTATGGCTGCATTGTTAGGAGTGTGCTGAGGATAAAATCCACTGAAGGCAGGAGGAAAGCATTTGGGACTTGTGGGTCCCACCTGATTGTTGTGGTTCTGTTTTTCGGGACTCTAGCTTCCATTTACATGCAACCCAAGAGCAAATACACACAGAGTTACAGTAAATTCCTCACCCTCTTCTACACTGTAGTGACACCCTCACTTAATCCTTTGATCTACACCTTGAGAAATAAAGAAGCTAAGTGGGCACTAAGAAGGTTGTTGGGAAGAGACCCAAGTGAGGGAGAAATGTGAAATACCCACTTACAAGCCCTCAGATATTAAGGTTTTTTCCATCGTTTAATTTTGGTTTTCCTTTTGTTTGTAAAGATCACAGCTAAATCTCCTGAATAAAATGGTATGAAGTTTTCTTTCAGTGACATCCTGAAGCTGCCTCCTGTAAACTTTTCTCAGATTATTTTCCAGAAATGTTATGTCTCTTTTTCTTTTGGTTGTTTTCTAAAGAGTCTATGAAGAAATAAATAAATATTTATAGTGGTGCATATGTATACATATTATAATTTTACAAATCCTGGACTTATTGCTTTAGAGATTAACTAATGACAGAGTGGATATGTTCATGACAGATCTATTTTCTCATCACAGAAGAAACCACCTGCTTCATGGAGATAGAACTTTCTTGAGAACTTTCTATTATTGTTCTCCAGATCTCTCATTCAGTAGTTCTACAGGCCATAACTGTTCTGTCCATTGTTTACATACAAGCATAAAGGTCCACTGGAAAACCTGCAATTACCTAACTGTTTTTCTCTTGGAGGGTTTACTGATTCTTGTTCTTTTACTAGAGGCATCTGGGACTAAGTACATCCAGGGATTTTTCTGATTTCTTCCACCCACAGAGAAAGCTTCCAAGAGATATAAGCCATGAGACTGAATATTTCTCATTTATACGTCTCTTATCCTCGCATAATGGCTCTCAATCTTCTTTGATCAATTCTTTAACTCTCTATCCGGAATCTAAGAAAATGTGCATTACAATTTTAAAGTATTGTCCTTTAACCTAAATATCTATATTTCTCACAATATATAGGTATTTTTACCAAAACATATCTTTGGTCTCCTATGTTATTTACTTTTGTGGATATCATAACTTGAGAAAATAATTCTCTTCATATTGAATATAAAGTTTTATGTATTCTAGTAACATACTTTAAAATCTTGGTAATATGTTCAGTTTAAAAATATTGACCTTATTTTACCCATATCCACATAGTTATTTGCTTATAAAATCTTATCAATAGTTTATTGGCTTTAATTCTAGAGCCTGCTTAGATATACTTGTAACATGCTATGGTTTTATGAATGTAGTCTGCTTCTTTCTTAAATAGGGATTTCCCTGGTGGTCCAGTGGTTAAGACTGTGTGCTCCAAAGCAGGAGGCATGGTTTGATCCTTTAATGGGGTAGTAATTTCCCAGATACTGTGTGCTGCTGCCAAAAATATCAATTCTTTTAATAGAGATTAAATCCTAGGAATCATTTTAACAAAGACAAATAATCCTATCTGTATATATTAAGAAGTTGAGTAAATTAGTAAAGAAAAGCAACTATATTGGAGAAAATAATAAATGATCTAGTTAGAAGGCATTGATAAGTTTAGCAAGTGATGTCTAAGTAAACTTTCTATATCTCTGTTCATGAGATAAAATTTTATTGACATTAATGATTTAAACTGGTTATATTCAAATCAAATTACTTAGGACAGGTAAATGTGTACTAAGCACTAATATGACCCAAATCATTTAAAATCTATAATTTTAAATATACAATAAAATTCTCCAAGGGATCTTCCAGACCCAGGGATCGAACCCAGGTCTCCCGCATTCCAGGCAGGTACTTTAACCTCTGAGCCACCAGGGAAGCCCCAATAAAATTTTAAAAGCTATTAAAATGATAACCTTATGCCCACACCAGGATAGAACATTAATACTTTCCATATATTCGTTTTGTAATAAGATGTCTATAAGAAAATGCACTGAAAAGAATACCAAAAAAAAATACCATATGAATACTAGCCAAAAAGAAAGCTGGCATGATCTTACTAGTATTAGAAAAAGTAGCCTTTAAGGGAAGAACTATTATTGGGAATAAGGAGAGACTTTGCATAATGTAAACCATTTAGTTAACTTGAAAGCTATAGTAATCTTTAATCAATATTCTATCAAATAACTTCAAAATATAAAGCAAAACCTAAGAAGTAAGAAAGGAAATAGGCAAATTCACAGCCTGAATTGGATGGATAACTGGTAGAAAAAATATACAAACATAAATGAATAAGGACATAGAAAATATAAAGAGCACAGCAAAATTTACAAAATTAATATAGTGAAGACACTGAAGGCATGAAGACATACAAATTTTCCAGGCACACACAGGGCATTTTAGAACATCAACCATATATTGAATAATAAATGAATACATTTCAGAAGTTTAAAAAATAAGAGCATTTGTCTAAAAAAAAAAATGAAATGAGGCCAGAAATCAGTAACATAGTGAACAATGGATTAGTGCTCTTAATGTGTAAAAACTTTTAGTATGGAAAATGGATGTAGAATAATTTTAAATAAACCCAAGTATCTTAACAAGCACTTAAAAATTATCAGTATCATGCCAATTTTATTTCATCTATTTAGTCAACTAAAATTTCCTGCCTAACCTCCCCTTTTCCCTCTGCAAGGTTTGTCCTGGCAAGTTCTGAAATTGCACTCATCAAGCTAGGGGCACAGGGGAAGATGCACAAGGTGGAAAGCAGGGACTCAGCTCACCTGAATCCCCACTGCAAGGTCTCAGACAGGAGCAGGCTGAAGCTCAGGAAACACAGAATCTTCACATGTAAATCAAGTGTCCATCGACAGTGGACATTATATTTACTAATGTGAAAATACTTTATTACTAAAAGTGGATATTTTTACCATTTGTAAATGACCAAAAAGATTAGAGCACACACTGAGGCTATAAACCAGGACCAAGGAAAGAACTGCTACATGGTACAGGCAAGATGAATAAAGGAATAAAACTATTATTGTGTTTTAACCACATCCCATGAGTAGTCTCACTGTTAATATATCTGTGGGTAAACATGGACTGAGCTTTGCTAGGTGCCAGGTACTTTGCCAAGTACATTACGTGTGCTAACTCACTTATCACCTACCACCCTAGGAACTTGAAACTGTTATTCCACTCACTATTGATTTGAAAACTTTACCTTCTAGAAGTTCAACAACTTACCTGACTGAGCAATTAGAATCTAGTTGATGTGAATCTGCTGTCTATGATCTTATCTAATATGAAATACTCTCCTATGGATCATAGGAAGTCCAACTTCCTTAGCATAATATATATCACTCCCTTTGTGATATGGTACTTTTAAAAATCTTTCAAGTGCATTTCTTGTCATGCTCTATTACACTCTCACTCCCCAGATGTAATAGAATAGTTTAATTCCCTAAAATATCTCTGTTTCTCATACTTTCATTAATTAGAACATGAAAGACACATTTGTGAAAGATGAGATTTAAGTTGGACGTTGAAAAGTAGATGTGAAAGCGCGGACGGCTGCAAGAGCCTGGCCGACACACTAAGCGGACGGCTGCAAGGGCCGGGCTGGCGCAATAAGTGCGGCCGAGAGGAGCTACCCCACGTCCGAGGTCAGGGGCAGCAGCCTAGAGTACCAGGCTGCGACGGTGCAGGAACGGCTCAGAGGAGCTACCCTGCGTCCGAGGTCAGTGGTAGCCAGGAGGAGGCATTCCGCATCCGAGGTCAGGGGCCGCGCTGAGAGGAGCTACCCCACGTCTGAGGTCAGGGGCGGTGGCTGGGAGGAGACACCCCGTGTCTGAGGTCAGTGGTGGCAGCTGGGTGGAGCTACCTTGCGTCCAAGGCCAGGGGCGGCTGGGGGAGACACCCCATGTCCGTGTTCGAGGTCAGGGGCGGCAAGGGGGGAGACACCCTGCATCCGAGGTCAGGGGCCGCAACTGGGAGGAGCCACCCCAAGCTCCAGCCTGAGGCCAGGGGCGGCAGCTGAAAGGAGCCACACACGCCCGAGACCAGGGCTGGGGGCCGGGAGGATCAACCCGAGGAGTGGTGGCTGCGCAGGAGCAGGAGGGCCTAGAGGAGCTATCCCACATTGAAAGTCAGGAAGGCGGCGGTAAGGAGATACCCCTTGTTCCACCTAAGAAACAGCAGCTGTGCTTTGCTGGAACAGCTGTGAAAAGATACCCCACACTCAAGGGAAGAGAAACCCAAGTAAGATGGTAGGTGTTGCAAGAGGGAATCAGAGGGCAGACACACAGAAACCATACTCACAGAAAACTAGTCAATCTAATCACACTAGGACCACAGCCTTGTCTAACTCAATGAAACCAAGCCATGCCTGCAGGGGAACCCAAGACAGGTGGGTCATGGTGGAGAGGTCTGACAGATCATGGTCCACTGGAGAAGGGAATGGCAAGCCATTTCAGAATTCTTGCCTTGAGAACCCATGAACAGCATGAGAAGGCAAAATGAGAGGATACTGAAAGAGGAACTCCCCAGGTCAGTAGGTGCCCAATATGCTACTGGAGATCAGTGGAGAAATAACTCCAGAAAGAATGAAGGGCGGGAGCCAAAGTGAAAACAATACCCAGTTGTGCATGTGACTGGTGATAGAGCAAGATCCAATGCTGTAAAGAGCGATATTGCATAGGAACCTGGAATGTCAGGTCCATGAATCAAGGCAAATTGGAAGTGGTCAACCAAGAGATGGCAAGGGTGAACGTCGACATTCTAGGAATCAGCGAACTAAAATGGACTGGAATGGGTGAAGTTAACTCAGATGACCATTATATCTACTACTGCGGGCAGGATTCCCTCAGAAGAAATGGAGTAGCCATCATGGTCAACAAGAGTCTGAAATGCAGTACTTGGATGCAGTCTCAAAAACGACAGAATGATTTCTGTTCGTTTCCAAGGCAAACCATTCAATATCACAGTTATCGAAGTCTATGCCCCAAACAGTAAGGCTGAAGAAGCCGAAATTGAACGGTTTTATGAAGACCTACAAGACCTTTTAGAACTAACACCCAAAAAGATGTCCTTTTCATGATAGGAGACTGGAATGATAAAGTAGGAAGTCAAGAAACACCTGGAGTAACAGGCAAATTTGACCTTGGAATGCAGAATGAAGCAGGGCAAAGACTAATACACTTTTGCCAAGAAAATGCGCTGGTCATAGCAAACACCCTCTTCCAACAACACAAGGGAAAACTCTACACATGGACATCACCAGATGGTCATCACCGAATCAGATTGATTATATTCTATGCAGCCAAACATGGAGAAGCACTATACAGTCAACAAAAACAAGACCAGGAGCTGACAGTGGCTCAGATCATGAACTCCTTATTGCCCAATTCAGACTTAAATTGAAGAAAGTAGGGAAAACCACTAGACCATTCAGGTATGACCTAAATTAAATCTCTTTTGATTATACAGTGGAAGTGAGAAATAGATTTAAGAGCCTAGATCTGATAGATAGAGTGCCTGATGAACTATGGAATGAGGTTTGTGACATTGTATGGGAGACAGGGATCAAGACCACCCCTGTTTAAAAGAAATGCAAAAAGGAAAATGGCTGTCTGGGGAGGCCTTACAAATAGCTGTGAAAAGAAGAGAGGCAAAAGGCAAAGGAGAAAAGGAAAGATAAAAGCATCTGAATGCAGAGTTCCAAAGAATAGCAAGAAGAGATAAGAAAGCCTTCTTCAGCAATCAATGCAAAGAAATAGAGGAAAAGAACAGAATGGGAAAGACTAGAGATCTCTTCAAGAAAATTAAAGATATCAAGGGAACATTTCATGCAAAGATGCTCTCGATAAAGGATAGAAATTGTCTGGACCTAACTGAAGCAAAAGCTATTAAGAAGAGGTGGCAAGAATACATGGAAGAACTGTACAAAAAGATCTTCACGACCCAGATAATCATCATGATGTGCTCTAGAGCCATATATCTTGGAATGTGAAGTGAAGTCGGCCTTAAAAGCATCACTACAAACAAAGCTAGTGGAGGTGATGGAATTCCAGTTGAGCTGTTTTAAATCCTGAAAGATGATGCTGTGAAAGTGCTGCACTCAAGATGCCAGCAAATTTGGAAAACTCTGCAGTGGCCACAGGACTGGAAAAGGTCCGTTTTCATTCCAACTCCAAAGAAAGGGAATGCCAAAGAATGCTCAAACTACCACAAAATTGCACTCATCTCACATGCTACTAAAGTCATGCTCAAAATTCTGCAAGCCAGGCTTCAGCAATACGTGAACCGTGAACTTCCTGATGTACAAGCTGTTTTTAGAAAAGGCAGAGGATCCAGAGATCAAATTGCCAACATCCGCTGGATGATGGAAAAAGCAAGAGAGTTTCAGAAAAACATCCATTTCTACTTTATTGACTATGCCAAAGCCTTTGACTGTGTGGATCACAATAAACTTTGGAAAAATCTGAAAGAGATGGGAATACCAGACCAACTGACCTGCCTCTTAAGAAATCTGTATGCAGGTCAGGAAGCAACTGTTAGAACTGGACATGGAACAACAGACTGGTTCCAAATAGGAAAAGGAGTCCGTCGAGGCTGTATATTGTCACCCTGCTTATTTAACTTCTATGCAGAATACATCATGAGAAACGCTGGGCTGGAAGAAACACAAGCTGGAATCAAGATTTCTGGGAGAAATATCAATAACCCCAGATATGCAGATGACACCACCCTTATGGCAGAAAGTGAAGAGGAACTAAAAGCCTCTTGATGAAAGTAAAAGAGGAAAGTGAAAAAGTTGGCTTAAAGCTCAACATTCAGAAAACAAAGATCATGGTATCCGGTCCCATCACTTCATGGGAAATAGATGAAGAAACAGTGGAACCAGTGTCAGACTTTATTTTTCTGGGCTCCAAAATCACTGCAGATGGTGACCGCAGCCATGAAATTAAAAGACGCTTACTCCTTGCAAGAAAAGTTATGACCAAGCTAGATAGCATATTCAAAAGCAGAGACATTACTTTGCCGACTAAGGTTCGTCTAGTCAAGGCTATGGTTTTTCCAGTGATCAGGTATGGATGTGAGAGTTGGACTGTGAAGAAGGCTGAGCGCCGAAGAATTGATGCTTTTGAAGTGCGGTGTTGGAGAAGACTCTTGAGAGTCTCTTGGACTGCAAGGAGATTCAACCAGTCCATTCTGAAGGAGATCAGCCCTGGGATTTCTTTGGAAGGAATGATGCTAAAGCTGAAACTTCAGTATTTTGGCCACCTCATGCGAAGAGTTGACTCATTGGAAAAGACTCTGATGCTGGGAGGGATTGGGGGCAGGAGGAGAAAGGGACGACAGAGGATGAGATGGCTGGATGGCATCACTGACTCAATGGACATGAGTTTGGGTGGACTCCGGGAATTGGAGATGAGACAGGGAGGCCTGGTGTGCTGTGCTTCATGGAGTCTCAGTGTCGGACATGACTGAGCTACTGAACTGAACTGAGACTCTTACTCAGTGTTAAAAAGAAACAAAAGACCCCAATTAGAGGCAGCTATTCTCAGACCACTTCAGCAAAACATTAGCAAGTCCCTAATTTAAATGCAACCTCTCCGAGGAATGTAGTCTTAATCAGTCTGCAATTTTCTAGTCAGCACCAGTGAGGTAATCTGACACATAGACCCAGACCATCCCTCACATGCAAGGGACCTAAGCCTGAAACATTCCACTCTTTCCCCTTTGGTCTAGAAATTCCTCCTATTTTGTATAGCTGGTACTGTAATGCCGCCCAATTCATGACTCTTTCAATAAAACTAATTAGATCTTCAAATTTACTAGGTTAAATTTTTGGATAGACAACTTCAGTATATGAACTTTATTATCAAATTGTATTGTAATTATGCATGTATAATACATGCAAGTATTATTCTATACATATACTTATATCCATTGTAAAAATACTGCACCCAGGGGATCATTTCACACAAAGCAGAATATACATCATGTGTTTTAAAAGCAACTATAACAAAATGCCAGTTCTTCAGAAGTAATAACAATGCTATATGTGTAGCAACAAATCTTTTCTGATATGAAAACTTTATTTTTAGCCACTTCATAGAAAAGTTCATGAATTTGCAATAGCCTCTCCCCTTTTATACTAGACTCCACTTCTTCCCCAGCATTTCCTATTACCCAGAAGTCTATAGATCTATTCTTGGATATTCATTAATTGTGTATAAACTTCAAGCATGTATTTCCAGATATATGCATGTCTCCATACTATTTTCAAAACTGAGTTTAACTAATAAAAATTTTAATGAACTAATTTCAAATATAAATCTTTTAAGATAATATCTAAATAACACTGACAATTTTGCACATGAGTGTTTAGAAGCTGGTTTGCAATTGATTGTCTTCCAGCAGCAACAGAAGCACATGTCTCCGTGGCTCTTCTCTCTCCAGGGACCTGTCTCCCTCTCTAATATAATGATGGGAAGTTGCCTGGGAAGAACTCCAGAGGTATGTGCAGAGCAAGCAAGCTATCTATTTGAAGAGACTTGAGCCATGAGATTACAGGAAAAGGGAGCCAACAAACTGCACCCGTGGGGTTCCTCCACTGCTGGTCCAGGATCTGTGATCATGATTGAACTTCTCATCAAAATCCCCAAGAATCTCCACAGCTGGATTGTCATTCTTTCTGGAAAGTAGTACTTTGCTGTTTAGGTGGGGGAAAAAAGAAAATCAATTTTAAAAGTTGAGGAAATCCTGAGCTACTTGCCTTTAGCAGCGAATAAAAGCAATTTTTCATGTATAAGCTGACATTTATTCTAAATTATGGAATACCTCCCAGCTTCGTCTCTTAGCAGATATAAATCTGTTTATCCTCATTTTGATTAATAACAGAAATGTGAAAGGAAACGAGACCAGTTTAAGTGTGGTGTCTGCCTGGAAATTGTTGGGTTTTCTTGTAACATAAATACACAAGAAAAAATGGTGACATCGTAGAGTTACATCAAGCAAAGTGAGGCTGTTCATGTGCTGTCTTTTCCTCAGGAGATGTTGGATCTCTCAAAAGCACAGTTGTTTTACACTTTACTGAATAATAGAGGAAATTTAGGCAGGTAAGGTCAATGTCAACTTTGGTGCCTCATAACACTCAGGGTTTTAATTTTACCACCAAAATGCATGGGTGGATACAAAAATGCTGACCAATGTGACCACCAAGATCAGTTTCTTTCTTTTGCTATAATTCTGGAAATAATTATCATCCTCTATACAAAATACATGAGAGTTTTGTCTTGGCCAAAATTTAAAATGCAACTGATTATTACTAGGGATGCCAAAGAAAATAAGCCACTTATTCTCTCTGAACTGGACTGTGTAATAATTTCCTGAGAGGTTCTATCAAGGTGAAGGATTCTTAGAAGTAAGTTTAATTTTCTTGCTAGAATACTTAAGGGAGATCAGTGTTGTCATTGGATTGTTTTGCTGTTTATTCGTTTGTTTTTAAGCAACTTGTTTAGATTCTATCTCCAAGATAAATGACTGCACCTGTTTGAAGACCTCAAAACTGGCCCTTCAAAAGTACAAATTTTCATACCTGTGTTTCTTAATCTTTGCAAGTTAATAGTGTAAAGACATTGATAAATTCAACATAACTTATTTTAGGGAAGGTCACTGGATTGCATTAGTGGCTGAATTCATGTACTTTTGTAATAAAACTACACTAAAGCATGTGAACTATTCATGTTATATAGGGTAGAGCTTGTATAGTGGAGATTGTAAATAGAATTTTCTGGAGAGCATATTCATAAAATAGCAGACCTGTGACTCAAATGGAGAGAGTATTTGCTTCACAGAAAAACAATGAATATTAGTAATAATTATCTCTAACCATTCATTTTTGAAAATTCTAACACTTCCTATTTTGTTCCTATTATGTTTTGATTTCTATATGCCTTGTTTCTCAGACTCTTGCTCACTCAATGTATTTGGCAATATTTTTCTTTCATATCTATCATATATCATGTATGTGTATGTGTAACAATAATCTTACTTTCCATTTCTTTGGTTTTACACACCATGCACTTTGATGGCCCGTGTATTTTGTCTTCAGAGAATTTGCGATACCTCTCACATCTGTTCTTGGTTATTCTCTAAAATGTATTCTATGTTTATATATTTCCTTGCAATGCAGTTGGTGTTTTCAGACTCTGTGTGTCTCTTTGTAACAAGACAACCTATTATACTATTTATTTTGTATATGTTTACTCTGTCAATTCTCTATATTAAAAAATCAATGTCAAAGTGCTCATTTTATTTAGTTTTTATATTTTTTTGGTTATGATATCTGAATTTCTATCCCACAGGAAGAAAATACGAATGACCAAGAATGGTGACTCACAATTAAGCAATGGAACAAACGCTAGCACTCCGGCAGGTTTCATCCTTCTGGGCTTTGCTGACCAGCCCCACCTGGAGATGGTTCTCCTTCTTGTCGTCTCTATCATATACATTCTGACACTGATGGGGAACACAGCCATCATTCTGGTCTCATACTTTAACCCCAAACTCCACACACCCATGTATTTCTTCCTCTCCAATCTCTCCTTCCTGGACCTCTGTTTCACCACCAGTATTGTCCCACAGATGCTCTGGAATCTCCAGGGGCCTGACAAGACCATTAGCTACACTGGTTGTGTGATCCAGCTGTATGTTGCTTTGGGGCTGGGCTCCACGGAGTGTGTCCTGCTGACTGTTATGGCCTATGACCGCTTCAGTGCCATCTGTCGACCCCTCCACTATGGAGTGATCATGCACGCAAAGCTTCTCCAGCAACTAGCAGCTCTGGCCTGGATCAGTGGCTTTGTGGAGTCCACAGTTCAGACCATCCTTGTTTTCCAGTTGCCTCTCTGCAGCCATCACATGGTGGATGACTTCATGTGTGAGGAGCCTGCCCTGCTTAAGATTGCCTGTGTGGACACAACCTTCCTGGAAAATGAGCTCTGCATGGCTTCTGTCCTCTATGTGGTGATACCTCTGGGGCTTATTCTGGTCTCCTATGGCTGCATTGTTAGGAGTGTGCTGAGGATAAAATCCACTGAAGGCAGGAGGAAAGCATTTGGGACTTGTGGGTCCCACCTAATTGTTGTGGTTCTGTTTTTTGGGACAATAATTTCTGTCTATATCCAACCCAAAAACAAATACACACAGAATTACAGTAAATTCCTCACCCTCTTCTACACTGTAGTGACACCCTCACTTAATCCTTTGATCTACACCTTGAGAAACAAAGAAGCTAAGTGGGCGCTAAGAAGGTTGTTGGGAAGAGACCCAAGTGAGGGAGAAATGTGAAATATCCTCATACAATCCCTCAGATATTAAGGACTTTTAGCATCATCTAATTTTGGTTTTTCCTTTTGTTTGTAAAGATAACAGCTAAATCTCCTGAATAAAATGGTATGAAATTTTCTTTCAATGACATCTTGAAGTTACCAATTCTAAATTCTTCTTATTCTCTTCTCAGAAATGTGTCTCTTTTTTTCAGTAATTTTGTAAAGATTTTATTAATAAATAAATATTTAATTATGTGCATATGTATTTGTATTATGCTTTCATAAGTCTGGAGTTACTGCTCTAGTGATTAACTAGTGACTGATACTCATTGATGATAATGATACTGTTATGACAAATCTGTTTTCTCATCACAGAAGAAATCTTCTGCCTCATCGTGGTAGAGCTCACATCATAGCTGCAGATATGGGGGTTTACCTGAGACCTTCCTATTGCTCTCCAGGTCTCACACTCAATAGTTCCTAGTCCCTATGTGTTCTGCGCAGTTTGTATGAAAATGAAAAGGTTCACTGAAAGAGCCACAGTTACCTAAAATTTTTCTTATTTGGAGGACTGTTGGTTCCAGTTCATTCACTAGAGGAATCTGGGAGTAAGTACATCTGGGATTTTTAGATCTCCTGTACCCACAGGGAAAGCTTCCAATGGCTATCAGCCATGAGATGAATATTTCTCTTTCATACATGTTTTTTCAGCACAAAATACCTCTCAATCTCTTTTGATCAATTATTTAGCTTTATATCTGGAATCTAAGTAAATATGCAAATAGAGCTTTAAGTATTTTCATTAACTGTGAAGATTTAATTTGACAAAGTAAAGAGATATCTTTACAAAAATGTCTTTTGTCTCTGATATGTTATTCACTTTTATAGATAATATAATTTTATAGAATTTGCAAAATTGTTTTTCTTCATATGGAATATAACATTTTAATCTGTTCCAATATCATTCTTTAAAATATTTTTCCCATATATTCACAGTGATTATTTATTTATAAAATATTATCAAGACCCTTCAGTCAGTTCAGCTCAGTTGCTCAGTCGTGTCGGACTCCTTGTAACTCCATGGAATGTAGCATGCCAGTTCTGTCCATCACGAAATCCCAGAGTTTACTCAAACTCAGGTCCATTGATTCAGTGATGCCATCCAACCATCTTATCCTCTGTCATCCCCTTCTCCTCCCACATTCAATCTTTCCCAGCATCAGGGTCCTCACAGAACTGAGTCAGTTCTTCACATCAGGTGGCCAAAGTATTGGAGTTTCAGCTTCAACATCAGTCCTTCCAATGAATATTCAGGGTTGATTTCCTTTAGGATGGACTGGTTGGATCTGCTTGCAGTCCAAGGGAATCTCAGGAGTCTTCTCCAACACCACAGTTCAAAAGCATCAGTTCTTCTGCAATCAGCTTTCTTTATAGTCCAACTCTCACATCCTTTCATGATCACTGGAAAAACACTAGCTTTGACTATATGGACCTTTCTTGGCAAAGTAATGTCCCTACTTTTCAATACGCTCTCTAAGTTTGTATAGCTTTTCTTCCAAGAAGCAAGTGTTGGTTAATTTCATGGCTGCAGTCACATTCTGCAGCGATTTTGAAGTCCAGAAAAATAAAGTCTGACATTGTTTCCACTGTTTCCCCATCAATTTCCCATGAAGTGATGGGACCGGATGCCATGATCTTAGTTTTCCAAATGCTGAGCTTTAAGCCAACTTTTTCACTCTCCTCTTTCACTTTCATCAAGAGGCTCTTTAGTTCTTCACTTTCTGCCATAAGGGTGGTGTCATCTGCATATCTGAGGTTATTGATATTTCTCCCAGCAATCTTGATTCCAGCTTGTGATTCCTCCAGCCCAGTGTTTCTCATGATGTACTCTGCATAGAAGTTAAATAAGCAGGGTGACAATATACAGCCTCAACGGACTCCTTTTCCTAACTGGAAGCAGTCTTTTGTTCCATGTCCAGTTGTAACTGTTGCTTCCTGACCTGCATACTGGTTTCTCAAGAGGCAGGTCAAGTGATCTAGTATTCCCATCTCTTTCAGGATTTTCCACAGTTTATTGTGATCCACACAGTCAAAGGCTTTGGCATAGTCAATAAAGCAGAAATGGATGTTTTTCTGGAACACTCTTGCTTTTTCAACGGTCCAGAGAATATTGGCAATTTGATCTCTGGTTCCTCTGCCTTTTCTAAAACCAGCTTGAACATCAGGAATTTCACAGTTCACATACTGCTGAAGCCTGGCTTGGAGAATTTTGACCATTACTTTACTAGCATGTGAGATGAGTGCAACTGTGTGGTAGTTTGAGCATCCTTTGGCATTGCCTTTTTTGGGACTGGAATGAAAACGGACCTTTTCCAGTCCTGTGGCCACTGCTGAGTTTTCCAAATTTGCTGGCATCTTGAGTGTAGCACTTTCACAGCATCATCTTTCAGGATCTGAAATAGCTCCACTGGAATTCCATCACCTCCACTAGCTTTGTTCATAGTGATGCTTTCTAAGGCCCACTTGACTTCACATTCCAAGATATCTGGCTCTAGATTAGTGATCACATCATCATGAATATCTAGGTCGTGAAGATCTTTTTGTACAGTTCTTCCGTGTATTCTTGCCACCTCTTCTTAATATGTTCTGCTTCTGTTAGCACTAAGCGCCAGCAGCTGTGAGAGCCGGGCCGGCGCACTAAGTGCAGCCGAGAGGAACTAGCCTACGTCTGAGGTCAGGGGCAGCAGCCTAGAGTGCCAGGCTGTGATGGTGCATGAACGGCAGAGAGGAGCTACCCTGTGTCTCACGTCAGGGCGGCGACTGAGAGGAGCTTCCCCGCATCTGAGGTCAGTGGCAGCCGGGAGGCTGTACCCCGCGTCTGAGCTCAGGGGCGACCATGAGGAGACACCCCGCTTCCGAGGTTAGGGGCGGCCGGGAGGAAACACCCTGTGTCTGAGGTCAGGGGCGGCCGGGGTGAGACACCCTCCTTCCGAGGTCAGGGTGGCAGCTGGGGCAACCAGGAGGAGCTACCCCGCTTCTGAGGACAGGGACAGCCAGGAGGAGACACCCCGCATCCGAGGAAAGGGGTGGCGTGGGGGGAGAGACACCCCACATCCAAGGTCAGGGGCGGCAGCTGGGAGGAGGCACCTCGCGCCTGAGGCCAGCAGGGTCGGTAACCCTGAGGAGCCACCATGAGCCTGAGCCCGAGGCCAGGGCCGGCGGCTAGGAGGAGCGACCCAAGGAGTGGTGGATGCGCGGGAGCAGGAGGACCCTAGAGGAGCTATCCCACATTGAAGGTCTGGAATGGCGACGGTAAGGAGATACCCCCTCATCCAAGGTAAGAAACAGATACTGTGCTTTGCTGGAACAGCTGTGAAAAGATACCCCAAACCCAGGGTAAGAGAAACCCAAGTAAGATGGTAGGTGTTGCAAGAGGGCATCAGAGGGCAGACACACAGAAACCATACTCACAGAAAACTAGTCAATCTAATCACACTAGGACCACAGCCTTGTCTAACTCAGTGAAACCAAGCCATGCCTGTGGGGGAACCCAAGAAGGGCGGGTCATGGTGGAGAAGTCTGACAGAACATGGTCCACTGGAGAAGGGAATGGCAAGCCACTTCAGTATTCTTGCCTTTAGAACCCCGTGAACAGTATGAAAAGGCAAAATGAAAAGATACCATAAGAGGAACTCCCCAGGTCATTAGTTGCCCAATATGCTACTGGAGATCAGTGGAGAACTAACTCCAGAAAGAATGAAGGGAGGAAGCCAAAGCAAAAGCAACACCCAGTTGTGGATGTGACTGGTGATAGAAGCAAGATCCAATGTTGTAAAGAGCAACATTGCATAGGAACCTGGAATGTCAGGTCCATGAATCAAGGCAAATTGGAAGTGGTCAAACAAGAGATGGCAAGGGTGAACGTCAACATTCTAGGAATCAGCGAACTAAAATGGACTGGAATGGGTGAATTTAACTCAGATGACCATTATATCTACCACTGCGGGCAGGAATCCTTTAGAAGAAATGAAGTAGTCATCATGGTCAACAAAAGAATCCGGAAATGCAGTACTTGGATGCAATCTCAAAAACGACAGAATAATCTCTGTTCTTTTCCAAGGCAAACCATTCAATATCACAGTTATCCAAGTATGCCTCAACCAGTAATGCTGAAGAAGCCGAAATTGAACGGTTTTATGAAGACCTACAAGACCTTTTAGAACTAACACCCCCAAAAGATGTCCTTTTCATTATAGGGGACTGGAATGCTAAAGTAGGAAATCAAGAAACACCTGGTGTAACAAGCAAATTTGGCCTTGGAATGCGGAATGAAGCAGGGCAAAGACTAATAGAGTTTTGCCAAGAACATGCACTGGTCATAGCAAACACCCTCTTCCAACAACACAAGGGAAGACTCTACACATGGACATCACCAGATGGTCAACACTGAATCAGATTGATTATATTCTATGCAGCCAAAGATGGAGAACGGCTATACAGTCAAGAAAAACAAGACCAGGAGCTGACTGTGGCTCAGATCATGAACTCCTTATTACCAAATTCAGACTTAAATTGAAGAAAGTAGGGAAAGCCGATAGACCATTCAGGTATGACCTGAATCAAATCCCTTATGGTTATACAGTGGAAGTGAGAAATAGATTTAAGGGACTAGATCTGATAGATAGAGTGCCTGATGAACTATGGACGGAGGTTCGTGACATTGTACAGGAGACAGGGGTCAAGACCATCCCCATGGAAAAGAAATGCAAAAAAGCCAAATGGCTGTCTGGGGAGGCCTTACAAATAGCTGTGAAAAGAAGAGAGGCAAAAGGAAAGGAGAAAAGGAAAGATATAAGCATCTGAATGCAGAGTTCCAAAGAATAGTAAGAAGAGATAAGAAGCCTTCTTCAGCAATCAATGCAAAGAAATAGAGGAAAAGAACAGAATGGGAAAGACTAGAGATCTCTTCAAGAGAATTAGAGATACCAAGGGAACATTTCATGCAAAGATGGGCTCTATAAAGGACAGAAATGGTATGGACCTAACAGAAGCAGAAGATATTAAGAAGAGGTGGCAAGAATATACAGGAGAACTGTACAAAAGGATCTTCATGACCTAGATGATCATGATGGTGTGCTCACTCACCTAGAGACAGACATCCTGAAATGTGAAGTCAAGTGGATCTCAGTAAGCATCACTATGAACAAAGCTAGTGGAGGTGATGGAATTCCAGTGGAGCTATTTCAGATCCTGAAAGATGATGCTGTGAAAGTGCTGCACTCAATAAAAAATAATAAAAAAATAACAAAAATTGCACTGTTATGCCCAGTATTGCATGTATTTGATTTTCTTTGTGCTTATTTTTCTAGGGGTAAGGGGCTTGACATTTGCCTCCTCATTTGTCCATCTAATAAATAGCCTATGTTCAAGTCCAGCATAGCTTCCTCTCCTCTCCTGAACTTTCTTCCCAAAACTCCTCTCCCTTACCCCATAATAGTCAGTTACATGCCCCTTCCGCTATGTGTTTCCGCCACTCTATAACTGCTATTTGAACACTTACACTACCCCAAGGACAGTTCATTGTTCATGTCTTCCTGAGCATAGTCTCACGCACAGACACAGAGTGAAGAGTTTTCTGAATGCTAAGCTTTACTCTGGCTGTCCATATATTCTGCCCATTGGCACATATTCTGTTTTCTGAGTTAATTATGGATAAATCTCTCTTCCTCAAATATCTCAAATGTTATGGCTATTTTTCTCTCAATCTAATCCTCATTATCAATTCCTGACAAAATATTCCTTGTTCTTTTTGTGGCTGTACCACAGCTTAGCTTATTCTTCTGAAATGTCATCAACCAAAATTCTAAACAATTTTTTCCATGAAAATTGTCAGAAGAATGAAAAGGTTTTACCTCCATTCTTCTGGACTCTATGTGTTCATTAGCATCATCTGAGGTTATGCTTATATATTTGTTCATAACACATTATTGTTTATTTTTCATTAACATTTGATGCTAGAATATAAAAAGCAATAGTACACTTTTGAAGCTCCAAATTATTATGAACAGCAAAGGTACTGGGGGCATTCACCAAAGTGTATGTATAAAATGTGTAGTTTTGCATATACATGTACCCATGTACACTCACAGAAGCACACACATTCAAATCCATACTGAATAGCATAGAAATGGGTATTCTGGATATATTCTATCTGGGTTCAGCTCCTAGTATAGCCATCTAAACTAGGTTCAAAATTAAAATTTTCTTAAATATCTGTTTCTTGATTTTCCCATTAGTAAAAAGATGTGATAGTAATACCTCCCTATTTGGGTTGCAATGAAGAATAAGTGGATTAATTCCCTTAAAAGCACTTAGAAAAATGGCAAAGTACTTAATAAACATTAGCTACAGCAGTACCTATATATAATACAGTCACACTGTCATAATAAATTTACCTCTAATCTTTCTGTATACAGGTCAAGAAGCAACAGTTAGAACCAGGCATGAAACAGTGGACTAGTTCAAAATTGGGAAAGGAGTATGTCAAGGCTGTATATTTTCACCCTGCTTAATTAACTTATATGCAGAGTAAATTATGTGAAATCCTGGTGTGGATGAAGCACAAGCTGGGAATCAAGTTTGCCAGGAGAAATATCAATAACCCAGACATGCAGATGACACCACCCTTATGGCAGAAGTTGAAGAGGAACTAAATAGCCTACTGATGAGGGTGAAAGAGGAGAATGAAAAAGTTGGCTTTAAAGACAATATTCAAAAAAAAAAAAAAAAGATCATGGCATCTGGTCCCATAACTTCATGGCAAATAGTTGGGGAAACAGTGACAGACTTTATTTTCTTAGGCTCCAAAATCACTGTAGATGGTGACTGCAGCCATGAAAATAACAGACCCTTGCTTCTTGGAAAAAAGCTATGACAAACCTAGACTGCATATTCAAAAGCAGAGACATTATTTTGCCGACAAAGATCCATCTAGTCAAAGCTATGGTTTTTCCAGTAGTCATGTATGGATGTGAGAGTCGGAGCATAGAGAAGGCCGAACACTGAAGAACTGATGTTTTTGAAATGTGGTGTTGGAGAAAACTCTTGAGAGTCCCTTGGACTGCAAGGAGATTCAACCAGTCAATCCTAAAGAAATAAATCCTGAGTATTCTTTGGAAGGACAGATGCTGAAGCTCCAATACTTTGGCCACCTGATGCAAAGAGTTGACTCATTAGAAGAGATTCTGATGCTGGGAAAGACTGAAGGCAGGAGGAGAAGGGGACAATAGAGGACGAGATGGTTGGATGGCATCACTGATTCAATGGACATGAGTTTGAACAAGCTCAGGGAGATGGTGAAGGACAGGGAAGCCTGGCATTGTTGCAGTCCATGGGGTCACAAATGTTGGACATGACTGATGGACTGAACAATAACAACAACACTCTCTCTTATAGAATTTGATGTCACTATCCATAATTAAAAGTGAAAGTGAAGTCACTCAGCCATGTCCGACTCTTTGAGACCCCATGGACTATAGCCCACCAGGCTTCTCCATCCATGGGATTCTCCAGGAAAGAATAATGGAGTGGGTTGCCATTTCCTTCTCCAGGGAATCTTCCAGACCCAGGGATCGAACCAAGGTCTGCCGCATTGCAGGCATACGCTTTAACCTCTGAGCCACCAGGGAAGCCACCCAGATCCATAATTAGCCCTCCCCTGTTTATTACCTGTTTATTATCTTCATCTCCAGTTCATGTTTTTCTATTCATTTTCCATGAATAAAAGAGAAAAGCAAAAATACATACATACATAAAATGTCACCTAAATGTTCACAAAATTCAGGGTCAGTTAAGAAAATAAGATATCAGAAGTAGTTAAGGTCTGTGTTTTTAAATATTTAAACTGACAAATAATGATACTCTGTCTAGAAGTAAATGCTAAATCATATAGAAATAAATACATAGGTCTCACTGGAGGTAAGGATACAAGCAACTGCAGTCAAATTCTCTTTTCTGTCCCTGTCACTTAGAATAATGCCAAACCAGGTAATATCAGATTTTTTTTCATTACACTTCTACTATTTTCAGGATTTATTCAATGCTGACCTTTGTCTGGAGACCCTGAGATCCATATGGTAGAAGTCAGATTTATGTACATACAAAGAAAGTTTAATTTCAATCCTTGTCTACAGAAAGAGAGTGAGATAGTCAAGGACTTCCCTGGTGGGGCTCAGTGGTAAAGAATCCACCTGCCAATAAAAGAGACATGGGTTTGATTCGGGGTTCAGAAAGATCCCCTGGAGGAAGAAATGGCAACTCACTTTAGCATTCTTACATTGGAAATCCCATAGACAGAGGAGCCTGGCAGGTTACAGTCCATGGGGTCACAAAGAGTCGCACACAACTCAGCAACTAAACAACAATCCATCTACTGCCTTGGAACTCAATATGATGACTGACTCACACAAGCTCACACAGTAAGGACAAGTGTCTTCTTTGGGTAGCAAAATTTTAAGTTTGTATGCCTTCTCTTTACAGTGCAAAGCCTGGCTCGGTACCAATAGTCTTCTGTTTACTTTCCCTAAGACAGTGCTGAGTTTTCCAATTGCACTCATCTCACATGCTAGTAAAGTAATGCTCAAAATTCTCCAAGTCAGGCTTCAGCAATATGTGAACCATGAACTTCCCGATGCTCAAGCTGGATTTAGAAAAGGCAGAGGAACCAGAGATCAAATTGCCAACATCTGCTGGATCATGGAAAAAGCAAGAGAGTTCCAGAAAAACATCCATATCTGCTTTATTGACTATGCCAAAGCCTTTGACTGTGTGGATCACAATAAACTGTGGAAAATTCTTCAAGAGATGGGAATACCAGACCACCTAACCTGCCTCTTGAGAAATCTGTATGCAGGTCAGGAAGCAACAGTTAGAACTGGACATGGAACAGCAGACTGGTTCCAAATAGGAAAAAGTCCGTCAAGGCTGTATATTGTCACCCTGCTTATTTAACTTCTATGCAGAGTACATCATGAGAAACGCTGGGCTGGCAGAAGCACAAGCTGGAATCAAGATTGCAGGGAGAAATATCAATAACCTCAGATATGCAGATGACACCACCCTTACAGCAGAAAGCGAAGAGGAACTAAAAAGCCTCTTGAGGAAAGTGAAAGTGGAGAGTGAAAAAGTTGGCTGAAATCTCAACATTCAGAAAACGAAGATCATGGCATCTGGTCCCATCACTTCATGGGAAATAGATGGGGAAACAGTGGAAACAGTGACACTTTATTTTTCTGGGCTCCAAAATCACTGCAGATGGTGACTGCAGCCATGAAATTAAAAGAGTCTTACTCCTTGGAAGGAAAGTTATGACCAACCTAGATTGCATGTTGAAAAGCAGAGGCATTACTTTGCCAACAAAGGTCCGTCTAGTCAAGGCTTTGGTTTTTCCTGTGGTCATGTATGGATGTGAGAGTTGGACTGTGAAGAAAGCTGAGTGCCAAAGAATTGATGCTTTTGAAGTGTGGTGTTGGAGAAGACTCTTGAGAGTCCCTTGGACTGCAAGGAGATCCAACCCATCCATTCTGAAGGAGATCAACCCTAGGATTTCTTTGGAGGGAATGATGCTAAAGCTGAAACTCCAGTACTTTGGTCAAATCATGGAAAGAGTTGACTCACTGGAAAAGACTCTGATGCTGGGACAGGTTGGGGACAGGAGGAGAAGGGGACGACCGAGGATGAGATGGCTGGATGGCATCACTGACTCAATGGATGCGAGTCTGAGTGAACTCCGAGAGTTGGTGATGGACAGCGAGGACTGGCAGGCTGCGATTCATGGGGTCACAAAGAGTCAGATACGACTGAGCGGCTGAACTGAACTGAACTGAACTGAACTGCAGACAGTGCTGAATGCTCAACTTCGTGTATTTTCTCCCAGTCCCAGAGTTGGATCAGCTTTCTGCACAGACTGCTGCCATCTGCAAAGGCTTGCCTCCCGTGCATACAAGAAGTTCGTCACTGGCTATAGAAGTGTGTGGGTGAGGCATGCAGAGCCTCTGGAATACCCATGGACCCTTTGAGGGATCTTCAGATAAGGCATCCTCAGTGACTCAAGGCCAGGCTTCCTAAGGGGGTCCAGAACTTAGTTAGTAGGATCCTTGTCTCTTTGATGCACTCCAGGAGCCCTGGCTGCTATTCTCCCAGCCTTTTCCTACCCACTAGTCATGCTACAGCCCTCAGCATTCTAAAAGAAGTGGGTCTCTTTGGCAGCATCCTACACTTCCCAGGAAGCTGGGCACTCACTCCCTTGTCTCACTTTTCCGCATGGGAGAAATCACAGGCCAAGAATATCTCTCTTGGCATGAACTGGGCCACCATGGGGAGAGGTGACACAAGTAAAGTCAAACTGTTCTTTGACCTTTGTCAATGCCTCCATCCCCAGAATCTCTGGATTCCTGGAGTTCCATAAAGAAAGTCTCAAAAATACTGTTATTGGGGGAAAGATGGTAGAAAATGTCTATTTCACCAATTTGATGATTTCACATTCTGTTTACACATTAGTTTTCTGATATGTTTTAGTTCTTTGTGCATATTTTCCTTTACCCTCAAACTGTATGCGAGACAGCAAAGGGACACAGATGTATAGAACAGTCTTTTGGATTCTGTGGGAGAGGGAGAAGGTGGGATGATTTGGGAGAATGGCATTGAATAATGTATAATATCATATAAGAAATGAATTGCCAGTCCAGGTTCCATGCAGGATATAAGATGCTTGGGGCTGGTGCACTGAAATGACCCAGAGGGATGGTATGGGGAGGGAGGTGGGAAGGGAGTTCAGGATTGGGAACACATGTACACCCATGGCGGATTCATGTTGATGTATGGCATAACCAATACAATATTGTAAAGTAATTAGCATCCAATTAAAATAAATAAATTTAAATTTAAAAATTTTGATGATCACTTTAAAACATATTTTATACAAACTGTGAGAAGATATTAGAAAGTTTAAATGTTTTTATTTATTATTTCCTAGCTCTCATACTCTTCTAAGTTTTAAAATAATTTATAATTTTGGCTATTTTGTATCTACCAGTTAATCTGTTCAAGAAAGAATATTAACTTAATTTCATCTGCATATAATAACACCCTTATTTTTAATCTATCATAGTTTATATGATATATATAAACTATAATACTATGATATTTATATAAACTATATTTATATAAACTATAAACTATGATATATATATAAACTATATATATATACATAGTTTATATGTATATATATGTATATATATATATATATATATATATACATAGCAATTTTACATATTTGTATGTAATGTCTTCTATTAGCCTGTTTTTTGTAAGACATAATAAACTGGGGTGAATTTCAGGATCCTCTCAGAGTCATAAGTAGGTAAAGTTTCCTTTATCTTCCTCTGTCTAACTTCAGACATTTTATAATTCAGTTCAGTTCAGTTCAGTCTCTCTGTCATGTCTGACTCTTTTTGACCCCATGATCCACAGCACACCAGGCCTCCCTGTCCATCACCAACTCCCAGAGTCCATCCAAATCCATGTCATTGAGTCAGTGATGCCATCCAACCATCTCATCCTCTGTCATCCCCTTCTCCTCCTGCCCTCAATCTTTCCCAGCATCAGGGTCTTTTCCAGTGAATCAACTCTTTGCATGAGGCGGCCAAAGGATTGGAGTTTCAACTTTAGCATCAGTCCTTCCAATGAACACCCAGGACTGATCTCTTTTATGATGGACTGTTTGGATCTCCTTGCAGTCCAAAGGACTCTCAAGAGTCTTCTCCAACACCACAGTTCAAAAGTATCAGTTCTTTGATGCTCAGCATTCTTTATAGTCCAACACTCACATTTCATAATTACTCTCCATAAAATCCATGTTCGTTGTAAAATGTTGTTTATATGTCCCTAAAAACTTGTTCTGCTATCCTCTTTACACAAGATGTTCACAGCATTACTCAATAAAATGTTTTGTGGACAAATAATTTGGGATATTCTGGAAGAAATCTAATGAAAACAGGCATTGCCTTTACCATACCGGTGTACATTGTGGATGTCTAAGGAGTGTATATGCTGAGTTTCTCAAACTTATTTGACCAGAGAAACTTTTGAAAAGTGTTGGAAATGCTGGCCAAAGTAAATGTGTTACTGCCAAGTCTTCTATTGGAGTCTCCTGTCCTATCGGCATGCCTCAATTTGTGATACACGTACATGTATTCCACTTCTGAGGTCTTGACGATTATATAGTGATTATTTAAACATGACAGTAATGGTGATAATTGCATGGAAATCATGCCTGTATACATACACTGGGCTTCCCTGGTGACTCAGACGGTAAAGCGTCTACATACAACGTGGGAGACATGAGTTTGACCCCTGGGTTGGGAAGATGTGCTGAGAGTGAGAACTTCATTTTCACTTTTCTAAGATTTTATTTTAGCATGTACATTGGAGTCTATAAGTCTTCAAGACTGAAGATCTGTGTGATCAGAAGTAGTTCTTTCCATATAGTTTTCCCATGAGACCTTTGTTCTTGCTCACTATTGGGCTTGGTATTAATTGTCCTATTAGGAATATAGAGTCTCTAAGCTTCCATTCCAGACTTGATATCAATTTCTGTTATAGTAACAAACTTTAGTTTATTCTGGCTCCAGAAATAAACACTACCACCTCAGCTTGGTCTTGGATTTAGAGATACGTATTTAGAACCATGTGGTTTGGAAAGCTCATGGATAAGCATCACTTTCCTGGCTTATTTAACTAGTTAGAAGAGTGAAGGACAAAATTTTCAGAGGTGAGGAAATAATGAGAACCACATATTTTCTCTTGCTTATTTACATATTCTACAAGTTATCTATATAAAGACAGAATAATAATTACTTTCTACAATCGCTCATGTCAGTCTTCCTCAAGCCACCCTGGCCAATAATAATTCTCCCAGCTTTCATGTCCATTGTCTATAATGTGTTTTCATTTCTGAACATCATTTTAAACTTTCTATTTTAGAAGGGAGCTCAATTTGAAGTAAGCTGTTTGTACAGATCCTTTAACTTTGAAGAATGTACATTCAGGATGGGTAAATGCAAAACAGAAAACAAAGAAAGTGGGCTTTCTCTACATTTGGGAGAATTTCCTTCTCACCCTTAGCTTTCATAAATTATTTCCACTTATACAGTTCGTTAAGGTATTGAAGATGTGAACTCTTCTGATAAAGTCATACATTTGGATTCACACATGTATGTATGCTTATGTTGTGTCTGCATGTATGTGTTTTTCCTCCCTTAGTCTTGGAATCATTTTATTTTTTTCAAGAGTGGCAGAGAATTGAAGAGACTCCATTCGTATTTAAATATATGCAGTTTAAACTGTGGGATGCAGTAAACTGTGATGCTTATGTGTTCTATTTTCCTAGGGACAAGTTGCATGAATGGCATTAGGTTAACGAGTGAGTTAAATATATATGGGCATCATCAGAAGAAATACTTGGAGATTTTATCTATCTACCTATCTATCTTAAGAAAACCCCCTAACATTTCTGGGAAGTATATTTCAGAGCTTTACATTTAAAAAAATGAGCCTTCTGATATTGCTGCTGATGACATTAAAATTCACTGACTAAATAATGGGGGAGCTGGTGCAGCAGTTGAATAACATAGGTCCTTTGAAATAGATACTTGGCTTTTAAATTAACATTATTATATGTCGCTAAGTTGCTTTATGTTTAAATATATGTTTTAGACATGTTTTTGCTAGTTCAGGGGAAGAGTGGTTTAGTAGAATTAGCAAAGTTATTAGTTTATTCATAACATATTTATTTGGCTTTGACTATGTTAAAAAAAGACCTGTATGCTAAAGATAATACAAAAGATAATTAAGATAGATATCTTAGCCCATTAAGAGGTTACTTTCCATTTTATAACACTTGGCAAGCTTAATGAAAAAGGTCCTTATGCATATTGACACAGTATTACGAAGTAATTCAGGATTTCAGAAGACAAGTGTATTGCACAGTAAGGATACGAGTGCATCTTAGATGTTGATATAGAGATGAACATTACCAGGTAAGTAGAGTTTGTCAAGGGTGAAAGAAGTGGGTTCAAAGACATTCAAACGAGGAGACTTGGAGTTAGCAAGCAGTTTCAGTACATTATAACTTTATGGAAACAGAGAGACTGATTTGGCCAGAACAAGTTCTAAATGATGGGACATAATTCTGAAAGCACAAAGGGAAACTGAAATTG
Organism: Nanger dama; assembly: GCA_917880005.1. Classification (NCBI taxonomy): domain Eukaryota; kingdom Metazoa; phylum Chordata; class Mammalia; order Artiodactyla; family Bovidae; genus Nanger; species Nanger dama. Next base: position 2,773,940 of record CAKJTW010000032.1, read on the forward strand.
CACAGAGTCTTAAAGTCAATTTTTACATGCTAAGAAACAGAAGTTGTATCTTGATAAATATCCCATTGTTGTATGATTCTGACAATCATATACAGGATGGCAGAAAGTGAAGAGGAGCTAAAAAGCCTCTTGATGAAAGTGAAAGAGGAGAGTGAAAAAGTTGGCTTAAAGCTTAACATTCAGAAAACGAAGATCATGGCATCCGGTCCCATCACTTCATGGGAAATAGATGCGAAAATGGTGGAAACAGTGTCAGACTTTATTTTGGGGGCTCCAAAATCACTGCAGATGGTGACTGCAGCCATGAAATTAAAAGATGCTTATTCATTGGAAGAAAAGTTATGACCAACATAGATAGTATATTCAAAAACAGAGACATTACTTTACCGACTAAGGTCCGTCTAGTCAAGGCTATGGTTTTTCCTGTGTTTTCATGTATGGATGTGAGAGTTGGACTGTGAAAAGGCTGAGCACCAAAGAATTGATGCTTTTGAACTGTGGTGTTGGAGAAAACTCTTGAGAGTCCCTTGGACTGCAAGGAGATGCAACCAGTCCATTCTGAAGGAGATCAACCCTGGGATTTCTTTGGAAGGAATGATGCTAAAGCTGAAACGCCAGTACTTTGGCCACCTCATGCGAAGAGTTGACTCATTGGAAAAGACTCTGACGCTGGGGGGATTGGGGGCAGGAGGAGAAGGGGACGACAGAGGATGAAATGGCTGGATGGCATCATGGACTCAATGGACGTGAGTCTGAGTGAACTCCGGGAGATGGTGATGGACAGGGAGTCCTGGCGTGCTGTGATTCATGGGGTCACAAAGAGTCAGACATGACTGAGTGACTGAACTGAACTGAACTGAGAGTGTGTTGCCATCTAGGATGATATGAATTAAAAAGTCTTCTTAGAAAATTAAATGAAATAAGAATATATTTGTTAAAATGCATGAATGTAATCATCACATTCAAACTTGTATTTGGGTAGTTATCTTATCCAAATGATGAATACAATTGATAGAATATTGCAAAGTGAAAATTTTTTTGTCAGGGAAAGTACTGAAAGTTTCCAAATATAGCAGAACTAAAGGGCCTCTTGATGAAAGTTAAAGAGGAGAGTGAAAAATCTGGCTTAAAACTCAACATTCAGAAAACTAAGATCATGGCATCTGGTCACATCACTTCATGGCAAATAGATGGGGAAACAATGGAGACAGTGACAGACTTTTTTTTCAGGGTGAGGGGGCCTCCAAAATCACTGCAACTGGTGACTGTAGCCATTAAATTAAAAGATGCTTGCTCCTTGGAAGAAAAGTTATGACCAACCTAGAAAGCATATTACAAAGCAGAGACATTACTTTACCAACAAAGGCCCATCTAATCAAGGGTATGGTTTTTCCAGCAGTCATGTACAGATGTGAGAGTTGGACTATAAAGAAAGCTGAGTGCCAAAGAATTGATGCCTTTGAACTGTGGTGCTGGATAAGACTCTTGGGAGTCCTTTGGACTGCAAGGAGATCCAACCTGTCCATCCTAGTAAATCAACCCTGAATATTCAGTGGAAGGACTGATGCTGAAGCTGAAACTCCAATATTTTGGCCACCTGATGTGAAGAATCGACTCATTTGAAAAGACCCTGACGCAGGGAAAGACTGAAGGTAGAAGGAGAAGGGGACAACAAAGGATGAGATGGTTGGATGGCATCACTGACACAATGGACATGAGTTTGAGTAAGCTCTGGGAGTTGGTGATGGATGGGGAGGCTTGGCATGCTGCAGTCCATGGGATCGCAAAGAGTCAGACATGACTGAGTGACTGAACAGAACTGAGGTATGTCCAAGGTGAATGACTTAAGAAGGAGATGTCTGACAAATAATCAAAAGTAGAATTGAATCATGCTTGACATTCTTATCCATTCAGCTTTTTAAAAATCATCAACAGAGATATGCATATCTCAATGGCACCCCCACTCCAGTACACTGGCCTGGAAAATCCCATGGACAGAGGAGCCTGGTAGGCCACAGTCCATGGGGTCGCAAAAAGTCGACACGACTGAGCGACTTCACTTTCACTTTTCACTTTCATGTATTGGAGAAGGAAATGGCAACCCACTCCAGTGTTCTTGTCTGGAGAATCCCAGGGACGGGGGAGCCTTGGGCTGCCGTCTATGGGGTCACACAGAGTTGGACACAACTGAAGTGACTTAGCAGCAGCAGCAGCATTTTCTCTACAAAAATTTTTCAGCTTTCATGCTTCTCTGTAGATGACATGCAATTTTTCAAGAAATAAACCTGTGATCCATTATTGACACTTCCTTCTCACTTTCCACATCCAGAGTTTGTCTAGACTTAGTCTGTAGAGTCTGTCTAAAACTATAAATCTTCCCTGCTACCACCAAGCCATCTGTTTCCTGAAGTATTGAACAGCCTCCTAACGAGTTCCCTTGTTCATTCACTACTTGTCCGTCCATTCTGAAATCTGAGGCCAAGCAACACAAGCAACATGAGCACAAAAGAATGGATGCTTTTGAATTACAGTGCTGCAGAAGACTCTTGAGAGTCTCTTGGACAGCAAGGAGATCAAGCCCATCAGTCCTAAAAGAAATCAACTTCAAATATTCACTGAAAGGACTGATGCTGAAACTCCAATACTTCGGCCACCTGATGCAAAGAGCCAACTCATTGGAAAAGACTGATGCTGGGAAAGATTGAAGGTGAGAGGAGAAGGGAGTGACAGAGAATGAGATAGTTGAATGACATCACCAACTCAATGGACACGAGTTTGAGCAAACTCCAGGAGATAGTGATGAACAGAAAAGCCTGGCATCCTGCAGTTCATGAGGTCGTAAAGAATAAGACATGACTTAGCAGATGAACAAAAACAACATGTCGGTTATTGACTCCCTCCTTACATTCTTTACCCCTTGACCTGTTTATAAATCCCTCAAAGGCTAACCTTTAAGGTGCTTTGGATAAATACAAATCTCAAACATTTCTCTTAATTATTTTGTTCCTTACTATGGCAACCCACTCCAGTGTTCTTGCCTGGAGAATCCCAGGGACGAGGGAGCTTGGTGGGCTGCCGTCTATGGGATCGCACAGAGTTGGACACGACTGAAGCTTCTTAGCAGCAGCAGCAGCATTGCAGTCTAACCATAAGACACTTTGCCCATAATTTTCCTTATTCAGCGATATTTCTCAGATATTTCTCAGCTCCTCAATGCTTTTTCGGTTTAAAGCCTTACCAGTCCTCTTCCTCTGCTGAAAATAGTCCTTCCTTATCTTATCCACTAGTTAGCTCTTCTTCGCTCTCTACCTCACTTGCCGAAAAAGGCTGTCATTTTTACAATGTACTGCATCTTTATCTCCTTTGCAAAAATGGTGGTTTTTGTCTCTCATCAAATTCTTCAGCAGCGAGTCAGCTGCTGAAATGAAAGTGTGATGAAGTTAGTGACATATCACCAAGAAATCAAGCAGACTTGATATTCTGCTACTATATAATACAAAGTTATATAAAGAAAAATTCATAATATTCCAAAAAGTGTTTTGAAATAAATGAAATTTTTGAGAAGTTATGGGTCCTTTAATCAATATAAAAATTAAATATCTGATTAAAAACAAAATGTTTTTAATGAGGAGCTAAACATTTACTTGCAACTTACAACAATGCTTCTCTCTGAAGACTCTGTAACACCATTTAGACTACCCATTTTTTTCATTATGAAAAAATATTGAGAGAAAACTATTTACATAGATGGTATCTAATAACTAATTAAAGGTCTATGATGATTAGGTTTTTCACATTACCCTTAGCTTGACTTTGAGAATTGCATGTGTTACTGTAGAGTATGGAAATAATTATATAATTTTTTTCAAAAAATATTCTTATTGTTATTTTTATTATTGACAACTGATAGAATGTCTACAAAGATGTTTTTTGATTGGATAAAATCTCCTTATTTTCTTTAACTTACAAGCTTACAGGATGTGATTGGGGAGTAAGAGGGTGGATTTATAAGAAAAAAATGAAACACTTTGGAGAACAGAGCAATAATTAATAATTAATCATTTCTTATACAGTCCACTTTATGTCATCATATGTTTAATAGTTTTCTGTAAGCTCTTGCACACTTTTTAATTTCCTCCTTGAGCCAAACGGTTCTCTCTCTTCCCCCAAATGGCACACCCTCTTATCTCACCTTCAAGATCAGTTTCTCCCAACTGTATTTATGATCTTAACTGTTTCTCACTATCTGACTACTATATTTTCACATGCACCTCTCTCCTTTTCAAGAGCAGGGTAATGATGGCGATTAATGAGAGTTTGGCAGGGGATTTCATACTGGTGGGCTTCTCCGACCACCCGCAGCTTGAGAAGATCCTCTTTGTGGTTGTGTTAATTTCCTATCTCCTGACACTGGTTGGCAGCACAGCAATCATCTTGATCTCTTATCTGGATCCCACGCTCCACACACCCATGTATTATTTTCTTACCCATCTCTCCTTTGTTGACCTCTGCCTTACCACCAGCATCGCTCCCCAACTGCTATGGAACCTCCGTGGTCCATACAAGACCATCAGTCCTACAGGCTGTGCCATTCAACTCTACGTATCCCTGGCGCTGGGATCCACTGAATGTGTTCTCCTAGCTGTCATGGCATTTGACCGCTATGCTGCTGTTTGTCGACCACTCCATTATGCCACAGTGATGCACTCACGACTTTGCCAGTCTCTGGTAGGAATGGCGTGGCTGAGTGGAGTGGGCAACACCCTAATTCAGGGCACCATCACCCTTCGGCTGCCCCGCTGTGGGAACCGCAGGATTTACGACTTCGTCTGTGAAGTGCCTGCCATGGTCAAGTTGGCCTGTGTGAACATTCACGCCAATGAGGTCCAGCTCTTCGTGGCTTCCTTGGTGCTTCTCCTCCTCCCTCTGACGCTTATCTTGATCTCGTATGGATGCATTGCTCAGGCAGTAATGAGGATCAGGTCAGCTCAAGCCTGGCGGAAAGCCCTTGGCACTTGTGGGTCCCACCTCTTGGTAGTAACTCTCTTCTATGGAACCATCACAGCTGTCTATATCCAGCCCAACAGCTCTTATGCCCACAGTCAAGGAAAGTTCATAACCCTTTTGTATACTGTTGTAACTCCCACCCTTAACCCTCTCATTTACACTCTGAGAAACAAAGATGTAAAAGGGGCTTTAAAGAGGCTGGTACAGAAAGACAGACCACAGCAGAGTGAGAAACTCTGATGAGGTAAAAGTATAGACATGGCCTGACTAAGGTTGAGGTGCTGAAGGAAAGTGTACCAGAAGGCATTATCTGGAGACAGCTTCACATATATGCTGCAAAACCAAACCTGCAAGACTTTCTAGAGAATCCGTAAGCCTGAAATTGCTTTCTTTCATTTCCTTCCTTATAGTACTAGAGAATAAACTGTCTAAACAGACATCTTTGTTATCTGTCAGTCAATAAATTACAAGCATGACTTACTATTTCCAGAATCTCTGTGGCTAATTTTCTTCCCTCTCTGCCCTTTTTTTAGGTAAGTCTTGGCTTTGCCTTGTTAAATGAAATCAATCTATTGGTTGTTTCTTTTGTATAAATCGTGGAGAAGGAAATGGCAGCCCACTCCAGTATTCTTGCATGGAGAATCCCATGGATGGAGGAGCTTAGTGGGCTACAGTCCATATGGTTGCAAAGAGTCAGACACGACTGAGTGCCTTCACTTTCACTTTGTATAAATAGTGTGATACTCACGAGCTAGGTGTTTTTAAACCTAGTAGTTTTACTGCTACTAAAGAGTAGTAGTAACTACTCTTTAGCAGCTTATTTCTGGTGGTCTGCTGCAGTATTGCCCATCTGGATCCCACCCTTGGACCAGTAGAAACCTGTAGCTTGGAAATCCACCTTATCTGCACTGACTCTGCAACTCACTGTCCCTTGGCCATCCTGTTTAAGTCTGCTGTTTAATTTTTTGTTTGTTTCTCACTCTTACAGTCTAACTTAAGTCATTGTCAAGTTAGCTTTTTCTTGATGTTTTCATTGTGCATAGAAATTGTGTCCACACTGGTGCCAGGACTGTGGATTTTGAGTTTTCGTTTTGCATTTAGATGATTAAATGATTTCTATCAAGTGACAGATTATAGGATCCAGTCCTTGCCATGTGAAAGTGACAGGGCATTTAAATCCAATTCATTTCATTTCATTATTTATGAGTGAGTGTGTGTGTGTTTGAGGGTACCAATATTTCTAGCAGTTGTATTTCCTGATATGGTAGATATAGGGTTGAGAGGTTTTTAGTGCTTTGTCTTTCTGACATTTGGAGGAATCCTCTCTGTGTGTTTTGTGTTTGCCCCAGTATGAGTGTTCCTATATCTTAACAGTTAGAACCTTCTTTCCTCCTCCTAGCACTCTGATTTTTAAATAAATATTCGTTGTCAGTTCAGTAATTGTCAGTGTCTGCAAAAATGGAGTTTGTATATCTTGATATGCAACCCTCTCTTACATGTACTTTTTAAAAATTTTACTTTATAATAATGTATTGGTTTTGTCATCAGTTCAGTTCAGTCACTCAGTCGAGTCCGACATTTCTTGACCCCGTGATTGGAGTATGTCAGGCCTCCCTGTCCATCACCATCTCCCAGAGTTCACTCAGATTCACCTTCATCGAGTCAGTGATGCCATCCAGCCATCTCATCCTCTGTCGTCCCCTTCTCTGCCCGCCCCCAACCCGTCCCAGCATCAGAGTCTTTTCCAATGAGTCAACTCTTCGCATGAGGTGGCCAAAGTACTGGAGTTTCAGCATTAGCATCATTCTTTCCAAAGAAATCCCAGGGTTGATCTCCTTCAGAGTGGACTGGTTGGATCTCCTTGCAGTCCAAGGGACTCTCAAGAGCCTTCTCCAACACCACAGTTCAAAAACATGAATTTTTGGGTGCTCAGCCTTCTTCACAGTCCAAGTCTCACATCCATAATATGACCACAGGAAAAACCATAGCCTTGACTAGACAAGCCTTAGTCGGCAAAGTAATGTCTCTGCTTTTGAATATACTATCTAGGTTGGTCATAACTTTTCTTCCAAGGAGTAAGCGTCTTTTAATTTCATGGCTGCAGTCACCATCTGCAGTTTTTTGGAGCCCAAAAATAAAGTCTGACACTGTTTCCACTGTTTCTCCATCTATTTCCCATGAAGTGATGGGACCGGATGCCATGATCTTTGTTTTCTGAATGTTGAGCTTTAAACCAACTTTTTGCTTTCTTCTTTCACTTTCATCAAGAGGCTCTTTAGTTCTTCTTCACTTTCTGCCGTAAGGGTGGTATCATCTACATATCTGAGGTTATTGATATTTCTCCTGGCAATCTTGATTCCAGCTTGTGTTTCTTCTAGTCCAGCATTTCTCATGATGTACTCTGCATATAAGCTAAATAAACAGGGTGACAGTATGCAGCCTTGATGTACTCCTTTTCTTTTTCATTTTTTTTTTTTAGTTTAAGTGTCTTTTATTTATTTTTTAAATTTTATTTTTACTTTATTCTACGTTACAATACTGTATTGGTTTTGCCATACATTAACATGAATCAGCCACAGTTGTACACGATCTCCCAATGTCAAAGCCCCTCCCACCTCCCACCACATATCATCTCTCTGGATCATCCCATGCACCAGCCCCAAGCATCCTGTATCCTGTATTGAACATAGACTGGTGCTTCGTTTCTTATATGATAATATACATGTTTCAATGCCATTCTCGCAAATCATCCCACCCTCTCCCTCTCGCTCGGAGGCCAAAATCCGTTCTATACCTCTGTGTCTCTTTTGTTGTCTCACATACAGGGTCATCATTACTATCTTTCTAAATTCCATATATATGTGTCAGTATACTGTATTGGTGTTTTTCTTTCTGGCTTACTTACTCTGTATAATCGTACTCCTTTTGCTATTTGGAACCAGTCTGTTGTTCCATGTCCAGTTCTAACTGTTGCTTCCTGACCTGCATACAGATTTCTCAAAAGGCAGGTTAGGTGGCCTGGTATGCCCATCTCTTTCAGAATTTTCCACCATTTATTGTGATCCACACAGACAAAGGCTTTGGCATAGTCAATAAAGCAGAAATAGATGTTTCTCTGGAGCTCTCTTGCTTTTTCCATGATCCAGCGGATGTTGGCAATTTGATCTCTGGTTCCTCTGCCTTTCTTAAATCCAGCTTGAACATTAGGGAGTTCACAGTTCACGTATTGCTGAAGCCTGGCTTGGAGAATTTTGAGCATTACTTCTAGCATGTGAGATGAGTGCAATTGTGCAGTAGTTTGAGCATTCTTTGGCATTGCCTTTCTTTGGGATTGGAATGAAAACTGACCTTTTCCATCAACATAAATCCATCATGGGTATACATACGTTCTCAGTCCTGAACTCTCACCTCCCACCTCCCTCCTTATAGCATCTCTCTGGGTCATCTCAGTGCACCAGCCCCAAGCATCCTGTATCCTGCACTGAACCTAGACTGGCTATTCATTTCTTATATAGTATACATGTTTCAATGCCATTCTCCCAAATCATCCCACCCTCTCCCTCTCCCACAGAGTCCAAAAGACTGTTCTATACATCTGGGTCTCTTTTGCTGTCTCGCATACCAGGTATTTTTGGCTTTGTGTGTAATGTGCTCAGTCGTGTCTGATTCTTTGCAGCCCCGTGGACTATAGCCCACCAGCCTCCTCTGCCCACGGAATTCTCCAGGCAAGAATACTGAAGTAGGTGCCATTTCCCACTACAGGGTTCTTCCTGACCTAGAATTGAACCTGGGTCTCCTGAGTCTTTTGCATTTTTGGCTTTAGTAAAGTTTTATACTTAAAAGCCTTAAACTAAAAGGAAACTGAGTCCCTAACTTCTCACATTTGGATTTCTTTGATTGGTTTGCCAAAACTTTCAAATGATTAGATTATTTGAAATCAGTGTTCTTTCAAGACTCTTTAAATAGGCTGAGTAAAGCAGAGAAAAAAGTTATGCCATTGCAAATCAGACAAAATGATTCAGAAAAATGAGGGTTTCCTACCGCAGTATCAATCAAGATTTAATATTCTCAAAACCGTAAACAAGTTAGTCTTTTAATGGAAAACTAAGGGAAACCAATGCTGTTATTAAAGGACATGGATTCTGAAAAAAGAGAATGTCCTGTCAAATTCAAAAGGGAGTCATAATACTACTAAGATTTCTCACCAACAAGGCCTCTTGAGAGATGTAATGATATTTAATTATATGTCTTTATTTCTTTACTATGTGCTCTGTTTCTACTTTAAATCATTTTCTACTACATTTACTTATCTAGTATTTATAAATTGATAAAGTTTTCAATTTTTATAAATGTATTTTTAAATAAACACATCAGTATTTCTTTTATTCGTGAATATGGAGATAATTAATTAAAATATATATATATTTTAATGCCATGGTGTTATGGCTGATTTACAAAGATAATCTACATGCTATATCAACCTAAAGCAAAAGAAACTTAGACTTCTAAGATCATGTACCATTTGCTTTAAATTATGGATTGACTTTTTAGAAGTTTTTTTTTCCTCAAAGTGTAACTCCAAGTTAAAAAAATATTTTCTAAATCTAATTAATGGTTTTATTATTGGCTACATGATAAAGTAAAACTGAATCAAGTTGCATTAGTTTTGAACAATGTTAAAGTCTTTAAATGTGATATGTAATTATGTATGGAAAACATAGATATATTATCATTACTTAAGTTTATTCTTTTGAAATGTTAGGCTGCTTAATAATTTTGTCATTAAAAAATGCTCTATGTATTTCTCCTTGTAAGAATGCTGGCATAAATTTCTAGTTATACAATCTTGACATAAAGAAGAAAACACTAAACATGACTGTCATCTTCATTAATCACAAAAAGAAAATAAAAACACATGCAGCCATTTCCCAGATATGAAACTTGAACATTACACACTCTCCAAGGCCCCCTCATTCCTATTCCATTCATTAATTTTCTTACCCACATATGATGACTACCCAGATGTCTAAAAACAAAGTTTGTTTCACGTGTTTACGAATTTTGCATAGATTGAATAGTGCCGTATATAATCTCTTCATTTCACTTGTTTCTGAACTTCATTCAGAACATTGCATGTAGCAGTATATTGCTTTCATTGCTGTATAGTATTCTATACTAGGAATATAGTACACTTTATTGATCATTTAATTACTGAACATTTGATAATTGCTATTTGGTTTTATTATAGTACTGCTTGTATGAATGTTTTATTTTAAATATTTTGATGAGTGTGTCTAGTAATGGAATTTCTAAATAGTATGGAATGCACATGCTAAGCTTCAGTAGGTGCACTGCCTAACAGTTTTCAGGTGGAGGAACCATTGTAGACTCCCACCAGCCATGTATGAGAAGTCCTTCTGCTCACATTTTTAATAACACTTGGAAGTATTAGTCTGTCTTAGTTTAGGTATTCTGGGAATCTTATAGTAGTATTAAATTGAGAGTTTAACTTTCATTTCCATGATGGCTAAAGTAGTTGAGCATCTTTTTGTATGTTGATTGGTCATATTTAAGAATCAGTTTTTGTGAAGCAGCTATTCAAGATTTTAGGACATTTTTATGTTAGATTATCTGCTTTTTCTCCTTCTGGATGTGTAGATATTTTTATTTTCTGGTCAAACTTTTGCTGTAGTAAGTTTTATAAACATATTATCCTGCACTATGGTTTGACATTCCACTTTCCTAATGCTATCTTGTGTTTAAAAAGTTGCTAATGTAATCCGATTTATCAATGACTTCCTTATATTAGTGCTCTTTATACATTATTCTTTAAAAACTTTTCTTTCCAACCCCCAACAATAAACATATTCATTCATCAGTGTTATTTTCCAGATGGTTTGATGTTTGCCATCCATATTTATAGTCTTTAAAATCTATGTTTATATTCTCTAAAATTATTTTTGTGAGAGAAATGTCAATATTTATTTTTTATGAATATCCAATTGACAAAGCACTATTTAAAAATCAGTTTCCTTTTTTAAAATTTATTTTAATTGGAGGTTAATTACTTTACAATATAGTATTGGTTTTGCCATACATCAAGATGAATCCACCACAGGTATACACGTATTCCCCATCCTGAACCCCCTCCCTCCTCCCTCCCCCTACCATCCCTCTGGTTTGTCTCAAAAAAAAAAAAAAAACAAACAAACAAAAAACACTGATTCCTCTCTTCTCTTCAGGATCAAGTTTGTTATAAATCTAGTGTCTAAAATATGTGGGTCTCTTTCTGGATTCTCCATTGTGTTTAATTATTTTCCTTGTCTATTCCTGTGCCCATAAGTCATTTATTATTAATAATAAATCTTGATATCAAGATTCCCAAGTCTTCCCACTTTGTTCAAAGGGGAAAATTATAGCTCTGTCTCTCTCTCATGAACATAATAAAAACTCTAAGCAAATTATTAACATTTGAATCTAAAATATATCAAAAGAAGAATAGATTATAATCAAAGGGATTTTATTCCAAGAATTCAAAGTTGTATTAATGTTGAAAGGTCAATCAATGGAATATACTGTATTAATAAAAAGGGGGAAAAAACCCACTGGATCATTTCAATAGGTGCAGAAAATTCCTTTGATGAAATTCAACATCCATTCATGATAACATAAAAACATAATAACATAATAACATTTGGCATACTAGCATAAGAGGGGAGCATTATTAATATAATAAAGTGTATCTATAAATGTCCTACAAGAGAAAATCACTACTTATGCCTAACAATAGCTAGCAAAATTCTGAAGAACCAATGAATGTTGGTTTAAATGGAATTACATTTTATATTAGTTTAAATGGAATTTAACTATGTCCAAAGTCATAGTTAACATGTGTGACCAAGAGACAGAGCCCAAAACTACTGGACCATACATGCAAGGATATTTGAAATATTTCACATCTTGCACCTCTCACATGCATGCATCAGATATAAATACATATTGGGAAAAACAAGGAAATTTATATTTTTATAGTATTAAAATATGTGAGGTTTTGAAGAGAGGAGGAAGAATAAATTCTATAGGTGAAACTTAAAAGATGCTAGCTCTAGAAAGGCCACAGACTGGAGGAAATATTTGCAAAAATCTCATAAAGAACTGCTGTCTAAAATACACAAGGAAATATTAAAATTCAACAATAATCAATCATTTCAATTTAAAAAATGGGCCAAAGAGTTTGACACCTCATCAAAGAAGATACACAGATGGCAAGTAAGCGTGTGAAAAGATGCTCCATATCAGGCCACCAGGGAAATGCAAATTATGCAAATTAAAACAATGAGATACCACTCTACACCTACAAGCACTGCCAAGATTCAGAACATTGACAACACTGAATGCTGGTGAGCATGTAGAGCACCAGAAATTCTCATTCATTGCTGATGGGATTGAAAAACGGTACACCCACTTTGGAAGACAGTTTGACAGTCTCTTACAAAACTAAACATATTCTTACCCAATGACCTAGCAATCATACCCCTTGGTATTTATGCAAAGGGGTTGAAAACCTATGTTCACACAAAACCCTGAACATGGATGTTTACAGTGGCTCCACTTATAAATGCCAAAACTTGGAAACAACCAAGATACCCTTCAGTAAGTGAATAAATAAATGAACTGTGATACTTCCAGCCAATGGAATCTTATTCAGTGCTAAAAAGTAATGAACTATCAAGCATTGAAAAGCCATAGAAGAAACTTAAATGCTTATCACTAAGTGAAAGAGGCCAGTCTGAAAAGGCTACAGTTTATAATGGTTCCAACTGTATGATATATTGAAAAGGAAAAACTATGAAGATCAAAAAGATTAGTGTTTGCCAGACATTAGGGTGGAAGGAAGGATGAATAGGCAGAGCACAGAGGATTTTAGGACAGTGAAAATACCCTGTATGATACTTCAGTGGTGGACATAGATCATTAGCAATGTATTCAAACTCATAGAATGTACAACACCGAGAATGAACCCTAATGTAAAGCATGGACTTTGAGAGATAATGATGTATCAGTATAGGTTCATTAGTTAAAACGAATGTAGCATTCTGAGGTAGGATGTTGGTAGTCCACCAGGCTGTTTGTGTCGTGGGGTGGCGGAGGTGGGGGGGTGGTGGGAGGGGAGATGGGGAAGATATATGGACTATATCTGAACATTTTTCTTAAACTTGCTATAAAGTTAAGTGAAAGTGAAAGTCACTCAGTTGTGTCAGACTCTTTGCGACCCCATAGACTATACAGTCCACGGAATTCTCAAGGCCAGAATGCTAGAGTGGGTAGCATTTCCCTTCCCCAGGGGATCTTCCCAACCTAGAAACTGAACCCAGGTCTCCCACATTGCAGGCTGATTCTTTAGCAGCTGAACCACAAGTGAAGCCCCTGTAGCTAAAACTGTTAGGTAAAAGACCAGGACACCAAAAGAGTGTCTAACAGGTTTTTAATGGCGAAGCGCTCTGGGGTGGGGTTCCTGAACCCAAAGGAGGCAGGTCAAGGAAGTCCATGCCTGGACCGTGTTGGGGGTGGTTTGTATACATTCGCTGTGAGGGATGCTCAGGATAGATGGATGGGGGGTTCGGATAGGTCGCCAGGCCGAGGCGTTGAGGGCTGACAGGTCCTTCTGCGCAGCTGGGGTGGGGCAGCTTTAGCTGGTGAAGTGTGCTGTCATTGGTCCCCAGAATCTGGGAGGATCCTTCCATTAGGGACCTTCTCGCCAGCGGCCAGCGGGAGAGAGAGGAGGGGCGGCCCATCATGGCCCCCGGGGTCCGACCTTACAAAAATTACTCTTAAAATATACTCTGACGGGAGTTTTATAACATCTTAAAGCAACTCACTTCCATACTCTTTAGGAGAAATAAACTATATATCCATTGCTGAAACATATCTGGAAAGGACAAGTGTACATCACCATTAATAAAATGACCTATTGCATTACAATCTTTGAGAGTGGATGCTTTGTTTACTTTGTGCTAAATTCACTCAGTCTGCTTTTTTCTTCTATATTCCCAATGTGAACATCATAATTTGCATAAGAAGGTAAGAAAAGATGTGATTAATATATAGTGGCATAAAACAACTTCTGAATCCTGGCAGAGGACATCAGGCATCCAGCAAAGCAGATCATTGGCTTCAAAAACAGGTAGGAAAAAATATAAAAGACGAAAAAAGAGACAAAGGAGGTAGGGAGGGAGCTCCATCCTGGGGAAGGGAATCCTGTCCCAGGAAGAGACTCTTAAAAAGAGAGGTTTCCAAACACCAGGAAACATTCTCACAGCCGAGTCTGTGGCAAGCCTTGGAAGCACAGAGGGCAACATAATAGGAAGGAAAAATAAATAAATAATTAAAACCAACAGATTACGAGCCCAACAGTAAATCCTCCAGCGGGAAAGCAGCGCAGACACCTGCTTCCGTCACGAGCAAGTGGGAGTTGGGCAGGGAGGAACGGGAGGTGCAAGCGGCAGTGCTTTCTATAAATTGGGCCACGGGAGACGCGGGCTGCAGTGCTTTTTCTGAGAATCGGGTGGCCCGCACGTAACCAGAATGAACTAACTTGGGCTAGCAAACCAGACTGTGGGATAGCTACCACGCAAAACGCGCAAACCTAAGACACTGCCAGGACCACGCACAGAACAAAGGATGGATCAGAAATAGCCGGCTGCAAACCATCCCCCTCCAGTGACAGGCAGCCAGAGCCTTAAGGGCTGGAAGGGGGCAATTGCAGCTCAAGAGAGACATTACCTACCAAAATGCAAGCAGGTTTCTCTGCTAACTAAGACTTCTAGGGGCTCTGGGCAGTCATCGTCCGCCTGAGAAGGAGCCCTAGCAGTACTCCCAGAAAACGGAGCAACACAGAAAGGCCTTAAGTCACTGCAATTGCGCTTGCCAAACTCCCTAGCTACACGGACCAGGGAAGGGCACAAAACGTAGGCCCAACCAAACCTGCGCCTCGGAGGGCTTCCTGAGCTCCGAGTCTGAGTGGCTTAGACTGGAGAGGTGCATGAGCCTAGGGCTGGCCTCAGTTACCCGGCAGAGCAACGTAGAACCTGAGCGGTGTGCGCTGTGAGCAAGGGCAAGCCCAGCGTAGAGTCCACCACCGCCCTTCCTGTGTCAAGATGGAAATCAGACACTGAAGAGACCAGCAAACAGAGGAAGTTAAACAGAGGGACCTGCCTTGGTAGTGACCTCACACAGCCCACAACACCAGAGAAAGGGCCAGATATTCCTTTACTAATTTTATGATCAAATTTTTTTTTTTTGAGTTGATGTGGATGCGTGAATGTTTTTCCTTTAAAAAATTTTTTTAATTCTATTTTTCTTCTTTTCTTTTTTGTCTCCTTTTTTAAACTTTCTTAAATTTTTAAGTCCTCTATTTCTCTAATCATTATTTTTATAACCTATTATTACTTTACAAAAAAAAAAACACACCTATTTTTAAAGCAAACGCTGTATATAGTCTTATTGTGGTGGATGTTGTTGTTTTTAATAATTCCGGTGGCCTTTTTCTTTCTTTTTTTTCTCCTTCTTTTTAATATTGTATTATTGAAAATCCAGTCTCTACTCCAGATTTTTAATCTTTGCATTTTGGTATTTGTTGTAAATTTTACACATTTAAAAACCTAATCTTCAGTACCCAGTTTTACCTGAGAGCGAGATTACTAGCTTGACCACTCTCTCCTCCTTTGGACTCTCCTTTTCTCCACCAGGTGGCCTCTGTCTCCTCCCCTCCCCCATCTCATCTCTCCACAACTCTGTGAATCTCTGTGTGTTCCAGAAGGTGGAGAACACTCAGGGAACTGGTTACTGGCCGGATCTGTCTCCCTCCTTTTCATCTCCCTCTTTTATCCCCCTGGCCACCTCTGTCTACTTCCTCCCTCTCCTCTTCCCTGTATAACTCTGTGAACACCGCTGAGAGGTCCAGACTGTGGAATGCACATAAGGAAGTGATTATTGGCTAGCTCGCTCTCTCCTCTTTTGATTCCACCTGATCTCATTCCAGTCACCTCTAACTACTCCCTCCCTCTTCTCTTCTCCATGTAACTCAGTGATCCTCTATGGGTGACCCTCAATGTGGAGAAAACTTTCATCTTTAACCTAGATGTTTTAACATCAGTGCTGGCTAGGTAGAGAAGTTCTGAGGCTATTGTAAAAATAAAACTGAAAACCAGAATCAGGAGGCATAAGTCCAAATCCTGAGAACATCAGAGAATTCCTGAATACAGGGAACATTATCCAATAGGAGCTCATCAAACGCCTCCATTCCTACACTGAAACTGAGCACCACCCAAGGGTCAACAAGTTCCAGAGCAAGACATACCATGCAAATTCTCCAGCAACACAAGAACACAATCCTGAGCTTCAATATACAGGCAGCTCAAAAATACTCCAAAACCATTGGTGTCTCATAACCCATTACTAGATACTTCACAGCACTCCAGAGAGAAGAAATCCAGCTCCACCCACCAGAACTCCAACACAAGCCTCCCTAATCAAGAAACCTTGACAAACCACTGATACAACCCCACACACAGTGAGGAAGCTAAGTAATAAAGAGAACTCCACAAATTCCCAGAAGACAAGAAGGTCACCCCAAATGCAGCAATATAACCAAGATGAAGAGATAGAGGAATACCCAGCAGGTAAAGGAACAGGTGAAATGCCCACCAAACCAAACAAAAGAGGAAGACATAGGGACTCTTCCTGCAGAAAGAATTCTGAATATTGATAGTGAAAATGATCCAAAATCTTGAAATCAAAATGGAATCACAGGTAAACAGCCTGGAGACAAGGACTGAGAAGATGCAAGAAAGGTTTAACAAGAACCTAGAAGAAATAAAAAGAGTCAGCATATAATGAATAATGCAATAATGAGATCAGAAAAACTCTGGAGGCAACAAATAGTAGAATAATGGAGGCAGAAGATAGGATTAGTGAATAGAAGAGAGAATGATAGAAATAAATGAATCAGCGAGGAGAAAAAGAAAAATGAATTAAAAGAAATGTGGACAACCTCAGAGGCCTCCAGGACAATATGAAACACTCCAACATTCGAATTATAGGAGTCCCAGAAGAAGAAGACAAAAAGAAGACCATGAGAAAATACTTGAGGAGATAATAGTTGAAAATTTCCCTAAAATGGGGAAGGAAATAATCACCCAAGTCCAAGAAACCCAGAGAGTGCCAAACAGGAAAAACCCAAGGCAAAACACCCCAAGACATATATTAATCAAATTAACAAAGACCAAGCACAAAGAACAAATATTAAAAGCAGCAAGGGAAAAACAACAAATAACACACAAGAGGATCCCCATAAGAATAACTGCTGATCTTTCAATAGAAACTCTTCAGGCCAGGAGGGAATGGCAAGACATACTTAAAGTGATGAAAGATAATAACCTACAGCCAAGACTACTGTACCCAGCAAGGATCTCATTCAAATATGAAGGAGAAATCAAAAGCTTTACAGACAAGCAAAAGCTGAGAGAATTCAGTGCCACCAAACCAGCTCTCCAACAAATGCTAAAGGATAGACTTTAGACAAGAAACACAAAAAGGGTGTATAAACCCGAACCCAAAACAATAAAGTAAATGGCAACAGGAGCATACTTATCAATCATTACCTTAAATGTAAATGGGTTGAATGCCCCAACCAAAAGGCAAAGACTGGCTGAATGGATACAAAAACAAGATCCTTATATGCTGCCTACAAGAGACCTACCTCCAAACAACGTACACATACAGACTGAAAGTGAAGGGCTGGAAAAAGATATTCCATGCAAACAGAGATCAAAAGAAAGCAGAAGTAGCAACACTCATATCCGAAAAAATAGACTTTAAAACAAAGGCTGTGAAAAGAGACAAAGAAGGCCACTACATAATGATTAAAGGATCAATCCAAGAAGAAGATATAACAATTATAAATATATATGCACCCAATATAGGAGCACTGCAATATGTAAGACAAATGCTAACAATAATGAAAGGGGAAATTAATAATAACACAATAATAGTGGGAGACTTTAATATCCCACTCACACCTATGGACAGATCAACTAAACAGAAAATTAACAAAGAAACGCAAACTTTAAATGATCCAATAGACCAGTTAGACCTAATTGATATCTATAGGACATTTCACCCCCAAAATAATGAATTTCATTTTTTTCTCAAGTGCACACGGAACCTTTTCCAGGATAGATCACATCCTGGGTCATAAATCTAACCTTGATAAATTCAAAAAAATCAAAATTATTCCAAGCATCTTCTCTGACCATAATGCACTAAGGTTAGATCTCAATTACACGAGAAAAACTATTAAAAATTCCAACATTTGGAGGCTGAACAACACCCTTCTGAATAATCAACAAATCACAGAAGAAATCAAAAAGAAATCAAATATGCATCGAAATGAATGAAAATGAAAACACAACTACACAAAACCTGTGGGACACTATAAAAGCAGTGCTAAGAGGAAAGTTCATAGCAATACAGGCATACCTCAAGAAACAAGAAAAAAGTCAAATATATAACCTAACTCTACACCTAAAGCAACTAGAAAAGGAAGAAATAGAGAACCCCAGAGTTAGTAGAAGGAAAGAAATCCTAAAAATTAGGGCAGAAATAAATGCAAAAGAAACAAAAGAGACCATAGCAAAAATCAACAAAGCAAAAAGCTGGTTCTTTGAAAGGATAAATAAAATTGAGAAACCATTAGCCAGACTCATCAAGAAACAAAGAGAAAAAAATCAAATGAATAAAATTAGAAATGAAAATGGAGAGATCACGACAGGCAACACAGAAATACAAAGAATCATAAGAGACTACTATTAGCAATTATATGCCAATAACATGGACAACTTGGAAGAAATGGACAATATCTTAGAAAAATACAACTTTCCAAAACTGAACCAGGAAGAAATAGAAAATCTTAACAGACCCATCACAAGCATGGAAATTGAAACTGTAATCAGGAATCTTCCAGCAAACAAAAGCCCAGGTCCAGACGGCTTCACAGCTGAATTCTACCAAAAATTTCGAGAAGAGCTAACACCTATCTTACTGAAGCTATTCCAGAAAATTGCAGAGGAAGGTAAACTTCCAAACTCATTCTATGAGGCCACCATCACCCTAATACCAAAACCTGACAAACACACCACAAAAAAGGAAAACTACAGGCCAATATCACTGATGAACATAGATGCAAAAATCCTTTACAAAATTCTAGCAATCAGAATCCAGCAACCTGTTAAAAAGATCATACACCATGACCATTGGGCTTTATCCTAGGGCTGCAAGGATTCTTCAATATCTGCAAATCAATCAATGTAATTCACCACATTAACAAATTGAAAAATAAAAATCATATGATTATCTCAATAGATGCAGAGAATACCTTTGACAAAATTCAACATCCATTTATGATAAAAACTCTCCAGAAAGCAGGAATAGAAGGAACGTACCTCAACATAATAAAAGCTGTATATGACAAACCCACAGCAAATATTATCCTCAACAGTGAAATATTGAAAGCATTTCCCCTAAAGTCAGGAACAAGACAAGGGTGTCCACTTTCACCACTACTATTCAATATCGTACTGGAAGTTTTGGCCACAGCAATCAGAGCAGAAAAAGAAATACAAGGAATCCAAATTGGAAAAGAAGAAGTAAAACTCTCACTGTTTGCAGACGACATGATCCACTACATAGAAAATCCTAAAGACTCAACCGGAAAACTACTAGAGCTAATCAATGAATATAGTAAAGTTGCAGGATATAAAATCAACACTCAGAAATCCCTTGCATTCCTATACACTAATAATGAGAAAGGAGAAAAAGAAGTTAAGGAAACAATTCCATTCATCATTGCAGCGAAAAGAATAAAATACTTAGGGATATACCTACCTAAAGAAACTAAAGACCTATATATCGAAAACTATAAAACACTGATGAAAGAAATCAAAGAGGACACTAATAGATGGAGAAATATTCCATGCTCATGGATTGGAAGAGTCAATATAGTGAAAATGAGTATACTACCCAAAGCAATCTACAGATTCAATGCAATTCCTATCAAGCTACCAGCAGTATTTTTCACAGAACTAGATCAACTAATCTCAAGATTTGTATGGAAATACAAAAAACCTCGAATAGCCAAAGCAATCTTGAGAAAGAAGAATGGAACTGGAGGAATCAACTTGCCTGACTTCAGGCTCTACTACAAAGCCACAGTCATTAAGACAGTATGGTACTGGCACAAAGACAGAAATATAGATCAATGGAACAAAATAGAAAGCCCTGAGATAAACCCACACACCTATGGACACCTTATCTTTGACAAAGGAGGCAAGAATATACAATGCAATAAAGACAGTCTCTTTAACAGGTGGTGCTGGGAAAACTGGTCAACCATTTGTAGGAGAATGAAACTAGATCTCTTTCTAACACCACATACAAAAATAAACTCAAAATGGATTAAAGATCTAAATGTAAGACCAGAAACTATAAAAATCCTAGAGGAGAACATAGGCAAAACACTCTCCGACATAAATCACAGCAGGATCCTCTATGATCCACCTCCTAGTATAATGGAAATAAAAGCAAAAATAAACAAATGGGATCTAATTAAAATTAAAAGCTTCTGCACAACAAAGGAAACTAAAAGCAAGGTGAAAAGACAGCCTTCTGAATGGGAGAAAACAATAGCAAGTGAAACAACTGACAAACAGCTAATCTCAAAGATATACAAGCAACTTATGTAGCTCAACTCCAGAAAAATAAACGATCCAATCAAAAAATGGGCCAAAGAACTAAATAGGCATTTCTCCAAAGAAGACATACGGATGGCTAACAAACACATGAAAAGATGCTCAACATCACTCATTATCAGAGAAATGCAAATCAAGACCACAATGAGGTACCATTTCACACCAGTCAGAATGGCTGCGATCCAAAAGTCTACAAGCAATAAATGCTGGAGAGGATGTGGAGAAAAGGGAACCCTCTTACACTGTTGGTGGGAATGCAAACTAGTATAGCCACTATGGAAAACAGTGTGGAGATTCCTTAAAAATTGCCAATAGAACTGCCTTATGACCCAGCAATCCCACTGCTGGGCATACACACCAAGGAATCCAGAATTGAAAGAGACACATGTACCCCAATGTTCATTTGCAGCATTGTTTATAATTGCCAGGACATGGAAACAATCTAGATGTCCATCAGCAGATGAATGGATAAGAAAGCTGTGGTACATATACACAATGGAGTATTACTCAGCCCTTAAAAAGAATAAATTTGACTCAGTTCTAATGAGATGGATGAAACTGGAGCCGATTATACAGAGTGAAATAAGCCAGAAAGAAAAACACCAATACAGTATACTGCACATATATATGGAATTTAGACAGATAGTAATGATGACCCTGTATGTGAGACAGCAAAAGAGACACAGAGGTATAGAAAGGACTTTTGGACTCTGAGGGAGAGGGAGAGGGTGGGATGATTTCAGAGAATGGCATTGAAACATGTATACTATCATGTAAGAAACGAAGTGCCAGTCTATGTTCAATACAAGATACAGGATGCTTGGGACTGGTGCATGGGGATGATCCAGAGAGATGATATGGGATGAGAGGTGGGAGGGGGTTTTAGTATTGGGAGCTCATGTACACCTGTGGCTGATATACAGCATTGTAAAGTATATTAAAATTAAAAAATTAAAAAAATAAAATTAAAAAATATATAGTGGCATGTATCCATGTAGGAACTTCTTTCAGATATTTGGGCTATTTTCAGAGTACATGCAAGGGGCTCTTGATTGTTTCAAGCCCAGATACTGTTGCTGAGAGGTAGGCTTTTCATCCAGGCTTCCCTGGTAGCTCAGCTGGTAAAAATTCCTGGGTTGGGAAGGTCCCCTGGAGAAGGGATAGGCTACCCACCCCAGTATTCTTGGGCTTTCCTGGTGGCTCAGACGGTAAAGAATTCGCCCACAATGTGGGAAACGATTCAGTCCTTGATTTGGGAAGATCCCCTGGAGGAGGGCATGGCAACCCAACACAGCATTCTTGCCTGGAGAATCCCCTTGAACAGTGGAGCCTGGCGGGCTACAGTATATGCAGTCACAAAGAGTTGCACAGGACTGAATGACTAAGCACAGTACAGCACAGGCTTTTACATCCAGTAGTCATTACATAAAAACATAGACTTTGTAAAACATGGGTTTAGGGAAACACAACCTGTGTAAGGAAGCTATATGATTTCCTGCATTCCAACTTGAAGAAAAAATAGTTCTTCCATTTGGCCTACTGAGAATAGCTATTACAATGCTGATAAAGATGATTGAGCACCAAGAATAACATATATACTGTTTGGGCAAGAAGATGTTTTTAGATAAAACACCATTACTGAGAGATGTACATGTTCCCCACATGTTCAGTTCAGTTCAGTTTCTCACTTGTGTCCGACTCTTGCAACCCCATGGATTGCAGCATGCCAGGCTTCTCTGTCCATCACCAACTCCCAGAGCTTTCTCAACTCATGTCCATTGAGTCAGTGATGCCATCCAGCCATCTCATCCTCTGTTGCCCTCTTCTCCTCCTGCCTTCAATCATTCCCAGCATCAGGGTCTTTTGTAATGAGTCAGCTGCATCAAGTGGCTAAAGTATTAGAGTTTCAGTTTCAGTTTCAGTCCTTCCAATGCATATTCAGGACTGATTTCCTTTACGATGGACTGGTTGGATCTCCTTGCAGTCCAAGGGACTCGCAAGAGTCTTCTCCAACACCACAGTTCAAAAGCATCAGTTCTTCATCACTCAGCTTTCTTTATAGTCCAACTCTCACATCCATACATGACTACTGGAAAAACCAAAGCTTTGACTAGACGGACCTTTGTTGGCAAAGTAATGTCTCTGCTTAATAATATGTTGTCTAGGTTGGTCATAACTCCTCCAAAGAGTAAGTGTCTTAATTTCATGGCTGCAGTCACCATCTGCAGTGATTTTGGAGCCCCCAAAATAAAGTCTGTCACTGTTTCCATTGTTTTCCCATCTATTTGCCATGAAATAATGTCAAGATCTTCATTTTCTGAATGTTGAGTTTTAAGCCAGCTTTTTCACTCTCCTTCTCACTTTTGTCAAGAGGCTCTTTAGTTCCTCTCCACTTTCTGTCATTAGTGTGGCATCATCTGCATATCTGAGGTTATTGATATTTCTCCCGGCATTCTTGATTCCAGCTTGTGTTTCATCCAGTCCAGCATTTCTCATGATGTACACTCTGCTTATAAGTTAAATAAGCAGGGAGACAATATACAGCCTTGACGTACACGTTTCCCAATTTGAAACCAATTTGTTGTTCCATGTCAAGTTTTAAATGTTGCTTTTTGACTTGCATAAAGACTTCTCAAGAGGCAGGTCAGGTGGTCTGGTATTCCCATCTCTTGAAGAATTTTTCTACAGATTTTTGTGATCCACACAGTCAAAAGCTTTGGCATAGTCAATAAAGCAGAAGTATATGTTTTTCTGGAACTCTCTTGCTTTTTCAATGATCCAACAGATGTTGGCAATTTGATCTCTGGTTCCTCTGCCTTTTCTAAATCCAGCTTGAACATCTGGAAGCTCACGGTTCACGTATTGCTGAAGCCCGGCTTGGAGAATTTTGAACATTACTTTGCTAGCATATGAGATGAGTGCTATGAGGAAAAACTTCTGTAGAATGGCATGCAGAGTTATAAAAATATTCTGTAAGAGGTTGCTAGCAGGAAAGGATAAGTAAACTAACAGTCAGAGGCACAGAGCTTTCTACAGGTATGCCGCTTTTCTTCAGAACAGTGTAGAGAACCACAGCATGTACTTGGCTCCCCGAGGAGCTTCCGTTCTCATTTGATTTAAATTGTATTACATATACAACAGCTACACTGACAGCATTTGGAAGACAGTATATGAAAAGAAGAAATGAATTGCCCTCTTGATGGTCTATAGGTGCATTCTGCTAATTTTGTAGTGTAATTTAGTCTCTTCCAGTAGTCATCGTTCTGTTTTTTAAAGAAATCTCAAGATCGCTTCCTTAATCACTGGTTTTAGTATTCTATGTATAAGAAATCATATTTGTATGTTAATTTTTAAACTTCATTAGAAAATATGGAGTAAAAATGAAATATTTAATTAAAACCTATAAATATTCATTATCTATTTTTCAAGCTGCTTCATTATTTCAAGAGGAGAATAATCAACATTTGACTTTCTATGAAATACTTGGGTGATAATAGTAACAATCAGCCACTGTTACTTGGGAGTGAAAGGGATAATGAAAGTTGGTAAAGACATTCTGGGAGTGTGGTGTTTGAATTATGAGGACTACATTCTCCTAAGCCATGTTCCACTCTTGTTCTAGTTCTCTTCTCAGCAGCTTCTTTACTGCTTCCTTTACATCCTTATTCCTCAAGGAGTAGATGAGGGGGTTGAGCATTGGAGTTACGAGTCCATAGAAGAGTGCAAGAAGCTTGCCCTTCAACTTAGCAGAATTGCTCTTGGGTGCCATATATGCATAACCACTAATGGCTGAGCCACAGAACATAATAACCACAAACAGATGAGACCCACATGTGTTGAAGGCCTTCTTTTCGACCCGCAGAAGACTGGATTCTTACCACTGACCTACCAATGTTGACTATGCCAAAGCCGTTGACTGTGTGGATAACAATAAACTGTGGAAAATTCTGAAAGAGATGGGAATACCAGACCACCTGACCTGCCTCCTTAGAAATCTGTATGCAGGTCAGGAAGCAACAGTTAGAACTGGACATGGAACAACAGACTGGATCCAAATAGGAAAAGGAGTACATCAAGGCTGTATATTGTCACCCTGCTTATTTAACTTCTATGCAGAGTACATCATGAGAAATGCTGGACTGGAAGAAACACAAGCTGGAATCAAGATTGCCGGGAGAAATATCAGCAACTTCAGATATGCAGATGACACCCCCTATGGCAGAAAGTGAAGAGGAGCTAAAAAGTCTCTTGATGAATGTGAAAGAGGAGAGCAAAAAGTTGGCTTAAAGCTCAACATTCAGAAAACGAAGATCATGGCATCTGGTCCCATCACTTCATGGGAAATAGATGGGTAAACAGTGGAAACAGTGTCAGACTTTATTTTGCGGGACTCCTAAATCACTGAAGATGGGTACTGCAGCCGTGAAATTAAAAAACGCTTACTCCTTGGAAGAAAAGTTATGACCAACCTAGATAGCATATTGAAAAGCAGAGACATTACTTTCCCAACAAATGTCCGTCTAGTCAAGGCTATGGTTTTTCCTGTGTTTTCATGTATGGATGTGAGTGTTGGACTGTGAAGAAGGCTGAGCACCAAAGAATTGATGCTTTTGAACTGTGGTGTTGGAGAAGACTCTTGAGAGTGCCTTGGACTGCAAAGAGATCCAACCAGTCCATACTGAAGGAGATCAACCCTGGGATTTCTTTGGAAGGAATGATGCTAAAGCTGAAACTCCAGTACTTTGCCACCTCATGCGAAGAGTTGACTCATTCGAAAAGAGTCTGATGATGGGAGGGACTCGGGGCAGGAGAAGAAGGGGACGGCCGAGGATGAGAGGGCTGGATGGCATCATGGACTTGATGGACGTGAGTCTGAGTGAACTCCGGGAGACATGATGGACAGGGAGGCCTGGCGTGCTGCCATTCATGGGGTCGCAAAGAGTCGGACATGACTGAGCGACTGAACTGAACAACGTTGATGTAAGAGAACAGGATTAATCCCACTGGGATAACTTTTATGACCACCACAGCAGCATACATCTCCACTTCATTGATCCATGTATCAACACATGATAATTGAAGCATGGCAGGTACTTCACAGAAGAAATTCTCCACCTGGTATTGACCACAGTGAGGTTAACAGGAAAGTCAACACTGTTTGCACAAGAGAGTTGCTGAAACCTGTTACCCGAGTTACCATTGCCAATTGTTGGCATGGCTGAGAATGCATGATAACTGTGTAATGCAGAGGCTGGCAGATAGCTACATAACGATCAAAGGCCATTACTGAGAGAAGGACACACTCAGTGGATCCTAAGCCAAGGAAGATGAATAGTTGAGCTATGCAGCCTCCGTAGCTGATATTTCTCCGGCGGCTCTGTATGTTGACCAGCATCTGGGGGACAGTGGAGGTAGTATAGCAAAGGTCCAAAAAGAGAGATTAGCCAGAAAGAAATACATTGGCGTGTGGAGTCTAGGATCAAGGCGCGACAAGATAATGATGGCTGAATTCCCAAGGAGAGTCATTATGTAGAAAATGGAGATGGCCACAAAAAGAACCATTTCTAGTTTGGGCCATTCAGAGAAGCCCACCAGAAAAAAGCCCTTCGAGTGATGAAGAGTGTTATTGAATCTTCTCATTGCCATGACTCTCCTTGCTGGAAAAACCACAGGCAGATTTTGGAGCTTGATTAGCCTTTGCTTAGACCTTAATGTTCGTTCCTGAACCTACACGTAATAGAGGAACTGGGTAGGGGATGCTGAAACAAATAAAATCATTAATGTATTTCCTTTTATTACCTAGCAAGAAGAATGAGAGTTAATGATAATACATCTATATTTTAACAACCATATTTTAAGCCATGACTTTCATTTGGTAAGCACATCACTAACTAAGTAGAGGTATTACAAAAGTAAATATTGTAAAGATGTATTACACAATATTCGTTGCAAAAAGAAAGTTTTGTATCTGTTAAGATGGAGAGACATTAAGACTTCACTGGAGCTTCACTGAGTCTCTAATTCACTCGATATATTTTTTTTTTCAATTCAGTTCACTTTCTTGCTGATCTTAATGTGTTTATATTATAGCAAGTGAAATTTACCATCTTTGATAGGCACTGTCACTTAAAGAATATAAATCTTCCTTTTTAATTACTGTACACCTCTTTTTCTGCTTATTGTAATTAAGTTAATACAAATAAAATTCCAAGGACCAAAGACAATCCCTTATAGAATTAATTTATTATCACATTTAGCCAAGAAATAGTAGAAGTTAGCATAAGTAGCACTAAAATTTTCACTTATTTTACTTATGTTGAACACATTTCTACCAAATAGTATATATTTATATCAAAAAGTTTTGATATATATATATTTATATTTTATTTTTTCACTTTTTATTTTTATTTTTACTTTATTTAACTTTACAATACTGTATTGGTTTTGCCATACATTGACATGAATCTGCCGCGGGTGTACATGAGTTCCCAATCCTGAACCCCCTCCCACCTCCCACCCCATATCATCTCTCTGGATCATCCCCGTGCACCAGCCCCAAGCATCCTGTATCCTGCATGGAACACAGACTGGTGATTTGTTTCTTACATGATAGCATACTTGTTTCAATGCCGTTCTCCCAAATCATCCCACTGTCTCCCTCTCCCTCAGAGTCCAAAAGTCCGTTCTATACATCTGTGTCTCTTTTGCTGTCTCACATACAGGGTTATCATTACCATCTTTCTAAATTCCATATATATGTGCTAGTATACGGTATTAGTCTCAAATGTATTAAAGATCTAAACGTAAGACCAGAAACTATAAAAATCCTAGAAGAGAACATAGGCAAATCACTCTCTGACATAAATCACAGCAGAATCCTCTATGATCCACCTCCCAGTATAATGGAAATAAAAGCAAAATAAACAAATGGGATCTAATTAAAATTAAAAGCTTCTGCACAACAAAGGAAACTATAAGCAAGGTGGAAAGATGGCCTTTTGAATGGGATAAAATAATAGCAAATGAAGCAACTGACAAACAACTAATCTCAAAATCTACAAGCAACTCCTGCAGCTCAATTCCAGAAAAATAAATGACCCAATCAAAAAATGGGCCAAAGAACTAAATAGACATTTCTCCAAAGAAGACATAAAGATGGCTAACAAACACATGAAAAGGTGCTCAACATCACTCATTATCAGAGAAATGCAAATCAAAACCATAATGAGGTACCATTTCACACCAGTCAGAATGGCTGTGATCCAAAAGTCTGCAAGCAATAAATGCTGTAGAAGATGTGGAGAAAAGGGAACCCTCTTACACTGTTGGTGGGAATGCAAACTAGTACAGCCACTATGGAGAACAGTGTGGAGATTCCTTTAAAAATTGCAAATAGAACTGCCATATGACCCAGCAATCCCACTGCTGGGCATACACACTGAGAAAACCAGAATTGAAAGAGATACATGTACCTCAATGTTCATTGCAGCACTGATTATAATTGCCAGGACATGGAAACAACCTAGATGTCCATCAGCAGATGAATGGATAAGAAAGCCTTGGTACATATACACAATGGAGTATTACTCAGCCACTAAAAAGAATACATGTGAATCAGTTCTAATAAGATGGATGAAATGGAGCCAATTATACAGAGTGAAGTAAGCCAGAAAGAAAAACACCAATACAGTATATTTATATTTTAAAAGTTTGTGTTTTCCTTGGATGTTTTTACTATTCCCTCCATTTAGCCACATTTCTAAGGATTAAAAATTCTCATAATTGGCTGTAGCAAAGTGGAAAAAGCTGTGAAAAATATACAGACTCTCTGGTGTGAGTCCTGGATTACATAGATAGTAAATGGTCTATAATTACATAGGTAGTAAATGGTAGTATAAGCATCAGACTCCTTGTCTCTGCCTCCACAAAAACCCTGTTTTTAGACACTATTGTATGTAGCCACTTCCCTGGTAGCTCAGATGGTAAAGCATCTGTCTGCGATGCGGGAGACCCAGGTTCGATCCCTGGGTTGGGAAGATCCCTTGGAGAAGGAAATGGCAATCCACTCCAGTACTATTGCCTGGAAAATCCCATGGACAGAGGAGCCTGGTAGGCTACAGTCCATGGGGTCGCAAAGAGTTGGACACGACTGAGCAACTTCACATTAACATTGTATGTAGCCACAGGATTCATGAATAAACCTGTAATATGTGAATAAACATTCACTTAACATTTTATTTGTCACATTGGATATTAGCTAGTAAAGATATGAAATCTGTTATCTTTAATTATCTGTATGCCTGGATTCAAGGATACTCTTGTCTGAACTTAGAGATGGCAAAGTACATTAAGCAAAACAGGACTGTGTCCTGGAAAGAACAGTGAGCTGGTTTATCAGCTACCACAGTGAAATAATAACATTAAATAAGAAGTAAAAAGACTAGGAAGAATAAAATATTTTGACATAATTTATACATAATTACTATCCTGAGATCTAATTATTAAAAATCCTATTAAAATTAAGTTCATATAAGAAATAATTATTAATACTAAATAAAGTGCAATTTCAAAAGATTACCATATAAATGCAAATAATATTTCATACTGAAAAATTTTTAACATCACCAATAATTTAAAAGTATATAGGAATGTTATTTTAAATAATATTAATAATATCATTTGTCAACTTCTCCTTAAGAAAACACTTGAGATATAAAATCAATGCACATACATATTTACATTCTAGGATAGGCATTGCTGGTATATTTACATGATTTAAAAATTAGAAAAAATAACTTTAATGTTTCAGAATAGCAAAACGTTCAATATAATTTATTGAATAGACTGTTATAGTCAATAAAATTAATTACATATATGCAATGCCTATTCATCATTATCATAATATCTTGCTATATGAAACATGCATAATATAAAATATGACGTATTTTTGAATACTGCTGAAATACGTGTAAATTATGCTTACAAAAGAATGAGAAAACTACCAAAAATAATTGGGTTTGTGATTACTAATGATTTTCATTATATAATTATGTTCCACTTATCCAAATTATATTCAGTGATTAGGCATTCTTCTTATATGTGCGTGTGTGATTTTAGTTGCTCAGTTGTGTCCAACTGTTTGTAACCCCTATAGACTGTAGCCTGCCAGGCTCCGCCGTCCATGGAATTCTCCTGGGAAGAATACCGGAGTATTTGTTTTTTATGATTAGTCAAATCCATAATATAAATACGCAGAATTATTTGACAAGCAGTAAGGAAAAAACATAAAAGCTTAAACCCTTTGAATTAACATAGTGCCCTGATAAAATTTATAGTGTTTCCATGTATACATCATTCACTATTCATATTTTGATCTCTTTGATATGAATATGAGAGTCATTCTTATGGAAAGAAGAGGTCTTTCTATGGAATATGGAATCTTCTATGCATGGATGGTCATGTGGACAGTGAGAAAACTTCCCAAACTGAGAAGGAATCATAATGGGGTGTAAGACTATGAAACAGAAATGAAGTCACCAAAGTCAGAATTCAACTAATTCAAAAATTAGTCTGTGGCCAGTTGTAATATTCACCTCTCAAAGGCTATTATTCACACTCCTTTTGGATAGCAGTAAGGAAGAAAGGACAAGGAGAAGAAAGAAAGGCAGAAAGGGATTCTGACTTTAATGTTTCCTGAAAAGAACAATTGCTAAGAATATTGTTATATTTATTCTCCAAAATTAAGGAATCTGATGAAACAGTGATGGATTTTGAGAAATTCATGTTTATTAAGACCTTAGAGATTACCTTATAAAGGGACTGAGATTCATTACTTTGAAATAACTAGAGGACTAAAATAAGTAAAAATGGTTACATGATTTTGGAAAGGATGATTTTATAAAGAAAGTTTGGGTATGTGTACTATAAAAGAGAGATTTGCAGAAATTCTACTGATCCTCAGAATAAGACTCTGTAATGACTCATATGGGAAAATAATTATGTACAGTTCTATGAATTTAAAATTAAAATTTAGAATTAAATTTGTTTTATAGGCCACAGAACTATAGTATTACATATTAAATTTAAAGTTTGCTAAGAAAGGCAATTTCAAGCACCTTTGAATTAAGGCAAGTTTTAATGTCCCCATTTGGTGGCAAAAACTATAGCCAAAGATAATGAATGGTTTTCCCCAAAAGGCTCACATATGTTTATCACTTTATCTATGGGGCTAAATAAACTCATTCATGAAGAAAAAGAAAAAGATTTGATTTGCATTCCAGGCAATGATGTTGAGTTTTTACTGAACTCACTCTCTTTTCTTTAGGCATGTTTAGCTAATACATTTTTGCAAGGCAGTTGGCTGTAAGACCTTTAGTTCAAGTAAAGCTAAGAAGTCAACCAAGGCTTTAAACTCAATGTGATTTTCTCATAACTCCTACATTGAACTAGGCCCAACTTACCCAGTCAAGTGGTAAAGGAAGTTGTCTCTTTAAACTCATAAATTACTAGGAAGTTTTCTTGAGTTAGAATATTTTCGGCCTTAGGTTTTTCTATCATTGTTCACTGTTAAAGCATCTTTCTGCTTTTTTCTCTCTTCCTCCACAGTAAGTTTTATTTGTATTTGCCCTGACCTCATTGTTGTTTATCATATGAGTGTAAGACTGGCTAAGGTTTATGGCAAAAGTAACATTTAAAATCACTGAGTCTAAAATTTTTATGTATTTCCCTTTGCATGTATCTGTCTTATACGGTTTTGACCTAAATGTTTCTTGATTTCACTTGTCTCTGGGGCCTTTGGTGGATGACATAATTGGACATTGACTGTTAGAAGATGATTAAATGCTATCAATACATGTTGGTTAAAGTTAACTCAGGATAGCAGTGGTGTTTTTAAAAACATGGGATCATTTCCAGTTTACTTGGGATTCACTTAGGAACAGTTTATGTCAAATATACCTTTTAAAGCTTTCTAAATATCTTTTATCTAGCTATTACACCAGGTTTTTCCACTGAAACTAAGTTAACTAGTCATAAGGGTTAGGGAAAAAAATTGATATGACTTGGTAAGATGCAATATTGCAAAAACAGTCTCAAAAGTAGATAAGGGCTGTGTGGAGATCATTAGTGTTGATCGTTTCTATCTTTGTCCTGTTTCACCTGTGAACTTTATGACACTGTCCTCTCATCACTTCCATGTCTGAAATCTTTGAAAGGCAGAAACAGTCATCCTTACTTCTCAGGTCTTCTCTTCAAAGGTCATCTTGTCCTGACCCAAAATTCCTTAGTGAGTGCCCTTCTAAGGGCAGCTTTGACATCCTTGTTCCTCAGTGTATAGATAAATGGATTGAGTGTGGGTGTGACGATTCCATAGAAGAGAGCCATGATCTTCCCTCTGTCCTGCGAATAGCTAGAGGGAGGCTGGACATACATACTGATGGCTGTAAAGTAGAAGAGAGAGACCACCAACAAATGTGAAGCACAGGTATTAAAGGCCTTCCAGCGACTTTCAGCAGAGCGGATTCTCATTACTGCCCGGGCGACGAACACATAAGTGCCCAGGATGAGGGAGAGGGGCACCAGAAGTAGCAAAGCCCCTAGCACATTGAGCTCAGCCTCATTCACACGGGTATCTGTACAAGCTAGTTTCAGAAGAGCAGGAACTTCACAGAAGAAATGGTCCATCACCCTCTGTCCACATCTTGGGGTCAACACGGTGAGAGTGGACTGCACAAGGGAGTTAGCGAAGCCACTAATCCAGGTCCCAGTGGCCATGTGGATACAGCGTCTCTGGTTCATGATGATTGGGTAGCGAAGGGGCTTGCAAATAGCAGCATAACGGTCAAAGGCCATGATGGCTAGAAGTATGCATTCCGTAGAACCCAAGGCCAAGAAAATATAGAGCTGGGCAACACAACCACCATAGCTAATGGTCTTTTCTGGGCCCCGAAGGTTGACCAACATCTGAGGGACAGTACTGGTAGTATAGCAGAGATCCAGAAGGGATAGATTAGAGACAAAAAAGTACATGGGACTGTCCAGCTGGGGATCCAGGCGAGAAACTAGGATAATAGAGATATTTCCAAACAGGGCAAAGAGATAAGCCACCAGAAAGATTACAAAGAGTGGTATTTCCAGCCAGGATCGATCAGAAAATCCCAATAAGATAAAGTCATCTAGTGAGCTCTGATTACTGACCCACATATTGGCACTGATGGGAGAAATTCCAGCTGAGACCTCTAAACACCCACTTCTCTAAGGATGGGAATCAATGATAAAAGGAAGCCACTGGAAACTAAAAACCAGAGATGCTAAGATGAAACTCTCATTTCTCCTGTAATCTGCATCTATGTTCCAATTATGATGAAATATTAAGCCAACATTATCAGTGTAATAGTGGAAGATTATTAATAAAAGAATAAAAAGAACCCAGCAAAGTAACTGGGAAATTTTCCTTATGTGATGAGTGACTTCTGGTTAGTTATCATTCCTTTGGATTTTGTTGTCTTCTCTTCTAAAAGTTTCAGTAGAACTACCATCAACCCTACTTGTCATGAATATTTAACAGAAACAACAGAGTATAGGTGAAAACATATTGTAAGAAGGCAGAATTTACCAAATTCAGGTTGAGCAAAGGACAGCATGAAGAAGGCAGGTGGATCAGCAGTCCAGGGGGAGCCAAGGCATTTTGGTATCTTCATCTTCCTCAAACTGATCCTAGTCAGAAACATCACGGGAACTGGAGCACGTCATAGATTTTGCACAGTGAAAATGTGGAGTATCAAGACTCCTTTTACCTCTTCCAAGCATTAGTGCTGATCCTATTAAGAAAATTTGAAAGTAGGAGGAAGAAACAAAAATCCAAACAAGATAATATACGCACAATACAATCAAGCATTGGACTTGCTTACTCAGAAATGCTACTCAACAGATATCTAAATAAATTTGATGAATTTCTAACCACTTAGTGAAAACACCAGAAAGAGTTTCAAACACTTGGCTCCTTTAAGTAAACTTCTCTTATTTTTATATACAAATTTTTAACTCCTCAATATAATTGTGAGCACATTAAACATTTCCCCCTCTCCCTTCCTTATTTTGTTTTCTGCTCATTAATTATAATATTTCTACCATTCAAGGTGCCTCTATCTCACGCTTCCCCAATCAAAATCACATGATTACTTTATTATAAGTTCCTGAAGGAAACTCTAGTGATTAATTTTTTATTCTCTAAAATCTCTTTAGATTTGATTCACTGATTATGGCAAATATGTCTTGCATTTTAAGTTACTTTATAAAAGACATTTTCCTTCTTCTTTCAAATTTCAGTGATTCCTTTTACCAGATAAGTGACTTTAAAAATGTCATTTAATCCTATTGTACTTCAATCTTCTTTCCTCTAAAATGAGCATATTATATACATCTCATAGGACTAAGTGATTTCATATAAACTCAGTTATTTTCTCATGCTAATAATTCAATAATAATGATTTCTTTCCCAAATTATTAATTCTCTAAAAATTTTGGCATCTATAAACAGTGTAGAATGGTATTTGTAATGGATAAGTAATAAATACTGAGACAATAAATATGATGTGACTACTAGGAAAAGAGCCCTGGAACCTCTGATCACTTATTTTTCTGATTCTCTTAGTTGGTCTAACACTTCGGCCCTCAGCCTTCTTCACAGTCCAACTCTCACATCCATACATGACCACTGGAAAAACCATAGCCTTGACTAGATGGACCTTTGTTGGCAAAGTAATTTCTCTGCTTTTTAATATGTTATCTAGGTTGGTCATAAAGTTCCTTCCAAGGAGCAAGGGTCTTTTAATTTCATGGCTGCAGTCACCATGCAGTGATTTTGAAGCCCCCAATATAAAGTCTGACACTGTTTCCCCATCTATTTCCCATGAAATGATGGGACCAGATGCCATGATCTTAGTTTCCTGAATGTTGCACTTTAAACCAACTTTTAAACTCTTCTTTCTTACTTTCATCAAGAGGCTTTTTAGTTCCTCTTCACTTTCTGCCATAAGCGTGGTGTCATCTGCATATCTAAGGTTATTGATATTTTTCCCGGCAATCTTGATTCTAGCTTGTGCTTCTTTCAGCCCAGCATTTCTCATGATGTACTCTGCATAGAAGTTAAATAAGCAGGATGACAATATACAGCCTTGACATACTCCTTTTCCTAACTGGAAGCTTCTGTTGTTTCATGTCCAGTTCTTACTGTTGCTTCCTGACCTGTATATAGGTTTCTTAAGAGGCCTGTCAAGTGGTCTGGTATTTCCATCTCTTTCAGAATTTTTCACAGTTTATTGTGATACACACAGTCAAAGGCTTTGGCATAGTCAATAAAGCAGAAACAGATGTTTTTCTGGAACTCTCTTGCATTTTTGATGATGCAGTGGATGTTGGCAATTTGATCTCTGGTTCCTCTGGCTTTTCTAAAACCAGCTTGAACATCTGGAAGTTCACGGTTCATGTATTGCTGAAGCTTGGCTTGGAGAATTTTGAGCATTACTTTACTAGTGTGTGAGATGAGTGCAATTCTGCAGTAGTTTGAGCATTCTTTGGCATTGCCTTCTTTGGGATTGGAATGAAAACGGACCTTTTCCAGTCCTGTGGCCACTGCTGAGTTTTCCAAATTTGCTGGCATGTTGAGTGCAGCACTTTCAGAACATCATCTTTCAGGATTTGAAACAGCTCAACTGGAATTCCATCACCTCCACTAGCTTTGTTCATAGTGATGCTTTCTAAGGCCCACTTGGCTTTACATTCCAGGATATCTGGCTCTAGGTGAGTGATCACACCATCGTGATTATCTGGGTGTGAGGATTTTTTTGTACAGTTCTGTGTATTCTTGCCACTTCTTCTTAATATATTTTGCTTCTGTTAGGACCCTACCATTTCTGTCCTTTATTGAGCCCATCTTTGCATGAAGTGTTTTTGTTTTATCTCTAATTTTCTTGAAGAGATCTCTAGTTTTTCCCATTCTGTTTTCCTCTATTTCTTTCCATTGATTTCTGAGGAAGGCTTTCTTATCTTTCCTTGCTATTCTTTGGAACTCTGCATTCAGATGGGAATATCTTTTCTTTTTTCCTTTGCTTTTCACTTCTCTTCTTTTCACAGCTATTTGTAAGACCTCCTCAGATAGCCATTTTGCTTTTTTGCATTTCTTTTCCATGGGGATGGTCTTGACCCCTGTCTCCTGTACAAAGGCATGGATCTCTGTCCATAGTTCATCAGGCAGTCTGTCTGTCAGATCTAGTCCCTTAAATCTATTTTCACTTCCACTGCATAGTCATAAGGGATTTGATTTAGGTCATACTTGAATGGTCTAGTGGTTTTCCCTACTTTCTTCAATTTAAGTCTGAAGAAAAGGCAATAAGGATTTCATGATCTGAGCCACAGCCAGCTCCCAGTCTTGTTTTTTTCTGACTGTATAGAGCTTCTCCATCTTTGGCTGCAAAGAATATAATCAATCTGATTTCGGTGTTGACCATCTGGTATTGTCCATGTGTAGAGTCTTCTCTTGTGTTGTTGGAGGAGGGTGTTTGCTATGACCAGTGTGTTCTCTTGGCAGAACTCTATTAGCCTTTGCCCTGCTTCATTCTGTACTCCAAGGCCAAATTTGTCTGTTATCCCAGGTGTTTCTTGACTTCCTACTTTTGCATTCCAGTTCCCTACAATGAAAAGGACATTTTTGGGGGTGTTAGTTCTAAAAGGTCTTCTAGGGCTTCAAAGAACTGTTCAACTTCAGCTTCTTCAGCTTACTGTTTGGCATAGGCTTGGATCACCATGATATTGAATGGTTTGCCTTGGAAACGAACATAGATCATTCTGTCATTTTTGAGATTGCATCCAAGCATTGCATTTCAGACTCTTTTGTTGACCATGATGGCGACTTCATTTCTTCTAAGGGATTCCTGCCCACAGTAGTAGATATAATGGTCATTTGAGTTAAATTCACCCATTCCAGTCCATTTTAGTTCGCTGATTCCTAGAATGTCGATGTTCACTCTTGCCATCTCTTGGTTGACCAATTCTAATTTGTCTTGATTCATGGACCTGACATTCCAGGTTCCTATGCAATATTGCTCTTTATAGCATGGGACCTTGCTTCTATCACCAGTCACATCCACAGCTGGGTATTGTTTTTACTTTGACTCCATCCCTTCATTCTTTCTGGAGTTATTTCTCCACTGATCTCCAGTAGCATATTGGGCACCTATTTACCTGGGGAGTACCTCTTTCAGTATCCTATCATTTTGCCTTTTCATACTATTCATGGGGTTCTCAAGGCAAGAATACTGAAGTGGTTTGCCATTCCCTTCTCCACATTCTCCCGTCTGACCACATTCTGTCAGACGTCTCCACCATGACCTGCCCATCTTGGGTGGCCCCACGAGGCGTGGCTTTGTTTCACTGAGTTAGACAAAGATGTGGTCCATGTTATCAGACTGGCTAGTTTTCTGTGATTATGGTTTCAGTGTGTCTGCCCTCTGACACCTTCTCCAACACTTAGCATCTTACTTGGGTTCTTCTTATCTTGGGTGTGGGGTATCTTTTCCCAGCTGTTCCAGCAAAGCACAGCTGCTGCTCCTTACCTTGGATGAGGTTGCCCCTCCTGACCTTGAACGAGAAGTAGCTCCTATTCTGCCCTTAACATAGTAGGATTATTGGATGTACTTGGTCGTGTTTTTGGTTTTTTTTTTTTTTTTTTTCCCACATTGGTGTCATTGAGCTGTGGAATTAGACAGTGTGTTGGGGGGGCGGTGGTGAGTGACAGTGAGAAATCATAGGGAGAAGTGCTTGCTTCACAGCCCAAAGCTTAGAATTGTTAACTCTAAAACAGCGCTTCTTACCCATTCATCTCACACTTCTGATTTCTTGGATCTGGTTATAAAAATCACAGTTCTTTGGGGATCCTAACTATCATCTTTGAATTACAGTTGCCAATGTGTCATCCAAATTGTCAGACTGGACCAACTATTCTTTAACGTTGTCATCTATTCATTAAACTTGTATCTACCTGGACACATTAAAATAGACACATAGAAAATAATTCAATGTTCCATGGCCTCTAGCTTTCAAAGTGGTCTCCTCACTTACAATGGCTCTCTCATCTTCAAAGCATCTTAACATGTTTATAGAACAGTCTTTCCTTAGTTCAAATTTGATCATGGACATTCACCTCAACTCAAAATTTAGCAGTGAATCTCCACATTGTAACACATTTTATTAAAATGCAGACTTAGAGTCAACACCTCCTCTAATCATGGTTCAATCATTCCATTTTATCCAAACTTTTCATTCTCTAGCTGGCGTTTATGCTAATATGAGACACCATTGTTGCTTTTCATCCTGTCAAGGCCATTTCAAGTACAAAATTACTTTAAATTATTTCCCATTCTCCTTTTTTTCTTTCCCTGGCTTGGGAAGATCTTCTGTAGAAGGACATGGCAACCCACTACATTGTTTCTTGCCTGAAAAATCCCATGGACAGAGGAGCCTGGTGGGATATAGTCCATAGGGTCACAAAGAGCTGGACACAACTGAGTGACTAAGACTCCTTTTCTAATTCTCTAGAGCACTTTACTTGCAATTCTCTTTTGGTACACTCTATATTTTATAAAAATTATATATATAAGTAATTTGTTTTTGTTTCTGTACCTGTCCTATTTTCCTGACCGGATGGATTATATACTCTTAAAGAGTAAGCATGGCATAGAGGCAAGAGTGTATGTTAAACATAATAAGCATTTACTACATTTTCAGTTCAGTTCAGTCACTTAGTCGTGTCCAACTCTTTGTGACCCCATTTTAATTAACTTTAATTCAATTGAAACCAACAACTGTGAACCTCTTCCCTTTGGATTTCCTAGATGTTAAATTATGCTGCTGCTGCTAAGTCTCATCAGTTGTGTCTGACTCTGTGCGACCCCAGAGACGGCAGCCCACCAGGCTGCCTCATCCCTGGGATTCTCCAGGCAAGAACACTGGAGTGAGTTGCCATTTCCTTCTCAAATTATGCTAGCACCCTTGAATTTATTATTATTATTTTATGTTTCATTGCTATTTCATCACAAAAGAACCTAGATAACATTTTTACTTTTTCATTTTGTACCCCCAAAACAAAAGCAGAATTTAAATATGCCCTGTTTTACCCTGAGAGCAAATATTTTAAGACTTTTCTGCTAATTTCCAAAATGATGCAACTAATCAATCAATAAATACATCTTTTTCACTTATCAAAAATCAATGGATTTTGAATTTCACTTAGAATTCCATACTTCTTGCATGATAATCAGATCAAGAAAAACTATATAATATTAAGGGAAATATAAGCAGTAGCTGAAATATTAGGACTACTTACATGGTAAAATTATATAAAAATGTTTCTGGAAATTTTCAAGTGCCTGTGAACTTCTATGGAAAATCAAGTTGATTATCTTCTGAGACTCCCCCTTATAAATCCTATCCTTATATATAAAATAACATTCTCCATTAAAACTGAACTTATCCAATGTCTTTTCTTCTCCCATTTTTTATTGTATGATAGTGAGATTTTAGGAATAGAGTGTTGGAAATATGATTATGCTTGGCATTATGTTTTATTTGCAAAGAAATGGCACAGATATCATTGCCAGTTGATTAGAGAATTATAGAAATAAAACATAGGATCCTGATTCGACATTGAGATCATTTTTATCTTTATGCATAATTTCTGAATCAAATTTTGCCTCATCCATTTTGATCAAAGAAAAATCACTCATGTGTTGCAGGGTTACTTTATAGAAGGATGCCCCTCAGTGAGCACATGAGTATTTCCAATTAGAATCATAAAAGATACAGTTGTAGAATTCAGCCTCTCTGAATTGCTTTCTTGCTAAATAAAGACTCAGGATCTCATTTTGTAGTTACCTGCACTCAGACACTATTTTTAAATCTAAAGAAAGCTGAAAATTTTCTCCTACCTTTCACAGATTACTGCCATGCTATTTTCCCAGTCTTTATTATTTTCTTTTATATCCCTCTAAATGGATCTAGCATGCCTTTAAGTTTCTGAGATAAGCTTAGACTGTTATGAATAAAATCAAATCACATACTTACTCCAGGAAGAGTAAAAATTTTAAAAGGAAAATACGTAGCATGTTTTATCGGTTTTCAGAATACATGACAGCATTCCTAAACACTGAAGACATATAAAAACATAGTGACAAAATAAGTGATGATAAAATGATACTCAAGTATATAAACCTAGAAAATTCAGAAGCAAAAATTTGAATAAAATAAGATTTTGAATCCTAGGTCTGTACACTTTTCCTAATTTCATCTTTTGCCTCTCAAACAAAAATATATGCATCTGTGGAATCAACCTTTTAAATTTAAAAGAAAATCACTTAGCGTTCTACTGCTGAATGGTCACTTTACTCCATCTTATAAAGCAACCAATGACCAAGCAAGGTGACTTTTGATTTTTACTATCCTTACCTCCCCCAAATTCCTTCTGCACTTACTTGATGTTGAGTTGTAATTCATCGGTTGTTCAGTGTATGACAGAGTCGGGGAGTTATGGGAGACTGACCTGTGGCTGAAACAATACCATAATACCCAGACCTTGGTTTTCTGTTTGCATTTCTTCTCAGATCTGCAGAGTTTCAGCCAGGCTTTCTCTGACCTACCGAAGGATCAACTTCAAGAAGCTAACTTCAATATAAGGCTATCCATAGAATTCATAGATCCACAGGATCCCAGGAGACGTCATGCTATTCCTATCTTGGCTCATCCTTCCATTTAAACCTCTGAGATTCAGCATAATTAACATTTATGATACCAGCATTTCCAGGAGAAAAAAACCAGAGGGACTAGAAGGTGAGACAACCTCAAAGACAACCAGGAAAATTTTTCTAATGAAACACCGATATTGGGCATATCAATATGGAGAGTCATCTAAGAGGAAACCAAATCAATTCCAATAAAATTTAGTGGTTGTTGATATCATTTTATATTAATAATTATATTAACACACAAAATAGAGTATATGTTATATAGATATTATATATAATTTATATATTATAGATTAATTTATATTTATATAGTATATTACATTAATACATTAATGTATGTCAATATATTATTGACTTTCCTGGTGGCTCAGACTGTAAAAGCATCTGCCTACAATGCCGGAGACCTGAGTTCGATCCCTGGGTCAGGAAGATCCCCTGGAGAAGGAAATGGCAACCCACTCCAGTACTCTTGCCTGGAAAATCTCATGGATGGAGAAGCCTGGTAGGCTACAGTCCGTGGGGTCACAAAGAGTCGGACACGACTGAGTGACTTCACTTTCACTTTCATATTAATAATATGCAGTACTAAATAGGTAAAACCAT
The DNA here is from genome assembly GCA_917880005.1 of Nanger dama. Taxonomy (NCBI): domain Eukaryota; kingdom Metazoa; phylum Chordata; class Mammalia; order Artiodactyla; family Bovidae; genus Nanger; species Nanger dama. The sequence continues at coordinate 2,815,149 of CAKJTW010000032.1, forward strand.
ACTTTACATATGCTTACTATTCTGAGAAAATAGGACAACTAGGTATAGTTGCAAAAGTAATCTTTCTAAATTATGATTCTCTTCTTGTTTCACCACCATAGTGGCTCCTCATTCTCACTCTATATTTGTATTTATTATGAAAGCTATTTAATAAACATAAGATGCATATTTATTTGGTAGTCATAGTCACTGTATAAATTAGGGACATACATTTTGATAATTCAGGTTTAGCTAATGATAATTCTAAAACTCAGAAGAATAAAATAACTTGCCCAAAATATACAGCCAAGTTGAATCAGAATCTGTTCAGTCACCCATTCATGTCCAGCTCTTTGTGACCCTGTGAGCTGCAGCACACCAGGCTTCCCTGTCCATTGCCAACTCCTGGAACTTGCACAAACTCATGTCCATCAAGCCAGTAATGCCATCCAACTATCCCATCAGCTGCTGCCCCTTCTCCTACATTCAATCTTTCCCAACATCAGGATCATTTCCAATGAGTCAGTTCTTTGCCTCAGGTGGCCAAAGTATTGGAGATTCAGCTTCAGCATCAGTCCTTTCAATGAATGTTAAGGACTAATTTCCTTTAGGATTGACTGGCTTGATCTCCTTGCAGTCCAAGGGACTCAACCAGGAATAAAACTAGTGCTTCTAAATTCGATCTAGTTTTTCTTCCTCCAAGTTACTGAGCAATAATAATCCAGACTCCTCAGTTTGAATGTCAAAATTAAAATTCAACCTGTTTCTATCCAGTGTCTCTGCTGTATTAGCCTTTCTTTTTTTCTTTCACAATACATATGCAGTAGGAAAAGTAATGGACATATAGCTGCTATGACTGTTCATAAATATTAAATATGTAATTTTGGACAAATAACTCCAAAAGCCAAACTTTGTACTTTATCATAAAATTCTGGTTATTCAACTCCTGACTTACTTGTCTTCAGATTATGATATGAAATTAATTTTTTGAAAGGAATTTATATTAGGCTTCAGAAATAAACCCAAATGTGCTTGAAGGTTTACTTTAAAATAATGGTAGAACTTTATATTATTATAATCTCATGTCATCAGGAGAATTTTTCAATAGAATGTGACTGTGCCAGCTGATTAAAATCTTTTTAAAAAGGTCATAAATTCCTACCTTCAAATTAACTCCAAAACAATAAAAACTTTAAGTGTAGAAACAAGATAATAACATACAAAAACTTTATAATCACTCAAAAATCACTAAAACTCGGGCTTAAAATGATAGAAGCATTTGTTATATAAAATTTTCTGTAAAGGCAAATAAGATACACAAAATGAAACAAAAAATGTGATAAACTTCCAAAAATATTTGTGAAGGATCTTCTCTGTCCATGGAATTCTCCAGGCAAGAATACTGGAGTGTGTGGCCATTGCCTTCTCCAGGGAATCTTCCCAACCTAGGGATGAATCCAGGTCTCCCACACTGCAGGCAGATTCTTTACTGTCTGAGCCACGAGGGAAGTCCCATGTGAAAGACTAAAAGGCTAAACTCAACATATATATGTCAATTATTAAAAAAAAAGTCAGTATGATAAAGAACCAACTGAAACAACAGCAAAGGTACAGGACATAGGCTTTTTTTTTTTGAAAAATTTTTTAATCTTTTTTATTTTTTTAATACTTTATTCTACATTACAATACTGTATTTGTTTTGCCATACATTGACATGAATCAGCCACAGGTGAACACGATCTCCCAATGCCGAAGGACATAGGCTTTTGCTTGACTTTCAAATATATGATAAAACAGTTTATTCTTATACATACAAAAATGCAAATCATATTAAATGGGTGATAATTTCTGCTTTTCAAATTGCATACAGCAAAATACTTTATATCATGTTGAAAAGCCATTTTGCTTTAGCTTTACTTTTTGAGTATTTTAAGACTATATACTATGTGCAAAAATGTGCATCTACTGACACAGCATTTCCATTTCCAGAATTCACCCAGACAGATATTCTCACATAGGCATGCAGAGACGGATGTGCAAAGACCTTTACTGCAGCATTGTTTGCATTAGCAAAAGGCTACAAACATCATAAGTGACTACCAGCCCTGGAGTTGTTAAAAATGTCTTTACAAAGTAATAGTATGTATTTATTAAAATTAACAAGGCAAGTCTATGGCTACAGAATTAGAATGGTCTCTAAGGTATATATATTTGAGAAAAAAGTTGCAGGAGGGTACTGATAACACAAGATGCTATTTATTTATCAGCACACATGTATAAATAAATGTATGTATAAAAACACACTTACACACACTAAGTGTGCTTGTTTGTATATGGAAGAACCCAGGAAGAGCAGAGTGCAATCATGGAGTTAGGGAGTGAAGGAGAAGTTTATTTGCCTCATGAATAGTCTTACTATGTGTATTTCTTGTCTTAGATTTTTCACATTTTTAAACTGTTAACAATAATAAGGACAAAACAACTCTACACAACTATGGTGTCCTTCATGGGAAGTTTCCTGAGGGATGTAAAGAGAATATGTTGACAGCTGTGGGAAAAAAAATGTGTTTAAAGCCGGCAATGCAGGAGACCCGGGTTTGATCCCTGGATCAAGAAGATGTCCTGGAGAAGGGAATGGCAATCCCTTCCAGTATTCTTGCCTGGAAAATCCCGTGGACAGAGGAGCCTGGTGGGCTACAGTCCATAAGGTTGCAAAGAGTGGGACACAACTGAGTGACTAACACTTTCACTCACTTTCCAAGCTTGAAATTAAATAAACCAACATTTTACCTTAACCAAATTCCCCTTATATGCATCTATTTATTTTTCGTTAGACTTGACTTTTTATTCAATGATTTCTCAAAGATATATGTAAATAATATGAAGTCAAATATTTCTACATAGTTAAAAAAACAAACAGCAGCAGCTAGTATTCCATATCCTCTCAACCTCCATTTTTCTGTTATGACAAGAAAGTACATTCACCTTTTCTAGATTTTTATCTGGCAGTTTCTTGAATATTTCTAAATTATCTCAACATTTTCAAACATAGTCACTCATTGCTTAAGAGTGCTAGATACCACTCCATGCACTTAGAATGCGTCAGCAAATAACAAAGATTGTTGTCTCTTTGAAGTTAAAATTCAAGGGGAAGGAGGAAGAGTATAACAAATAAGCCTAATAAATTATGCTGTAGAGTATTTCAGAAGAGGAAAAATGCTCTGGGTGAAAGAAACCACAGAGTAGGAAGAGAAGCATCTGGTGGATGAGATGGATAGATGGTAGAATTAAACGGAGCCATCAGGAGAGCTCTCATTGAGAAGGTGACATTTAAACACTTGAAGGAGAGGAAGAAGTGAGCCAAGCAGGTATATAAAGCTTCCCAGCCAGAGAATGGCAAAGGCCTTACCTGGTGTATTTTAATAACAACATGGAGGCCAACAGGCTGATCTGAGTAAGTCAGGAGGGAGTTGGGAGATGAGGCCAGGAGATGCCACTGAAAGAATTTGGGCTTTCCCTGTGCTTAGACATTTAGGGCTTTAAAAAGAGCAATAAGAAAATGAATGGAAAAAGATGGCGGAGGAATAGGATGGGGAGAACACTTTCTCCCTCACTACTTCATCAAAAGAACATTTCAACGCTGAGTAAATTCCACAAAACAACTTCTGACTGCTGGCAGAGAACATCAAGCATCCAGCAAAGCAGATCATTGACTTCAAAACCAGGTAGGAATTAATATACACGACGAAGATAGAGACAAAGGAGGTAGGGAGGAAGCCCCGTCCCGAGAAGGGAATCCCGTCCCGGGAAGGGAATCCTGTCCCAGGAAGAGACTCTTAAAAAGAGAGATTTCCTAAAATTGGGCTCATTCTCACAGCTGTGTATGGGGCGAGCCCTGAAACCACAGAGGGCAATATAACAGGAAGGAAGAATAAATATATAAATAATTAAAACCAACAGATTACAAATTCAACAGTATAACCCCCAGCAGATAAGCAGCGCAAATGCCTGCATCCGACAGCAGCGGGGGTTGGGCAGGGAGGATGGCACCCGCGACAGTGCTTTCTAAGAATAGGGCTGCACGAGAGACGTAGGCTGCAGGGCTTTTCTCGAGAATCGGGCGTAACGGGGCCAGAATCGGGTCCGCGCGTGGCTAGAAAGAGCTATCTTGGTCTAGCAAACCAGACTGTGGGATAGCTAACACGCGAAATGCTCACATCAGACACCGACAGGCCCACGCACAGAACAAAGGAGGGATTGGCAATAGCCGGCTGCAGACCATCCCCCTCCGGCGACAGGCAGCCAGAGCCTTAAGTGCTGGAAGGGGGCAATCGCAGCTCAAGAGTGACATTACCTACCAATTTGCAAGCAGATTTCTTTGCTATTGAGACTGCTGGGGGCCCTGAACAGTTATCATCTGCCTGAGAAAGAGCCCGGTGGAGCTCCCAGAAAATTGATCAACCCGGAAGCCCAGAAGTCGCAATAGCACTCGCCAAACTCCCTAGCCACTCGGACCTGGGAAGGGAACAAAGCCCCTATTCAACCAAATCCAAGTCTCGGAGGGCTTCCTGACCGCCAATCCAGAGTGCCAAATCTGAGCGACATAGACCAGGGAAGTGCATGAAGCATAGGGCAGGCCCAACAAGGTTATCCCAAGGAGCGAAAAGGGGCAAGACCAGTGCAGAGACCACCCTCCCTGTGTCAAGACGGAAATCAGACAGGGAAGGGACCAGCAAACAGAGGAAGTCAAACAGAGGGAACTGCCTTGGTAGCGACCCTACACAGTCCACAACGACAGAGAAAGTGCCAGATATACCGTTACTACTTTAATGATCAATTTTTTGGGGGGGTGGGGATGATGTGGAAGCATGATTTTTTTTTTAAGAATTTTTTTCTTTCTTAAAAAAATTTTTTTTTTTTTAAATGTTTTCTCATCTTTTCTTTTTTGTTTTTCTCTAAACTTGCTGAAATTTTTAAGTCTTCTATATTTCTATTTATTATTTTTATAACCTATTATTATTTTTCAAAAAACACAAACCTATCTTTAAAGCAAACGCCATATATAGTAATATTGGTGGTGGGAGTTGTTTTTATTAATTCTGGAATCTTTTATTCTATTTTATTTTATTTTTTTATTTTTATCTCAATTTACTTTTTTTTAAATTTGTCTCTCCTTCTTCTTCTTATCTTTAATATTTTATCTTTGAAAATCCAATCTCTACTCCAGATTTTTAATTTCAACATTTTGGTATTTGTTGCCAATTTTGTACTTTTATTTTTTTTTAATACTTTATTCTACATTACAATACTGTATTTGTTTTCCCATACATTGACATGAATCAGCCACAGGTGTCCACGATCTCCCAATGCCAAAGCCCCCTCCCACCTCCCACCCCACATCCTCTCCCTGTATCATCCCGTGCACCAGCCCCATGCGTCCTGCATCCTGTATTGAACACAGACTGGCGCTTCATTCTTACAAGATAATATACATGTTTCAATGCCGTTCTCCCAAATCATCCCACCCTCTCCCTCTCCCTCAGAGTCCAAAAGTTCGTTCTATACCTCTGAGTCTCTTTTGTTGTCTCACATAAAGGGTCTTCATTACTATACTTCTAAATTCCATATATATGTGTCAGTATACTGTATTGGTGTTTTTCTTTCTGGCTTACTTCACTCTGTAAAATTGGCTCCAATTTCATCCATCTCATTAGAACTGAGTCGAATTTATTCTTTTTAAGGGCTGAGTAGTACTCCATTGTGTATATGTACCACAGCTTTCTTATCCATTCATCTGCTGATGGACATCTAGGTTGTTTCCATGTCCTGGCTATTATAAACAGTGCTGCAATGAACATTGGGGTACATGTGTCTCTTTAATTCTGGTTTCCTCGGTGTGTATGCCCAGCAGTGGGATTGCTGGATCATAAGGCAGTTCTATTTGCAATTTTTTAAGGAATCTCCACACTGTTTTCCATAGTGGTTGTACTAGTTTGCATTCCCACAAGCAGGGTAAGAAGGTTCCCTTTTCTCCACATCCTCTCCAGCATTTATTGCTTGTAGACTTTTGGATCGCAGCCATTCTGACTGGTGTGAAATGGTACCTCATTGTGGTCTTGATTTGCATTTCTCTGATAATAAGTGATGTGGAGCATCTTTTCACGTGTTTGTTAGCCATCCGTATGTCTTCTTTGGAGAAATGCCTATTTAGTTCTTTGGCTCATTTTTTTATTGGTTCGTTTATTTTCCTGGAGTTGAGCTGGATAAGTTGCTTGTATATCTTTGAGATTAGTTGTTTGTCAGTTGTTTCATTTGCTATTGTTTTCTCCCATTCAGAAGGCTGTCTTTTCACCTTGCTTATAGTTTCCTTTGTTGTGCAGAAGCTTTAAATTTTAATTAGATCCCATTTGTTTATTTTTGCTTTTATTTCCAGGATATTGGGAGGTGGATCATAGAGGATCCTGCTGTGATTTATTTCGGAGAGTGTTTTGCCTATGTTCTCCTCTAGGAGTTTTATAGTTTCTGGTCTTACATTTAGATCTTTAATCCATTTTGAGTTTATTTTTGTGTATGGTGTTAGACAGAGGTCTAGTTTCATTCTTTTACAAGTGGTTGACCAGTTTTCCCAGCACCACCTGTTAAAGAGACTGTCTTTACTCCATTGTATATTCTTGCCTCCTTCGTCGAAGATAAGGTGTCCATAGGTGTGTGGGTTTATCTCAGGGCTTTCTATTTTGTTCCATTGATCTATATTTCTGTCTTTGTGCCAGTACCATACTGTCTTAATGACTGTGGCTTTGTAGTAGAGCCTGAAGTCAGGCAAGTTGATTCCTCCAGTTCCATTCTTCTTTCTCAAGATTGCTTTGGCTATTCGAGGTTTTTTGTATTTCCATACAAATCTTGAGATTATTTGATCTAGTTCTGTGAAAAATACTGCTGGTAACTTGATAGGAATTGCATTGAATCTGTAGATTGCTTTGGGTAGTATACTCATTTTCACTATTTTGATTCTTCCAACCCATGAGCATGGTATATTTCTCCATCTATTAGTGTCCTCTTTGATTTCTTTCATCAGTGTTTTATAGTTTTTGATATATAGGTCTTTAGTTTCTTTAGGTAGGTATATTCCTAAGTATTTTATTCTTTTCATTGCAATGGTGAATGGGATTGTTTCCTTGACTTCTTTTTTCTACTTTCTCATTATTAGTGTATAGGAATGCAAGGGATTTCTGAGTGTTGATTTTATATCCTGCAACTTTACTATATTCGTTGAGTAGCTCTAGTAGTTTTCTGGTCGAGTCTCTAGGATTTTCTATGTAGAGGATCATGTCGTCTGCAAACAGTGAGAGTTTTACTTCTTTTCCAATCTGGATTCCTTGTATTTCTTTTACTGCTCTGATTGCTGTGGCCAAAACTTCCAGTACGATATTGAATAGTAGTGGTGAAAGTGGACACCCTTATCTTGTTCCTGACTTTAGGGGAAATGGTTTCAATTTTTCACCATTGAGGATAATGTTAGCTGTGGGTTTGTCATATACAGCTTTTATTATGTTGAGGTACGTTCCTTCTATTCCTGCTTTCTGGAGAGTTTTTATCATAAATGGATGGTGAATTTTGTCAAAGGCTTTTTCTGCATCTATTGAGATAATCATATGATTTTTATTTCTCAGTTTGTTAATGTGATGAATTACATTGATTGATTTGCAGATATTGAAGAATCCTTGCACCCTGGGATAAAGCCCACTTGGTCATGGTGTATGATCTTTTTAATGTGTTGCTGGATTCTGACTGCTAGGATTTTGTTAAGGATTTTTGCATCTATGTTCATCAGTGATATCGTCTTGTAGTTTACTTTTTTTGTGGTGTCTTTGTCAGGTTTTGGTATTAGGGTGATGGTGGCCTCATAGAATGAGTTTGGAAGTTTACCTTCCTCTGCAATTTTCTGGAATAGCTTCAGTAAGATAGGTGTTAGCTCTTCTTGAAATGTTTGGTAGAATTCACCTGTGAAGCCGTCTGGACCTGGGCTTTTGTTTGCTGGAAGATTTCTGATTACAGTTTCAATTTCCATGCTTGTGATGGGTCTGTTAAGATTTTCTATTTCTTCCTGGTTCAGTTTTGGAAAGTTGTACTTTTCTAAGAATTTGTCCATTTCTTCCAAGTTGTCCATTTTATTGGCATATAATTGCTGATAGTAGTCTCTTATGATTCTTTGTATTTCTGTGTTGCCTTTTGTGATCTCTTCATTATCATTTCTAATTTTATTGATTTGATTTTTTTTCTCTTTGTTTCTTGATGAGTCTGGATAATGGTTTGTCAATTTTATTTATCCTTTCAAAGAACCAGCTTTTTTCTTTGTTGATTTTTGCTATGGTCTCTTTTGTTTCTTTAGCATTTATTTCTGCCCTAATTTTTAGGATTTCTTTCCTTCTACTAACTCTGGGATTCTCTATTTCTTCCTTTTCTAGTTGCTTTAGGTGTAGAATTAGGTTATTTATTTGGCTTCTTTCTTGTTTCTTGAGGTATGCCTGTATTCCTATGAACGTTCCTCTTAGCACTGCTTTTATAGTGTCCCATAGGTTCTGTGTAGTTTTGTTTTCATTTTCATTCATTTTGATGCATAATTTGATTTCTTTTTGAATTCTTCTGTGATTTGTTGATTATTCAGAAGGGTGTTGTTCAGCCTCAAAATGTTGGAATTTTTAATAGTTTTCCTCCTGTAATTGAGATCTAACCTTAGTGCATTATGGTCAGAGAAGATGCTTGGAATAATTTCTGATTTTTTTGAATTTATCAAGGTTAGATTTATGACCCAGAATGTGATCTATCCTGGAAAAGGTTCCGTGTGCACTTGAGTAAAAGGTGAAATTCATTGTTTTGGGGTGAAATGTCCTATAGATAACAATTAGGTCTAACTGGTCTATTGTATCGTTTAAAGTTTGTGTTTCTTTGTTAATTTTCTGTTTAGTTGATCTGTCCATAGGTGTGAGTGGGGTATTAAAGGCTCCCACTATTACTGTGTTATTATTAATTTCCCTTTCATGCTTGTTAGCAATTGTCTTACATATTGCAGTGCTCCTATGTTGGGTGCATATATATTTATAATTGTTATATCTTCTTCTTGGATTGATCCTTTAATCATTATGTAGTGGCCTTCTTTGTCCCTTTTCACAGCCTTTGTTTTAAAGTCTATTTATTGGATATGAGTATTGCTACTCCTGCTTTCTTTTGGTCTTTATTTGCATGGAATATCTTTTCCAGACCTTCACTTTCAGTCTGTATGGGTCCGCTGCTTTGAGGTGGGTCTCTTGTAAGCAGCATATATAGGGATCTTGTTTTTGTATCCATTCAGCCAGTCTTTGCCTTTTGGTTGGGGCATTCAACCCATTTACATTTAAGGTAATTATTGATAAGTATGCTCCTGTTGCCATTTACTTTAATGTTTTGGGTTCAGGTTTATTCGTCCTTTTTTGTTTGCTGTCTAAAGTCTATCCTTTAGTATTTGTTGGAGAGCTGGTTTGGTGGCACTGAATTCTCTCAGCTTTGCTTGTCTGTAAAGCTTTGATTTCTCCTTCATATTTGAATGAGATTCTTGCTGGGTACAGTAGTCTTGGTTGAAGGTTATTATCTTTCATCACTTTAAGTGTGTCTTGCCATTCCCTCCTAGCCTGAAGAGTTTCTATTGAAAGATCTGCAGTTATTCTTATGGCGATCCCCTTGTGTGTTATTTGTTGTTTTTCCCTTGGTGCTTTTAATATTTGTTCTTTGTGTTTGGTCTTTGTTAGTTTGATTAGTATATGTCTTGGGGGTGTTCCACCTTGGGTTTATCCTGTTTGGCACTCTCTGGGTTTCTTGGACTTGGGTGATTATTTCCTTCCCCATTTTAGGGAAGTTTTCAACTCTTATCTCCTCAAGTATTTTCTCATGGTCTTTCTTTTTGTCTTCTTCTTCTGGGACTCCTATAATTCGAATGTTGGAGCATTTCATACTGTCTTGGAGGTCTCTGAGGTTGTCCTCATTTCTTTTAATTTGTCTTTCTTTTTCCCTCGCTGATTCATTTATTTCTACCATTTTATCTTCTATTTCACTAATCCTATCTTCTGCCTCCGATATTCTACTATTTGTAGCCTCCAGAGTGTTTCTGATCTCATTTATTGCATTATTTATTACATGTTGACTTTTTTTATTTCTTCTAGGTCCTTGTTAAACCTTTCTTGCATCTTCTCAATCCTTGACCCCAGGCTATTTATCTGTGATTCCATTTTGATTTCAAGATTTTGGATCATTTTCACTATCAGTATTCGGAATTCTTTCTCAGGTAGATTCCCTATCTCTTCCTCTTTTGTTTGGTTTGGTGGGCATGTCTCCTGTTCCTTTACCTGCTGGGTATTCCTCTGTCTCTTCATCCTGGTTATATTGCTGCGTTTGGGGTGGCTTTTCTATATTCTGGGAATTTGTGGAATTCTGTTTATTATAGAGCTTCCTCTCTGTGTTTGGGGTTATATCAGTGGCTTGTCAAAGTTTCTTGATTAGAAAGGCTTGTGTTTAGGCTCTGGTGAGTGAAGTTGGATTTCCTCTCTCTGGAGTGCTGTGAAGTGTCAAGTAATGGGTTATGGGACATCAATGATTTTGGAGTATTTTGAGCTGCCTGTGTATTGAAGCTCAGGGGCTTGTTCTTGTGTTGCTGGAGAATTTGCGTGGTATGTCTTCCTCTGGAGCTTGTTGGCTCTTGGATGGTGCTCAATTTCAGTATAGGTATGAAGGTGTTTGATGAGCTCTTATTGGATAATGTTCCCTGTATTCAGGAATTCTTTGATGATCTCAGGATTTGGACTTAGGCCTCCTGATTCTGGTTTTCAGATTTATTTTTACAATAGCCTCATGACTTTTCCATCTATTCAGCACTATTGTTAAAACATCTGGGTTAATGATGATAGGTTTCTCCACTTTGAAGGTCGTCGCTAGAAGATCACTGAGTTACTTGGAGGAGAGAAGAAGGAGGGGGTAGTTAGAGGTGAGTGGAATGGGATGAGGTGGAATCAAAAGAGGAGAAAGCAAACTAGCCCGTAACCACTTTCTTGTGTGCACTCCAAAGTCTGGACCTCTTAGAGGTGGTCACAGAGTTATACATGGAAGAGGAGAGGGAGGAAGTAGATAGAGGTGGTCAGGAGGATGAAAGAGGGAGATGCAAAGGAGGGATACAGATCTGGCCAGTGACCAGTTCCCTGAGAATTCTCCACCTTCGGGAGCACACAGAGATTCATAGAGTTGGGTAGAGAAGAGGAGGGGGAGGGATGAGACAAAAGCCACCTGGTGGAGAAAAGAGAGATTCCAAAGGGGGGAGAGAGTGGTCAAGCCAGTAGTCTCGCACTCATGTAAAATTGAGTACTGAAGATTAGGTTTTTAAAAGTACAAAATTGGCAGCAAATACCAAAATGCTGAGATTAAAAATCTGGAGTAGAGATTGGATTTTCAAAGATAAAATATTAAAGATAAGAAAAAGAAGGAGAGAAAAATTTAAAAAAAATTGAGAAAAAAAATAAAAATAGAATAAAATAAAAGATTCCAGAATTATTAAAAGACAAATTCCACCACCAATAGGACTATATACAGCGTTTGCTTTAAAGATAGGGTTTTTTTTTTTTTGTAAAGTAACAATAGGTTATAAAGATAATAAATAGAAATATAGAAGACTTAAAAGTTTAACCAAGTTTAGGAAAAAAAATGAAAAAGAAAAGAAGAGAAATCAAATTTTAAAAAAAAAAAAAGTTTTTAAAGAAAGAAAAAAATTCTTTAAAAAAATCACTCATAAAAAATAGAGAGAACAGGAAAATAAATAAATAAATAAAATGGATATTCAACAAGAACCTACTGTTATAGCACAGGGAACTCTGCTCAATATTATGTAACAAACTAAACAAAAAAAGCATTTGTAAAAAGATATATGTATGGAAATACAAAAAACCTCGAATAGCCAAAGCAATCTTGAGAAAGAAAAATGGAACTGGAGGAATCAACTTGCCTGACTTCAGGCTCTACTACAAAGCCACAGTCATTAAGACAGTATGGTACTGGCACAAAGACAGAAATATAGATCAATGGAACAAAATAGAAAGCCCTGAGATAAACCCACACACCTATGGACACCTTATCTTCGACGAAGGAGGCAAGAATATACAATGGAGTAAAGACAGTCTCTTTAACAGGTGGTGCTGGGAAAACTGGTCAACCACTTGTAAAAGAATGAAACTAGACCTCTGTCTAACACCATACACAAAAATAAACTCAAAATGGATTAAAGATCTAAATGTAAGACCAGAAACTATAAAACTCCTAGAGGAGAACATAGGCAAAACACTCTCCGACATAAATCACAGCAGGATCCTCTATGATCCACCTCCCAGTATACTGGAAATAAAAGCAAAGATAAGCAAATGGAATCTAATTAAAATTTAAAGCTTCTGCACAACAAAGGAAACTAAAAGCAAGGTGAAAAGACAGCCTTCTGAATGGGAGAAAACAATAGCAAATGAAACAACTGACAAACAACTGATCTCAAAAATATATAAGCAACTTCTGCAGGTCAACTCCAGAAAAATAAATGATCCAATCAAAAAATGGGCCAAAGAACTAAATAGGCATTTCTCCAAAGAAGACATACGGATGGCTAACAAACACGTGAAAAGATGCTCAACATCACTCATTATCAGAGAAATGCAAATCAAGACCACAATGAGGTACCATTTCACACCAGTCAGAATGGCTGCGATCCAAAAGTCTACAAGCAATAAATGCTGGAGAGGATGTGGAGAAAAGGGAACCTTCTTACCCTGCTTGTGGGAATGCAAACTAGTACAACCACTATGGAAAACAGTGTGGAGATTCCTTAAAAATTGCAAATAGAACTGCCTTATGACCCAGCAATCCCACTGCTGGGCATACACACCGAGGAAACCAGAATTGAAAGAGACACATGTACCCCAATGTTCATTGCAGCGCTGTTTATAATAGCCAGGACATGGAAGCAACCTAGATGTCCATCAGCAGATGAATGAATAAGAAAGCTGTGGTACATATACACTATGGAATACTACTCAGCCCTTAAAAAGAATAAATTTGACTCAGTTCTAATGAGATGGATGAAATTGGAACCGATTATACAGAGTGAAGTAAGCCAGAAAGAAAAACACCAATACAGTATACTGACACATATATATGGAATTTAGAAGACAGTAATGATGACCCTATATGTGAGACAACAAAGAGACACAGAGGTATAGAGTGGACTTTTGGACTCTGAGGGGGAGGGAAAGGGTGGGATGGTTTGGGAGAATGGCAATGAAACATGTATATTTTCCTGTAAGAAATGAAGCACCAATCTATGTTCAGTGTAGGATGCAGGATGCATGGGGCTGATGCACAGGATGATTCAAGTAGAGGATGTGGGGTGGGAGGTGGGAGGGGGCTTCGGCATTGGGAGATTGTGTTCACCTATGGCTGATTCGTGTCAATGTATGGCTAAACAAATACAGTATTGTAATTTTAAAAATAAATAAATAAATAAATAAATTTTTAAAAAGAAAGAAAGAAAAAAAAATCTTAAAAAAAAAATCACGCTTCCACATCATCCCCCACCTCCCCCAAAAAAATTCATCATAAAAGTAGTAACGGTATATCTGGCGCTTTCTCTGTCGTCGTAGACTGTGTGGGGTTGCTACCAAGACAGTTCCCTCTCTTTGACTTCCTCTGTTTGCTGGTGTCTTCCGTGTCTGATTTCCGTCTTGACACAGGGAGGGTGGTGGTGGACTCTGCACTGGGCTTGCCCCTTCTTGCTCCTTGGGATAACCTTGTGGGGCCTGCCCTATGCTTCGTGCACTTCCCTGGTCTTTGGCATTCAGGATTGGCGGTCAGGAAGCCCTCTGAGACTTGAATTTGGTTGAACAGGGGCTTTGTTCCCTTCCCAGGTCCGAGTGGCTTGGGAGTTTGGCACTCTCTATTGCAACTTCTGGGCTTCCGGGTCGCTCAATTTTATGGGAGCTCCACCGGGGCTCTTTCTCAGGCAGATGATGACTGTTCAGAGCCCTCCAGCAGTTTCAATAGCAAAGAAATCAGTTTGCAGTTTGGTAGGTAATGTCACTCTTGAGCTGCGATTGCCCCCTTCCAGCACTTAAGGCTCTGGCTGCCTGTCGTCAGAGGGGGATGGTCTGCAGCCGGCTATTGCCGATCCGTCCTTATGTTCGAGGGTTCCGCGTGTTGGCTATCCCACAGTCTGGTTTGCTAGACCAAGATAGTTCTTTCTAGCCACGCGCGGACCCGATTCTGGCCCGGTTACACCCCGATTCTTGAGATAAGCCCTGTAGCCTACGTCTCCCGCAGCCCAATTCTTAGAAAGCTCTGTCGCAGGCGCACTCCTCCCCTGCCCAACCCCCGCTGCTGTCGGACGCAGGCGTTTGCGCTGCTTATCCCCTGGGGGTTATACTGTTGATCGTAATCTGTTGGTTTTAACTATTTATTTATTTATTCTTCCTTCCTGTTATGTTGCCCTCTGTGCTTCCAGGGCTAGCCCCATACACAGCTGTGAGAATGCTCCCCTCTTTTAGGGAACCTCTCTTTTAAGAGTCTCTTCCTGGGACAGGATTCCCTTCCCGGGACGGGATTCCCTTCCCAGGACGGGATTCCCTTCCCAGGACGGGGCTTCCTCCCTACTTCCTTTGTCTCTGTCTTCATCGTATGTATTAATTCCTACCTGGTTTTGAAGCCAATGATCCTCTTTGCTGGATGCCTGATGTCCTCTGCCAGCAGTCAGAAGTTGTTTTGTGGAATTTACTCAGCTTTGAAATGTTCTTTTGATGAAGTAGTGAGGGAGAAAGTGTTCTCCCCCTCCTATTCCTCCACCATCTTTTTTCGTCTCCCAATTTTGTACTTTTAAAAACCCAATATTCAGTACCCAATTTTACATGAGCGTGAGACTACTGGCTTGACCACTCTCTCCCCCTTCGGAATATCTCTTTTCTCCACCAGGTGGCTTTTGTCTCCTCCCTCGCCCTCCTCTTCTCTACCCAATTCTATGAATCTTTGTGTTCCAGAAGGTGGAGAACTCTCAGGGAACTGGTCACTGACCGGATCTGTATCCCTCCTTCTCATCTCCCTCTTTTATCCTCCTGTCCACCTCTATCTACTTCCTCCCTCTCCTCTTCCATGTATAACTCTGTGACCACCTCTGAGAGGTCCAGACTTTGGAGTGCACACAAGAAAGTAGGTACGGGCTAGCTTACTTTCTCCTCTTTTGATTCCACCTCATCCCATTCCACTCACCTCTAACTACCCCCCCTCCTTCTTCTCTCCTCCAAGTAACTCAGCGATCCTCTAGGGACGACCCTCAAAGTGGAGAAACCTATCATCATTAACCCAGATGTTTTAATATTAGTGCTGAATAGATGGAGAAATCATGAGACTACCGTAAAAAATAAATCTGAAAACCAGAATCAGGAGGCCTAAGTCCAAATCCTGAGATCATCAAAGAATTCCTGAATACAGGGAACATTATCCAATAAGAGCTCATCAAACGCCTTCATACCTATACTGAAATTGAGCACCACCCAAGGGCCAACAAGCTCCAGAGGAAGACATACCATGCAAATTCTCCAGCAACACAAGAACAAGCCCCTGAGCTTCAATACACAGGCAGCTCAAAATACTCCAAATTCATTGACGTCCCATAACCCATTACTTGACACTTCACAGCACTCCAGAGGAAGGAAATCCAACCCACCCACCAGGACTTCAACACAAGCCTCTCTAATCAAGAAACTTTGACAAGCCACTGATATAACCCCAAACACAGAGAGGAAGCTCTATAATAAACAGAATTCCACAAATTCCCAGAATATAGAAAAGCCACCCCAAACGCAGCAATATAACCAGGATGAAGAGACAGAAGAATACCCAGCAGGTAAAGGAACAGGAGACACGCCCACAAAACCAAACAAAAGAGGAAGAGATAGGGAATCTACCTGAGAAAGAATTCCGAATACTGATAGTGAAAATGATCCAAAATCTTGAAATCAAAATGGAATCACAGATAAATAGCCTGGGGTCAAGGATTGAGAAGATGCAAGAAAGGTTTAACAAAGACCTAGAAGAAATAAAAAAGAGTCAACATATAATGAATAATGCAATAAATGAGATCAGAAACACTCTGGAGGCTACAAATAGTAGAATATCGGAGGCAGAAGATAGGATTAGTGAAATAGAAGATAAAATGGTAGAAATAAATGAATCAGCGAGGGAAAAAGAAAGACAAATTAAAAGAAATGAGGACAACCTCAGAGACCTCCAGGACAATATGAAACGCTCCAACATTCGAATTATAGGAGTCCCAGAAGAAGAAGACAAAAAGAAAGACCATGAGAAAATACTTGAGGAGATAATAGTTGAAAACTTCCCTAAAATGGGGAAGGAAATAATCACCCAAGTCCAAGAAACCCAGAGAGTGCCAAACAGGATAAACCCAAGGTGGAACACCCCAAGACATATACTAATCAAACTAACAAAGACCAAACACAAAGAACAAATATTAAAAGCAGCAAGGGAAAAACAACAAATAACACACAAGGGGATCCCCATAAGAATAACTGCAGATCTTTCAATAAAAACTCTTCAGGCCAGGAGGGAATGGCAAGACATACTTAAAGTGATGAAAGATAATAACCTTCAGCCAAGACTACTGTACCCAGCAAGGATCTCATTCAAATATGAAGGAGAAATAAAAAGCTTTACAGACAAGCAAAAGCTGAGAGAAGTCAGCACCACCAAACCAGCTCTCCAACAAATACTAAAGGATAGACTTTAGAAAGGAAACACAAAAAGGTCGTATAAACCTGAACCCAAAACAATAAAGTATATGGCAACAGGTGCATACTTATCAATAATTACCTTAAATGTAAATGGGTTGAATGCCCCAACCAAAAGGCAAAGACTGGCTGAATGGATATAAAAACAAGATCCCTATATATGCTGCTTACAAGAGACCCACCTCAAAACAATGAACACATACAGACTGAAAGTATAGGTCTGGAAAAAGATATTCCATGCAAATAAAGACGAAAAGAAAGCAGGAGTAGCAATACTCATATCCGATAAATAGACTTTAAAACAAACACTGTGAAAAGGGACAAAGAAGGCCACTACATAATGATTAAAGGATCAATCCAAGAAGAAGATATAACAATTATAAATATATATGCACCCAACATAGGAGCACCGCAATATGTAAGACAATTGCTAACAAGCATGAAAGGGGAAATTAATAATAACACAATAATAATGGGAGACTTTAATACCCCACTCACACCTATGGACAGATCAACTAAACAGAAAATTAACAAAGAAACGCAAACTTTAAACGATACAATAGAACAGTTAGACCTAGTTGATATCTATAGGACATTTCACCCAAAAACAATGAATTTCATTTTTTTCTCAAGTGCACACGGAACCTTTTCCAGGATAGATCACATCCTGGGTCATAAATCTAACCTCGATAAATTCAAAAAAATCAAAATTATTCCAAGCATCTTCTCTGACAATAATGCACTAAGGTTAGATCTCAATTACAGGAGAAAAACTATTAAAAGTTCCAACATTTTGAGGCTGAACAACACCCTTCTGAATAATCAACAAATCACAGAAGAAATCAAAAAAGAAATCAAAATATGCATCAAAATGAATGAAAATGAAAATACAACTACACAAAACCTGTCGGACACTATAAAAGCAGTGCTAAGAGGAAAGTTCATAGCCATACAGGCATACCTCAAGAAACAAGAAAAAGACAAATAAATAACCTAGCTCTACACCTAAAGCAACTAGAAAAGGAAGAAATAGAGAATCCCAGATTTAGTAAAAGGAAAGAAATCCTAAAAATTAGGGCAGAAATAAATGCTAAAGAAACAAAAGAGACCATAGCAAAAATCAACAAAGAAAAAAGCTGGTTCTTTGAAAGGATAAATAAAATTGACAAACCATTAGCCAGACTCATCAAGAAACAAAGAGAAAGCAATCAAATCAATAAAATTAGAAATGAAAATGGAGAGATCACGACAGACAACATAGAAATACAAAGAATCATAAGAGACTACTATCAGCAATTATATGCCAATAAAATGGACAACTTGGAAGAAATGGACAAATTCTTAGAAAAGTACAACTTTCCAAAACTGAACCAGGAAGAAATAGAAAATCTTAACAGACCCATCACAAGCATGGAAATTGAAACTGTAATCAGAAATCTTCCAGCAAACAAAAGCCCAGGTCCAGACGGCTTCACAACTGAATTCTACCAAACATTTCAAGAAGAGCTAACACCTATCTTACTGAAGCTATTGCAGAAAATTGCAGAGAAAGGTAAACTTCCAAACTCATTCTATGAGGCCACCATCACCCTAATACCAAAACCTGACAAAGACACCACAAAAAAAGTAAACTACAGGCCAATATCACTGATGAACATAGATGCAAAAATCCTTAACAAAATCCTAGCAATCAGAATCCAGCAACACATTAAAAAGATCATACACCATGACCATTGGGCTTTATCCCAGGGCTGCAAGGATTCTTCAATATCCACAAGTCAATCAATGTAATTCATCACATTAACAAACTGAGAAATAAAAATCATATGATTATCTCAATAGATGCAGAAAAAGCCTTTGACAAAATTCACCATCCATTTATGATAAAAACTCTCCAGAAAGCAGGAATAGAAGGAACATACCTCAACATAATAAAAGCTATATATGACAAACCCACAGCTAACATTATCCTCAATGGTGAAAAATTGAAACCATTTCCCCTATAGTCAGGAACAAGATAAGGATGTCCACTTTCACCACTACTATTCAATATCGTACTGGAAGTTTTGGCCACAGCAATCCGAGCAGAAAAAGAAATAAAAGGAATCCAAATTGGAAAAGAAGAAGTAAAACTCTCACTGTTTGCAGACGACATGATCCTCTACATAGAAAATCCTAGAGACTCGACCAGAAAACTACTAGAGCTACTCAACAAATATAGTAAAGTTGCAGGATATAAAATCAACACTCAGAAATCCCTTGCATTCCTATACACTAATAATGAGAAAGTAGAAAAAGAAATCAAGGAAACAATCCCATTCACCATTGCAGCGAAAAGAATAAAATACTTAGGGATATACCTACCTAAAGAAACTAAAGACCTATATATCAAAAACTATAAAACACTGATGAAAGAAATCAAAGTGGACACTAATAGATGGAGAAATATACCATGCTCATGGGTTGGAAGAGTCAATATAGTGAAAATGAGTATACTACCCAAAGCAATCTACAGATTGAATGCAATTCCTATGAAGCTACCAGCAGTATTTTTCACAGAACTAGATCAAATAATCTCAAGATTTGTATGGAAATACAAAAAACCTCGAATAGCCAAAGCAATCTTGAGAAAGAAGAATGGAACTGGAGGAATCAACATGCCAGACTTCAGGCTCTACTACAAAGCCACAGTCATTAAGACAGTATGGTACTGGCACAAAGACAGAAATATAGATCAATGGAACAAAATAGAAAGCCCTGAGATAAACCCACACACCTATGGACACCTTATCTTCGACAAAGGAGGGAAGAATATACAATGGAGTAAAGACAGTCTCTTTAACAGGTGGTGCTGGGAAAACTGGTCAACCACTTGTAAAAGAATGAAATTAGACCTCTGTCTAACACCATACACAAAAATAAACTCAAAATAGATTAAAGATCTAAATGTAAGACCAGAAACTATAAAACTCCTAGAGGAGAACATAGGCAAAACACTCTCCGACATAAATCACAGCAGGATCCTCTATGATCCACCTCCCAGTATACTGGAAATAAAAGCAAAAATAAACAAATGGGATCTAATTAAAATTAAAAGCTTCTGCACAACAAAGGAAACTATAAGCAAGGTGAAAAGACAGCCTTCTGAATGAGAGAAACTATAGCAAATGAAACAACTGACAAACAACTAATCTCAAAGATATACAAGCAACTTATCCAGCTCAACTCCAGGAAAATAAACGAACCAATCAAAAAATGGGCCAAAGAACTAAATAGGCATTTCTCCAAAGAAGACATATGGATGGCTAACAAACACATGAAAAGATGCTCCACATCACTTATTATCAGAGAAATGCAAATCAAGACCACAGTGAGGTACCATTTCACACCAGTCAGAATGGCTGGGATCCAAAAGTCTACAAGCAATAAATGCTGGAGAGGATGTGGAGAAAAGGGAACCCTCTTACACTGCTGGTGGGAATGCAAACTAGTACAGCCATTATGGAAAACAGTGTGGAGATTCCTTAAAAAATTGCCAATAGAACTGCCTTATGACCCAGCAATCCCACTGCTGGGCATACACACTGAGGAAACCAGAATTGAAAGAGACACATGTACCCCAATGTTCATTGCAGCACTGTTTATAATAGCCAGGACATGGAAACAACCTAGATGTCCATCAGCAGATGAATGGATAAGAAAGCTGTGGTACATATACACAATGGAATACTACTCAGCCCTTAAAAGAATAAATTCGACTCAGTTCTAATGAGATGGATGAAACTGGAGCCGATTATACAGAGTGAAGTAAGCCAGAAAGAAAAACACCAATATAGTATACTGACACATATATATGGAATTTAGAAAGATAGTAATGATGACCCTCTATGTGAGACAACAAAAGAGACTCAGGGATATAGAACGGACTTTTGGACTCTGAGGGAGAGGGAGAGGGTGGGATGATTTGGGAGAATGGCATTGAAACATGTATACTATCTTGTAAGAATGAAGCAGCAGTCTATGTTCAATACAGAATACAGGATGCATGGGGCTGGTGCACAGGATGATTCAGGGAGATTATGTGGGGTGGGAGGTGGGAGGGGGCTTCGGCATTGGGAGACCGTGGACATCTGTGGCTGATTCATGTCAATGTATGGCAGAACAAATACAGTATTTTAATGTAGAATAAAGTATTTAAAAAAAAAAAATGAATGATTTACCTTGAATTTCAGAATATCTGTTGTGCCTAGAATTCCCTGAAAGCATGGAAATGATTACAAAAACATACACTAAGACAGTAATATAGCTGAGAGACGATGGAGACTCAGAGCAGGGTCTTAGCAAGAGAAGTGGTGAAATTCTGGATATCTATGAAGTTGGAGAGAATAGGATTTCCTGAGGCATTGGATGTTGGCTGCTGTGTTTTATTTCTGCCTCTCAATCTTTTAAAAGCAGTCAGATGTCATACTTTTCTCTATAAATCACCTACTGTCTTCCACTGCTAGTGGAAACGAACCCACCTGCCAATGCAGAAGATTAAAAAGAGACTCAAGTTCGATCCCTGGGTCAGGATGAATCCTGGAGGAGAATCAGGCATCCCACTCCAGTGTTCTTATCTGGAGAATTCCCACAGACAGAGGTGCCTTGTGGGCTACAGTCCATGGTGTCTCAAAAAGTTGGACATGACTGAAGTGTCTGAGCACACAAGCACCTACTTCCCATCTCCCTAATGTTTATAGATCTCTTCTCTGCTCATAGTTTGGCTCCAGTTTGATTTGTTCTTACAGATTCATACAATATTTCACTTAAAAATTTTTACAGTTTTAGAAAGGAATGGGAATAAATATTTTTGCTAAGTTTACTACGTTTAATCAGAACCGTTTTTCAAAAAATCTATTTAGATAACTGACTATGAGGATAAAGTAATAGAAAATATATGTTAAGCTTGGAAAAAATGCACCTTAACTTTTTATTCAGCAAAGATTCATATAATTATAAAATGTAAGGTGCCATATTATTTTTATTCTTGATGTATATCATTGGAAGCCAATGATGTGATTTTCATCCTTCAAAGATTATGCCCTCTAACCCTTACCAGATTCAGGATATTCTTTCCTGGAAGGCAACTTTCTTGATTCCACGTGTATTTGCAGTTTTATCTCTTCCTTCAAAGTACTACATAGTGAACAGTGAAAGTGATAGTTGCTCAGTCATGTCTGACTCTTTGTGACCCCATGGACTGTAGCCCATCAGGCTCCCCTGTCTATGGTATTTCCCAGGCAAGAATACTGGAGTGGGTTGACATTTCCTTCTCCAGGTAATCTTTCCAACCCAAGGATCGAACCAGGTCTCTTGCATTGTGGACAGATTCTTTACCATCTGAATTACCAGGTAACCTCAGGAATCCCCAACAAAATAAATTTCATTATTTATAAAGCAATTACAATAGATCTATCCTTTAGTATGAATTTCTTAAATACACAGATATTCGATATACTTTCCCTTTTGTTTTATTTTGCATCTATCATGATCTTCAATTAATTTTAATCATTTCATAAATCATGAAATATATTTTACAGGAATATTATATATTATTGTTCAATAATGCTAGGATATTCTAATTCTTCACAGTGATAAACATACAATGGTGCATAAGTTATTACTGATTGAGTAAATTAGGGATAAACTTATATGTTGATTTATGACTCGGTTTGTGAGTTCTTAGTGCACATTTTCATCTTAAGGAGAATTCTTAAATGGTAGAGATCACAGGTTCTTTTTCTTTAGTATAAATTTCTTATTGATTAAGGTTTAATGTGAGAAATTAAGTAACTGTGAAAATTAAAAAGGTTAACTGAGGATAATAGGGAGAAAGAGATGGCTTATAGTTATAAAAACTAAGAGAAAAAAATATGGATAATTATACAGGTGATTAAAGGATCCTGCTGGTACAGCTTTTCAGGAGAACCTTGCCAATAAAGACTTCATCTGTTACTATACAGTAGATGAATTCAGTCTGGAGGTTGGGAGGTGAACTATAAGCAAATATGAAGTGGACTAGGAATAGACATATCTTTGTTCAGAGTTTACATAAGGAACACATTTTCCCCTTGGCTCTGGCAATGGAAAACCACCAAAATCAAAGCAAGACTTATATACTATAATTGAGCCAAAATTATTAGATCACAGTGGTTATGTATAGATGTGAGAGTTGGACTGTGAAGAAAGCTGAGCGCTGAAGAATTGATACTTTTGAACTGTGGTGTTGGAGAAGACTCTTGAGAATCCCTTGGACTGCAAGGAGATCCAACCAGTCCATTCTGAAGGGGTCAGCCCTGGATGTTCCTTGGCAGGAATGATGTTAAAGCTGAAACTCTGGTACTTTGGCCACCTCATGCAAAGAGTTGACTCACTGGAAAAGACTCAGATGCTGAGAGGGATTGGGGGCAGGAGGAGAAGGGGATGACAGAGGATGAGATGGCTGGATGGCATCACCGACTCGATGGACGTGAGTTTGAGTGAGCTCTGGGAGTTGATGATGGACAGGGAAGCCTGGTGTGCTGTGATTCATGGGGTCGCAAAGAGTCGGACATGAGTGAGCGACTGAACCGAACTGAGACTAATTGCTGTTGGCTTGTCTATTAAAAAAAAAAAAGCATGTTTGAATGAAACAAGTTACCAACATATTAGATGTCAAAAGCAGAACTCATTTGATTTTCATAACTGAAACTAGTAGACTTGTGAGTTGCGACAACCCACAAAATTTATGCCTGGAAAACATATATTTACTATGAAGGCCACTCAGTCTGACACCATGCTTATCACCAAGATCAACAAAGTTTATTAATGAGAACTAACATTGACCAAATTCTTACTATATGCCTTCTAAGGCTGTCCTCAGTTTAGAAATGGAGAAAATGAAGGTTAGAAATGCTTAGTGATTTACATAGAGTTATGCAGCTGGGAAATAAATGATGGAGACAGGACATAGAGTCTGATCTCTGAGTTCAAATATTCTTTACTACCACATTCCTATACTTGTCCTTTCGGAAATAACAGCTTAGGCTCTGTTGTAATAATGAAAGCAAGTGTGTCACACTTTTGAGTGGAGAAAATAGACATGTTTTTTCCATATTATGAAGACCAAAAAAAAATAGACTAACTTATTTTTGCCACATTTTCAGGTGACTATTTTTCATCTTCTTTCCTTCTCTCTCTCTTTCTTTCTTTAGAATTCTGTTTTATTTGGCAGACTTTCTGAGGACTTCAGGCCTGGGAAGCAGTCTCTCAGAATAGCTCTCCTCAGGTGACAATTTTACATCCAGATATAAATGAGTAACTGTTCAGTTCAGTTCAGTTCATTTCAGTCACTCAGTTGTGTCCGACTCGTTGCGACCCCATGAATTGCAGCACGCTAGGCCTCCCTGTCCATCACAAATTCCCGGAGTTCATTCAGATTCACGTCCATCGAGTCAGTGATGCCATCCAGCCACCTCATCCTCGGTCGTCCCCTTCTCCTCCTGCCCCCAATCCTCCCAGCATCAAAGTCTTTTCCAATGAATCAACTCTTTGCATGAGGTGGCCAAAGTACTGGAGTTTCAGCTTCAGCATCATTCTTTCCAAGGACACCCAGGGCTGATCTCCTTTAGAATGGACTATTTGGATCTCCTTGCAGTCCAAGGGACTCTAGGTCTTAGAGTTCAAAAGCATCAATTCTTTGGCACTCAGTTTTTCACAGTCCAACTTTCACATCCATACATGACCATTGGAAAACTACAGCCTTGACTAGACGGACTATTGTTGGCAAAGTAATATCTCTGCTTTTCTATATGCTATCTAGGTGGTAATAACTTTTCTTCCAAGGAGTAAGTGTCTTTTAATTTCATGGCTGCAATCACCATCTGCAGTGATTTTGGAGCCCCAAATTATAAAGTCTGACACTGTTTCCTCATCTATTTCCCATGAAGTGATGGGATCAGATGCCATGATGTTGGTTTTCTGAATGTTGAGCTTTAAGCCAACTTTTTCATTTTCCACTTTCACTTTCATCAAGAGGCTTTTTAATTCCTCTTCACTTTCTGCCATAAGGCTTTTACTTGATGTTTAAAAAGAAACAATATATAAAAGAAATATTAATACCCTCATATATGCAGATGATACAACCCTTATGACAGAAAGCAAAGAAGAACTAAAGAGCCTCTTGATGAAAGTGAAAGAGGAGAGTGAAAATGTTGGCTGAAAACTCAACATTTCAGAAAACTAAGATCATGGCATCTGGCCCTCCACTTCATGGCAAATAGGTGGGGAAACAATGAAAACAGTGACAGACTTTATTTCCCTGGGCTCCAAAATCTTACGGACAGTGGCTGCAATCATGAAATTAAAAGATGCTTGCTCCTTGGAAGAAAAGCTATGACCAGCCTAGACAACATGTTAAAAAGCAGAGACATTACTTTGCTGACAAAGGTCGGTCTAGTCCAGCTCTGGCTTTTCCAGTAGTCATGTAAGTCATGTATGGGAGTGAGAGTTGGACTATAAAGAAAGCTGAGTGCAGAAGAATTGATGCTTTTGAACTGTGGTATTGGGAAAACTCTTGATAGTCCCTTGGACTGCAAGGAGATCTAACCAGTCAACCCTAAAGGAAATCAGTCCTGGGTGTTTATTGGAAGCACTGATGCTGAAGTTGAAACTCCCAATTCTTTGGCCACCTGATGTGAAGAACTGACTCTTGGAAAAGGCCCTGATGCTGGGAATGATTGAAGGCAGGAGGAGAAGGGGACAATAGAGAATGAGATGATTGGATAGCCGACTCGATGGACATGAGTTTGAGCAGACTTCGCATGTTGGTGTTGGAAGGAAGGCCTGGTGTGCTACAGTCCATGGCCTTGCAAAGAGTCAGACACAACTGAGCAACCAATCTGGGCTGAACTGAACTGAAAAAGAAACAAAAGGCCCCAGATGGAGTCAGCTGTTCTCAGACCACTTCACCAAGACCAAGTACCTAATTTAAATACAACCTCTCCAAGCAATGTAGTCTTAATCAGTCTACAGTTTTCTAGTCAGCACCAGTAAGGTAACCTGACACAGAGACCCAGACTGTTCCTCACACTCAGGTGACCTAAGCCTGAAAGAATGCACTCTTTCCCCTTCAGCATATAAATTCCTCCTGTTTTGTACAGCTCTTCTCTACTTGATAAATGGGATGCTGCCTAATTCGTGACTCATTCAATAAAACCAGTTAGATCTTCAAATTTACTAGGTTGAATTTTTGCATAGACAACTTCAGTATATGAACTTTATTTTCAAATTATATGCATGTATTATTCTACACAAATATCCATTGTAAAAATAAACTGCACACAGTGAATCATTTCACACAAAGCAGGATGTACACCATGTGTTTTAAAAGCAACTATAAAAATGTCAATTCTTCAAGAAGTAATAACAATCTCCCAATGCCGAAGCCCCCTCCCACCTCCCACCCCACATCATCTACCTGAATCATCCTGTGCACCAGCCCCATGTGTTCACCTGTGGCTGATTCATGTCAATGTATGGCAAAACGAATACAGTATTGTAACTTAAAATAAATAAATAAATAAAAATTTTAAAAAAACTCAAAAAAAAAGAAGTAATAACAATGCTATGAGTGTAGCATAAATCTTTTCTCATATAAAAGCTTTATTTTTAGCTACTTCTAAGAAGGAAATGGCAATCCATTCCAGTGTTCGTGCCTGGAGAATCCCAGGGATGGGGGCTACCGTTTATGGGGTTACACAGAGCTGGAGACAACTGAAGCGATTTAGCAGCAGCAGCAACAGCAAGAAGAGTTCATGAATTTGCAATAGTCTCTCCCCTTTTTACTAGATGCTAGACTCTACTTCTTCCCCAACATTTCCTATTACCCAGAAGTCTATAGATCTATTCTTGGATCTTCATAAATTGACACACACAAATTCATTAATCGTGTGTAAACTTCAAGCACGTATTTCCAGATATATGCATGCCTCCATACTATGTTCAAAACTGAGTTTAAAATTTTAATGAACTAATTTTAGAAAAATCTTTTAAGATACTATCTAAATAACACTGACAATTTTGTACATGTGTGTTTAGAAGGTGGGGTGCTATTGATTGTCTTTCAGCAGCAACAGAAGCACAGTCTCCATGGCTCTTCTCTCTCCAGTGAATGTCTTCCTCTCTAATATAATGATTCGAAGCTGCCTGGGAAGAACTCCAGAACTGTGTGCAGAGTAAGCAAGCTAACCACCATCCATCTGAAGAGACTTGAACCATGAGATTACAGGAAAAAAAAGGAGCCAACAAACTGCACACATGGGGATCCTCCACTGCTTGTCCTAGATCTGTGATCATGATTGAACGTCTCATCAAAATCCCCAAGAATCTCCACAGCTGGATCGTCATTCTTTCTGGAAAGTAGTACTTTGGTGTTTAGGTGGGGGAAGAAAAAGAAAATCCATTTTAAAAGTTGAAGAAATCCAGAGCTACTTGCCTTTAGCAGTGAACAAAAGCAGTTTTTCATATATAAACTGACACTGATTCTTAATTATGGAATACTTCCCAGCTTTGTCTCTTTGCAGATATAAATCCTTTTATCCTCATCTTGATTAAGAACAGAAATGTGAGTGGGACCAGTTTCAGTGTGGTGTCTGCCTGGAAACTGTTGTTTTTCTTGTAACATAAATACACAAGAAAATATTATATTGTAGAGTTACATCAAGCAAAGTGAGGCCACTCACATGCTGTCTTCCCCAGGAGATTCTGGATCTCCCAAAAGCACAGTTGTTTTACACTTTACTGAATAAGAGAGAAAATTTAGCCAGGTAAGGTCAATGTCAATTTTGGTGCATCATTACACTCAGAGTTTTAATTATACCACCAAAATGCGTGGACAGATAGAAAATGTTAACCAATGTGACCACCATGATTAGTTTCTTTCTTTTGCTATAATTCTGGAAATAATTATCATTCTCTATGCAAGACACATGAGAGTTTTGTCTTGGTCAAAATTTATTTATTTTATTTTATTTTATTTTTTAATTGGCTATTTCCTTTTTTTTAATTTATTTATTTTTTTAATTACAATACTGTTGGCCAAAATTTAAAATGCAACTGATTATTGCTGTCGATGCCAAAGAAAATAAGCCACTTATTCTCTCTGAACTGGACTGTGCAATGATTGCTTGAGAGGTACTATAAGGTGAAAGATTCTTAGAAGTAAGTTTAATTTTCTTGCTAGGATACTTAACGGGAGATCAGAAATTGTTTTTGGATGGTTTTGTTTATTCGTTTGTTTTTAAGCAACTTGTTTACATTCGATCTACAAGATAAGTGACTGCACCTGTTTTGAAGACTTAAAACTGACCATTCAGAAGTACAAATTCTCATAACTGTGTTTCTTAATCTTTGCAAGTTAATAGTGTAAAGACACTGATAAATTCAACATAACTTACTTGATGGAAGGTCACCGTATAGCATTAGTGGCTGAATTTATGAACTCTTGTAATAAAACATGTGAACTATTGATGTCATATAGGGTAGAGCTTGCTTATTGGGGATTGTAAATAGAATTTCCTGGAGAGCATATTCCTAAAATAGCAGACCTGTGACTCAAATGGGGGATTTCAGAAGTTCTCCTCCACACTTATTGGATCAGTAAATATTTGCTTCACAGGAAAACAATGAATATTAATGATAATTATCTGTAACCCTTCAATTTTGAAAATTCTAACAATTCCTATTTTGTTCCATGTTTTGAATTCTATATGCCTTGTGTCTCAGCCTTTTGCTCATCAATGTATTTTTCAATATTTTTCTTTTATATCTATCATCTATCCTGTATGAATATGTGTAACAATCATTTTACCTTCCATTTCTTTGGTTTTTCACACGTTGACGGCTCACATATTTTGTTTTCAGAGAATTTGAGATACTTCTCACATCTGTTCTAGGGTACGCTCTAATGTCTATTCTCAGTTCAATTCAGTTCAGTCAATCAGTCATGTCAGATTTTTTGTGACACCATGACTGCAGCACACCAGGCTTCCCTGTCCATCACCAACTCCCAGAGCTTGCTCAAACTCATGTCCATCAAGTCAGTAATGCCATCCAACCATCTCATCTTCTGTCATCCCTTTTCCTTATGCCTTCAGTCTTTCCCAGCATCAGGGTCCTTTCCAATGAGTTAGTTCTTCACATCAAGTGGCCAAAGTATTGGAGTTTCAGCTTCAGCATCAGTCCTTCCAATGAATATTCAGGACTGATTTCCTTTAGGATTGACTGGTTTGATCTCCTTGCAGTCCAAGGGACTCTCAAGAGTTTTCTCCAACACCACAGTTCAAAAGCATTAAATCTTTGGCGCTCAGCTGTCTTTATAGTCCAACTCTCACACCCATACATGACTCCTGGAAAAACCACAGCTTTGACTAAATGGGCCTTTGTTGGTAAAGTAATGTCTCTGCTTTTAATATGCTGTCTAGGTTAGTCATAGCTTTTCTTTCAAGGAGCAAGCATCTTTTAATTTCAAAGATGCAGTCACCTTCTGCAGTGACCTTGAAGGCCAGAAAAATATTCTCTCTCTATTTCCATTGTTTCCACATCTATTTGCCATGAAGTGATTGGATCGGATGCCATCATGAATGTTAAACTTAGCCAACTTTTTCATTCTCCTCTTTCACCTTCATCAAGGGGCTCTTTAGTTCTTCTTCCCTTCCTCCCATAAGGGTGGTGTCATCTGCATATCTGAGGTTATTGATATTTCTGCCAGCAATCTTGATTCCAGCTTGTGCTTCATCCAGCCCAGCATTCCACATGATGTACTCTTCATATAAGTTAAATAAGCAGGGTGACAATATACAGCGTTGATGTACATCTTTCCCAATTTGGAACCATCTGTTGTTCCATGTCCACTTCTAACTTGCTTCTTGACCTGAATACAGATTTCTCAGGAGGCGGGTCATGTTTGCTGGTATTCCCATCTCTTTAAGAATGTTCTACTCTTTGTTGTG
Organism: Nanger dama; assembly: GCA_917880005.1. Classification (NCBI taxonomy): domain Eukaryota; kingdom Metazoa; phylum Chordata; class Mammalia; order Artiodactyla; family Bovidae; genus Nanger; species Nanger dama. The sequence continues at coordinate 2,845,006 of CAKJTW010000032.1, forward strand.
ATCCACACAGCCAAAAGCTGTGGCATAGTCAATAGAAGAAAAGTCGATGTTTTCTTGCTTTTTTAGTGATCCAGCAGATGTTGGCAAGTTGATCTTTGGTTTTTCTGCCTTTTTTAACTCCAGCTTGTATATCTATCTCAATTCTTTGTTTATATATATCCTTGCAATGATTGGTATTTTCAGACTCTGTGTGTTTCTTTACACAATAAGACAACTTGTTATACAATGTTTTTGCATACTTTTACTCAGTTATTTCTCTGTATAAAAAAATGAGTGTCAAAGTGCTTATTTTACATAGTTTGTTGTATTTTTATGATTATTATCTGACTTTCTTTCCCACAGGAAGAACATAGGAATGACCAAGAATGGTGACTCACAATTAAGCAATGAAAGGAACAAATGCTAGCACTCCAGCAGGTTTCATCCTACTGGGCTTTTCTGACCAGCCCCACCTGGAGATGGCTCTCCTTCTTGTCGTCTCTATCATATACATTCTGACACTGATGGGGGAACACAGCCATCATTCTGGTCTCATACTTTAACCCCACACTCCACACACCCATGTATTTCTTCCTCTCCAATCTCTCCTTCCTGGACCTCTGTTTCACCACCAGTATTGTCCCACAGATGCTCTGGAATCTCCAGGGGCCTGACAAGACCATTAGCTACACTGGTTGTGTGATCCAGCTGTATGTTGCTTTGGGGCTGGGCTCCACGGGAGTGTGTCCTGCTGACTGTTATGGCCTATGACCGCTTCAGTGCCATCTGTCGACCCCTCCACTATGGAGTGATCATGCACGCAAAGCTTCTCCAGCAACTAGCAGCTCTGGCCTGGACCAGTGGCTTTGTGGAGTCCACGGTTCAGACCATCCTTGTTTTCCAGTTGCCTCTCTGCAGCCATCACATGGTGGATGACTTCGTGTGTGAGGAGCCTGCCCTGCTTAAGATTGCCTGTGTGGACACAACCTTCCTGGAAAATGAGCTCTGCATGGCTTCTGTCCTCTATGTGGTGATACCTCTGGGGCTTATTCTGGTCTCCTATGGCTGCATTGTTAGGAGTGTGCTGAGGATAAAATCCACTGAGCAGGAGGAAAGCATTTGGGACTTGTGGGTCCCACCTGATTGTTGTGGTTTTGTTTTTTGGGACAACAATTTCTGTTTACATCCAACCCAAAAGCAAATACACAAAGAGTTACAGTAAATTTCTCACCCTCGTCTATACTGTAGTGACACCCTCACTTAATCCTTTGAATTACACCTTGAGAAACAAAGAAGCTAAGTGGGCGCTAAGAAAGTTAGTGAGAAGAGATTCAAGCTAAAGAGAAATGTGAGCCATCTTCATCTAGTCCTTCAGATGCTGGGAACTTTTAACATCATCTACTTCTGGTTTTTTTTCTTTCACTTATGAGGATCACAGCTAAATCTCCTGAATAAAATGGTGTGAACATTTTTTCAATAAAACCTTAAAAAAAAAAAATCTAAATTCTTCTTATTCTCTTCTCAAAACGTTGTGTCTCTCTTTTTCAGCTATTTTGTAAAGATTCTATGAATAAATATATATATATATATATTATGCACATATGTATTTGTATTACATTTTCATAAGTCTGGAGTTAGTGCTCTAGTGATTAACTAGTGACTGATACTCATTAATGGTAATGATACTGTTATGACAGATCTGTTTTCTCATCACAGAAGAAATCTTCTGCCTCATCGTGGTAGAGCTCACATCACAGCTGCAGATATGGGGGTTTACCTGAGACCTTCCTATTGCTCTCCAGGTCTCACACTCAATAGTTCCTAGTCCCTATGTGTTCTGAGCAGTTTGTATGAAAATGAAAAGGTTTACTGAAAGAGCCACAATTACCTAAAATTTTTCTTATTTGGAAGACTGTTGGTGCCAGTTCATTCACTAGAGGAATCTGGGAGTAAGTACATCTGGGATTTTTAGATCTCCTGTACCCACAGGGAAAGTTTCCAATGGCTATCAGCCATGAGATGAATATTTCTCTTTCATACATGTTTTTTCAGCACAAAATACCTCTCAATCTCGTTTGATCAATTATTTAGCTTTATATCTGGACTCTAAGTAAATATGCAAATAGAGCTTTAAGTATTTTCATTAACTGTGAAGATTTACTTTGACAAAGTAAAGAGATATCTTTACAAAAGTGTCTTTTGTCTCTGATATGTTATTCACTTTTATAGATAATATAATTTTATAGAATTTGCAAAATTGTTTTTCCTCATATGGAATATAACATTTTAATCTGTTCCAATATCATTCTTTAAAATATTTTCCCCATATATTTACAGTGATTATTTATTTATAAAATATTATCAAGACCCTTCAGTCAGTTCAGTTCAGCTCAGTTGCTCAGTCGTGTCGGACTCCTTGTAACTCCATGGAATGTAGCATGCCAGTTCTGTCCATCACGAAATCCCAGAGTTTACTCAAACTCAGGTCCATTGATTCAGTGATGCCATCCAACCATCTCATCCTCTGTCATCCCCTTCTCCTCCCACATTCAATCTTTCCCAGCATCAGGGTCCTCACAGAACTGAGTCAGTTCTTCACATCAGGTGGCCAAAGTATTGGAGTTTCAGCTTCAACATCAGTCCTTCCAATGAATATTCAGGGTTGATTTCCTTTAGGATGGACTGGTTGGATCTGCTTGCAGTCCAAGGGAATCTCAGGAGTCTTCTCCAACACCACAGTTGAAAAGCATCAGTTCTTCTGCAATCAGCTTTCTTTATAGTCCAACTCTCACATCCTTTCATGATCACTGGAAAAACAATAGCTTTGACTATATGGACCTTTCTTGGCAAAGTAATGTCTCTACTTTTCAATACGCTCTCTAAGTTTGTATAGCTTTTCTTCCAAGAAGCAAGTGTTGGTTAATTTCATGGCTGCAGTCACATTCTGCAGCGATTTTGAAGCCCAGAAAAATAAAGTCTGTCATTGTTTCCACTGTTTCCCCATCTATTTCCCATGAAGTGATGGGACCAGATGCCATGATCTTAGTTTTCTAAATGCTGAGCTTTAAGCCAACTTTTTCACTCTCCTCTTTCACTTTCATCAAGAGGCTCTTTAGTTCTTCACTTTCTGCCATAAGTCTCAAAAATACCGTTATTGAGGGAAAGATGGTAGAAAACGTCTGTTTCACCAATTTGATGATTTCACATTCTGTTTACACATTAGTTTTCTGATATGCTTTAGTTCTTTGTGAATGTTTTCCTTTACCCTCAAACTGTATGCGAGACAGCAAAAGAGACTCAGATGAATAGAACAGTCTTTTGGACTCTGTGGGAGAGGGAGAAGGTGGCATGATTTGGGAGAATGGCATTGAAACATGTATAATATCATATAAGAAATGAGTTGCCAGTCCAGGTTCAAAGCAGGATACAGGATGCTTGGGGCTGGTGCACTGGGATGACCCAGAGGGGATGGTATGGGGAGGGAGGTGGGAGGGGAGTTCAGGATTGGGAACACATGTACACCCGTGGTGGATTCATGTTGATGTATGGCAAAACCAATACAATATTGTAAAGTAATTAGCCTCCAATTAAAATAAATAAATTTAAATTAAAAAAATTTATTGATCACTTTTAAACATATTTTTCTACAAACTGTGAGAAGATATTAGAATACTTAAATGTTTTTATTTATTATTTCCTAGCTCTCATACTCTTCTAAGTTTTAAAATAATTTATAATTTTGGCTATTTTCTATCTACCAATTAATCTGTTCAAGAAAGATTATTAACTTAATTTCATCTGCATATAATAATACCCTTATTTTTTAACCATCATAGTCATATATATAGCAATTTCACATATTTGTATGTAATGTCTTCTATTAGCTTGTTTTTTGTAAGACATAAGAAACTGGGGCCAATTTCAGGATCCTCTCAGAGTCATAAGTAGGTAAAAATTGCCTTTATCCTCCTCTGTCTAACTTCAGACATTTTATAATTCAATTCAGTTCAGGTCAGTCACTCAGTCGTGTCTGATTCTTTGTGACCCCATGAACTGTAGCAAGGCAGGCCTCCCTGTCCATCACCAACTCCCAGAGTCCATCCAGATCCATGTCCATTGAGTCAGTGATGCCATCCAACCATCTCATCCTCTGTCATCCCCTTCTCCTCCTGCCCTCAGTCTTTCTCAGCATCAAGGTCTTTTCCAGTAAGTCAACTCTTTGCATGAGGTGGCCGAAGTATTGGAGTTTCAACTTTAGCATCAGTCCTTCCAATGAACACCCAGGACTGGCTATTCATTGAATAGCCTTTACGATGGACTGGTTGGATCTCCTTGCAGTCCAAAGGACTCTCAAGAGTCTTCTCCAACACCACAGTTCAAAAGTATCAGTTCTTTGATGCTCAGCATTCTTTATAGTCCAGCTCTCACATTTTATAATTACTCTCCATAAAATCCATGTTCGTTGTAAAATGTTGTTTATATGTCCCTAAAAACTTGTTCTGCTATCCTCTTTACACAATATGTTCACAGCATTACTCAATAAAATGTTTTGTGGACAAATAATTTGGGATATTCTGGAAGAAATCTAATGAAAACAGGCATTGCCTTTACCATACCGGTGTACTTTGTGGGTGTCTAAGGAGTGTATATGCTGAGTTTCTCAAACTTATTTGACCAGAGAAACTTTTGAAAAGTGTTGGAAATGCTGGCCAAAGTAAATGTGTTACTGCCAAGTCTTCTATTGGAGTCTCCTGTCCTATCGGCATGCCTCAATTTGTGACACATGTACATGTATTCCACGTCTGAGGTCTTGATGATTATATAGTGATTATTTAAACATGACAGTAATGGTGATAATTGCATGGAAATCATGCCTGTATACATACACTGGGCTTCCCTGGTGACTCAGACAGTAAAGCGTCTACATGCAATGTGGGAGACATGAGTTTGACCCCTTGGTTGGGAAGATACATACACTATGCTGAGAGTGAGAACTTCATTTTCACTTTTCTAAGATTTTATTTTAGCATGTACATTGGAGTCTATAAGTCTTCAAGACTGAAGATCTGTGTGATCAGAAGTAGTTCTTTCACATAGTTTTCCCATGAGACCTTTGTTCTTGCTCACTATTGGGCTTGGTATTAATTGTCCTATTAGGAATATAGTCTCTAAGCTTCCATTCCAGACTTGATATCAATTCCTGCTATAGTAACAAACTTTAGTTTATTCTGGCTCCAGAAATAAACACTACCACTCAGCTTGGTCTTGGATTTAGAGATATGTATTTAGAACCTTGTGGTTTGGAAAGCTCATGGATAAGCATCACTTTCCTGGCTTATTTAACTAGTTAGAAGAGTGAAGGACAAAATTTTCAGAGGTGAGGAAATAATGAGAACCACATATTTTCTCTTGCTTATTTACATATTCTACAAGTTATCTATATAAAGACAGAATAATAATTACTTTCTACAATCGCTCATGTCAGTCTTCCTCAAGCCACCCTGGCCAATAATAATTCTCCCAGCTTTCATGTCCATTGTCTATAACGTGTTTTCATTTCTGAACATCATTTTAAACTTTCTATTTTAGAAGGGAGCTCAATTTGAAGTAAGCTGTTTGTACAGATCCTTTAACTTTGAAGAATGTACATTCAGGATGGGTAAATGCAAAACAGAAAACAAAGAAAGTGGGCTTTCTCTACATTTGAAGAGTTTCCTTCTCACCCTTAGCTTTCGTAAATTATTTCCACTTATACAGTTTGTTAAGGTATTGTAGATGTGAACTCTTCTGATAAAGTCATACATTTGGATTCACACATGTATGTATGCTTATGTTGTGTCTGCATGTATGTGTTTTTCCTCCCTTAGTCTTGGAATCATTTTATTTTTTCAAGAGTGGCAGAGAATTGAAGAGACTCCATTCGTATTTAAATATATGCAGTTTAAACTGTGGGATGCAGTAAACTGTGATGCTTATGTGTTCTATTTTCCTAGGGACAAGTTGCATGAATGGCATTAGGTTAACGAGTGAGTTAAATATATATGGGCATCATCAGAAGAAATACTTGGAGATTTTATCTATCTACCTATCTATCTTAAGAAAGCCCCCTAACATTTCTGGGAAGTATATTTCAGAGCTTTACATTTTTAAAAATGAGTCTTCTGATATTGCTGCTGATGACATTAAAATTCACTGACTAAATAATGGGGGAGTTGGTGCAGCAGCTGAATAAAGTATGTCCTTTGAAATAGATACTTGGTTTTTAAATTAACATTATTATATGTAGCTAAGTTGCTTAATGTTTAAATATATGTTTTAAACATGTTTTTTTCTAGTTCAGGGGAGAGTGGTTTAGTAGAATTAGCAAAGTTATTAGTTTATTCAAAACATATTTATTTGGCTGTGACTATGTTTAAAATAAAACCTGTATGATAAGGATAATACAAAAGATAATTAAGATAGATATCTTAGCCCATTAAGAGGTTACTTTCCATTTTATAACACTTGGCATGCTTAATGAAAAAGGTCCTTATGCATATTGACACAGTATTACGAAGTAATTCAGGATTTCAGAAGACAAGTGTATTGCACAGTAAGGATGCAAGTGCATCCTAGATGTTGATATAGAGATGAACATTATCAGGTAAGTAGAGTTTGTCAAGGGTGAAAGAAGTGGGTTCAAAGACATTCAAAGAAGGAGACTTGGAGTTAGCAAGCAGTTTAGGTACATTATAACTTCATGGAAACAGAGAGATTGATTTGGCCAGAACAAGTTCTAAATGATGGGACATAATGCTGAAAGCACAAAGGGAAACTGAAATTGTACAGAGTCTTAAAGTCAATTTTACATTCTAAGAAATAGAGGTTGTATCTTGATAAATATCCCATTGTTGTATGATTCTGACAATCATGTACAGGAAGGTAATGAAGAATACAAACCAAAAGATATGAGATCATCTAGAATGTGTTGCCATCTAGGATGATATGAATTAAAAAGTCTTCTTAGAAAATTAAATGAAATACGAATATATTGGTTAAAATGCATGAATGTAATCATCACATTCAAACTTCTTTTGGGTAGTTATGTTATCCAAATGATGAATACAATTGATAGAATACTGCAAAGTGAAAAATTTTTGTCAGGGAAAGTATTGAAAGTTTCCTATTATAGCAGAACTAAAGAGCCTTTTGATGAAAGTTAAAGAGGAGAGTGAAAAAGCTGGCTTAAAACTCAACATTCAGAAAACTAAGATCATGGCATCTGGTCACATCACCTCATGGCAAATAGGTGGGGGAAACAACGGAGACAGTGACAGACTTTTGGGGGGGGGGGGCTCCAAACTCACTGCAAATGGTGACTGTAGCCATGAAATTAAAAGATGCTTGCTCCTTGGAAGAAAAGTTATGACCAACCTAGACAGCATATTACAAAGCAGAGACATTACTTAACCAACAAAGGCCCATCTAGTCAAAGGTATGGTTTTTCCAGCAGTCATGTACGGATGTGAGAGTTGGACTATAAAGAAAGCTGAGTGCCAAAGGACTGATGCTTTTGAACTGTGGTGCTGGATAAGACTCTTGAGAGTCCTTTAGAGTGCAAGGAGGTCCAACCAGTCCATCCTAAGGAAATCAACCCTGAATATTCATTGGAAGGACTGATGCTGAAGCTGAAACTCCAATATTTTGGCCACCTGATGTGAGGAATCGACTCATTTGAAAAGACCCTGATGCAGGGAAAGACTGAAGGTAGAAGGAGAAGGGGACAACAAAGGATGAGATGGTTGGATGGCATCACTGACACAATGGACATGAGTTTGAGTAAGCTCTGGGAGTTGGTGATGGACAGGGAGGCTTGGCATGCTGCAGTCCATGGGATCACAAAGAGTGGACATGACTGAGCGACTGAACAGAACTGAGGTATGTCCAAGCTTGATAACTTAAGAAGATCTGTGACAAATAATCAAAAATAGAATTGAATGATGCTTGACATTCTTATCCATTCAGCTTTTCTAAAATCATCAACAGAGATATGTATATCTAGCATTTTCTCTACAAAAATTTCTCAGCTTTCATGCTTCTCTGTAGATGACATGTAATTCAAGAAACCTGTGACCTTATTGACACTTCCTTCTCACTTTCCACATCCAGAGTCTCAAGTGTGTCTAGACTTATTCTGTAGAGTCTGTCTAAAAATATAAATCTTCCCTGCTACCACCAAGCCATCTGTTTCCTGAAGTATTGCAACAGCCTCCTAACCAGTTCCCTTGTTCATTCACTATTTGTCAATCCATTCTGCAATCTGAGGCCAGCTGGTTTTTAAACACAAACAGCATGAGCACAAAAGAATGGATGCTTTTGAATTGCAGTGCTGCAGAAGATTCTTGAGAGTCCCTTGGAGAGCAAGGAAATCAAACCTGTCAGTCCTAAAGGAAATCAACTTCAAATATTCACTGGAAGGACTGATGCAGAAGCTCCAATACTTTGGCCACCTGATGCAAAGAGCCACCTCACTGGAAAAGACTGATGCTGGGAAAGATTGAAGGCGAGAGGAGAAGGGGGTGACAGAGGATGAGATAGTTGGATGACATCAGCAACTCAATGGACATGAGTTTGAGCAAGCTCCAGGAGACAGTGATGAACAGAAAAGCCTGGCATCCTGCAGGTCGTAAGGAATCGGACATGACTTAGCAGATGTCAACAACATGTCAGTTATTGACTCCCTCCTGACATTCATTACCCGTTGTCCTGTTTATAAATCCCTCAAAGGCTAACCTTTAAGTTGCTTTGAATAAATACAAATCTCAAACACTCCTCTTGATTATTTTCTTTGCTTACTATTGCAGTCTAACTGTAAGACACTTTGCCCATAATTTTCCTTAGGGAGCGATATTTCTTATATATTTCTCAGCTCCTCAATGCTTTTTCGGTTTAAAGCCTTACCAATCCTCTTCCTCTGCTGAAAATAGTCCTTCCTTATCTTATCCACTAGTTAGCTCTTCTTCGCTCTCTACTTCACTTGCCAAAAAAGACTGTCATTTTTAAAATATACTGCATCTTTATCTCCTTTCCAAAAATGGTGGGTTTTGTCTCTTATCATCAAATTCTTCAGTAGTGAGTCAGTAGTTACTATGAAATGAAAGTGTTATGAAGTTAGTGACATATCACAAAGGAATCAAACAGACTTGATATTCTGCTACTATATAATACAAAGTTATATAAAGAAAAATTCATAACATTCCAAAAGGTTTTATGAAATAAATGAAACTTTTGAGAAGCGTTGGGTCCTTTAACTAATATAAAATATCTGATTAAAAACAAAATGTTTTTAATGAGGAGCTAAACATTTACTAGCAACTTACAACAATGCTTTTCTCTGAAGACTCTGTAACACCATTTAAACTAGACTATCCATTTTTTTCTTTATGAAAAAATATTGAGAGAAAACTATTTACATAGATGGTATCTAATAACTAATTAAAACTCTATGATGATTAGGTTTTTCACATTACCCTTAGCATGACTTTGAGAATTGCATGTGTTACTGTAGAGTATGGAAATAATTAAATAATTTTTTTTAAAAATATTCTTATTGCTATTTTTATTATTGACAACTGATAGAATGTCTACAAAGATATTTTTTGATTGAATAACATCTCCTTATTTTCTTTAACTTACAAGCTTACAGGATGTTATTGGGGCATAAGAGGGTGGATTTATAAGAAAAAATGAAACGCTTCGGGTAACAGAGCAATAATTAATGATTAATCATTACTTATATGGTCCACTTTATGTCATCATATGTTTAATAGTTTTCTGTAAGCTCTTGTACACTTTTAATTTCTTCCTAGAGACAAATGGTTCTCTCTTCTCCCAAATGGCACACCCTCTTATCTCACCTTCAGGATCAGTTTCTCCCAACTGTATTTATGATCTTAACTGTTTCTCACTATCTGACTTCTATATTTTCACATGTGCCTCTCTCCTTTTCAGGAGCAGAGTGATGATGACGATTAATGAGAGTTTGGCAGGGGATTTCATATTGGTGGGCTTCTCTGACCACCCTCAGCTTGAGAAGATCCTCTTTGTGGTTGTGTTAATCTCCTATCTCCTGACACTGGTTGGCAACACAGCAATCATCTTGATCTCTTATCTGGATCCCACGCTCCACACACCCATGTATTATTTTCTTACCCATCTTTCCTTTGTTGACCTCTGCTTTACCACCAGCATCGCTCCCCAACTGCTATGGAACCTCCGTGGCCCATACAAGACCATCAGTCCTACAGGCTGTGCCATTCAACTCTACGTATCCCTGGCGCTGGGATCCACTGAATGTGTTCTCCTAGCTGTCATGGCATTTGACCGCTATGCTGCTGTTTGTCGACCACTCCATTATGCCACAGTGATGCACTCACGACTTTGCCAGTCTCTGGTAGGAATGGCGTGGCTGAGTGGAGTGGGCAACACCCTAATTCAGGGCACCATCACCCTTCGGCTGCCCCCGCTGTGGAAACCGCAGGATTTACGACTTCGTCTGTGAAGTGCCTGCCATGGTCAAGTTGGCCTGTGTGAACATTCACGCCAATGAGGTCCAGCTCTTCGTGGCTTCCTTGATGCTTCTCCTCCTCCCTCTGACGCTTATATTGATCTCGTATGGATGCATTGCTCAGGCAGTAATGAGGATCAGGTCAGCTCAAGCCTGGCGGGAAAGCCCTTGGCACTTGTGGGTCCCACCTCTTGGTAGTAACTCTCTTCTATGGAACCATCACAGCTGTCTATATCCAGCCCAACAGCTCTTATGCCCACAGTCAAGGAAAGTTCATAACCTTTTTGTATACTGTTGTAACTCCCACCCTTAACCCTCTCATTTACACTCTGGAGAAACAAAGAAGTAAAGGAGGCTTTAAAGAGGCTGGTACAGAAAGACAGACCACAGCAGAGTGAGAAACTCTGATGAGGTAAAAGCATAGACATGGCCTAACTAAGGTTGAGGTGCTGAAGGGAAGTGTACCAGAAGGCATTATCTGGAGACAGCTTCACATATGTGCTGCAAAACCAAACCTGCAAGACTTTCTAGAGAATCCGTAAGCCTGAAATTGCTTTCTTTCATTTCCTTCCTTATAGTACTAGAGGATAAACTGTCTAAACAGACATCTTTGTAATCTGTCAGTCAATAAATTACAAGCATGACTTACTATTTCCAGAATCTCTGTGGCTAATTTTCTTCCCTCTCTGCCCTTTTTTTTAGGTAAGTCTTGGCTTGTCTTGTTAAATGAAATCAATCTATTGGTTGTTTCTTTTGTATAAATCCTGGAGAAGGAAATGGCAGCCCACTCCAGTATTCTTGCATGGAGAATCCCATGGATGGAGGAGCTTGGTGGGCTACAGTCCATATGGTTCCAAAGAGTCGGACACGACTGAGCGCCTTCACTTTCACTTTCACTTTCACTTTGTATAAATAGTGTGATACTCATGAGCTAGGTGTTTTTAAACCTAGTAGTTTTACTACTACTAAAGAGTGGCTCTTTACTAACTAAAGTAGTTAGTGACTCTCACTAACTACTCTTTAGTGGCTTATTTCTGTGGTCTGCTGCAGTATTGCCCATCTGGATCCCACCCTTGGACAAGTAGAAACCTGTAGCTTGGAAATCCTCCTTATCTGCACTGACTCTGCAACTCACCGTCCCTTGGCCATTCGGTTTAAGTCTGCTGTTTAATTTTTTGTTTGTTTGTTTCTTACTCTTGCAGTCTAATTTGAGTCATTGTCAGGTTAGCTTTTCCTTGATATTTTCATTGTGCATAGAAATTGTGTTCACACTGTTGCCAGGAATGTGGATTTTGAGTTTTCATTTTGCATTTAAATGATTAAATGATTTCTATCAAGTGACAGATTATAGGATCCAGTCCTTGCCATGAGAAAGTGACAGGGCATTTAAATCTAATTCATTTCATTTCATTTCATTTTATGAGTGAGTGTGTGTGTGTTTGAGGGCACCAGTATTTCTAGCAGTTGTATTTCCTGATATGGGAGATATAGGGTTGAGAGCTTTTTAGTGCTTTGTCTTTCTGACATTTGGAGGAATCCTCTCTGTGTGTTTTGTTTGCCCCAGTATGAGTGTTCCTATATCTTAACAGTTAGAACCTTTCTTTCCTCCTCCCGACACTTTGATTTTTTAAATAGATATTCATTGTCAGTTCAGTAATTGTCAGTGTCTGCAAAAATGGAGTTTGTATATCTTGATATGCCACCCCGTGTGTGTGTGTGTGTGTGTGTGTGTGTATATATATATATATATATATATAAATATTTATATAACAATATTGTATTGGTTTTGCCATACGTCAACATGAATCCACCATGAGTGTACATATGTTCCCAATCCTGAATGCCCCCCTCACCTCCCTTCCCATAGCATCTCTCTGGGTCATCCCAGTGTACCAGCCCCAAGCATCCTATATCCTGCATCAAACCTAGACTGGCGATTCGTTTCTTATATATTATACATGTTTCGATGCCATTCTCCCAAATCATCCCACCCTCTTCCTCTCCCACAGAGTCCAAAAGACTGTTCTGTGCATCTGGGTCTCTTTTGCTGTCTCACACACCGGGTATTTTTGGCTTTGTGTGTAATGTGCTCAGTCGTGTCTGATTCTTTGCAGCCCCATGGACTATGGCCCACCAGCCTCCTCTGCCTACGGAATTCTCCAGGCAAGAATACTGAAGGAGGTGCCATTTCCTACTACAGCGATCTTCCTGACCTAGAATTGAACCTGGGTCTCCTGAGTCTTTTGCATTTTTGGCTTTAGTAAAGTTTTATACTTAAAAGGCTTAAACTAAAAGAAAACTGAATTCCTAACTTCTCACATTTGGATTTCTTTCATTGGCTTGCCAAAACCTTCAAATGATTAGATTATTTGAAATCAGTGTTTTTCAAAACTCTTTAAATAGGCCAAGTAAAGCAGAGAGAAAAAAGTTATGCCATTGCAAATCAGACAAAATGATTCAGAAAAAATGAGGAGTTCCTACAGCAGTATCAAACAAGATTTAATATTCTCAAAGCCATAAACAAGTTAGTCTTTTAGTTGAAAACTAAGGGAAACCAATGCCATTATTAAAGGACATGGATTCTGAGAAAAGAGAATGTCCTGTCAAATTCAAAAGGAGTCATACTACTACTAAGATTTCTCACCAACGAGGCCTCTTGAGAGATCTAATGATATTTAATTATATGTCTTTATTTCTTTACTATGTGCTCTGTTTCTACTTTAAATCATTTTCTACTACATTTACTTATCTAATATTTATGAATTGATAAAGTTTCCAATTTTTATAAATATATTTTTAAGTAAACAAATCAGCATTTCTTTTCTTCATGAAGAGGGATATAATTAATTGAAATATATTTATTTTTAAATGCATTGGTGTTATAGCTGATTTACAAAGATAAGCTATGTGCTATATCAACCTAAAGCAAAAGAAACTTAGACTTCTAAGATCATGTATCACTTTGCTTTAAATTATGGATTGACTTTTTAGAAGTTTTTTTCTCAAATTGTAACTCCAAGTTAAAAACACTTTCTGAATCTAATTAATGGTTTTATTATTGGCTACATGATAAAATAAAACTGAATCAAGTTGCATTACTTTTGAACAATTTTAAAGTCTTTAAATGTGATATGTTATTATGTTGGAAAACATAGATATATTATCACTACTTAAGTTTATTCTTTTGAAATGTTAGACCGCTTAATAATTGTGTCATTAAAGATTACTCTATATATTTCTCCTTGTAAGAATGTTAGCATGAATTTCCAGTTATACAATCTTGACATAAAGAATAAAACACTAAACATGACTGTCAACTTGATTAATCACAAAAGGAAAATAGAAACACATGCAGCCATTTCTCAGATATGAAACTTGAACATTATGCATTTTCCAAGGCCCTCTCATTCCTATTCCATTCATTAATTTTCTTACTCACATATAATCACTAGCTAGATGTCTAAAAACAAAGTTTGTTTTACGTGTTTATGAACTTTGCATAGATTGAATAGTGCCGTATATCTTTTCATTTCACTTGTTTCTGAGATTCATCCAGAACATTGCATGTAGCAGAATTTTGCTCTCATTGCTGTATAGTATTCTATATTATGAATATAGTATATTTTATTGATCATTTAACTACTGAATATTTGATAATTTCTATTTGGTTTTATTATCAGTACTGCTTGTATGAATGTTTTATTTTAAATATTTTGATGAGGGTTTCTAGTAATGGAATTTCTAAGTAATATGGAATGCACATGCTAAGCTTCAGTAGGTGCACTGCCTAACAGTTTTCAGGTGAAGGAACCGTTGTAGACTCCCACCAGCCATGTATGAGAAGTCCTTCTGCTCACATTTTTAATAACACTTGGAAGTATTAGTCTGTCTTAGTTTAGGTATTCTGGGAATCTTATAGTAGTATTAAATTGTGAGTTTAACTTGCATTTACATGATGGCTAAAGTGAGTTTAAGTTGCATTTCCATGATGGCTTTTTTCTATGTTGATTGGTCATATTTAAGAATCAATTTTTGTGAAGCACCTATTCAAGATTTTAAGACATTTTTATGTTAGATTATCTGCTTTTTTCCTTCTTCTGGATTTGAGATATTTTTATTTTCTGATCTTACTTTTGCTGTAGTAAGTTTTATAAACATATTATCCTGCACTATGGTTTGACATTTCACTTTCTTTATGCTATCTTGTGCTTTAAAAAGTTGCTAATGAAATCTGATTTATCAATGACTTCCTTATATTAGTGCTATTTATGCATTATTTTTATTTTATTTTTTGTTGTTATTTTTTTATTCTTTATTTATTTATTATTTTTTATTCATTTATTTTTACTTTACAATACTGTATTGGTTTTGCCATACATTGACATAAATCCACCACAGGAACTCATGTACACTTATGCATTATTTTTTTTTTAAACTTTTCTTTCCAACCCCCAAATCATAAACATATTCATCAGTGTTATTTTCCACATGGTTTGATGTTTGCCATTCACATTTAGTCTCTAAAATCTACATTTATATTCTCTAAAATAATTTTTGTGAGAGAAATATCGATATTTATTTTTTAAGGAATATCCAGTTGACAAAGCACTATTTAAAAATCACTGTTTCCTCTCTTCTCTTCAGGATCAAGTTTGTTTATAAATCTAGTGTCTAAAATAATGTGGGTCTCTTTCTGGATTCTCCATTTCGTTTAATTATTTTCCCTGTCTATTTTTATGTCCATAAGACATTTATTATTAATAGTAAATCTTGACATCAAGATTCCCAAGTCTTCCCATTTTGTTTGAAGGGGGAAAATTATAGATCTATATCTCTCTCATGAACATAACAAAAAATTCTAAGCAAATTATTAACATTTGAATCTAAAATATATCAAAAGAGAATAGATTATGACCAAGAGATTTTATTCTAAGAATTTAAAGTTGTATTAATGTTGAAAGGTCAATCAATGGAATATACTGTATTAATTTAAAAAAGGGAGGGAACCATAGGATCATTTCAATAGGTAAAATTCAACATCCATTCATGATAACATAAAAACATAATATCATTTGGCATACTAACATTAGAGGGGAACATTATTAATATGATAAAGTGTAGCTATAAACGTCTTACAAGAGAAAATCACTACTTATACCTAACAATAGCTAGCAAAATTTTGAAGAACCAATGAATGTTGGTTTAAATGGAATTAAATTTTATATTAGTTTAAATGGAATTAAACTATGTCCAAAGTCATAGTTAACATGTGTGACCAAGAAACAGAGGCCAAAACTACTGGACCATACATGCAAGGATATTTGAAGTATTTAACATCTTGTAGCTCTCACATGCATACATCAAATATAAATACATATTGGGAATAACAAAGAAATTTATATTTTTATAGTATTAAAATATGTGAGGCTTTGAACAGAGGAGGAAGAATAAATTCTATAGGTAAAACTTAAAAGATGCTAGCTCTAGAAAGGCCACAGACTGGGAGAAAATATTTGCAAAAAAATCTCATAAAGAACTGCTGTCTAAAATATAAAAGGAAATATTAAAACTCAATAAAAATTAAACATTTCAATTTAAAAAATGGGCCAAAGAGTTTGACACTCATCAAAGAAGATACACAGATGGCAAGTAAGCATATGAAAAGATGCTCCATATCAGGCCACCAGGGAAATGCAAATTATGCAAATTAAAA
The DNA here is from genome assembly GCA_917880005.1 of Nanger dama. NCBI lineage: Eukaryota > Metazoa > Chordata > Mammalia > Artiodactyla > Bovidae > Nanger > Nanger dama. Next base: position 2,861,244 of record CAKJTW010000032.1, read on the forward strand.
CAATGAGATACCACTCTACACCTACAAGCACTGCCAAGATTCAAAACATTGACAACACTGAATGCTGGTGAGCATGTAGAGCACCATAAATTCTCATTCATTGCTGATGGGATTGAAAAATGGTACATCCACTTTGGAAGATAATTTGGCAGTCTCTTACAAAACTAGAGGGCTTACCTGTGACCTAGCAATCATATTCCTTGATATTTATGCAAAGGGGTTAAAAACCTATGTTCACACAAAACCCTGCACATGGATGTTTACAGTAGCTCCACTTGTAAATGCCAAAACTTGGAAGCAACCAAGATATCCTTCAGTAAGTGAATAAATAAATGAACTGTGATACTTCCAGGCAATGAAATCTTATTCAATGCTAAAAAGTAATGAACTATCAAGCATTGAAAAGCCATAGAAGAAACTTAAATGAATATCACTAAGTGAGAGGCCAGTCTGAAAAGACTACAGTTTATAATGATTCCAACTGTATGCTATATTGAAAAGGCAAAACTATGGAGATCAAAAGATTAGTGTTTGCCAGGTGTTAGGGTGGAAGGAAGGATGAATAAGCAGAGCACAGTGGATTTTTAGGACAGTGAAAATACCCTGTATGATACTTCAGTGGTGGACATATGTCATTAGAAATGTATTCAAACTCATAGAATGTACAACACCAAGAATGAACCCTAATGTAAAGCATGGACTTTGAGAGATTATGATGAATCAGTATAGGTTCATTAGTTAAAACAAATGTAGCATTCTGATGTGGGATGTTGATTGTGAGGCTTTGTTTGTGTTGTGGGGTGGTGGGGGTGGGGGTGGTGGGAGGGTGGTGGGGCAGATATATGGAATATCTCTGAACCTTTTTCTTAAACTTGCTATAAAGCTAAGTGAAAGTGAAAGTTGCTCAGTTGTGTCAGGCTCTTTATGACTCCATGGACTATATAGTCCACAGAATTCTCCAGGCCAGAATGCTGGAGTGGGTAGCATTTCCCTTCTCCAGGGGATCTTCCCAACCTAGTAAATGAAAGCAGATCTCCCACATTGCAGGCTGATTCTTTAGCAGCTGAACCATAAGGGAAACCCTTGTAGCTAAAACTACTCTTAAAAATACTCTGAGTAAAAAAGATGATGGATATTTTATAACATCTTCAAGCACCTTTCTTCCATACTCTTTAGGAGAAATAAACTATATATCCACTGCTGAAACATATTTGGAAAGGACAAGTGTACATTACCAATAATAAAATGACCTATTGCACTACGATATTTGAGAGTCGATGCTTTTTTGTACTTTGTGCTAAATCCATTCAGTCTGCTTTTTCTACTATGTTCCCAATGTGAACATCATAATTTGCATAATAAGGTAAGAAAAGAGGTGATTAATATATAGTGGCATGTATCCATGTAGGAACTTCTTTCAGACATTTGGGCTATTTTTCAGACTACATGCAAGAGGCTCTTGACTGTTTTAAGCCCAGATACTGTTGCTGAGAGGTAGGCTTTTCATCCAGGCTTCCCTGGTAGCTCAGCTGGTAAAAATTCCTGGGTTGGGAAGATCCCTGGAGAAGAGATAGGCTACCCACTCCTGGTGGCTCAGACGGTAAAGAATTCACCCACAATGGGAAACGTGGATTCAATCCTTGGGTTGGGAAGATCCCCTGGAGGAGAGCATGGCGACCCAACACAGCATTCTTGCCTGGAGAAACCCCATGAACAGTGGAGCCTGGCAGGCTACAGTATATGCAGTCAGAAAGAGTTGCACAGACTGAATGACTAAGCACAGTACAGCACAGGCTTTTACATCCAGTAGTCATTACATAAAAACATAGACTTTGTAAAACATGGGTTTAGGGGAAACACAACCCGTGTAAGGAAGCTATATGATTTCCTGCATTCCAACTTGAAGAAAAATAGTTCTTCCATTTGGCCTGCTGAGAATAGCTATTACAATGCTGATAAAGATGATTGAACACCAAGAATAAAATATATACTGTTTGGGCAACAAGATATTTTTAGATAAAACACCATTACTGAGAGATGTACATGTTCCCCACATGTTCAGTTCAGTTCAGTTTCTCAGTCGTGTTTGACTCTTTGCAACCCCATGGATTGCAGCATGCCAGGCTTCTCTGTCCATCACCAACTCCCAGAGCTTACTCAAACTCATGTCCATTGAGTCGGTGATGCCATCCAGCCATCTCATCCTCTGTTGCCCTCTTCTCCTCCTGCCTTCAATCATTCCCAGCATCAGGGTCTTTTCTAATGAGTCAGTTGTATCAGGTGGCTAAAGTATTGGAGTTTCAGTTTCAGCATCATTCCTTCCAATGCATATTCAGGACTGATTTCCTTTATGATGGACTGGTTGGATCTCTTTGCAGTCCAAGGGACTCACAAGAGTTTTCTCCAACACCACAGTTCAAAAGCATCAGTTCTTCAGCACTCAGCTTTCTTTATAGTCCAACTCTCACATCCATACATGGCTACTGGAAAAACCAAAGCTTTGACTAGATGGACCTTTGTTGGCAAAGTAATGTCTTTGCTTTTTAATATGCTGTCTAGGTTGGTCATAACTTTCCTTCTAAGGAATAAGTGTCTTTTAATTTCATGGCTGCAGTCACCATCTGCAGTAATTTTGGAGCCCCCCAAATAAAATTTGTCACTGTTTCCATTGTTTTCCCATCTATTTGCCATGAAATAATGTCAAGATCTTCATTTTCTGAATGTTGAGTTTTAAGCCAGCTTTTTCACTCTCCTTCTTACTTTTGTCAAGAGGCTCTTTAGTTCCTCTCCACTTTCTGTCATAAGTGTGGTGTCATCTGCATATCTGAGGTTATTGATATTTCTCCAGGCATTGTTGATTCCAGCTTGTGTTTCATCCAGTCCAGCATTTCTCATGATGTACACTCTGCATATAAGTTAAATAAGCAGGAGACAATATACAGCCTTGACATACACTTTTCCCAATTTGAAATCAGTCTGTTGTTCCATGTCCAGTTTTAACTATTGCTTTTTGATCTGGATACAGATTTCTCAAGAGGCAGGTGGCCTGGTATTCCCATCTCTTGAAGAATTTTCTACAGTTTTCTGTGAACCACACAGTCAAAGGCTTTGGCATAGTCAATAAAGCAGAAGTATATGCTTCTCTGGAACTCTCTTGCTTTTTCAATGATCCAACAGATGTTGGCAATTTGATCTCTGGTTCCTCATTCTTTTCTAAATCCAGCTTGAACATCTGGAAGCTCATGGTTCACGTACTGTTGCAGCCTGGCTTGGAGAATTTTGAGCATTACTTTGCTAGCATGTGAGATGAGTGCCATGAGGAAAAACTTCTGTAAAATGGCATGCAGAGTTGTAAAAATATTCTGTAAGAGGTTGCTAGCCAGAAAGGATAAGTGAACTAACAGTCAGAGGCACAGAGCTTTCTACAGGTATGCCCCTTTTTTTCAGAACAGTGTAGAGAACCACAGCATGTACTTGGCTCCCCGGAGGAGCTTCCATTCTCATTTGATTTAAATTGTATTACATATACAACAGCTACACTGACAGCATTTGGAAGACAGTATATGAAAAGAAGAAATGAATTGCCCTCTTTATGGTCTATAGGTGCATTCTGCTAATTTTGTAGCATAATTTAGTCATTTCAAGTAGTCATCTTTCTGCTTTTTAAAGAAGTCTCAAGATCACTTTAATCACAAGTTTTAGTAATCTATGTATAAGAAATCATATTTGTATATAAAATTTTAAACTTCATTAGAAAAGACAGAGTAAAAATGAAATATTTAATTAAAATCTATAAATATTCATTATCCACTTTTCAAGCCGCTTCATTATTTCAAGAGGAGAGTAATCAACATTTGACTTTCTATGAAATACTTGGGTGATAATAGTAGCAATCAGCCACTGTTACTTGGGAGTGAAAGGAATAATGAAAGTTGGTAAAGACATTCTGGGAGTGTGGTGCTTGAATTATGAGGACTACATTCTCCTAAGCCATGTTCCATCCTTGCTCTAGTTCTCTCCCCAGCAGCTTCTTTACTGCTTCCTTTACATCCTTATTCCTCAAGGTGTAGATGAGGGGGTTGAGCATTGGAGTTACGAGTCCATAGAAGAGTGCAAGAAGCTTGCCCTTCAACTTAGCAGAATTGCTCTTGGGTGCCATATATGCATAACCACTAATGGCTGAGCCATAGAACATAACGACCACAAGCAGATGAGACCCACATGTGTTGAAGGCCTTCTTTCGACCCTCAGAAGACTGGATTCTTACCACTGACCTAACAATGTTGATGTAAGAGAACAGGATTAATCCCACTGGGATAACTTTTATGACCACCACAGCAGCATACATCTCCACTTCATTGATCCATGTATCAACACATGATAATTGAAGCATGGCAGGTACTTCACAGAAGAAATTCTCCACCTGATATTGACCACAGCGAGGTAACAGGAAAGTCAACACTGTTTGCACCAGAGAGTTGCTAAAACCTGTTACCCAAGCCACCACTGCCAATTGTTGGCATAGTCGAGAATGCATAATAACTATGTAATGCAGAGGCTGGCAGATAGCTACATAACGATCAAAGGCCATGACTGAGAGAAGGACACACTCAGTGGATCCTAAGCCAAGGAAGATGAATAGTTGAGCTATGCAGCCTCCGTAGCTGATATTTCTCCGGCGGCTCTGTATGTTGACCAGCATCTGGGGGACAGTGGAGGTAGTATAGCAAAGGTCCAAAAAAGAGAGATTAGCCAGAAAGAAATACATTGGCGTGTGGAGTCTAGGATCAAGGCGCGACAAGATAATGATGGCTGAATTCCCAAGGAGAGTCATTATGTAGAAAATGGAGATGGCCACAAAAGAACCATTTCTAGTTTGGGCCATTCAGAGAAGCCCACCAGAAAAAAGCCCTTCGAGTGATGAAGAGTGTTATTGAATCTTCTCATTGCCGTGACTCTCCTTGCTGGAAAAACCACAGGCAGATTTTGGAGCTTGATTAGCCTTTGCTTAAACCTTAATGTTCGTTCCTGAACCTACACGTAATAGAGGAACTGGGTAGGGGATGCTGAAACAAATAAAATCATTACTGTATTTCCTTTTATTACCTAGCAAGAAGAATGAGAGTTAATGATAATACATCTATATTTTAACAACCATATTTTAAGCCATGACTTTCATTTGGTAAGCACATAGCTAAGTTGAGGTATTAAAAAGTAAATATTGTAAAAATATTTGCAAAAAGAAAGTGTTGGATTTGTTAAAATGGAGAGACACTGAGACTTCCCTGGAGCTTCATTAAATCTCTAATTCACTCACTATATTTTTTAACTTATCTTTTTTCAATTAAGTTCACTTACTTGCTGATCTTAATGCATTTATATTATAGCAAGTGAAATTTACCATCTTTGATAGGCACTGTCAGTTAAAGAATATACATTCTCCTTTTAATTACTGTATGTATCTTTTCTGCTTATTGTAATTAAGTTTTTTAAATTCATTTATTTTAATTGGAGGCTAATTACTTTAAATATTGTATTGGTTTTGCCATACACCAACATGAATCCATCACGGGTGTACATGTCTTCCCCATCCTGAACCTCACTCCCACTTCCCTCTGTAATTAAGTTGATATGGATAAAATTCCAAGGACCAAAGACAATCCCTTATAGAATTAATTTATTATCACATTTAGCCAAGAAATAGTAGAAGTTAACATAAGTAGGACTAAAATTTTCACTTATTTTACTTATGTTGAATACATTTCTACCAAATAATATATATTTCTATCAAAAAATTTTGATATATATATATGTCAATATATATATATTTATATTTAAAAAGTTTGTTTTCCATGGATGTTTTTACTATTCCTCCATTTAGCCACACTTCTAAGGATTAAAAATTCTCAGAATGGGCTGTAGCAAAGTGGAAAAAGCTGTGAAAAATATTATACAAACTCTCTGGTGTGAGTCCTGGATTACATAGGTAGTAGTGAAGTGAAGTCGTTCAGTCGTGTCCGACTCTTTGAGACCCCGTGGACTGTAGCCTACCAGGCTTCTCTGTCTATGGGATTCTCCAGGCAAGAGTACTGGAGGGGGTTGCCATTTCCTTCTCCAGGGGATCTTCCCAACCCAGGGATCGAACCCAGGTCTCCCGCATTGCGGGCAGACTTTAACCTCTGAGCCGCCAGGGAAGTCTACATAGGTAGTAAATGGCCTATAACTACATAGGTAGTAACTGGTAGTGTAATCATCAGACTCCTTTTCTCTGCCTCTGATACAACCCTGTTTTTTAAACACTATTGTATGTAGCCAAAGGATTCATGAAAAAACCTGTAATGTGTGAATAAACATTCACTTAATAGCATTTTATTTTTCACATTGGATATTAGCTAGTAAAGATATGAAATCTGTTATCTTTAATTATCTGTACGCCTGAATTCAAGGATACTCTTGTCTGAACTTAGAGATGGCAAAGTACATTAAGCAAAACAGGATTGTGTCCTGGAAAGAACAATGAGCTGGTTTATCAGCTACCACAGTGAAACAATAAAATTAAATAAGAAGTAAAAAGACTAGTAAGAATAAAATATTTTGACATAATTTATGCATGATTACTATCCTGAGATCTAATTCTTAAAAATCCTATTAAAATTAAGTTCATATAGCAAATAATTATTAATACTAAAGGTGCAATTTCAAAAGATTAGCATATAAATGCAAATAAAATTTCATACTGAAAATTTTAAACATCACCAATACTTTAAAAGAATAAAGGAATGTTATTTTAAATGATATTAATAATATCATTTGTCAACTTTTCCTTAAGAAAACACTTGAGATATAAAATCAATGCACATACCTATTTACATGCTAGGATAGGCATTGTTGGTATAGTTACATGATTTTAAAAAATTAGAAAAAATAACTTTAATGTTTCAGAATAGCAAAATGTTGAATATAATTTATCTATTGATTAGATTGTTATAGTCAATAACATTAATTATATACATGCAATGCCTGTTCATCATTATCATAATATCTTGCTATATGAAACATGCATAATATAAAATATGACATATTTTTTGAATACTGCTAAAATACATGTAAAATTATGTTTACAAAAGAATGAGAAAACTACAAAAAATAATTGGGTTTGCAATTACTAATGATTTTCATTATATAATTATGTTCCACTTTTCCAAATTATATTCAACAATTAAGCATTCTTATATGTGTGTGTGTGTTTTAATTGCTCAGTTGTGTCCAACTGTTTGTGACCCCTATGGACTGTAGCCCACAAGGCTCCTCTGTCCATGGAATTCTCCTGGAAAGAATACTGGAGTACTTGTTTTTTATGATTAGTCATATCCATAATGCAAATATGCAGAGTTATTTGACAGGCAGTAAGGAAAAAAAAATAAAAGCTTAAACCCTTTGGATTAGCATAGTGTCCTGATAAAATTTTTACTGTTTCCATATATACATCATTCACCATTCATATTTTGATCTCTTTGATATGAATATGAGAGTCATTCTTATGGAAAGAAGAGGTCCTTCTATGGAATATGGAATCTTCTATGCATGGATGGTCATGTGGACAGTGAGAAAACTTCCCAAACTGAGAAGGAATCATAATGGGGTGTAAGACTATGAAACAGAAATGAAGTCACCAAAGTCAGAATTCAACTAACTCAAAAAATTAGTCTGTGGCCAGTTGTAATATTCACCTCTCAAAGGCTATTATTCACACTCCTTTTGGATAGCAGGAAGGAAGAAAGGACAAGGAGAAGAAAGGCAAGAAGGGATTCTGATTTTAATGTTTCCTGAAAAGAACAATTGCTAAGGATAACAATTACTATATAGGGACATTTTCTGAAGACCAAGTGTCATATGATAAATATAAGCTGAAGATGTATTCAGAAAATACTTTACATCCTACTTAATCTAAACAAATACCTCACAACAGTCATTCAAAACAGTTTTCCTCATGCTTTCTTAGTATATGGTACAGTTAGTACATGCTTTCTTACTGTATGCATTCTTAGGATAAAATAGTATAAAATGGATTTTTTTCTTTATCTTTGACAGAATAAGGCATTGTGAACAGGAAGTGGGTAATCAAATTGGTCCTAGAAACAAGTACAGTATCTCTTTGTACCTTTTATGCTACCAAACTGGCATAATAATAAATTCACTGAAGAATAATAATAAATTCACTGAACATCAGCAAACTTTCTATACTCTGTTGTCATGCTGAAATGAATTTGTTCTACCCCTAAATCCACTAGCAATCCTTTCCAGATTACAAATTACAAATATGTAGAAATACGGTTCCTTAGTAAACAGGAGCTCATCCACTTGATTATTTGGGTCATTTCCCAAAACTCTAAGATTTCTTACCAAATCTACATTGACTTGGGGGGCAGATATCAGTTCATGCTTTAGAAGAATTACTCAACATAATTTTCCTCACCTGCCAGTGAGCTCTCCCCAAAATGAACAATCTTGGAAATTAAAAAAGAAAAAAAATTACCTGATGGAAACTAAATACCCTACTCACTCTTACTATTCAAATATTTAAATATCATTATTCCTTTTTCTTTACCTCTAATTAATTTTATCTTTAATAAAATTATTTTAATTCACATGCCATGATTGTACCTCTCCCTTCTGCTATTGTCTGTAGTCTTGGTCTGCACAGACAAACCTGTTGATTGTCAAAGTGGCAGTCTTCTAAGCAACAGTTTCTAAGACTAAGAATAGCACAGAGAGTAAAAGTAACTTCCCCTCTTTGGAACAAGTTTCCTTTTTCTCTGAAAGAAGCCTCTCAGAGGTTCTGTGTCCCTTACTTCTCAGTTTGCTGCATCATTCAGCTTGTAAGGTGTCTCACTCTCGCTAGTCCTACTACAAATTCCTGTGTCTAAATCTCATCACAATATTGACTCTCCTCTTTTTTTAAAGCCATATTTAAAGAATACAAGGATACCTAGGGTCTCCTTGCTTTTTACTCCTCAGGGAATGTAGTGACTTTAGGATGGGGCATGCTAGAAATCCTGACCTTGGGGAACCAATCTGCCAGTTGCAATTAAAACTCATAGAGAAAAGCGCTTGGGCCATAGGGAAAATACAAAAAATAGCATCATAAACTGCTTACAAAGCAAATGAATTATACATAATTCTGCCACAGTATATGAACTCATGAATCTTAAGATGAATAAGTGGTGTTTACTTTGTGCTTGAAAGTGAAAGAAATTGGAGTGAATGCCACTCAGTCATGTCCAACTCTTTGTGACCAACAGTCCATGGAATTCTCCAGGCCTGAATACTGAAGTGGGTAGCCTATCCCTTCTCCAGGGGATCTTCCTGACCCAGGAGTCGAACTGAGGTTTCCTCTATTGCAGGCAGATTCTTTACCAACTGAGCTATCAGGGCTTAGCACCTTTTATTAAAGCTTAATATAAATTACACCATTTGGTAATCCAGAGCTTCACCAATATAGTATGTTGTCAAACTTTTGGATTCATTTTTCAACCTGATAGTTAAGAAATTGTATCTTCATGTCACTGCATTTCGTATTTCTGTTATAATGAATGAGGTTGATGTTCTTTCTGTCTGTTCAAATGCTGCTGCCTATTTGTGAAATAGCTGTTGGTATTTGAAGATGTTGTTGTCCATTTTACTATGAGTTCATAAATTTCCTCTTGGTTTGGGGAAGCTTTTTATATATTAGGAGATTAGCCCTTTAGCAAAAATATGAATATGATTTTTTTATTTTAACTTGTGGTCTAACTTCTCTTATTACATTTTTATTGTATAATGGTAAAACATACATAGAAAAATGAAAATCATAAGTATAAGCTCAATTAATTTTTACAGAGTTGAAAGACTCCTGTGAAGTGGCACATAGAAGCAAGAGAGAATATATCCATCAGGTCAGAAGCTCCCCTTGAGCCACTTTCTAGTCACTATCCCCTAAGACACACTTTTGATTACCAAAACCATAAGCCATATTTGCTTGGTTTTGAAATTTAAATAACTAACCTCATCTAAGATGTACAATTTTGTGTCTCACTGTTGTGTCTGTAAGATTCATCTATGTTTTTACATGTACCATTTAGGACATTCATTCTCATTCCCATATACTTATACATTTATGAATATAATGCAATTTATTTTTATTGCTTACATTTGGATAGTTTCATTGGAAGGCTATTACAAATAGTGTCAATATATACATTATTGGATATGTCTTTCAGTGGACAAGTTTATGCATTTCTGGGGAATTTCCTGCCGGTTCAGTAGTTAGGACACCCCACTTTCACTACCAAGGGCCTGAGTTCTAACTCTGGTTGGGTAACTAAGATCCCACAAGCCACATGCATAGCCAAGAGGAAAAAAATCAAATATTTCTTTGGGTCTGTACTTTGTATTGAAATTTCTGGTGTAAATGGTATTGAGTATACTCATTTTTAATTAAAAACTGCCAATAAATTTCCAAAGTTGAGCATTTATTTCCTTTATGGCCTCTTCACTTGGAAATGTCAACTTTTGAAAAAAGTATTATTTCTATTTGGTACATAAGGGATATCCATTATGATTTAACTTGCATTTTCCTGAGGATTATGAGGATTTTAAAAAGCTGTAACAAATATGTTTAAATTTTTAGTGGTGAAGGCAGATAATATTTATGAACATACAAGGAACTTCAACAAAGAGATGAGTATTATACAAAAAGTGTAAATATTAGATATAAAAATACAGTATCAGAAAACAAAACACAGAGAATTCATGTTCTGTAGGATAAATCAACTCCTCTGACATACGAGTAACTGAAGTCCTATAACATGACATGAGAAAAAAAGAATTAGAAAGATTATTTGAAAAGATAATAATGGTTTCAGTCAGTCAGTTCAGCTGCTCAGTCGTGTCCGACTCTGCGACCATGGACTGCAGCACACTGGGCTTCCCTGTCCATCACCAACTCCCAGAGCTCACTCAGACTCACGTCCATTGGGTCAGTGATGCCATCCAACCATCTCATCCTCTGTCATCCCCCTCTCCTCCTGCCTTCAATCTTTCCCAATTGGGAAAGGGTCTTTTCCAATGAATCAGTTTTTCCAGTCAATCCAGGAATCAAACTGTGATCTCCTGCATTGCAGGTGGATTCTTTACCAACTGAGCTATCAGGGAAGTAATGGCTTGGAATAATACAAAATTGGTTAATAACACACTACAGATTTTAAAAAATTCACCAAACCCAAATCTAGATAAATAAAACTAAAATTAATGTAGCCAACTTACATCTAACTGATGAAAACTAAAAACAAAGAGAAAAGCTTGAAAGAAGGCAGAGAAAAAGAAAGATTGAATACAGAGTGATAATGATAATGAGTGATTTATTATCAGAAACAATGAAAGTCAAAAGATGATAAAATGTCATATTTAAGGTGTGGAAAAAGTTATCAATTTAGAATATTCAGTGAAAATGACCTTCAAAATTAAGGCAACATAAGACATTTTCAGATTTTTAAATGTTTAAAATAATTCATCTGCACAAGAAAAGTTCTAGAAAGAAAAGTTCAAGAAGCCTTTCAGGCTGAAGGGAAGTCTGAAAATATAGAACAAACAAGATACAAAAGTGTTAATATGTGGATAAATATATCAAAGATTCATCTGTTATATGTACATATGTATAAGTTGGTTTAAAGAAAACTGACTGTTTAAAAAATAAAAATGTGTGTGGAAAATGCATATGTAGTATTTGGCATATATTGAAATAAAATCTATAGATGACAAGAAGAGCACAAGGAAGAGAGAAGGACATGAAATTATATTGCTTTAATTTTCTTTTATTGTTTCTGGATTAGAATAAAATGGCTTGATGGTGCACACCTATCAGTTAAAAATATATATTTTAACCACTAAAGCAACTTCAACAGCAAAAAAGACACAATCTAAGAAGTTAATAAAGGAGATGAAATATTTAAAAAATGAATTCATACAAAAGAAGGCAGCAAGGAGAAATAAAACAAAAACAGAAGAGTTGAGACAAATAGAAAACAAGCAAAAATTGTAGACTTGAACCAAATCATATTTTAATCCACTTCAGTTCAGTTCAGTTCAGTCTCTCAGTCGTGTCCGACTCTTTGCAACCCCATGAATCACAACACTCCAGGCCTCCCTGTCCATCACCAACTCCCTGAGTTCACTCAAACTCACGTCCATTGAGTCGGTGATACCATCCAGCCATCTCATCCTCTGTTGCCCCCTTATCCTCCTGCCCCTAATCCCTCCCAGCATCAGAGTCTTTTCCAATGAGTCAATTCTTCACATGAGGTGGCCAAAGTACTGGAGTTTCAGCTTTAGCATCATTCCTTCCAAAGAACACCCAGGGCTGATCTCCTTTAGAATGGACTGGTTGGATCTCCTTGCAGTCCAAGGGACTCTCAAGAGTCTCCTCAAACACCACAGTTGAAAAGCATCCATACTTCAGTGCTCAGCTTTCTTCATAGTCCAACTCTCACATCCATACATGACCACAGGAAAAACCATAGCCTTGACTAGATGGACCTTAGTCGGCAAAGTAATGTCTCTGCTTTCAACATGCTGTCTAGGTTGGTCATAACTTTTCTTCTAAGGAGTAAGACTCTTTTAATTTCATGGCTGCAGTCACCATCTGCAGTGATTTTGGAGCCCCCAAAATAAAGTCTGACACTGTTTCCCCATCTACTTCCCATGAAGTGATGGGACCAGATGCCATGATCTTCATTTTCTGAATGATGAGCTTTAGGCCAACTTTTTCATTCTCCTCTTTCACTTTCATCAAGAGGCTTTTAATTCACTTACGTTACACAAAAACAGAAAAATCATTCCAAACTAAAGGCGGAAATTGTTATGCTTAATAAATAACAACATCCAACTATATCCTGTTTTCAAGAAATAGACTTTAAAAATAAAAGATAAATTGACTCTTTTAAACTCTTTTTACTAAAAGAGTTAGTAAAATATATCATGCAAACACAAAGCTTTAAAAGCAGATTTAACTATGTTTTTATCAAATAAATCAGACTCCAAGACAAGGAGCATTATAAGAGAAAAAGTGGAATATTATATAAAGATTAAATTGGCAATCTATCTTGAATAGATAACAGTCACAAGTGTGTACACAACTAATAAAATCTCAAACTTCATGAAGCAGAAGTTGAAAACATCAAAGGACAAATAGACAATGTCCAAACATCATTGGGACTATCAATACATTTCTCTCAATAATGAGTAGGACAACTAGACAAGAAAATAATAATGATACAGAATGTATTTGAAAACCACTCAACCAACTTGAACTAGTTGAAGTGAATCAAACTTTTTTTTTTTTTTTACAAAACACATACAGCATTCACCAAAATAGTCTGTATAGTTAGCATAGCAGAAATGAAGAGATAGGATAGTTAGGCTGGGGTCTGAGGGTAAGACCTTCCTAAGGACATTTAGGAATCTTTGGATCTTGGACTTGGGATGACAGGCATACCAGGAGCACTGCTGTGGAGAAGAGTGAAATGGAAGACTTGAAGCCTGGCAGGAAGACAATCTAAGAGGGAGCTGATGAGATCAAGCTGTAGGACTAAGTAGCCTTGGTACTATAACACGTTCTTTCCAAAAACAAAAAATAGTTTTTGCTGATTTAATCTCTTGACTATGACCAAGCTTTCCTGATCCCTTCCTCTCTCCATATCTCCTTCTCCTCCCCTTCCCCCACCTTGCATGGACAGACACACATACACAGACAGACTCAAGTTTACATGAACATTTTGAAAAACAAATTTTATCATGGAAAATGTATTTTTATGCAACTGCTTTTCTTCATTTACCAGTGTGTCTGGAAATTATTCCACATCAGTACACAGAGATCTTATTATTTTAATGCAGAACAATGTCAACAATTTCTACTTAAATGGATTATTTACTCTTGCAATGATGATTGACATTTTGGTTCTTTCCAGTGTTTCACTTTTAGAAAATCTGCAGTAGACAGTTTGTGAACATGTATTGCTGTGTATGTAATAGTATTTCAGTTGGATGTTTAATGAGAATTTTACATCAAAGGTTGTATAAATTTTGCATATTGAATAATGCCAAAACCTGAAGTATGACTATACCAATATACCCTCCATTTACAAGTGTATAAAAATGATTATTTTCTCAGAAACTCACCTTGGTGGCACAAGAGAAACTTTTTAACCATTTGGAGAAAACACAAAATTGGATCTCTACCGTATATTACATACATAAATACATTGTAGGTTAATAAGTACACAGACATGAAAGATATATTTTTTTAACTTTTAGAGTTAGGTAGAAGAAAATATATTTATTCTTTGAGAATATCTTAGAAACAAAAAAAATACACCATAAAGAATGCTATAGATACATTCACCTATAATAAATAAGACAATCCCCCAAATGGGAGATTTCTGCATTACAAGTCACTAATAAAAGATGAGTTTTCAGAATATTTAAATAAGAATGCCAAGAGAAAAATGATTTAAGAAAAAAGAAAATGGCCCAAACTTATGCAAATGAATTTTACACTAGAGGAATGTTGGCAAATTGCCCTACACATTTGGCTGCCCTGCTGCTGCTGCTGCTAAGTCGCTTCAGTCGGGTCTGACGCTGTGCGACCCCATACACGGCAGCCCACCAGGCTCCCCGTCCCTGGGATTCTCTAGGCAAGAACACTGGACTAGCCTTCACCAAACACATGAGTGTGGAAAATTTCCCACCTAGAGTCAAAAAATTTGTCTCTCCCTATAGTCTTATTTGCATGAACTGTTCCTTTGGTATCTAATTTTCTTGAAGAGCTCTCTAGTCTTTCCCATTCTGTTTTCCTCTATTTCTTTGCATTGATCACTGAGGAAGGCTTTCTTATCTTGCCTTCCTATTCTTTGGAATTCTGCATTCAGATGGGTATATCTTTCCTTTTCTCCTTTGCCTTTAGCTTCTCTTTTTTTCTTTAGTCTTGAATATTCATCAGAAGGACTGATGCTGAAGCTGAAGCTCAATACTTCGGACACTTGATGCGAAGAGCTGACTCATTTGAAAGACTCTGATGTTGGGAAAGATTGAAGGCGGGAGGAGAAGAGGATGACAGAGGATGAGATGGTTGGATAGCATCACTGACTCGATGGACATGAGTTTGAGCAAGCTCCGGGAGTTAGTGATGGGCAGGGAAGCCTGGCATGCTGCAGTCCATGGGGTTGCAAAGAGTCAGACACGACTGAACTGAATTGACAGTCTTATTTCTCATTTCTCTTATTTTGAGTGTGACTGAGGAATATGTAATTTTAAAAGTTCTTTTGTTTGCTTTTCTCAAAGCTACCTGTTTGTATACTTTACCCTTTATTGAGGGAGGGGGTGGATTTTCTTATAAATTTTAGGAACTTTTTATCTCTCATGGAAATTAGTGCTTTATCTTTGATACAAATGGCAATAATTTTTATTTGTTTTGGTGTTATTTATAGAACTGTAATTCCCAGTTGGTCATTTGTCTTTTGTACATTTCAGTATGATTACTTAGTTTGGGTTTGTTTTTGTTTTTGTTTTGTTTTCATTTTATGGCTTCTGGTTTCTGACTCATAGATAAATAATCTCAGTTATTTCAAGTTTCTAAAGGAATTTCTCTTCTATAAGAACATGGTATAGTGTAATTTTTCCAGTTTTTCAATTTTTGTTTTGTTTCCTTCAATAGTTTAATTAAAGGTTTCATTTTTAGTGGATTCTACATTTGCTATAAAGTTTTGCTGTTTCTGTTTTGCTATTGTTAATGCAATCTTCTTTTACATTATCTTTCCTGACATGTTATTAATGTATCTGAAAAGAATGGATTTCTGTATATTAATTTTCTATTCCATTATCTTGATGAATTTTATAGTAATTGTGCTGGTCTTTTTCTGCTAGTATTGTTCTTTCTATGTTTAAAGGAGAGTATTTACAGGAATAAAATTAAACTCACACATTTTCATTTAAATACTTGCAAGATTTGCTCTACTTCCTGTAAGTATTATTGTAAAGAAGACTGGGGCCAGCCTGACTTGTACCTTTCCAATGATAACTCCTTTTATCTGATTGTTCAGGAAGCTACAGTAATCAAAACAGTATGGTACTAGAGCAAAACCAGACACATACATCAGTGAAATAGGATAGAAAGTCCAGAAATAAACCCATACATATATGGTCAATTAATTTATGACAAAGGAGGCAAAAATATAAAATGAAGAAAATATAGTCTCTGCAATAAGTAGTGCTGGGAAAACGGGACAGCTACCTGTAGAAGAATGAAATTAGAACATTTTCTAACACTGTATACAAAAATAAAGTCAAAATGATTTAAAAATCTAAATGTAAGACCAGATACTATAAATCTTCTAAAGGAAAACATAAGCAGAATACTCTTTGACATAAATTGTAGCAATATGTTTTTGGATCTGTCTCCTAGAGTAATGGAAACAAAAGCAAAAATAAACAAATAAGATCTAATTAAAACTATAAGCCTTTGCATAGCAAAGGAAACCATAAACAAAACAAAAAGACAACCTATAAACTGGGAGAAAATAGGTGCAAATGATTCTAATGACAAGAGATTAATTTCCAGAATATACAAACAGGTCATACAGCTCAATTGAAAACAACAACAACAACAACCAAATCAAAACATGGACAAAAGACCTAAATAAACACCTTTTCAAAGAAGACATACACATGGCTAATGGATACCTGAAAAGGTGCTTAATGTCACTAATTATCAGAGTAATGCAAATCAAAACTGCAATGAGGTATCACCTCACACCAGTCAGAATAGCTATTATTAAAAAGGATAAATGCTGGAGAGATTGTGGGGGAAAGGGAACCTTCTTACACAGTTGGTGGGAATGTAAACTGGTGCAGCCACTATGGAGAACATTATGCATTGTGTATGTTAGTCACTCAGTCGTGTCCAACTCTTTGTGACCCCACGGACTGTAGCCCAACAGGCTCTTCTGTGCATGGAATTCTCCAGGCAAGAGTACTGGAGTGGGTTTTCATTTCCTTCTCTAGGAGAACATTATGGAAGTTCCTTAAAATACTAAAAATAGTTACCATATAATTCAGCCATCCTACTCTTGGGCATAAATCTGAAAAAGACAAAAATGCTAGTTTGAAAAGATACATGTACTTAAATGTTCACAGAAACACTATTTATAATAGCCAAGACATATAAGTAACCTAACTGTCTGCCAATAGATGAATGGATAAAGAAGATGTGGTGTGTGTGTGTGTATATGTGTGTGTGTGTGTGTGTGTGTGTGTGTATATATGTATATATATATATATATATATATAATGGAATATTACTCAGCCATAAAAAGAATGAAAGAATGGATGGATGGACAACAAGGATGGACCTGGAGACCTAGAGATTATCATACTAACTGAAGTAAATCAGACAAAGACAAATATATGATATAACTTATATGTGGAATTTAAGAAAATGATACAAATGAACTTTACAAAACAGAAATAGACTCACAGACTTAAAAATACAAACATGTTACTAAGGTGAAAGTGGGAGGAAGGAATATACTGGGAGTTTGGGATGAACAGATACACATTACTACATAAAATCAACAACAAGGACTTATTGTATAGTACAAGGAACTGTCTTGTAATAATCTATAATGGAAAAGACTGAAAAGTATACATACATGCATACACACACACACACACACACATATATATATAACTTCCCTGTTGGCTCAGTGGGTAAAGAATTCACTTGCCATGCAGGAGACACAGGAGACGCAGGTTCAATCCCTGGGTCAGGAAGATTCTCTGGAATAAGAAATGGTAACCCACTGCCGTATTTTTGCCTAGAAAATTGCATGGACAGAGGAGCCTGGCAGGCTACAGCCCAAAGGGTTGCAAAGAGTCAGGCACAACTGAGCTTGTAAGCTTAGTAAGGACATAATTTTGCTGTACACCTGAAACTAACACATTTTAAATCAATGATGCTTCAACTTTTTGTTAAAAAGAAAATTATTATCTTTGAAATCTAGTAGACTTAGTAGGGTTTTTAACCAGTAAATGTATTTTTTAGCTGAAATAAAGTGAGAATTTTTAGTCTGCAGATCTATATATTCTTTTATAACTTGTAAATCACAGTTTATTATAATTTTGATTGTGCACTTTGTTGGTTATTTTTTCTTGGTTTTAACAATACTGTGTTATTTATTGCCTTCTTTGATTCAGTGTCTAGTCTCCTTTCTATTTTTATAATTTTAATTTTTATTTCTTCTTTTGATTTTCAATTTTCCCCTCTATTTCTGACCTGAGTTCTGCCAGTTCATGATACAATCTCAACTTTGCTATTTTGCCATTTATTTGCCATGACTTTTTGCTCCTCTATTTTGTGTTATAGTTTCATACTGTCAATCACAATTTTATGGCTGACTTTTTATCAATAATGACATTATGTTTGGTTAGAGTTCTTACCTCCAACACAGTATTTTGTAGTGAATATTCCTCATCTGTCAATCATTTTCTCATTACTTTCTTAGTTTCATATTTTAGTATTTTGCACATGGCCAGTAATAAATCTTTTGTATAAAACCTTGACTTTCTTTTGATTATTCATCATTAACTATATCAGTTTACTTTTCTAGACCAACTATTTATAGGAGATCCACGTTGGAGAAGAGGCTAATCCTTGTCCTAGACCTTGCTCATAGCAATCTTTGTTGACAGCAAAAACACCATGACACAGGTTAAATGTGTATGAGGGCTACTTTGGCCTTTGGTGTGTGTGTGTGCGTTAGTTGCTCAGTCATGTCCAGCTCTGTGTGACTCCATGGACTGTAGCCTGCCAGGCACCTCTGTCTGCAGGGTTCTCTAAGCAAGAATACTGGAGTGGATTGCTAGTCTCTTCTCCAGGGGATCTTGCCAACCAAGGAATCGAACCCAGGTCTCTCACACGACAGGTAGATTCTTTACTATCTGAGCCACTAGGTTTGGCCTTTACTTTTCCTCAATCAATGGAGATTTTTCCAGTCATAAAATCAATGTCATGGAAATATTGACATAATGTACAGCACAGTGACTACAGTTAATATACTGTACTGCACATTTAAAAGTTGCTAAGAGAGTAGATCTTATAAGTTCTCATCACAGGGAAAAAATTGTAACTATGTGTAGTGAGGTGCTAACTAGACTTACGTGGTGAACATTTTACAATACATACAAATATTGTACAGCTGAAACTAGTATAATGTTATATGTCAATTATATCTCAAAGATAGTTGAGATTTTCCACTCTAGATCTGCTATAATGCAAAGTCTGTTCTACTCACTCTGTCAACAATAGACTATCTGTTTCAAAAGAGACTTAAATCATGATTTCTATTTCTGCTTTTCATAGACTCCATAAAGAGATCCAGGATAACTGATATTTCCAATCTTCATTCTCTATTCCTAGTATTATAACAAGAGGCAGATAGCTGTACTATTTTCTTTTTCTTTTTCTGGTGATGGTGTTGTTTTCTCCAGACCTTCCCATTTGTTTAGAGGAAGTAAGTTTTTCAGTTAGTTTTGAGTTCAGTGATGATGGACATTATCTTAAACATTCCCCTTTGATTGTTCTAGTTTCAGAAACCATTATTTAATTGTTCTAATTTTCAGATGTATCTTAGATTTTTGTATTTTATTCTATTTATTAATTTTGGGCTTCTGAGAGAAGAACAGGGAAGTTCTTATTTAACTAGGAGATCACTGAGATTTTTACTTTCATTGATTATCAGCCTCTAAGATCATTACAGGACTGATATATGACTGATAGATGTGCTCCTACCAAATAAACCTTCAGGAAGGAAAACTAGGCAAAGCTGTTTTTGTAACCCATGTCTAGTGGTAGTTACAATAGGTTACACTATAAAATGTATTATGAATGGAAGAAACAACATTTCTAAATTTTACACTATGTTTCTAAGTTTACCTCTATTGATCATTTTCATAGGTATGTCTGTGTTACTTTTATATCCATTATATTTCTTTCTCCTCACTATTTTGAGAAATTGCTATTCTATGCTGAAATCATAAATATATTTGTCAATTACATTTATTTCTAACCATTAGATTACTTATGCATTCAACTAAAAACAAATCATGGAGTCAAAAGATGTAGATAAGTGCTTCACTTGGCCCTGCAGGGCTTGTCACAAAACTTCTATGATATACAGTTTCCATCCACACACAAAAAGAAGTAAC
Source organism: Nanger dama (assembly GCA_917880005.1). NCBI lineage: Eukaryota > Metazoa > Chordata > Mammalia > Artiodactyla > Bovidae > Nanger > Nanger dama. The sequence goes on from CAKJTW010000032.1 coordinate 2,881,539, forward strand.
ATCCATTTAAAAGTTTTTAAGGATCAATAAGACATAACATACCAAAAATGTATATGACTAGTAAAGCACAATATAAAACCACTATAATTAACTCCTATTTCGGGCCTCACTTATAAGGAGTAATAGTAATGATGATGTTAGTCTCAATCCAAAAGGGACAAAAGGAGCTGACTTTTGAAATTGATAAATCCTATTAAGGGAGATTTGTTTTGTTTTTCTTTGTTTTGTGTTTCTGTACAATTATTAATATACATTAATTGCTTATGAGATACTCTGGATCCCAAGGTATTTCATCATTGCTCAACAAATTTCATCATTGCTCTAAGGAAAATCTAATTAGTTATTATTCACAGCACACATGTGTCTCCTTGCTGGATTCTTTTTCACTGGGGGAGACAAAAGTATTCTTATTAACTGTGCTTATGAACTGGTAATGGTGAGGGGCAGGGGCAGCCTCCTTCCACAAGCATGAAGGTTCACAGTGAGAACTGGGCAGAAGTAGCAGAAGCCTAGGGATGGTTCTGCTCCATTTAGATTTAATAATGAATATTCATTTCTATTTTATAAAATAATATTTTTCTGTATTTTTCTTGGCTGAATCATCAGTACTGAAAAGTTTACTCAGCTGAATTAAGGTAAGTGGAGAAGAAATTAAGTTGTCTTGGGTAATATTATAAGGTGTTTCTCAAAAGCAAAATGATTTGCATACAACCTCTGGCTTTCACACCAGTTGTTCTCCTCATCATGTCATCTAGAACATTTATTGCTCTCTAAACTAGTATCTGTTGAAATGGAGATCCTATAAATAAAAATTGCTATGCCTTTCTACTCATGTGCTCATGATTAAATATTTATCCCATCAGTTTAATTCATTTGTGTCCGACTCTTTGTGATCCCCAAGGACTGCAGTACTCAAGGCCTACCTGTCCATCACCAGCTCCCAGAGCTTGCTCAAACTCATGTCCATCGAGTCAGTGATGCCATCTAACCACCTCATCCTCTGTTGTCCCCTTCTACTCCTGCCTTCAATCTTTCCCAGCATCGGGGTCTTTTCTAATGATTCCCATAATCTGTTTTAGCAAATATTTATTAAGAACCTACTAGTTACTTTAGGGAGAATTCACCAAATAAAATTAGTGTGCACCACACAAAAGAAGCAGTAGATTTGTTGTAGGAATAAAAATCATGAACTCATTTTTTGAACTATGATGCTGTGAAATGAGATGTAAACCTGTGTGTTATTGATTTAAAGCCCTGTGTTGGTGTTGAGTACACTGGTAAAATTGCCTATCTGAAAGGAGAGAAGGAAAGTTGAATTAGCAAAGATATTTGGCAGAGGTATTTGTCCAGAGTTAGTAACTGAAGCTAACAAGAATAAAGGATCAGAGAAACAAAGAGAAAAGCAGAAATTGGTTAGAAAACATTGGAGATAATTGGAGGGGAGGAGAAATGAATGAGAAGATGCAGTGAAGAAAAGTGAAGGTAAAGAATGAACTGAAAAGAAGTAACAGTAGTGATATAACATCACTACTGATGATGAGTATACCCAATGAAAAACATGGCCCCAAAAGATACATGCACCCAGTGTTCATTGCACCACTGTTTGCAGTAGCCAGGACGTGGAGGCAATCTGGCTGTCCATTGACAGAGGAATGGATGGAAAAGATGTGGTGCATATATACAATGGACTCTTACTCAGCCATTAGAAAGAATGAAATAAGACCATTGCAGGAACATGGATGGATCTAGAGAGTCTCATACTGAGTGAAGTCAGTCAGATAGAGACGGAGAAATATCATATGACATCCCTCATATCTGGACTCTCAAAAGAAATGATACAGATGAACCTAATTACAAAACAGAAAAACTCATAGACACAGAAAACAAACTCGTGATTGCTACAGGGAAGGGATAGTTAAAGACTTTGGGAAGGTCAGGTACACACCGCTATATTTAAAATGGATAGCCAACAAAAACCTATTATATAGATCAGGGAACTCTGCTCAATGTTATGTGCTAGCTTGGATGGGAGGCGAGCTTGGGAGAGAATGGATACATGTATGTGTATGACTGAATCCGTTCGCTGTTCATCTTAAACTATCACAACATTGTTAATCAGCTATACCGCCCCAAAATGCATTTGATGTTAAATTTTTTAAATTAAATTAAAAAATGAAAGAGTTATGGAGCAAATATTTTTTTTTAAAAGATACTATTGTTACAAATGCCCTACACTCCTAACTTCCAATATCCTCTCAATGATATATCAAGTGTCTTCCAGTCCTTTTATTCCTGATTTTACTTAAGACTTGAATTCACTGTCATACGTACAGAACTAGATGAGACTTGCTTTTTGAGAAAGAAAGTGGGAGGTTATCTGCAAAAAGAGACACGCATAGTGGTGAAGAGAAGACCCCTGAGAAAGAAAGACCTGGTTATAAGTCTTCAGTTCAGTTCAGTCGCTCAGTCGTGTCTGACTCTTTGTGACCCCATGAACTGCAGCACGCTAGGCCTCAATGTCCATCACCAACTCCCGGAGTTCACTCAAACTACGTCCATCGAGTCCGTGATGCCATCCAGCCATCTCATCCTCTGTCATCCCCTTCTCCTCCTGCCCCTAATCCCTCCCAGCATCAGAGTCTTTTCCAATGAGTCAGCTCTTCGCATGAGGTGGCCAAAGTACTGGAGTTTCAGCTTTAACATCAGTCCCTATAAATCTTAGTGCTCACTAAAATAAAGTGACACAATAGGGACTAATGTTGATATAAGTTAAATTATTATATTTCCCTCATTCTAAGGTATCCTGTTCTTGAGGTATAAACACATATTTCAAGTTTTATTGTAATTATATTAAAATAATGGGGTAAAAGAAGCAGGCTGATAACAGATTTCTACCTTCCTGTGACTGTTAGAATAATAAGAATGGTTATTCAACCTATCTCCCAGTCAATCAATCAATAAGTTAATTAAACATTTTAAAGAAGTACCAGGAATCTCTATATTTGAAAATAACTCTGAGAATCTTTTCTTCAGACAGAATCGGAAACTATTCTGTTTTATTTAATATTAATGACTTTGTTTCTTAACGGGATCTATATAAAAATAATTATATTTTTCAAGATAAAACAAAGTTAATGCTTTAAATTCTTCATCTTTTAGCATGCACTAAATAATGCTATATTATAGGCACAGAGAAAATTCTTTCAATAAAGAGTTACATTAAATGTCATTAAATTGAGCAAAGTACTCTTTTATACACCCCAGTCATTGATGTAGATTTCTAGGTTTTATCAAACTCTCCACTATAATCTACATTTGGACATTTCACTAGATATTCAAAATTTTATGTAATAATCTATTACTATCATATGTTAAATTTTATATTATTTGTATCACTGAAAAAATATGTTTATGTGTTTGATAATAAAACTGTTATCTATCTCATTCACATAATCCTGAACTGAATCTGGTAGTGAAGTTTCTGAATATACCCATATGATTTCTACTATATTGATTATTCTACTTTCAGAATTGCTATTAAGAAAAAGAAGAAGAATGATCAATGATAGCTACTTTGGTGGATTTATACTCCTTGGATTCACAGGCCAGCCTCAGTTGGAGATGATTATTTCTTGGGTGGTATTTTTCTTCTACATCATTGCCCTGATTGGAAATATGGCCATCATCCTGCTATCTTTTCTCGATGACCATCTCCAAACTCCTATGTACTTCTTCCTTAGAAGCTTGGCCACTTTGGATCTCTGTTACACCACAAACATAGTCCCTCAGATGTTGGTCAATATCTGGGGCAAAGACAAGAGAATTACCTTTGGTGGCTGTGCTTTCCAGCTTTTCACTGATATGGTTCTCTGCTCAGTTGAATGTATCCTTCTGGCTGTGATGTCTTATGACAGGTTCAGTGCTGTCTGCAAGCCTCTGCACTATATGACCATAATGAACTCCCAACTTTGCCAGGGCCTTGTAGGCACTGCCTGGGTGGTTGGTGTTATTAATTGCATGATACTTTCCCCCTATGCCATGAGTCTTCCTCGATGTGGAAATCACCACCTGGATCACTTCTTTTGTGAAATGTCTGCAATGATCAAGATTGCATGTGTGGACACGACAGCCATGGAGGTAACCACATTTGCCATGTGCCTGATTATAGTTCTTGCTCCTCTTCTTCTCATTCTGGTTTCTTATGGCTTCATTGCTATAGCTGTGCTTAAGATCAAATCTGCAACGGGAAGGCAAAAAGCATTTGGGACCTGTTCCTCCCATCTCATTGTGGTATCCATCTTCTATGGAACTGTTATCTATATGTACATCCAGCCAGGAAACAGTCCAAATCAAAATGAGGGTAAACTTCTCAGTATCTTTTATTCCATTGTTACTCCCAGCATGAACCCACTGATCTATACTCTAAGGAATAAGGAGTTCAAGGGGGCCATAAAGAGACTGATTGGGAAAAAGAAAGTCCTATGGAAACAATAGGACACTGATTCTTCCTCCCAGAAATTTCTATTATGGAAATATGTCTTTTACAACCTTTATATGTCGACAATTTATGTTGCGTCATCACCTGAGATAAAGTACATGAAAGTGAAGTCACTCAGTCATGTCTGAGTCTTTGCAACCCCATGGAGGGCAGCCTGCCAGGCTCCTCTGTCCATGGAATTCTCAGGCAAGAATACTGGAGTGGGTTGCCGTCTTCTTCTCTGGGAGATATTCCCAACCCAGGGATCCAATAGGTCTCCAGCACTGCAGGCAGACTCTTTACCATCTGAGCTACCAGAGAAGTCATTTCTCACCTGAGCGAAGTACTCATGAACTATACAAAAATTATAGAATATAATGCATTATTTAATAGCTAATGTATTATGATACATGTACAAAAAAACATATTTAAAATGTTTTAAACTGAGGCAACAAAACTAAAAATAATTTATAATATGCACTGATTCTTTTAGATGATACATGTCCAAATTTTACTTATATTCTTCAGTTAACTGTAATATTTTCCTTTCATTATGCTAACTAGATATTCTTATAATTTTAAGGGGTTAAAAGCAGCTCTTTACTGACAGCAGTAAAACCGCTATTAACCAATAAGACCAAGAGTTCCAGTTATCAATCATCTTCACAGTAATACAATGTTAATTGACCACATCAAAAATTTCTTTCCTGTGATATTTTCCTCTTCCCATACAATTACTCCAAAAGGAACTGTGGAGGGAGGGAAAAAGATGGGGAGGAATAGGATGGGGAGAACACTTTCTCCCTCTCACCTCATCAAAAGAACATTTCAACGCTGAGCAAATTCCACAAAATAACTCTGACTGCTGGCAGAGGACATCAGGCACCAGCAAAGCAGATCATTGGCTTCAAAACCAGGTAGGAATTATTTTAAAGAACGAAGATAGAGACAAAGGAGGTAGGGAGGGAACCCCCGGCACGGGAAGGGAATCTCGTCCCAGGAAGAGACTCTTAAAGAGAGAGTTCCCTAAAATTGGGTAACTTTCTCACAGCTGTGCACCGGCGAGCCCTGGAAGCACAGAGGGCAACATAACAGGAAGGAAGAATAAATAAATTATTAAAACCAACAGATTACGAATTCAACAGTATAACCCCCAGCGGACAAGCAGCGCAAACCCGCGTCCGGCAGCAGTGGGGTGGGCAGGAGGAGCGCGCCCCGGCAGTGCTTTCTAAGAATTGGGCCGGAGAAGTAGGCGCAGGGCTCTCGAGAATAGGGGTGTAATGGGGCCAGAATCGGGTCCGCACGGGATAGAACAAATTATCCCGGACTAGCAAACCAGACGGGGGATAACTAACACGCGAAACGCCCGAACACAAGACACTGACAGGCCCGCGCACAGAACAAAGGACGGATCAGAAATAGCCGGCGCAGACCATCCCCCACCGGCGACAGGCAGCCAGAGCCTGAAGGCTGGAAGAGGGCAGTCGCAGCTCAAGAGAGACATTACCTACCAAATTGCAAGCAAGCCTTTATTGAGACTTCTGGGGTCTCTGAATAGTCATCATCTGCCTGAGAAAGAGCCCCGGCGGAGATCCCAGAAAATTGAGCGACCCGGCAAGCCCAGAAGACGAACAATAGTGCGTGCCAAACTCTCTAGCCACTCGGACTGGAACCAAACCCGGCACCCGGAGGGGACTTCCTGAGCACCAATCCTGAGCGGCTTAAACCAGGGAATGCAGAAACATAGGCCAGGCCCCACACGGTTATCCCGCGGATTAGGAAGGGGCAAGCCCAGTGCAGAGCTCATCACCACCCTCCTGTGGCAAGACAGAAATCAGACACGGAAGAGACCAGCAAACAGAGGAAGTCAAACAGAGGAAACTGCCTTGGTAGTGACCCCACACAGTCCTCAATGACAGAGAAAGTGCCAGATACACCGTTACTACTTTTATGATCAAAAAATTTTTTTTGGGGGATGATGTGGAAGCGTGATTTTTTTTTAAGAATTTTTTCTTTCTTTAAAAATTATTTTTTCCTTTCTAAATTTGTTTATTCTTTTCTTTTTAATCTTTTTTCCCTAAACTTGCTTAAATTTTTAAGTCTTCTATATTTCTATTTATTATTTTTATAACCTAATATTACTTTTTGAAAAAAAAAAAACCCTATCGTTTAAGCAAACGCCGATAGTCTTATTGGTGGAGGAAGTTGTCTTCTAATAATTCTGGAGTCTTTATTATATTTTACTTTTTTTCTTTTTCTCTATTTTTTTAAATTTCTCTCTCCTTCTTCTTCTTCTCTTCAATAATCTATCTTTGAAAATCCAATATATACTCCAGATTTTAATCTTGGCATTTTGGTATTTGTTGCCAATTTTGTACTTTTAAAAACCTAATCCTCAGTACCCAGTTTTACATGAGTGCAAGACTACTGGCTTGACCACTCTCTCCACCTTTGGAATCTCTCTTTTCTCCACCAGGTGACTTTTGTCTCCCCCCCCCCCCCCCCCTCTCTACCCAACTCTATGAATCTCTGTGTTCCAGAAGGAGGAGAATTCTAAGGGAACTGGTCACTGACCAGATCTGTATCCCTCATTCCCATCTCCCCTTTTATCCTCCTGTCCACCTCTATCTACTTCCTTCCTCTCCTCTTCCATATATAACTCTGTGACCACCTCTGAGTGGTCCAGACCCGGAGCTCACACAAGAAAGTGGTTACGGGCTAACTTGCTTTTCCCACTTTTGATTCCACCTCATCCCATTCCACTCACCTCTAACTACTCCCTCCCTCTCTCTCCTCCAAGTAACTCACCGATCCTCTAGGGACGACCCTCAAGGTGGAGAAAACTACCATCATTAACCTAGATGTTTTAACATTAGTGCTGAAGAGATGGAGAAATCATGAGGCTATGACAAACCATTAGCCAGACGCATCAAGAAACAAAGAGAAAAAAATCAAATCAACAAAATTAGAAATGAAAATGGAGAGATCACAACAGACAACTCGGAAATACAAAGAATCATAAGAGACTACTACCAGCAATTATATGCCAATAAAATGGACAACTTGGAAGAAATGGACAAATTCTTAGAAAAATACAATTTTCCAAAACTGAACCAGGAAGAAATAGAAAATCTTAACAGACCCACACAAGCACGGAAATTGAAACTGTAATCAGAAATCTTCCAGCAAACAAAAGCCCAGGTCCAGACGGCTTCACAGCTGAATTCTACCAAAAATTTCGAGAAGAGCTAACACCTATCTTACTGAAGCTATTCCAGAAAATTGCAGAGGAAGGTAAACTCCAAACTCATTCTATGAGGCCACCATCACCCTAATACCAAAACCTGACAAAGACACCATCAAAAAGAAAACTACAGGCCAATATCACTGATGAACATAGATGCAAAAATCCTCAACAAAATCCTAGCAATCAGAATCCAGCAACACATTAAAAAGATCATACACCATGACCAAGTGGGCTTTATCCAAGGGATGCAAGGATTCTTCAATATCCACAAGTCAATCAATGTAATTCATCACATTAACAAACTGAGAAATAAAAATCATATGATTATCTCAATAGATGCAGAAAAGCCTGACAAAATTCAAAATCCATTTATGATAAAAACTCTCCAGAAAGCAGGAATAGAAGGAACATACCTCAACATAACAAAAGCTATACATGACAAACCCACAGCTAACATTATCCTCAATGGCGAAAAATTGAAACCATTTCCCTAAAGCAGGAACAAGACAAGGGTGTCCACTTCACCACTACTCTTCAACATCGTACTGGAAGTTTTGGCCACAGCAATCAGAGCAGAAAAGAAATAAAAGGAATCCAATTGGAAAAGAAGAAGTAAAACTCTCACTGTTTGCAGATGACATGATCCTCTACATAGAAAATCCTAAAGACTCGACCAGAAAATTACTAGAGCTAATCAACGAATATAGTAAAGTTGCAGGATATAAAATCAACAATCAGAAATCCCTTGCATTCCTATACACTAATAATGAGAAAGTAGAAAAAGAAGTTAAGGAAACAATTCCATTCACCATGCAACGAAAAGAATAAAATACTTAGGAATATTCCTACCTAAAGAAACTAAAGACCTATACATCGAAAACTATAAAACACTGATGAAAGAAATCAAAGAGGACACTAAGAGATGGAGAAATATACCATGCTCATGGGTCGGAAGAGTCAATATAGTGAAACCGAGTATACTACCTAAAGCAACTACAGATTCAATGCAATCCCACAAGCTACCAGCAGTATTTTTCACAGAACTAGATCAAATAATCTCAAGATTTGTATGGAAATACAAAAACCTCGAATAGCCAAAGCAATCTTGAGAAAGAAAAATGGAACTGGAGGAATCAACTTGCCTGACTTCAGGCTCTACTACAAAGCCACAGTCATTAAGACAGTATGGTACTGGCACAAAGACAGAAATGTAGATCAATGGAACAAAATAGAAAGCCCGAGAAAAATCCACACGCCATGGACACCTTATCTTCGACAAAGGAGGCAAGAATATACAATGGAGTAAAGACAGTCTCTTTAACAGGTGGTGCTGGGAAAACTGGTCAACCACTTGTAAAAGAATGAAACTAGACCCCTTCTAACACCATACACAAAAATAAACTCAAAATGGATTAAGGATCTAAATGTAAGACCAGAAACTATAAAACTCCTAGAGGAGAACATAGGCAAAACACTCCCGACATAAATCACAGCAGGATCCTCTATGATCCACCTCCCAATATACTGGAAATAAAAGCAAAGATAAGCAAATGGGATCTAATTAAAATTAAAAGCTTCTGCACAACAAAGGAAACTGAAAGCAAGGTGAAAAGACAGCCTCTGAATGGGAGAAAACAATAGCAAATGAAACAACTGACAAACAACTAATCTCAAAAATATATAAGCAACTTATGCAGCTCAACTCCAGAAAAATAAATGATCCAATTAAAAAATGGGCCAAAGAACTAAATAGGCATTTCTCCAAAGAAGACATACGGATGGCTAACAAACACTTGAAAAGATGTTCAACATCACTCATTATCAGAGAAATGCAGATCAAGACCACGATGAGGTACCATTCACACCAGTCAGAATGGCTCGATCCAAAAGTCTACAACAATAAATGCTGAGAGGATGTGGAGAAAAGGGAACCCCACTCTGCTGGTGGGAATGCAAACTACACAGCCATTATGGAAAACAGTGTGGATATTCCTTAAAAATTGCAAATAGAACTGCCAGACCCAGCAACCCACTGCTGGGCATACACACCGAGGAAACCAGAATTGAAAGAGACACAGTACCCCCAACGTTCATTGCAGCACTGTTTATAATAGCCAGGACATGGAAGCAACCTAGATGTCCATCAGCAGATGACTGGATAAGAAAGCTGTGGTACATATACACTATGGAATACTACTCAGCCCTTAAAAAGAATAAATTTGACACAGTTTTAATGAGATGGATGGAATTGGAGCCGATTATACAGAGTGAAGTAAGCCAGAAAGAAAAACACCAAACAGTATACTGACACAATATATATGGAATTTAGAAGACAGTAATGATGACCCTATATGTGAGACAACAAAGAGACACAGAGGTATAGAGTGGACTTGGACCTGAGGGAGAGGGAAAGGGTGGGATGGTTTGGGAGAATGGCAATGAAACATGTATACTTTCTGTAAGAAACGAAGCGCCAATCATGTTCAGTGTAGGATGCAGGATGCATGGGGCTGATGCACAGGATGATTCAAGTAGAGAGAGGATGTGGGGTGGGAGGTGGGAGGGGGCTTCAGCATTGGGAGATTGTGTTCACCTATGGCTGATTCTGTCAATGTATGGCAAAACAAATACAGTACTGTAATTTAAAATAAATAAATTTAATAATAAAAAAAAAAACAAAAAGGAACTGTGAGCACAAAATGAAAGACATTTTATGTCACACACAAGTAACCATCTTTAAGATATCAATACTAATGGTTTTATTTTTTCCAACTGATTTTCCCAATTTTAGGGGTCAGCATGGGGACATTTGAAATGGGTGAATTTAACTCAGATGACCATTATATCTACTACTGTGAGCAGGAATCCTTTAGAAGAAATGGAGTAGCCATCATGGTCAACAAAAGAGTCCAAAATGCAGTACTTGGATGCAATCTCAAAAACGACAGAATGATCTCTGTTTGTTTCCAAGGCAAACCATTCAATATCACAGTAATCCAAGTCTATGCTCCAACCAGTAATGTTGAAGAAGCTGAAGTTGAACAGTGCTATGAAGATCTACAAGAGTACCTAAATAGTTTAGAACTAATACCCCCAAAAGATGTCCTTTTCATTATAGAGGACTAGCATGAAAAAGTAGGAAGTCAAGAAATACCTGATGTAACAGGCAAATTTGGCCTTGCAATATCGAATGAAGCAGGGTGAAGGCTAATAGAGTTTTGCCAAGAGAATGCACTGGACATAGCAAACAGCCTCCTCCAACAATACAAGGGAAGACTCGACACAAGGACATCACCAGATGGTCAACACCGAAATCAGATTGATTATATGGAGAAGCTCTATACAGTCAGCAAAAACAAGACCAGGGAGCTGACTGTGGCCCAGATCATGAACTCCTTATTGCCAAATACAGACTTAAATTAAAGAAAGTAGCAGAAACCACTAGACTATTCAGGTATGACCTAAATCAAATTCCTTATGATTATACAGTGAAAGTGAGATATAGATTTAAGGGTCTAGATCTGATAGTAGAGTGCCTGATAAACTGGACAGAGGTTCACGACATTGTACAGGAGACAGGGATCAAGATCATCCCCATGGGAAAGAAATGCAAAAAGCAAAATGGCTGCCTGGGGAGGCCTTACAATAGCTGTGAAAAGAAGAGAGGCGAAAAACAAAGGAGAAAAGGAAAGATATAAGCATCTGAATACAGATTTCCAAAGAATAGCAAGGGGAGATAAGAAAGCCTTCCTCAGCGATCAATGCAAAGAAATAGAGGAAAATAACAGAATGGGAAAGACTAGAGATCTCTTCAAGAAAATTAGAGATACCAAGGGAACATTTCATGCAAAGATGGGCTCGATAAAAGACAGAAATGGTAGAGACCATTCTGAGAATAGAAAAGGATATTAAGAAGAGGTGGCAAGAATACACAGAAGAACTGTACAAAAAAGATCTTCACAGCCAAGATAATCACGATGGTGTGATCACTCACCTAGAGCCAGACATCCTGGAATATGAAGTCAAGTGGGCCTTCGAAAGCATCACTACAAACAAAGCTAGTGGAGGTGATGGAATTCCAGTTGAGCTATTTCAAATCCTGAAAGATGATGCTGTGAAAGTGCTGCACTCAATGTGTTCAGCAAATTTGGAAAACTCAGCAGTGGCTACCGGACTGGAAAAGGTCAGTTTTCATTCCAATCCCAAAGAAAGGAAATGCCAAAGAATGCTCAAACTACTGCACAATTGCACTCATCTCACATGCTAGTAAAGTAATGCTCAAAATTCTCCAAGCTAGGCTTCAGCAATGCATGAACTTTGAACTTCCAGATGTTCAAACTGGTTTTAGAAAAGGCAGAGGAACCAGAGATCAAGTTGCCAACATCTACTGGATCATGGAAAAAGCAAGAGAGTTCTAGAAAAACATCTATTTCTGCTTTATTGACTATGCCAAAGTCTTTGTGTGGATCACAACAAAGTGTGGAAAATTCTGAAAGAGAAGACAAAACCAGACTGCCTGACCTGCCTCTTGAGAAACCTATATGAAAGTCAGGAAACCACAGTTAGAACTGGACATGGAACAACAGACTGGTTCCAAATAGGAAAAGCAGCATGTAAAGGCTGTATATTGTAATCCTGCTTATTTAACCTCTATGCAGAGTACATCATGAGAAACGCTGGGCTGAAAGAAGCACGAGCTGCAATCAAGATTGCTGGGAGAAATATCAAAACCTCAGATATGCAGGTGACACCACCCTTATGGCAGAAAGTGAAGAGGAACTGAAAAGCCTCTTGATAAAAGTGAAAGAGGAGAGTGAATAAGTTGTCTTAAAGCTCAACATTCAGAAAACACAGATCATGGCATCTGGTCCCACCACTTCATGGCAAATAGATGGGGAAACAGTAGAAATGGTGTCAGACTTTATTTTGGGAGGGCTCCAAAATCACTGCAGATGATGATTGCAGCCATGAAATTAAAAGACGCTTAATCCTTGGAAGAAAAGTTATGACCAACCTAGATAGTATATTCAAAAGCAGAGACATTACTTTGCCAACAAAGGTCCGTCTAGTCAAGGCTATGGTTTTTCCAGTGGTAATGTATGGATGTGAGAGTTGGACTGTGAAGAAGGCTGAGTGCCAAAGAATTGATGCCTTTGAACTGTGGTGTGGAGAAGACTCTTGAGAGTCCCTTGGACTGCAAGGAGATCCAACCAGTCCATTCTAAAAAGAGATCAGTCCTGGGTGTTCTTTGGAAAGACTGATGCTAAAGCTGAAACTCCAGTACTTTGGCCACCTCATGCGAAGAGCTGACTCATTGGAAAAGACTCTGATGCTGGGATGGATTGGGGGTAGGAGGAGAAGGGGACGACAGAGGATGAGATGGCTGGATGGCATCACCGACTTGATGCACATGAGTTTGGGTGAACTCCGGGAGTTGGTGATGGACAGGGAGGCGTTCTGTGCTACAATTCATGGGGTCACAAAGAGTCAGACACAACTGAGCAACTGAACTGAGCTGAACTGAACTGATGGGGGTATTACCATTACACCTCTTTTGAGAAAAGGTAAAATTCTTGCTCTGAAATTTGGAAAAGCTGCCACAAGTAAATGTGATTTTACCGGTCACTGAAATGTTCTCTCTCTTCTCTTTATTTGGAGAAGTATCTATTCAGGCCTTCCACCCAACTTTTGATTGGGCTGGGTTTTTTTTTATATTGAATTGCATGAGGTCTTTGTATATTTTGATTATTAATCCTTTGTCAGTTGCTTCATTTGCAAATATTTTATGCCATTCTAAGGGCTGTGTTTTCATCTTGTTTATGGTTTTCTTTGCTGTGCAAAGCTTTTAAGTTTAGTTAGGTCCTATTTGTGGAAAAGAAAGCCTCTAGACTATGAGCTCAGGCAACCAACAGGCAGAGGGTTAAATCTGAAAAAGTGAGCCTATGTGCCTACAAAAGGCATTTAAAAGAAGAACAGGATTCAGAATGCCCTCTCCCATAAGACCTACTCTTCCCATGGCCAACATCTACAATTACCTTTTCTGTCAACTACTTTCATACCTGTCATCCTTTGCAATAAATCTAGGAGATATCATAAGCCCCATCACTTGGATCATGCATTGAACTAGAGACACTCTTCTGGTGGAGAATGTTCTTCTGCTTCCCAGGTCCTAGGGTTGACCCCCATGTGGGTGTGGATGCTGGCTCCTGTTGGGGAACGGTACACAGCTATTACAGTCAGGGGGCCTCAGGGCCCTCGGAGGCAGGTCTGGGACCACAGTGTCTCTCCTGTAGGGTTGCTGTGAGGCAGTGTGCAGAGTTTTTAAACCACACATTCATTAAGATATATTTTAGTTACTAAATGAAATCTTACTATGTCTCTTGCTTTGCAATCTACTTTTTATACTTAAAAATATTAACCTATATCATAATTTAAAATGCCTATGAAATATCCCTGTATACAGATAAAGCAAAAGATACTAAGTTTATTCCTGTTTCTGAGCATGTGTTTCTGATTCCTCACTATTCTACATGTTTCCATGAGTGTGCTGTTACATCATGTACCCCTGAGATGATGTGACAAGAATACCCAGACAGGTGGCGCCTCTGCAGTGTTCTTTCCAAAAACCCACAGCCCCACTCTCATCATGAGAAAAATACTAAATTGACACAAACCGAGGGACATTCTGTAAAATACCTCACAGTAGGCCTCAAAACTGTCAACATCATTTTAAAAATGGGAAAAAAAGGAGACAGAAACTGTCACAGACCAGAAGATAGAGAGATATAACAGTAAATGCAATGTGGCATCCTAGCTTGGATCAGGGGACAGAAACAGGACACTAAGGAAATAATTGGTGAAGTCTAAATGAAGTTGGGAATCTATTTAATAGTAATGCATTTGTTTTAAGATTCTACATACAGGCGATACAAATGAACTTATTTACAGAGTAGAAACAGACCTATAGACAGAGAGAACAAACTTATGGTCACCAAACAGAAAAATGGGGAAGGAATAAATAGGAGTTTGGCATTAACGTATACACACTGCTGCTGCTGCTGCTAAGTTGCTTCAGTCGTGTCCAACTCTGTGTGATTCCATAGATGGCAGCCCACCAGGCGCCCCCATCCCTGGGATTCTCCAGGCAAGAACACTGATAGATAATCAACAAGGACCTACTATACAGCACAGGGAATTCTACTCAATATTGTAAATTAACTACTCCAATATAAAATAAAAATTAAATTAAGAAATGAATGTTTCTTCAGACCCAGGATTGTGTGTAGAAGTTAGCTTTTTTGACTATAGTTTTATGTTGTCAACTAAGATTTTCTACATTAAGTTTTTTCACAGTGCGGTCTCACTCATGTCCAGTGAACAAACAGAAACTATATCTTTCAAATATTATTTAGCTTAGTGGTTTCTTCTTAGCTTCTTCTAGAAGTCATTTCAGGGTTAGGAACTCTCCCACTGATAATGCCTCATTTCCTGTCTCTGTTGTTTTAATGAGAGTCAGATAATTCACCGCAGGCCATATTCACAGAGATAGGGGTTCTTTCAGCTATTTGCAGTAGTGGGCATCCTTTTCCTGCATTGTTCCACACCTGTCTGGTCTTCTCTAATTCCAAAATATTTTTCTATTTTATGATCTATGTTTCAGAGGTCAGATTTTAAAATGACGTTTGCCTTCATGCTTTTATTATTTTCCTTGTTCAGGCAGTTTCTCAGAGAAGGAGAATGCATGATTTTTCATCATACTAGTAATAGAATTTTAATCTGCCATTACAAATAATCTTAGGATCACTGACAAGGGTTACATTTTCTGATGTCATTACTAAAACGATTCAACAACATAAACTGCTGAATATTTTTGGAATTCAGTTCAGTCAGTCATACAGTCGTGATCAAATCTTTGCGACCCCATGAACTGCAGCACAGAACGCCTCCGTGTCCATCACCAACTCCCAGAGTTCACCCAAACTCATGTGCATCAAGTCGGTGATGCCATCCAGCCATCTCATCCTCTGTCGTCCCCTTCTCCTCCTACTCTCCAATCCCTCCCAGCATCAGAGTCTTTTCCAATGAGTCAGCTCTTCGCATGAGGTGGCCAAAGTACTGGAGTTACAGCTTTAGCATCAGTCTTTCCAAAGAACACCCAGGACTGATCTCTTTTTTAGAATGAACTGGTTGGATCTCCTTGCAGTCCAAGGGACTCTCAAGAGTCTTCTCCAACACCACAGTTCAAAAGCATCAATTCTTTGGCACTCAGTTTTCTTCACAGTCCAACTCTCACATCCATACATGACCACAGGAAAAACCATAGCCTTGACTAGATGGACCTTTGTTGGCAAAGTAATGTCTCTGCTTTTCAATCTGCTATCTAGGTTGGCCAAAACTCCTTCCAAGGAGTAAGCATCTTTTAATTTCATGGCTGCAGTCACCATCTGCAGTGATTATGGAACCTAGAAATATACAGTCTGACACTGCATCCATTGTTTCCCCATCTATTTGCCATGAAGTGATGGGACCAGATGCCATGATCTTAGTTTTCTGAATTTTGAGCTTTAGGCCAATGTTTTTGCTTTCCTCTTTCACTTTCATCAAGAGGCTTTTTAGTTCTTCTTCACTTTCTGCCAACACGGGTGGTGTATCGCATATCTGAATTTCTCCCGGTCCAGCGATCTTGCCTCATCTGCATATCTGATATTTCTCCCAGCGATCTTGATTCCAGCTTGTGCTTCTTCCAGCCCAGCCTTACTCATGTTTGGAATTACATACATATAAAATGGCAATTTTCAGGGAGTGTGTAACTGATCAGTGTGCCTTCAATGGGAGTAACAGGCAAATGTTTAAATAATAAATTATGGTTTTCAATCTTAAAGCTATCCATTGATTGCCACCATCTCACCCTTTCTGTCTGTGGTAGTGAGTCTGGTACACTTCTATGAGGTACACCTATTGGTGAAATTGATCTTCTTTGCCAAAATTGGGTATTTCATTACTATGAAAAAAATATATGAAAGTTAGGTTATACAAATTAGAGGGGATAGAAACTAAAAAGTACAATTACTATCATATGTAGGTTTGTGTGTCTCATCTGTATTGTTCATTCTGTCTGTTACCTTGTGATAATCTATAACTTCTCGACAAGCAATGTTTTCCCATATAAAGTAAAATAATAAAGCCATCAATAAAAGTATTTTATTGATCAAAGTGCATATAAGAAATGTATACTGACTTGTAAAATTGTAGTTACTTATTTATCTTATATTAATAGTGTTGATTAATTGGGGGAATTTCTCCTGGGAGATTTTTTGTTTTTAATGATCTTATTCCTTGGATAATTATACAATACACATTTAATTGCTAATGAGTAACTCAATGTCCCCAAGGTCTTCCCAGACTCAACAATTTTCATCACTGCTGGTTAGGGAAAACTACTTGCTATCTTTCATACTGAAAATGTTTTCTTCACTGAAACATATAATAGTAATGTTCTTCTTGAATGGGTACATCAACTGTGAAAGATGACAGGCAGTGGCTGCCTCCTGCCACTATCACATAGGATCTCAATGGCAAGTGGGAGGCATGGTATAATGAAATAAGTAATGAAGAATTACATATTCAGTCTTGTTTATGGAAAGAGAGAAAGAAACATTTCCTACTTTAGAAAAGTTCAATTTTTCTCCTCCAGAAAGTCCTTGGTTAAATCACTACCACAGAAAAGCTCACTAAGCTTAATTAGGGTAAGTGCAAAAAGAAATTATGCTATTTTAAAACATTTGATAAGATTTCCAATTTAAAGAATTTGCATAAAAGTTTCTGGTTTCTATAGCACCCCAAAGAAACACAAAACTAAAGATCCCTGAAAAGGATGGTTAACCCCCCAAATTCAAACATAACAAACAGTAAAACCAGGAGAACCAGAGGCCTAAAAGCTGTTTAGTCTAAACAGAAGAACAACAAATGATGAATGAACCCAGGGCCCCAGGCAAATGTAAGGAGCGCAAAAGAAGGGCCAGAAAAAGACTCAGGGACAGGTGAGAGGGGGAAGGGGCCGGAGTGTTTAAAGCAGGAGGGGGGGGACCCTGAGTGAAATGTGGGGGGAATGGAAAGACTGGGGCAGGGCAGGCGGATATTAACCTTGAGATTCAAGCAGAAAAATAATTCAGAAAAAACCACTGGTTTAGAACTAGGAATCCATTTGTGCACTTGAGAGACATTTTCTTAGCAGAAATGAGTTTGAAGAAAGACACTAGTTTTGTTAGATAGGAAAAGAAATGTCCATGTGTGGTCATCAAAGTATCCTTGGACCAACATCAAATGTTTACAGATTTTTTTCTGTGCTAATCCTGAGAAAAGTCACTAGGGATATAAACATAAAAATAACAGAATCCCTTCTCCTGAAGTTGTTTACCATTTTAAATGCATATGTAGTAGAACTGGAGCTCCAGTAAGATGAGGGATAGGACACAAATAAATATTAATGATTGAGATAAAACTAAGAAATGGGTACATTTTAAAAGAATTGCTTCATAGGAAATGATATAATTTGGAATAAAAGTACAGTTGAACAACAATATTGTAATTAGCCTCCAATTAAAATAAATAACTTTTTTTTTTTTCAGAAAAAAATTTGTGTCTGCAGTGAAAGAGGGAGAACACTGTTTCTGGGGAGTGATGGAAAAAGAAAAATAATGTTTGGAAATACAAGATTATAGTTGAAAGTTTGCATTTTAAAATATAAGATCAGAAGATTTTTATATAGCAGAGTGAACATGGACAGCAGGATTGAACCTTTGTGCTTAACTATTGGAAAAGTCATAACATTTATGCAGCCTTCGTTTTCTATGAACCCTTGGATGAAGGAGGTAACAATTTGTTACTGATTCCCAACCCTCTTTCCAGCATCCTGATTTTTTAAGGGAAGTCCATCTGGCTTTGTTCCACCATTTTTCTCAGGATTTCTTCTGCGACTTCTGCAGTTTTTTTGCCTTAACATAAAAGGAGACAAAGTAACTGAGAGTATAAACTCTGGAGGCAAAGTGTCCTTTAAATAAATTTTCAACCGAATTGGATAAACAGGAAAGTTAGAATAATTATGATATTTAAATACTAATTTTTACCTGTGTGATGTTTATCTTAGCAATATATACCTGGGATATTGTTTAAAAACATACTCACTATGGTTTCCAATATGTTAATATTTTATGTTCACAGTTGATAGTAAGAAAATAAGAAAATGATCAATGATAGCTACTTTGGTGGTTTTATACTCCTTGGTTTCCCTGGACGGCCTCAACTGGAGATGATCATCTCTGGGGTTGTCTTTTTCTTCTACACTATTGCCTTGATAGGAAATATCGCCATCATCCTGCTGCCATTACTAGATGAACGTCTCCAAATTCCTATGTACTTCTTCCTTAGAAATTTGGCCATCTTGGATCTCTGTTATACCACAAATATAGTCCCACAGATGTTGGTCAATGTTTGGGGTAAAGACAAAAAATCTCTTTCAGTGGCTGTGCCTTTCAGCTTTTCATTGATGTGACATTATGCACAGTTGAATGTATGCTCCTGGCTGTGATGTCCTATGACAGATTCAATGCTGTCTGCAAGCCTCTACATTACATGACAATAATGAACCCTCAACTCTGTCGAGGCCTAGTGACCATGACCTGGATAATTGGTATCATTAATTGTGTGATCCTCTCTCCCTATGCTATGAGTCTTCCTCGATGTGAAAACTACCACCTGGATCACTATTTCTGTGAGATATCTGCAATGGTCAAAATCGCATGTGTGGACACCACAGTCATGGAAGAAATCTTATTTGTACTGTGTTTTTTATTTTCCTCCCACCACTTCTTCTCATTCTGGTTTCCTATAGCTTCATTGCTATAGCTGTGCTCAAGATCAAGTGTGCAGCAGGGAGACAAAAAGCATTTGGGACCTGTTCCTCCCATCTCATTGTGGTCTCCATCTTCTATGGGACTGTTATCTACATGTACATACAACCAGGAAACAGTCCATCTCAGGATGAGGGTAAACTACTCAGTATCTTTTATTCCATCGTTACTCCCAGCTTGAACCCACTGATCTATACACTAAGGAATAAGGAGTTCAAGGGGGCCATGAAGAGGCTGATTAGAAAAGAAAAACTTTCTGAAGAACCAATAAGACACTAACATCTTTTCACAAAGCATTTCCAATAAAGAAATTGGCCTCATGTAACCTTTAATTCATTGTGAAATTATTTTAGTAGCAGCCATTACCTAAATGTAAAAATAATACCTAGAAAAATGTGCTTATATTTTAATGTCAGTGTCCTATAATGCCAAGGGTTGATTCTAAACTAAAAATGCCTTTCAAAGTCACTAGCTATTGGCCAACAGGCTCATAAATAGATGCTCAAAATCATCAATTATTAGAGAAATCCAAATCAAAATGACAATGAGGTTTCACCTCACACTAGTAAAAATGGTCATCATTTAAAAGTCTACAAATAATAAATTCTGGAGAGGATGTGGAGAAAAAAGATCTCTCTTACACTGTTGATGGGAATGTAAGTTGGAGCAGCCACATTGAAATCCATGTGGATGTTCCTTTAAAAACTAAAAATAGAGTTATTATATGGACATGTATTTGGAGAAAAACTCTAAATCAGAAAAATAAATATATGCACCCCAGTGCTCATGTGTGTGTATGTGCTCAGTCATGTCTGACTCTTTGCAACCCTCTGGACTGCAGTTCTCCAGGCTCCTCTGTTCATGGGGTTTCCCAGGCAAGAATATTGGAGAGTTTTGCCATTTCCTGCTCTACCAACCAGTGCTCATAGCAGCACAAGTTTACAATAGCCAAGACATGGAAGCAACCCAAATGTCCATTGACAAAATAGATAAAAAGCTCAGGTACATGTGTTATAGGTTATTATAATATAGGTGAACATAGGTTATTCTTGTTCAGTCATGTCCAGTCTCGTCCTACTCTTTGTGACCCCATGGAGTACAGCACACCAGGCTTCCCTGTTTAACATCAACTCCCATAGCTTATTCAAACTCAAGTCTATAGAATCGGTGATGCCATCCAACCATCTCATCCTCTGTCATCCCCTTCTCCTCCTGCCTTCAGTCTTTCCCAGCATTAGGGTCTTTTCCAATGAGTCAGTTCTTCGCTTCACATGGCCAAAGTATTGAAGTTTTAACTTCAGCATCAGTCCTTCCAATGAATATTCAGGACTGACTTCCTTTAGAGTTGACTGGTTTGATCTCCTTGCAGTCCATAGGTTATTACTCATCCATAAAAAATGAGTTAAAAAAATGAATAATGCCATTTGCAGCAACATGGATAACTTAGACAATATAATACTAAGTAAAAATGTCAGACAAAGATAAATATTATATGATAAAATTATATGTGGAATCTAAAAAACGATACAAACAAACTTTTTACAAAACAGAAATATGCTCACAGACATAGAAAACAAACTTACAGTTACCAAAGGGGATGCAGGGAGCTAAAATAGGAGTTTGGGATATATATATATATATATAAAATATATATACACACACTAATATATATATAATAGATAAACAAAGACCTACTGTAAAGCAAAGGCAACTATATTCAATACCTTATAACAGCCTATAACCTATAATGGAAAAGAATCTGAATATATATAGACACATATATATATATATATATATATATATATATATACACACATATATATATTTGAAGCACTTGGCTATATACCTGAAACTAACACAACAGTGTAAATTGACTATACTTCAAGTTAAAAATGGATGAAAAGTAAAAGAAAAAGTCCTCACTCATCATTCTTGTTCTATAAATCATGTTCCATTCTTTAAGCAGTTTTCCTTATAGTTCAATTCAAGCTTTATCAAGAGGCTGAAATATTTCAGCACTGACCACACAGTATGAGTCAGATGATTCCATCCTCAAGCTAGTATCACAGAAACATGTGAATTTTGATAAAAATTTCTAGACAGTTCATTATAAAAGAATAAAATGCATTGAGGACGGCATAATACATTTTAACAGTTAAATCAGGTTTTAAGTATAAACAATACATTAACAGATACAAAACTCCAGTAACATTCAAAGGCAGACAAAATAGGCATTTGAATGTTTTTGCAAAATAATATTGTTGTAAAAATATGGACTGTGTTGGTAGAGAGAAAAAGAATCCGAAAGCTAAATTTAAGCCCAGTTGTTAAAAAGTGGTGTCTATACTCTCAAATATTTCTCTGATGATTAGTGACTTTTGCTTTTATTGTTCTTATTTGCTCTTTCAGATGCTGTTCTTACTGAATTCTCCTCTGTTCACCTGAAAAGGGGCAAGATTTATAATTTTTATAATAGCCACATTTTAAGTGCTACTTTTTTCACATATATCTGAATTTTTATGGCTACACACTAAAAAAGGGAGACATGCAAACAAACACAGGTACATATATGAACATACCAGTGATTGTGGTTTTTATACTGGTGAAGATACATTCCTGCCCTCTAGCAGGTCCTATGTTCAGGACTTCGGGTGGATTACAGGACAATATATAAACAGAACTTACCATGCACCCATCAGAAGGATCAATCTATCACCATCTACAACACATGTGCTAAAATATGGCACTAAATTTCAAAGGAATAGAATGCTTGAATCCATAGCATAGCCAGCCTTTTCCTGAATTAGTCACTTATACAAGGAAATATTGATTATTATCTAGAATATCTATGAAGGAATCAATATTTTCTGGCTGTTTTGTGCTTTCATAACAGTGCCTGGATCTCAGTATACATTCCATAAGAATTTGTGATTAGAGCAAAAAAAAAATCATATCAACAAAAAAGTCAGTACAAAGCTAAGTCCACAGTGCCTCTGGTCACTGTTTCTTCACTCATCTCCCAAAACACAAATGCATTTTGAACATCTACATTTTCCATGCTGTTATTCCCATAGTGGAATCCCTTTCCTTTCCCACATACCTGCCCTTATCCTTCCTAAAACCTTCCAAGGTACCATTATGATCGCCTGTCCCATAATTAATAATTCACCTATATCCTCAAATAATTTACTTAACATTTTCTATACCTCCTAGTGTTAACTGAATTGAGACCCTCTCTTGAAGACAATATTTCAACCACATCTCCATTATGAGAAAATAATCCCACCCTCACTTCTTCAGAAAGCAGGATTTGAGCTATCGATTTTATTCTATTTCTAGACCATTCTTCCCTTTGCTCCTATTTTTAAAATACATGGATTCATTTGAAATTCATGTCATTTTGGCTGAGCAACTATCTAGACTGGAACTCCTGCAATTGGTCCTAGACAGCTTGCATCAGAATCACTCATGGTGTTATTTAAAACGTCTATCCCAGGGCACAATCAGATGCTTTAAATCAGAAATTCTGAGTATGAAACACAAGTACTTTAATTTTTATCAAGTATAGCCTGTGAATCTTATGAATTCTGAAGTCTGAGGACTGTATATCTTCCCTCTTACTGCTATCATTTACTGGTTTCATGGCCTCTCTCCACATGTATTTACATTTTGGCATCAGATGCACAGCTTTCCTCTTACTAAAGGCCTTGGTATCATTTCAGCCTGTGTCGAAAGTAAGATGAACTTTTGAATATGCCAGCATCCCTGTTTCCATCTCCAAGGTAGATACCACTTCTCAGTCTCAGGAACTTATTATTTATGTCCACATCATAAATCTCATCACTCCTAGAGCTGCTCCAGCTGTACAATCTTAAGGCAAAATATCACAAAACAACCTCTGTACTTTTAGATTTCTTCCCATTTACTCTTTTTAATCTTTTAATTGAATGAAAAGATAAAATTATTATATAACCATTGTTCTCTTATCAACAGTGAGAAATATTATACTATTTTTAACCAGTTTACTGTTGGTTTGAGCAACAATAGTTTTTTAAGTTTGCAAATAAGAAATTAAGTTTTAAAAAATTTTATGAAATCTCCAAATCAGAAACAAGTGGTACAGTTTATCAGTACAGGAAAATGGAATGGAATACAGCCTAATACTAATTCCATCTATCATGAGTTAGGCATAAGCAGAAGGAGGCATATTTGATTAGACAGTCTTACAGGAGAATCAACAATTTATACCTGGATTTCAGTGAAATAAACTAGAATATTAAACACTTACAAACAGTAGCTAAAAAGCATCAATAAATAAATTTTGGTGGATAATATTCAAAAGGCACGTGGCATAGTGATCAGATGTAGGCAGGAGATGAAGAACAAGTCTCTCTTTATTAAGCTGATAAATTAAAAATACTTTGCTTAATATCTCTTCATACCATTGGACAGTAAGTTCCATGACACTGATGAATTTGTGCATCTTATCTAGCATTATATACCCAAGATCTAGTACAAAATAGAAGCCTAATTTAAAAAATCAATAAATATCTCTGAGATGAATGAATAAGAATTGGATCTGATAAAAATTATGACAGAGACTCAGAATGAAGAAAAAAGAAGTCTATTCCCATAATTGGTGGACCATAATACTGGGGCTCAGACTAAGAAAATTGGACACACTGGGTTGTAGGGCAGCAGCAGTACTGGGAACAATAAGTATGGACCTCTGCTTGGCAAATACTTTGGCACTGGGGATTTCTAGGTACATTACACATAGACAAAGGACAGACTGAGGCAAGGAGGCAGAAGTAACTCAGAACCAAGAACTACTAATGTTTCCTGAGTGTTTATTAAACAATCTCTGAAAATGAGAGGAGCCTAGTTGGGACTAGATGGTTAGATGAAAGTAGATGGTTGGGTTTGGAGGAAAATAGACCAAAGCAAAAATAAATAAATGTAAAGGCATGAGACATTTTACTTGGTCTTTTATTTTGCAACCTTGTGTTTCTTTTGTTGTCCCAATTCAACTCTATTATGTGCTGTTTAATATGACTAATAAATAAATTCATTTCTACCACATACTGTGCCTAGATCAGCACCATGAAGCAAATAAGGATCTCAGCTTGAACAAAATGCAGCTCTTTACTACTTTAAGGCTGGGAGGTGTATCTTCAGATTTTTTGAAGACCCAGAGAGAACGAGGTCATTCTCTCTTCTCAGGTTAAGCAAAAGTCCCACATTTTTATTTATTCCAAATATCCCAGGTCCTCCTCCCTAGTCTTATTAGTGCCCCTTTTACCTCCTTGTTCCTTAGAGTGTAGATGAGCGGGTTAAGAGTCGGGGTTACAACAGTGTAGAAAAGGGTGAGAAACTTGCCCTGTTCATGAGCATAGTGACTCTTGGGTTGAAGATAGACAGCTGAGACAGTGCCATAGAAGAGGGACACTACAAGAAGATGAGACGTGCAGGTGCCAAATGCTTTCTTCTTGCCTGAAGTTAACTTTATTCTCAGCACAGCTTTGGCAATAGCAATGTAAGAGGAAAGGATAATAATCAAGGGAACACCACCAGGAGAATAATACTGGCTATGGACATCTGGATTTCATTATAGATGGTATCTGCACTAGAGACTTGAATGAGGGCTGGAACTTCACACACTATGTCATCCACCGTCTGGTGGGAGCAGAAGGGTAACTGGAGGGTAGCAGGAGACTGAATCAGAGACTGAATCAGGCCAGTCCCCCATGCAAAGATGGCCAGCTGTAGACAAAGTCTTGGGTGCATGATAGTGGTATATTGCAGTGGATGACACACTGCCACACAGCGGTCCACAGCCATGATGACAAGAAGGATACATTCAGTGGCCCCAAGCCACAGGAAGACATAGAGTTGAATGGCACAGCCAGTGTAGCTGATGGTCTTCTCTGGACCCCAGAAATTAACCAACATTTGTGGAACACAGCTGCTGGTAAAACAGAGATCTAGCAGAGATAGGTTGGAAAGAAAGCAATACATCGGGCTGTGGAGTTTTGGATCCTTCAGGGAGATAAGAATTATGACCAAATTTCCTGTAATAGTCAAGCAATAAAAGATCAGAATCACCCAGAAAAGTGTCTTCTCCAAATATGGCTTGTGAGAGAAGCCCAGGAGGATGAAATCACTATGGCTGTCATTACAAATTGTGAACATAGCTTCTGGAGCAATTGACTTTTCAGGCAATGGTTCAAAAGTAGTTGCTCAAAGGCCTGCACAGAGACAGGGAGAAGGGCAGTATGAATTATTTGATTACACTCTACTCAAGAGCTCAAGGGTGAGCTTTTTCCTCCTATATTTAAACAAATACAGAATTTAGTAATCTGTTTTAATCATTCATATCCATAATTCATTTTCTTTATTTTCTTTCCCACTTGTTCATATTTTGTATCTGATTAGAACTTTATATTATAAATATTGCATAAATAAATACTGAACACCTCCTACTCAAAATATCTTTGCCAAGTATTATGAGATTATTTTATCCTTGCTCTCCAAGACTACACATTTATTCATTAACTGCATGGATTTTTATATAAATTACTGTTCAATAATATTCTCTTTCTCTTTTTTCCTTTTGTTCTCATTTCTATGTTTTTGTATCTCAGTTTGTCTGAATACCTTTCTCCCATCCCTCAGCTCATTACTCTCTCTTCATCCTCCCTTTCTCTTCTTCATTCCACCTTTCCACTATCTCTCTTGATTTTTGAGCTTGAATTATTCCTCAGACACTTTATGATATGTGATCTAATGAATTATTTAAACTTACTGTTCTTATTATTTCTTTAGATTATCTTATGAAAAATGGAGGGGAGGTGGAGGAATTATAGAATCTACTGATATATGTTGGAAAAACTAAATATGGGGGCTTCCCTGGTCATCCAGTGGTTAAGACTCTGCCCTCCCAAGGCAGGGTGTGGGTTCCATGCCTGGTCAGGGAACTAAGATCCCACATGCCATTTGTGGGATGTGCCAAAAAAAATAAACTAATGTGAAGAGAGTTCCTGGCCCATAGTAACTGCTCAGTGTTTATTACATATCATAATCCTGATGATAATACTTTTCAGTTGATTGTTGCAGCAGCAAAACATCAATATATAGAAGCAAAGTTTTACAGAGTATAAGTTATATCATTTAGAAAAAGAAATGTCATGCATCTACATTTTCTCCCTTGAAAAGTAATTGGACCCACTTCTCATCACTTTAAATAATCTATCTTTATATTGTAGTACAGACACATCAGTTCTTAATATGCTTTTCTTCCCATAAAATCGGAGATTACAAAACAAATTTGAAACATGTACTATCTATTGTTTATCTTTCCAGCAGATTAAAAGAAGGTTTGGGGAAATATTCTTTCCACTCAGTCACTGGTGGTATTTTCTTAACATCCTAAAGAAAGATGATGGCCTTTGTGCCTTTTCCTTCTTTCTCCCTTTTTCTGTTTTTAATTTTTAAAGATTCTGTACTCTCTTCCTTCACCTTCATGCTTTTCTGTTCCCTACCAGTTTTCCTATTTGTGTAGCATAACAAAATCTGTCGCTCTTCAACTTTAATACACTTAAAGGTTGATACACTTTTTACATTTCTAAGTATTTTCATTTACAATAAGCTTTTTCCAAGGGAGTCGCCCAACAAGACAGACAGAAGGAAAATAATCAAAGTTAAAGACTTGAAAAAGATTTTACAAGTCTATGCCTTTCAATGACTCCCTTTAGCTGCCAGTCCTTCTAGAAATATAAAATCTTGAACTCCGTTCTCTCATCCAAATCAATGTTTGATAAAGTATTACTTATGCCAACATTTAAATAAAAATAAAAATTCCTTTTCCAAAACAGTTACTTCCTGGTGGCTTAAATGGTACAGAATCTGCCTGTAATGCAGGAGATTTGGGTTTGATTCCTGGGTTGGGAAGATCCCCTGGAAGAGGGCATGACAACCCACTCCAGTATTTTTGCCTGGAGAGTCCATATGAACAGAGGAGCCAGGCAGGCTACAGTCCATGGGGTCTCAACAAGTCAGACATGACTGAGCAACTAAGCACACAAACTAAATTATCAAAATTCTGATGGCAAATTTCAGGCACTGTATCTATCACTTTATTCATAATTTATTCCTTATATACCAAATCATTCCACAAACATAGACTTAAGAAAATGTACATATAATCAATGGATAGAAAGAAACTTTAATCAGAGATCCATAAACTAAACAGACATTGTTACAGTAGTAGCAGCAGTAGCAGCAGCAAAGCTCTGCTTGATTGAGTTCTTACCATGTAACTTGATAATTTGATAAGTGGCTTATCTTATTTAATCCTCACACATACAAAAATGTATCAGGTGGTGAAATATGTCTGAGTCATCTTCCTATATTTTGTCAGCAATTGTGCTATATATTTTTATCACTTTAAAGTAATTTTAAAAATGAAAATGTGAACTAGAGGAAATCAAATGCATAGAAATGAAATGTGTTGAAAACATTTAAAATCACATGGTAAAGAATCTGCCTGCAAGGAAGAAGACCCAGGTTCAATCCCTGGGTTGGAAGATCCCTGGAGAAGGGCATGGCAACACATTCCAATATTACTGCCTGGAGAATTCCATGGATAGAGGAGCCTGGCAGGCTACATTCTATGGGGGTCACAAAGAATCAAACGCCACTGAGTGACTAATATTTTCACTTTCTTTTCAAAAATAATACATTGTGTCAAATGGACCACTCAAGCCAAGATTCTAAGAAAAATTATGATATGCCCTGATATTTACAATCTAGTATATGAATTCATAGGGGTGAATTCTTAATCTCAGTCTAATATAGTTTCAACAACATAATATCATGCAGCTTTTTACATCAGTATATGTTTTTACTTTTACACAGCTGCTGGAAGATATTTCTGAATATTCTGGTCCTATTGTTTTCTATCTATCCACCCTACTCTTACCCACCTGTCATGAATCACATTTGATTTTATCTAAATACTAGAAGTAGATTCATTTGAAGTTCTCTCAATCAATAGTTCTCATTAGTATCTCTTACAGGATAGTAATCTACAAGAATTCATAAGTCAACGAATATTTTTAAAGGAATTAAGATGCACAAGATCCCTCATATCTCATATTTTTATTTTACTTAGCTTTTTTCTCTAAAATGATACCAATTTTTGAAAATCCATATATACCCTCTGAGCCTCTATTCTTTTTCTATGCCACTGTTCCTTTATTTTTTGTAAACTTTTGCAAACTAGAGTTGATATGTTACCACTTTGATTATGAATCTGAGTTCAATATTTAGTAGAAGATACAAGTTAATGTTTTAAAAACTCTGAGTTGATGATTTTCCCATCTCCAAAATCAAAATACCTCCTATTCCATCCTATGACTTCTATCTACTTCCAGTAACTTTTGGCTTGTGTTCCTTGTATAAAGCTAGATTGTTTTACTTTTCCTGGTTTTCTTTGTCTTTTAAAAGATATTCTCTGTAATGCATATATCTATTTATATTTCTATCTAATACATCTGTGTCTCTGTGCATCTATCTAAGCTCTTGTCTAATTACAAATCGTTGGAAGAGGTATCCCCTGCCCTGTTCCGGATCAACTATTCTCAAAAGATTCTTGGGTAGGAGGAGAGAGTCTTAGTTTAGCTCATATTCACTATGCAAAATACCACAAAATTTCTCTTCATATTTATTTCTGTTGAGATTGTCTTCTCACAAACGTCTATTTAGTCTGTGCTTTTCTTTTAGCTCATCTCCTCTGCTTCTGAGACAGCATCTAGACGAGATTCTGTGGAGAGTCAATGCATCCCAATTAATGTGGCTACAAATGTGGAATACAATATTTACATCTCACCTTCTAAAATAGATGCCTCTGATGAAGTATATCTCAAGGCACAGCCCATCTCTGATTTCAGCAGAACTTTAGGGGACAGTTCTGTGTGAACTCAGATTCATCTCAGCCACCCTGACAGTATCTTAGCTCAAGCATGCTGTATATGTCTTCTTGGTTGGCCCCAGGCTTTGTGTAACACTGTGGGGTTTTACTTGGCACAAAGACAAGTGCTGCTCTAAAATGCAAGAGATTTAATGACCCAAGAGGAAACTTTCAAACAAGGGAGAATGGCAGCAAGTGGATAAGTGTTCCAGCAAACTTTCCTTCATGTGAAAAAAATCTTATGTTTTCCAGGAGGTCCCAGGAGAACTGATCTCCCATTGCACACATTGACTAATATGCCCTAATACTGTCTATTTTTCTTACCTGTCTCATTTTTCCTGTCCTTCACTCATTATTCTTGAAGTTAGTTGCTTGAATCTAATTTCTATTCTCAAGCTCTGCCTTCTGGAGGACCTAAATGGAATTGGTCTGAAAGCAGTATTTGAAAGCAGACTCTTAGAAGAGTATTCAGGCAATAAGTCACTCACCAGTCAAATTGTGACAAGCCCTCCCACTGATAGGGGTAAATGGGATAGTGGTAACTCAACATGCTCTAACCTTACTATTATTAATAGTCTTACATGGTGTGGTTTGGCATACAGATAGAAGGGAGCATTGGAGTACATCTAGCCTTTGAAAGATAGGAGGATAATGATACTTAGATAATTGTCAACATTGCTGGCTTTCATTGACTGTCTTGGAAGCCTTGGAAAAAACACACACACACACACACGCACGCACGCACGCGCACACACACACACACAGAGTAGTATGCTCCAGTCAGTCAGCCAATTACCAGCCTAAGGCTATGGTTCTCAAACTGTTGGTTAAAACGCATATTTCTGGGCCCCACACCCAGAGTTTATGATTCCTTAGGTTTGAGGTAAGGCCCAAGAATTGGCATTTCTAATAAAGTCTTAGTTGATGATAATGAAGCAGATCCAGGGAGCAACTTTGAGAACCAATAACTAGGGAAAGCTATAAAAGCAAGTAAACTTCCATGGAAGCACTTAAAGAGATTTTCATATCCTACATAGGAAAGAGTGTTGAAAATCAGACCCAGGACTTGGTTATAAGACTGACAGGACTACAAAGAAGAAAAGATGCACATCTCAACAGACTGTTTATATTGAAGTCAGGACTCTGAAAAGGATGATGCCATACCTTTACACCTAAGATGGTGGATCTGTGAACAATTGCACCTCAAAACATGAACTTCCATTCAGATTTCTCTGAACCTCTAAAACTGACAAAAGCAGTCTCTTCACTCTTGTTAGAGGAGAGAAACCTCCACTTGCCAGAGATCCTGTAAACTTGTTCCTTGCAAGATGTTTCAGGCCTTTTCACAATCTCTCATTGTCCTTACTCAACAACTCCAGAGCAATAACTATGATCCCTACTATAAGAGAAAATAGAGTATTCTAAAATCTGCTGTATCTGGTTAACATGTACTATCAGTAACCTCTTAGAGGAGAAACAGAATACAAATCTGGGTATGGAAAAGTTTATAGACATTAGAACACTTTTGTAGTACTTCAGAATTCAACTTCTTGAAAGGAATGCTGGATTCAGTTCTAATATATTAATACTTCAGGGATGAAGTATAAAACTTTTATAAATTTATATGTTCATTGGTAGGACTGATGTTGAAGCTAAAATTCCAATAATTTGGCCAGCTGATGAGAAGAGTTGACTCATTTGAAAAGACTCTGATGTTGGGAAAGATTGAGGTTAGAAGGAGAAGGGGATGATAGAGGATGAGATGGTTGGATGGCATCACCAACTCAATGGACATGGGTTTGGGTGGACTCCAGGAGTTGGTGATGGACAGGGAGGCCTGGTGTGCTGTGGTTCGTGGGGTTGCAAAGAGTCGGACACGACTGAGTGACTGAACTGAACTGATGTACAGTGAATATGATAGCATTGCTTTAGTTGCCTTGACAAAATAATAAAGTGTAACATGGCTCAGAGTTAGGAATGTTAGAATGGATTTATGATGTCCAACAGAGAATCTATCATCTAACCACACTTCCTGTGATGTCGCAGAGGACACACTCTGTTAAGTGACTAGAGAATGTACTAGTATAGGGTAAAGTATTTTGGGAAAGCTTAATGTCCTTTGCAGACCAAGGTTAACAATAGGAGATGTTTTCAAGAAACTGAGATCCTTGCTAAGAATGTGAATGATAAAATTTCAAATAAGCAGAGGCAAAATGGTAGCTCTTCAATACCCGAATCCACCTACAATTAACAGAATGGACAGTGGGTTGGCTCAGCAGTGAGAGAACTTTAATACACAAATACCTATGGTGATGGCTAATAGATTATAATTTTCCTAGGGTTGAGACATATGTAGAGACAATTACAAAGTTGCTGGAGTAGATATGTCAAAATATTGAGTTGGTGAAATGGAAATGGGAACGGCAATAAAAATAATGATCCTTAACCCAGGTCTCATATCTAGTCTGTTCTCAGACTTAGATTCCATCAATTAAAGGTCTCTTAAGAAAGAACTTTGAAATGCCACTTCAAGAATATACAGTAAACATTCTACTTAGCATTTTTCCAATGCACTCTAAGGCTTCCCTTGTCGCTTAGCTGGTAAAGAATCCACCTGCAATGCAGGAGACGTGGGTTTGATCCCTGGGTTGAGAAGATCCCCTGAGAGGGGAAAGGATACCCAATCCAGTATACTGGCCTGGAGAATTCCATGGACTGTAATAATTCATGGGATTGCAAAGAGTCAAACACAACTGAGCGATTTGCACTTTCACTTTTTAAATGCAACCTATGGCCATTTACCAAATTAACTGAACAAAGGGAAAGACAAGTACTGAGACCAAAGTGTGAGGGCCATCCAATATCGAGTCTTGTTTGATGCAGGACATGCAAAATGTCATAATGACCCCCAGTGATAACAAAGGCTTAGAGGCATAGGAGATAAATGGAGTCTTGGCCTAAGTTCAGTTTACAGTTAGTCCAGAAGGCTTGTGGACTTGTTCCATGGTATCTAATGGTCTCTGAATGTATAATGAGGACAGATATATTTAGCCAATGGAAGAATTCTCTTATTGATCCCCTAATGGAATAAAAGCCAAGGGAAAATCCACAGACCTGCCTTTCATCAGCCAAGATAAGAAGCAACACTGTGTCCTGAATAAAATGAATGGATTAGTTCAGACTTTGAATCAGAAGATGGAGAATAAATTGATAAAGGCTCCCATCTACTTAGTACCAGAGGTACTAAGGCACATGAAAGTGCATAACCTTAAACCTAACAAATGGTTGCCCCATTTGCAGCTGTGTATCTGTTGTAGAATCTTAATAAGAAAAGATTAATATAGGCGCTAGCATATGGTTGATCTATTAAGTGTATCATTTTCAATCCCCATCAGTATGGCGAATTAAAAGCAATTCACATTTATGTGAGGACAATAGGACATACTCACTGTCCCACCTTGGATCTAAATCAACTCTCCTTTTCTGACAAAATATAGTCCATGAAAATCTTGACTGTCCTGATATTTCACAGAACATAATTATTCCACAATATTGATGACAGCATCTTAATCAGATCCAAGTGAAAGTGAAAGTTGCTCAGTCGTGTCCACCTCTTTGTTTACAGAGTCCATGGAATTCCTCTGGCCAGAATACTGGAATAGGTAGCTTATCCCTTCTCGAGTGGATCTTCCCAACCCAGGTCTCCTCTATTGCAAGCGAATTCTCATCAACTGAACTGTCAGGGGAAGCCCTAAATCAGATCTAAAGGGCAAGAAATTGCAAGAAGTCTGAATATACTATGGCATGCATGTCAAAGGGTAGAAGATAAATCTTACAAAGATTTAGGGCCCTCCACATTAAGTGAAGTTTCAGAAGTTCAATCATCTTAGATGTGCTTGTACATTCTCTCTAATATTAAGAAAAACATATTTCATTTTTGCTACTTA
The DNA here is from genome assembly GCA_917880005.1 of Nanger dama. NCBI lineage: Eukaryota > Metazoa > Chordata > Mammalia > Artiodactyla > Bovidae > Nanger > Nanger dama. Next base: position 2,915,089 of record CAKJTW010000032.1, read on the forward strand.
ACACAAAGAGGCTCAATATTTGATGGAATCCAGTGGATTTGGAGGCAGCACATGCCACATGGGATATTCTGCTATAAACTGTCAGGTGACTGAAAAGGCTGTAAATTATAAATGGAGCTAAGAGCAAGAGAAAGATTTCTAGCAGGTAGAAGCAGTGGTGAAAGCTATCATGTTGCTTGAAACATGTAACAAAATATACCTGTGGTGCTACTAGTATCTGTAATAGGTAAGCACTTTTCATATGGTATCTCTGAAAGAAAAAAAAAAGAGTGGTATACAGACTTTTAGAGTCTTGCACCAGGGAAATGCCTCACACAAGAGAAAATTAGATGTATTATGTTGGTGTAAAAGTAATTGCTGTTTTGCATTGTTGAACTCTGTTGTTTGGTATTGAAATACATTCTTAAATAAATGTGGTTATGTTATACCTCATTTTAATTGGCATTTCTTACTTTATGATTTTTGCTAATCACATTACTTGCTATTTACTTTATATTTATTTTACATTATAGAAATGATGTTAGACAAGACGCAAATTTGAGCTATTCTTTTTATTCAAGTTCAAAATGTGTTGTAAGTAGTGGAGACAACTCACAACACCAACCCATTTGGCCCAGGAACTTCTAACAAACATATAGTGCAGTGGTGGTTCAAGAAGTTTTGCAAAGGAGACGAGAGCTTTGGGGATGAGGAGTAAAGTGACTGGCCATCAAACGTTGACAACAACCAACTGAGTGCAATCATCAAAGCTGATCCTCTTACAACTACAGGAAAAGTTGCCCAAGAACAAAATGTTGACCATTCTGTGGTCATTCGGTCCAGGAAAACTGGAAATGTGAAAAAGCTCGATAAGTGGGTGCCTCGTGAGCTGACTGCAAATCAAAAAAATCATCATTTTGAAGTGTCCTCTCTTTTTCTACATAACAACAAACAACAAACTATTTCTCAATCAGATTGTCATGTGCAACAAAAATGGATTTTATGTGACAATGGACGATGACCAGCTCTTGGTTGTACTGAGAAGAAGCTCCAAAGCACTTCCCAAAGCCAAATTTGTAACCCCCCAAAAAAAAGGCCATGATCACTGTTTGGTGGTCTGCTGCTGGTCTAATCCACTGCTATAGCTTTATGAATCCCAGTGAAACTATTACATCTGAGAAACATGCTCAGCAAATCGATGAGAGGCACCAAAACTGTAATGCCTGCAGCCAGCACTGGTCAACAGAAGAGGCCCAATTCTTCTCCAAGATAATGCCTGATTGCATGTCACAAAACCAACAATTCAAAAGTTGAAGGAATTGGGCTACAAAGTTTTGCCTCATTTGCCATAATCACCTGACCTCTCACCAACTGAATACCACTTCCTCAAGATTTTGACAACTTTTTGCAAGGAAACCACTGTCACAACCAGCAGGAGAGAGAAAATGATTTCCAAGAGTACACTGAATCCCGAAGCACAGATTTTTATGCTACAGAAGTAAACAGACTTGGACTTCCTTGATAGCTCAGTTGGTAAAGAATCTGCCTGCAATGCAGGACACCCTGTTTGGTTCTTGGGTTGGGAAGATCCACTGGAGACAGGATAGGCTACCCATTCCAGTATTCTTGGGCTTCCCTTGGGGCTCAGCTGGTAAAGAATCCACCTGCAATGTAGGAGACCTGGGTTCAATCCCTCAGTTGGGACGATCCCCTGGAGAAGGGAAAGGCTACTCACTTCAGTATTCTTGCCAGGAGAATTCCAGGGACTGGATCACAAAGAGTAGAACACGACTGTGCGACTTTCACTTTCACTGAACAGACTTATTTCTCGTTGGCAAGAATGTGTTGATTGTAATGGCTCTTATTTTGAGTTAATGAAGATATGTTTGAGCCTGGTTATAATGCTTTAAAAAAAATTTACAGTCTGAAACCATAATTGCTTTAGCACTAAGCTAATACTTTCAAGGCTCCTATTCTGATGTAGTATAGACGTCAAGTGATTGTGCAACTGGGGCTTCCTATTAAGCTCAATGTTGTCAGATCCACCATTGCATAGGGTTGGATTCATGCAGTAAAAGTTCAGCATACAACTGGAAACCAAACATTTGGATCTGACCAGAGCACGTCCAGAGGACATAAATTACATGAACTAATGGCCCAGATACTTATCACCCACCTCTGTTATCAGTGCTGCACTCTCAAACTATACTTTATGGCCTCATGAGGATCCCCAAATGACCAGATGTTGGAGCAAAAAAAAAAAAAAAAAAAAAAATCAGGACTTATGGCACAATTGCACTCACCCCACACTCTGGCAAAGCAATGCTCAAAATTCTCCAACCAGCTTTAAACAGTACATGAACCATGAACTTCCGGATGTACAAGCTGGATTTAGAAAAGTCAGAGGAACCGGACATCAAATTGCCAACATCCGTTAGATCATCAAAAAAGCAAGAGAGTTCCAGAATAATATTTTTTCTGCTTTATTGACTACGCCAAAGCCTTCGACTGGGTCGATCACAACAAACTGTCTTAAAGAGATGGGAATACCAGACGACCTGACCTGCCTCCTGAGAATACTGTATGCAGGTCAAGAAGCAACAGTTAGAACCAGACAGAGAACAACGGGCTGGTTTCAAATTGGGAAAGGAGTATACTGTCCTTTGAAGGCTGTATACTGTCACCCTGTTTATTTTATGTACAGAATACATCATGCAAACTGCTGGGTTGGATAAAGCACAAGCCAGAATCAAAACTGCTGGGACCAATAGTAATAATCACAGATATGAAGATGATACCACCCTTATGGCAGAAAGTGAAGAAGAACTAAAGAGCCTCTTGTTGAAAATGAAAGAGAAGAGTGAAAAAACTGGTTTAAAACTCAACATTGAAAAAACAAAGACTGTGACATCCAGTCCTATTCTGTTCAGTTCAGTCACTCAGTCGTGTCTGACTCTTTGTGACCCCATGAATCGCAGCACACCAGGCCTCCCTGTCCATCACCAACTCCCCGGAGTTCACTCAGACTCATATCCATCGAGTCAGTGATGCCATCCAGCCATCTCATCCTCTTTCGTCCCCTTCTCCTCCTGCCCCCAATCCCTCCCAGTATCAGAATCTTTTCCAGTGAGTCAACTCTTCACATGAGGTGGCCAAAGTACTGGAGTTTCAGCTTCAGCATCATTCCCTCCAAAGAAATCCCAGGGCTGATCTCCTTCAGAATGGATTGGTTGGGTCTCCTTGCAGTCAAGGGACTCTCAAGAGTCTTCTCCAACACCACAGTTCAAAAGCATCAATTCTTCAGGGCTCAGCTTTCTTCACAGTCCAACTCTCCAATCCATACATGACCACTAGAAAAACCATAGCCTTGACTAGATGGATCTTTGTTAGCAAATTAATGTCTCTGCTTTTCAATATGCTATCGAGTTTGGTCATAATTTTTACTTCATGGCAAATAGATGGGGAAACAATGGAAACAATGAGAAACTTTATTTTCTTGGGCTCCAAAATCTGCAGATGGTGACTGCAACCATGAAATTAAAAGACACTTGCTCCTTGGAAGAAAAGCTATAGCCAACCTAGACAGCATATTAAGAAGCTCAGATGTTACTTTGCCAACAGAGGTCTGTTTAATCGAAGCTTTGGTTTTTCCAGTAGTCACATATGGATGTGAGAGTTGGACTATGAAGAAAGCTGAGTGCAGAACTGATGCTTTTGAACTGTGGTGTTGGAGAAGACTCTTGAGAGTCCCTTGGACTGCAAGGATATCAAATCAGTCAATCCTAAAGGAAATCAACTCTGACTATTCATTGGAAGGACTGATGCTGAAGCTGAAACTAATACTTTGGCCACCTGATGTGAAGAACTGACTCTTTGGTAAAGACCCTGATGATGGGAAAGGGCAGGAGGAGAAGGGGACGATAGAGGATGAGATGGTTGGGTAGTGTCACTGACTCACTGCACATGAGTTTGAGCAAGCTCTTGGAGTTGGTGAAGTACAGGGAAGCCTGGCGTGCTGCAGTCCATGGGGTCACAAAGAATCAGACACGACTGAGAGACTGAACTGAACAATAGAGACAAGTGTTAAGAAGTGTAATAATTTAGAAAATGATTATATTCTACACGGATGATTTTACAATTTATAAAAAAATGCATTATACAAAAGAGAAACAAGTGAAAACAAATACATTAAACTACTAGCAAAAGATGTCTTTGAGATTATATCTATGCTGATGCTCAGTTCAATTTCATCATACTATCTTAGGTGAGCACATATCGAGTTATAAATCAACTTATTTTCAAAAACTATTGCTGTTCCAGTTCCATACATTTCTACTACAGTTGACCCTTGAACAATGCAAGATTTAGGAGTGCTGACTCCACACTCAGTCAAAAATCCATGACTTTTCTAAACTTAAGTGCTATTAGCCTACTGTTGACTTATTGATAATATAAACAGTTTATTAACACATGTTATGTGTATCCTATAATGTATTATTTATGACAAAGGAAGCTAGAGAAAAGAAAATGATATTAAAAAGCATAGTTCAGTTCAGTTCAGTCGCTCAGTTGTGTCTGACTCTTTGCAACCCCATGGACTGTAGCCTGCCAGGCTCCTCCGTTCATGGGATTTTCCAGGCAAGAGTACTGGAGTGGGTTGCCATTTCCTTCTCCAGGGGATCTTCCCGACCCAGGGACTGAATCCAAGTCTCCCTCATTACAGGCAGATGCTTTACCATCTGAGCTGCCAGGGAAGTCCCAAAAAAACATAAGGAAGAGAAAATGCATTTACAGTATGTACTGTATATATCAATACCATAAGTTTACATCCTCTTTTTAAAGATGAATCATCAGTCAGTACCTACATTAATATTTCCTTATATGATACAAAACACTGAATACATGTATTACTAGAAATAAAAAAATAAAAAAGAATTAAAAAAACAAATTCATATTTATTTAAAGGTATAATGACTTATACATTGATAACAAAAAAGGAGCTAGATAATTACTTTATGTTTTATAAATAAATAAATAACTGATATAATTGCTGCACAGTAGCATACCTTATACACTAATAAGTGAATCATTATAAAATATTTTGGGTATATGTTATACAGTCATAGTCATAATACAGTATTTTTTAAAAAAACTACTTATCTGTGATGATAGGATGAAACATAGTTTCTTTAACTGTGAGAGAAAAAATTACCAGTTCAGTTCAGTCGCTCAGTCGTGTCCAACTCCTTGCGACCGCATGAACTGCGGCACGCCAGGCCTCCCTGTCCATCACCAACTCCTAAGTTCACTCAAAGAGATCTCTTCAAGAAAATTAGAGATACCAAAGGAACATTTCATGCAAAGATGGGCACAATAAAGGACAGAAATGGTACGGACCTAACAGAAGCAGAAGATATTAAGAAGAGGTGGCAAGAATACACAGAACTGTACAAAAGAGATCTTTATGATCAAGATAATCACAATGGTGTAGTCACTCAACTAGAGCCAGACAATTTGGAATGTGAAGTCAAGCTGGCCTTAGAAAGCATCACTACGAACAAAGCTAGTGGAGGGGATGGAATTCCAGCTGAGCTATTTCAAATCCTGGAAGATGATGCAGTGAAAGTGCTACACTCAATATGCCAGCAAATTTGGAAAACTCAGCAGTGGCCACAGGACTGCAAAAGGTCCATTTTCACTCCAATCCCAAAGAAAGGCAATGCCAAAGAATGCTCAAACTACTGCACAATTGCACTCATCTCACACGCTAGTAAAGTAATGCTCAAAATTCTCCAAGCCAGGCTTCAGCAATACATGAACTGTGAACTTCCAGATGTTCAAGCTGGTTTTAGAAAAGGCAGAGGAACTGGAGATCAAATTGCCAACATCCACTGGATCATGGAAAAAGCAAGAGAGTCCAGAAAAACATCTATTTCTGCTTTATTGACTATGCCAAAGCCTTTGACTGTGTGGATCACAATAAACTGTGGAAAATTCTGAAAGAGATGGAAATACCAGACCACCTGACCTGCCTCTTGAGAAACCCATATGCAGGTTAGGAAACAACAGTTAGAATTGGACATGGAACAACAGACTGGTTCCAAATAGGAAAAGGAGTATCTCAAAGCTGTATATTGTCACCCTCTTTATTTAACTTCTATGCAGAGTACATTATGAGAAATGCTGTGTTAGACGAAGCACAAGCTGGAATCAATATTGCCAGGAGATATATCAATAACCGTAGATATGCAGATAACACCACCCTTATGGCAGAAAGTGAAGAGAAACTAAAAAGCCTCTTGATGAAAGTGAAAGTGGAGAGTGAAAAAGTTAGCTAACTGCATGATAAAGTAATTCTTTGAAAGCAAAGTTACAGGCAAAAAAAAAACCAAATTATTGATTTTATATTAAGTATCACTCACGTCTATATGAGGATATGCTATCCTCTTCCACCCAAGTCTTACACACAATGCTCTATACTTATATTTTTATATATTTATTTAAAAATCTGTGTATAAGTGGATTTTGCAGCTCATGCCCATGTTGTTGGAGAGTCAGCTGTAATTCTGCTCCAGTGAATTCATGCTAACCTTAAATTTATGTGTTAATTTTTATGTTGGAACTTTGTATGATATAGTTATTTTAATGTGGAGCTCTCTAGCAGGTTTCAACCAAACACATTCATCACAAAACCAATAAAAATAGAAATAACTATTACCTCATATATACCATTTGTGGTCTCAGTATTTGACCCTGAGACTATTTAAAAGAATAGATTAAAAGTTCATGTAGACTTGGATTTTTCTGATTAAACTATTCCAAGCTTATTTTTCATGATTAGTATTATGCCTCATGATTTATTTTCAATCTAGTTTTTAATATGTGTGAACCACCTATCGGCCAGTATTATGCTACCTGTACAGGCAGGAATAGAATTCACATGGTTTCACTCTGGACACAATGACCAATTAAACTTGAGGGACTCTGGAATCCCTAGGGCTAAAAGAGCACAGAGCACTGTATGAATGGTAAGCCCTTCAGTGAAAGGTTAAACTCTCTCTCCATGACTCTGTTAGTGTTGCTGGTATTTATAAAATCAGATTCTCATTGTATTAGGAATTTGGTGAGAAGAGCCAGGCTCAATCAAAAACACCTGAATGACTGAAGACACTATATCTAATATACTTTTACCTCAACATATGAACTTTTCTCATATGTTTTTGAAGCAGTCCAATTATGTGTGAATTTCATTCTCAGTCTGTGGGCAAAATGTAGCTGAATAAGAAATTCACAAGAGGCGAAATGTCAAAAAGTCACTGCATTTTTCATCTTGTCTTTGGGCTAAACTTCTTTCAAAACATGGTACAAAAATGGGGCAGACATCTTTTCAACACAAGAAAAAAGAAAAGGTGAGTGATGTCTACGTGCTTTCTCTATATTTAGGTGGAATTAAGGTATATATAAAAGAGAATGGCCTTTAAATCCTGGTTTTGAGTCTTGGTTTCAAGATTACAGAGTGTGCAAATTATTTATTCTCAATGAGTCACAGTAGCAGTAAAATGTAGAGCATATCTATTATTAGGGTTTTGGTGAGAATTAGAATTATTTCAGTCACTAAGCAATGCCTGTCACATGGTACTAAGTCAACAATTAGCTTATGCATTTTACAATTTTCATCAAGGTATTTGAAGGTGCCGGGAGATGTCAACTCTGAATATCATTATAAATCACAAGTTAACAATATATATATTTTTTACCATGAATCAAAGCATCTCATACTCATGATAGCTCTTTGTGGGAATGGATGTACATATATGTCATTTAAGAGAGACAACTCAAAATATACCAAGAAATTACTAATAAAACAAGTATAATTTCTTTAGATCAAGTTCAGATTTACGTGATACTCTTATAACCTCTATATTACTCTTTGAGCTTGAATTAAAAATTATTCGATTAAAACAGCATTTATTCTTAAAATACTTATTAAGGTAAGTTAGAAGTTAAGGAAAGGAACAAGAATTGAATGAACTGAGTGCATGTAACTGTCCATGTTTTACAATACAAGTTCACATTGTTGGAATTTAAATGTGATGATTTGCTTTATAAAGTCAAACACGAATACAAAAATAGAAGACTTGTTTTCTAACCATAAGATACACAAATTATATTTCACAGGATTCTATCTAATTGACTAAATATTTGGCATTGAATGATTCACTGTAATTATTCTAAATTCAGTCCTGTTACAATAACAGTAGTCAAGAATTATCTATTGACCACTTTCCTATTTTATATTTTTAGGAATGAAAATAAGTGCATCATCATGAATTGGGCAAATGAGAGTTCCCTGAAAGAATTTGTACTACTTGGCTTTTCAGACAAGCCCTGGCTACAAAAGCCCCTTTTTGTGTTACTATTAATATCATACACAACCACCATCTTTGGCAATGTGTCCATCATGATGGTGTGCATTCTGGATCCCAAGCTTCACACTCCCATGTATTTCTTTCTTGCTAATCTGTCCATCTTAGATCTCTGTTACACCACAAGCACAGTCCCTCATATATTGACGAATATTTCTCACAACAAGAAGACCATCAGCTATGCTGGCTGTGTGGCCCAGCTCATCACCTTCCTGGCCCTGGGTGCTACTGAGTGTCTCCTCCTTGCTGTTATGTCCTTTGACAGGTACGTGGCGATTTGCAGACCCCTCCACTATGTTGTCATCATGAACCCTTGGTTCTGCTTGAGGATGATAGCCTTCTCCTGGTTCACTGGCTTCAGCAACTCAGTGCTGCAGTCCTCCTTGACCCTTAACATGCCACGGTGTGGCCATCAAGAAGTGGACCACTTTTTCTGTGAGGTTCCTGCCCTTCTCAAGTTGTCCTGTGCTGACACAAAGCCTATTGTTGCTGAGCTTTTTTCTTCAGTGTGTTAATTCTGCTAATTCCAGTGACATTGATCCTCATCTCCTATGGCTTCATAGCTCAAGCAGTATTGAGAATCAAATCAGCAGAAGGACGACGGAAAGCTTTTGGGACGTGTGGGTCTCACATGGTTGTAGTCTCTCTCTTTTTGGAACAAGCATATACATGTATCTACAACCACCTTCTTCCACCTCTAAGGACTGGGGGAAAATCGTTTCTCTCTTCTACGGGATATTCACACCCATGTTGAACCCCCTCATCTATAGCCTTAGAAATAAAGACATGAAAGAGGCCTTTAAGAGGTTGATGCTGTTAACATTTTAGTGTAAGAAGTAAGAAGTGTTCCATCATGATGAGACTCTTCAAGTCTCATTTTCTCTTGAAAATAGTAATAATGATAGGACTGATTTGTCTATTTTTCAGGCTCTTACAAGTTTATGGAATTAGGCCAACAGTTAGAAAAGTCTTCCTTGCTTCAGGAAGTAATGCTTGGACCATAAATATATTTTTTCTAAATTAAAAATTCCTTTGCTTTCTATAAGGTTCCTGAGTGTACTTTGTTTTTCAGGCCAAGTCATGCTAATTCCCTCCTGTCTATGCCCTGTCTATGCCTGACTAGTCATAATACTTGGATGGTTTACCTTCCCACTTATATACTCTATGTTAAAGAACTATCTTTTCTATCAACTTGATTAGGGATTTCCACGTCTTTCTGACTAAATAACCAGCAATCATAAGCAAGAAGTTTTCCCATTGCACACAAGTCCTCATATGCACCCTTCAGAAATGGTCCAAGCATGTAGCCTGTCTCAAATCTAGTAGTAGCTTTAAACTAGCTAAGTGTGTGCATCTCACTCTAGAAACTGGACATATCAGTTGAGTTTTTAAATATTTTTTTTTCACTGTGCTGGGTCTTCGTTGCTGCACACAGGCTTCCTCTCGTTGCAGCAAGCAGTGCCTACACTGCAGTTGCGATGAGAGGACTTCTCATTGCAGTGGCTTCTCTTGTTGTGGAGCACAAATCCTAGGGCACGTGAGCTTCAGTAGTTGTAGCACACAGGCTTAGTTGCTCATGGGATCTTCCCGGGTCAGGGATCAAACCAGTGTCCCTTGCATTGTGAGGTGGGTTTTTTAACCACGGGGCCATCAAGGAAGCCCTCAGTTGAATCTTATTTCCAACCCTCTTTTAATTCATTCTTTTCTTTCTGATGAATTGCATTTGTTTCCTTTCTTCCTTCATTCCCCAAATTCTTACTTGTCCCAAGCTCTGCACCAAGCACACAGCTCTCCCCTAAATTATGATGCTATTTATAAAAATGTTAACAGGAAATTTTTCTAACATTGATCTGAATTAATTCACTTTATTTGGGTAGTCACTCAATAAGTATTTACTGATTACGAGGTAGCACTAGTCCAGAGAGAAAACAATCATAGTTCCTCTACTAAAAAATACTCTAATTCGCAGAGGAAACGACTCTTAAATTCAGATACTTAAATGATTACTTGTAGTTAGTAATGTAAGGGCATAGATGGGACAACATTTTAGGCAACAGAGAATAGGTTACAAAGCACATACAAAAAGAGGCTGGAGATGATAACTGAAAAGTTTGGATTTTATCCAATTATGAAAGCAGAATACTTAGAGCACAGAAGGTAGCAGTAGCACAAACTATCTAAAAACACACATACAGACTACAGCAGAATATATAATAAGCATGTGTTTACTAAATGTGACATTAAAAATAAATGGGAAAGGGAAAAATTTTAATTATATGGAGTTTAAAATGTTTGTTTAGCACAAAAAGAAAGCAATAAGCATTTCAAGACACCATAAACGAATGAATACCATTATATCTCAGTATAGGTGCCTTTTAAAAAATTTCCCAACCATTTTGTATCACTGCCATCGCTTTTTGAATATATGATCGACATTTCCAGCTCAACACAATCAAAAGTTGAACACCTGCTCTCTCCACCACAAAGCCTTCTTCTAAAGCTCACTATTTTAGTAAATGGATTCACTTGTGAATTTGCAAATCAGAAACCATTAGCTGGATCTTAAACCATCCCCTGCATAATTTTCCATATCAAAACCATTACCAAGACAAATCAGTCATTCCTCTTTTGTACCTCCCACCCCTCCATTCCTTTCTATCTTCACACTCCTGGTTCCATCCTCCTTTATCTAGACCTACCTTATTACCCTGGAGAAGGAAATGGCAACCCACTCCAGTACTCTTGCCTGGAGAATCCCATGGAGGGAAGAGCCTGGTAGGCTACAGTCCATGGGGTCACAAAGAGTCGGACATGACTGAGCAACTTCACTTATACTTTCACCTTATTACCCAGTCTATCTTTATGCATTCCTGCCAACTCTGCAACACACTTTAGGAAATATAGCCAAGACCATCATTTCAATGCACATATGATCATTCCACTCTTTCTATTTGCACTAGAGATTATCCATGGCTTGCCATTGCTCATGAGTTAAACATAAATGTTTATTTCCCAGCCATAGAGCCTTCTATCTTGCACTGAGCATTTTTCCTTAAAGCACAGAATATTTGAGTATTCTTATCCTGCCATGCCTGGCATGCTGCAGACCATGGGGTCGCAAAGAGTTGGACACAACTGAGAAACTGAACTACAACAAATCCTTCCACCTAAAATACTCTTCCCACCCATCTGTATCTAGTTACTAATTATTCAGATCTCATCATTTATTAGAAGATCTTTTTGTGGTCTCCCTGATTTAATCAAATACCCACAAATTTACTTGTTCACCGAACCTCTCATTTGGGGCATTTATCCCTCTAAGTGATCATTTCATAATTACCTTTACCTACTACTAGACTGTAACAAAGAGAAAAGTTTGGTTTTCCTCACCAAGACCCTCACAAAACTTAATTTTGGAGACAAAAATTAAAATATCAGTTGTCAAATCTATGGATAATTTTTAGGTAATATCTAAATTTTCATTTATTCTTTTAAAACAATTTTCAGAGATATAAAACTCTCGGGGGTAAGGAAAATGGTCATATGAAATTCCATGGTGGGCTATAAAATTAAATTCTCAAAGGCTAAAGATTTGAATTTCTCTGTAGAAAATGAAAACCTAGTGATTGTCACATATAGTTATTAGTACTCTTTTCTCTTTTAAAAATTACATAAATGCATTACCTCAATTTTGGGAAAAGCAAACAGTTTTATGGAAGAGAATTCATCCTTAAATTTATGATATTTAACTTCATCATTGTTGGTATATTAGTTTATCCTTCTACGAATAATGGGTATGGTTTCTTTTTACATGCATTATATGTTACTAGTATACCTAGATTCTTTTTATTAAAAGAAAGTTTCTTTAAATTTTTAGTACTTTACAGCTTTCAAAAGTTTCACAAATACATCTTTCCATAAAATCACATAGAAACCTTTTTATCCCTATGCCTATATTGCACTTTCCACTTTCCTCTACTCACTGATAACTACTAGTTTGCTCTCTGTATCTGTGAGTCTGTTTCTTTTGCAACAGTCACTAGGTTTCATGTTTTTTAGGTCCCTCACATAAGTGATATCATACAATATTTGCCTGTCTTTATCTGACCTATTTCACATAGAATAATGCCCTCTAAGTCTATCCATACTGCTGGAGATGGCAAATTTTAATTCTTGTTGCATCTCCTCAAGCAAAAGAAACGAAGACAAAATTTTTAAGAGGGGACTACATCAAACAAAAAAATCCTTTCCACAACAAAGGAAACTATCAACAAAACAAAAAGACTGCCTACTGAATGGGAGAAAATATTTGCAAACAATATATATGACAAGAAGTTAATATTCAAAATATACAAAGAAAGCATAACTCCAAAAACCTGATTTAAAAAATGGGCAGAGAACCTAAATAGACATTTTCCAAAAACTCCATACAGATGACTTACACTCAAAAGATGTTCAGAACCACTAGCCATCAGACAGAGGCAAATCAAAACCACAATGAGATATCTCCTCACACCTATCAGAATGGCTATTATCAGCTGGACAACAAATAACAAATGTTGGTGAGGATGTTGAAGAAAGGGAACCCTCATGCACTGTTGGTGGAAATGTATATTGGTTTAGCCACAGTGAAAAACATACGGAAGTTCCTCAGAAACTTAAAACCAGAAAATTAAAATTTAAAAAAAAAATTCTACAGCAAACCATTGTCTCAGAAAATAAATAGAACTACCATATAATCCAGAAATTCTACTCCTGGGTATTTATTGAAAGGAAAAAAAAATCACTAATTCAAAAAGATATATGTAAAACTGATTCACTTTGCTCTACAGTAGAAACTAACATAACATTGGAAATCCAATAGAAGTTAATTTAAAAATTAAAAGCTAAAGAGGTACCTCCAACCACCCCCCGAAAAAAAGATATATGCAACCTTATGTTCATTTGCAGATTAATTTACAATATCCAAGACATGGAATCAGCCTACATGCCCGTCAGTAGATGGATAGATAAATAAGATATGGAATATATATACAACGGACTATTACTTAGACAAAGAATGAAATCTTGCCATTTGTGACAACATAGATGGGCCTAGAGGATAGTATGAAAAGTGAAACAAGTCAGATAGAGAAAGACAGTGTTATTTCACCCTCATGTGGAATCTAAAAAATAGTACAAATATACAGACATGACTAAACAGAAACAGAGTCTTAGATACAGAGAGCAAATAGGTAGTTGCCAGATGGGAGGGGGTTGGAGGGAGGAAAAAGTAACTGTGGGAAATTAAGGCACAAATATACAGTTACAAAATAAATGCATCATGGGTATAAAATGTACAGTGTGAAGCCTATAGTCAATAGCTGTGTAATAGCTTCATATGATGGTAGATGGTTAACTAGATTTACTGTGGTGATCATTTTGAAATATATAAAAATATGCTGTGCACTGAGAACACATTCAGTGTTATAGTTCAGTTATATTTCAACAACAAACTCATAGAAACAGAGATCAGATTTGTTGTTATTAGGGGCAGGGTATGGGGTAGGAGAGAATTAAATAAAAGTGCTCAAAATGTACTCATTTCCAATTATAATATAAATAAGTTTTAAGGATGTAATGCACAACAGGATTAATATAATTAATATTGCTGTATATTATATATGAAAGTTGTTAAGAAAGTAAATCCTTAGAGTTCTTAGGGCAAGAGAAAATATTTTTAATTTCTTTTATTTTGTATCTTTGTGAGATAATGAATGTACACCAAATTTACTATGGTCATCATTTCATGAATATCATTATGCTATACAACTTAAACTTATACAATGCTCTATGTCAATTATATTTCAATAAAACTGACAAAATTAAAATATAGATGTTAAAATCAGACAGAATCAGAAGTTATTGTTTTATTTAATATTAATGACTTTGTTTCTTAATGGAATCTATATAAAAATAACTATATTTTAAAAGATAAAACAAAGTTACTGATTTAAATTCTTCATCTTCTAGCATGCACTGCTATGGTATATTATGGGCACAGAGAAAATTCTTCCAGTGAAGAATCACATTAAATGACATTAAATTGAGCAAAGTTCTCTTTTATACACTCCAGTCATTGATGTAGATTTCTAGGTTTTATCAATTTCTCCATTATAATCTACATTTGGACATTTCATTTGATATTCAAAAATTTATATAATGATCTATCACTTAACTATCATACCCTAAATTTTATTTGTACCATTGAAAAAATACATTTATGTGTTTGATAATAAAACTGTTGTCTATATCATTCATATAATCCTGATTTGAATCTGGTAGTGATGTTTCTGAATATACCCATATGATTTCTACTATATTGATTATTTTACTTTCAGAATTGCTATTAAGAAAAAAGAAAAAGAATGATCAATGACAGCTACTCCTTGGATTCACAGGCCAACCTCAGATGGAGATGATTATTTTTGGGGTGGTGTTTTTCTTCTTCATCATTTCCCTGATTGGAAATATGGCCATGATCCTGCTATCTTTTCTCAATGACCATCTCCAAACTCCTAAGTACTACTTCCTTAGAAGCTTGGCCACTTTGGATCTCTGTTATACCACAAACATAGTCCCTCAGATGTTGGTCAATATCTGGGGCAAAGACAAGAGAATTACCTTTGGTGGCTGTGCTTTCCAACTTTTCACTGATATGGTTCTCTGCTCAGTTGAATGTATCCTTCTGGCTGTGATGTCTTATGATAGGTTCAGTGCTGTCTGCAAGCCTCTGCGCTATATGACCATAATGAACTCCCAACTTTGCCAGGGCCTTGTAGGCACTGCCTGGGGGTTGGTGTTATTAACTGCATGATACTTTCCCCCTATGCCATGAGTCTTCCTCGATGTGGAAATCACCACCTGGATCACCTCTTTTTGTGAAATGTCTGCAATGATCAAGATTGCATGTGTGGACACGACAGCCATGGAGGTAACCACATTTGCCATGTGCCTGATTATAGTTCTTGCTCCTCTTCTTCTCATTCTGGTTTCCTATGGCTTCATTGCTGTAGCTGTGCTCAAGATCAAATCTGCAACAGGAAGGCAAAAAGCATTTGGGACCTGTTCTTCCCATCTCATTGTGGTATCCATCTTCTGTGGAACTGTTATCTATATGTACATCCAGCCAGGAAGCAGTCCAAATCAAAATGAGGGTAAACTTCTCAGTATCTTTCATTCCACTGTTACTCCCAGCATGAACCCACTGATCTATACTCTAAGGAATAAGGAGTTCAAGGGGGCCATGAAGAGACTGATTGGGAAAAAGAAAGTTCTGTGGAAACAATAGGACACTGATTCTTCCTCCCAGAAATTTCTATTATGGAAATGTGTCCTTTACAACCTTTATATGTAGACAATTTATGTTGTGGAAATATATAAAAATTATTATCAAATCTAATGCATTAATGAATAACTAATGTATGATGACACATGTACAAAAAAAAACAAATTTAAAAAAGTTTTAAACTGAGGCACCAACACTGTGGTGTTGGAGAAGACTCCTGAGAGTCCCTTGGACTGCAACGAGATCCAACCAGTCCATCTTACAGGAAAGCAGTCCTGAATGTTCATTGGAAAGACTGATGTTGAAGCTGAAACTCCAATACTTTGGCCACCTGACGCGAAGAACTGACTCATTTGAAAAGACTCTGATGCTGGAAAGATTGAGAGACGACAGAGGATGAGATGGTTGGATAGCATCACCTACTCAAAGGACATCAGTTTGAGTAAACTCCAGGAGCTGTGATTGACAGGGAGGTCTGGCGTGCTGTAGTCTATGGGGTTGCAAAGAGTTGGACATGACTGAATGCCTGAACTGAACTGAACTGAAGTAACACGAAAAATAATTTACAGTATGCACTATATACTTAGATCATACATGGCCAAATTTTACTTACATTCCTCAGTTAACTGTAATATTTTCCTTTCATTATGCTAACTAGATATTCTCAAAATCTTAAGGGGTTAAAAGCTGCTCTTTACTGACAGCAGTAACACCACTATTAACCAAGAAGACCAAGAGTTCTAGTTATCAATCACCTTCATAGTGATGCAATGTTAATTGACCACACCAAAAATTTCTTTCCTCTGATATGTTCCTCTACCCGTATAATTACTCAAAAAAGTAATTGTGATCACAAAATGAAAGATATTTTATGTCACACACCAGTAACTCTTTAAGATATCAATACTAATGCTTTTATTTTCCCCCTGATTTTCCAAATTTCTTATTTTAGGGGTCAGCATAGGGGTATTACCATGGCACCTGTTTTGAGAAAAGGTAAAAATCTTGTCCTGGGAAATGGAAAAATTGGCACAAAGAAAGGTAATTTTAGCGGTCACTGAAATGTCCTCTTTTCTTTATTTGGAGAAATATCTACTTAGGCCTTCCACCCATTTTTGGACTGGGTGTTTGTTTTTTTGATATTGAGTTGCATCAGTTGTTTGTATATTTTGGTGATTAACCCTTTGTCAGTTGCCTCATTTGCAAATATTTTCTGCCATACTGAGGGCTGTGTTTTCATCTTGTTATGGCATTCCTTTGCTGTGCAAAGCTTTTATGTTTAGTTAGGTCCCGTTTGTGTGAAGGACGGCCTCTAGACTATGAGCTCAGGCAACCAACAGGCAGAGGGTTAAACATGAAAAAGTGAGCCTATGTGCCTACAAAAGGTATTTAAAGGAAGAACAGGATTTTTCTCAGCAGAATGCCCTCTCCCATATGACCTACTCTTCCCATGGCCATCATCTACAATTACCTTTTCTGTCAACTACTTTCATATCTGTTATCCTGTTAACTTTTTGCAGTAAATCTAGGAGATATCATTAGCCCCATCACTTGGATCACACATTGAAAAACAGACACTCCTTATGATGGAGAATGTTCTTCTGCTTCCCAGGTCCTAGGGTCGACCTCCATGTGGGTGTGGACGCTGGCTCCTATTGGGGGAACGGTACACAGCTATTACAGTCGGGGGCCTCAGGGCCCTCGGAGGCAGGTCTGGGACCACAGTGTCTCTCCTGTAGGGTTGCTGTGAGGCAGTGTGCAGAGTTTTTAAACCACACATTCATTAAGATATTTTTAGTTACTAAATGAAATCTGACTATGTCTCCTGCTTTGCAATCTACTATTTTGTGTTTAGAAATATTAATCTACATCATACTTTAAAATGTCTATGAAATTTCCCTGTATGCAGATATAACAAGATACTAAATTTATTCCTGAGCATGTGTTTCCAGTTCCTCACTATTCTACACGCTTCCATGAGTGTGCTGTTACATCATGTACCCCTGAGATGATGTGACAAGAATACCCAGACAGGTGGCGCCTCTGCAGTGTTCTTTCCAAAAACCCACAGCCCCACTCTCATCATGAGAAAAATACTAAATTGACACAAACCGAGGGGCATTCTGTAAAATACCTCACAGTAGGCCTCAAAACTATCAACATCATTTTAAAAATGGGGGAAAAGGAGACAGAAACTGTCACAGACCAGAAGATAGTGAGACATAACAGTAAATGCAATGTGGCATCCTAGATTGGATCCTGGGACAGAAAGAGGACACTAAGGGAATAACTGGCGAAATCTAAATGAAGTCCGGAGTCTACTTAATAGTAATGCATTTTTTTAAGATTCTACATGCAAGTGATACAAATGAACTTATTTACAGAACAGAAACAGACCCATAGACAGAGAAAATAAACTTATGGTCACCAAACAGAAAAGCAGGGGCAGGAATAAATAGGAGTTTGGCATTAACGTATATACACTACTATATATAAAAAGATAGATAATCAACAAGGACCTACTGTACAGCACAGGGAATTCTATTCAATATTGCAAATTAACAATACTCCAATATAAAATAAAAATTAAATTAAGAAATGAATGTTTCTTCAGATCCAGGATTGTGTGTAGCAGTTAGCTTTTAGGCTATAATTTTATGTTGTCAGCTAAGATTTTCTATATTAAGTCTTTTCACAGTGCAGTCTCACTCATGTCCAGTGATCAAACAATAAACTGTATCTTTCAAATATCATTTAGCTCAGTGGTTTCTTCTTAGCTTTTTCTAGAAGTCATTTCAGGGTTAGGAACTCTTCCTTTGACAATGCCTCATTTCCTGTTGCTATTGTTTTAATGAGTCAGGTAATTCACCACAGGCCATATTCACAGAAAGATAGGGGTTCTTTCAACTATTTGCAGTAGTCGGCATCCTTTTCCTGCATTGTTCCACACCTGTCTGGCCTTCTCTAATTCCAGAGTCTTTTTCTATTTTATGATCTATATTTCAGAGGTCAGATTTAAAATGAAGTTTGCATTTATGCTTTTATTATTTTCTTTGTTGAGGCAGTTTCTCAGAGAAGGAGAAGTAATGATTTTTCATCATACTAGTAATAGAATTTTAATCTGCCATTATAAATAATCTAAGGATCCACCTCATGCAAAGAGTTGACTCACTGGAAAAGACTCTGATCCTGGGAGGGATTGGGGGCAGGAGGAGAAGGGGACGACAGAGGATGAGATGGCTGGATGGCATCACTGACTCAATGGACGTGAGTCTGAGTGAACTCCCAGAGTTGGTGATGGACAGGGAGGCCTGGCCTGCTGAGATTCATGGGGTCACAAAGAGTCGGACACGACTGAGTGATTGAACTGAACTGAACAGAAGGATCACTGACAAGGCTTACATTTTCTGATGCAGTTACTGAAACTATTCAACAGAAAAGACTGCTGAATATTATTTGGAAATAGCATACGTATAAAATGGCAATTTTGAGCTCGCATGGCAGGAGGAGCAGCAGAAGTCAGGCTACTCAGCTCGCGAAGGCTGTAGGCTCACCGCGGCCCTCAGGCAGGTTCTTGCCTGCCCCAATGCCAAGATGCCCAAGAGGAAAGTCTGCTTCTCTGAGGGGTTGGCAAAGAAGGAGCCCAAGAGGAGATCAGGGAGGTTGTCAGCTAAACCGGCTCCTGCAAAAGTGGAAACTAAGCCAAAGAGCATATTAGAAAGCAGAGACATTACTTTGTCAACAAAGGTCCATCTAATCAAGGCTATGGTTTTTCCAGTAGTCATGTATGGATGTGAGAGTTGGACTATAAAGAAAGCTGAACACCAAAGGACTGATGCTTTTGAACTGTGGTGTTGGAGAAGACTCTTAAGAGTCCCTTGGACTGCAAAGAGATCCAACCTGTCCATCCTAAAAGAGATCAGCCTTGGGTGTTCTTTGAAAAGACTGATGTTGAAGCTGAAACTCCAATACTCTGGCCACCTGATGCGAAGAGCTGTCTCACTTGAAAAGACCCTGATGCTGGGAAAGATTGAGGGCAGGAGAAGAAGGGGGTGACATAAGATGAGATGGTTGGATGGCATCACCGACTGGATGGACATGAGTTTCAGTAGGCTCTGGGAGCTGGTAACGCTGGGAGGCCTGGCGTGCTGCAGTTCATGGGCTTGCAAAGAGTCAGACACGACTGAGCAACTGAACTGAACTGAGTTGAAGCCAAAATGGCGGCAGGAAAGGATAAATCTTCAGACAAAAAAGTGCAAACAAAAGGGAATAGAGGAGGAAGGAGAAAATAGGTGGAAGTGGCCAACCAAGAGACTAAAGAAGACTCACCTGCAGAAAACAGAGAGACTAAAAACGAGGAGAGCCCAGCCTCCGATGAAGCAGAAAATAAAGAAGCCAAGTCTGATTAATACCACACACTCAGTCCTGTCAGTGGGCCCTATTTCCCTTCTTGTACAATCCAGAGGAATATTTTTATCAACTATTTTGTAAATGCAAGTTTTTTAGTAACTCTAGAAAAATTTTAAAAACGAGGGAATCTCACCTCATCCCATTTTTTAAGTGTAAATTTTTTTTTTTTTTTAAGAAGTGAAATCATTTGCTGTTTTTGTTTTTGGTGCAACCAGAAAATAGTGGGATATTGAATATGGGACGCTTTGTTTGTCCTCGGGTGTCAGCTTCACATTCAATAGATGGGGGGTAGCTTTTATATCCTATAATACAAAAGCATACTAAATGGGAATTTGAAGTCAGTTGTGCTTTTAATGCCTTGAACACTTTAAATTCTCTTCCTGCCGGTGTCCAGCCCCCACAGGATCCAGGAAAGCCCGAAGGAAAAATGGTGTCGGCAATTGATTTAGAGAGAGATAAGGAAAGAATGTTGTAGATAAGAAAATAGAGGAGAGAAAGGCTGATATTCCTTGGTTTATATAGAGAACCAATAAAACTTCAAGACAAGAAGTTTGCCCTGTTCACGGCGGCCACAGGTGCCCTCCCAGTCCCTGAGGGAGTGAAGACGCAGAATGTCTTCCCGTTCAGGTCTTAGAAACCCAGGCAGATAAGTGAACGCAGGGAGCCCCCGAGCTCCAAGGGATCAGCCTGAAAAAGAGAGGGAGAGGGAGAGAGAGAGAAAGAAAGAAAGAGAGAGAGAAGAAAACACATGGGATGACCAAGCTTCTGCAAGGCCCAAAAGATTTATTTTTAAAAGGTACTTTTATACCTTGCCTTATATAGAGGGAAATGAAAGATGCAAGGTCATATAGAGTCAGCCCAAACATTCCAGCAGTTTTGCCCTTATCAAAACCAGGATTTTTCTGCATACCTTTCCCACAAATAATGCTGTGTACAGTATCTTCTGGTCTTGGAGGCCTGTGAACATTTTATGATCCTCTTTTGATAAAGGCTGCTCAGTCAGAAAATTATTTTCCCTCAAAGTGTTTTTTCTTTATATTTTTAATCTATGTCAGCCTCTGAAAATGCCAAACAGAGTTATGTTTTTCACAGAGCAAAGGTGCAGCGAGTTACAAGAAAGAACCAATTAGCTCAAAAGTCTGATATGGTTAAATTCAAGGCTACACTTGTTTTTCTTGCATTCTCACTATGTTAACTAACACATTCCCAGGTGCACAGTGGATAAGAGATATGGGAACTTAGCAACAAGCATTGGCCCAATAATGAAATCCTACACCAGCACTAGCACTGCTCTAATAACTTTTAACTCTTTCAAAGGCTCTATGTTTTAGGCTTTCCGTGCCTCTCACAGTTAGGAGGCTGTAAATAATCACATGCGTAGCTGTAAGTGTCTGGATATACCTTCCAAGCAAACTAGAATGCTAATCAAGAGGGTTTGATTTGAAATATTCCTCTCATGTCCAGGAGACTTATTAGCTATAGCCCTAAGTTGATTTTCTCCAGAGAAAGGTGGTCAGGGTTAGTCCCCTGTTAATGTCAGAGGAGTTAGTGAAAGTCATGAAACAGTAAAACAGACAGATTCTGGTTTTGGGGTAGATGCTTGAGAAAGCCTAGGGAGCCCCTTGAGTTCTGAAGCCTTGCTTAACAGTTCTCTTCCACATGACCCTGTCATGGGTGGGATCTCCCGTAGTGGCTCCCAGCATCTTCCCATATTGTTTTGGTAGAATTGTTTCTTACAGCAAACCACTCTTTGATCTTGGCTCTCCTGGTCAGGATTTTGTGCACACTATAACATCTATGGTCCTGGTACTCCAGTTTTCCTAGTAACTTCATTAATGTGCTGTGAACAATTGGCAGTTTGAGTATGTAGAGTATATGATATTAAATTGTGAATTAGTGGGACTTGTGATGTAACAGAATATCAATATTTGAAGATAATTTATACCTGATATCCTGTTAAGAAAAATTTGCTCCAAATTTTAAGCTGAAAAGTCACAGAATAACTATTAAGAATCACAACTACATGATTTTTTAGATTTTTGGTACATATGTGAAGAATTGTGTACAAATTGAAATGTCTGTATAGTGATCCTCAAAACAACCAATAAAATCTCAATTATAAAAATGGCGATTTGCAAGGAGTATTGATCAGTGTGCCCTCAATGGGAGTAACAAGCAAACGTTTAAATAATAAATTATGGTTTTCAATCTTAAAGCTATACAATGATTGTCATTATAATTCTCTCACCCTTTTTGTCTGTAGTAGTGAGTCTGGTACACTTCTATGAGGTTCACTTATTGCTGAAGTTGTCCTTTTTGCCAAAACTAGGTATTTCATTATTATGAAAATATATTTGAAAGTTTAGGTGATACAAACTAGAGGTGATAGAAAAGATAAAAAAGTACAGTTACTATCATATGTAGGTTTGTGTGTCTCATCTATATTGTTCATTATCTCTGTTACCTTGTGATAATCTATAACTTCTAGACAAGCAATGTTTTTCCATATAAAGTAGGATAGTAAAGCCATCAATAAAAGCATTTTATTGATCAAACCACTTATAAGAAATGTATACTGACTTGTAAAATTTTTGCAGTTATTTATTTAATCATGAGATGAGGTGAGGTGATGTCACTCAGTCATGTCCGACTCTTTGCGACCCCGTGGACTGTAACCTACTAGGCTTCTCTGTCCATGGGATTCTCCAGGCAAGAATACTGGAATGGATTGCCATTTCCTTCTCCAGGGGATCTTCCCGACCCAGGGATCGAACCCGAGTCTCCCGCATTGGAGGCAGACGCTTTAACCTCTGAGCCACCATATATCAATATTATTGGTTAACAAGGGGAACTTCTCCTGGAGATTTTTTTTTTTTAATGAGCTTCTTCCTTGGATAATTATACAACACTCATTTAACTGCTATTTAATAACCCAATGTCCCCAAGATCTTCCCAGACTCAACACATTTTATCTTGGCTGGTTAGGGAAAACTACTTGTTATCTTTCACACTGAAGATTATTTTTTCTCTGAAATGTATAGTGGGAAGATTCTTCTTGAATGGGTACAAGAATTGCGAAAGATGGCAAGCAGTGGCTGCCTCCTGCCACTATCATGTAGGATCTCAATGGCAAGTGGGAGGAAATGGTATGAACTATGTAATGAAGACAGAGAAGGCAATGGCACCCCACTCCAGTACTCTTGCCTGGAAAATCCCATGGATGGAGGAGCTTGTTGGGCTGCAGCCCAAGGGGTCACGAAGAGTCGGACACGACTGAGCGACTTCACTTTCACTTTCACGCATTGGTGAAGGAAATGGCAACCCACTTCAGTGTTCTTGCCTGGAGAATCCCAGGGACGGGGGAGTCTGGTGGGCTGCCGTCTATGGGGTCGCACAGAGTCGGACACAACTGAAGCAACTTAGCAGCATTAGTAGCAACATGTAATGAAGAATTACATATTCAGTCTTATTTAGAGAAAGAAAGAAGAAACTTTTCCTACTTTAGAAGAGTTAGATTTTTCTCCTCCAGAAAGTCCTTGGTTAAATCCCCACCACAGAAAAGCTCACTAAGCTTAATTAGGGTAAATGGGGAGAGAAATTATGCTGTTTTTAAAACATTTGATAAGATTTCCAATTTAAAGAATTTTCATAAAAGCTTCTGGCTTTTATACCAATTTTCTTTTCTTCAAAGTTGAGACATATTAAATCTTAATTGATTTCACATGAAAATGGCTATTTGTGTTTTTAATTTCTATCCCCCAAACACATAAATTCATTTTAACATTTGTTAAGAACCTAGGAGATACCTTATGAGGCAGCTATATGGATAAAAAGCTTTTGTTTTAAGATTTAAAACAGAATGAATTCAATTTTGCATATATGCTTGATATGGGAATAAAATCCGGTGGAAATCCCCACAGATTAGCTAAATTTGTAAATTTGAAGCTGGAAAAGATGAAGGGGCCATAAAAAATAGAATGCTTAGTTATGTATGCCAGAGAAGGCAATGGCACCCCACTCCAGTACTCTTGCCTGGAAAATTCCATGGATGGAGGAGCCTGGTGGGCTGCAGTCCATGGGGTCACACAGAATCAGACACGACTGAGAGACTTCACTTTCACTTTTCACTTTCCTGCATTGGAGAAGGAAATGGCAACCCACTCCAGTGTCCTTGCCTGGAGAATCCCAGGGACGGGGAGCCTGGTGGGCTGCCGTCTATGGGGTCGCACAGAGTCGGACACGACTGAAGCGACTTAGCAGCAGCAGCAGTTATGTATTCAGAATTAGTAACTTAAATCATAGAGGCAGAGGAAATATGGGGGAAGGGATACCATTAGAGAATGTCATTTATAAATGCAGGAAGAAAGGAGGGAGAGAATGGAAACTGCACTGGGGCAAGTGCTAGTGAAAAATTGAAGAGAATTATTTATGAAGGCAAAGGGAAGGTCTGATACAGAAGGCATTAACCTGCCATAGAAAATTCAAGTAAAAAATAATTAAGAAAAGACCACTGGTTTAGAAACTAAGAACCCATTAGTGTGCTCGACAGACATTTTCTTAGTAGAAATGCGTTTGTAAAAAGACACTAACTTTGTTACAAAGGAAAAAGTCCATGTGTGGTCATCAAAGTCTCTTTGGACCAACATCAAATGTTTACAGATTTTTTTTTTTCTGTGCTAAATCTGAGAAAAGTCACTCGGGATATGAACATAACATAACACAATTTCCCCCTCTTGAAGCGGTTTAACATTTTAAATGCATAAGTAGTAGAACTGGAGCTTCTGCAAGATGAGGGATAGGATATGGACAATTCATATAGTCACATAGTCACTTGTGAATATTAATGATTGAGCATAAAATTAAGAAATGGGTCCATTTAAAAGTATCATTCCATAGGAAATGATAGAATTTGGAATCAAAAATACAGATAAAAAATATGGTATCTGCAATGAAAGAGGGAGAATGCTATTACTGGGGAAGAGTGGAAAAAGGAAAATAATGATTGGAATACAAGTTTTTAGCTGAAAGAAAAATTTGCATTTTAAAATATAAGATCAGAAGATTTATACAGCACAGTGAAAATGGATAGCAGGATTGAACCTTTGCAGCTTTACTAATAGAAAAGGAATAAGAGTTATAAAACCTTCATTTTCTATGAACCCTTGGATGAAGGAGGTAATAATTTGTTGCTGATTCCCAACTCCCTTTCGAGCTTCCTGATTTGTAAAGGGAAGTCCATCTGGCTTCATTCAACAATTTTTCTCAGGATTTTCTTCTGAGACTTCTGCAGTTTTTTGCCTTGACACAGAAGGAGACAAAGTAATTGAGAATATAAACTCTGGAGGCAAATTGCCCTGGAAATAAATTTTATACCAAATTGGATAAACAGGAAAGTTAGAATAATTATGGGATTTCAATACTAATTTTTTAATTGTGTGATGTTTATCTTAGCAATATATATCTGCAATACTATTTAAAAATATACTCACTATGGCTTCCAATACTTAATATTTTACTTTCACAATTGATATCTAGAAAATAAGAAAATGCTCAATGATAGCTACTTTGGTTTCCTGGGTGGCCTCAACTGGAGATGATCATCTCTGGGGTTGTCTTTTTCTTCTACAATATTGCCTTGATAGGAAATATTACCATCATCCTGCAGCCATTACTAGATGAACGTCTCCAAATTCCTATGTACGTCTTCCTCAGAAGTTTGGCCATCTTGGATCTCTGTTATACCACAAATATAGTCCCACAGATGTTGGTCAATGTTTGGGGGTAAAGACAAAAAATCTCTCTCAGTGGTTGTGCCTTTCAGCTTTTCATTGATGTGACATTATGCACAGTTGAATGTATGCTCCTGGCTGTGATGTCCTATGACAGATTCAATGCTGTCTGCAAGCCTCTACATTATATGACAATAATGAACCCTCAACTCTGTCGAGGCCTAGTGACCATGATCTGGATAATTGGTATCATTAATTGTGTGATCCTCTCTCCCTATGCTATGAGTCTTCCTCGATGTGAAAACCACCACCTGGATCACTATTTCTGTGAGATATCTGCAATGGTCAAAGTTGCATGTGTGGACACCACAGTCATTCAAGAAATCTTATTTGCATTGTGTGTTTTTTTTTTTTTCCCTCCCACTGCTGCTTCTCATTCTGATTTCCTATAGCTTCATTGCTGTAGCTGTGCTTAAGTCCAAGTCTGCAGCAGAGAGACAAAAAGCATTTGGGACCTGTCCCTCCCATTTCATTGTGGTCTCCATCTTCTATGGGACTGTTATCTGCATGTACATACAACCAGGAAACAGTCCATCTCAGGATGAAGGTAAACTACTCAGTATCTTTTACTCCATTGTTACTCTCAACTTGAACCCTCTGCTCTATCAGTTCAGTTCAGTTCAGTTGCTCAGTTGTGTCCGACACTTTGTGACCCCATGAATCACAGCACGCCAGGCCTCCAGTCTTTCACCAACTCCTGGACTTCACTCAAACTCATGTCTATCGAGCCAGTAATGCCATCCAGCCATCTCATCCTCTGTCTGATCTATACATTAAGGAATAAGGAGTTCAAGGGAGTCATGAAGAGGCTGATTAGAAAACAAAAACTTTCTGGAGAAACAATAGGACACTAACATCTTTTCACAAGGCATTTCCAATAGAGAAATTGGCTCCATGTAACCTTTAGTTCATTGTGAGATTATTTTAGTAGCAGCCTTTACATAAAAGTGAAAATAATGCCTAGAAAATGTGCTTATATTTTAATGTCAGTATTCTATAATGCCAAGTTGATTCTTAACTAAAAGTGCCTTTCAAAGTCACTAACTAATGGCCAACAGGCACAAGAAAAGATGCTCAATATTATCAATCATTAGAGAAATCCAAATCATAATTACAGTGAGGTATCACCTCACAACAGTCAGAATGACCATCATTTAAAAGTCTACAGATAATAAATGCTGGAGAGGCTGTGGAGAAAAAGGAACCCTCCTGCATTGTTGGTGGGAATGTTAGTTGGAGCAGCCACTATGGAAATCAGTATGGAAATTTCTTTAAAAACTAAAGATAGAGTTACTATATAATCTTGAATCCTCATTCCTGGGCATGGGAGAAAACTTTAATTTAAAAAGATATATGTACCCCAATGCTCATAGCAACACAATTTACAATAACCAAGACATGGAACCATACGTACCTTCCAGATGTTCAAGCTGGATTTAGAAAAGGCAGAGGAACCAGAGATCAAATTGTCAACATCCGTTGGATTATCGAAAAAGCTAGAGAGTTCCAGAAAAATATCTACTTCTGCTTTATTGATTATTCCAAAGCCTTTGACTGTGTGGATCACAACAAACTGTAGAAAATTCTTAAACAGGTGGGAATATCAGACCACCTGACCTGCCTCTTGAGAAATCTGTATGCAGGTCAAGAAGCAACAGTTAGAACTGGACATGGAACAACAGACTGGTTCCAAATTGGGAAAGGAGTACATCAAGGCTGTATAATGTCACCCTGCTTATTTAACTTATACACAGAGTACATCATCAGAAATGCTGGACTGGATTAATCACAAGCTGGAATCAAGATTGCCAGGAGAAATATCAATAACCTCAGATATGCAGATGACACCACACTTATAGCAGAAAGTGAAGAAGAACTAAAGAGCTTATTGATGAAAGTGAAAGAGGAGAGTCAAAAAGTTGGCTTAAAACTTAACATTCAGAAAAAGAAGATCGTAGCATCTAGTCCCATCACTTGATGGCAAATAGATGGGGGAAACAGTGAAAACCGTGGCAGATTTTATTTTAGGGGGCTCCAAAATCACTGCAGATGGTGACTGCAGCCATGAAAATAAAAGACACTTGCTCCTTGGAAGAAAAGTTATGACCAACCTAGACAACATATTAAAAAGCAAAGACATTACTTTGCAGACAAATGTCCATTTGGTCAAAGCTTTGATTTTTCCAGTAGTCATGTTTTGTTGTGAGAGTTGAACTATAAAGAAAGCTGAGAGCCAAAGAATTGATGGTTTTGAACTGTGGTGTTGGAGAAGACTCTTGAGAGTCCCTTGGACTGCAAAAGATCCAACCAGTCCATCCTGAAGGAAATCAGTCCTGACTATTCATTGGAAAGACTGATGATGAAGTTAAAACTCCAATACTTTGGCCACCTGATGCAAAGAACTGACTCATTTGAAAAGCCCCTGATGCTGGGAATGACTGAAGGCAGGAGGAGAGGGGGATGACAGAGGATGAGATGGTTGGATGGCATCACCAACTCAAGGGACATAAGTTTGAATAAGCTCCAGGAGTTTGTGATGGACAGGGAAGCCTGGTGTGCTGCAGTCCATGGGGTCGCAAAGAGTCAGACATGACTGTGACTGAACTGAAGACATGGAAGCAACCTAAATATCCATTGACAGAAAAATAGATAACGAAGCTGTGGTATATGTGTTCTAGGTTATTAAAATATAGGTTCAGTTCAGTTCAGTTCAGTTCAGTCGCTCAAGCAGCTGTATAACTGAAACTAACATAATGTTGTAAATTGACTAGACTTCAATTTTAAAAATGGATGAAAATTTTAAAACTTCATTCATCATTCCTATTCTATCAACTCATGTTCCATTCTTTAAGGATTTTTCTTATCACTTAATTCAACAACTTTATCAGTAGGCTGAAGCATTTTAGCACTGGCCACACAGTATGAGTAAGATGATTCTATCCTAAAGCTAGCATCACAGAAACATGTGAATTTTTACAAAATTATCCAGGCAGTACATTAATAAAAGAATAAAATGTATTGAGAAGGGCATAATACATTTTAACAGTTGAATCTGGTTTTAAGTATGAACAATGTATTAACATATACAAAAATCCAATAACATTCAAAGGCAGATGGAATAGGCATTTGAGTGTTTTTATAGAATAATAATGTCACTGCTAAAGTATAGGCTATCTTGGTAAGAGAGAAAAGAATCCAAAAGATAAATTTAAACCCAATTTTTAAAGTCTGTGGATTCCACACTCATAAATGTTTCTCTGATGATTAGTGACTTTTGCTTTTATTGTTGTTTGCTCTTTCAAATACTGCTCTTACTGAATTCTCCCACTGTCCAAGTGAAAAGGGATAAGTTTTATAACTTTTATAATAGCCACATTTTAAGTGTTATTTTTTTCATATATGATTCATTTTCCATGGCTACACACACAAAAAAGCAGACATGCAAACATATAGGTACGTAAACGCACATACCACTGATCATGGGTTTTATACTGGTGAACATGTTTTCCTGTCTTCTGGCAGGTCTTATGCTCAGGAACTTGGGTGGATTACAGACCAGTATATACACAGAACTTACCTTGCAACCATCAGAAGGTTCAATCTGCCACCATATACAACACATGTACCAGAAAATGTTGTCCCACCCCATTCTAGAGTTTTAAAAGTAATAGAATGCCTGAATGCATGATATAGTCAGCCTTTTCCTGAATTAGTCACTTATCCAAGGAAACATTGACTATCATCTAGAATATCTATGAAAGAGTCAATATTTTATGACTTATTTATGGTTTTATAACAATGCCTGGCTCTCAATATACATTCCATAAAACATTTGTGATTAGGGTGGGAAAAAAATCATGTCAGCTAATAAGTCAGGACATAGCTAAGTCCACAGTGCTTCTCATCACTGTTTCTTCAGTCATCTCCCAAAAAGTGAATGTATTTTTGCCAGCATATTAAAAAGCAGAAACATTACTTTGCAAACAAAGGTCTGTATAGTCAAAGCTATGTTTTGTTTTTTTTTTTTCAGTAGTCATATGTGAATGTTAGAGTGCATCATAAAAAAGGTGAACACCAAAGAATTGATGCTTTTGAGCTATGGTGTTGGAGAAGACCCTTGAGAGTACGTTTAACTGCCAAGAGATCCAACCAGTAAATCCTAAAGGAAATCAATCCTGAATATTCATTGAAAGGACTGATGCTGAAGCTGAAGCTCCAATAATTTGGCCACCTGATGTTAAGAGCTGACTCATTAGAAAAGCCCCTGATGCTGGGAAAGATTGAAGGCAGGAGGAGAAGACGACAGAGGATGAGATGGTTGGATGGCATCACTGACTCAATGGACATGAGTTTGGGCAAGTTCTGGGACATGGTGAAGGACAGGGAAGTCTGGCATGTTTCAGTCCATGTGGTCACAAACAGTCAGACATAACTGAGTGACTGAACAACAACAAACATTTTTCCGTGCTATTAGACCCATAGTAGAATCCCTTTCCTTTCCATGCATCTGTGCTTATCCTCCCTATAACCTTCCAATGTACCATTGGGATCTCCTGTCCCATAATTAATAATTCACCTGTATCCTCAAATAATTTACTTAACATTTTCTATACCTCCTAGTTTTAATTGAATTGAGACCCTCTTTTGAAGACAGTATTTCAACCACAACTCCCTTATGAGAATATAATCCCACACTCACTGCTTCAGAAAGTGGGAATTGAGCTATTGGCTTTATTCTATTTCTAGATTATTCCCTTTGCTCCTATGTTTAAAATACATGGATTCATTTGAAGCTCATGTCATTTTGGCTGAGCAACTATCTAGACTAGAACTTTCCACAGTGTGGTCCTAAGCAGCCTTCATCAGAATCACCCATGGTGTTATTTAAAATGCCCATCCCAGGGCCCAATCAAATGCTTTAAATCAGAAATTCTGAGTATGATACACAAGTACTTTAACTTTTAACGAGTACACCATGTGAATCTTATGAATTCTAAAGCCTGAGGAACCGTGTACCTTCTTCCCTTCATACTGCTGTCATTTACTGGTATCATGACCTCTCTTCACATGCATTTACATTTTGAAATCAGATGCACAACTTTTCACTTGCTAAAAGACCTGGTATCATTGCAGCCTTTGTCAAAAATAAGATGAACTTTTGAATATGCTGGCATCCCTGTTTGCATCTCCAAGGTAGATACCACTTTTCATTTTAGGTACTCATTACTATGTCCACATCATAAACCTCAACATTCCGTAGAGCTGCTCCAGCTTTACAATCTTAAAGTGATATGTCACAAAACAACCTCTGTCCTTTTAGATTCCTTCCCATTTACTTCCTTTAATCTTAGAATAGAATGGAAAGATAACAAATGCTTATACAACCATAGTTCTCTTATCAACAGTGAGAAATGTATTGTTATTTCTTACAAGTTTAGTGTCAGTTTGAGTAACTTAATACTTTTTTAAGGAGGGAGGTGGGAGAGGGGTTAAGGATGAGGAACACGTGTACACCTGTGGCAGATTCATGTTGATGTATGGCAAAACCAATACAATATTGTAAAGTAATTAGCCTCCAATTAAAATAAATAAATTTATATTAAAAAATATTGCAAATAAGAATTCATTTTAAAATTTTGATAAGAAATCTCCAAATCAGAAACAAGTGGTACAGTTCATTAGTATAGGAAAATGGGATGGAATAAGGCCTCATACTACTTCTACCTGTACATGCAATAGGCATCAGCAGATGAGAGGTATAGTTGATTAGACAATCTTACAGGAGAATCAAGTTTATATCCTTGATTTCAAGTGAAATAAACTAGAGTAATGAACACTTATAAGTGGTAGATAAAAAAATCAATAAATAAATTTTGGTGAATAATATTCAAAGGTCAAAAGGCATGAGGCATGGTAATCAGACCAAAGCAGGAGTTAAAGAGCAAGTCTCTCCCCATTAAGATGATAAATTAAAAATATTTTGGTTAATATCTCTATATAGCTTTGGACAATAAGCTCCATGATATGGATGATTTTTTTGTGCCTTGAAAGTGAGAGTTGCTCAGTCATGTCTGACTATATGGACTATACAGTCCTCGAAATTCTCCAGGCCAGAATATTGGAGTGGGTAGCCTTTCCTTTCTCCAAGGGTATTCCCAATCCAGGGATTGAACCCAGGTCTCTCACATTGTAGGCAGATTTTTACCGACTGAGACACAGGGACTTATGTACCATCATATGCCCAGAATCTAGTGCAAATTAGATGACTAGTAAAAAAAAAAAAATGAATGAATAAGAATTGGATTTGATAAAAGAAAGCCATTTCATTATGACAGAGACTCGGAATGAGGAAAAATGAAGTCAATTCCTATAACTGAAGGCCCAGAATATTGGGGCTTAAACTAAGAAACTTGGATACAGGTTTGTAGAGCAGTAGCACCAGACAGCAGTAAGTACTGACATCTTCTTGGCAAACATTGGTGCACTGGGGATTTCTAGGCACATCACACATCAACAAAGGACAGACTGAGGCAAAAGGCAGAAGTAACTCAAAAGTAGAACCACTGATTATATTACTTAAGTATTTCTTGAACACTCTCTAAAAATGTTAGGAGCCTTGTTGGGACTAGATGTTTAGATGGACGTAATAATTGGGAAATAGAAACACTATAGTGGAGGAAAACAGAACAAAGGAAAGAGAAATAATGGAAAGGCATGAAATATTATACTTAGTCTTTTATTTTGCAAGTTTGTGTTTCTTTTGTTTCCCCAATTCAACTATATTATGTGCTATTTAATATTACTAATAAATATATTCATTTCTACCATATACTGTGCCTAAATCAGCACCATGAAGCAAATAAGGCTTAATCAGTGATTGATGAACTGAAATCTCAGCTTGAGCAAAATGCAGCTCCTTTTCTACTACTGGGAGGTATATCTTCAGCTTTTTATGATCAAGTTATTTTCTTTCTCAGGTTAAGCAAACATCCAACATATGTCAACAACTCTAGTTATTATGAATATTCCAGGTCCTCCCCGCCAGCCTTACTAGCGCCCCCTTTACCTCCTTGTTCCTTAGAGTGTAGATGAGTGGGTTAAGAGTCGGGGTTACAACAGTGTAGAAAAGAGTGAGAAACTTGCCCTGTTCATGAGCATAGTGACTCTTGGGTTGAAGATAAACAGCTGTGACAGTGCCATAGAAGAGGGACACTACAAGAAGATGAGAAGTGCAGGTGCCAAATGCTTTCTTCTTCCCTGCAGTTGACTTTATTCTCAACACAGCTTTAGCAATAGCAATGTAAGAGGAAAGGATAATAATCAAGGGCACCACCAGGAGAATAATACCAGCTATAAGTATCTGGATTTCAATGTCAATGGTGTCTGCACTGGAGACCTGAATGAGGGCTGGAACTTCACACACAATGTCATCCACCCTCTGGTGGGAGCAGAAAGGTAACCGGAGGGTAGCAGGAGACTGAATCAGAGACTGAATCAGGCCAGTCCCCCATGCAAAGATGGCCAGCTGTAGACAAAGTCTTGGGTGCATGATAGTGGTATATTGCAGTGGATGACACACTGCCACATAGCGGTCCACAGCCATGACCACAAGCAAGACACATTCAGTGGTCCCAAGCCACAAGAAGACATAAAGTTGAATGGCACAGCCAGTGTAGCTGATGGTCTTCTCTGGACCCCAGAAATTAACCAACATCTGTGGAACACAGCTGCTGGTGAAACAGAGATCCAGCAGAGATAGGTTGGAAAGAAAGTAATACATTGGGCTGTGGAGTTTTGGATCCTTCACAGAGACAAGAATTATGACCATATTTCCTGTAATAGTTAAGCAATAAGACATAAGAATAACTGAAAAGAGCATCTTCTCCAAATATGGTTTATCAGAGAAGCCTAGAAGGATGAAATCACTGTGGCTGTCATTGCAAATTGTGAACATAGCTTCTAGAGCAATCTTCTCTTCAGGGAATGGTTCAAATGAAGTTACTCAAAGACCTGTGAGGTTCCAGTACAGAAACAGTAGGAGGGGCAATATGAATTATCTGATTCCTTTTTACTCAAGAATGAGATTTTTGAATCCTTATTTTGGGAAAACAATTCAAGATTTAGTGATCTGTTTTAATCTTTTATACTCATCACTCTACATTTTTCTTCCTCCTTTACATCTTCTTCAAATGATGCATTTTTAGAACTCTGCATTAGAAACAATACATAAAATAAATATTAAACATGTATTAGTAAAATTAACTTTATTAAATATTATAATATCATTTCATCTTTGCTCTCAAAGATCATACATTTATAACATTTATCATTAAGTTTTGATACACCTTAAAGTTCAACCGTATTCTCTTTCAACTCCTTTATTCGTTTTGTGATCTTATTTCTCTGTGTCTTTGTATTGCAATTTGTGTGAAAACCTTGCTCCCATACCTTAGTCTTCATTCCTTCTTCTCCCTTTCTCTTCCTCATTCAGCCTTCCTACCACTCCTTTGATTTCTGAGCCAGAATTCTTCCTCATCCCTTGCATTCCTATACACTAACAATGAGAAAACAGAAAGAGAAATTAAAGAAACAATTCCATTCACCATTGCAACGAAAAGAATAAAATACTTAGGAATATATCTACCTAAAGAAACAAAAGACCTATATGTATGAAACTATAAAATACTGGTGGAAGAAATCAAAGAGACACAAATAGATAGAGAAATATACTGTGTTCATGGATCAGAAGAATCAACATAGTGAAAATGAGTATACTACCCAAAGCAATCTATAGATTCAATGCAATCTCTATCAAGCTACCAATGGTATTTTTCAGAGAACTAGAAAAATAATTTCACAATTTGTATGAAAATATAAAGAAACCTTGAATAGCCAAAGCAATCTTGAGAAGAATGGAACTGGAGGAATCAACTTGCCTGACTTCAGACTCTACTACAAAGCCACGGTCATCAAGACAGTATGGTACTAGCACAAAGACAGAAATATAGATCAATGAAACAAAACTAGAAAGCTCAGAGATAAATCCACGCACCTATGGACACCTTATCTTTGACAAAGAAGGCAAGAACATACAGTAAGAAAAGACAATCTCTTTAACAAGTGGTGCTGGGAAAACTGGTCAACCACTTATAAAAGAATGAAACTAGAATACTTTCTAACACCATACACAAAAACAAACTCAAAATGGATTAAATATTTAAATGTAAGACCAGAAACTATAAAACTCCTAGAGGAAAACATAGGCAAAACACTCTCCAGCATAAACCACAGCAGGATCCTCTATGACCCACCTCCTAGAATACTGGAAATAAACGCAAAAATAAATAAATGGGACCTAATTAAACTAAAAAGCTTCTGTACAACAATGGAAACTATAAGTAAGGTGAAAAAACAACCTTCAGAATGGGAGAAAATAATATCAAATGAAGCAAGTGACAAAGAATTAATGTCAAAAATATACAAGCAACTCCTGCAGCTCAATTTCAGAAAAATAAATGACCCAATCAAAAAGTGGGCCAAAGAACTAAGCAGACATTTCTCCAAAGAAGACATAAAGATGGCTAACAAACACATGAAAAGATGCTCAACATCACTCATTATCAGAGAAATGCAAATCAGAACCACAATGAGGTATCATTCATGCCAGTCAGAATGGCTGTTATCCAAAAGTCTAAAAGCAATAAATGCTGGAGAGTGTGTGGAAAAGAGGAAACCCTCATACACTGTTGGTGGAAATGCAAACTAGTACAGCCACTATGGAGAACAGTG
Organism: Nanger dama; assembly: GCA_917880005.1. Taxonomy (NCBI): domain Eukaryota; kingdom Metazoa; phylum Chordata; class Mammalia; order Artiodactyla; family Bovidae; genus Nanger; species Nanger dama. The sequence continues at coordinate 2,950,809 of CAKJTW010000032.1, forward strand.
TGGAGATTCCTTAAAAAACTGGAAACAGAACTGCCATATGACACAGCAATCCCACTGCTGGGCATACACACTGAGGAAACCAGAATTGAAAGGGACGTGTGTACCCCAATGCTCATCGCAGCACTGTTTATAACAGCCAGGACATGGAAGGAACCTAGATGTCCATCAGCAGATGAATGGATAAGAAAGCTGTGGTACATATACACAATGGAGTATTACTCAGCCATTAAAAAGAATATTTGAATAAGTTCTAATGAGGTGGATGGAACTGGAGCCTATTATACAGAATGAAATATGCCAGAAAGAACAACAATACAGTATAAGTTCAGTTCAGTTCAGTTGCTCAGTCGTGTCTGACTCTTTGCAACCCCATGAATTGCAGCACGCCAGGCGTCTCTGTCCATCATCAACTCCTGGAGTTCACTCAAACTCATATCCATTGAGTCAGTGATGTCATCCAGCCATCTCATCCTCAGTTGTCCCCTCTCCTCCTGCCCCCAATCCCTCCCAGCATCAGAGTCTTTTCCAATGAATCAACTCTTCGCATGAGGTGGCCAAAGTACTGGAGTTTCAGCTTTAGCATCAGTCCTTCCAATGAAAACTCAGGACTGATTTTCTTTAGAATAGACTGGTTGGATTTCCTTGCAGTCCAAGGGACTCTCAAGAGTATTCTCCAACACCACAGTTCAAAAGCAGTAATTCTTTGGCGCTCAGCTTTCTTCACAGTCCAACTTTCACATCCATACATGACCACTGAAAAAACATAGCCTTGACTAGATGAACCTTAGTTGGCAAAGTAATGTCTCTGCTTTTCAATATGCTATCTAGGTTGGTCACAACTTTCCTTCCAAGGAATAAGCATCTTTTAATTTCATGACTGCAATCACCATCTGCAGTGATTTGGGAGCCCCCAAAAATAAAGTCTGACATTGTTTCGCCATCTATTTCCCATGAAGTGATGGGACCGGATGCCATGATCTCTGTTTTCTGAATGTTGAGCATTAAGCCAACTTTTTCACTCTCCTCTTTCACTTTTCTCAAGAAGTTTTTAGTTCCTCTTCACTTTCTGCCATAAGGGTGGTGTCATCTGTGTATCTGAGGTGATTGATATTTCTCCTGGCAATCTTGATTCCAGCTTGTGTTTCTTCCAGTCCAGTGTTTCTCATTATGTACTCTGCATAGGAGTTAAATAAGCAGGGTGACAATATACAGCCTTGACGTACTCCTTTTCCTATTTGGAACCAGTCTGTTGTTCCATGTCCAGTTCTAACTGTTGCTTCCTGATCTGCATATAGGTTTTTCAAGAGGCAGGTTAGGTGGTCTGGTATTCCCATCTCTTTCAGAATTTTCCACAGTTTATTGTGATCCACATGATCAAAGGCTTTGGCATAGTCAATAAAGCAGAAATAAATGTTTTTCTGGAACTCTCTTGCTTTTTGCATGATTCAAGGATGTTGGCAATTTGATCTCTGGTTCCTCTGCCTTTTCTAAAACCAGCTTGAACATTTGGAAGTTCACAGTTCATGTATTGCTGAAGCCTGGCTTGGAGAATTTTGAGCATTACTTTACTAGCATGTGAGATACAACAGCAAGGAGAGATAAGAAAGCCTCCTTCAGTGATCAATGCAAAGAAATAGAGAAAAAGAACAGAATGAGAAAGACTAGAGATCTCTTCAAGAAAATTAGAGATACCAAGGGAACATTTCATGCAAAGTGAGCTCAATAAAGGACAGAAATGGTAGGGACCTAACAGAAGCAGAAGATATTATGAAGAGGTGGCAAGAATACTCAGAAGAACTATACCAAAAGATCTTCACAACCAAGATAATCATGGTGGTGTGATCACTCACCTAGAGCCAGGCATCCTGGAATGTGAAGTCAAGTGGGCCTTAGAAAGCATCACCATGAACAAAGCTAGTGGAGGTGATAGAATTCCAGTTGAGCTATTTCAAATCCTGGAAGATGATGTTGTAAAAGTGCTGCACTCAGTATGCCAGCAAATTCAGAAAACTCAGCAGTGGCCACAGGACTGGAAAAGGTCAGTTTTCATTCCAATCCCAAAGAAAAACAATGCCAAAGAATGCTCAAACTACCAATACAGTATACTAATGTATATATATGGAATTTAGAAAGATGGTAACGATAATTCTGTATGTGCGAGACAGCAAAAGAGACAGATGTATTGAACAGTCTTTTGGACTCTGTGGAAGAGGGCGAGGGTGGGATGATATGGGAGAATGGCATTGAAACATGTAAATTATCATATGTTAAATCAATCTCCAGTCCAGGTTCAATGCATGATACAGGATGCTCGGGGCTGGTACACTGGGATGACCCAAAGGATGGGATGGGAAGGGCGACGGGAGGGGGTTCAGAGTGGGGAACACATGTACACATGTGTTCAAGTTAATGTATGGGAAAATGTATGGGAAAACTAATACAATATTGTAAAGTAAAATAAATAAATATTTTTTAAAAAGAATATTTTATGGTTTGTGATCTAAGGAGGTTGTTTAAACTTACATTCTTATCTTAGTTTTTCCTTAGATTATATGTTTGAAAAATGGAGAGGAGGTGGGGGAATCATAGATCCTATGATGAGGAACACATGTATACCCATGGCGGATTCGAATTAATGTATCAGAAAACCAATACAATATTGTAAAGTAAAATAAATAAATAAAAATTTTTAAAAAGATAATACTTTATGGTTTGTGATCTTAGGAGGTTGTTTAAACTTATATTCTTATCTTAGTTTTTCCTTGGATTATATGTTTGAAAAATGGAGGGGAGGTTGGGGGAATCATAGAACCTATCTATGCTTGTTGAGAAAATAAATGTGTAGGAGTTCCTGGCCCATAGTAACTCCTCAACGTTTGTTACTTATCATGAGCCTGATTAAGATACTGTTCAACTGATTTTTCCAGGGACAAAGCATCAAAATATAGGAGCAAACTTTTATAGACAGTTATATCAGACTTCCCGGGTGGTGCTAGTTGTAAAGAATCAACCTACCAATGCAGGAGACACAAGAGACACTGTTTTGACCCCTAAGTTGGGAAAACCCTCTAGAGGAGGGCATGGCAATACACTCCAGTATTCTTGCCTGGAGAATGCCACGGGCAGAGGAGCCTGGTAGGCTACATAGGGTCACACATAGTTGGACATGACTGAAGCAACTTAGCACACAGCACATACACACACACACACACACACACACACACACACACACACAGATAAGTTATATCACTTAGAAAAAAAGAAATGTCATATATCTATTTTTTTTTCCTTGCAAAGAACTGGAAAGCAATTGTACCCACTTCTCAGCACTTTAAATTATCAATCTTTATATTTCAGTATGCTGCTGCTGCTGCTAAATCGCTTCAATTGTGTCGGACTCTGTGCGACCCCAGAGACGGCAACCCACCAGGATCCCCCGTCCTGGGATTCTCCAGGCAAGAATACTGAAGTGGGTTGCCATTTCCTTCTCCAATGCATGAAAGTGAAAAGTGAAACTGAAGTCGCTCAGTCGTATCCGACTCTTAGCGACCTCATGGACTGCAGCCTACCAGGCTCCTCCGTCCATGGGATTTTCCAAGCAAGAATACTGGAGTGGGGTGCCATTGCCTTCTGCATATTGCAGTATCAGCTCAGTTTAGTTCAGTTCATTCACTCAGTCGTGTCCGACTCTCTGCGACCCCATGAATCACAGCACGCCAGGCCTCCCTGTCCATCACCAACCCCTGGAGTTCACTCAGATTTGCGTCCATCGAGTCAGTGTTGCCATTCAGCCATCTCATCCTCGGTTGTCCCCTTCTCCTCCTGCCACCAGTCCCTCCCAGCATCAAAGTTTTTTCCAATGAGTCAGCTCCTCTCATGAGGTGGCCAAAGTATTGGAATTTCAGCTTTAGCATCATTCCTTCCAAAGAAATCGCAGGGCTGATCTCCTTCAGAATGGACTGGTTGGATCTCCTTGTGGTCCAAGGGAATCTCAAGAGTCTTCTCCAACACCACAGTTCGAAAGCAGCAATTCTTTGGCGCTCAACCTTCTTCACAGTCCAACTCTCACAACCATACATGACTACAGGAAAAACCATAGCCTTGACTAGACGGACCTTCGTCGGCAAAGTAATGCCTCTGCTTTTGAATATGCTATCTAGGTTGGTCATAACTTTTCTTCCAAGGAGTAAACGTCTTTTAATTTCATGGCTGCAGTCACCATCTGCAGTGATTTTGGAGCCCCCCAAAAATAAAGTCTGACACTGTTACCACTGTTTTCCCGTCTATTTCCCATGGAGTGATGGGACCGGATGCCATGATCTTTGTTTTCTGAATGTTGAGCTATAAGCCAGCTTTTTCACTCTCTTCTTTCACTTTCATCAAGAGGCTTTTTAGTTCCTCTTCACTTTCTGCCATAAGGGTGGTGTCATCTGTGTATCTGAGGTGATTGATATTTCTCCTGGCAATCTTGATTCTAGCTTGTGCTTCTTCCAGCCCAGCGTTTCTCATGATGTACTTTGCATAGAAGTTAAATAAGCAGGGTGACAATATACAGCCTTGATGTACTCCTTTTCCTATTTGGAACCAGTCTGTTGTTCCATGTCCAGTTCTAACTGTTGCTTCCTGGCCTGCATACAGATTTCTCAAGAGACAGGTGAGGTGGTCTCGTATTCCCATCTCTCTTTCAGAATTTTCCACAGTTTATTGTGATCCACACAGTCAAAGGCCTTGGCATAGTCAATAAAGCAGAAATAGATGTTTTTCTGAAACTCTCTTGCTTTTTCCATGATCCAGCAGATGTTGGCAAGTTGATCTCTGGTTCCTCTGTCTTTTCTAAAGCCAGCTTGAACATTTGGAAGTTCATGGTTCATGTATTGTTTAGTCATACCTATTTTTAACATGCTTTTCTTCTTATAAAACCTGAGATTACAAGTTTGAAATATGTACTATTATTTATCTGTCCAGTAGATTAAAAATGGTTTGAGGAAATATTCTTTCCACTCAATCACTGGCAGTATTTTCTTAACATCCAAAAGAAAGATGGTATCCATAGATCCTTTTCCTTCTTCTTTCTCCATTTTTCTGTTAATTTTTTTTTACTTCTGTATTCTCTTCCTTCACTTTCCTGCTTCTCTGTTTCCTACCAATTTTCCTATTCATATATCATAACAAAATCTCAGTTCTTCAACTTTTATATAGCTTTTTTACAATTCCAAGCATTTTCATTACAATAAGTTTTTGCCAAGGGAGTCTCCCAACAAGACTCCTTGCAGGAAAACAATCAATGTTAATTATTTGAAAAGGATTTTACAAATTTATGACCTTCAGTGACTCCTAGAACTGCATATCCTTCCAAGAATATAAACTCTTGGGCTCCCTTCTCTCACCCAAATCAATAGGTTTCATAAAGCCTTACTTATGCCAACATTTAAATAAAAATATTGCTTTCCCAGAACAGTTTTCAGTTTACCAAATACTAGAGAACTAAACTAAATTATCAAAACTCTGAGGGGAAATTCCAGATGTTTCCATCACTTTATTCATAATTTATTCCTTATTTACCAAGTCATTCTACAAATATAAATTTAAGAAAATGTACATATAATCAATGGATAAAAATAAATTTTAATTAGAGATCCATAGATGAAACTGACATTGAAAATTAGGAGCAGCAGCATATCTCTGCTTGACTGAGTTCTTTTCAGGTAACTACCAGTTTGCTAAATCAATTAGCCTATTTAATCCTCACCAAAAAATTATCAGATGGTTAAATATTCCTGGGTTATCTTCCTATATTTTATCAGCAGTCATGCTTTGTTTTCTATCATTTTAAATAATTCTTAGAATGATAATGTGAATTAGAGAAAATCAAAAGCTTGGAAATATCACTGAAACATTTAAATTCATACAAAAATAATACATTGCATCAAATGGAACACTCATGCTAGAATTCTAAGAAAAAATATGACATTATCTGATATCTACAATCTATTATATAGTCACAGGGGTGAATGCTTCTCAGTCTAATGCAGTTTCAACAATGTAATGATATCATGCAACATTTTACATCAGTATATGTTTAGGGATTACCTGGTAGCTCAGTCAGTAAAGAATTTGACTGCAGTGCAGGAGACCTGGGTTCAATCCCTGCGTCAGGAAGATCCCCTGGAGAAGGAAATAGCAACCCACTCCAGTATTCTTGCCTGAAAAATTTCATGGACAGAGGAACCTGGCAGGCCCATGGGGTCACAAGAATCGGACATGACTTAGCAAATGAACCACCAGCACGTATTTTCACTTTTACACAGCTTGCCAGAAGATATGTCCTGAATTTTATCCTATTGTTTTTTATCTATCCACCCTACTGTTACCCACTTATCATGATCACATTTGACTTTATATAAACACTAAAAGTAGATTTATTTAAAGTTCTCACAATCAATAGTTCTCATGCTTACAGTATATTAATCTACAAGAAACTTACAACTATTTGAAGGGGATTAAAATGCAAAAGTATCTCTTATGTCTCATATTTTTATTTTTCTTAAATTATTTTTTCTGTTTTTACAATGACATGTATTTTAGAAAATCCATATATACTCTCTGATCCTCTATTCTATTTTCTGTGTCACTGTTCCTTTATTTTATGTAAAAATTAGAGTTGAAATGTTAGCACTTTGATTATGAATCCGAGCTCAGTGTTTAGTAGAAGAAATATGTTGATGTTTTAAAGAATCTCAGAGTCTTACAGATTTTCCCCATCTCCAAAATCAAGATACGTCTTATTCCAATCTGTGACTTTTATCCACTTCAAGTAACTTTTGGTTTGTGTTCTTTGTATAATGCTAGATTATTTTACTATATGTATATATATACCTATATTTGTATCTACACATTTGTATCTCCATGAATCAACTTTTTTCTCTAAGCTCCTGTCTAATTACAGATCGTTAAAAGAGGTATATCCCCTGACCAATCCTTATTCTTGGGTAGGAGGAGAGAGTCTTGGTTTAGCTCGTATTCACTACGCAAAATATTACAAGAATTCTCTACTTCTGTTGAGACTGTCCTCTTCTCACAAACATCAATTTTGTCTGTGCTTTTGCCTTAGCTCATTTTCTCTTCTCAAAATAGCATCTAGAGGAGATTCTGTGGAGAGCCAATGCATCCCAATTAATGTGTTAACAAATGTAGAATACAATATTTACATCTCACCTTCTAAAACAGATGCCTCTGGTGAAGTAATCTCAATGCACAGCCCACCTCTGATTTCAGCAGAAGTTTAGGGGACAGTTCTGTGTGAACTCAGATTCATCTCATCTACCCTGACAGTGTCTTAGCTCAAGCATGCTACATATGCCTTCCTGGTTGGCCCCAAGGCCTTGTATAACACTGTGGGAGTCTGATTGGCACAAAGACAAGTGCTGCCCAGAAACACAAGAGATTTAATGACCCTAGAGGAAACTTTCAAACAAGGGAGAATGGTAGCAAGTGGATAAGTGTTCCAGCAAACCTTCCTTCATGTGAAAAAATCTTATGTGTCTTCCAGGAATTCCTGGGAGAACTGATCTCCCATTGCACACAGCCTAACTAATATGCCCTTATACTCTGTTTTTCTTACCTGTCTCATTTTTCCTGTCCTTCACTCGTTATTCTTGAAACCAGCTGTTTGAATCTAATTTCTATTCTCAAGGTCTGCTTTCTAGAGGACCTAAATGGAATTGGTCCAGAAGCAGGATTTGAAAGCAGACTCTTAGAAGAGTATTCAGGAAATAATTCACTCACCAGTCAAATTGTGACAAACCTTCCACAGGTAGGGGAAAGTGGAACAGCGGTAACTCAACATGCTCTAACATCACTACTACTGATAGTCTTACATGTTGTGGTTTGGCATACCATACAGGTAGAAGGAGAAGCATTGAAGTACATCCAGCCCTTGAAAGATATGAGGGTAATGATACTTAGATAACTGTCAACATTGCTGGCTTTCATCGACTATCTTGGAAGCCTTGAAGAAAAGAGAAAGAGTAGTATGCTCCAGTCAGTCAGCCAATTACCAGCCTAAGGCTATGGTTCTCAAACTGTTGGTTAAAATGCAGATTTCTGGGCCACACATCCAAAGTTTATGATTCCCCAGGTTTGGGGTAAGGCACAAGAATTGGCATTTCTAATAAAGTCCTAGTTGATGATAATGAAGCAGGTCCAGGGAGCAACTTTGAGAACCAATAACTAGGGAATGCTACAAAAGCAAGTAAACTTCCATGGAAGCACTTAAAGAGATTCTCATATCCTACACAGGAAAGAGGGTTGAAAATCAGACCCAGGACTTGGTTGTAAGACTGACAGGACTGAAAAGAAGAAAAAAAATGCACATCTCAACAGACTGTTTATATTAAAGTCAGGACTCTAAGAGGGATGAAGCCAGACCTTTACACCTAAGATGGTGGATATATGTATGACTGCACCTCAAAAATATGAACTTCCTTTCAGATTTCTCTGAATCATTAAAACTGACAAAAGTATAGTCTTCTCCCTCTTGTTAAAGGAGAGAAAACTCCACTTGCCAGAGATCATGTAAACACGTTCCTTGCAAGATGCTTCAGACCTTCTCACAGTTTCTTATTGTCCTTACTCAACAACTCCAGAGCAATAACTATGATCCCTACTATAAGAGAAAATAGATTATTCTAAAATCTGTTGTATCTGGATAACACATACCATCAGTAACCTCTCTTAGAGGAGAAACAGAATACAGATCTGGGTATGGAAAAGTTTATAGACATTGGAACACGTTTGCAGTGCTTAGGAATTCAATTTCTTGAAAGGGATGCTGGATTCAGTTTTAATATATTAGTACTACAGGGATGTAGTATAAAACTTTTATAGATTTATATGTACAGTGAATGTGATAGCATTGCTGCAGTTGCCTTGACAGAATAATAAAGTCTAACAGGGCTCAGAATTAGGAATGTTAGAATGGATTTATGATATACCAACAGAGAATCTATCATCTAACCACACTTCCTATGATGTCCCAGAGGACACACTCTATTAAGTGAGTAGAGAATGTACCAATAAAGAGACAAAGTATCTTTGGGAAGCTTAATGTCCTCCCCAGGGCAAGGCTAACAATAGATGTTTTCAAGAAACTGAGCTCCCTACTTAGAATGTGAGTGATAAAATTCAAATGAGCAGAGGTGACATGGCAGCTTTTCAATACTTGAACCCAGCTACAATTAACAGAATGGATAGCAGGGCTTGCTCAGCACTAAGGTGAGGTAAGGTGAAGTTGCTCAGTCGTGTCTGACTCTTTGTGACCCCATGGACTGTAGGCTACCAGGCTCTTCCATCCATGGGATTTTCCAGGCAAGAGTACTGGAGTGGCTTGCCATTTCCTTCTCCACAAATATCTATGGTGATGGCTATCAGATTATAATTTCCTAGGTTTGGGACATACATAGATAGAATTACAAAGTTGGTGGTGTAGAGTCTTCAAAAATATTATGTTGGTGAAATGGAAATGGAAACTAAAATAAAAATAATGATCCTTCACCCAGGTCTCATCTTAGTCTGTGCTCAAACCTATATTCTATCACTTAAAGGGAATAACGGGTCCCTTAAGAAAGAACTTTGAAATGCCATTTCAAGAATACACAATAAATATTCTACTTAGCATTTCCCCAATGCACCCTAGGGCTTCCCTTGTTGCTCAGATGGTAAAGAATCCTCCTGCAATGTGAGAGATGTGGATTCAATCACTGGGTTGGAAAGACACTGGAGAAGGGAAAGGCTACTCTGCCCAGTATTCTGGCCTGGGGAATTCACAATTTGTCCAGAAGGCTTATGGATTTATTCCATGGTTTCACCTCAAAACAATTAATTTCACATTTTTCTCAAGTGCACATGGAACATTCTCCAGGATATATCATATCCTGTGCCATAACTCTAGCCTTAGTAAATTCAAAAAAAATTGAAATTATTTCAAGCATCTTTTCTGATCACAATGCAGTAAGATTAGATGTCAACTACAGGAAAGAAACTATCAAAAATACAAACATGTGGAGGCTAAATAACAAGCTAATGAAAAACCAACAAATCATATAAGAAGTAAAAAAGAAATCAAAATATGCATAGAAAAAAATGAAAATCAAAGCATAACAACCCAAAACTTAAAAAGTAAAAGCAGTGCTAAGGGGAAGGTTCATAGCAATGCAAGCTTACCTCAAAAAAAAAAAAAAAAGAGAGAGAGAGAGAGAGAAATCAAATAAATAATCTAACCTTACACCTAAAGCAACTAGAAGAAGAAGAAATGAATAAACCCTAGGTTAGTAGAAGGAAAGAAATCGTAAAAATTAGGGCAGAAATAAATGAAAAAGAAACAAAGGAGACTATAGCCAAAATCAACAAAACTAAAAACTGGTTCTTTGAGAAGATAAATAAAATAGACAAACTATTAGCCAGACTCATCAAGAAAAAAAGGAGAAGAATCTAATCAACAAACTTAGAAATGAAAATGAAGAAATCACAACAGAAAACACAGAAATACAAAGGATCACAATAGACTACTATCAGCAACTATATGCCAGTAAAATGGACAACTTGGAAGAAATGGATGAATTCTTAGAAAAGTATAACCTTCCAAAACTGAACCAGGAAGAAACAGAAAATCTTAACACACCCATCACAAGCATGGAAATCAAAATTGTAATCAAAAATGTTCCAACAAACAAAAGCCCGGGATCAGATGGCTTCACAGCTGAATTCTACCAAAAATTTAGAGAAGAGCTAACACCTATCCTACTCAAACTCTTCCAGAAAATTGCAGAGGAAGGTAAACTCCCAAACTCATTCTATGAGGCCACCATCACACTATCAACAAAACCAGACAAAGATGCCACAAAAAAGAAAACTACAGGCCAATATCACTGATGAACATAGATGCAAAAATCCTTAACAAAATTCTAACAAACAGAATCCAACACCATATTGAAAAGATCATACATCATGACTAAGTGGGCTTTATCCCAAGGATGCAAGGATTCTTCAATATTCACAAATCAATCAATGTGGAACACCACATTAACAAATTGAAGGATAAAAACCATATGATTATCTCAATAGATGCAGAGAAAGCCTTTGACAAAATTCAACATCCATTTATGATAAAAACTTTCCAGAGAGCAGGCATCGAAGGAACATACTTCAACATAATAAAAGCCATATATGATAAAGCCACAGCAAATATTATCCTCAATGTTGAAAAATTGAAAGCATTTCCCCTAAAGTCAGGAACAAGACAAGGGTGTCCACTCTTACCACTACTATTCAACATAGTTTTGGAAGTTTTGGAAGTTAGCCACAGTAATCAGAGAAGAAAAGGAAATAAAAGGAATCCAGATTGGAAAAGAAGAAATAAAACTCTCATTGTTTGTAGATGGCATGATCCTCTACATAGAAAACCCTAAAGACACCACCAGAAAATTACTAGAGCTAATCAATGAATATAGTAAAGTTTCAGGATATAAAATTAATACACAGAAATCCCTTGCACTCCTAAACACTAACAATGAGAAAACAGAAAGAGAAATTAAGGAAACAATCCCACACAACACTGCAATGAAAAGAATAAAATACTTAGTAATAAATCTACCTGAACAAACAAAAGACTTATATATAGAAAACTATAAAACATTGATGAAAGAAATCAAAGAAGACACAAATAGAGGGAGAAATATGCCACGTTCATGGATTGGAAGAATCAATATAGTGAAAATGTTATACTACCTAAAGCAATCTATAGATTCAATGCAATCTCGATCAAGCTACCAATGGTATTTTTCACAGAACTTGACCAAATAATTTCACAATGTGTATGGAAATACAAAAAACTTTGACTAGCCAAAGCAATCTTGAGAAAGAAGAAAGGAACTGGAGGAATCAACCTGCCTGACTTCAGACTATACCACAAGCTACAGTCATCAAGACAGTATGGTACCAGCACAAAGACAGAAATATAGATCAATGGAACAAAACAGAAGTCCCAGAGATAAATCCACACACCTATGGACACATTATCTTTGACAAAGGAGGCAAGAATATACAATGGAGAATGTTCAGTTCAGTTCAGTCATTCAGTCGTGTCTGACTCCTTGCGACCCCATGAATTGCAGCACGTCAGGCCTTCCTGTCCATCACCAACTCCCAGAGTTCACTCAGACTCATGTCCGTCAAGTCAGTGATGCCATCCAGCCATCTCATCCTCTGTCATCCCCTTCTCCTCCTGCCCCTAATCCTTCCCAGCATCAGAGTCTTTTCCAATGAGTCAGCTCTTCACATGAGGTGGCAAAATTACTGGAGTTTCAGCTTCAGCATCATTCCTTCCAAAGAAATCCCAGGGCTGATCTCCTTCAGAATGACAATCTCTTTAACAAGTAGTGCTGGGAAAACTGGTCAACCACCTGCAAAAGAATGAAACTAGAATACTTTCTAAAGCCATACACACATAAAAATTCAAAATGAATTAAATATCTAAATGTAAGGCCAGAAACTATAAAACTCTTAGAGGAAAACATAGGCAAAACACTCTCTGACATAAATCACAGCAGGATCCTCTATGATCCACCTCCCAGAGTAATGGAAATAAAAGCAAAAATAAACAAATGGGACCTAATTAAAATTAAAAGCTTTGTTCAATGAAGGAAATTATAGCTTTGCACAATGAAGGAAACTATAAGCAAGGTAAAAAGACAGCCTTCAGAGTGGGAGAAAATAATAGCAAACAAAGCAACTGACAAAGAATTAGTCTAAAATGTACAAAGAGCTCATGTAACTCAATACCAGAAAAATAAATGAGCCAATCAAAAACTGGGCCAAAAAACTAAACAGACATTTCTCCAAAGAAGACATATAGATCACTAACAAACACATGAAAAGGTGCTCAACATAACTCATTATCAGAGAAATGAAAGCCACAATGAGGTACCATCTCATGCTGGTCTGAATGGCTGCTATCAAATAGTCTACAGACAATGAATGCTGAAGAGGGTGTGGCGAAAAGGGAACCCTCCTACACTGTTGGTGAAAATGCAAACTAGCACAGCCACTATTGAGAACAGTGTGGAGATTCCTTAAAAATTGCAAATAGAACTGCCTTATGATCCAGCAATCCCACTGCTGGGCATACACACCAAGGAGACCAGAATTGAAAGAGACACGTGTACCCCAATGTTCATCACAGCACTGTTTACAATAGCGAGGACCTGAAAGCAATCTAGATGCCCATTGGCAGATGAATGAATAAGAAAACTATGGTATATATACACAATGGAATATTACTCAGCTATTAAAAAGAACGCACTTGAATCCATTATAATAACTGGATGAAACTGGAGCCTATTATAGGAGTTAAGTAAGTCAGAAAGAAAACCACCAATACAGTATATTAATGCATATATATGGAATTTAGAAAGATGGTAATGACGACCTTATATAAGAGACAACAAAAGAGACACAGATATAAAGAACAGACATTTGAACTCTGTGGGAGAAGCTGAGAGTGGGATGACTTCAAAGAATACCATTGAAACATGTATATTACCATATCTGAAATAGATCACCAGACCATGATGCATGAAACAGGGCACTCAAAGCTGGTGCACTGAGACAACTCAGAGGGATGGAATGGAGAGGGAAGTGGGAGGAGGTTTTTGGGGGTACACATGTACCCCCAGAAGTGGGAGGAGGTTTCATGGGGTACGCATGTACCTCCATGCTGATTCATGTCAACGCATGGCAAAAATCACCACAGTATTGTAAAGTAATTAGCCTCCAATAAAAATCAATAAATTTTTTAAGCCAAGGGAAAATCCATAGACCAGCCCTTCATCAGCCAAGATCAGAAGCAATACTGTGTCCTGAATAAAATGCATGGATTAGTTCAGACTTTGAACCAGAAGATGGAGAATAAGTTGATAATGGCTCCCATCTACTAAGTACCACGGGTACTAAAACACATGAAAGTGCATAAGCTTAAACCTAACAAATGATTGCCCCATTTGCAGCTGTGTGTCTGTTGTAGAATCTTAACAAGAAAAGATTAATATAGGCTCTAGCATATGGTTGATCTATTAAGTGTATCAGTTTCAATTCCCATCAGCAAACAAAATTAAAAGCAATTCACATTTATGTGAGGACAATAGGACATACTCATTGTCCCACCTTGGATCTGAATCAACTGTACCTTTTCTGACAAAATAGTCTGTCTGAAAAAATCTTGACTGTCCTGATATTTCACAGAATATAACTATTCCACAATACTGATGGCAGCATCCTAATCAGATCTAAGTGAAAGTGAACGTCACTCAGTCATGTCTGACTTTTTGCGACCTCATGGACATTCTTCAGACCAGTACTGGGTTGAGTAGCCTATCACTTTTCCAGCAATCTTCCCAACCCAGGAATCGAAACAGGGCCTCCTGCATTGAAGGTGGATTCTTTACCAACTGAGCTATCAGGAAAGCCCTAAATCATATCTAAAGAGCAAGAAATTTCAAGAAGTCTGAATATTCTATGGCATGCATGTCAGAGGGTGGAAGATAAAACTTACAAAGATTTAGGGCCCTCCACATTAAGTGATCTCTAGTCTTTCCCATTCTATTGGTTTCTTCTATTCCTTTGCATTGATGACTTAGGAAAACTTTCTTATCTCCCCTTGCTTTTCTTTGGAACTCTGCATTCAGATGGGTATATCTTTCCTTTTTTTCCTTTGCCTTTAGCGTTTCTTCTATTCTCAGCTATTTGTAACACCTCCTCAGACAATCATTTTGCCTTTTTCATTTCTTTTTCTTGGAGATGGTCTTCATCATTGCCTCCTGTACAATGTCATGAATCTCCGTCCATAGTTCTTCAGGAACTCTGTCTCTCAGATCTAATCCCTTGAATCTGTTTGTCACCAACACTGTATAATTGCAAGGGACTTGATTTAGGACATACCTGAGTGGTCCAGTGGTTTTCCCTACTCTCTTCAATTTAAGTCTGAATTTGGCAATAAGGAGTTCATGATCTGAGCCACAGTCAGCTCCTGGTCTTGTTTTTGCTGACTATATAGAACTTCTCCATCTTTGGCTACAAAGAATACAATCAATCCGATTTTGGTATTGATCATCTGGTGATGTCCATGTGTAGAGTCTTCTCTTATGTTATTGGAAGAGGTGTTTTCTATGGACCAGTGCATTACCTTGGCAAAACTCTATCAGCCTTTGCCCTGCTTCATTTTGTACTAAGGCTTAATTTGCCTGTTACTCCAGGAATCTCTTGACTTTTCTCTCTACTTTTGCATTCCAGTCCCCTATAATGAAAAGGACATCTTTATGGGGTGTTAGCTCTAGAAGGTCTTGTAGGTCTTCATAGAATCATTCAAATTCAGCTTCTTCAGCACTTCTGGCTGGGGCACAGACTTGGATTACTGTGATATTGAATGGTTTGCCTTGGAAATGAACAGAGATCGTTCTGTTCTTTTTGAGATTACACCCAAGTACTGCATTTCAGATCTCTTGTTGACTATCAGAGCTACTCCATTTTTTCTAAGGGATTTTTGTCCAAGTGAAGTGAAAGTTGCTCAGTTGTGTCTGACTCTTTGCAAGCCCACAGACTATATAGTCCATGGGATTCTCCAGGCCAGAATACTGGAGTGGGTGAGCCTTTCACTACTCCAGGGGATCTTCCCAACCTAGGGATCAAACCCAGGTCTCCTGCATTGCTGGCAGATTCTTTACCAGTTGAGCCACAAGGGAAGCCCTTCTCGCCCAAAGTAGTAGATATGATGGTCATCTGAGTTAAATTCACCCATTCCAGTCCATTTTAGTTCACTGATTCCTAAAATGTTGATGTTCACTCTTGCCATCTCCTGTTTGACCACTTCCAATTTAACTTGTTCATGCACCTAACATCCCAGGTGGCAATGCAATATCATTCTTTACAGCATCGGACTTTACTTCCATCACCAGTCATATCCACAACTGGGTGTTGTTTTTGCTTTGGCTCCATCTCTTCATTCTTTCTTTAGTTATCTCTCCACTGTTCTCCAGTAGCATACTGGGCTGACCTACCAACTCGGGGAGTTCATTTTTCAGTGTCCTATCTTTTTACCTTTTATACTGTTGATGGTGTTCTCAAGGCAAGAATAGTGAAGTGATTTGCCATTGCCCTCTGCAGTGGACCATGTGTTGTTAGAACACTCTGCCATGACCTGTACTTCTTGGGTGGCCCTACACGACATGGCTCATAGTTTCACTGAGTTAGACAAGGCTGTGGTCCATGAACTGGTCCAAGGCAATGCCAAAGAATGCTCAAACTACCACCCATTGGTGCTCATCTCACATGCTAGCAGAGTAATGCTCAAAATTCTCCAATTTAGGCTTCAACAGTACGTGAACCATGAACTTCCAGATGTTCAAGCTGGATTTAGAAAAGGCAGAGGAACCAGAGTCAAGCTGCCAATATCCACTAGATCATCGAAAAAG
Source organism: Nanger dama (assembly GCA_917880005.1). Classification (NCBI taxonomy): domain Eukaryota; kingdom Metazoa; phylum Chordata; class Mammalia; order Artiodactyla; family Bovidae; genus Nanger; species Nanger dama. Next base: position 2,967,329 of record CAKJTW010000032.1, read on the forward strand.
CAAGAGAGTTCCAGAAAAGCTTCTGCTTTATTGACTATACCAAAGACTTTGACTGTGGATCATAACAAACTGTGGAAAATGCTCAAAGAGATGAGAATACCAGACCACCTGACCTGCCTCCTGAGAAATCTGTATGCAGTTCAAGAAGCAACAGTTAGAACTGGACATGGAACAGCAGACTGGTTTCAAATCAGGAAAAGATTACGTCTAGGCTGTATATTGTTACCCTGCTTATTTAACTTATATGCAGAGTACATCATGAGAAATGCAGACAGGATGAAGCACAAGCTTGAATCAAGATTGCCAGGAGAAATATCAATAACCTCAGACACGCAGATGACACCACCCTTATGGCAGAAAGTGAAGAGGAACTAAAGAGTCTCTTGATGAAAGTGAAAGAGGAGAGTGAAAAATTTGGCTTAAAGCTCAACATTCAGAAAACCAAGATCATGGCATCTGGTCCCATCACTTCATGGAAAATACATGGAGAAGCAGTGGAAACAGTGAAAGACTTTATTTTGGGGGACTCCAAAATCACTGCAGATGGTGACTGCAGCCACGAAATTAAAAGATGCTTGCTCCTTGGAAGAAAAGCTATGACTAACCTAGATAGAATATTAAAAAGCAGATATTACTTTGACAACAAAAGTCCGTCTAGTCAAAGCTATGGTTTTTCCAGTAGTCATGTATGGATGTGAGAGTTGGACTATAAAGAAAGCTTAGTGCTGAAGAATTGATGCTTTTGAATTGTAGACTGCAAGGAGATCCAACCAGTCAATTCTAAAGGAAATCAGTCTGAATATTCATTGGAAGGGCTGATGCTGAAGCTGAAACTCCAATACTCTGGCCACCTGATGCAATATACTGACTCATTGGAAAAGACCCTGATGCTGGGAAAGATTGAAGGAGGGGGAGAAGGGGACGACAGAGGATGAGATGATTGGATAGTATCACCAACTCGATGAACATGAGTTTGAGTAAGCTCCAGGAGTTGGTGATGGATAGGAAAGCCTGGTGTGCTTCAGTCCATGAAGTTGCAAACAGTTGAACACAACTGAGCAACTGAACTGAACATTAAGTGAAGTTTTAGAAGTTCAATCATCTTAGGTCTGCTTGTACATTCTTTCTAATATTATGAAAAATATATTGCATTTTGGCTACTTAACACAAAGAGGCACAATATTTGATGGAATCCAATGCATTTGGATGTGGCACACGCCACACCAGGTAATCTGCTATGAACTATTAGGTGACAGAGAAGACTATAAGTTATAAATGGGTCTCCGAGCAAGAGAGATATTTCTAACAAGTATAAGCAGCAATGAGAGTTATCATGTTGATTGAAACATGTAAAAAAATATATTCATGGTGCTAGCTATATCTGTAATAGTTAAGTAAACATTTTTTATATGGCATCTCTGATAGCCAAAAAGGAAAAAGATTGTCATACAGACTTTTAGAGTTTTGGACCAGGGCAATGCCTCATGTAAGAGAAAATTAGATGTATTAGTTTTGTGCTAAAGCAATTGCTGTTTTGCATTGTTGAGCTTTGTTGTTTGATGTTGAAATACATTCTTTTATCAATGTGGATATGTTATACATTGTTTTAATTGGCATTTTTCACTTTATGATTTTTGCTAATGACATTACTTCAGTTTACTTTATGTTTATTTTACACTATAGAAATGATGTTAGACAAAAAAGCAAATTTGAGCAACTCTTTTTATTCAAATTCTTAATGGGTTGTACATAGCATAGAAAACTTGTAACATCAACCCATTTGGGCCAGGAACTGTTAACAAACATATGGTGCAACGGTGGTTCAAGAAGCTTTGTAAAGTAGATGAGAGCCTTGGAGATGACAAGCAAAGGGGCTGGCCATCAGAAGTTGACAATGACCAATGGAGAGCAATCATTAAAGCTGATACTCTTACATGAGAAGTTGCCAAAGAATTCACCATTCGGTGGTCATTCAGTATTTGAAGCAAATTGGAAAGTTGAAAAAGCTTGATAAGTGGGTGCCTCATGAGTTGACTGAAAATTTAATTAAAAATCATCATTTTGAAGTGTCATCTTCTCTTATTCTACATGAAAAGTGGGTTTTATATGGCAATGGCCAGCTCAATGGTTGTACTGAGAAGAAGCTCCAAAGCACTTCCCAAAGTGCCAAGAAAAAAAGTCATGGTCACTGTTTGGTGGCCTGATGCTGGTATGATCCACTATAGCTTTTTGAATCCCAGTGAAACCATTACATCTGAGAAGTATGCTCAGCAGATCAATGAGATTCATCAAAAACTGTAATGCCTGCAGCTGCCATTGGTCAACAGAAGAGGCCCAATTCTTCTCCACGACAATGCTTGACTGCACATCACACAACCAACTCTTCAAAAGTTGAAGGAATTGGGTTACAGAGTTTTTCCTCATCTGCCATAATCATCTGACCTCTCTTGCCAACCAACTACCACTTCTTCAAGCATCATGACAATTTTTTGCAAGGAAACAACTATCACAACCAGCAGGAGGCGGAAAATGCTTTCCAAGAGTTTGTTGGATCCCAAAGCATAGATTTTTATGCTACAGGAATAAAAATATTTATTTCTCACTGGCAAAAATGTGTTGATTGTAATGGCTCCTGTTTTGATTAATAAAGATATGTTTGAGCCTAGTTATAATGCTTTAAAAAAATTTACAGTCCAAAACCACAGTTACTTTTGCATTAACCTAACACTTACAAAGCAGCTATTCTGATGTAGTGTAAGCATCAAGTGATTATGTAACTGGGGCTTGCTATCTGAGCTCGATGTTGTCAGATCCACCATCTCATAAGGTTAGATTCATGCAGTAAAAATCCAACATACAACTGGAAACCAAACATTTGGATCTGACCAGATCATGTCCAGAGGACATAAATTATGTGAACTAATGGCACAGACACTTAACCTGCCTCTGTTACATCAGTGTTGCACTCTTTTACTTATGGCCTGATAAGGATCCCCAAACGACCAGATGCTGGGGAAAGAAAATTTTCAGGACTCTAATATATAGTCAGTTTTATATGTTGTTGTGAGTCATAAGTGAAAAAATGCTACAAAAATCTTAACTTAGGTGTCACCCCAAAGGGCAATAGTGAGAAGGAAATTCTCTCAGGGGGGAAAAGCCATTAATACATACAGCACATTAGGTTGTCTCCTTTGCATAGAAAGAGAAATTGAGCATACACAAGCTATTGGGAGAAGGCAATGGCACCCCCACTCCAGTACTCTTGCCTGGGAAATACCAAAGATGGAGAGGCCTGGTTGCCTGCAGTTCATGGAGTCGCAAAGAGTCGGACATGACTGAGCGACTTCACTTTCACTTTTCACTTTCATGCATTGGAGAAGGAAATGGCAACCCACTCCAGCATTCTTGCCTGGAGAATCCCAGGAATGGCGGAGCCTGGTGGGCTGCCATCTATGAGGTCGAACAGAGTCGGACATGACTGAAGTGACTTAGCAGCAGCAGCAGCAGTATTCCATTTATAGACATGCAAAACAGAAAGAGACTCACAGATACAGAAAACAAACTAGTGATTATGCAAAAGGGAGAGGGGCATATGTGTGGTATGGGATTTACTATGTATAATATAGATGAGCAACAAGGATGTATAGTATAACACTGAGAATTATAACCACTGTCTTATAATAACTTTTAATGGAATATAACCTATAAGAATACTGAATCATTATGATGTACACCTGAACCTGAAGCTAATATAATGTTGTAAATCAACTAGAGGTCAATAAAAAAGGAAGAGCAAATATTTAATAGGAAAATGGTAAAGTATATAAATAATTATAAACTATTAAATTTTAAAAGAATGTTGAACAATAAGGACTGGCTCATAGAGGAAAAGGCAAAAAGATATGACACTGAAAGATGAACTCCCCAGGTCGGTAGGTTAGCCCAATATGCTACTGGAGAAGAGTAGAGAAATGACTCCAGAAAGACTGAAGAGATAGAACCATAGGAAAACAACACCCAGTTGTGGATGTGACTGGTGATGAGGTAAAGTCTGAAGCTGTAAAGAACAACATTGCATAGGAACCTGGAATGCTAGGTCTATGAATCAAGGCAAATTGGAAGTGGAAGATGGCATGAGTGAACATTGACATTTTAGGAATCAGTGAACTAAAATGGACTGGAATGGGTGAGTTTAATTCAGATGACCACTATATCTACTGCTGCATGCAAGAATTCCTTAGAAGAAATGGAGTAGCCCTCATAGTCAGCAAAAGAGTTCAAAATGTAGTACATGGGTGCAATCTCAAAAACAACAGAATGATTTCTGTTTATTTCCAAGGCAAACCATTCAGTATCACAGTAATCCAAGTCTATGCCCAACCACTAATCTGAAGAAGCTGAGGTTGAAGACCCACAAGACCTTCTAGAACTAAAACCCAAAATAGACGTCCTTTTCATCATAGGGGAGTGGAATGCAAAAATAGGAAGTCAAGAGACTTGGTATAACAGGTAAGTTTGGCCTTGGGCAAAGGCTAATAGAGTTTTTCCAAGAGAACACACTAGTCATATCAAGCACCCTCTTCCAACAACACAGGAGAAGACTCTACACATGGACATCACCAGATAGTCAATACCAAAATCAGATTGATTATATTCTTTGTAGCCTAAGATGGAGAAGTTCTATAAGATCAGCAAAAACAAGACCAGGAGCTGACTATGGCTCAGATCATGAACTGCTTATTGCCAAATTCAGACTTAAATTGAAGAAAGTAGGGAAAACCTCTAGACCATTCAAAGAAAAGTAAGTGAACATGTAGCCACTCAGTCGTGTCCAACTCTTTGTGACCCCACGGACCATAGCCCACCAGGATCATCTGCCCAGAAATCTCTAGGCAAGAATACTGGAGGGGATTGCTATTTCCTTCTTCAGTGGATCTTCCCAACCCAGAGATCAAACCTGGGTCTCCTGCATTGTAGGCAAATTCTTTACCACTTAAGCCACAAGGGAAGCCCCAGACCATTTAGGTATGACCTAAATCAAATCCCTTATGATTATACAGTGGAAGTGACAAATAGATTCAATGGATTAGATCTGATAGACAGAGTGCCTGAAGAACTATGGATGGAGGTTTGTGACATTGTACAGGAGAAGTGATCAAAGTCATCCCTAAAAAAGAGAAATGCAAAAAGGCAAAATGGGTGTCTGAGGAGACGTTATGAGTAGCTGAGAAAAGAAGAGAAGCTAAAGGCAAAAGAGAAAAGGAAAGATATACCCATCTGAGTTCAGTGTTGCAAAGAATAGGAAGGAGAGATAGGAAAGCCTTCCTAGGTGATCAACACAAAGAAATAGAGGGAAACAGAATGGAAAAGACTAGAGATCTCCTCAAGAAAACCAGAAGATACCAAAGGAACATTTCATACAAAGATAGGCACAATAAAGGACAGAAACAGTATGGACCTAATAGAAGAAGAAGATATTAAGACGAAGTGGCAAGAATACATAGAAGAACTATACAAAAATACCTTAAAGACCCAGATTACCACAATGGTGGGATCACTCACTGTTGTGGTCCTTTAATGGGCCAGAACCTGGTGGTCTGGAGTTGACCAGTAAGAAAATAAAGGAGAGAGAAAGCGGCTGATATTCCTTGGTTTACGCAGAAAGTCAATAAAGCCCTTGCGCTGGGCTTGCTCTGTTCATGAAGGCCTCAGGCGCCCTCACAATGGGGTGAAGGCGCAGAGCACCTTCTCGAGAGGGTCTTAAAAGCCCGGGCAGGAAAGTGAACTCAGAGAGCTTCTGTGCTCCAGGGGATTAGCCTGAAAAAGGAGAGAGAGAGAGAGAAAGCAAGACACGGGGACCAAAGCTCTGATGGAGCAAAGGTGTTTTAATCAACATGGTGTGGGCATATATACTGTAGTTATTTTCAGCAAAGATAAAGATTGAAATTCCAGATTTACAAAACATAGGTGATCCATATTAAAGAGAGAGTTGTAAATAATCACTTTTACCATATGGTTCACTAGAAGGAAGAGGATACTTATCACCCTATAGAAAAACTAACGAAGGAAATGCCTCAGCCCTGGGATAGGCTTGCCTCTCCTCTTAATTCCTGAATATTCAGAAGGAACAGAGGATTCCTGACAGATCCAAAACAGCACACAGGAAGCCTCCTGTTAAATGCTTCCTGACAACTCACCTAGAGCCAAATATCCTAGTATGCAAAGTCAAGTGGGCCTTAGAAAGCATCACTACAAACAAAGCTAGTGGAGGTGATGGAATTCCAGCTGTGTTATTTCAAATCCCAAAAGATGATGCTATGAAAGTGCTGCACTCAACACACCAGCAAATTCGGGAAACTCAGCAGTGGCCACAGGACTGGAAAAGGTCAATTTTTATTTCAGTCCTAAAGAAAGGTAATGCTGAAGATTGTTCAAGTGAAAATGAAGTTGCTCAGTCGTGTCCAACTCTTTGTGACCCCCTGGACTGTAGCCTACCAGGCTTCTCCATCCATGGGATTCTCCAGGCAAGAATACTGGAGTGGGTTACCATTTCCTTCTCCAGGTTATCTTCCCGACCCAGAGATCAAACCCAGGTCTCCTGCATGGTAGGCAGATGCTTTAACCTCTGAGCCACCAGGGAAGCAACCAAGGAAGAATGTTCAAACTACCACACAACTGCACTCATCTCACACACTAGCAAAGTAATGCTCAAAATTCTCCAAGCTAGGTTTTAACAGTACATAAACCAAGAACCTCCAGATATTCAAGCTGGATTTAGAAAAGGCAGAGGAACCAGAGATCAAATTGCCAACATCCACTGGACTATAGAAAAAGCAAGATAATTCCAGAAAATGCCAAAGCCTTTGACTGTGTGGATCACAACAAACTGGAAAATTCTTAAAGAGATGAGAATACCAGACCACCTGACCTGTCTCCTCAGAAATCTGTTTGCCGTTCAGGAAGCAACAGTTAGAACTGGACATGGAACAATGAACTGGTTCCAAATTAAGGAAGGAGTACATCAAGGCTGTATATTGTCACCCTGTTTATTTAACTTATATGCAGAATGCATCATGCAAATTGCTGGGCTGGATGAAGCCCAAGCCAGAATCAAGATGTTGGGAGAAATACTAGTAACCTCAGATATGCAGATGACACCACCCTTATGGCAGAAAGCAAAGAGGAAGTGAATAGCCTCTTTATGAAAGTGAAAGAGGAGAATGTAAAAGCTGGCTTAAAACTCGACATTCAAAAACCTAAGACCTGGGCATCCAGTCCCATAACTTCTGGCAAATAGATGGGAAAACAATGGAAACAGTGCAAGACTTTATTTTCTTGGGCTCCAAAATCACTGCAGATGGTGACTGAAGCCATGAAATTAAAAGATGCTTGCTCCTTAGAAGGAAAGCTATGACAAACCTAGACAGTATATTAAAAAGCAGACATTACTTTGCCAACAAAGGTCTATTTAGTCAGCTATGGTTTTTCCACCAGTCATGTGTGGATGCGAGCACTGGACCATAAAGAAGGCTGAGCGCCAGAGAATTGTTGCACTTTTACTGTGGTGTTGGAGAAGACTCTTGTGAGTCCCTTGGACTGCAAGTAAATCAAACCAGTCAATCATAAAGGAAATCAGTCCTGACTATTCATTGGAAGGAATGATGCTGAAGCTGAAGCACCAGTACTTCGGCTACCTGATGCAAAGAACTGACTCATTAAAAATAAGTCTGTGATGCTGGGCAAGAAATTGAAGGCAGGAGGAGCAGGGGATGACAGAGGATGAGAAGGTTGGATGGCATCATCGAATCGATGGACAGGAGTTTGAGCAAGCTTCGGGAATTGGTGATGGACAAGGAAGCTTGGCATGATGTGGTCCATGGGGTCACAAAGAGTTGGACACAACTGGGCGAGTGAACTGAACAATAAGGGCAGGTGCTAAGAAATGTAACAGTTTAGAATATGATTATATTCTACACGGATGATTTTACAACTTATAAAAAAAATGCATTATACAAAAGAGAAACAAGTGAAAACACATACATTAAACTACTAGCAAAAGATGTTCTTTGAGATTATATCTATGCTGACACTCAGTTCAATTTCATCATACCAAATCTTAGGTGAGCACATATCAAGTAATAAATCAACTTATTTCCAAAAACTATTCCTGTTCCAATTCCATATGTTTCTACTATGGTTGACCCTTGACAATGCAAAAGTTAGAAATGCTGATTCCACAGTCAATCAAAAATCCATGACTTTTGACTTCCCAGACTTAACTACGACTAGCCTACTGTTGCCTTATTGTTAATAGAAAGTTTATTAACACCTATTATATGTATTATATAATGTATTCTTACAATAAAGGAAGCTAGAGAAAAGAAAATGTTATTAAAAATACATAAGGATGAGAAAATACATTTACAGTATATAATGTATTTATCAATACCATAAGTTTACATCCTCTGTTTACAAGATGAATCATCTGTCTGTCAGTACCTACATTAATATTGTCTTATATGATACAAAGCACTGTATATATGTATTAATAGAAATAAAAAAATAAAAGATAATGTGAAAAATAAATTCATATTTATTTTAAGGTATAATGACATACATTGATAACAAAAAATGAGCTAATTACTGATGTTTTGTAAATAAATAAATAATCGATATAATTGCTTCACAGTAGCCTACCTTGTACACTAAGTGAATCATTTAAAAATGTTTATGGTCTATGTTATATAGTCATATTCATAACACAGTATTGAGAATACTATATATTTTTTAAAAACTACTTACCTGTGGCGATAGGCTGAAACAGTTTCTCTAACTGTGAAAGAGAGAAAGAAGTATACTGTATAATAATGTAATTCTTTGAAAGCAAAGTTATAAGCAATAAAAACTAAAGTATAAATTTTACATTAACTATCACTCATGCCTTCATGAGGATACACTATCCTCTTCCATACATCTTACAGATGATGCTTTATACATACATTTTTATATATTTATGGAAAATCTGTGTATCAGTGGAGTTCACAGCTCATGCTCATGTTATTCGAGGGTCAGCTGTAATTCTGCTCCAAGGAATTCATTCTAACATTAAATTTGTGTGTTAATTTTATGTTGAAACTTTGTATGAAATAGTTTTTTAATGTGGAGCTCTCTAGTAGGTTTAAACTAAGCACATTCATCAAAAAACCAATGAACAATATGGAAATACAAAAAACCTCGAATAGCCAAAGCAATCTTGAGAAAGAAGAATGGAACTGGAGGAATCAACTTGCCTGACTTCAGGCTCTACTACAAAGCCACAGTCATTAAGACAGTATGGTACTGGCACAAAGACAGAAATGTAGATCAATGGAAAAAAATAGAAAGCCCTGAGATAAACCCACACACCTATGGACACCTTATCTTCGACAAAGGAGGCAAGAATATACAATGGAGTAAAGACAGTCTCTTTAACAGGTGGTGCTGGGAAAACTGGTCAACCACTTGTAAAAGAATGAAACTAGACCTCTTTCTAACACCACACAAAAATAAACTCAAAATGGATTAAAGATCTAAATGTAAGACCAGAAACTATAAAACTCCTAGAGGAGAAAATAGGCAAAACACTCTCTGACATAAAAAACAGCAGGATCCTCTATGATCCACCTCCCAGTATACTGGAAATAAAAGCAAAGATAAACAAATGGGATCTAATTAAAATTAAAAGCTTCTGCACAACAAAGGAAACTATAAGCAAGGTGAAAAGACAGCCTTCTGAATGGGAGAAAACAATAGCAAATGAAACAACTGACAAACAACTAATCTCAAAGATATATAAGCAACTTATGCAGCTCAACTCCAGAAAAATAAATGAGCCAATCAAAAAATGGGCCAAAGAACTAAATAGGCATTTCTCCAAAGAAGACATACGGATGGCTAACAAACACATGAAAAGATGTTCAACATCACTCATTATCAGAGAAATGCAAATCAAGACCACAGTGGGGTACCATTTCACACCAGTCAGAATGGCTGCGATCCAAAAGTCTACAAGCAATAAATGCTGGAGAGGATGTGGAGAAAAGGGAACCCTCTTACACTGCTGGTGGGAATGCAAACTCGTACAGCCACTATGGAAAACAGTGTGGAGATTCCTTAAAAAATTGCAAATAGAACTGCCTTATGACCCAGCAATCCCACTGCTGGGCATACACACCGAGGAAACCAGAATTGAAAGAGACACATGTACCCCAATGTTCATTGCAGCGCTGTTTACAATAGCCAGGACATGGAAGCAACCTAGATGTCCATCAGCAGATGAATGGATAAGAAAGCTGTGGTTCATATACACTATGGAATACTACTCAGCCCTTAAAAAGAATAAATTCGACTCAGTTCTAATGAGATAGATGAAATTGGAACCGATTATACAGAGTGAAGTAAGCCAGAAAGAAAAACACCAATACAGTATACTGACACATATATATGGAATTTAGAAGATAGTAATGATGACCCTCTATGTGAGACAACAAAAGAGACACAGAGGTATAGAATGGACTTTTGGACTCTGAGGGAGAGGGAGAGGGTGGGATGGTTTGGGAGAATGGCGTTGAAACATGTATACCATCTTGTAAGAAACGAAGCGCCAATCTATGTTCAATGTAGGATGCAGGATGCATGGAGCTGATGCACAGGATGATTCAGGTAGAGGATGTGGGGTGGGAGGTGGGAGGGGGCTTCGGCATTTGAAGATTGTGTTCACCTAATGGCTGATTCATGTCAATGTATGGCAAAACAAATACAGTATTGTAATTAAAAAAATAAATTAAAAAAAAGTAAGGGGAAAAGCAGTTACAAGCCTTACCTCATCACTATATATGTTCTTAGTAGTGAAATTTGAAAAACAGTGGTCAGCATTCACCATTGAGTCATATCATGTAGTATTTTTAATATGCTTTTAACTCCTTAAAGTTTTATGTATTCTTTTTCCAGTTTTATTGAATAATAATTCTTTTTTCCAGTTTTACTGAATAATAAACTTATACATCACTGTATAAGTTTAACATGTACAGAAGTGATTACTACAGTCGGTTCAGCTAACATCCATCTTCCCTTACAGATACAATAATAAAAATGAAAAAAGAAAAAAAAAAAAAGAAAGAAATACTATTATCCCATATACACCATCTGTCGTCTCAGTATTTGACCTTAAGACTATTTAAAAGAATGGATTTAAAGTTCATGTAGTCTTGTACTTTCCTGATTAAACAATCCCAAACTTATTTTTCATGGTCTATGCTTCATGATTAGTATTTTCAATCTAGTTTTTAAATATGTGTGAACCACCTATGGGCCAGTATTATGCTACCCTTACAGGAAATAGAGTTCACATAGTTACACTCTGGACACAATGACCAATTAAACTTGAGGGACTCTGGAATCCCTAGGGCTAAAAGAGCACAGAGCATTATGAATGGTAAGCCTCAGTTAAAGCTAAACCTTCTCTCCATGACTGTCAGTGTTGCTGGTATTTATAAAATCAGCTTTTCATTGTATTAGGAGCTTGCTGAGAAGAGCCAGGGTCAGTCAAAAACACCTGGGTGACTGAAGACATTATCTCTAATGTACTTTTACCTCATCATATGAACTTTTCTCATATGTTTTTGATTCAGTCCAGTTATGTGCTAATTTCATTCTCAATCTGTGGGCAAAATGTAGCTGAATAAGAATTTCACAAGAGGTGAAATGTCAAAAAGTCACTGCATTTTTCATCCTGTTTTTGGACCAAACTTCCTTCAAAACATGGCACAAAGAATGGTGTAGACATCTTTTCAACGTTAGAAAAAGAAAAGGTGAGTGATGTCTACTAAATAGAATTGATCTCAAGATCAATTTCATATACTTCCCTGCCTCTAGGTTGCTTCACATTCAATAAGCAGAGTTCAATTTACTTCCTAGGAATCTTGAAATAAAGGTCAAATATTTTCAGTGGCTCCAAAAATACTTGTTATCATTTCACTCCTTTGCCCATTATATTGTCATACAAAAAAAAAAAAAAAGGAGTATTTAGGATTCTTTTAATCAGTAGAGGATATAGAAATAAGAGAAGAGCTATGATAACAGTGGGATGAAAATGTCCTTTACAAAGGGTAATTTCATTTTTCTGATAATTTAAAAAATGAACTAATGAATGAGCATCATGACATCAATGACATCAGAGACATACAAAATGTGGGAAGGAGTATTGAATAAAAGATGTGAAAAAAAGAAATAGAAAAAAAAACCCATCTGTTGAGTAAAGTGTTTTTATCTTTCATGCCCTCTGGCAACTCAGTGTCTCCTACTAACCATTGACTTGACTATCATTTACTGGGAAGCAATGTTCTCAGCATTATGCTAGACACAAAGAAAAATGACATGCACAAATAATCATTTCATACTATAATATCATAAAATTATAACGTTTCCAGCTCCACCAATAGTAATTTGTCTGTTTTTTTCATATACACAGGAAGTGGAGATAATGATAAATTATTACTATTAATACTTAATATTAATTAATATTAATGCTCTTGATGCTATTAGTGATAACTAGTTCACATTCACAGCTCTATGTTCCAGAGCGGTCCTAAATTCAGATGTGTAGGCCTTGCTGCATTAAACCTATACAATAACTCTTATTATCAATACAGAATCTGTGAATTTTGAACACAAGGATATTCATCAATTTGCCCAGAACCATACTCAGAGAGTAAAGAATCTGCCTGCAATGCTGGAGACCTGGGTTTAATCCCTGGATGGGGAAGATCCTCTGGAGAAGGGAATAGCTACCTAATCCAGTATTCTTGCCTGGAGAATCCCATGAATAGAGCAGCCTGGAAAGCTACAGTTCACCAGGTCGCAAAGAGTTAGATTTGACTGTGCGACTAACGCTTTCAGTTATACAGATCAGATATAAAATGCTGAGAGAGTCCAGCTACAGAGGCAATGTTCTGAAAAGCTAACTTTTAAGGCAATTTTTAAAAAACATTATCTAGTGAGTAGACAGGAGCAGGAAATAGCAACCCACTCCAGTACTCTTGCCTGGAAAATCCCGTGGATGGTGGAGTCTGGTAGGCTGCAGTCCATGGGGTCACTAAGAGTCTGCTGAGCAACTTCACTTTCACTTTTCACTTTCATGGCTTGGGAAAGAAAATGGCAATGCATTCCAGTGTTCTTGCCTGGAAAATCCCAGGGATGGGGGAGCCTGGTAGGCTGCCATTTATGGGGTAGCACAGAGTCTGACACAACTGAAGCAACTTAGCAGCAGCAGCAGCAGAAGTGAAGAGACAAAGTAGCATTTCCCTGTTTTGATTTGTTTCTTTATTGATGAAAAATTGCACATCTTTTCTATTTTCACCTTTGCTTCATATTTGTTCTTGTCCAACCTGTTTATATCCACTGCTTTTTTTTATATGGAGTTTTGGCCTTTTCTAATAATTATTATGTACTAATTACTTATATTTTAATATGTTATCCATTTTTGCCATAAACTGTACATTTTTCATTTTGACTATCCTTCCTTTATCAATGTATGAACTTTTTCATGTGAAAATTTAAATGTACACACAAAGAAGTCAAGTCTTACATCCTTTTCTATTTTTCAACTGAGAGTATATTATTGGTATTTACTAAATAATGTATATCTGTAGCTAAAAAGCCAAAATTAAAACTTCATGTAATGGAAAGAATTATAGATCATAGCACCATCTCTACTCATTCTCATGTAGGCATCCCATGCTAAAGTTATAGTTTATATATCAGTGTTACTAACTTGGGGAAAAATGTATTCTACTCTGGTATAAAATATGTCAATTCTTATTATTATATCTTCTTTTTAAGTCAATCTAGCAGCACTATTATTTTTATGCTTGTAAATTCAAATGAGGTAGGTCTAAGCAATGACAACTTAAACATGCAAAGTAGACTAAAGGAATTTAGATGCCCTTGCATCATATAACTAAATAACTGATAAATTTAACAGATTGAAGAAAATCAACTTTATTTGATGTTTGACTCCTTGATTCCATTGTTTACAACTCTTCTGTCTTCCTTTGCTGCTTTCTCTATATTTAGATGGAATTAAGGTATATATAAAAATGAATGGCCTTTAAATTCTGCTTTTGAGTCTTGGCCCTAAGATTACAGAGTGTGCAAATTATTTATTCTCATTGAGTCACAATAGCAATAAAATGTAAATCATATCATTTATTAGGGTTTTGGTGAGAATTAGAAAGAATTATTTCAGGCACTAAGCAATGCCTGTCACATGGTAGTAAGTCAACAATTAGCTTATGCATTTTGCAGTTTTCATCAAGGTATTTGGAGATGCTGGGAGATGTCAACTGTGATCATCATTATAAATCACAAGTTAGTCATAATTTTTACCTTGAATCAAAGCATCTAATACTCATGATAGCTCTTTGTGGGAATGGATGTTCTATGTGTCATTTTAGAGAGACAGCTCAAAAATATCCCAAGAATATACTACTAAAGCAAGCATAATTTCTTTAGATCAAGTTCAGATTTACATGATGCTTTTATAACCTCTATATTACTCAGCATTTTGAGCATGGATTAAAAACTACTGGATTAAAACAGCATTTATTCTTAAAATACTTATTAAGGTAAGTTAGCAGTATAAGAAAAGGGATAAGAATTGAAATGTATTGAGCACATGTAACTGTTCATGTTTCATGCATACAGGCTCATATTCTTGGCATTTAAGTGTGATGATTTGCTTCATAAAGTCAAACATAAATACTAAAACAGAAGACCTATTTTCTAACCATACAATACCCATATTATATTTCACAAGGTTCTATTTAATTGACTATATATTTGGTGTTGAATCATTCACTAAAATTATCCTAAATTCAGTTCTGTTATAATAAGAGTAGTCAATATTATCTATTGACCACTTTCCTATTTTATACTTTTTAGGAATGAAAAATAAGTGCATCATCATGAATTGGGCAAATGAGAGTTCCCTGAAAGAATTTGTACTACTTGGCTTTTCAGACAAGCCCTGGCTACAAAAGCCCCTTTTGTGTTACTATTAATATCATACACAACCACCATCTTTGGCAATGTGTCCATCATGATGGTGTGCATTCTGGATCCCAAGCTTCACACTCCCATGTATTTCTTTCTTGCTAATCTGTCCATCTTGGATCTCTGTTACACCACAAGCACAGTCCCTCATATGCTGATGAATATTTCTCACAGCAAGAAAACTATCAGCTATGCTGGCTGTGTGGCCCAGCTCATCATCTTCCTGGCCCTGGGTGCTACTGAGTGTCTCCTCCTTGCTGTTATGTCCTTTGACAGGTACGTGGCAATTTGCAGACCCCTCCACTATGTTGTCATCATGAACCCTTGGTTCTGCTTGAGGATGATAGCCTTCTCCTGGTTCACTGGCTTCAGCAACTCAGTACTGCAGTCCTCCTTGACCCTTAACATGCCACGGTGTGGCCATCAAGAAGTGGACCACTTTTTCTGTGAGGTTCCTGCCCTTCTCAAGTTGTCCTGTGCTGACACAAAGCCTATTGTTGCTGAGCTTTTTTTCTTCAGTGTGTTAATTCTGCTAATTCCAGTGACATTGATCCTCATCTCCTATGGCTTCATAGCTCAAGCAGTATTGAGAATCAAATCAGCAGAAGGACGACGGAAAGCTTTTGGGACGTGTGGGTCTCACATGGTTGTAGTCTCTCTCTTTTTGGAACAGGCATATATATGTATCTACAACCACCTTCTTCCACCTCTAAGGACTGGGGGAAAATCGTTTTCCTCTTCTATGGGATATTCACACCCATGTTGAACCCCCTCATCTATAGCCTTAGGAATAAAGATATGAAGGAGGCCTTTAAGAGGCTGATGCTGTTAACATTTTACTATGAAAAGTAAGAGGTGTTCCATCATGATGAGGATCTTCTGATCTTTTTTTCTCTTGAAAATAGTAATAATGTTTGAACTAATTTTTCTATTTTTCAGGCTCTTACAAGTTTATGGAATTAGGCCAACAGTTAGAAAATCTTCCTAGCTTCAGGAAGCAATGCTGAGACCATAAGCTATATTTTTCTAAATTAAAAGCTCCTTTGCTTTCCATAAGGTTCCTCAATGAACTTTTTTTCTTGAGGCCAAGCCATGCTAATTCCCTCCTGTTAGTGCCTGACTATTCAGAACACCTGGATGGTTTACCTTCCCACTTATACTATATGTTAGAGAACTATCTTGTCTACCACCTTAGTTAGGGAGTTCCATATCTTTCTGACTAAATGACCAACAATCCCAAGACAGAAGTTTTCCCATAGCACAAAAGTCCTCATATGCAGGGGAGGGCAGGGCAAGGCATGAGAGGGCAGGGCAGGGTAAGGCAGGGCCAGGAAGGGCAGGTCAGGGGAGGGCAGGGGAGGGCCAGGGAGGGCAGGGCATAATGGGAAAGGGAAAAAGTTTAAATATATGGAGTTTAAAATGTTTGTTTAGCACAAAAAGAAAGCAATAAGCATTTCAAGACACTGTAAATGAATGTATACAATTATATCACAGTATCTCAGTATAATTGCCATTTTTTAAGATTTCCCAACCATTTTGTACTACTGCCACCTCTTTTTGAATATATGATAGACATTTCCAACTCAACACAATCAAAAGCTGAACACCTGCTCTCTCCACCACAAAGTCTTCTTCTAAAGCTCATTATTTTAGTAAGTTGATTCACTTGTTGTGAATCTGCAGATCAGAAACCATTAGCCATATCCTAAACCATCACTTGCATAATTTTCCTTATCAAAACTATTACCAAGACAAATCAGTCATTAATCTTTTGTATCTCCCACCTCTCCATTCCTTTCCATCTTCACACTCCCAGTTCCGTACTCTTTTTCTAGACTATCTTATTGCCTGATTTATCTTTATGCATTCCTGCCAACTCTCTGCAGCACACTTCAGTTCGGTTCAGTTGCTCAGGCGTGTCCAACACTTTGTGACCCCATGGACTGCAGCATGCCAGGCCTCCCTGTCCTCACCAACTCCCAAAATTTACTCAAACTCATGTCCATTCAGTCGGTGATGCCATCCAACCATCTCATCCTCTGTAGGCCTCTTCTCCTCCTACCTTCAATCTTTCCAGATTCAGGGTCTTTTCAAATGAGTCAGTTCTTCACCTCAGGTGGCCAAATTATTAGAGTTTCAGCTTCAGCATCAGTCCTTTCAATGAATAGTCAGGACTGATTTCCTTTAGGATTGACTGGTTGGATCTTCTTGCTATCCAAGGAACTCTCAAGAGTCTTCTCCAATTTCACAGTTCAAAAGCACACTTTCTGAAATACAGCCAGGGTCATCATTTCAATGCAAACATGATCATTCCACTCTTTCTACTTGCACTGGAGATTATCTGTGGCTTTCCATTACTCATGAGTTAATTTCCCAGCCATACAGCCTTCTGTCTTGCACTGAGCATTTTTCCTTAAAGCACAGAGTATTCGTGGAAAAGTGAAAAAGTTGGTTTAAAGTTCAACATTCAGAAAATGAAGATCATGGCAACTGGTTCTATCACCTCATGGGAAATAGATGGAGAAACAGTGGAAACAGTGTCAGACTTCATTTCTGGAGGGCTCCAAAATCACTGCAGATGGTGATTACAGCCATTAAATTAAAATACGCTTACTCCTTGGAAGAAAAGTTAACATCAACCTAGACAGTATATTCAAAAGCAGAGATATTACTTTGCCAACTAAGGTTCCATCTAGTCAAGGCTATGGTTTTTCCTGTGGTCATGTATGGATGTGAGATTTGGACTGTGAAGAAGGCTAAGCACTGAAGAATTGATGCTTTTGAACTGCGGTGTTGGAGAAGACTCTTGAGAGTCCCTTGGACTGCAAGGAGATCCAACCAATCCATTCTGAAGGAGATCAGCCCTGGGATTTCTTTGGAAGGAATGATGCTAAAGCTGAAACTCCAGTACTTTGGCCACCTCATGCGAAGAGTTGACTCATTGGAAAAGACTCTGATGCTTGGAGGGACTGGGAGCAGGAGTAGAAGGGGACGACAGAGGATGAGATGGCTGGATGGCATCACGGACTCGATGGACATGAGTCTGAGTGAACTCCTGGAGTTGGTGATGGACAGGGAGGCCTGGCGTGCTGCGATTCATGGGGTCACAAAGAGTCAGACACAACTGTGCAACTGAACTGAACTGAATCCTCCCATACCTGGCATGCTACAGACCATGGGGTCACAAAGAGTCAGACACAACCGAGCAACTGAACTACAACAAACCCTTCCACTTAATTACTAGTTGCTCAGGCCTCATCATTTATTAGAAAATGTTTTTGTGGTCTCCCTGATTTAGTCAAATACCCACAAATTTACTTGCTCACCATGTACCTCTCCTTTGTGGCATTTATCCTTTTAAGTGATCATTTGATACGTGCCTTTACCTACTACTGCTGCTGCTGCTACTGCTGCTAAGTCGCTTCAGTCGTGTCCAACTCTGTGTGACCCCATAGACGGTAGCCCACTAGGCTCATCTGTCCCTGGGATTCTCCAGGCAAGAACACTGGAGTGGGTTGTCATTTCCTTCTCCAATGCATGAAAGTGAAAAGTGAAAGTGAAGTCACTCAGTCGTGCCCGACTCTTAGTGACCCCATGGACTGCAGCCTACCAGGCTCTATCCATGGGATTTTCCAAGCTACAGACTGTACCAAAGAGCAAAGTTTGGTTTTGTTCACCAAGATACTCACAAAACTTAGTTTTGGAGACAAAAATTAAAATATCTGTTGTCAAAAGTATGGATAATTTTAGCTAATATCCAAATTTTCATTTATTCATTTAAAACAATTTTCAGAGATATAAAACTGTCTGGGGTGAGGAAAATGATCATATGAAATTCCATGGTGGGATATACACTCAAATTCTCAAAGGCTAAAGAAATTGAATTTCTCTGTAAAATTGAAAATCTAGTGACTGTCACATATAGTTATTAGTAATCATTTCTTTTCTAAAAATTACATAAATGCATTACTCTATTTTAGTAAAAGCAAATAGTTTTATGGAAGAGAAGTCATCTTTTAACATTGCTGGCATATTAGTTTATCCCTCTAGGAATAAAGGTTATAATTTCTCTTCATGTGCATTGTATCTTACTAATATACCTAGGTTCTTATTTATTAAGTGAAAGATTCTTTATATTCTATAGCACTTTACAGTTTTCAAGGTTTACACACATGATTCCGTAAAATCCCATAAAACCTTTTTTTTTCCTACCCCTATATTGCCCTTTCCACTTTCCTCTCCACACTGATAACTGCTAACCTGTCCTTTGTACCTGTGAGCCTGCTTCTTTTTGTTATAATCACTAGTTTTTGTGTTTTTTAGGTCCCACACATAAGTGATATCATACAGTATTTGCCTTTCTCTATCTGAGCTATTTCACATAGAATAATGCCCTCCAAGTCTATCCATACTGCTGGAGATGGCAAATTTTAATTCTTTTACTATATCTCCTCAAGCAAGGGAAATGAAGGCAAAATATTTAAGAGGGGCCTACATCAAACAAAAAAATTCTTTCCACAACAAAGGAAACTATCAACAAAGCAAAAAGACTGCCTACTGAATGAGAGAAAATATTTGCAAACAATATATTTGACAAGAAGTTACTATTCAAAATATACAAAGAAAGCATAACTCAAAAAATCTGATTTTAAAAAATGGGCAGAGAACCTAGACATTTTTCCAAAAAATTCCATACAGATGACTTACATTCAAAAGATGCTCAAAGCCACTAGCCATCAGATAGAGGCAAATCAAAACCACAATGAGAAATCTCACTCCTATCAGAACGGCTATTATCAGACGGACGACAAATAACAAATGTTGGTGAGGATGTGGTGGCTCAGAGGTTAAAGCGTCTGCCTCCAATGTGGGAGACCCAGGTTCGATCCCTGTGTCGGGAAGATCCCCTAGAGAAGGAAATGGCAATCCACTCCAATATTCTTGCCTGGAGAATCCCATGGACAGAGAAGAATAGTAGGTTACAGTCCACGGGGTCGCAAAGAGTCGGACACGACTGAGCGACTTCACCTTCAACTTCACCTTCATGCACTGTTGGTGGGCATTGGTTTAGCACAGTGGAAAACATATGGAGGTTCCTCAAAATATTAAAAACAGAAAATTTAAAAAAAGTTCTAGAGCAAAACACTGTCTCAGAAAATAAATAGAACTACCATATGATTCAGAAATTCCCCTCCTGGGTATTATCCAAAGGAAAAAATATCACTAATTCAAAAACATGGCAGATTTATGTTGATGTATGGCAAAACCAATACAATATTGTAAAGTAAAAATAACAAATAAAATCAGGAAAAAAAGATGTATGTAAACTGATTCACTTCATTGTACAGCAGAAGCTAACACAGCATTGGAAATCCAATAAAAGTTAATTTAAAAATTAAAAAATAAAGAAGTACCTCCAAACCACTCCCCTCCACTCCAAAAAAAAAGAAAAAGGTATATGCACCCTTATGTTCATTTGCAGATTAATTTACAATAGCCGAGACATGGAAACAACCTACATGCCCATCAATAGATGAGTACATAAATAAGTAATGGAATATATATACAATGGATTATCACTTAGACAAAAATGAAATCTTGCCATTTGTGGCAACATAGATGGGCCTAGAGGATATTATGAAAAGTGAAACAAGTCAGATAGAGAAAGACAGTGATTTCACTGACATGTGGAATCTAAAAATAGTACAAATGTACAGACATGACTGAATAGAAACAGAGTCCTAGATACAGAGAACAAATAGGTAGTTGCCAAATGAGAGGGGGTTGGAGGGAGGAAAAAGTAGCTGAGGGAAATTAAGGCACAAATGTACAGTTACAAAATAAACGCATCATGGGTAGAAAATGCAGTGTGAAGCCTATAGTCAATAGCTGTGTAAGAGCTTCATATGATGATAGATGGTAACTAGATTTACTGTGGTGATCATTTTGAAATATATAAAAATATGCTGTGCACCGAGAACACATTCAGTGTTGTAGATCAGTTATATTTCAACAACAAACTCGTAGAAACAGAGATCAGATTTGTTGTTGTTAGGGGCAGGGTATGGGGTGGGAGAGAACTGGATAAAAGTGGTCAAAATGTACAAATTTCCAATTATAAGATAAAAAGTTATAGGGATGCAATGCACAACAAGATTAATATAATTAATATTGCTGTATGTTATATATGAAAGTTGTTAAGAGAGTAAATCCTCAGAGTTCTCAGCACAAGGAAAAATATTTTTAAATTTCTTTTAATTTGTATGTTTGTGAGCTAATGAATGTACACTAAATTTACTGTGGTCATCATTTCATGATATATCATTATGCTGTACAACTTAAACTTTTACAATGCTCTATGTCAATTATATCTCAATAAAACTGAAAAAAATTAAAATATAGATGTTAAAATCTGTGGGTTAAAATTTGATCAGGATCAAGATATTTATATAATTTCAGGGCTTTCTCTTCTAATCGCATTTTAATTTCCAAGGAAAAGACATCATAACTTGTCATAGGAGAGACCTGGGGAACATCACCTGAATCAAGTGACTGAACTTAACAGTATCAACTGTAAGACAAACCGGCCTCATGTACCTTTCTGTAATGACTGGCTCCTGCATGGGGAACAAAATAAAGCACACTTTGAAGATAATCAACAAGATTGAATATAACTTGTAGATTAGATAATAGTACAGTTATATTGCTATAAAACATCCCAGTTTTGATAACTGTAGTAGCTATGTAAGAAAATGTGCTATTCTGAGTAACTGTACACTGTACTTGGAAAACTATAAGACACTGATGAAAGAAATTAAAGGCAACACAAACAGATGGAAAATAAACTGTACTATGGACTGGAAGAATTATTATTGCTAAAATGACCCTGGGGAAGACATGGCCAGTGCTCACTTCAGGTCCAGCTGTCTCTCCAAACACCCTGGGCACACACAGACTGCACAGGGATGAACCCACACAAAGACACACCTCCAAAACTGAGATAGGTAACAGTTTCACATAATTTCACTGAGACAGAGAGAGTTTAACAATATAAGATGACAAAAGAATATGTTCAAATGAAAGACCAAGAAACAACAGCCCCTGAAAAACTCTAATAAAACAGGTAAATAATTTACCTGATAAAAAGTTCAAGGCAATAGTAATAAGAATGTTAACTGAGCTGGGTAAAAATAGATCAAAACAGTGTGAATTTTACCAAAGAACTGGAAAATATTATAAAGGACCAGTCAGAGCTAAAGAATACAGTATGTGAAATGAAAACTTCAGGAGGAGAAATTAATAGCAGATTAAATAATATAGAAGAATGTATATGCCATCTGGAAAAATGCAAATCACCCAATTAGACAGAAAAAAAATTAAAAAACAGAAAACCATTTTGTTTGAAATGAGAATAGTTTACAAGAACTCTGGGACAACATCCTTCACATTACCATTCACAATATAGGGATCTCAGAAAAAGGAGAGAGAGAAAGGAATCAAAATGTATTCAATGAAATTAGGGCTGAAACCCTCTGAACCTGAAGAAGGAAACAGGTATTCAGGTATAGGAAGCACAGAGATTTCTATTGTAAGACTTCACTCATATGTAGAATCTAAAAAATAAACAAAACAAAAATAAACTTACAGGTACAAAGAATAAATCAGTGGTTACCAGAAGGGAAGAGTATTGGGACATCAGTGAAATGGGTAAAGGGGGTCAACTGTAAGATGATAAACGGCAAGTAGACTTGTGATGGTGATGACTTTCTAGTGTATACAGATGTTGAATTATAATGCTGTACATGTGAAAATTATATAATTGTTTAAAACCACCAATGAAAATCTTGTTTTGCCACATATCAATTTGCCCTTTGTGAGTTATTTCACTAGTACTTCAGTCATTCTGGAGCCAAGTTTACTGACATACTGCAGATAAGCATCAATCTATTACTCTTTATTACAAATAAGTTTCATTACAACAAATTTTTTGTCTGTAATTTTTTCAGTGTTATATTTGAAGCAACAGGGAAAGTGATTGATACATAGCAGGCACTCAACAAATATTTAGTGCTTAAATAAATGAATGAAACACTGAAACATTAATTTCTTCTTGACACATTTTTAATTGTTTAAACCAAATGTGTGATTTTAACATAATCAGCATTAGGTCAGGTTAAAAATCTCTATTATACCATGCTACTGTGGAAGAAATATTTGAAGACAAGAACCTTTTTGTTCCTTAAAAATAATATTAGAAGGTGACTGCCTCTTCTCTGTGTGTGTGTAGAAATAAAATTATTTGCAGGAATCTCAAGAAATAATATCCTGAGGAAAAAAATAAAAGAAAATTGTATCTTGACCCTAAAAATAATTGTCTTAAATTTTTCTCTGTTATTCAAGGAGATTTTCCATGAAATTTTTAGGTAGATTGCATTTTCTAGGATTCTTAGTCCTAAATTCATTTTCCTAAATTCATTCAACAAGGAAAATGCCAAAATTTATCATTTCATTTACTGTAGCAAGAAGAAAGAAAGAATACTCACTAGGGAATTTCTATCATGCTTCTTGCCAAGAGATTTCCACTGAGGTTTATTACCTGTATGGAGAAAATGTCCCACAGCTTTATATAAAGAGGAAGAATCTTTCCTGAGCAATTGTTTTAGAGTAAAATGGGTTTTCACATCTAAACATATTTAAGATGCTTCAAATCAAATATACATATAATGTTGCTGCTGCTGCTACTAAGCCGCATCAGTCGTGTCTGACTCTGTGCAACCCCATAGACGACAGCCCAACAGGCTCCTCTGTCCCTGGGATTCTCCAGGCGAGGATACTGGAGTGGGTTGCCATTTCCTTCTCCAACGCATGAAAGTGAAAAGTGAAAGTGAAGTCGCTCAGGACCTACAATAAGAAGTAAACATACTGAACAGAGAGAGAAAATACAGTCCTTATCTCCAATTAATCCTGATGGAAAGTAAATATCAGTGTCAATAAAGGGAAGTACTACCATTGAATATCAACATTAATTTAAAAGTATTATATGTAAGTGATTGTGATTTGTTTAGCTTGATTGACTTATATCATTTTGTACAAGTTTAAAAAAATGTGTAAGTAAATTGGCACCTTTAGTATTAATAGTATTGAAATGCTCCTATTTTGGAAAAATAAATCTAGAGATATTGTTTGTGTTAGTCATTTTCATTAATTTAAATATATGTGTGCTGACATAAAATCTTAAAAACTTTAACATCATGTTAAAGCCAAGGGATATGAGTAATTTGTGGAAATGAAAAAGAAGAAAATGCAAATCTTATGAGACTTCCTTTTGGTGGAGAAAAGTACAGTGTTAATATTTGTATACAACCTAAGAAAAATTAATTAGAAAATAGAGACTCCTAATCAACCTGGACACTATATTTCATGAAAATAACTAACCAAACATTAAGTATTACTTACAAAATTTAGCCACACATATTGGATTGGTTAATCCTAATAGCACAGCAAGGTAGATAACAGAGGTTCCAAATATTTAAGTAGTACATAAGAGACACATTTGTTAATCATTACAGTGAAATGGATCCAGTTTTCTGATTTCATATCCTACTACACCAGTGCTTTTTCAAACATTTTACCATTGCCTAAAGCAAGTTTTATATTTTATATAATAAGCCCACTCACACATGTATACATATACTCACACTTGGAAACAAATATTATAAAATCAATAAAATGGTATATAACTGTTAAATGTGTGATAGATTACAATTTAAAGTATGAAAAGCACGAATATACATCATACTGTATTTTTAAGAACTGATACATTTAATAATCTTATATAGCCAGTATGTACAATCAATTATTGCCTGTCTTGCTTTTTTAAGTTCTGAACATGTTGCAAGGAATCATTTTCTTTTAGATGTATGTTTCTTTTTATGACAAAATTTTACTTTGGCAAAAATCATTTTAGGATTTGAGGCATAGGATTAAGGAAAAGCACTATGTCTTATTTCTGTGTAAAGCAGATGAATCCAGCTGGAGCCCAGTGAATTCTGAAATTACCCAGAAATCAACTCAAAAATTCAACCAGAGAATGATGAAGCTCAACTGAGTAAAGATGAAGGAAATGAACACAAGCAGTAAGTCAGCATGGGTGGTTCTTGGGAAACAGTCTTCTGTTTTGTTATTTTCTCAAATATAAGAGCAATTGTGAGTCCCCCTTTCTCTAATAATTAAACTATGAAAATTTGCTATATTTCATTTCCTAGGTAAAATATCAAGATTTGTTAGTCTTCCTTTCAGGTGTACTACAAAATCATTATTTGAGGCATTTTGTCTTATAATTTTTTATCTTGCAAATATCAAATCACATCACTGGAGTTTCACCACAGAGAAAAATCCCTTCATAACTCATGTTATTTAACTGAATAAATTGACCATCAATAGTATTTAATACTGAAATGCAAATCTTCTATTTGACTTAAATCCACAAACAAGAGCAACAGTCATGAATGCAGGCAATGCAAGTATCCCAAAGTTTTTCATTCTCTTGGGTTTCTCTGACCATCCCTGGTTGGAAATGCCACTCTTCACAACAGTTCTTGCTGCTTACATCTGCACACTAGTGGGAAACATCTCGATTATTGTGGTATCCAGGGTAGATCCTCAACTTGACAGCCCTATGTACTTCTTCCTTTCCAACCTCTCCTTCCTGGACCTTTGTTTTACTACAACCACCACCCCTCAACTGCTGCTGAACCTCTGGAGCCCAGATAAGTCTATCACTTATGGAGGCTGTGTGACTCAGTTTTATATGTTTCACTTCCTGGGAGCCACTGAATGCATCCTCTTAGCTGTGATGTCCTTGGATCGTTACGTGGCCATCTGCAAGCCTTTGAGGTACCCAGTTATCATGCAACAGCAACTCTGTGTCTTCCTAGTGGTCATGGCATGGCTAAGTGGTTTGGCTAACTCCTTGCTTCAGTTATCCCTCACCATCCAGCTGCCACTTTGTGGCAACAACAAGGTAGATGACTTCCTGTGTGAGGTCCCAGTGATGATCAAGATGTCATGTGCTGACACCACATTCAATGTAGCTATGCTCTCTACTGTGGGCACTTTCTATTCCCTGGTTCCCTTGTCACTTATTCTAGTCTCCTATGGGTTCATTGTAGCTACAGTGCTCAGAATTCGGTCCTCAGAGGGAAAGAAGAAAGCCTTTAACACATGTAGTTCTCACATTATTGTTGTATTTCTCTTCTATGGACCAGTAATTAGCATGTATGTGCAACCTTCTTCTACTAACTCCCAGGATAAGAACAAACTAATGTCCCTTTTCTACAGTTTGGTAACTCCTATGCTTAATCCTTTTATTTATACTTTAAGGAACAAAGACATGAAAAGGGCAATGACGAGCCTTCTTGTCTTATTGTACCATCAAAGAAGAGAATAAACATAGCTATTTTTGTGCTTCATATTCTCCATATAGGGCTTCAAAGAGCCCCTGTTCTAAAAGCACTTCTGATTTTACCTCCTCTCAAAATTCTCCCTAAAATATAGCTTGTAAATATGTAACTATCATAATAAATAAAATAAACATGTGGTACATTTTAGATGAAATTTATAAAAATATTAAAATTCATTTGTATATAAATTGTGTCTTAGAAAGTACTGAAAGACATGTTTTTAAAATATCTCTATGTGACAAATCTTCTAATGTGTAGGCACATTTGATGCACCTGGTTGTACTTGCTAGAGGGCTGTTTTTCAGCTTTGGCACACATTACAACCCTTAAACTTATAAGGACTGACTCCTCTACAGACCTCTTATATCAGAATTTTAAGAAATCATGTCCAGAAAATTATTTTTTGAAACTGCCTCAGTTAACTTTGAAGTACATGCAGAATTTAGGAGGACCATCATCAGAAAAACAAATTGAGATATTCATTAGAGACAGAGGTCAGAAGGGATCTCAAATACGGGGAAAGGTATAAGCTGACAGAAGGGATCTCAAATATAGGAAAAGGTATAAGCTGACCCTTCCCCTCCAAAATAGATGACAATTTTCCAAAAGATTGAAGAATTTCAAACGCTCCAAGCTTTAAAAGAAAGATGTAAATGCATAAGCAGAAAAATAAAACACAACCCCTAGCAAACACTAAGGCAAATGCAACAATATCAAATTGAATGCCTAGACAATATGATATCTCTAATATTAAATATTCTATGAAATTCAGCTAAGTACTTCAATCAGTAGTGAAACTCTCATTTATGTGCAATAAAATTTTTCAAAATTGGTTTCCTAAAACTAAATTATACAACAAAGAATTGACAATTGAATTGTTACTATTGATTACTAAATTATCAGCATGGGTAAGTAAATATTTAAAACTATCTCAAACAAACCCAAAACAAAATGAAGAAACCATAAGAAATTATGCAAGAAAACATATGATTTAGAGAATAGACACATGAAACTAAATATAAACAATAGGAATGGTACTTGAATATAAACAATAGATGGAGGAGAAATAGCTAAGTAAATAGAAAATTCCCTGGGAATGAGACGTTTCCAGCCATACATTAGGCACTCCAGCCCTGGGATCTGATACCGGGAAAATAAACCCCCTTAACCAATTTGAAAACCAATGGGGCTTAGATCAGAGCTATAAGAAACCAAGACTCCACTCTTTTTTTTTTTATTAAATTTATTTATTTTTTTTAATTACAATACTATATTTGTTTTGCCATACATTGACACCAATCAGCCATAGGTGAACACAATCTCCCAATGCCGAAGCCCTCTCCCACCACCCACCCCACATCCTCTACTTGAATCATCCTGTGCATCAGCCCCATGCATTCTACATCCTACATTGAACACAGATTGGCGCTTCGTTTCTTACAGGAAAATATACATGTTTCATTGCCATTCTCCCAAACCATCCCACCCTTTCCCTCTCCCTCAGAGTCCAAAAGTCCACTCTATACCTCTGTGTCTCTTTGTTGTCTCACATATAGGGTCATCATTACTGTCTTCTAAATTCCATATATATGTGTCAGTATACTGTATTGGTGTTTTTCTTTCTGGCTTACTTCACTCTGTATAATCAGTTCCAATTTCATCCATCTCATTAGAACTGAGTCAAATTTATTCTTTTTAAGGGCTGAGTAGTATTCCATAGTGTATATGTACCACAGCTTTCTTATCCAATCATCTGCTGATGGACATCTAGGTTCCTTCCATGTCCTGGCTATTATAAACAGCGCTGCAATGAACATTGGGGTACATGTGTCTCTTTCAATTCTGGTTTCCTCGGTGTGTATGCCCAGCAGTGGGATTGCTGGGTCATAAGGCAGTTCTATTTGCAATTTTTTAAGGACTCTCCACACTGTTTTCCATAATGGCTGTACTAGTTTGCATTCCCACCAGCAGGGTAAGAGGGTTCCCTTTTCTCCACATCCTCTCCAGCATTTATTGCTTGTAGACTTTTGGATCGCAGCCATTCTGACTGGTGTGAAATGGTACCTCATTGTGGTCTTGATTTGCATTTCTCTGATAATGAGTGATGTTGAACATCTTTTCATGTGTTTGTTAGCCATCCATATGTCTTCTTTGGAGAAATGCCTATTTAGTTCTTTGGCCCATTTTTTTATTGGATCGTTTATTTTTCTGGAGTTGAGCTGCATAAGTTGCTTATATATCTTTGAGATTAGTTGTTTGTCAGTTGTTTCATTTGCTATTGTTTTCTCCCATTCAGAAGGCTGTCTTTTCACCTTGCTTATAGTTTCCTTTGTTGTGCAGAAGTTTTTAATTTTAATTAGATCCCATTTGTTTATTTTTGCTTTTATTTCCAGTATACTGGGAGTTGGATCATAGAGGATCCTGCTGTGATTTATGTCGGAGAGTGTTTTGCCTATGTTCTCCTCTAGGAGTTTTATAGTTTCTGGTCTTACATTTAGATCTTTAATCCATTTTGAGTTTATTTTTGTGTATGGTGTTAGAAAGGGGTCTAGTTTCATTCTTTTACAAGTGGTTGACCAGTTTTCCCAGCACCACCTGTTAAAGAGACTGTCTTTACTGCATTGTATATTCTTGCCTCCTTTGTCGAAGATAAGGTGTCCATAGGTGTGTGGGTTTATCTCAGGGCTTTCTATTTTGTTCCATTGATCTATATTTCTGTCTTTGTGCCAGTACCATACTGTCTTAAAGAGAGCACCCACAGTTGCGCTTACCCTTGATCACAGTGCAGAAGCTACAAACTGAAAACTGCATGGGCTCTGGTCAGCTTGCCAGGACGGCACCAGCAAGACCCCGGCCCACACCGGCCTCCAGCTCCAGCCCCTCTCGCCCTGGCATTGCTCTCCTCTGTAGCAGAGGCTGTTGCCAATGAGAACACCCACACTTAGAAGGAAAGGAGCTGGCTTGGACCCCAGTCATGCCCTTACCAGGGTCAAGTCAGCCATTGCCAGTGTATGTGTCCATGCTCACACATGAGAGGAGCAAAAACTAGGGAGGAGAACATTATCAGTGGTGGGCATGAGGCCACCTTACTGGCATGGCACCAACCGCCCTCACCCCAACCAGCCTCCAACCAAGGGATGCATATACAGGGGGAAAAGTGAAACCAGCCCAAGGGTGCAACTTCATACCCTCAGGCCCAGGCAAGGACTCGACCAAGGTAGAGGTAACCATCACACCCAGGAGAAACCCAACTCTGTCAGGGTTCCTTGTCTAGCCCCTTGGGCCTTGAATCCACCTCCAAAAGGATGATGAGCACAAGAGAGGTGCTTACTCCCACCTGACTCTGACTCAAGCCCCTCCTACACCAGCCATATCTCACACCAAGGTGCTGGCTGCCAGCACACACGGGAGAGAAGATGCAGCCCATGCTCCCCTCAGATCCAGCTCTCCTGCTGAAGCCCCTGGGCACACACAGAATGCCTAAGGATGCCTCAAGACCAGGATAGGTAACTACTTCACCTAATTTGATAAAGACAGAGAAAGTTAAACAAAATGAGAAGACAAAGTAATATGTTTCAAACAAAGAACATACTTGAAAAAAACCCTAGTGAAACAAGATAATTCACCCAATAAAGAGTTCAAAGCAGGAGATCAATCAAGTTTGACATGGCTGCCCCAGATGGGGACTCCGGAGGAAAAAAGGGAGAATAGAGGGGCAGAGATATGCCCTAGGGAGTGAGTGGCTGGAGCTACAGATTGAGTGACCCAGTCCAGGGGTCCTACACAGGGCAGATGGGTCCTCTTGACTGACCAGAGGGTCACTGGGACCAACAGGAGGGCTGTGGGAAGTTTGACTCTGCTGGTGACGGGTGCACATCACTAGCGTACCCTCAAGGCAGGGCAAAGATGGTGGAGTGAAGACTACTCCAGTGGCTCCAGGGTTTCTGGAGAAAGCCTCTGCACATGCCCTGACCCAAGCCAAGCAAACACTTCAGTATCATTTAATTCACATTGTAGTGCAGCACTGGATCTGCGTGTGTCATGACCAAGAAGAACGCTCAAAAATGGGACACAGAGTTGACTCGGTCCCAGGTTGGCATCTGGGTCAGGTGGTGGCCATTGTTGGAGCTTATGCAAGCATCACATTGGAAACAACCCAGAACTCTGACAGTGGCCAGTTTGCCACAGTTCACACACTGATACATGCCAAGTGTCCATGTGGGCCCTGCCTTCCCTGTGGTGTGGTTCTATAAAAGAGTAAGGTGGCAGAGGTTGGGGGAATAATAGGCTATGAGAGACAAAGGGGATTGGACCCAAGACTGCATCTGAGCAGAATGAGGGAAATATTTGCTGGCCCCTGCTCAGGCAGTGCATCAGGGACAGTTCGGATCTGTCTACTGCCAACACAAGCTAAGATCCTGCTTGGGCCCTCCCATGCTTCAGCACTTCTCCA